>CM055120.1:214790337-216285337 GCA_029206835.1 Rana muscosa | reverse complement strand
CCAGAACTAAGGTTCAGAGATCTCATCAAAAATGTCCCTGAGATAATGAAGTCAGAAGATAAAGCTAAACTCCAAGCAGATATAAAAGACATAGATTAATACAATTAGTGCTGCCTCAATCTATTGGAACTTTTCTTACACTTTCCTTGCTACATATTGGGTTTGCTTCAGCCTATTGTATGCCATTGTTTGGCACAGAGGGGTGGATTTACTAAAGGTAAATAGACTGTTTACTTTTAAAGAGAAGTTGCACTTTGCAAGCAATTTTCCCCAGAGCTAGTGAATGAGGTGCTAAATTCCATCATTATTTTTTTTCTCTTGTACGTGATGGGTATCTTTTGCAAAGTGAAATTTAAAGCGGAACTTCGGTCATTTTTTCATTTTTCCATCTATTAAATCCTCTGCCCTTGTTGTTTTAACTTTGGATAGTAAAACTTTTATTTTTTGCCAGTAAATATACAGCCCACTTCCAGTTTCTTGTCCAGTCATTAACCTAGGCTTATGACATGCACAGCTCTCTCTCTCACTCTCGTGAGAGTTTTCCAGGAAGGGAGAGGGGATGAGTCATAAGAGAATGAGAACTGCAGAGCTAAAGGTGTGCCTCTGTGTGTCTGTGTAAATCCAGGAAGTGAACAGGCAGAAGCTTCAGCTGCCCCCAGTTAAAATGGTTGCAGCCAGACTCAGGGAGGGAGATTTCTGCAGCATATTTGGCAAGTACAGAATCACGATATATATAAAATAATATGCAAAGTGGTTGGAGGGAGGCTTGAGAATGGCAAAGATGTTTGTATTACAAATTATATGAGCAGACTGCAGTTCCTCTTTAATGCCATTCACTAAGATCTTAGGACAATGCCCTTGCAAAGTGCAACTTTCCTTGCAAAGTGAACAGTCTATTTGCCTATAGTAAATCAACCCCAGATTATTTATTATCAGCCGTCTGAAACACAGTTGTTTTAACTGTGCATGTCTCTTCACCTAAATACAACTGTTTGAACATGAGGAGACTTTTAATCAACCCTCTGGAATACAAAATGTGTCCTCATACAATCAGGGGCCTTTATTTCAAGTAATTACTGACATCAATTAATACTATTGCAGGTTATGTGCCCATATAAATTCCAAGAGCGAGCCTTAAGCCCTGTACACACGATTGGTTTTACCGATGAAAACAGTCTGATGGACTTTTTTCATCGGACAAAACGATCGTGTATGGGCCCCATCGGTCTTTTTTCCATCGGTGTTAAAAAATAGAACATGTTTTAAATTTATCCGATGGAAAAAAAAACAATAGCAAGTTACTATCGTCTGTGGGGAACTCCATCGGATAAAAAACCCACGCATGCTCAGAATCAAGTCGATGCATGCTCAGAAGCATAGAACTTCATTTTTTTGGGCTCGTCGGAGTGTTTTACGTCACAGCGTTTGGGACTATCGTTTTTTTGACTGATGGTGTGTAGGCAAGAATGATGGAAGTCAGCTTCATCGGATTTCCAATGGAAAAATCCATCGGTTTAAAATCCATAGGAAATCCGATCGTGTTTACAGGGCTTTAGACTTTTATCAATTCTTTGTTCCATCCAATATCTTGCAATTTATTAAGGCTCGTTCACAAATGCAGCAGGCACTGCCGCTCCTCTGAAAAATGATCCACACATTACATGAGGTTGCGGTGCTGTTTTCGGCGTGGCCTATTAGAACTGCATTTGTCGCATTCGGCAGCAGCATCACTCACCAAAAGCGACATGCTGTTTAGATTTTGCCATGGCCGCAATATGTGTACAGCCATGAGCGGCTGAATCTTTAGCGTTCATGCCGGCAGTCAGGGAACAGTTACTCTATGGCTCAACAGCCTGGTTTTACCACCCCCTACCCCATGTGTGAATAAGCCTTTACTATATTGAATCAGTGGCTGGATCACTGAGGCGTTTTTCAGGCGTTTTGGCGCTAAAAATATCGCTGTAAAAACGCCTGAAATAATCCTGCCCCAGCATTCTCAATGTGAAAGCCCTGAGGTGTTGTGCTGGCTGTGCGTTGGAAAAAATCCTGCAAACAGATTTTTTGGAGCATCTTTGTAAAAACGCCTATCCCCATTGAAATGAATGAGTACCGCTGTAAAACCGCGGTAAAAACGCATATGCGTTAGCGCTATTTTTAAAAATAGTGCTAAAGCCTATGCATTTTTACATCATTTTTAGCGCGTCAGCGCTAAAAATAGCGCTAACGCAGTAAAAACACGGTAATAACGCTAATAACGCTTCATGCTTACCCCCTCCTGGAAAGATGCATACTCGGATTAAGGGCCTGGTATGGATTTTTAGGGGGCCTCATACTTTTTTTTCTGCATGGAGCCCCTCCTATAATCCATACCAGACCTAAAGGGGCCTGTGTGCTGTTTTTTTTTTTTTTACCAAAGAAGCTGTCAGTGACATGTCATTTGCTGGCAAATTTAAACAATGTCCTGCACATCATAGTGAAGCGCCCCTTCACAAGCAAGATAAGGACCCCCCCAGGCATGTTATTTCAAGGAATTTGACATATTTTCACTTTAGTTGGTGCATGTCCGCCAGGGCAGTGCCCATCCCCCATGATATCTTTGGCACCCACTTACCTATTAGCCCAGAAAATGGTAACTTTAAATTTTACAGATTTGTCTCCCTTTGATTCCAATGCCATGTGGGATCCACATCAAAAAATGTTTTTGATGTTCACCGAACCCTGCTCAAACTGAATGCAGGACAGTTTGGCTCATCACTAGTAAGCAGCCCTGTCAGTGTTAAATGCTTTGTCTCAACTCTCTCACCGCTACTTTTGCTGGAAAATTCAGATTGAAAGATAACAGACTTACTGGCAGGTTCACCAGGTAAAAACAAAGAGGGAAAAGCCTAAAAAGAATTGTATAAATCTGAGTACTGGATGGACAGAAATACAAATATTTTGGCAGGTAAAACTCCTCTACTATATGTAACTCATCTGAGTATTATAAAGCTGTTTGCCTGCAATTTATCTTTACCTCCATGCATCATGTCATGTCATATCCAGGCCGCAGCAGTGGGTGGGACTAACTTTTCCCTGTCGGGCAGAGATGATGCCGCCTGACAGTATAGCATTTTTTTCGTGTCGAGTGCAGGAGCAGAGAGCGTGCTCCAGTGGTTGGCGCTCCACTGCCACTCTGCAAGATGTCCCGATCTGACAGTCCTGATGCAAGAGCTGCAGTGACAGAAGTGTGAAGCTGAACAGGAGGGGTAGCACAGTCACCTCCCAACTCTCTCCTTGTTGCCTGACTGGCAGCCTAATTTAGCAAGGGGAGGGCACACGAACGGAACAATGAATAACCTAGGGGAGGCAATTGTCCCTCCACCTTGCCCCTTGTAATGACGCCACTGACAGAAAACAATGCTGAAATTGATTCTCTAATATCAGAGCTGACTAAGGGGATCTATTTTCTTAAAACTGAGGTTTAGTGAAAACCTATTTTTGGAAAAAAGCCCCAGGTATAATGTTTATCTGTAATGAATTATATTCCTCCTCCTGCAGGCTGATGGTTGCTGTAGATATCCTCCCTTCAATTATGCCAGTTCTCTTCACAGCAGTGAACTTTTGGCACTGCATGGGTCAACTTCTTGGTCATGCGTTTGTGTGAAGGTCTTAAACTCTCCGACTATGTTCTCCTCTTCCACCCCCTTCTTCCTATTACATCATTTCTTGCATTCTTTTAAAAAAAAAAAAAGCTAAATGTTCTGTTAGTGGAGACGCTGTATTTAGGAGAGAGCATAGTAAGCTGCATGTACTAATGTACATGTGCTAATTGAATTTGGTTATCCTTTCCTTTGGGGTAGCTATATCCTCTGTTCCCAGTTGATGCTTCTTACAGGGAAACGCGTCAGCTGGAGCTGTAATCTGTGACATCACCACACATCAACCTGTAGGATGAGCCAAGTGGCTGTGTTTGTTTGGAATCTCTTCATTTATCTCTGTGAAGTGCAATGAAATGTGCTGATAAACACTTGTTTTCATACTGCACAATGAAGTTTCTCCATTCTTAATATTGTTATATGCCTGGAGAGCACTCAGCAGAATTTTTGGTGGAGCTGGAATTGTTTGAAAAAGCATTCCTATACTCTGGTGAAGTTAACACTACAACGGGAGGAGGGTTGGAGCTGAAAGAGTGGAATATTGCAGGTGGTTTTATCAACCAAGCGTGTTTGATCCCTATAACCTGGGATCCATCCTTTCTGGTAAGAGGCTTTAATTTCCCTTTGTTGTAAGAGAACACACCGCTGAAAAGCACCGATATTCATGTTTCTGCACTGAGAACACTTATGGACAATTTACTTGATTATTCTGTTTATTTGAATATTCACTTTTAGGGTTGCAGACTTATATATATATATATATATATATATATAGATATATATATATATATATATATATATAAATATACTGAGCAAAATTATAAACGCAACACTTTTGTGTTTGCCCCTATTTATCCTGAGCTGAACACAAAGATCTATGACTTTTTCTATGTACACAAAAGGCCTATTTATCTCAAATATTGTTCACAAATCTGTCTAAATCTGTGTTAGTGAGCACTTCTCCTTTGCCGAGATAATCCATCCACCTCACAGGTGTGGCATATCAAGATGCTGATTAGACAGCATGATTATTGCACAGGTGTGCCTTAGGCTTACCACAAAAAAAGGCCACTCTAAAACGTGCAGTTTTACTGTATTGGGGGGGGGGGGGGTCCGAACACCAGTCAGTATCTGGTGTGAACACCATTTGCCTCTCACAGTGCAACACATCTTCTTTGCATAGAGTTGATCAGATTGTTGACTATTGTCTGTTGAATGTTGATCCATTCCTCTTCAATGGCTGTGCGAAGTTGCTAGATATTGGCAGGAACTGTCGTATACACCGATCCAGAGCATCCCAAACATGCTCAATGGGTGACATGTGCAGTGAGTATGCTGGCCATGCAGGAACTGTGATGTTTTCAGCTTCCAACAATTGTGTATAGATCCTTGCAACAGTTTATCATGCTGCAACATGAGGTGATGGTAGTGGATGAACGGCACAACAATGGGCCTCAGGATCTCGTAAAGGTGTGCATTGAAAATGCCATCAATAAAATGCACCTGTGTTCATTGTCCATAGCATACCCCTGCTTATACCATAACCCCACCGCCACCATGGGCCACTCGATCCACAACGTTGACATAAGCAAACCACTCACCCACACAACGCCATACACACTGTCTGCTATCTGGCCTGTACAGTGAAAACCTGAGATTCATCCATGAAGAGAACACCTCTCCAAAGTGCCAGACGCCATTGAATGTGAGCATTTGCCCACTCAAGTCGGTTACGACGACGAACTGCAGTCAGGACAACGAGCATGCAGATGAGCTTCCCTGAGACAGTTTGTAACAGTTTGTGCAGAAATTTTTTGGTTATGTAAACCGATTGTTGCAGCAGCTGTCCGTGTGGCTGGTCTCAGACGATCTTGGAGGTGAAGATGCTGGATGTGGAGGACATGGGCTGGTGTGGTTACACGTGGTCTGCGGTTGTGAGGCCGGTTGGATGTAATGCCAAATTCTCTGAAACACATTTGGAGACGGCTTATGGTAGAGAAATGCACATTAAATTCAAGGGCAACAGCTCTGGTGGACATTCCAGCAGTCAGCATGCCAATTGCACGTTCCCTCAAAACTTGCGACATTTGTGGCATTGTGCTGTGTGATAAAACTGCACATTTTAGAGTGGCCTTTTATTGTGGCTAGCCTAAGGCACACCTGTGCAATAATCATGCTGTCTAATCAGCATCTGGATATACCACACCTGTGAGATGGATGGATTATCTTGGCAAAGGAGAAGTGCTCACTAACACAGATTTAGACAGATTTGTGAACAATATTTGAGAGAAATAGGCCTTTTGTGTACATAGAAAAAGTTGTAGATCTTTGCGTTCGACTCATGATAAATAGGGGCAAACACAAAAGTGTTGCTTTTATAATTTTGCTTAATGTGTATATATATATATATATGTGGACCCAATATTTATCAGGTCAATCACAATTTTTCCCCTTTATCATAGGGTTTCTGTATTCCTCTGTATGTCTCCTTCATGGGTGTTGGAAAGTAAATCCATTGCCATCCTGGGTCATCTCAATTAAACCGTGAAAATTAAGCCCAGAAGAGAATAATACTAATAGTGTTCACTGCATATTAAAGCAGTTGTAACCCACTGAAAAAAAAAAACAACCTGCAAGATAAAGACATAATGTGCTAGAATGCATCACATACTAGCACCATATGAAATACTCACCTTAGAACGAAGCCCTCTCAACCGCTGAGAGGGCTGACATATTTGCCCATCCTTTCTTCAGAGATCGTTGGCTCCAGCCCTGTGAGTGGCCAGAGCCACAATGACATCACTCCTGCACATGCGTGTGGGAGCCCTCGGTTCTGGCAAGAAGCTTTGACGTTCCGGCACGGTTCGCCGGATCTTCAGTCTGCATTTGCCGCTGACATCAGTACCTGCAAACAGGGTGAATATTTCCTACACAGTGAAGGTTTAGGAGATATTCATTTTACCTACAGGTAAGCCTTATTATAGGCTTACCTATAGTCAGTGGCGGTGCGTCCATAGAGGGCGCCGGAGCGCCGCCCCCTCTCGCTCCCACACCGCCACTGAAAGACAATACACAGATTTATGCATTGCATGAATCTATGTATTGTCACCGCTGCCGCGCTGCCCACTATTCATATGGCCGGCCTCCTGGTGAGCGCCGGCCATATGAATTAGAGTGGTGGCCGGCGGTGGGTGTGACTTGGAAGTGTCTATCAGAGCCAGCGGCTCTGATAGTCTTTCCGAATACAGCTCTCACGCTGTATTCGGCTTCCAAAAACTCCTCCCAGGTACGCACGGGGGTGCGTTCCTTGGAGAAGACTGTGGAGGTTTCAGCCAATCAGGTTCACCGGATCTGGTTACGGGTGACCTGATTGGCTGAAGCGACATCGAGGGCGGGAGAACATATCGAGGACGGCGCGGACCGAGGAAGGTAAGTGCAGGGCTGGGAGGGGGGGGACTGGCTGCATTTGGGGGGGAACTGGCTGTATATGGGGGACAAACTGGCTGAATATGGGGGGAACTGGCTGTATATGGGGGACAAACTGGCTGAATATGGGGGGAACTGGCTGTATATGGGGGACAAACTGGCTGCATTTGGGGGGAACTGGCTGAATATGGGGGCACACTGGCTGTATTATGGGGGACAAACTGGCTGCATTTGGGGGTAACTGGCTGTATATGGGGACAAACTGGCTGAATATTAGGGGAACTGGCTGTATATGGGGGACAAACTGGCTGAATATGGGGGGAACTGGCTGTATATGGGGGACAAACTGGCTGCATTTGGGGGGAACTGGCTGTATATGGGGGCACACTGGCTGCATTTGGGGGGAACTGGCTGAATATGGGGGCACACTGGCTGTAGTATGGGGGACCACCTGGCTGCATTTGTAGGGAACTGGCTGTATATGGGGACAAACTGGCTGAATATGGGGGGAACTGGCTGTATATGGGGACAAATTGGCTGCATTTGGGGGGAACTGGCTGTATATGGGGGCACACTGGCTGCATTTGGGGGGAACTGGCTGTATATGGGGGACAAACTGGCTGAATATGGGGGCACACTGGCTGTATTATGGGGGGACAAACTGGCTGCATTTGGGGGGAACTGGCTGTATATGGGGACAAACTGGCTGAATATGGGGGGAACTGGCTGTATATGGGGGCACACTGGCTGCATTTGGGGGGAACTGGCTGTATATGGGGGACAAACTGGCTGCATTTGGGGGGAACTGACTGTATATGGGGGACAAACTGGCTGAATATGGGGGGAACTGGCTGTATATGGGGGACAAACTGGCTGAATATGGGGGGAACTGGCTGTATATGGGGGACAAACTGGCTGTATATGGGGGGAACTGGCTGTATATGGGGGACAAACTGGCTGCATATGGGGGCACACTGGCTGTATATGGGGGAACACTGGCTATATATATATGGGGGCACACTGTCTATATATGGGGACAAACTGGCTATATATGGGGACAAACTGGTTGTATATGGGAGCACACTGGCTGTATATGGGGGCACACTGGCTGTATATGGGGGGCACACTGGCTGTATATATGGGGGGCACACTGGCTGTATATATATATATATATATGGGGACAAACTGGCTGTATATGGAAACAAACTGGCTGTATTTGAGGGGGCAAACTGGTGGCGTTTGGGCACAGTGGCTGCGTTTAATGGGCACAGTGGCGGCAATTGATTTTTTTTTTTCAGTTTGTTTGCGCCCCCCCCAAAAATTTTGAGCACCAGCCGCCACTGCCTATAGTTAAAAATCAAAAAGCAGGGTTTACAACCGCTTTAAGCTTTATTTTTGGTAAAATGTAAAAAATCCACTCACATAATGTATAAATAAAAAATGCCTGTATGTGCCCTTAAGTATGCAGCCTGTGTTCCTCCAACAAAATGGCGTTCTGCTTACTTCCTGTTGCGGCGTGACATCACGGCTCTTCCTCCCTATGCGTTACGTCACCATATCACAGTAGCAGATTTAAATGGACTTGACTAACAAATTAAAGCCTAAATCCAGCTCACACTTTTTAAGTAGTTTATGCTTTTGGGATAAAGGTTTCACATAAATTAAAGCTGACCGCTGTATGCACCCCTGTCAATATGAAATGGTATGTCTCAAACCTCTAAATAACCTCTAAAGCCTCGTACACATGGTCGGACTTCAAACAAACTTTTCCGTGGATTTTTGTCCGAAGGGAGTTTGCCGGGAACACCCATAGCATACACACGGCAGGACTTTTCTGCAAACTTTCCCAAAACTTTTCCAGCATCACGTGTTTTTTCTGCTCTTTTCTGCTCTTTACCGCCACCCTTTGGTCAACTTCTGCTATTGTTGGTTGATTTTAACATTGGTTCTGGGCATGCGTATTTGTACTTCGGACAAAAGTCTGATGGATTTCTGTACACACGATAGGACTTTGCACCGTAGGACTTTTGTTGGCGAAAAGTTTGTCCGTTTGCAGAGCGAACTTTTGTCCGATGAAAACCGAAAAAGTTTGTCCGATGGAGCGCACACACGGTAGGATTTTTTTGAAAACTTGCTCATTTTGAAGTTTGTTGTCAAAAAGTCCTACCGTGTGTATGGGGCTTAAGAAAGTTGAAAAACAACAGATTTATGGGGCCGATCACCAGCTGAAAATAAAGGAAAAAAAAAAAGAAAAGAAACCAAAACTACATCAGTCACCACATTTAAATATATAAAACTTTTGCTTTTGGGTTTAGATACACATTGAGTTTCAAAATGCTGAAACTATGGAGCCGGCAAGCAAGGAGTATGGCCGCATGAGATCACAGCTCCCGGCCACCTGAACACACCGGAGCTTCTCACAGCCACATAGAGCACACAGGAACGGCGGTTTTGGGCCGTGTCAGAGCAGGGACAACTCTGGAGCATGAGGAGAAGGAAAAGAGAGAGATCTGTGCCGGGTAAGATGACGGATTTCTTTGCACTGTCAGACCGCCGCAGCAGCCAAAATGGCGCCGGCAGCGTGCAGGGCTCTCCACACACATACAGCCTGAAGCATCCCAGAAGCCAGATGGCAGGCACTTCTCCCCTACATCTCTCTGACCAGACACTACCAAGCTCACAGTCTTCACAGCCCTGTTAAAGCTAAGCAACGAATATCTGGGCCTGCTTCTGGGTCAATGGCTGAAGGGGAGGGAGGAGTGCGGATAGATGACACTATAGAATTCCAGGATGCCATAGCAGCTTTCCCTACAAACAACCAGCCTGTAATGGACTCCACACTGAAAGACATGTTGGTGTCCCTTAGAGGTGCTATACATACTGACATGCTGCAGCTTGTAAACCAATGCAAAGCAGAAGTGACTGAAGTCAGAGACAGGGTGGCTCACATAGAGGACAAGATGGGGGATTTCTCTGAGACTTTTAACGCAATGGTGGACGCGCACAATGACCACGAGGAGGACATTGGCTCAAGTCAAAGGTCGCGGATCTCGAACATCGTTCCAGAAGGAACAACGTTAAAATTAGAGGAATCCCAGAGTCAGTAAAAAATTCAGAATTGAATGCCTTCCTCACTAATATACTAAAAGAAGCCCTCCCTGACCTCCCCCTGGAGGAAATTGTCATTGATAGAATACATAGACTGCCCAAACCTAAACACATCCCTGAGAAGCTGCCCAGGGACACTATAGCCAGAATCCATTAATATACAGTTAAAGAAAAACTGATGTATGTGACAAGACGGACTGGCAATCTACCTGAATGCATGCAAGGACTATCCTTCTTTGCGGACCTTTCTGCACATACGATGCAGAGGAGAAGAAACCTCATGACCATTACCAAACCTCTCAGGAATCACCAGATCCCATATTGCTGGAATTACCCCGCTGACCTACTGATCACTAAGGGAGAAAAGGAATTTCTGGTGAGATCCTTAGAAGAGGGCATCAAATTGTTGGAGAGATAGAAAATTCTCCCTGATGAGACAGAGGATGATCGGCAAACGCAAGCCTCCATTCATACCCGCACTAAATGACTGTAAGGCAACACAACATACGTTGCTCTATCATAATAGTTCACCTCAACATGCTCCGGATGTTCTACCGGCATAAACTCTCAATCTCTTTACACCCCCAAGTTAGCAGGTTTATCCCTGCCCAGATATCAATAGAAATCGTACGTTTTTAAAGTGCGCCTCGTTTTGCGCAAACTGTTTCTTTCTACAAACGT
Organism: Rana muscosa; assembly: GCA_029206835.1. Taxonomy (NCBI): domain Eukaryota; kingdom Metazoa; phylum Chordata; class Amphibia; order Anura; family Ranidae; genus Rana; species Rana muscosa. Next base: position 216,274,487 of record CM055120.1, on the reverse strand, counting down.
TTGACCAGTTTTTGTCTTCTGTTCAGTTTTTATTTTTCTCCTGTCAAGCAGCAAACTTGCATCTCCAACCAGATTTCTAATCTGCAACTCCCAGCAAAACAAACCATACTACAGAGCCGGATCTCTGAAATTCAGCGACAACTGAAGTAGGGACTAGGGATGAGCTTCGTGTTCGAGTCGAACATACGTTCGACTCGAACATCGGCTGTTCGATCGTTCGACGAAGATCGAACGATTTGGGCCGTTCGCGCCAAATTCGAGTGACGCGAACGGCCCACAATGCACTACGCCATCGCAGTGTCATCCAGGCGCTGTGATTGGCCAAGCATGCACTGTGACCCCGCATGCTTGGCCAATCACAGCGCCGGCAGCGAGGAGAGCAATGATTGGCCACAGGCAGGATGCCTGTGGCCAATTATTGCTGAGGGTGTTTAGTACACGCCCCACACTATAAAAGGCCGCCAGCACGGCGGCCTAGTGTAGTGTGTTCCGGAGCAGGGAAAGACAAGCATAGGCAGGGACAGTGACATTTATTTCTTTCTTGCTTAACCTGGATTCCTTTAGTTTAGGGAAAGAGAAGGATAGGTAGGGAGAGTGTCAGTGTGTTTTACTGTGCGAGTCCTTGTTTCTAGGGACAAAGAAGGAAAGTGAGGGGATTTCTCCTTGTGCTATAGTGTGCTTTAAAAAAACATTTTTTCTAGGGACAGAAAACTGTAGGTAGGGAGAGTGTCAGTTTCTTTCACTGTGCCAGTCCTTGTTTCTAGGGACAAAGAAGGAAAGTGAGGGGATTTCTCCTTGTGCTATAGTGTGCTTTAAAAAAAACATTTTTTCTAGGGACAGAAAACTGTAGGTAGGGAGAGTGTCAGTTTCTTTCACTGTGCCAGTCCTTGTTTCTAGGGACAAAGAAGGAAAGTGAGGGGATTTCTCATTGTGCTATAGTGTGCTTTAAAAAAACATTTTTTCTAGGGACAGAAAACTGTAGGTAGGGAGAGTGTCAGTTTCTTTCACTGTGCCAGTCCTTGTTTCTAGGGACAAAGAAGGAAAGTGAGGGGATTTCTCCTTGTGCTATAGTGTGCTTTAAAAAAACATTTTTTCTAGGGACAGAAAACTGTAGGTAGGGAGAGTGTCAGTTTCTTTCACTGTGCGAGTCCTTGTTTCTAGGGACAAAGAAGGAAAGTGAGGGGATTTCTCCTTGTGCTATAGTGTGCTTTAAAAAAACATTTTTTCTAGGGACAGAAAACTGTAGGTAGGGAGAGTGTCAGTTTCTTTCACTGTGCCAGTCCTTGTTTCTAGGGACAAAGAAGGAAAGTGAGGGGATTTCTCCTTGTGCTATAGTGTGCTTTAAAAAAACATTTTTTCTAGGGACAGAAAACTGTAGGTAGGGAGAGTGTCAGTTTCTTTCACTGTGCCAGTCCTTGTTTCTAGGGACAAAGAAGGAAAGTGAGGGGAATTCTCCTTGTGCTATAGTGTGCTTTAAAAAAACATTTTTTCTAGGGACAGAAAACTGTAGGTAGGGAGAGTGTCAGTTTCTTTCACTGTGCCAGTCCTTGTTTCTAGGGACAAAGAAGGAAAGTGAGGGGATTTCTCCTTGTGCTATAGTGTGCTTTAAAAAAACATTTTTTCTAGGGACAGAAAACTGTAGGTAGGGAGAGTGTCAGTTTCTTTCACTGTGCCAGTCCTTGTTTCTAGGGACAAAGAAGGAAAGTGAGGGGATTTCTCCTTGTGCTATAGTGTGCTTTAAAAAAACATTTTTTCTAGGGACAGAAAACTGTAGGTAGGGAGAGTGTCAGTTTCTTTCACTGTGCCAGTCCTTGTTTCTAGGGACAAAGAAGGAAAGTGAGGGGATTTCTCCTTGTGCTATAGTGTGCTTTAAAAAAACATTTTTTCTAGGGACAGAAAACTGTAGGTAGGGAGAGTGTCAGTTTCTTTCACTGTGCCAGTCCTTGTTTCTAGGGACAAAGAAGGAAAGTGAGGGGATTTCTCCTTGTGCTATAGTGTGCTTTAAAAAAACATTTTTTCTAGGGACAGAAAACTGTAGGTAGGGAGAGTGTCAGTTTCTTTCACTGTGCCAGTCCTTGTTTCTAGGGACAAAGAAGGAAAGTGAGGGGATTTCTCCTTGTGCTATAGTGTGCTTTAAAAAAACATTTTTTCTAGGGACAGAAAACTGTAGGTAGGGAGTGTGTCAGTTTCTTTCACTGTGCCAGTCCTTGTTTCTAGGGACAAAGAAGGAAAGTGAGGGGATTTCTCCTTGTGCTATAGTGTGCTTTAAAAAAACATTTTTTCTAGGGACAGAAAACTGTAGGTAGGGAGAGTGTCAGTTTCTTTCACTGTGCCAGTCCTTGTTTCTAGGGACAAAGAAGGAAAGTGAGGGGATTTCTCCTTGTGCTATAGTGTGCTTTAAAAAAACATTTTTTCTAGGGACAGAAAAGTGTAGGTAGGGAGAGTGTCAGTTTCTTTCACTGTGCCAGTCCTTGTTTCTAGGGACAAAGAAGGAAAGTGAGGGGAATTCTCCTTGTGCTATAGTGTGCCAAAGCATTCCTCATCAACCATCTTTGAAATCCTTGTTTTTTGGACAGTCAGGGAAATTGTCGTTGTGCTATTCTGTGCAAAAGCAATAATCCTCAACCATATTTAGAAATCCTTAAGTAAAGGGACAGAGAAGGACACCTGAAGGTAGCCCTTATTGCTTTTTTCCCATCTCCCTGCAGGCCATCTATTAGAATGTCTGGAAGGCAAACAAGGAGAGGCAGACAGTCAGGAGGCAATAAAAGAGGGCAAGCAGGCTCTGTGTCTGGGGGCAACAGTGCTGGTCGTGGACGCGGTGCATTGTCATCAGCACATGGCCATGGGACACGCTTGTCCTTCTTTTCGGCAGCTGGACATGTTGAGCCACATCATGCCGAAGACTTGGTAGAGTGGATGACCAAGCCCTCCTCCTCCTCCTCATCCTCTCTCACCCAGGCTCAGGGTACTGGCAAAGCAGCTGCCAAAGCGTCCTCTTCCCTGGTATCAATGTCAGACTCATCATCAGTCACTCCTTCCCTAGACCCACCATGTCCTCCTCCTGAGGAGTCCCCCGAACTGTTTGAGCACAGTGTTGGGTACATGCTCCAGGAGGATGCCCAGCGTTTCGAAGGGTCTGATGATGAAACCCAGCTACAGGAAGGCAGTAGCGTGAGAGCAGACAGAGGGGATGCTCAAGAAGGACACCAATCTGGCAGTCATGTTCCAGCAGCTGCAGCATACTGCCAGATTGGCTCCAGTGATGAGGAGGGAGGGGATGATGAGGTCACTGACTCCACGTGGGTGCCTAATAGGAGAGAGGAGGAGGAGGAGGATGAGGAGGAGGCACATCTCCAACGAGGCAGGATGCCCTTTGGTGGCCAGCGTAAGGGCAGTACACCGACGGAATCACACCGCAGAGCTCCGCCTGTGCAGGGCGCTGCCTCTGCCCGTCATTCAAAAAGTTCCTTGGTGTGGGCCTTTTTTGAGGCTAGTGCATCAGATCGCACAGCTGCTGTTTGCAACATATGTCTCAAGCGTATATCGCGTGGCCAAAACATCAGCCGCTTGGGTACCACATGCCTGACCAGACATATGTTGACCTGCCATGCAGCTCGTTGGCAAGCCTACCTCAAAGACCCACACCAAAGAACAAAGCGGACCTCTCCTTGCACCGCATCAGCTGGGATCTCCAACCCCACTATAACTTCAGTCCTCTCTGAAACATGCACTGAGAGGAATGAAGGTGTAGAATTAGGTGTGTCACAGCCAAGTACTTGCGGCCACTCTGCTAGCAGTACACCGACGTCCGATTCTAGCAGGCAAATTTCCCTGCCCCAGCTGCTGGACCGTCGAAAGAAGTTCACTCCCAGCCATCCACATGCCCAGCGGTTGAATGCTAGCTTGGCTAAATTGCTAGCGCTTCAACTGCTGCCTTTTCAGTTGGTAGACTCGGCCCCCTTCCGTGAGTTTGTGCAATGTGCGGTTCCTCAGTGGCAGGTTCCCAAACGCCACTTTTTCTCACGGAAGGCTATTCCGGCTCTCTACCGGCATGTGGAAGGCAATGTCTTGGCCTCGCTGGACAGGGCGGTCAGCGGTAAGGTGCATATTACCGCTGACTCATGGTCCAGCAGGCATGGACAGGGACGTTACCTTTCTTTCACGGCCCATTGGGTCACTCTTTTGGCAGCTGGGAAGGATGCAGGACAAGGTGCAGTAGTGTTGGAGGTTGTTCCACCGCCACGCCTCCAAAATGCTACTACTGGTTGTGACACACCTCTCTCCTCCACCCCCTCCTCTTCTTCTTCCTCCATGGCCTCTTCCTGTGGTTTGTCCTATGAACCAGCGGTGCTCCGTAGCCGTTCACGGGGCTACGCAAGTACGCAGGCAAAAAGATGCCATGCCGTGCTTGCGCTGGTGTGTTTGGGGGACAGAAGCCACACTGGGGCAGAGGTCCTGTCTGCTCTGCAGGGCCAGGCCGAGAGGTGGTTGACGCCACGCCAGCTTAAGCCAGGAATGGTGGTTTGCGACAATGGCACCAACCTCCTCTCCGCCCTCCGACAGGGACAACTGACCCATGTGCCCTGTGTGGCTCACGTCCTTAACCTGGTGGTGCAGCGGTTCTTGGGCAGGTACCCGGGCTTACAGGATGTCCTGAGGCAGGCCAGGAAAGTCTGTGTGCATTTCCGCAGATCTTATAATGCCAGTGCTCGCCTGGCTGAGCTGCAAAAGGAGTTGAACCTGCCCAAGAACCGCCTTATATGTGACATGCCCACCAGGTGGAACTCAACGTTGGCCATGCTGCAGCGGCTGCACACGCAGCAGAGGGCCATCAATGAGTACCTGTGCGACTACGGCACCAGGACAGGGTCAGGGGAGCTTGGTTTTTTTTCTCCACGCCAGTGGGGCATGATCAGGGATGCATGCACTGTCCTGGCACCATTTGAGGAGGCCACGAGGATGGTGAGCAGTGACAGTGCATGCATCAGTGACACTGTACCTCTTGTCCACCTGTTGGAGCACACGCTGCGTGGAATAATGGACAGGGCACTTGAGGCAGAACAGAGGCAGGAAGAGGAGGACTTCCTTGCCTCTCAAGGCCCCCTTTACCCAGACAGTGTTCCTTCTGTCCCACCCATCGCACAGGAAGAGGAAGAGGAGGAGGAGGAGGAGGAGGAGGAGGATTGTGTCAGCATGGAGGTGGAGGCTGGCACTCAGCATCATCAGCAGCAGTCTTTTAGGGATGATTTACAGTCCCAAGAAACCAGTGGACTTGTACGTGGCTGGGAGGAGGTGGCTGCGGATCATGTCGTCCTTAGTGACCCAGAGGACTCCGGAGCGAATGCCTCAGCAAACCTACGCTGCATGGCCTCCCTGATCCTGCAAAGTCTGCGGAAGGATCCTCGTATTCTTCGGATCAAGGAGAGGGACCATTACTGGCTGGCCACTCTCCTTGATCCACGGTACAAGGGTAAGGTTGCGGACCTTATGTTACCTTCGCAGAGGGAGCAGAGGATGAGACAACTCCGGGAGGCCTTGCAGAAAGGTCTGTGCAACGCGTTCCCAGAGACTGGGAGGTTACAAACTCCTGGTCCTGGACAACGAGTTGCTGAGGCTTCGGCCAGTCAAAGAAGGAGCGGTGGGGAAGGTGGCCGTCTGACCCATGCGTTCAGACAATTCTTTAGTCCGCAGCCCCAAAGTATGATCGGTTCCAGCAACCATCGCCAGCGTCTGATAAACATGGTGCAGGAATATCTAGGGGCAAGGTCAGACTTGGACACCTTCCCCACCGAAAATCCTCTGGCTTACTGGGTCTTGAGGATGGATCACTGGGCAGAGCTTGCACAGTATGCAATTGAGCTACTGGCCTGTCCTGCATCCAGCGTTCTTTCGGAACGCACATTCAGTGCTGCTGGAGGATTTGTCACGGATCACAGGGTGCGCCTGTCCACCGACTCGGTTGATCGACTGACTTTCATCAAGATGAACCAGTCTTGGATCACCACCAGCTACCACACACCTGATGCTGATATAACAGACTAATTGATTTTAACATGTCACATCCCTTCAAGACTGATGCTGATGCTGAGTGCCTGTGCTGTTATGTTGACTGGCTATCCTCCTCCTCCGAGTCCTCAATGATACGATTGATGATGATAGCTTGGAAGATCATTTTTGTTTATGGGTGCCGCCACCAGTGGCTAAGGCCCAATTTTTCAGCCCCTGTTTTACAGGGGCGTGTAATTACAATTTTTTTAGCAATAATTTGCCATAGGGCTCATTGCTGTGCTCCAAGTACAGTATCTGTGAGGGGTTGGAGTGTTGTGGCACCAGTGCCTAAGGCCCAATTTTTCAGCCCCTGTTTTACAGGGGCGTGTAATTACAATTTTTTTAGCAATAATTTGCCATAGGGCTCATTGCTGTGCTCCAAGTACAGTATCTGTGAGGGGTTGGAGTGTTGTGGCACCAGTGCCTAAGGCCCAATTTTTCAGCCCCTGTTTAACAGGGGCGTGTCATTACAATTTTTGAAGCAATACTTTGCAACAGGGCTCATTGCTGTGCTCCAAGTAACGTATCTGTGAGGGGTTGTAGTGTTGTGCCACCAGTGCCTAAGGCCCAATTTTTCAGCCCCTGTTCAACAGGGGCATGCAATTACAATTCTTGATCTAATAATTCACAGCAGGGCCCATTGCTGCACCCACCAAGAGTAACTCTGAGGGCTTACAGTGTTGTGGCAACACCACCACCACCACCACCACCACGAAAGGCCCAATTTTTCAGCCCCTGTTCAACAGGGGCATGCAATTACAATTCTTGATCTAATAATTCACAGCAGGGCCCATTGCTGCACCCACCAAGAGTAACTGTCAGGGCTTACAGTGTTGTGGCACCAGCACCACCATCAAAGGCCCAATTTTTACTACCACTGTTCAACAATTATATGTAATTAAAATTCCTGATATAATAGTTGACAGCAGGGCGTTCCAGCACCAACCAAGAGTAACTGTGAGTGCTTACAGTGTTGTGCCAACACCAACAACTAAGGGGCCTATTTCTGCAGAGTATATACGGCAGGTCCCTACTTTCAAACATCCAACTTACAAACGACTCCTACTTGCAAACGCAAGAAGACAACAGGAAGTGAGAGGAAATCTACCACTAGGAAGGAAAATTCTCTCCTGTAAGAATAAATATGGGAGAAAGGTGTCTCCTCTGTACTGATGCTTTATCAGCAATCCTTGTTTCAAGAAAAACACCACATTTCAAAAACAGTTGTCATTGGGACGGAAAGTGAGGTGAAATGTTCTGAACAGGGGCACAGACAGCAAAACAAATGTTACAGGGGTGATAACCCTTACCTATGTTTTCCAAAAAGTTTAAAAATAGATTTTTGGGCTGGAGCTACACTTCAACAATGTACCTGTTCAAAATTACAAACACATTCTACATAAGAACAAACCTACAGTCCCTGTCTTGTATGCACCGCCTGTATACGGCTGTTCAGAGTATATAGGGCCTTTTTTATTTTATGTGCAGGGTTCCCCTTAATATCCATACAAGACCCAAAGGGGCTGGTAATGGGCTGGGGTAGGGGGGGGGGGGGGTCATGGGGTAGCTATGCCATTTTTCTTAAAGATTTTCATCCATATTACCGGGACCAGACATTACATTAAAGCCGCAAGCAGTTTTAAATGGCTTTTTTTTCCTTTAGAAGTGTCATTTTGTGCAGGGACAGTTCTAAACACGGGAAACACGTGGCACTTCACAGGCATACTTTAGACACCCCCCAGGTACGATATTTAAAGGAATATTTGACTTTTTTTTTTTCACTTTATGCATCATTAAAATGACTGCTCCCGACAAAAAGGACCGTTTTTAAAACTTCTTTTTGCATTGATACATGTCCCCTGGTGCAGAACCCGGGTTCCCAAACCCTTTTTAGGACAATAACATGCATAATAGTTGTTATAATTAGCACTTTAGAATTCGAACGTTCGCATCCATTGTATTTAATAGGGTTCTAATGTTCGTACGAACTTTCGGTCCGTTCGCGGGTTCTGGTGCGAACCGAACCCGGGGGTGTTCGGCTCATCACTAGTAGGGACCCACAAATATACTTCCAAGGACTGCTTCAACAACTTCTCCTACTACAGGTATAAGACTACAACCTCTCACACGCGTTACAACACACCTTTTCCAGCGGCCCCGCAAGCTCTGACATACTCTTTCCTTTGCCAACAAACCCAATCACCACACAATGGCGTTTAAAATCACCTCACTGAATGTGAAAGGATTAAATAGCCCACAGAAGAGACACATGCTATGGAAGGAAGCTCGTTCTCAAAACTGTGATGTGTTCTGTATCCAGGAGACCCACTTTAAAGCGCAAAATCACCCTAATTTATCACACAAATTGTACCCTCACACTTTTGTTGCATGTGCCCCTTCAAAAAAGAGAGGAGTGGCTATTTTGGTGAAGAACACAGTGGGATTTAAACTGATTTCTAATCACTGTGATGAAGGAGGGAGATATATTATACTTTCTTGCGAAATTAATGGCGTTAAGTATACCATAGTCAATGTTTATGCCCCGAATAATAGGCAGCTACATTTTCTGAACAAAATGTGGAAAAAAATTAAAAAGCACAGTTCTGGACATGTCATATTCTGCGGTGATATGAACTCCATATCTGACATTCACCTAGATGTCTCTAGCGCCACTGCAAGGAAAAGCATCAGGCACACTTTATCGAACTTTATCAGAGCGAATAGTCTTTATGATATTTGGAGGTGCCAACATTCCACTGAAAAGGATTTTACTTATTTTTCCCCAGTCCACATGTCCTACTCGAGGATTGATATGTTCCTAACGGACAAATTTTTGCTACAAAAAATCTCACATACGGATATTGGTCACATCACATGGTCTGACCATGCTCCTGTATCCATTACAGTGGGGAGCCGGGGATTCACTACCCGGGAAAATAGGTGGAAAAATGATATCCATTTATTTTCAGATCCAACAATTGCCAAAGACATTGAGAACTCTGTTAGAATTCTTTGCCAATAACGACATCACGGGTGTAAACCCGTTTACTTTGTGGAACACCCATAAAGCGTTTATAAGAGGGTTGCTAATGAAACATAGTGCCTCTCTGAGAAAAAAGAGGGGGTAGCACATGAACTCTATTCTAGAAACTATCACAAAGTTGGACATTCAAAACAAATCCTACCCTACCATGGATACTAGCAATAAATTAGCAGCAGCTAGAAATGACCTTAGGACGTTACTTATTTCACAGCATGTTCGTACCACCCATAGATTTAGGTCCAATTTCTACACGCATGGCATAAAGCTGGCAAATTACTAGCGAATCAAATTAAAGAGAAAGTGCTGAAACAAAAAATCCCACACTTATTCCACCCCAAGAGCGGTTCCAAACTGACCAACCCTAAAGAGATAGCAGATGCATTTAGTAGCTACTATGGCAGTTTGTATAACCTACAGGGCGATTCTGAAACACCCCAACCCACCCCAAAATTGATAGAAAGCTTTTTAGAGGACATATCACTCCCCCAGCTATCCCAAGAGGATTTGCGATACTTAAACTCTCCGATTTCTACTTCTGAAATCACTAGTACCATTTTAAACCTCCCAAACAATAAATCACCTGGCCCTGATGGGTATTCTTCGGAATACTACAAAAAATTTACTGATATATTATCTCCCATACTGCTGCGAGTGTTCCATGCTGCTGCCTCCTCTGCCTCATTTCCTGCAGAAATGTTACAAGCTACAGTGGTTACATTGCCTAAACCAGGGAAGGAGCCAGACAGAGCACAGAATTTCAGGCGTATTTCGCTTTTAAATGTTGACTTAAAGGTATATGCAAAGATTTTGGCCAATAGAATTCCGAGATTGCTCCCCACATTGATTAAACCTGATCAGGTGGGGTTTGTGGCGGGTAGGCAAGCTACAGATGCCACAAGACGAATTATAAATTTAATACACTCATCTTCCATTTCTAAGAGGCCCTCAGTCCTCCTGTCATTGGATGCAGAAAAGGCCTTTGACAGGATCCACTGGGGATATCTGTCAAGAGTTCTTGGGAAGTTTGGATTCTCAGGGCATATATGCTCCGCCATTTCTGCCTTATATTCAAATCCCTCAGCTATGGTTTTTACAGAGGGCATATTCTCGGAGCAATTCTCTATCGCGAATGCCACGAGACAGGGGTGCCCTTTGTCACCCTTGATCTTTGCTCTCGTGATGTAGCCTTTAGCTGAGAAAATAAGAACAAACCCCCAAATTCAGGGTATCCGGTTGGGCAAAGAGGAGCATACAATTACACTATTCGCAGATGACGTGATTCTGTCGCTCTCCAATCCGGCTCGTTCCCTGTCAGTGGTACATGAAATACTAGAGTTGTTCAATGCGGTGTCTTATTACAAAGTGAATGCGACCAAATCCAGTATACTTGGACTAGGGGTGGACAGTAAAACAAAATCTCTCATTCAAGAGAAGCTACCATTTCCCTGGGCAGAGAATACGATTCAATACCTAGGCATTACACTGACCCCTTCGGTCTCCCAACTCTACAGCTGCAACTTTGAGCCCTTAATAGACAAATTTACACAGGAAATGGTTAGATTGAAGAAGTTTTACCTCACCTGGTCTGGTAGGCTAACAGCATATAAAATGCTTTTGCTTCCCAAATTATTATACTACTTTAGAGCCCTGCAACTTCAAATACCTAGCTCATTCTATGTAGCTATGCAACAAACCTTATCTCAATTTATATGGGAAGGGAAGAGAGCCAGATGCTCTCATAATTTACTTATGAAACACAGAACGGCAGGAGGAATGGGGGTGCCCAATATCAAGGACTATCATATGGCAGCAATATTGGACCAAGCTAAAGCGTGGTTTCATTCCTCAGACCCAATCCATTGGTGTAGGGCAGAACAAGCTCAGATAGGACATGGGGAGATTCAAAACCTGTTGTTGATCACACTCTCTGATAAACACTCACCCTGTAGGACAATCCCAACAGTAGCAGCCACAGTATCAGCATGGGAATATTTCTTGGCAAATAAAAATCCCCATATTGCTCATAAAAAAATACCGATCCCAGTGACAGCACTATCATTCCTATCTCCGAATCTAAATATAAGACACTGGGAGAAGTATGGTATAGTTCATATTTCTGATATGTTTGTCCAGGAACGTCTCATACCTTTCTCTAAACTACAAACTACGAAGTCTGTCCCTGAGAAAGAGTTTATGGAATATGCCAGGATTACTAGTATCATAAATGCTATTAAAATGCAACATATAGACATCCCAGAAACCATCTATGACCTATGGCACTCTTTTCCCACACCCAAAAAAGAAATAACAATATTCTATAACCTACTGCAATGTAAACTCCATTTTGTAACCCCGAAACAATTCATGAAATGGGAGTCGGACTTGAATATAACCATATCTAAAGTACAGTGGATGCAAGCGATAAAAGCGAACCAGTCACATACCAAATGCTCTAACTACAGAGAAATAGCACAGAAGATACAATTGAGGTGGTACAGAACCCCATAAGTATTGGCTAAATTTCAAGGCCATACATCCAACCTATGCTGGAGGGAGTGCGGACATGTGGGCACTTTGGCCCATGTGCTTTGGTTCTGTGTATCTCTGCGTAGCTTCTGGGCTGCAATAGCTCGGGTAATAGCTAATCTAACAGGGATACTTAATAGACTGAGGGTGGAGCAAGCTTTATTGAGTGTCGACATGGATATCTACCCTAAGCAATACCGCTTACTTGTAATGCACATCCTATATGCAGCCAGACTGGTACTAACCCGTAAATGGAAATCGACAGAACCCCCTCGGGTTGGGGAAGTATTGAATTTAGTTGATGACTCTTATTCATACGAAAAATCCATTGCTGTTAAGGAGGGGAAATTAAAGGAATTCACAAATAACTGGCACTTATGGGGAACCTACAGGCCTACTAGATAATTCGTTTTGCACAAAAAATGTACTTTCTGCAAGTCAATATTATACAGGTATTTTTGTTTAGGTAAAGGAGTAAGGAACAAAAAAAATGGTCAATAGTTACTAAATGTTTAATAGAAGAATACAATCTCTCGTTCTTTCTTATGTTTTAAACGGTTACGGGCCAACTTTGAGTACATGATCAGATGGTTGTTTTATACACTTTTATGGATGATTGTCATGGAAGTACTCAGCAGCTTGTGATTTATATAGATGGGAATTGTTTCTCTGACTATGTACTCTAAAGCTCTGTACTTGTTGTATTTTTATAAACTAATAAAAATAATTTTCGAAAAAAATGCTGAAACTATTTAACTTCTTTCTCCAAGGATGTATTCAGTCTTTACTGGACTTTATTTTTCCTCCAGAACTGTGCAGAATGCCATTGTGTTCCTGTTTGGTCAAACAGCTACAAAAATGTTCCATTATGTTCAAGTCTCAAAATGCTTTTGCTTTATTTTATGCTGACTCACTTCACAAGCAGATTTTCTTCCAAACAGAAGGTAAGAGAACTTTTGTCATCTTTGTCCCATCTAAGGCTTTAAAGTGTACGTAATAATTTTTTTCTCTCTGTAGTAAAGTCTTTCTTCGCTGACCTTGATGTTTTATCTTTTTTGGTAACAGCATAGAATATCATTGTGTTCCAGTTATAATAATGTCATCTATTCTAAAGTGAAATGTTCAATTTCTCAATTTTTAAATCACTTTCACAGTAGATTTAATTCCAAATTATATCGGTCAGACCACGTGATGTCCCCAGTGCTCATTTAACCGTACCTATCTTGTTATCAGTTAGGCCTCATGTACACTGCTGCTGCTAAATGGACGTATAGGCCCCTTTCACACTGGGGCGGTAGCTGCGGTGGCGGTAAAGCGCCGCTATTTTTACCGCTAATTTTGTGGCGGTATTCGGCCGCTAGGGGGGCGGTTTTACCCCCGCTAGCAGCCGAAAAATGGTTAAAAACCACCGCAAAGCACCTCTGCAGAGGCGCTATGCTGGTGGTATAGCCGAGGTGTCCCATTGCTTTCAAGGGGCAGGAGCGGTGGAGGAGCGGTAAACACACCGTTCCTTCACCGCTTCAAAGATGCGGCTAGCAGGACTTTTTTTACTATCCTGCTAGCGCACGGCTCCAGTGTGAAAGCCCTTGGGCTTTCACACTGGAGAAACAGCAGCCGCTGTTTCAGGTCGGTTTGCAGGCACTATTTTTAGTGCAATAGCGCCTGCAAACCGCCCCAGTGTGAAAGGGGTCTTAGGACTTGGGCATTTTTTATAACTGCTCCTGAACTCTCCTCTATGTTATCTTATCATTACATGTACACAGGGTCGTTTATAGTCATTTCTAGGCAGTTCAGTTTAGAGGCTTTTTTTGGAAAGCAAAAAAATGGGTTCAGATGCTGAGTTTAGAGGCATTTCAAGCGCCAAATTCTTCTAAACGTGGCTAAACACGAGTTACCACGTTTAGCCGCGTTTAGAAGCATTTGGTCCTTGAAATGTTTCTAAACTCAGCATCTGAACTCATTTTTTTGCTTTCCAAAAAAGCGTTTATTGGCATTTTTTGGGCTGTTTAAAAAAAAAAAACGCAAACATGGCTAAACGCGGCATGTAAACGCATGTAAACACGGCAAAACTGACGTTTTAAACGTGGGTTACTATCTGTCAAGTTAAATCATTCAGGAGAGGTTGTAAAAACGTCCCGTGTACATTAAGCCTTAGGATTATACATCCTCTGGTGAAAGAGTGATCAAATGCAACTCAGAAGTTGGATCCTTGCCTGTTAGAACAGCCTAGGATTCAGGCACAGTAGGGTGTATTGAACAAAGCTGCTGATGTGTTTAGACACCTCTGAATACTGTACTAAATCGGCCTATACACTATACAATCTGATTGTACAATCTCCTTTGGATCTACCATCAACTATGTAGTGCCAGTGCCTGCACAATTTGATATGCAATTCAGAGAAGAGTTAGGTAAATCCCCATATTAATTCGTTTTGGTAAAAGTAAAGAATATTGTAGAATCTGATTGTATAGTTTATGGCCAGCTTAAGGGCTTCTTTTTTTAGTTGTACAACATATGTATAATTCCCAGCAATGCTATCTTATTGTTGTTCTGCTTTGTTCTTTATCTCCTAAATTTATCCTATCCGGTGTCTTTTCTATTTAATTTCTTATCTTCTACTCTTATCTCCCCTCCATAACTTATTTTTTAACTATGGACCATTTTTGGATTATTGATTCTGATCTTAATCATCCCTAATTCTGCCTCTCTGAGGTCTCCTTCCTCAGCCTACCAGGATATACTCTTCTTATGACCTCTATCTCTGTCTTTTTGAAGTGTTCTACGCTGGCATTTATCATCAGGTGTTTGGCATGACAGACCTTGTCTTCTGGGAAAATCACTGGGTAAAGTTTTCAGCGACGTTTTGGAACAAAACTGGAGGTCACATTATGGAATGAATTTCAAAAACATACGGAAAATGAACCACACGATAGTGTCATGAGTTCAGTACATGATGCAATCAGTGACATCAAAGTGCATTTTGTTACTGCTACTTCGATGACCAGATGTGCTCAAAACACCTAATGACTCCCCCTGTTCATGTAATGTATTGAGTCAGAGCAGAGACTTCTGGTTTCCTGGTCTTGTTGGCTTTTGCTGCTTAATTGCCCAATCTATGTGGAAGCAAATCATCATTCAACGTTTTCTGTCATGTCTTGCTCCACTTAAAAGTAATATTTTTTTCAGAACCCCACCAATACCTGTGGTTACAAGTCTGTGCTAATGGATTAAAACCAAACAGTGTATATGTATTTTTTTTTTATATATTTACATTTTATTCTTTGATGTCAAATCTAGAAGGCCAGAAAATATTTTTAACTCTTAATGTAAATCTTCAGATACTATTCACAATTTAAAAGCTAGGCAAAATTTTAGCAGACTTAAACTCATGAGCAAATCATATTTTATAGTTGTGAGACATTCTCTCATCCTAATGGGTCAGGCCATAATTAGTTTCTGTCTGATAAATCCGTCTTCTACCATGTGCATCTATTTGAGGAAACAGACACATTTTGTTTGACCTGTCAAATCTTTAGCCATTACATAATATACAGAACAGACTGAAATTATTTCTTAATGGCAAAGAAATTGGCAGGTTTTGTTTAATCAAGTTAATGTTTTATTGAAAACGACACAAGTGTGTTTTTAGAGAATTTTTGCGATATTGGTAAAGAAGACACTAAAACAAAGAAAAAGACAGAAAATTACCAGCCTCGCACTCTTAATACAATAATCCCCCCCCCCCCTTCTTTTCTCCTGGGCTAGATATGTGGTTTGCAAGTAATAGTGCCTGCCACCGTTAACATAGGCTTCACCCCATCATACAGCACACATGAACAAGCCAAGTGCGTTGTGTTATGTACACTATATGGCGCACCTATATGGTGTGAATGGGCCCTGAGAGATTACACAACTTTGACTAAACATAAAAACTCCTGCCACAGATAATATCACAGGTGGCATCCAACATTGTGGGACGCTACTAGGCACTCTCACTAAATAGTAACAAGCTTATTTTGCTGTAGTGCTACTCAGCAATATTTGAAGGTCTGAAAATGAGCTTTACTTCTTTTTATTATGGATAGTGACCGTTTCATGTGGTCTGGCAAGGAAAAAGAGATTGTACTCTAAGAATACTTCTTACACTATGAGCCTCTGGAAATCCCATTCTACTTGCTGGTGACATACAACCTCCGACAAAGTGGTGGAGCTATTGATACATTTTTGCTTGTTCTCCCTTATAAATAACTGAAGAGAGAAGGTGTAACTTCTGTTCATATTTTTTATTCAGCAAATTAAGAGCAAGGAGTAGTTTATTATAGCCAGATTAGTGACTGCTGGATTCTGTTTGGTTGTTATGGGCTACAACACCTTGTCTTATTAATATTTCCATGTGATTGATACAGTGCAAACATTTACAATTTACAGTCATTGCATTACATTTCTCAGAATTGTTTCCTACATCAGAATGTTTTGCAATATTAAATTATAGGGTATCAAAACTGTAAAATACCTTAATAAGGATAGGGAGACACAGAAATATAAACAATAAAAGTAGTCTGATATTCAATGGTGCGATCTGTGCTGTATGATAAGGCCCTCACTTTCATTCTGTAGGTTTCTGGTTCTTTAAGTGGTCTGTTGGTAAATACTACGCCCTTCATGTTTTCTTCTCTTATAGAAAATGGCACTGTAGAATCTTCATCGGTGATCAGAAAAGTTGTTCTTGGATGTAATATGCCATCTTGTGTATAGGCAACCAAACGAATTAAGTCCTGGTTAGCGGCGATGCCAAATGGAAGTGAAACCAGCTTGTATTGCAAGGCATATGGGCTAAGAGCACACTCCAGATCATTTGGTGCGCAATTTTTCAAACAATACCTGGTGGTGTTAAAAATATTAGATATTATTAGTGATACTGTTAAATAAAATAAGATTTGTTTCCCTTAAGCCGGGTACACACTACAGTTTTTTTTTTTTTGCACAAAAGAAACCTCTCAACTCCAGTCGGAGACACTGTACTAACAATGCAAGGTTAATCCAGCGATCCCCCGCCAGAACACTCCGATCAGTGCTCTCTACTATTGGCTGAGAGCGCTGATCGGGAGACGGATGGCTTCTGGTTTTCCAGCATGCACGTCTGACAGACACACGGGCAGAATGTCAGCTGGTATTTTTTGTAGCGGCAAATGTCTCCCGACATTCTGCCCGTGTGTACGGGGCTTTACATTTTTCAAATGCTAAATCTACAAATATATAACATTACAGCTTGCAGGATGGTTTACAGTATTGGTGTATAGCTCTCTGACACCCAAGACCTTATTTCAAGCTGAACTGTAAGCAAACATCTACATGGGAAGATGAAATACATATATTGGCGTTTTTCACCTGCTAAAATATCTGTATTTCTGTCCATCTAGTTCTGAAATGTACACAGCCCCATTATACAGCACTGCCAGTTCAATGACACTACTTCTCTGTTACAGTTATAGGGGTTGATTTACTAAAGGAAAATCCACTTTGCACTTGAAAGTGCACTGAAAGTGCACATGGAAGTGCAGTCACTGTAGATCTGAGGAGGACATGCAAGGAAAATAAAAAACAGCATTTTAGCTTGCACATGATTGGATGATAAAATCAGCAGAGCTTCCCCTAATTTCAGAGCTTCCCCTCAGATTTACAGCGATCTACAGCGACTGCACTTCCATGTGCACTTTCAAGTGCAAAGTGGATTTTCCTTTAGTAAATCAACCCCATAGACTGTAGAAAGAATACAACGTTGTCCACTCCCCACCCCTAATCTGGTCACTGGACAGTGAAGTCAAAGACTGATAAGGTAATCTTACCACTCATAGAGCTCTCGCCTCCTATCAGCATGTTCCATGATTGCCTTCAAGTCCTGCCCTTCCCTTTCCCTCCTAGAGTGCTGCTTTATAGTGGATTGAATGAGACCGATACTAAGTAAAATGCAGGTTTTTACACCAGTTGCATTGCTGGGGTAACATCATGCTCCTTCTGGCAATATCTTGGGGAATGCTGAGTATCTCAAATCTCACAAAGAGATGCTCCAGCACAATATCTTCCTGTGAATTTTGGAATACTCTGCTTTCCCTGGGATCTTGCCAGAAGGAGTGTGACATTACCCTTGCATATTCGCCATAGATGGAAGCCAAAGATAATGTAAGTATATTAACTAACATTTTTACCACAGATTTTTTTTGTTACTTTTTTCCTACTTTTTAGTGTGGGGTCCTTTAATACGTGTGGTAGGGCACATTATTAATCATTAAAAAAAAACTGTATAGCTTTGCAACATGCATATTTCCCCATGTCTTATCTTCCAAAATTCTAGTATTTTACTACATGTCCCTGTTTGGGCTGAAAACACATTTGCATTTGTTGCACTGCAAAGGGGAAACCCTTGATTGGGACAGGCAGACTCCTGCCACCTGCCATCCGATTGCTCTCACACACCCCCAATACCGGCGCCACCCCCCCGCCGCCATGCCCCGCTATGCTTACCGGGCCCCACTTGCCCATCTGCGGGTCTGGGAGCTCCATGGCGGGTGCTGGCAGGTAGAGGGGAAGGAGAAGATAGGACACACGTCTGCTCTCCTCCCCTTCTTCTTGTGACCTGAAAAGCGACATCTCTGATGTCATTTCTGGGTCAAGCTCTCTGTGACCCCAGCTAGCTAGGCCAGGAAATAATGTTCTGCAATGCGATCTCCATTGCAAAACATTTAGTGGAGCACAGGGGAGACATGCAGGGTCTTTTAGACCCTGCATATCTCAATAAAGAGAACCTGTCACCAAAAACAAATCACATAGGGGACTTTTTGTCCCCTATGTGATGAAAAAAAGTACATATAATCTCCCCAAAAAATGTTGAGGCCCCCCCACATACACACACACAAACGTAAACACATGCGTCGGGGCGCCTACGCATGGAAATGTTGATTGCGATACACATGTTACATATTGCTTTGCACGACGGAGTGAGAGCAATAATTCCAACACAAGACCTCCTCCGTAACACTAAACTGATTCTTATAGGGGGCTTTAAAGAATCGCCATTTCACACCATTTCACGGGCGCACAAAAATTTAAGGTTTGACATGTTGGATATCTATTTACTCAGTGCAACCTTGTCTTTTATATTTTACCCAAAATTTGGGTAATTTATTGCGTTTGTTTGCCATAAAATTCACGTTAGTGTGTTTTTTACTTACCTTTGCGTTAATATCTTGTGACATAAAAGATTGGAACTACTGCTATTTTATTCTCTAGAGTGTCTGCTTTCAGAAAATATATAATATTTGTGGGTTTTGTGTAATCTTCAGGCCTAAAATGTTTTTTAAACATGTGTGCAAACAAAATTCAAAAATGGCTTTGGCAGCGAAAGGGTTAACCTTCGCTAACCCCCTGAAACCCATTAATTTAGGGGTCCATGGACTCCAGGTAAAGAACCCCTGTTCTATATTGACTCAAGGTGAGTCTTGCTGATGAGATATGGGCTCAAAAGTGACCATTGTAACTAAAGGGTATGTTTGTGCCCACTTCATGTAAACCTGCACAAATTGACAGTAATCAGTTGACATAAGTTGAAATCCCAATCCCAATCAGCTGAGTGAACAGTGAAATATGAAGATCTGTGCTTTGAAATTTCCCTGAAAACTGTGTTAAAAATACCATGGCAGGAGCAGAGCTTCTTGATGTTTGCCCACATTCAAGCCAGCTCCCAGTATGGCTCCTATTGACTTCCACTACTGTACAGAGAAAGAAGGTTTGGGGTAGGTACAGCAAAATTTACTAAGGTGCGGGTGCCAAATTCAAACCCCACTAAAGGATGCACAGGTACCAGTTTTTTTAAGACTAAGTATGAGTACTGATACTTATTCTCAAGTACTTGCTGATACCAATTACCAATACCTATTTTAAGTGTCATGTGACACATTATTAAATGAGCTATTATATTAATCTGATACTAAATAAATTGTACGTGGTTCTGTTTATTTTAATATTAAATAAAAGGCTCTCAAAGTTTAAAGTTTAAAGAGTGCTTGATGTGGCTCTGAAGCTTACGCATGTATTTGCAAATGTGTGTAGACTAGAGTTGAGCGGACACCTGGATGTTCGGGTTCGACGGGTTCGGCCGAACTTCGGAAAAAAGTTCGAGTTCGGGACCGAACTTGACCCGAACTTTACCCCGAACCCGAACCCCATTGAAGTCAATGGGAACCCGAACTTCTGAGGACTAAAAAGGCTCTAAAAAAGTAATGGAAAGGGCTAGAGGGTTGCAAATGGCAGCAAAATGTTGTTAAGAGCATGGGAAGTGCGCTGCAAACAAATGTGGATAGGGAAATAACTTAAAATAACATAAAAAAAATAAAAAAAGATGCTGGAGGCCCCCTTTTCAGCAGAAGAGGTACAGGAAGTCATTAAGAACCTCAGAAACTCAATGTCACGATGCCACACATATGGTGGGAATGCCCCAGAATACGCCCTTTCTGGAAAACATTATTCGATTTAATGGATAAGCTAGTGGGAAAATAAAATACTTTGAAATAAAAATGTAGCGGGGTGCTAAATTTAACCACTTAACGACCGCTCACTGTATATATACGTCGGCACAATGGCACCGTCAGGCACAATCACGTAGAGTGTACGTGATTGCCTTTGTACAGTTGGGGGGTCCAATCGGACCCCCCTTCTGTACAGTGAGCGGTCGGAATTCGTTGGGGAGCGATCCGACATGAGGGGACGGCCGTTCGATTCTGGCCACCCCCCCACGATCGCTCCCGGCGAATGGAAATGCCCCCTCTGTCTGTCGAATGTACACACAGGCAGAGGAAGCAGGAGGAAGTGATGTCATCTCTTGTGCGGCGCTCACATATACCGAGCGCCGTACAAGAGAAGACATCAAGGTTAGTGCACAAACACTACACTAACACCAGCACACATAGGCACATAAATCGCCCCCCAGGCCCCCCCAGATCACCCCCCAGCCCCCAGTCACAGTGTCACTGATTGCAGTGACCATTTATTTACTGATCACTGCAATCAGTGACATTTGTGACTGTAAAAGTGTCACTACATTTAGTTTTAGGTCCAGTGTAGCCCCCTAACCCCCCCTAATAAAGGTTTAACCCCTTGATCACCCCCCAGATAAGCCTTTCACCCCCTAGCACCGCCGTCGCTAAGCGATCATTTTTCTGATCGCTGTCTTAGCGTCGGTGATGCAGATCGGTAGCCAGTAATTTTTTTTAGGTTTGCCGCAGGTTTTTATAGCGTCAGGTACCCCCATAAATTATCTAATAAAGGTTTAACCCCCTTGATCGCCCCCCAGGTAACCCTTTCACCCCCTATCACCACTGTCGCTAAGCGATCATTTTTCTGATCGATGTCTTAGCGTCGGTGATGCAGATCGGTAGCCAGTATTTTTTTTGTTAGGTTCGCCGCAGGTTTTTATAGCATCAGGTACCCCCATAAATTATCTAATAAAGGTTTAACCCCCTTGATCGCCCCCCAGGTAACCCTTTCACCCCCTATCACCACTGTCGCTAAGCGATCATTTTTCTGATCGCTGTCTTAGCGTCGGTGATGCAGATCGGTAGCCAGTAATTTTTTTTAGGTTCGCCGCAGGTTTTTATAGCGTCAGGTACCCCCATAAATTATCTAATAAAGGTTTAACCCCCTTGATCGCCCCCCCAGGTAACCCTTTCACCCCCTATCACCACTGTCGCTAAGCGATAATTTTTCTGATCGCTGTCTTAGCGTCGGTGATGCAGATCAGTAGCCAGTATTTTTTTTTTAGGTTCGCCGCAGGTTTTTATAGCGTCAGGTACCCCCATAAATTATCTAATAAAGGTTTAACCCCCTTGATCGCCCCCCAGGTAATCCTTTCACCCCCTATCACCACTGTCGCTAAGCGATCATTTTTCTGATCGCTGTCTTAGCGTCGGTGATGCAGATCGGTAGCCAGTAATTTTTTTTAGGTTCGCCGCAGGTTTTTATAGAGTCGGGTACCCCCATAAATTATCTAATAAAGGTTTAACCCCCTTGATCGCCCCCCAGGTAACCCTTTCACCCCCTATCACCACTGTCGCTAAGCGATCATTTTTCTGATCGCTGTCTTAGCGTCGGTGATGCAGATCGGTAGCCAGTAATTCTTTTTAGGTTCGCCGCAGGTTTTTATAGCGTCAGGTACCCCCATATATTATCTAATAAAGGTTTTAACCCCCTAATTGCCCCTAGTTAACCCTTTCACCAGTGATCACCATATAAGTGTTACGCTGGTTAGTTAGTTTGCTTTTTATAGTGTCAGGGCACCCGCCGTATATAACCCAATAAAGGTTTAACCCCCTGATCGCCCGGCGGGTGATATCAATTAGGTTTTAGCGTCAGAGAGGGTCTGCGTCACACCCCAGGCAGCGTCAGGTTAGTGCCAGTAACGCTAACACCCACGCGTGAAGCATACACCTCCCTTAGTGGTATAGTATCTGAACAGATCAATATCTGATCTGATCAGATCTATACTAGCGTCCCCAGCAGTTTAGGGTTCCCAAAAACGCAGTGTTAGCGGGATCAGCCCAGATACCTGCTAGCACCTGCGTTTTGCCCCTCCGTCCAGCCCAGGCCACCCAAGTGCAGTATCGATCGATCACTGTCACTTACAAAACACAACACACATAACTGCAGCGTTCGCAGAGACAGGCCTGATCCCTGCGACTCCAGTGCTGTAGGAGGTGATTTCACCACCACAGTTAAAAAAAAAAAGCAAATATGCCGAAGCATTGGGGCAGCAGGGGCGGAGGAGTGATTTTGCTCCTAATGCCGCGTACATACGGTCGAAATTCCGACGGAGGCTTGCCCGTGGAAAAGTTCGACCATGTGTGTGCGGCATAACTTTTTTGCGGGAGGATGCCCCCATGCTTCGGCATATATAAATGGTGCATGTATGCCCATCATTAGAAGTGGGTGGATGAAGGGCGGTATTCTAATGGTGGGCATACCCACCGATCAATCTCTTTTTTCGTTCAGCCACCTGGCTGCATGAAAAAAAAAGATTACAATACATGTCCAACAAGGACCAGCAACGTACTGGTATGTTGCTGGATTTTGAATGGTTATACCAGATTGATGCCTGCGGGTTTAGGTATCATCTTGGTATCATTCCTTTCAGCCAGCGGCCGGCTTTCATGTAAAAGCAATCCTAGTGGCTAATTAGCCTCTGGACTGCTTTTACAAGCAGTGGGAGGGAATGTCCCCCCCGGATATAAAAAGCGCCATTGGGAAATTGGGAAAGCATTTTATCACACCGATCTTGGTGTGGACAGATGCTTTGAGGGCAGAGGAAAGATCTAGGGTCTAGACCCCAGTTTTTTCAAAAAAAGAGTACCTGTCACTACCTATTGCTATCATAGGGGATATTTACATTCCCTGAGATAACAATAAAAATGATAAAAAATGAAATATGGAAGGAACAATTTAAAAATAAAATAAAAAAGCAAAATTAATAATAAAAAAAAAAAAGCACCCCTGTCCTGCCCTGCTCTTGCCCAATGGCGAACGCAAGCGTCGGTCTGGCGTCATATGTAAACAGCAATTGCACCATGCATGTGAGGTATCACCGCGAAGGTCAGATCGAGGGCAGTAATTTTAGCAGTAGACCTCCTCTGTAAATCTAACGGGGTAACCTATAAAGGCTTTTAAAAATGTATGTAGTTTGTCGCCAATGCGCGTTTGTGCAAAATTTTAAAGCATATAGTTTTTGGTATCTATGTACTCGGCCTAAGATCATCTTTTTTATTTCATCAAACATTTGGGCAATATAGTGTGTTTTAGTGCATTAAAATTAAAAAAAGTGTATTTTTTCCCCAAAAAATGCGTTTGAAAAATCGCTGCGCAAATACTGTGTAGAAAAAAAAAATGCAACACCCACCATTTTATTCTGTAGGGCCTTTGCTTTAAAAATATATATAATGTTTGGGGGTTCAACATAATTTTCTTGCAAAAAAAAAATGTTTTCATGTAAACAAAAAGTGTCAAAAAGGGCTTTGTCTTCAAGTGGTTAGAAGAGTGGATGTAAGCTTCCTAATGTTGTGTATAAAATGCCAGAACAGTTCAAAACCCCCCCAAATGACCCCATTTTGGAAAGTAGACACCACAAGCTATATACTGAGAGGCATGTCGAGTCCATGGAATATTTTATATGTTGACACAAGTTGCGGAAAAAAGAATTTTTTTTTTATTTTTTTTATTTTTTTGCACAAAGTTGGCATGTTGAGCCCATTGAATATTTTTTTTTGTTGTCCCAAGTGATTGAATAATGACAAAAAAATAAAAAATTACAAAAAGTTGTCACTAAATGATATATTGCTCAAACATGCCATGGGCATATGTGGAATTACACCCCAAAATACATTCTGTTGCTTCTCCTGAGTACGGGGATACCACATGTGTGAGACTTTTTGGGAGCCTAACCACGTACGGGACCCCAAAAACCAATCACCGCCTTCAGGCTTTCTAAGGGTGTAAATTTTTGATTTCACTTCTCACTGCCTATCACAGTTTCAGAGGCCATGGAATACCCAGATGGCTCAAAACCCCCCCAAATGACCCCATTTTGGAAAGAAGACACCCCAAGCTATTTGCTGAGAGGTATTGTAAATATTTTGCAGATCTCGCTTTTTGTCACAAAGTTTTGAAAATTGAAAAAAAAAAGAAAAAAAAAAAAATTCTTTATTCATTTTCAAAAACAAATGAGAGCTGTAAAATACTCACCATGCCTCTCAGCAAACAGCTTGGGGTGTCTACTTTCCAAAATGGGGTCATTTGGGGGGGTTTTGTGCTATTTTGGCATTTTATGGCCTTCGAAACTGTGATAGGTAGTGAGGAGTCAAATCAAAAATTTGTGCCTAGAAATCCTGAAGGCGGTGATTGGTTTTCGGGGTCCCGTACGCGGCTAGGCTCCTAAAAAGTCCCACACATGTGGTATCCCCGTACTCAGGAGAAGCAGCAAAATTTATTTTGGGTGCAATTCCACATATAACCATGGCATGTGTGAGCAATATATCATTTAGTGACAACTTTTTTGTAATTTTTTATTTTTTTTGTCATTATTCAATCACTTGGGACAAAAAAAAATAATATTCAATGGGCTCAACAGGCCTCTCAGCAATTTCCTTGGGGTGTCTACTTTCTAAAATGGGGTCATTTGGGGGGGTTTTGTGCTATTTTGGCATTTTATGGCCTTCAAAACTGTGATAGGTAGTGAGGAGTGAAATCAAAAATTTGCGCCCTTAGAAATCCTGAAGGCGGTGCTTGGTTTCCGGGGTCCCGTACGTGGCTAGGCTCCTAAAAAGTCCCACACATGTGGTATCCCTGTACTCAGGAGAAGCAGCAGAATGTATTTTGGGGTGCAATTCCACATATAACCATGGCATGTGTGAGCAATATATCATTTAGTGACAACTTTTTGTAATTTTTTTTTTTTGTCATTATTCAATCACTTGGGACAACAAAAAAAAATATTCAATGGGCTCAACATGCCTCTCAGCAATTTCCTTGGGGTGTCTACTTTTTAGCACCTCAAGAAATGAGATAGGCAGTCATAAATTTAAAGCTGTGTAAATTCCAGAAAATGTACCCTAGTTTGTAAACGCTATAACTTTTGCGCAAACCAATAAATATACACTTATTGACATTTTTTTTACTAAAGACATGTGGCTGAATACATTTTGGCCTAAATGTATGACTAAAATTGAGTTTATTCGATTTTTCTTATAACAAAAAGTAGAAAATATAATTTTTTTTCAAAATCTTCGGTCTTTTTCCATTTATATCGCAAAAAATAAAAATCACAGAGGCAATCAAATACCATTAAAAGAAAGCTCTATTTGTGGGAAGAAAAGGATGCAAATTTCGTTTGGGTACAACATTGCATGTCCACACAATTTACAGTTAAAGCAGCGCAGTGCAAAATTCTGAATTCACCTCTGGTCCTTTAGCTACCAAATGGTCCGGGGCTTAAGTGATTAAGGGAAGTGTTTGAGTGGTAAATAGGCTCAAACACCCTAATTCTGTAGGATTCATGGACCATTTTGTCCTCGGGGGACAGTATTGGTGTGCAGTTCCCTGCGGCCTACAGGTGGCACTGCCATGGTAGGCTAGGGTTGAACCGCCGATACAGTGCTGTGCATTTTGTGTCCCCTCTTGGCAGTAGTACAGCGGGGTGGGGAACTTGCTGTGCATACCGGGAGAGGATATAAAAGGGGCAGACGCCTCCTAATCGGGGTCCGAGCCCCAGGCACCTTTGGCCTGGGGGCTGATGTCCAGTGGGGTCCGCGCCCAGGTGCCTTCGGCCTGGGTGCACGTGTTCCTGTTCCATCTCGGGCACCTTTAGCCCGGGGTGAGGTACTATCCTGGAGTTCCTGCTGCCCTAGGTATGGAGGCCTAGGGGCGGGAGTAAAGCCTGGGGTCCAGAGACTTTGTCTGGAGTCCGTTAAGGGTCGAGGAGTCTTTAGGTGCCGCCTCGTGTAGGGGACCCTGTTCCAGGGAAGGGAGGAACCTTCCGATGGCCCGATGCTGGAGGCACGGTGAAGGAAGGGTCTGTTGACTCCCTGGAGAGATGTCTTCCCCTTGATATGGGCTAGTTCTTAGAAGGAGAAGCTCAAGGTCATCCTGACTGTATCGGAGGCCTTATTCACCCAGCCCGTGGCAGGGGCCTTATACACCCTGGTCTGTGGCAGAGACCAAAGTTCTCCAGGTCCGTGGCAGGGGCCTTGTACACCCGGTCTGTGGCATAGACCAACCTCACAGCCTGTGGCAGAGACCGTGTGCCTAAAACTGTTTGAGAAACCTAAGCAGTGAAGTGAATGTGCTACGTTTGTGCCTGGACCTCCTCCACACCTTAAAACACTGCAAAATATTTTTTGTGGCCCTAAATGGGTGTTTTTGGAAGAGCACAACACACCCACAGTACGTAAACGCTGTATCTCACAGCTACAGAACTGCAGAAAATGCTATTCAAAAAAAATGTTTTTGTCCTACAATTATTTTTTTAGGATAGCACAGTAGAAGAAAAATATATAAATTGTTTATTTCACACAGCTCCAGATATGCAGAAAACACTGCAAAATGTTTTTTGTGGCCCTAAATGGGTGTTTTTGGAAGAGCACAACACACCCACAGTACGTAAACGCTGTATCTCATAGCTACAGAACTGCAGAAAATGCTATTAATTTTTTTTTTTTTTTTTTAGGATAGCACAGTAGAAGAAAAATATATAGAAATAGTTTAGTTCACACAGCTCCAGATATGCAGAAAACACTGCAAAATATTTGTTTTGCCCTAAATGGGTCTTTTTGCAAGAGCACAATACACCCACAGTATGGAAACGGTGTATCTCACACCTACAGCAATACAGAAAATGCTATTAAAAAAAAAGTTTTTGCCCTAAAAAAAGTTTTTTGGAATAGCACAATACAAGAAAAATATATAAATTTGTAAATCTCACACTTGCATATATGCAGAAAACACTATGGAAACGGTATATCTCACATCTACAGAAATACAGAAAATGCTATTAAAAAAAAAGTTTTTGCCCTAAAATTTTTTTTGGGGAATAGCACAATACAAGAAAAATATATACATTTGTAAATCTCACACCTGCATATATGCAGAAAACACTGCAATTTTTTTTTTTGCCCTAAATGGGTCTTTTTGCAAGAGCACAATACACCCACAGTATGGAAACGGTGTATCTCTCAACGTAACATATGCAGTGCTGGTGCACTGAGCTTGCAGATAAAAGTTAGATTTTCTCTGACACTGGGCTCATGGCAGTGTAAAAAGACTGTGCACTGCAACACAAACAGGTAAACCTATGCAGATCGCTGAGTTATTAGATCTCTGAATCTGGACTCCTATATAAATCTCTCTCTTCCTGAAAGCACTATCAGGAACCTTCCCCTACACTGTCTCTCTATCTTTTCTCTCAGATTGCAGAATCAGGACTAACTCATGTATTTCAATCTCTCCCTAATAAGCAACAGCAGCCAGGAACCTCTCCCTATCCTGTCTAA
Organism: Rana muscosa; assembly: GCA_029206835.1. NCBI lineage: Eukaryota > Metazoa > Chordata > Amphibia > Anura > Ranidae > Rana > Rana muscosa. The sequence continues at coordinate 216,246,781 of CM055120.1, read as the reverse complement.
AGCAGAGTGACGTGCTGTGCTGTGTGCCTCTAGCTTATATAGAAGCTGGGTCACATGCTGCACTGAGCTGGGTCACATGCTGCACTGGCCAATCACAGCCATGCCATTAGTAGGCATGGCTATGATGGCTTCTAAGGGCACACCAGCTAAACAAAAGGTGATTGGCTGCCCCCTGAAGCTTTTCTAAATGCGCCATTACATCGCCGAACACCGGACCCGAACCCGAACATACACGCAATTGTTCGGGTTCGGGTCCGGTGCCCAAAAACTAATGTTCGGTACGGACCCGAACTTTACAGTTCGAGTTTGCTCAACTCTAGTGTAGACTAAACCCCTGTTTTTAACGCATACTTACTGTTAGACAGTATAATTTGGTTGGTTAGCAGGCTGGTCGGTAAGTTGAGACAGGAATTTCTTTGGTTTTGTTTTGCATACACTTTAAAAATTCTCACCTGAACTGCTGAATGAAATCACACCAGACTCTTTTTACAAATTGCACTGAAACCAGCCCCGCACATAAGTGAACCCCTTTTAACCTCCCTGGCGGTATTCCCGAGTCTGGCTGGGGGTGGAATTTCAGTACCATTAGCGGTAACCCCGAGCCTGACTCGGGATTGCATCGCAGGATACAGGGAAAGTTACTTACCTTGTTCCCTGGATCCTGCAATGTCTCCCCGCAGTGTGTGCGAGCTGTCTCCTCGCTCGATTCACACAGTGCCCGAGTGGCGCCGAGCTCCGTTCCCTGCAACGTTGAGGCGCACGGGGGCGGAGATCGACGCCAAATTCAAAAAAGTAAAAACACAAAATACATATAGTACACTGTAATCTTACAGATTACAGTACTGTATAAAATAATTACACATCACCTTTGTCCCTAGTGGTCTGTCCAGTACCCTGCATGCACTTTTATATTATAAATAAAAAAAATTCTGCCTGGAAACTGGAGATTGTCCATAGCAACCAAAAAGTGTCCCTTTATGTCAAAAGTTTTTTTTAGACCAGCTAGAAAACAGCGATAATAAATTAGAACCACTTGCAGAATTGAGCGATTTGTGGGAAATTCATCATCAAACACTAAATCTAATGACAGCGACAATTCTGCAACTGAGAAAATTTCAGTGTTTTTGATTTGATTACATTATTGAATAATTTTTATTATTATTATTTGTTATAATTATTTATAGTTATTTATTATATTATAATTCATGATTTCGTATTTCAAACTTTATTATACCCGGGATGTCTACTAGACTCTTGTTTGGACAGATTTAAGTGAGTTATTTATAAGAATTACAGGCCTACAATATAAAACGCCAAATTTCCATGCAAAATAATTGTACCGCTTTCAGCATCAAAAATCTGACATAATCATACCGCCAGGGAGGTTAAAGGTGGCAGGTACAGTCTGCAGACTTGAAGATATCAGTTTTAGTATCAGAGCATTTGCATGAGTACAAGTACTCGTGCAAATGCTTAATCTCAGCACCGATATGGGTATTGGTTTAGTGCTACTAAAAAATTTAAGTAAAATTTTTTAAAAAATTCAATTTTTCTTTAACTAGCATGCTTGGGGGATGTCCCTAACCTGCCTGTGAAGCAGTGTATGGTCTGTACAATATATACAACCTACAAGAGCAATACTGACATTTACCAAGAAATAAAAATGCCATTTATATTGTTGGTAAGGCCCCTTTCACACTGAGGCGTTAAAAAAACGCAAAAAAATTATGAGTTTTTTAACCACGATTTTACCGCGTTCGTGGTAAAAATAGCACTAACGCATATGCGTTTTTACCGCGTTTTTGCGGTAAAAAGGATTATTTGGTATCCCACAATCCTCCACTCTACTGCGGTCATGTGACCTTCCCACAGCTTCTGGGTGTTTTTTACCGCGTTTTTACCGCGTTTTTACAGCGGTACCCATTCATTTCAATGGGGATAGGCGTTTTTACAGCGCTATTTTATGCGCCCCAAAGATGCTCCAAAAAAGCTGTTTGCAGGATTTTTTCCAACGCACAGCCAGCAAAACGCCTCAGTGTGAAAGCCCTCAGGGCTTTCACATTGAGAATGATGGGGCAGGATTATTTCAGGCATTTTTACAGCGCTGTTTTTACAGCGAAAACGCAGTAAAAACGCCTCAGTGTGAAAGGGGCCTAAATGACAGCTTTCAACTCCTTACTATTGTTTGTAAATAAAGCATAGGGGATTCCCTTTATCTATTTATCCTAGATGAGGTTCTGGTATAGATGTTAATGGAGGAACCCTCAAAAACTGTGTGGGTGTAGGTGTTCCCCCTAAAAATACATACCAGATCTTATCCGCAATGAGAGTCTGGTATGTTAGGCATATGTATGCCTTAAAATTTGGCGTATTTATCACTGTTTGCTATTAGAAGCCTATGTCAGATCTTTGCGTACTAATGGTCAAAGTACCCCTACATTTCTACTCTTTTCACATATATGATCGATGGAAATACCCCCTAATAAAGCTTCCTTTTATATGGATGGTTAGTCCCTGTCAAATGCCTTCTTTACACTGGTGATTTGCCCTGTGCCAGATATCTGGGCTCTTTTAACCACTCCAGCCCCGGAAAATTTTACCCCCTTCCTGACCAGAGCACTTTTTACAATTTGGCACTGCATTGCTTTAACTGACAATTGTGCGGCCATGCAATGCTGTACCCAAACCAAATTTGCGTCCTTTTTTTCCCCACAAATAGAGATTTCTTTTGATGGTATTTGATCACCTCTGCGGTTTTTATTTTTTGCGCTATAAACAAAAAAAGAGCGACAATTTAAAAAAAATATATATATTTAACTTTTTGCTATAATAAATATCCCCAAAAATGTTTTTAAAAAACACATTTCTTCATCAGTTTAGGCCAATATGTACTCTTCTACATAATTTTGGTCAAAAAATCACAATAAGCGTATATTGATTGGCTTGCGCAAAAGTTATAGTGTCTACAAACTATGGGAAAGATTTATGGCATTTTTATTCATTTTTTTTTTTTTTTACTAGTAATGGCGGTGATCTGCAATTTTTTGCGGTATTGCAACATCAGGCAGGCAGATCGGACACTTTTGACACATTTTTGAGACCATTGACATTTATAGAGCGATCAGTGCTATAAATATGCAGTGATTACTGCATAAATGTCACTGGCAGGGAAGGGGTTAACACTAGGGGGAGATCAAGGGGTTAAGTGTGTGTTCCCTAACTGTGTTCTAACTGTGTGGGGATGACAGATCATTGTTTCTACTTTGTAGAAACACACGATTTGTCTCCTCTCTTCTGACAGCACAGGGATTTGTGTGTTCACACACAAATTCCCATGCTAGCGCTTGTGCACAAGATCGCACATGGCCGGTGGCGATCGCGCCCACCGGCCACGCACATGAGGTTCCCCTCTGGGGGCTCTCCTGGGCAAAGCCATATATGTACGGGATTTCGCCCAGGAGAGCCATTCTGCCTCAGTATATCTGCGTGAGCCGGTTGGGAACTAGGAGCAGAAAATTAATTTACAATTATAGCAAAAGCAGGGTAAGTGCTTTTAACCACTGCTAGGACCTGTCAATGGAACCTTCTGACTCTGGGCCCCTAGTGGGTGGTTACACCTGTGCTTTCACCTTTTAAATTTGATATTTTTAAATTCGATATTTTTTTTTATAGTAGTAAGAGATTACATTGGAAACCCAAACAACACACAGTTTAAGGAAGGCCATGCAGGGCTAAATCACCTCTTTCATATTCTGCCAGCGATACAATGCTTTGCTAATTTAAGAAGGCAAGTTGGTAACTGGCATAGTCAAATTTGGGACAGTATGGAAAGGTAAAAACTGAACTGGACAGCAGGTGATTTCCTGTAAGTCATTTTGGGTGTGATCCCTCTGAGGATTTTATTTGAGATAGTTACTGTCTATACCAGTGGTCCCCCAGTGTGGGGGTGGTTGGTGACAGGATATTCACAGAGTCGATCTTTAACCCCCCTTTTACACCACAACCCCCTCTTTATAGCAGAGTTCCCCCTTTATATCAGTGTCGAAAGCCCCCCCATCACAGTGCCCCGTGCAGTCATGCCCCCCCGATTTCTCTCCAGTCACAGTACCCCTTTTCACACTCTGCCTCCCCTGCACAGCCCTACCTTTGGCAGGGCAGAGGGTGGATTAAGCTTGTGTGTCCTCTCCCGGCTATCCTGCCCCGCTGACAAGGGGGCGGGAGGAGCTGCAGATCTAGATTGAGGGTGGGAGCTGTCCAACTTATCATATTAACAAACGGGTAAGAAGACTCCCGCTTTCTGTGCAGATCTCCAGCTCCTCCCAAACCATTCCCTGCTGATAGGATGACAGCGCTGGTGAGGCAGGAGCGGCGGAAGGGGAGACACAGGCATGACTGCACAACAGGAGGTGAGCGGTGACTGCGGTCTGTGATAGCCCTCTCCGGACCATGGTTGCCGTTCACTTCCTGCTGTGCAGCCTGGTCATCAACAGGCCATGGACCATTACTGGTCCAAGGTCCAGGGGTTGGGGACCCCTGGTCTATACTGTATAATGGAATCAAAGGTGAATGAATTAGAAGGAAGAAGAATTAATAATTTAAAGCAATTATATATGTTGATGTATATCACACAAGATAAATTCCCACTCAGTAAATGAAAGAAACTAGCATTAACAATATCGTTAATTTGGCACTGTTATCATCATGATAATAAATTCAACAGATAACTTACCCAGAAGAGTCACGCACGTAATTAGGAGGACAAGGGGTATCTATGCATTGGTGGCTTCCTCTCATGTTGAAGCACATCTGATTTATCCCACAATGAATGTTATGAACAAGGCATTCATCTATATCTATTGACAGAAAGACTTTATTAAACTGATGACCAGATTGTTAAATACTGTAATAGATAACATGTTCTGATTCATATTACATTTAAAAAAGAGAAATTATATAACTAATAACTATAACTAATGTTTTCAAGGAAATAAAACATGTTTGTACCAGACATTATATGTTACTACTGCAGTCTCTAAGACGGCCTTTATTAAATATATATATATTGTAGAGGGTATTACACATTTCTAGTTTTGCTCAGATTCCAGATTTATTTTAGAATTCTGCTGCCTCACAGTACTTTTAAGTGGAATTCTGACAAAAATATTTTCAGTTTTGGAAGCAGTGGGAAATGGCTAGGATCTCTACAAGGTGTTTTTGATTGCCCCTGTTGGACTGTTTTCCCTCCCTTCCTGTCCAAATGACCGTAGATGTAATGATAGTGAATCCCCCCAAAAAATCAAAGAAAGAAAAAAATCTGAGTGAAACACCAAGCCTTCTCCTCAAATTTGTGCAAAATTAAACTAAACTGACTGGATTCCTAGTTTAAATGTTTAGCATAACTATTGCAAAAGGTAAATGATAACACATATTTACTGTAAATATTGCCTTGCACACCTCTTCCCTACTTTTCTTTCTAATTACTGTTATATAGCTGGTTTATTTCCCTAAATTATACACATATTTTTTAAATTTTGGATAGAGAAGAGAAGAATTTGTATCCCATTTCCTTTCATGTCTTGTCATTTAGATATACTGGAAGTTATAGGAAATCTCTCCAAAGTGAGGAAAATGCCCTCTTATGCAGTTACTTGAACATCTGCCCCTATCAGAAGATTTTCACTCTATTCCTGTTCTAGTAGCAACTCAAAATTTTGGATTTTTTTCACTACTGCCAATGATAGTGGAATAAATCTCTGCAAAGGGGACACAGACATCAATGAAACCCAACAAGAGTTCCTTGCTGTCACCACTCTATCCAAAATAATATTTTAGCTTTAGATACACCTTGAAGCTCAACTCCACCTTTGTTAAAGAACACTAATGAAATAAGCAGTAGCTAAAAATAAAAATCAGCGCCATCTGCTACATGTACCTCCGTTGCTTTCACCTACAAACTGGCTAAAAAAGGAGTGTTCTTTTATTAGCTGTGGGACATTTTTTTTTACCAATTATAAAGCTTTAAACATTATGCTGCTTAGTGATTTTTCTAACAAAAGCAGTAAGCTTTAAAATCTCTAAACCTTCACTGAGTACTGTTGCTGCAAACAAGTGCCCATTATCACTCATTTGGCACCTCTCTTACAACGCAGTTACGGTTTGCATCACCAAGTCTCCTAGTGAAAGTAGCAGCAACTTTTCTAGAATTGCAGCAACTTTCATCAAGTTGCCTAGACAAGCACTCGTTATCTGCTGCTTGTTAGTAGGGATGAGCCGAACAACCCCCGGTTCGGTTTGCACCAGAATATGCGAACAGGCAAAAAAATTGTTCGAACACACGAACACCGTTAAAGTCTATGGGACACGAACATGAAAAATCAAAAGTGCTAATTTTAAAGGTTAATATGCAAGTTATTGACATAAAAAGTGTTTGGGGACCCAGGTCCTGCCCCAGGGGACATGTATCAATGCAAAAAAAAGTTGTAAAAATGGTAGTTATTTCGGGAGCAGTGATTTTAATAATGCTTAAAGTGAAACAATAAAAGTGAAATATTCCTTTAAATTTCGTACCTGGGGGGTGTCTAATGTATGCCTGTAAAGTAGTGCATGCTTCTAGTGTTTAGAATTGTCCCTGCACAAAATGTAATTTCTGAAGGAAAAAAAGTCATTTAAAACCACTCGCGGCTATAATGAATTGTCGGTTCCCCGGCAATACAGAGAAAAGTCATTGAAAAAAACGGCAGGGGTCCCCCCCGCAGTCCATTACCAGGCCCTTTGGGTCTGGTATGAATATTAAGAGGAACCCCTTCCGTTTTTTTCAATGACTTTTATCTGTATTGCCGGACCCGACAATTCATTAATAGATGCGAGTAGTTTTAAATTACTTTTTTCCTTCAAAAATCACATTTTGCGCAGGGAACCAAATTATTATTTTTTAAATGTGTGGGGGTCCCCCCAAAATTCCATTACTAGGCCCTTCAGGTCTGGTATGAATATTAAGGGGAACCCTGCACCAAAATAAAAAAAATGCCGTGGGGTCCCCCCCAAAAATCCATACCAGACCTTTTATAATTTGCCGCGAACACCCCCACATTTTTTTGCTGTTCGCCGAACGGGCGAACAGCCAATGTTCGAGGCGAACTCATGTTCGACTCTAAAATAAAGCTCATCCCTACTTGTTAGACAATATGAATATTGGTACAGCTGATAGAATAAGCAACTTAAAATGTTCTGGTCTTATGTGGTTTCCATTATAGTCAGTTAAAGTTCAGAAAAACTCAAAAAAGTAGTACCTTGGCATGTCTTTTCATTGGCCATGAGCTGGTAACCAGTAGGACATAAGCACTGATAACTTCCAAGAACATTTCTGCATTCATGTTGACACACATCTTGCTTTTCACATTCATTTACATCTGTATAATAATGAAGATTAATAAAGTTAAACGTTTAAGATAATAATAGACAACATTTAATAACATTGACAAGTTCACACACCTTTGCATGGCTTTCCAGGGCCTTCAGACTTGAATCCACGAGGACAAACACACAGATAACTTCCGTGTGTGTTTTCACATATTTGATTGCTTTTACAACGATGTGAAGAATCCCTGCACTCATCAATATCTAAAATAATTACAAAACATGTAGGTATTTAGAATATAAATATAAAGCTTATCAGTTTTAATGTTCAGGTATATTACTGATTAATAAAAAAATAACACATATATGATCAATCCAGGGAAATTATGGCAAACCTATGCCCCCCCACCTGACCTTGGCTTGGTATCAAAAGAGCCCCCCATGTTGAGGGCAAACGGCCTAGTATGGTTCAGGAGGGTGGGGGGGCATCACAGGCCTGATGCATCACAGGCCTCAGGGCCGTGCTCCCCGAGCAGTGGGTCAGACTCACAGCCGGATGGAGGAAACACTCCGGGCAGAAATTCAAACCCACTGCTGAGCCTACCCGACCTGCAGAGAGTGGCTTCCGACATTACGAGCACCTTGTCGGTCGCTATCTTGGATCTCAAGACGGACATCCAGGCGGTAGCTACCCGCCTCTCAAATGTGGAGCAAACCGTGCAACTTCACTCAGCAGCCATAAGTCAAGTTCAACGCACTTATGATACACAACTATCCTATCTTTTTGACTTGCACCGCCAAGTGGAGGACCTTGACAACCGGGGACGCAGACATAATATAATGCCTCGTACACACGACCGGTTTTCCCTGCAGGAAAACTGCCATGACAGCTTTTGGCCGGGAAAACCAGCCGTGTGTATGCTCCTTCGCAGTTTTCCCGACGAGAAAACTGCGGAAAAAAAAGAGAACTTGTTCTTGTTTTTTCCGGCGGTCTTTTTCCCGTCGTAAAAACCGTTGTGTGTATGCTTTCCCGAGGGGAACAAAAACACGCATGTTAGACAATTCGACGCATGCGCAGAAGCATAGAACGCAATTTTGTTGGCTCATCGTAGTCTTTGATGTCACTGCGTTCTTGGCAGTCAAAAGTTCAGCGGTCTTTTGTGTGCCCATGTGTATGCAAGGCAGGCTTGATAGGAATCCCGTCAGGAAAAGCGTTGTTTTTTTTTCCTGCCGGGAAAACCGGTTGTGTCTATGAGGCATTAGAGTACGGGGAGTGCCTGAGGGGATAGAAGCAGGGACCCTGCCGCAAACGATCTGCACCATGTTTAATGACCTGCTTGGCCGCCCTGCGGACTCCTCCATTGAGATAGAGAGGCTGCACCGGCTCTTAGGCCCCCACCCTGGGACAATGAACCCCCCAGGGTTGTTATATGATGTGTAGTGAACTTTCCTCTTAAAGAAGAGATACTGAGAAAGCCTAGGGAAAGAGGCCGCATACTGCACAATGGTACTGAGATTAAGCTATTCCAGGACCTTCCCCAAATTACTTTGCAGAACAGACGGGCTTTGCGCCCCTTGCTGGAATTACTAAGATCCCGTAACATCCAATACCGCTGGAAGTTCCCGTTTTGCTTGTCTGCCTCCGCTAGAGGCTGCACTGCTCTCTTGCGCTCACCAGAAGACCTACAAGTCTTCTGCGAACAGCTCGATCTACACCTGATGGATCTTCCGGACTGGTGTGCCTTCCATTTCCCAACAGAGCCTTGGCGCCCGGTATTACACAATCCTTCTCCAAAAGCGTGAAAGGCAATGCTCCAGACGACGTAGACCAGATCCTTCTTCACCCGGTGTCCACGTATCTCGCAGAGACCTGTTACAGCACAGCCCTGGACCCTCGGCAACCCCGTAGGGATCGCCTGGAGGCCTGAGGTCCTTTCAGAATCCATGTGACTTCCTGCTAAGTTTTTGTTGTTTCAATCCAGTTCGCTTCACTTTTGTTTCACCAGACAGAGTTATACTGAACCCGCTTTAGGCTTTATTCACCCTTCTCCATAAAGCAAGCCTTCGGTGACTTATCATGATTACCGCAGAGGCAACCAGGGGTTAATATGCTGTTACTGGTACCTATTCCTGTAATGCAGCTTGAAAACCCATGCGGACTATCATTACCCTACGACGAGAACTGTTCATCGCCCCAGTAGCCTGGTATGCTCCTTGGGCCTCATTGACTGCCATGTCATCACTCACACTGGAACTTCAGATGGTTACCAGATGCTCCCAGTTGGAGAATTTACTATGTCAATACCAGAAGCTACCTCCTTTTTAATGTCATTTTTTTTTTCTTCATTTTTTTTCTCTTGCAAACTCCTGTATGATATATGTTTATATAACTATGCCCCACAGATCGCCAATGCTAATATATATATTCCTTTAGCCCTCCCAAGGTTGCAAAAAGCCCTCTTCTGGAGCCGTTGATGATCCATGTCTGACCACAGCTATACCGGGACATGGCGCTGCCCATTATCTGATAAATTATGATTCCATAACTGGCTAGATTGTCTTTAACCCTGGTTACTAAGGTTGGCATCTGTGATCCGTGGGGACTCCATATGTAAAATCTTTACATATTAGACGCAATTTTAGATATGAGCAACATGAGAATAGGAGGGGGCAGAATTATTATTTTCTGTTTAGCCTTTGTGGAACTAGCCTCAGTATATCCAGAAATCCTCAAACGTCAACGTTACACCTCCCTCGGGAGCCCTGACTGCAATGGCGCCACCAATGTGGAGGAGTCTTAATATTCTCTCTCCTACTGTGGACATTCTGTACTGTTTCCAACAGTATCTTGACACCACACTGTTTTATTGAATTTTCCTTTGTTTGGTCTAAATACCGGACTACTAATAAGTCATAGGTCATAGGTTACCTTTAACAATGTTCTGTAATATAAGGTTGCTGTTTAGAATTGTATGGCACTTACAAAATAGTATCAGCGTTACTCTCCTCTTTTTTATTATTGTTAGATTGTTTTATAGAATTCTAGCTTACCCTTCCTTTCTCTTAAGCCCTGTACACACGATCGGATTTCCTATAGATTCTAATCCGATGGATTTTTCCATCGGAAATCCGATGAAGCTGACTTCCATCAGTCTTGCCTACACACCATCAGTCAAAAATCCGACCGTTACAAACCCGTGACGTAAAACACTCAGACGGGCCGAGAAAAATGCTTCTGAGCATGTGTCGACTTGATTCTGAGCATGCGTGGGTTTTTTCTCCGATGGAGTTCCACACAGATGATTGGATTTTGCTATCGTTTTTTTTTCCCATCGGATAAATTTAAAACATGTTCTATTTTTTTACACCAATGGAAAAAAGACCGATGGGGCCCATACATGATCGGTTTGTCCGATGAAAACAGTCCATCGGACTGTTTTCATCGGTCAAACCGATCGCGTGTACACGGCTTTACTGTTCCTCATTAAGCTACTGTTTCCTAGATCCTCCATATTGCAGCAGTATGTGATTCCTGACTAGTGTTGAGCGAACCCGAACTGTAAAGTTCGGGTCCGTACCGAACTTTAGCTTTTTCCCGAACCCGGACTTCGGGTTCGGGTTCGGCAATCTAACTACGCAGTTAGAAATGCTTCATGGGCCAGCCAATCACCTTTTGATTAGCTGGTGTGCCCTTAGAAGCCATCATAGCCATGCCTACTAATGGCATGGCTGTGATTGGTCAGTGCAACATGTGACCCAGCTTCTATATAAGCTAGAGGCACACAGCACACACGTCACTCTGCTTCAGAATAGATAGGGAGAGGATCTTGTCTGCTGCTGCTGCTTTTAGGGAGAGATAGAAAAATACATGAGTTAGTCCTGATTCTGGAATGTGAGGGAAAAGATAGAGAGACAGTGTAGTGTAGGGCCAGGTTCCTGTTTTTTGCTTTTAGGGAGAGAGATATCTTATATAGGAATAGGAGTCCAGATTCAGAGATATAACTCAGCGATCTGCATAGGTTTACCGGTTTGTGTTGCAGTGCAGTCTTTTTACACTGCTATGAGCCCAGTGTCAGAGAAAATCTACCTTTTATCTGCAAGCTCAGTGCACCAGCACTGCATATATTACGTTGAGAGATACACCGTTTCCATACTGTGGGTGTATTCTGCTCTTGGAAAAAAATCCATTTAGGACAAAAAAAAAGGCACTTTATTGTGCTCTTTTCCAAAAGACCCATTAAGGGCAAAAAAAATAAAAATTTCCATTTTATTTTGCTCGTGCAAAAAAAGACCCATTTAGGGCAAAAAATAAATAAAAAATTTGCACTTTAATGTACGCTTGCCAAAAAACGCCATTTAGGGCCACAAAAAATATTTTGCAGTGTGTTATACATATGTGGAGGTGTGTGAAATAAACAATTTATATATAGTTTACTTCTACTGTGCTATACTAAAAAAAAAACATTTTTTTTGAATAGCATTTTCTGCAGTTCTGTAGCTGTGCGATTCAGCGGTTACGTACTGTGGGTGTATTGTGGTCTTCCAAAAAACGCCATTTAGGGCCACCAAAAATATTTTGCAGTGTGTTATACATATGTGGAGGTGTGTGAAATAAACAATTTATATATACTCTTCTTCTACTGTGCTATACTAAAAAAAAACATTTTTTTTGAATAGCATTTTCTGCAGTTCTGTAGCTGTGCGATTCAGCGGTTACGTACTGTGGGTGTTCTGCTCTTCCAAAAACACCCATTTAGGGCAACATCCTAAATTTGGAAAATATGAGGAGAAGGTCAAAGGGACGTGGTGGCCCCGGTCATGGTGCTGCTGGTGGAGCTCCTGTTGCAGGGTGAGGACGTGGTGGATCTGTGCCAGATACACGCACAAGTGAAACACCTTCCTCAGGTGCGAGTAGGCGACCGAGCCTGCGGCGGTATTTTGTTGCGCCTAATGAGGCTGTACGAATGTTTAGGCCAGGACAAGTACAGGCGATAGTAGATTGGGTTGCTGACAGTGCCTCGGGTTCCTTCACATTGTCTCCCACCCACTCTTCTGATGAAAGATCAGATTGGCACCTGAAACCCATGTCCATCAGTCTTTCACCTCACCCCCTTGCAAATCAGCCAAGCAGTCTGAGCCCCAAATCATGCAGCAGTCTCTTCTGCTTTTCGATGACTCTGTTAGCAGGGTTTCCCAGGGCCATCCACCTAGCCCTGCTCCAGAAGTGGAAGAGATTGAGTGCACCGATGCCCAACCACTTATGTTTCATGATGAGTACATGGGAGGACCATCGCAGCACGTCTCGGATGATGACGAAACACAGGTGCCAACTGCTGCTGCTTTCACAATTGTGCAGACAGACAAGGAGGGCAGGGGTGAAGACTGGGTGGAAGATGATGTGGAGGACGATGAGGTCCTCGACCCCACATGGAATCAACGTTATAGAGGTGACCAGTGTAGTTTGGAGGAAGAGGCATTGGTCGCACAGAGCCACCAGCACAGCAAAAGAGGGAGCAGGGTGCAAAAGCGGAGCGTCCGTCCCCTAGACAGTATGTCTGCTACTGCCCAACGCAGCAAGGGACCGAGCACACCAAAGCCAGGTCCAAGGAGTTCCCTAGCGTTGCAGTTCTTCACACAATGTGCTGATGACAAGACACGAGTGGTTTGCACGCTGTGCAATCAGAGCCTGAAGCGAGGCATAAACGTTCTCAACCTGAGCACAACCTGCATGACCAGGCATCTAAGTGCAAAGCACGAGCTGCAGTGGAGTAGACACCTCAAAAACCAAGAAAGGTCTCTGGCTCCTCCTGCTTCCTCTTCTGCTGCAGTCTCGGCCTCTTCATCCACCTCTGTAGTGACAGTGGCACCTGCCACCCCGCAAACAGAGGATCTGCCAGCAACACTACCGACTGGGTCACCAACCATCTCCACAATGTCCCATGGAAGTGTTCAGCTCTCTATCTCCCAGACATTGGAGCGGAAGAAGAAGTACCCCCTAGCCACCCGCGATCCCTGGCCCTGAATGCCAGCATTTCAAAACTCCTGGCCTTTGAAATGCTGTCATTCCGTCTGGTGGAGACGCAGAGTTTTAAAAGCCTGATGGCATTGGCTGTCCCACAGTATGTCGTGCCCAGCCGCCACTACTTTTCCAGGCGAGCCATCCCTTCCCTGCACTACCAAGTGGGGGACAAAATCAGGTGTGCACTGCGCAACGCCATCTGTGGCAAGGTCAACTTAACTACGGATGCGTGGACCAGTAAACACGGTCAGGGACGTTATATCTCCATAACAGCACACTGGATAAATGCAGTGGCGGCTGGGCCTGAGGCAGATAGCAGTTTGGCGCATGTCCTTCCACCACCGAGGATTGCAGGGCGCTTCAGTTTGCCTCCTGTTGCTAACTCCTCCTACTCCGCTTCCTCATCCTCTACCGCCTCCTCATCCGGTCAGCGTAACACCTTCACCACCAACTTCTGCACAGCCAGGGGTAAACGACAGCAGGCAGTTTTAAAACTTTCCTGTTTGGGGGAAAAACCCCACACCGCGCAGGAGTTGTGGAGGGACATGGAACAACAGACCAATGAGTGGTTGCTGTCAGTGAGCCTCAAGCCCGGCCTGGTGGTGTGCGATAATGGGCGAAATCTCGTAGCAGCTCTGGGCCTAGCCGGTTTGACGCACATCCCTTGCCTGGCGCATGTGCTGAACTTGGTGGTCCAGAGGTTCCTTAAAATTACCCCAATATTCCAGAGCTGCTACAGAAAGTGCGGGCTGTGTGTGCACACTTTCGGCGTTCTCACCCTGCTGCTGCTCGCCTGTCAGCGCTGCAGCGTAACTTCGGCCTTCCCGCTCACCGCCTCATATGTGACGTGCCCACAAGGTGGAACTCCACCTTGCACATGCTGGCCAGACTGTGCGAGCAGCAGCAGGTGATAGTGGAGTTTCAGCTGCAGCAATCACGCGTGAGTCGCTCTGCGGAACAGCACCACTTCACCACCAATAACTGGGCCTCCATGCGAGACCTGTGTGCCTTGTTGCGCTGTTTCGAGTACTCCACCAACATGTCCAGTGCCAATGACGCCGTTCTCAGCGTTACTATCCCAGTTCTATGCCTCCTTGAAAAAACGCTTCGGGCGATGATGGAAGAGGATGTGGCACAGGAGGATGAGGAGGAGGAAGCGGGATCATTTCAAAGGCTTTCAGGGCAGTCTTTCACAAGTGGCTACAAGGGTGGGTTCCTGCACCAACAAACGCCAGGTACACAATTGTCCGGCAGAAAGGGCACAGTTCTGGAGGATGACGAGGGGGAGGAGGAGATGGAGGAGGAGGAGGAGGAGGAGACATTTTCACAGCAGGGTGGCACCCAGACCAGCTCGTGGCCATCACTGGTGCGTGGCTGGGGGGATACAGCGGACACAGACGATACACCTCCCACAGAGGACAGCTTTTCTTTGCCTCTGGGCAGCCTGGCACACATGAGCGATTACATGCTGCAGTGTTTCCGCAATGACTGCCGAGTTGCCCACATTTTAACTGGTGTTGATTACTGGGTGGCCACCCTGCTGGATCCCCGTTACAAGGACAACGTACCATCCTTAATTCCCTCACTGGAGCGGGATCGTAAGATGCGCGAGTACAAGCGCACGCTGGTAGACGCATTGCTGGTGGCATTCCCACCTGACAGCGGGCGTACGGTGGAAGCACAAGGCGAAGGCAGAGGAGGAGGAAGAGGTCGCCAACGCAGCCGGGGCACCGGCAGCACCTCAGAAGGCAGGGTTAGCATGGCTGAAATGTGGAAAAGCTTTGTCAGCACGCCACAACAACCAGCACCACCAGCTGAGATGGAACGTCTTAGCAGGAGGCAGCATTTCACCAACATGGTTGAGTAGTATGTGTCCACAGGCCTACACGTACTGGATGACGGGTCTGCCCCCTTTAATTTCTGGGTCTCCAAATTGGGCACATGGCCTGAGCTTGCCCTTTATGCCTTGGAGGTGCTGGCCTGCCCTGCAGCCAGTGTATTATCTGAACGTGTATTTAGCACGGCAGGGGGCGTTATCACAGATAAGAGCAGCCGCCTGTCCAGAGCCAATGTGGACAAGCTCACGTTCATTAAAATGAACCAGGCATGGATCCCACAGGACTTGTCCGTACCTTCTGCAGAATAGACATGTATACCGGTGTTGTGACAAAAACTGTCCGGCCATCGGATTGTGTCCGGCCCGTACTGCGAAGGCGCAGCGCTTGCGCAGTACAGAGGACAAGGAGATTCACAAAATCTCCGAAGATGAACGGCGCCTGCGCCGTGAGTGCAGGTTCAAGCCCCAACATCCAAGTGGACATACGGTAGCACATAGTAACAGGGCCCCTCACGGGCTTGCTTCGATCGCCACACTTCGGGCACGGATGGTGTGGCCTTCACCTGAACTCACCACGCAGGCGCCGTTCATCTTGGGAGATTTTTGAAATCCTCTTGTCCTACATACTGAGCAAGCGCAGTACAGGGTGGACACTATTCGACGGGGGACAGAATTCGACACATCACTGGCCTTACCCAGCCATTGTTGTATTTTTGAACCAGTGTTGGCTACCTCGTCCTCCTCCACCGCCGCTTCCACCTACACAGCCACATCCACCGCCACCTCAACCTCCTACTCCATATGGACCTCGTCCTCCTAGGTCAAGATTATAATTTTTATTTTATTTTTTTGTAGCGCACAGATCCTTTCCCCCTTACCTGCCTTTATGTTGTTGGCTCCTCGCAGGAGGGAGAAAGGCACACCGCACTACCAGCCCGTACCCTCCTATATAAAGAGGTTGAGCGGTGTACTTGACGGGCCGTGTCCACAGCCGGAGTCAAAACTCCTCCAGAGGATGATTCTCACCTCTACTGTAGGTAGAGGCAAGTCCTTTAATTCCCAGTAAAGTCAATGTCCACTCCAGCTGAAATTACAACTCTTATTCTCTCATGGCAAAATAAACTCTACTCGGATAGAAAAGGTTAGAGCAAAGAAACAGGACAGCTTAAGGTGTGGAGGAGGTCCAGGCACAAACGTAGCACATTCACTTCACTGCTTAGGTTTCTCAAACTGTTTTAGGTGCACGGTCTCTGCCACAGACCTTGAGGTTGGTCTCTGCCACAGACCGGGTGTACAAGGCCCCTGCCACGGACCTGGAGAACTTTGGTCTCTGCCACAGACCCGGGTGTATAAGGCCCCTGCCACGGGCCGGGTGAATAAGGTCTCTGATACAGTCAAGATGACCTTGAGCTTCTCCTTCTACGAACCTAGCCCATATCAAGGGGAAGACATCTCTCCAGGGAGTCAACAGACCCTTCCTTCACCGTGACTCCTGCATCGGTCCATCAGAATGATCCTCCCTTCCCTGGAACATGGTCCCCTACACGAGGCGGCACCCTAAGACTCCTCGACCCTTAGCGGACTCCAGACGAAGGCTCTGGACTCCAGGCTTTACTCCCGCACCTAGGCCTCCATACCCAGGGCAGCAGGAACTCCAGGATAGTACCTCACCCCAGGCTAAAGGTACCCGAGATGGAACAGGAACACATGCACCCAGGCCGAAGGCACCTAGGCGTGGACCCCACTGGACATCAGCCCCCAGGCCAAAGGTCTGCCCCTTTTATATGCTCTCCCGGCATGCACAGCAGGTTCCCCGCCCCGCTGTACTACTGCCAAGAGGGGACACAAAAGGCACAGCACTGTATCGGCGGTTCAACCCTAGCCTACCATGGCAGCGCCACCTGTAGGCCGCAGGGAACTGCACACCAATACTGTCCCCCGAGGAAAAAATGGTCCATGAATCCTACAGAATTAGGGTGTTTGAGCCTATTTACCACTCAAACACTTCCCTTAAATTTAGCACCCCGCTACATTTTTATTTCAAAGTATTTTATTTTCCCACTAGCTTATTAATTAAATTGAATAATTTATTCCAGAAAGGGCGTATTCTGGGGCATTCCCACCATATGTGTGGCATCATGCCGTTGAGTTTCTGAGGTTCTTAATGACTTCCCGTACCTCTTCTGCTGAAAAGGGGGCCTCCAGCATATTTTTTTATTTTTTTTATGTTATTTTAAGTTATTTCCCTATCCACATTTGTTTGCAGAGCACTTGCCATGCTCTTAACAACATTTTGCTGCCATTTGCAGCCCTCTAGCCCTTTCCATTACTTTTTTAGAGCCTTTTTAGTCCTTAGAAGTCCGGGTCCCCATTGACTTCAATGGGGTTCGGGTTCGGGTTCGGGTTAAAGTTCGGTCCCGAACCTGAACTTTTTTCCGAAGTTCGGCCGAACCCGTCGAACCCGAACATCCAGGTGTCCGCTCAACTCTATTCCTGACATTACCACCGTCCCCCTACAACAGTTCTACAAGTGAGTCTGCTGACCATCCAGCTTACTGTCTCTTAGGTGGACTAGTATTTCTATCCCCGCCTCTGGTATTTCCTTCTTTCCACAACTTGTGGAACCTACAAGTTTACTTTTTCTCCTTCCTGCTGTTCGGGTCTCTTCCCTTTCTACTTCCCCATCTTCTACCTACTAGTTTCTCTCTTGGTTTTTAGAGATGAGCCCGATGTTCGAGTCGAACGTAAGTTTGACTCAAACATCGCGTGTTCGCCTGTTCGCAGAATATCGAACAATTTGCAGTTTTCGTGGCAAATTCGAAAGCCGCGGAACACCCTTTAAAAGTCTATGGGAGAAATCAAGAGTGCTCATTTTAAAGGCTTATATGCATGGTATTGTCATAAAAAGTGTTTGGGGGCCTGGGTCCTGCCCCAGGGGACATGTATCAATGCAAAAAAAAGTTTTAAAATTTGCAGTTTTTTCGGGAGCAGTGATTTTAATAATACTTAAAGTGAAACAATAAAAGTGAAATATTCCTTTAGATTTTGTACCTGGGAGGTGTCTATAGTATGCCTGTAAAGTGGCACATTTTTCCCGTGTTTAGAAGAGTCCCTGCAGCAAAATGACATTCTAAAGGAAAAAAAGTCATTTAAAACTGATCGCAGCTCTAATGAATTGTCGGGTCTCGGCAATACAGATAAAATTCATTGACAAAACGGCATGGGTTCCCCCCCCCCCAGTTTATTACCAGGCTCTTTGGGTCTGGTATGAATATTAAGGGGAACCCCAAACCAATTTTCTTTTTTTAAATGCGTGGGGGTCCCCCAAAATTCCATACCATCGGTCTGGTTTGGATATTAAGGGGAACCCTGTGCCATATTTTTTTTTTAAATGGCGGAAGGGTCTCCCTCAAAATCTATACCAGACCCTTCAGGTCACCATGTCCCCATGTTGATGGGGTCAAGGGCCTCATCCCCACAACCCTTGCCCGGTGGTTGTGGGGGTCCGCGGGTGGGGGGGCTTATCAGAATCTGGAAGCCCCCTTTAACAAGGGGACCCCCAGATCCAGCCCCCCCATGTGAATTGGTAACAGGGTACATTGTAACCCTACCATTTCACCCAAAAAAGTGTCTAAAATGGAAAAAATTAGCAGAGCCAGCTTGGGACAAGTCCTTTATTAAAAAATAAAAAAATTAAAAAGTCCAGCAATGTAGCTCCGACGATACCGAAAAAAAAAAAGCCACTACTGATGCGCCTCCATAGGAGACTCCCATCGAGTGACACTACTCCCGCCGTGACAGCTCTTATATAGCTGAGGGCGCTGCCACCCGGTGACATACACGTGTGACCCCCCCTCTGACACCACGGGGAAACCACAAAACCACAGGAAACCCATGATGAGGGCATGTGGCCTGGTATGGTTCAGGAGGGGGTGCGATCTCTCCCCCCTCTTTTCCTGCGGCCTGCTAGGTTGCGTGCTCGAATAAGGGTCTGGTATGGATTTTTGGGGGACCCTTATGCCATTTTTTTATTTTGGCGCAGGGTTCCCCTTAATATCCATACCAGACCTGAAGGGCTTGGTATGGAATATGGGGGGACCCCCACGCAATTTTTTTTTAATTTTGGTTTGGGGTTCCCCTTAATATCCATACCAGACCCAAAGGGCCTGGTAATGGACTGGGGGGGGGGAACCCATGCTGTTTTTTTCAATGAATTTTATCTGTATTGCCAGGACCCGAAAATTCATTACAGCCGCGATCAGTTTTAAATGACTTTTTTTCCTTTAGAAATGTCATTTTGCTGCAGGGACTGTTCTAAACACGGGAAAAATGTGCCACTTTACAGGCATACTATAGACACCCCCAGGTACAAAATTTAAAGGAATATTTACTTTTGTTTCACTGTAAGCATTATTAAAATCACTGCTCCCGAAAAAACTGCTGTTTTTCAACCTTTTTTTGCATTGATACATGTCCCCTGGGGCAGGACCCAGGTCCCCAAACACTTTTTATGACAATACCATGCATATAAGCCTTTAAAACAGTGGTTCTCAACCTTCTAGTGCCATGACCCCTTGATAAAATTTCCCAAGTTGTGGGGACCCCTAACAGTAAAATTATTTTCGTAGCGTGGGTTGTCAGCACCCAAGGCAAGACAAGTAATTTGCGTCCTTAACCCATGGACATTTAGCGCTCCCTGAGTCCTTTCCACTTGTACAGTATTAAAACCCCTTATGGTACATTTTAGGATGTCCCACTCTTTCTTTGTTCTCCTTTTTTTCCCTTTTATCTCTCTATCCTAATTTCTTGTTTTTTCCCCATCCCTCTCTCTAGCCGTCTTTCTTGTTCTTTCTCTTATTCTTTCTCCCCCTTTTTCTTTGTTCCTCCCCCTCTTTTCATGTATTCTTTATTTTTTACTCCTTTTCCTACTCCTTGGTGGGGGGGGGGGGATCAGTGGCAGTGCAGGGGGGTGGAATCAGTGGCAGTGCAGGGGGGTTGGGATCAGTGGCAGTGCAGGGGGGGTGGGATCAGTGGCAGTGCAGGGGGGATTCTGATCAGCCAACTTTGGTGTTCTTGATCAAGGTCATCTGCTTATCTAAGAACTGTAGTTAGAGCTTTTAATGGCAACTATGATCACAGGTAGTGTTACTCACTGTGTCTCCGACTTTGTAGTGTCCCGCAGCAGTGACACCTATGCCGAAATCAGGAGATAGGGTCTCCTCCAGTCCCTCCCACTTCACATTCCTCGCCAGTCAGCTGACCTCTAGTCTCTGCCCCCCAGCCATGCCGTGAACTGAATGAGCGGCTGCGAAGAGGCTGAGTGGGCGGCCGCGGGCTCCAGGAACAGCCCAGCTGCACGGCCACAGACTCCAGGGACAGCCCTGCTGGGCGGCCGCAAAAAGGCTGGGAGAGCGATGCGGGCTTCAAGAACAGCCCAGGATTCGGGGACCCCTGGAAAATTGTAATTTGACCCCCGAGGGGGTCCCGACCCCCAGGTTGAGAACCACTGCTTTAAAATGAACACTTTTGATTTTACATGTTCATGTCCCATAGACTTTAATTGTGTTCGCATGTTCGAACAAATTTTTCCCAGTTCGCAAGTTCTGGTGCGAACCGAACCGGGGGGGGGGTTTCTTCTTCTTTTTTTTGTGTTTTGTTTTGTCCCTTCCCCTTTTCCCTGTCTATTTTGTTCCTAATCTACACCCCTCCCTCCCCACCACTCATCTACATCAGCTCGCTCTCCAGTTAAGCCGCCACTGTGTCTGCAGGCTACTCATAAAAAGTGGGATAGTGAAAGTACTTTTCAAAGCCCTCTATCGTTGAAGTGTGTATCGCTTAATGTGAAAGGTCTAAATGTGCCGGAAAAACAATCACAAGTCATGGCCACCCTTACCAAACAGAAAGCTCAGTTTATCTTTCTTCAGGAAACCCATTTCTGCTCAGACTCCATCCCTAAACTTACTAACAACCTCTATCACACAGTCAAACTCCACAAACCCTACCGCAAAGACTAAAAGGGCTTCCATACTAATATTCAAGCACACACCATTCCAATTGTCAGATTCCTTGGTGGACCCGGAGGGTAGATTTGTCTTCATCAAAGGCCAATTCGCCTCTAAACCACTGACATTGGCGAATATTTATTCTCCAAATGAGCACCAGGTTTCCTTCTTTAGGAAAATCAGTGATCTTTTGCTCTCCTTTTGGGAGGGCATGGTCCTTCTAGGGGGAGACTTTAATGTTCCACTGAACCCAGAGATGGACACTACCTCAGGCACCTCTACATTGCCATACCGAGCCCTTCGCCAGATCAAACTATAGCTTCAAGGACTAGCCTTACACGTTACGTTACGTGGCGCACATTATTTCCCTCGGTCAAGGACTATACTTTCTATTCCACCCCATTTCAAAAAAATTCCTGCATAGATTATTTCTTTCTTTCCTAGCCTGACCTGACTTACCTTACACATGCCACAATAGACCCAATGTTCCTATCAGATCATCGCCCTATTTCGGTTACCCTGACTTTCCCGGAATCAGTTCCCAGAATAAAAACTTGGTGATTAAACTCGTCCCTGCTCAAAGACGTCTAGAGTCCCGACTTCGAATGTACTTACGGAGAATGCCTCCCCAGACATCTCTCCAGTCACCTTGTGGGAAGCCCACAAGAGCGTGATTCGGGGGTAACTTATTGCTCAGGCAGCGAAAATCAAAAGGCAACACCAAGAGAGGTTAATTGATAAAATTAGGCGATTGAAAGCCTCTCACAAATCCTGTTTTTAAACGCACTGTTAGACAGGTGAATTCGTTTTGTTGCTGGTTGGTAAGTTGAGCTTGGATATTCTGTGTGTTTTTTATTGACATGCGTCCGCCCATCCAGTGCTCCTTGCTGTGAAGACCAGTCATAGATGAGGGCAGTGACATTTTTGTTATATGTATTGTTGTCATTGTGGTCAGGCAACGCACTAGCACCTTTGCTTCCATGTGCTGGGTGTTTAGTGTGCTCCTGCCCCTTTAATGGAGGGTGGGCTCCCCCCCCAGTCACCTGCCCTATATCTATCCATCAGCATACATGTGCTTCCATTGAGGAGACCTTAAATTTTAGAGTTAGGACTGCAGCATACAGGGAGCCTTGACGCGGCCTGCAGCTTACACATGTATTTGCAAATGCGTGCAACTAAACCCCTGTTTTTAAACGCACTGTTAGACAGGTGAATTCGTTTTGTTGCTGATTGGTTGGTAAGTTGAGCTTGGATATTCTGTGTGTTTTTTATTGACATGCGTCCGCCCATCCAGTGCTCCTTGCTGTGAAGACCAGTCATAGATGAGGGCAGTGACATTTTTGTTATATGTATTGTTGTCATTGTGGTCAGGCAACGCACTAGCACCTTTGCTTCCATGTGCTGGGTGTTTAATGTGCTCCTGCCCCTTTAATGGAGGGTGGGCTCCCCCCAGTCACCTGCCCTATATCTATCCATCAGCATACATGTGCTTCCATTGAGGAGACCTTAAATTTTAGAGTTAGGACTGCAGCATACAGGGAGCCTTGACGCGGCCTGCAGCTTACACATGTATTTGCAAATGCGTGCAACTAAACCCCTGTTTTTAAACGCACTGTTAGACAGGTGAATTTGTTTTGTTGCTGATTGGTTGGTAAGTTGAGCTTGGATATTCTGTGTGTTTTTTATTGACATGCGTCCGCCCATCCAGTGCTCCTTGCTGTGAAGACCAGTCATAGATGAGGGCAGTGACATTTTTGTTATATTTTTTTCTTTCCTAGCCTGACCTGACTTACCTTACACATGCCACAATAGACCCAATGTTCCTATCGGATCATCGCCCTATTTCGGTTACCCTGACTTTCCCGGAATCAGTTCCCAGAATAAAAACTTGGTGATTAAACTCGTCCCTGCTCAAAGACGTCTAGAGTCCCGACTTCGAATGTACTTACGGAGAATGCCTCCCCAGACATCTCTCCAGTCACCTTGTGGGAAGCCCACAAGAGCGTGATTCGGGGGTAACTTATTGCTCAGGCAGCGAAAATCAAAAGGCAACACCAAGAGAGGTTAATTGATAAAATTAGGCGATTGAAAGCCTCTCACAAATCCTCACACTCACAACAGTCCCTACAAGAGCTATCGCACACTCGCTCTCTTCTGCTAGAGGAGCTTGGGAAACACACAAGACGGCACTATGTACTCCATCAGAGAGTGTTCTATGAGCAAGGTAATAAGTGTGGGAGACTCCTGGCATGAGCAGTTCGAGCCTCCAGACCTTCACACACAATTCATTAGATTCGGGATCAACAGGGAACACCTTTTTCTAGAAATGAAGACATAGCAAAATGTTTTGAACGTTATTATACAAAATTATATAACTTGAATTCTGTAAGTCAGAACCTTAATCAGTTAAAAACCAGGTCAGAAGCAACCAGTGATTTCATAGCTCAATACAGCTCAAAGCCAATTTCACGATCACAGGCTAAGCAAATTGAACACCCCCTCTCTATAGAAGAGCTCCAGACCGCCTTAAAGCAAATAAAAACAGGAAAGAGTTCAGGCCCAGATGGGTTTACACTTCAATATTATAAAATGTACTGTTTTATCCCCTAGGTTGATATCCACCTTCAATGCCTTGTCCAATCCAAGTGTATCACTAGGTCGTATGTTAGAAGCCCATATAACGGTCATACCAAAAGATGGTAAGGATGCTACGCAAGTACAGAATTACAGACCAATATCCCTGCTTACCAAACTTTATGCCAAGCTACTAGCTAATAGGTTATCCCCACTCCTACCTAACCTTATCTCCCTGGACCAGGTGGGCTTTGTCCCTGGTAGAGAAGCCAGGGATAACACCATCAGAGCATTGAATATCCATCACTGGCTCACAACATCGAAAACCCAAGGCTTCTTCTTAACCCTAAACACGGAGAAGGCGTTTGACAGAGTGTCCTGAGACTACATGTATGAGGTCCTGAAAACAATTGGCCTTCGCCCTCGCATTTTGTCCCACATCTCGGCATTGTACTCCTCCCCATGTGTGAGTGTACAGGTTAATGTTCACCTGTCCAACGCCTTTACCCCAAGTAATGGTACCCGACAGGGCTGCCCCTTGTCCCCCTTGATTTTTGTTCTAATGTTGGAACCTTTTCTTAATCGGCTACGGTGTAACCCGAATATCAAAGGTTTTCAGATATAAGATAGGGAGTATAGGGTTGCAGCTTTTGCAGATGATATCCTTCTCTCCCTGACCTCCCCGCGTATCTCTTTACCCAACTTGCTGAAAGACAAAGAAAACTTTGGGATGCCCTGAATGTTTCCCTTACAAAAACGGATGTGGAAAGTTGTCAGAACTCCTTGCCATTCTTATGGAACAAGAATGCCATCACCTATCTAGGTATTCAAATTACGGCCAAATTATCGGATTTATACAAAAATAACTTTTGAAAAGAGCCCAAAACGACCTAAAAGATTGGGGAATCTCAATGTCTCGTGGTTCGGCCGATCAGCCCTCCTAAAAATGATAATCTTACCACGCCTTTTATACCTTATACAGTGCATTCCGATTAACCTACCGACCTCCTTCTTTGTGGCATACAAGAAGGCCTGCTCATTGTTTATATGGAGAAACTCCCCACCCCGTATTAAGTACTCCCGACTCACACGCTCAAAAACTAAAGGTGGTATTGGCCTGCCAGGCCTCCACAAATACTATCTGGCTTGTCATCTTATGCAACTTGTGGATTGGAACATCCATGAGACCGGAAAAGTCTGGGTGGCCTTAGAAAAATCATTCACACGACTCCCTCTCCGCTCTTTCCCTCTGACACTCCCCCGTCATTGGCCAATAGAGATCTTGATGCACCCTCTTATTCAATCTTCCCTTGGGGCCTTTAAACAAATGACAAAAAATGCAACATTTTCTTCGGTCTCTGGACCTCTAACTACATTAAGAGGAAACCCCAATTTCACATCGAGAGTTTCCAACTCCTTCCTAAGCCAGGAATGGCCTCACGATAAAGTATTAGCATATCATTTTTTTTCACATGGAGTCCCTCGTTCATACCAGAACTTGGTATCTATATCCCTATCCAATTCCTTTCCGTTCTGGACATACAGGCAGATATGACACTTCCTCTCTTCTCAAGCGACGACAGAGACCTGGACGAGACAACTAATGCCCTTTGAATCCTTATGTACGTGACCTCCCCCACAAAGACACTTGATTTCATGTATATACGGTATACTCATAGAAGACCCCACCAGTGCCCTAGACTCAGCATGTATAGCCTGGGAGACAGACCTTCAGATCTCCCTTACTGATGATGAATGGGACCTCATTCATGAATATACCCACAAGGGTTCCCTCAATGTTGCCATTCAAGAAAATTGCTAGAAAATTGAAACCCACTGGTAAAGGACCCCATCACACATACACACATTTTCCCCATCTGTCCCAGACACATGCTGGAGATGTGGGAAAGCAAAGGGAACCATGCTCCACATTTGGTGGGACTGTGATTCCCTTTAACCATTCTGGAAGGAAGTGCATGAACTCATTACACATGTCACTACGTATGCCTTGGATTACTCTCTGGCACAGTACCTCTTACACCATGCACATCTAACCAAAACTGAATACCATAAATCACTGGCCATGCATATGGTAAATGCAGCGAGACTATGCATACCGATACATTGGCGATCCACACACACTCCAATGATCAGAGAATGGTTCCTTTGGATCTCCAAAATAGAGGAAATGGAAGAGCTAGTTCACATCTCTCAAGAGCGTATCCAAAAATTTACGAAAACGTGGGCATGCTGGACTCACTTTAAATCAACTCAGCGCTTTCAAGCCTATGACTAAAAGAAAATGAATCTGAGAGGTAAGGCAACACTGGAGAATGGATATTGGTTCTGATATCTTCCTTTGCCCTGCATCCTTTTTCCTCCCCCTTCTCCACCCCCCTCAATGTACCCCCCCTTTTTTCTCTCTCTCTCTCTCTCTCTCTCTCTCTCTCTCTCCCCCTCTCTCTCTCTCTCCCTCCCTCTCCCTCCCTCTCTCTCTTTCTTTTTCATCCTCCTACTCTTCCTCATCTCTGTAAGAACATGTCCCTTAGGCTACCTTATGCGGTTCTGATGACACACCCTGCTAGTTCTATACTGCAGGGTTGGAATACTGGCTGGCTTGACAACCATTTGTTATCTATGGTAAATTTTAGGCTTGTGCAATTCGTTTCGTAATGAATCGAAATTCGTCCAAATTTAGCATTTTTCTGAC
Source organism: Rana muscosa (assembly GCA_029206835.1). Classification (NCBI taxonomy): domain Eukaryota; kingdom Metazoa; phylum Chordata; class Amphibia; order Anura; family Ranidae; genus Rana; species Rana muscosa. The sequence goes on along the minus strand of CM055120.1, from coordinate 216,220,283 downwards.
ATTCGGAAGCATTCGAATTTCCGAACAAAGCAATTACGAATAAAACCGAATCCAAAATAAATTATACCGCAAAAAGCGAATGCCCGAATGTCTTCGGCATAATTCGTTATGAAAAAAGTTACGAATGTACGAATCCATACGAAGCACAATAACACTCACTCTGCTCTGCTCTCTGCTTCTCCCTCACCGTGCTGAACTCCCTCTCAAAATGGCGTACAGGGGCGGAGGCTATAGCCGCATATAAAAAACAAAGGAAAATACGAGATTTCTAATCCATTCAAAGCAAAATAACACTCTGCTCTGCTCTCTGCTTCTCCCTCACCGTGCTGAACCCTCTCAAAATGGTGTACAGGGGCGGAGGCTATAGCCGCATGTAAAAAACAAAAGTAAAATAGGAGATTTCGAATCGAATCGTGGAAACAAATAACCGCTATGTATTTAGAAAAGTACAAATCCATTCGAAGCACATTAGGCATAATAGGCAGCGTCGTCGTCAGAGAGACACAGAAAATTACGAATCAACGAACCCAAAAAAAGTTACGAAAGTAGGAGTTGTGTCCAGAATCAACGAAAAACAATGTACCCTACCGAAAGTACGAATTATAAATCAACGAAAAATTCAACAAAAAATGTCGCTTGCGAAAATACGAATTAGTCCAAACACGAAAAATCCAGTCTAGCAAAATTACGAATGATTACCAATCAACAGGACCGAAAAGAAACGAACCGAAACTAACCGAATTTTTCCGTTGTGCACAAGAAACGAACCGAAACTAAACAAATTTTTCCGTTGTGCACAAGTCTAGTAAATTTATATGCCTTGGAATTTTGAAAAAAACTATTGTTGTCATGCTTTTACTGTATGCACTGTTCTTTATAATTTTAATAAAGATTCTTTATGAAACCCCAAAAAAATATTATGGTACCAGAGTATTTTAAATCCCCATTTCCTATGCCTGACTACATCTTACTACAGCTGACTATGAAGAATCATTTTTTTTCTTATTATCCATATTCACATGCCTGTAAAAAATACAGGACCATTTTTTAAGTGCATAGGATCTACAGCTGGAGAATAATAGCAAATAGCATATTTTTAATGTGTTGAGCATTTCCATGGGGTGTAGCCCATCTTAATCAAGGCTAAGCCCCATCAAAACGTCAGAAACATTATATACTGCATTCTTAAATGTAGCGCACCCAGGCTAATATATATATATACTGTATATATATATATATATATATATATATATATACACAGTGGGGCAAAAAAGTATTTAGTCAGCCACCAATTGTGCAAGTTCTCCCACTTAAAAAGATGAGAGAGGCCTGTAATTGTCATCATAGGTAAACCTCAACTATGAGAGACAAAATGTGGAAACAAATCCAGACAATCACATTGTCTGATTTGGAAAGAATTTATTTGCAAGTTATGGTGGAAAATAAGTATTTGGTCACCTACAAACAAGCAAGATTTCTGGCTCTCACAGACCTGTATCTTCTTCTTTAAGAGGCTCCTCTGTCCTCCACTCATTACCTGTATTAATGGCACCTGCTTGAACTTGTTATCAGTATAAAAGACCCCTGTCCACAACCTCAAACAGTCCCACTCCAAACTCCACTATGGTGAAGACCAAAGAGCCGTGGAAGAACACCAGAAACAAAATTGTAGACCTGTACCAGGCTGGGAAGACTGAATCTGCAATAGGCAAGCAGCTTGGTGTGAAGAAATCAACTGTGGGAGCAATAATTCGAAAATGGAAGACATACAAGACCACTAATAATCTCCCTCGATCAGGGGCTCCACGCAAGATCTCACCCCTCGGGGTCAAAATGATCACAAGAACGGTGAGCAAAAATCCCAGAACCACACGGGGGGACCTAGTAAATGACCTGCAGAGAGCTGGGACCAACGTAACAAAGGCTACCATCAGTAACACACTACGCCGTCAGGGACTCAGATCCGTGCCTTTACTTAAGCCAGTACATGTCTGGGCCCCTGAGGTTTGCTAGAGAGCATTTGGATGATCCAGAAGAGGATTGGGAGAATGTCATATGGTAAGATGAAACCAAAGTAGAACTGTTTGGTAGAAACACAATTCGTCGTGTTTGGAGGAGAGAGAATGCTAAGGCTCCAACCAAAAAACACCATACCTACTGTGAAGCATGGGGGTGGCAACATCATGCTTTGGGGCTGTTTCTCTGCAAAGGGAACATGACGACTGATCCGTGTACATGAAAGAATGAATGGGGCCATATATCGTGAGGTTTTGAGTACAAACCTCCTACCATCAGCAAGGGCATTGAAGGTAAAAAGTGGATGGGTCTTGCAGCATGACAATGATCCCAAACACACCGCCCGGCAACGAAAGAGTGGCTTCGTAAGAAGAATTTCAAGGTCCTGGAGTGGCCTAGCCAGTCTCCAGATCTCAACCCCATAGAAAACCTTTGGAGGGAGTTGAAAGTCTGTGTTGCCCAGCGACAGCCCCAAAACATCACTGCTCTAGAGGAGATCTGCATGGAGGAAAGGGCCAACATACCAGCAAAAGTGTGTGACAACCTTGTGAAGACTTACAGAAAACATTTGACCTCTGTCATTGCCAACAAAGGATATATAACAAAGTATTGAGATGACCTTTTGATATTGACCAAATACTTATTTTCCACCATAATTTGCAAAAAAAAATCTTTCCAAATCAGACAATGTGATTGTTTGGATTTGTTTTCACATTTTGTCTCTCATAGTTGAGGTATACCTATGATGACAATTACAGGCCTCTCTCATCTTTTTAAGTGGGAGAACTTGCACAATTGGTGGCTGACTAAATACTTTTTTTCCCCACTGTGTATATATATATATATATATATATATATATATATATATATATATATAGCTTCAAGGTAAACAGAACACAGTAATCTTCTAGTGCATGCAAACAGGCCTTCCCATTCGGCCATAAATAGAAACCAGTCAAGGGATTGCGGCACTTAAAATTATTTATTCAAAAATAGTCACATTCAAGTGAATTGCATATCATACCAGTTCCAGTTCAACAGTTTCGGGCTGTAAAGCTTGCGCCCTTCTTCAGGGTATAACAAAATTATAATGACAAATAGTTTCACATCTCTTATATATCACCACATTTCGCACACCAGGAATCAATTAGGTAATCATTGAACAATTAAGTCAGAAAAGGAAATTTGCATAACTTTATCCTATTCTTAGAGAGACAGCCTGACAAGATGCAATCACCCACCAAATCCCGTAGGGAGCACTCCAGCAATATCCTATTATGAAAAACATATCTAAGATAAATATGCACATATAAAAAGATATACTGTATATAAAAAGATTTGTTATTATCACAATTGGGAACATCCCACCCATTTAAATATATTTTCCATGGAAGTTCTTAATCCCCTAAATATCCCTAATATGTACATCTTTTACTCATAAAAAAAGCCCAATATATCATCAAGTGTCCCCCCGGAATCATATATAATATATATATATATATATATATATATATATATATATATATATATATATATATATATATATATATATATATATATACCGTACTACTCCACTGTACTTCCAATTTTCTTAATTTCAATTCCCGATTTCCCCCTCGCTTATTTATAGGAACCGCATAAATTACCATTTATCCCTTATTGAGTATTTTTGCCGAGCTATTCTCTCCTTTACTTTTTGAGTGGTTTCTCTCACATATAAGAGACTGCATTGACTTTTTATTATATAGATGACATATGATGATTGGTATGCATAAAACCCTTTAATATCCATATTATAACCCCGATGGGGATGTGTAAAACATTTTCCTTTTATCATAGAGTTGCAATGCATGCAACTCAATCATATAATATAATTCATGATTATGTGAACCTAAAAATGTTAGGTTTGTTTTTTTTTTTGGTTAAAATTGTCCAATCTAACTAATCTATTGTGTATGGTTCTACCCTTACGATATGAGGGAAAGGGGGAATTATTGAATTCAGGAATTTGGGGAAAATGTTCTTTTAATATATGCCAATGTTTTTTAATGATATTTTGTATTCGGAATGAGTGTGAGTGATATTGGGAAACAAAAGGTAATCTTTGATCCATCCTATTCTTTTTTATTATTTTTTTATTTTTTTTTTTTATCTATTTCCTTTCTTTCACTCACAAGCTGCAATGGATAACCTCTCTGACTTAATTTCCTCTTAATTTCATCGAGACAGTTCTCTCGGTCTGCTTGATCACTGACAATTCTATTAACCCTTGTTAGTTGACTTTTTAAATATAGATCACTGGAAAGTATACCATTCCTGACTACAATACATGCATCCAAAAAAGGAATATTTTCCTGACTCACAGTCATATTAAATTGTAGTCAAGGTATCAAATAATTAATATAAGCATGGAATAATGATAATGTGTTCAGATCACCCTCCCATATAGGAACCAAAACTTAAAATTTTCTTTAAATAAAACATTATATATGAAAGCTTTTCTTTTTCAATCATATCAACAGATGTATTTGCATACGGGGGGGGGGGGCACATTTGAGCCCTGAGTTGCCGATAGTATGTATCTTTGAAAAGAAAAACTTTTTCCTCCAAAACAATTTCCAATAACTGTACCAAAAAAGTAATCTGTTTTTTGTTGTAAAATCCTTACTCAGTCAGGAGTCAGCAATAGCATGGGCGATGTATAAGGGGTTGCAGCGGTCACAATCGCAATCCCGCCCCTAGCTCCAGGGGGCCCCTGCAGCCTGTCATATTATCATATCCTCCACAAAGTCCAGCTCCGATCTGCCCTCCTAGGGCCCCACAGCCACTCTCATGTACTGGGCTTCCACTTTGCCTTCCACAGTCCACACCCCTCCATTCTCATTAGCTGGGGAAAAGCTGTGAGCGTCTGTGCTGTGTGCTGGCAACATAGAATGGTAACCAAGCTCAGCGAGGGAAGAGGAGGAGAGTGCCATCCTGTAGACATGATGAGACCGATGTCACTGGTGAGGTAAGACACCGCTCCGTGTCTCTTAGTCACCAGCTGGGATTCTCAGTACCCCCCACCCGGGGATGTCCGCTTACCCCACTTACCTGACAACTGGGGAAAAGACACACACCTCTGGGAGATGACCTTCCCCCAAAACCTGCCAACACTGACAGAGAACCTGTCAGAAATTGCTAAAACAAATCCCTTAACACCTCCTGAGGGGCCTCTGAGGGGCTGCAGGCTCCAGATTTTGTGTCACATGGCCTTTCCCCCCAGATCTAAGTTGCGCCCCCCAAAACCCCTTTACCACCCCCTCTGCCCTGGATGCTAAGCCCAGCTGCTGAGCTCCTTTCCCATTACAGCACTCTATACTGCTCCTCCTCCGCAGGGCTGAAATCACATTCCTTTACAACACAGCCAGTCAGCCACGATCTGCACAGGGTGTATCTGCCTACTGCAACTACACTGCCATTCTGACCAGAAAATGTCACAAGTCAGAACAGCAACATAAAAGCCAGATACACCCTGTGAAGGCTAACAGACTGTGTGTGGCAGTCAGCACCTCTCATCCAGATGTATCTGAGGCTGCTGGACTTCAAATCTCCGGCCCCCACTTTCCTTTTCTAAGGCACAGCGCTGGGGATTGGAGTGTGAGCAGACACAGTTGGGGTAGGGGCGGGAGGAAGAGGATCAAATTGAGCCCTCTCTCCTCTCCCGTCTGTGTGTGTGTGTATGGGGGGGTTGTTAGTGCTGGCTTTGGGCAGTGTGAAAGAGTGTAACAGACACTCTCGGCTTAGACAACTGCAGCCAGCATCCCTGCTGGGAAACCATAGTACAGTCTGAATAATGTGTCCGGGTTTCAGGCAATTTGAAACCCGGACACATGATTCCAAACCCGAACTGTCCGGGTGAATTCTGGACAGGTGGCAATCCCAGTGGGGGGTGGAGCTGCATACAGTGCTGGGATTAGAAAGGAGCTCTGCCAAGTGACCTGCCAGGGGTCCCTGTCCTCTGATTCTCCAGCGGGGATCCCTGTCCTCTGATGTAAGGAGGAACTCTGGGAAACGCATAAGCCACTTTGAGTATATTGGCATGCAGTGGATGTATCTGCATGCACAGTGGAAGTGGTGGGTGATAGTGGGGGGGGGCAGGTCAACTTTTGCATCCGGGCCCACAAGCTTCAAGTTACGCCTCTGGGCAACAGGCTTCAATTCCCAATCCATGAGGTATAATTGTATACAATCTTGAAATATCCCATATCACCAGAAATTAATCTTTAGCTACCATTAAATCATTATTTTAGAAAATCATATGAGTCCCGTATAAAGGGACTCATATGTGTAATTACTGGTGTCAAACACTTATACAAATATATAGCCAAAGGTGCTGTAACAGATTCAGTGCTGGAGACAATTGGGCGACCTGGAGGATCATTTTAATTCTTATTGATTTTAGACAAAATTTAAATGACCAGTGTAGTAGGAAATTCCGCTATTAAATATGACTGTGTGTCAATATCTATTATTCGATCATTTACAGCTTATTTTACAATTTTCTTAATTCTATTTTGTATTTGTAATATTGAATTGGAATCAAGTTGGGCATAAGTTTGATCATCAAATAATTGTCTAATTATTTCCCTTTCATATTTAACCGTATCCATTACAACAATAGATTATCCCTTGTCAGCTGGCTTGATAGTTATATCCCACCTAGCTGACAAGGAGGCCAATGCTAGTTTTTCAGCCGGATTGAATTTGTTAGGTGTATGGTCAATTAAAGGTTGGTCATGCAAAAAAGCCTTTATTTCTTGGTCGTTTTTTTTTTTTTTAATATAGTTCTACTGCTGGAATAGAAGTAGGTGGTGTCATTCTACTCTTGTTTCTCAAACACAATCTTTTTATTGATAAAGCCAGAGTATTAGAATTACCCATATTTGGGCTTATAGAAAAAAAGGCTTTTAATCTAATTTGCGATAAATCCTATACATATCTTGTTTTAACAAAAAATCACTCATATGTTCTTTAGGACAAAAACCCAAGCCCTTATTAAGAAGTTACAATTCAATATCAGATAGAGAAAAAGATGAAATATTATATACCACATTTTCTACTTTAGTCTCTGTTCATTCTCCGTGTCAATACTCTTCTTCCCAAAGCTTCTCCTGTGGCGTCTGCCTCCCTTCCTCCTCCAGGGGTATTTGTAGAAGCTGCCTCCAAAAAATCGGGATTAAATCCATGTGCCAATGCATCTGATGAGGTCATTGAAGATGTTGAAGTAGATTGTGGTTTATGTCGCTGTTCTTGTTGACGAGGTTTATATCGAGGCAGCCTCTACAAATCTCCCTGGAGGAAGAGGTAGAGAGGTAGGTGCCACAGAAGAAGCTTCGGGAGGAAGAGTATTGACACGCAGAATGAACAGAGACTAAAGTAGAAAATGTGTTATATAATATTTCGCCTTTTTCTCTATCTGATATTGAATTGCAACTGCTTAATAAGTCAAAGATGGAAAAACAGCACAGTGAATCAATGAATAATCCCCGTGATCTTCATAGGTGACACATGAACTCTTGATTGCATGCAGGTGGTAACAAACACACACAGTGAGAGACCTCCACCAACAGATAAATTGGCTGCTCACCTCCAAACATGGACCCTTTGATTATAGAGGGTCACTGAAAACCTTCCCTTGCGGGTGAATCCAAGACAGAAATATGCAAAATTCCCCAGATGAGTGAGGATCATCAATCCCGTATGAGATCAGAATCATTCAAGGACTGACGTTCGTGACGTCACCCGCAGTTCATTCACAGTCTCACCAGACGCGCTGTTGTACCTCGGCACTGGTATAGTGCCTTTTAAATGTAAGTGCACTACTTTTGTTTTCTCATTAAATTGTTTTTACCACGGAGAAACACTATGGTCTGCCTTTCTATCTTCTACATGTAAAACTGTCTTATGAACCGGATACCTTGAAGTCCTTGAATGATTCTGTTTGGAGGTGAGCGGCCAATTTATCTGTTGGTGGAGGTCTCTCACTGTGTGTGTTTGTTACCACCTGCATGCAATCAAGAGTTCATGTGTCACCTATGAAGATCATGGGGATTATTCATTGATTCACTGTGCTGTTTTTCCATCTTTGACATATGGACATTTAAAGCGCTGCACTATCTATTTTTATGTTTATTTCAGGGATTTTGACTATTTGACCCTTAGTGTTCAGCTGCTCAGTATCATATTGTATCACAACAGTTTATTGCGCGGATTTGTTTTCTTTTTATATAACTGCTTAATAAGGTCTTGGGTTTTTGTCCTAAAGAACATATGAGTGATTTTTTTGTTAAAACAGGATATGTATAGGTTTTATCGGCAAATTAGATTAAAATATTTTTTTCCTATGTGGCCAAATATGGGTAATTCTAATACTCTGGCTTTATCGATAAAAAAATTGTGTTTGAGAAACAAGAGTAGAATGACACCACCTACTTCTATTCCTGCAGTAGAATCATATATAAAAAAAAAAAAACAGAACAAGAAATAAAGGCTCTTTTGCATGACCAACCTATAATTGACCATACACCTAACAATTTAAATCCAGCTGAAAAACTAGCATTGGCCTCCTTGTCAGCTAGGCGGGATATAACTATCAAGCCAACTGACAAGGGAGGATCTATTGTTGTAATGAATACGGTTAAATATGAAAGAGAAATAATAAGAAATTATCTGATGATCAAACTTATGCCCGACTTGATTCCAATCCAATTTTTCAAATACAAAATAGAATTAAGAAAATTGTAAAACAAGCTGCAAATGATCGAATAATAGATAATGACACACAGTCATATTTAATAGTGGGATTTCCTATTAAACCAATCATTTACATTTTGCCTAAAATCCAGAAGAATTTAAATGATCCTCCAGGTCGTTCAATTGTCTCCAGCACTGAATCTGTTACAGCACCTTTGGCTATATATTTGGATAAGTGTTTGACATCATTAATTACACAGATGAGTTCCTATATACGGGACTCATGATTTTCTGATGAAAATTAATGATTTTATGGGTAGCTACAGATTCATTTCTGGTGAAATGGGATATTACAAGTTTGTATACAAATATCCCTCATGGATTGGGAATTGAAGCCTGTGTTGCCGACTCCTGACTGAGTCAGGATTATACAACAAAAAACAGATTACTTTTTTGAAACAGATATTGGAAATTGCTATGGAGGAAAACTTTTTTCTTTTCAAAGATACATACTATTGGCAACTCAGGGGTGCAGTGATGGGCTCAAATGCGCCCCCCCCCCCCCGTATGCAAATACATTTGTTGATATGATTGAAAAAGCTTTCATATATAATAATGTTTTATTTAAAGAAAATTGTAAGTGTTGGTTCTGATTTCTGGGTGATGTATTTGCTATATGGGAAGGTTATCTGAACACATTATCAGTATTGCATGCTTATATTATTTGATACCTTGACTACAATTTAATATGACTGTGTTCTTTTTTGGATACATGTATTGTAGTCAGGAATGGTAGACTTTCCAGTGATCTATATGTAAAACCTACAGATCGCAATCAACTTTTATATTATAAAAGTTTTCGCCCCCTGGAGTATTTGAATCTATTCCAAAAAGTCAACTAACAAGGGTTAATAGAATTGTCAGTGATCAAGCAGACCAAGAGAACCATCTTGATGAAATGAAGAGGAAATTAAGTCAGAGAGGATAACCATTGCAGCTTACAAGGAGTGAAAGAAAGGAAGTGGATAAAAAAAGAAAAAAGAATAGGATGGATAAAAGATTACCTTTTGTTTCCCAATATCACTCACACTCATTCCGACTACAAAATAGCATTAAAAAATGTTGGCAGATATTAAAAGAAAATTTTCCCCAAATTCCTGAATTTAATAATTCCCCCTTTTCCTCATATCGTAAGGGTAGAACCATACACATAGATTAGTTAGATCGGACCAATTTCAACAAAAAAAAAAAAAACAACCTAACATTTTTAGGTCCACATAATCATGAATTATATCCATGTTTGAGTTGCATGCATTGCAACTCTATGATAAAAGGAAAATGTTTTACACATCCCCATCAGGATTATAATATGGATATTAAAGGGTATTATACATGCCAATCATCATATGTCATCTATATAATAAAATGTCAATGTGGTCTCTTATATGTGGGAGAAACCACTCAAAAAGTAAAGGAGAGAATAGCTCGGCATAAATACTCAATAAGGGATAATTGAACAAATTTGCCCCTTGCAAGACATTTTGTTGAAAAGGGTCACACTGTTTCACAACTCCGGTATATGGTAATTGATGTGGTTCCTATAAATAGACGAGGGGGAAAGCGGGAATATAAATTAAGAAAATTGGAAGTACAATGCATAAATCGCCTGGATACGTTACAGCCTAGGGGTTTAAACTCTGACTTTGATTTGCATTTATTTTTTATAGAGAACACATTTTCCTGGATTTGCTCTTCTGGGATATAATGCAAGAGTAGTATATATATATATATCCATTTAAATGGATGGGATGTTCCCATTGGTGATAATAACAAATCGTTTTATACATATCTTTTTATATGTGCATATTTACCTTATATATGTTTTTCATAATAGGATATTGCTGGAGTGCTTCCTACATGATTTGCGAGGGTGATTGCATTTTGTCAGGCTGTCTCTCTAAAAATAGGATGAAGTTATACAAATTTCCAATTGTTCAATGATTACCTAATTGATTCCTGGTGTGTGAAATGTGGTGATGTAAAAGAGATGTGAAACTATTTGTCATTATAATTTTGTTCCACCCTGAAGAAGGGCGCAAGCTTTACAGCCCAAAAATGTTGAACTGGAACTGGTATGATATGCAATTCACTTGCATGTGACTATTTTTGAATAAATAATTTTAAGTGCAGCAATCCCTTGACTGGTTTCTATACATATAAAAAAAAAAAAATATTCATAATTACATAAATACTCTAATGCCCTGTACACACGATCGATTTTTCCCATGAAAAAAGTCAGATGGACTTTTTTCATCTGAAAAACCGATCGTGTGTGGGCCCTATCGGACTTTTTTCCATCCGTGTAAAAAAATTGAACATGTTTTAAATTTTTCCGATGGAAAAAAAACCGATAGGAAATTCCGATCATCTGTGTGGAACTCCAACGGAGAAAAAACCCACGCATGCTCAGAATCAAGTCGACGCATGCTCAGAAGCATTGGACTTCATTTTTCTCAGCTCGTCGGAGTGTTTTACGTCACGGCGTTTTGGACGGTCGGAATTTTGTCTGATGGTGTGTATGCAAGACTGATGGAAGTCAGCTTCATCAGAATTCAGACGGAAAATTCCATTGGATTTTATTCCACCGGAAATCCGATTGTGTGTACAGGGCATTAGCAGGGAAAGCTGACGTGCACGCGCCCTTTGCACTGCGGGGAAACCGATGCACGTGGCCGGCGGTCACGATGACCGCTGGCCACAAAGGCTCGTGGGCACAAGAGCCAGAACAGGGACGTGTTTGTGTAAACACAAAAATCACTGTTCTGTGAGGAGAGGAGAGAAAGATTGTGTGTTCCTACTAGCTAGGAACAACGATCTGTCATCTCCTCTAGTCACTCCCATCCCTCTACAGTTAGAACACACACGAGGGAACACAGTTAACCACTTGATCGCCCCTTGATCGCCCCTTAGTGTTAATCCCTTCCCTGCCAGTGACATTTACACAGTAATCAGTGCATTTTTATAGCACTAATCGCTGTATAGATGTCAATGGTCCCAAAAATGTGTCAAAAGTGTCCGATCTGTCCGCTATAATGTCGCAGTCCCGATAAAAATCGCAGATCACCGCCATTACTAGTATAAAAAAAGAATAATAGTAAAAATGCCATAAAAATGCCATAAATCTTTCCCATAGTTTGTAGACGCTATAACTTTTGCGCAAACCAATCAATATACGCTTATTGCTATTTTTAAACTGAGGAAAAAAAATTATAAAAAAAAAAAAAAAAATGGGGATATTTATTATAGCAAAAAGTACAAACGTTTTTTTCAAAATTGTCGCTATTTTTTTGTTTATAGCGCAAAAAAAAACGCAGAGGTAACCAAATACCACCAAAAAAAAGCTCTATTTGTGGGAAAAAAATTACATCAATTTTGTTTGGGTACAGCGTTGCACGACCGCGCAATTGTCAGTTAAAACGACGCAGTGCCGTATCACAAAAAATGGCCCGGTCAATAAGCAGGCAAATCTTCAGGGGCTGAAGTGGTTAATGATTTGTTTTTAAATTGTTCACTGTTTTTGTTTTCATTCTAGGTATGTACTGTATGTGTTCTAACTATTCTCTTTTATGAATGGAGACTGCTCATTGCTGTTTATTGACTGAATTTTCTTGCAGCATATATGTATTTAAGGCTTACCTGTAGGTGCATGAAATATCTCCTTAACCTACACGGTAAAGGAGATATTTGCATTTAAATGCGGCGACGCTGACGTCATGCGCATGGGGTTAACCTGATTCACAAATTCGGGTAGGTCGCAACAATCGACGACGTAGCCGAATTCGACGGCTCAAGCGCGCATGCGCGGAGTCACGTCTTCGCCGCTCCGGCCAATCACAGCGCCAAAGCGGCGCTGTGATTGGCTGGAGCGGCTATACCCGGAAGTAACCTTCCGGCTATCGCCGCAGCGATGGATGCGGCTGAAGAGGGAGACGAGGACGGCTTCGGGGGCCCCGATCTAAGGTAAGTGATGCATAATGAGCTATTATGCTAGTCATATTAGCTCATTATGGCTTTCTCTTACAGCTAGTTAAAAAAAAAAAAAAAAATTTTAGGAGGGTTTACAACCACTTTAATAAATATAATTATTACTAGTCATACAACATTAGAATTCTACTTTAGCTTGTAGGTGGAACATTCGACCGGAAATGTATGATTGCAGCGTCGTACAGTTTCGCTGCTCCGTCAAATCGTCTTTGAACATTCGACAGACACCATAAGCCTTCAATGACAGATTCGACCTTAATTAATTCAGATTTTCGGACGAATGCAATTTCTAACGAAAAAATAAATAAATAAAAACAAATTTCGGGAGTAACTAAATACATTTATTTTTCTAACGAAATTCCGAAACGAAATATTTCAGTGTGCACATGTCTACTGCTCAATGCTGTTAATTGACTGAATTTTCTTGCAGCATATATGTATTTAAAGGGGTTGTAAAGGTTTGTTTTTTATTTTCTAAATAGGTTCCTTTAAGCTAGTGCATTGTTGGTTCACTTACCTTTTCCTTCTATTTACCTTCTAAATGTTTGTTTTCTTTGTCTGAATTTCTCACTTCCTGTTTCTCCTCATTAAACTTCACACCATCATCCGAGTGGTGGTTAGTCAGCCAGAACAGCTTACTGAACAGCTTACTGAGGAGGAACAGGAAGTGAGAAATTCAGACAAAGAAAACAAAGAAAACAAATATTTCGAAGGGAAATCTAAGGAAAAGGTAAGTGAACCAACAATGCACTAGCTTAAAGGAACCTATTTAGAAAATAAAAAACGAACCTTTACAACCCCTTTAAGCTTTGAGAAAAAAAAAAAAAACTGGAAGCTGATTGGTTTCTATGCAGAGCTGCACCAGATTTTGCACTCTCCAGTTTTAGTAAATCTTTGTGTCTGTCATTTCTGGAACTTTTTGCATATATTTAGATAATGGTATACTGTTAATTCTAGACTCAATGCTGTTTGAAAAAGGGCATCCACACAAAACTATCACACTGTATAAAACATGTCTATGTAAATGAATCATTAATAAACGTTTTACGGTGCTGCAAACCTGAACAGTTTCATCATATAGTGGATCATTGGGCAGACCCTTGTTTTCAGTGAACCCAGTGGCGGCCCGTCCATAGGGGGCGCCCCCACCCACCTACAGCTAGTCACAAAAAAAAATGTCCCTTTGAAAAAAAAAAAAAATGTTCCTTTAAAAAAAAAAGTCCTTTAAGTGCACTGTGCACGGGCGCCGGCCACAGTGCTGTTTGAAATGTCATGCCAGTTCAATCCCGTGATTGTAGGCAGGCAAGACGCTTCATTTGCGGGGTTTTGTGAGTCTTTGAGGCGCACTGCACATAGCCTCTCTACACTCTCATTGGTCATTCTCCTTCATATCTCTCTGTGGATTGGCACCGCCGTAGGATATGGGCGGTGCTTTCCCCGGGCAGTGACATCACTTCTGGTTTCACTTTCTGTGCCAGCATGGAAATCGGCTCCCTGATCGTGAATGAAGGAAGCATTGAGCAAGGTACTGTGATCTGAGCAATGAGTGTGTTACCCTGCCAGTGTCTGTCCAGTGTCCACTATACAGCAGCACCTTGTACTGTGATCTGTGATCGGACTGTGTGGAGGGAGGGAGGGGAGGGTGACATGCTTCTAGGGGAGGGTGACCTGCTTCTTCTGTGCCCCGGGAATCATCCTTCAGTCATTCACCCGACAATGTGCTCATTACACATCATCTCCTGACTGTATACTACACGAGGGGTCCCAGCACTGTGTCCTGCTACAGCCATGGTTTACAGACAGTATATCCCTACCTTAACCAGATCTATCTCTCTGTATGTATCTATCTATCTATATGTATATATCTATCTATATGTATATATCTATCTATATGTATATATCTATCTATCTATCAGTATCTGTCTATCTATCTATCTATCTATCTGTATCTATCTGTATCTAGCTGTATCTAGCTGTATCTAGCTGTATCTAGCTGTATCTAGCTGTATCTATCTATCTATCTATCTATCTATCTATATGTATATATCTATCTATCTGTATATATCTATCTATCAGTATCTTTCTATCTATCCATCTATCTATCAGTATCTATCTATATCTATCTATCTATCTATCTATCTATCTGTATCTATATATCTATCTGTATATATCTATCTATCTGTATCTATCTATCTATCTATCTGTATCTATCTATCTGTATCTATCTATCTATATATCTATCTATATATACATATCTATCTGTATATATCTATCTATCTGTATATATCTGTCTGTCTGTATATATCTATCAATCTGTATATATCTATATATCTGTATATATCTATATATCTGTATATATCTATATATCTGTATCTATCTATCTGTATGTATATATCTATCTATCTGTATGTATATATCTATCTATCTATCTATCTGTATCTATCTATCTGTATATATCTATATATCTGTATATATCTATCTGTCTGTATATATCTATCCATCTGTATATAGCTATCTATCTGTATGTATATGTAGCAACCTCACCCCCTCTTCTTTGTCTAGGGGTATTTCGTATATGAGGGTGAGATGCGCTACGGCCCATGTCCTCCCCATGGCAGTGGGTGAGGTGAAGGCCAGTAACAGATATTTTCCTCGGGCCTGTGTATTTCGGTTAAGGACCAAGTCTTGCTGTGCTGACACTTCCCTTTGCTCCCATTAACCAGAGTACCACACACCGATAAAGGTCCAACTCTTGCTTTATTGTCACACTCACAATAAACAGTGCTTTAGCAGCCAACTGGTTGAGACCCAATAACAGTTCAATACGGTGGGGTGAGCAGGTCGAGGCACTATCCTGATTGTCAGCTAAACCACTGTGGTTTCACCAGCGGTTACTATAGCCATCGGCTAAGAGAGAACTTAGAACTTGTGAGTCTCTACCAGCAACTCAAGAGAATGTAGATAGGAGTACCTTCGCTGCGTTGTGGCCCCTGTCAGGGGAAGATGTCCCTCCAAGGGAGTTACCGGAGGCCCATCCGTCACCGGGTTGATGCTGCTCCGGACGGATGACCTCTCCAGCCTCCTCACCTCAGACTTGGGCCCCATCCACTTCAGGGTCCCTCGGACTTCTCCACCCTCGCGGGACCCAGTTGAAGTTACCGGGCCCCAGGCCTCTGATTTAGTACCTCACCCCAGGCTGAAGGTGCCTGGGATGGACGCCAACTCCGCTCCGGCCAGGTCTAGGGCACCTGGGACGAAACTCCGGACCGCCCGCACCCAGGCCTAAGGTGCCTGGGCGCGTGATGAAGAAGATCCTCCAGAAAACCTCGTGGCAAGGGCGTCTCCCCCTTTTTTCTCCTCCCTTGACGTCACGGCAGGTTCCCCGCCCTCGCCGTACCATCTCCGGAAAGGGACAAAAAGGACAGCACTGTGGCAGCAAATCTACCTTGAGCCTGCGAGTACCCCGCCACCCACAGGCCAAGGAGAATAATACACCACCCAATCCTCCACGAATACAAATGGTCCAATTCCTTTCATAATTTACACACCTGGATCATACTACCACCCAGGTGTATCCCATCTAAATTTAGAGACCCCGCTACATATATATCTATCTATCTGTATCTATCTATCTGTATATATCTATCTATCTGTATATATCTATCTGTATATATCTATCTGTATGTATATATCTATCTGTATATGTCTATCTGTATATATCTATCTATCTGTGTGTATCTATCTATCTATCTATCTATCTATCTGTATCTATCTATCTATCTATCTGTATCTATCTATCTGTATATATCTATCTGTATGTATATATCTATCTGTATGTATCTGTCTGTATGTATCTGTCTGTATGTATCTGTCTGTATGTATCTGTCTGTATGTATCTGTCTGTCTGTCTGTATCTGTACGTTTCTGTCTGTCTATTTATCTATCTATTGATCTGTCTGTAGGCCCTATCGCGGGTGAGTGACGGGAGGGGGGGGGTTGGTTGGGGCTTTGTTTGCGCACCCCCAAAAAAATGGAGCACCAGCCGCCACTGAGTGAACCTATCCTACAGAGAGAGAGTGAGCCACCAGCCTTTGGTATACATATTTGGTCAGCCATACTTGCTTATTAGAAATATGCTGAAAGTTCCTGCCCAGCTGTGAATATATATGTACTGTGCATAGGTTTGACCAACATTTAGTCATAAAGCATTTTCATCTACTAAAAATACATGTATAGTCTTAGAAAGTCTACAGCTGCCTGCAGTGTAGATGAGGAAGCATCAATGCCATGAACACTGTATATTGCTTTATTGTAGGCTTTATAAATGTAGGTGTCTGCCCAGGGAAGCTTGTTATGATTCCTTAGACGTTTTATGATGTTCACTTTTATGTTCATAAAATAATATGACAATAAGAGAATACAGGGGGTTATATTAGAACTATCACAAACTCACCTGTCATTCCACATTGTTAATATTTTAATACAAATACTTGCGTAGTACTACCTTTTGATTAAAAAACTTACCTACGCATGATCCATTTTCAGCCTTTGTAAATCCAATGGGACAAATGTCAATGCACTTATAGCTGCCACGTGTGTTTCTGCAAAGTTGATCAGGTCGACATACATTCTGATGACATTCATTTAAATCTATAGGAAATAGAAATCTCACATATATTATTTTCTATACTTCTTTACTATGTGAATAACCTTTCTTAAATGTAACCCATACTCTATTATTAAAGTGTATCTAGAGGATTTTTTTTTTTTTTTATAGTTTTTGGATAGCTTAATAGGATTTTCACTCTCTTTTTTGGTCCTGCTGACCATTGTCACTGGGAGTGAAATTGAGCCAAAATAAAACATTCTGAGTTGCCACCAGAACAAGAATTGTGGGGAATCATTTAACAGGGACACTTAATCTGGTATCCTATCAATGTTTTTACCTAATTTTGGAAAGATTTTCTATTGTGTCTACAGGATAGGAAGTGAATGAAAATTACTTTAATGGGACACAGATCACATTTACAACCTGATGATGATACTTAATCCAGGTAAACAAATAAATACACTATGGGTTTGATTTACTAAAGGTGAATAGACTGTGAACTTTGCTAGTGCAGTTGTTCTTTGCATGGACTTTTGCTCCAGAGCTTAGTAAATGAGGTGACACCTTACTTTTCAATACCTAACCACATGCAATCACATGCAAAGGAAATGTAAATGTAAATAAAAAAGTATATTTGCTTATATGTGATTGGATGATGGAAGTCAGAAGTGCTTCCCCTTTTTTACTAAGCACTGGAGCAAATTCACTTGAAAAATGCAACCACACTTGCAAAGTACACAGTCTATTTGCCTTTAGTAAATCAACCACTATGTGTACCACACTATGCCACGTTGATCCGTTATTTGTTCTATTATCATAGCATAAGTCTACAGTATGCTGAGGTGGAGGTTCCTGTAAAGGTGACATTAGTGACTGTGCAGACAGAAATATTTAATCTTAACAAAGAATTTTGCACGGCCAAGGCCCAATTCACACCTTCACATTCAAGGAATGCATTAAAAATGCTCCAAAACGTGCAATGGGCTTGCTGTGTCTTTATTTATTAATGCCACCTCAAATATAGGTAGCAGTTTTGTGTCTTGTCGTGCATCAAAACATACCAAAATACATACAAATGGGCACTCATCATGTCCTTAGCAGCACACTACTACATAAAATGTCCTGCAAATGAAAATACTGCCAATATCCAGCAGTTAAATCTCTCACAAGTATAGAAATTGTATCACTCGTTATTCCTAGGCTAATTTTGTACTGGGAAAATGTACAGTACTTAGCCAAATGCATAATCCAGTGGGACCAGCAGCTCAGATATGTAAGAAAGTGCAAAATTAAGCCTAGGATAGCTTTATGATCATTGAATAAAAGATAATAGGACAATAGAAAAGTCACAAATATAGCCTTTATTCATTTGGGGTTACTAGCCTCAATAGGTCACCTTATGGCTAGAACATTACAGTAAAATTTTTGTTTCATGTGTGTGGTATGCTTATTTTACAGTAGTAATTCTGATTTAACTCTTACCAAAACAACTTCTGCCTTTCAAATGATAACCTGGATCACATCCACAGCGATAGCTTCCAATTGTATTGAAGCAGCGTTGATGACAAGGATTTGACTCCTTGCATTCATTAATGTCTAAAAAACAAAAATATGATGGTAAAGCATTACCGCTCTACAGTACATTATTGCTTAACATGTAAGGGAAATAACTAATATCAATAAGTTTGTCTATAGTCCCGCTTCAAACACATTACTACCCAGTCAAGACAAGAAGTTTCCTAAAATTGCTCACAAATATATACATCCTTAGTTCTCTTGGTGGCTGTGCAGATCCCCTCTAATTACTGCATAATACAGCAGCACTAGGGATGGGGAAATAACAAACACACTGTACATTTCCTACCAATATCTGCACAATCAAATGTAGAAGGGGTCTAGTTAGTTTAGCTGAGAAGTGCGGATGATGGAAGTCATCTGATGTTGTTGCATGTATATCAGCAAATAATTAAGATGTCAAATACTACTGATATGAGGATGTATAAAAAGGTACCGAAAACTTGCACTAACCTTATATGAGCGGCTAACAGTCCTCCACTTCATTGACTAACTTGTGAAAGTATACTTTTTCTGGCTGGGTTCAAGAGCTACTTCCTAAGCATATATCTGTAGCATTCTTAACCCCTTCCTTACTGGGCACATATACCCCCTTCCTGCCCAGGCGAAATTTCAGCTTTCAGCACTGTCACGCTTTGAATGACAATTGCGCGGTCGTGCGACGTGGCACCCAAACAAAATTGACGTCCTTTTTTTCGCACAAATAGAGATTTCTTTTGGTGGCATTTGATCACCTCGGCGGTTTTAATTTTTTGCGCTATAAACAAAAATAGAGCGACAATTTTGAAAAAAAAGCAATATTTTTTGATTTTTGCTATAATAAATATCCCAATTTTTTTTTTCAATATTTTTTTCCTCAGTTTAGGCTGATACGTATTCTTCTACATATTTTTGGTAAAAAAAAATCGCAATCAGCGTTTATTGATTGGTTTGCGCAAAAGTTATAGCGTTTACAAAATAGGGGGATAGTTTTATGGCATTTTTATATATATATATTTTTTTATTAGTAATGGCGGCGATCAGTGTTTTTTTTTTGTGACTGCGACATTATGGCGGACACATCGGACACTTTTGACACTAATTTGGGACCATTCACATTTATACAGCGAACAGTGCTATAAATATGCACTGATTACTGTATAAATGTGACTGGCAGGGAAGGGGTTAACACTAGGGGGCGAGGAAGGGGTTAAATGTGTTCCCTGGAGTGATTGTTACTGTGGGGGGAGGGGACTGACTGGGGGAGGAGACCGATCTGTGTCCCTATGTACAAGGGACACAGCATCGGTCTCCTCTCCCTGACAGGACATGGATCTCTGTGTTTACACACACAGATCCATGTCCTTGTCTCTGTAACCGCCGATCGCGGGTGCCTGGCGGACATCGCGGCCGCCAGGCACGCGCATCGGCACTGCAGTGAAGCGCCGGGCACGTGCGCGCGCCGCCGGCGGCGCTCGCGCGCCCCCCAGTGGCCAAATAGTGGAGGCCGTATAATAACGCCTCCCGGCATTTGACAACCACCTTGCGGCCGTATATTCTCGTACGGCGGGCACGAGGTGGTTAATAGAGCTTTTATGTTTTTGATTGGTTATTTATACTGTTACAACGTGTCCTGCATTCTGTATTCAGCTGTTCATTTGTCTAACCTGTGCATGTGTAGCGGGTATACACTTTTCTGTGTATTTAAAACTGGCAGAGACACCAGTGATGTGCAGTTCCCTGCAGCCCAGCGGGTGGCGCTGTTGCCTTGGGCTGGGGTTGAACCATTGCTGTGTGCCGGGCTCCCTTTTTGTCCTCCCTCGGCAGCAGTATGGTGGGGCGGGGAACCCGCCGTGCTTGCTGGGAGAGGGTATAAAGGGGCCGGCCATCTTGGTCACGGGGTCGAGTCCCGGGCACCTTCAGCCTGTGGGCGGTGGTTCGTGTCGGTCCTCTAGGCGGCCTAGGCCTAGAGGACGTTCGGAGGTCGTGTTCCATCCCAGGCACCTTTAGCCTGGGGTGAGGTACTCAGATGGAGGTCTGGAGCTCAGTGCCCAACACTGAGTTCCGCGAGGGAAGGAGATCCTAGGGGACCCTGGGTGTGGGTCCCTGAATCCGGAGGGCGTAATGAACCGGTGGGAGATACTTGCTTGAAGACCTGGTGCAGCATATTGCCGGTGACAGGTGAGCCTTCCATCAGAGACCGCCTGGAAGGAAATCCCCCTTCGCTCGGAGACCGCAACCCACTTTCAGGAAGGAAAGTGGAGAGTTCATTGTGCCTGGGCCTACTCGCATCCACACCCCCCCTTGTCCATTCTGTTCGTTGAGGGAGTCCAACTGTCTGTGCACTACTCTGTTATTGGAAGAATAAAGGAGTGTTGGACTTTAGTGGTGTGGGGCTCATTTACTGGCAGACACTGTTCGAGAAAGCCAGGAGGAGGTCTCCGGATGCAGAACACCGACCCGAAGGTAAAAGAGGATTGTCTCTCACTGCACATACTCTGCAGGGGGACTTGGCGTGGTGACCCCGCACTCTCTCCTTCAGAGTACCCCTAGACGAGCGCCAGAGCAAGAAGAGTAGAGAGGAGAGGGTGGAGGCCGCTACACATGTGTTAAGGCTCTGCATGAAATCTGCCTCCACTACTTCTCCATATGTGATAGCTCTGTTTGAACATCAGCTTTCTTTATCAACACTTGTTTAAAGAATACACTTTTGCCTGTTGGCTTGGTACTTCATTTTAGTTAACTTCCTAAATGTGAGCTATTGTCAGTAGGGCAAACCCAAGGCAGGCCTGCAACTTGAAAGTATCAGACAGTGAAATGCATTTGTGGTGGTTCCTGGTAAAGATTTGATTCTCCTCAGGCTTTGCATTTCAGGGAAGCTGATGCTATCCTCTGATGATTGATGCTTAATTTGGCTATTGTATCAGACAGTGATATCAAGTGCCAATATGTAGTCTTTAGTCCAGACCAATAACACAATGCAAACCCTGTTTTACTTTTTTATTTGTATATTATGTAGCACTACCCCGTAGGAGCTGCTGGTTAAGATTTTTGGGCCTGCCGTTACCTTACTGTTCACCACGTCCGTCCAAGGGGGCCTCCTTGAAGAGATGTTTACAAATGTCTGCACCAAACACTTAGTCTCTTTTTCTCAAGGAGTTTTATTAAAGAAAACTTCAGAGGGATGGAGGGTTGGGGGAGATTCAGGTACCTCTACCTTTGCGGATCACGGATACTTTCTTCAATCCAGAGGACAACAGCTTCCACACTGGATTCAGCAACCACCGGATAGGTCTCCTTTGCTGACCTAGCAGCCGGTGCGAGCTCACTCAAAGAAAAGTCTCTGCCACACACTTATGTAACCAGACACTGGGTTAAGTTCTGAAGAAAACGCAACTCACAGTGCCAGGATCTTTCAGCCAAGCCGGCAGCACTGTGAGGTAGATTTTTGATCCGGATGCGTTCTCCAATTGAGTCCTCAATTGCTCGGTCCCTTCCCGCAGTCAAGGCGACACAGGACCATCCCTGGATCAGTAGGCCCCAGACACTCCTGGGCCTACTCTCAGTAGCGGAGCCTCGGGCTTGTAGGCCCCGAGGCAGAAAAGCTGCAAACACATCCCTGAGGCCAGGAGGGCCGTCAGGTCATGATCGGAAGACCCCGGAAAAATGGTGTCTGCCCCTTAAGTACCCCCTCTCAGAATGCACAGCGGGGTGACCAAACCCACTGAGCTTCTTCTGGGCAAGAGATACCCAATGCATCCAGCCTACTGCATTTCCAACCTTGGCCTGTGGTGAAAATGACACCTACAGGCAGGTGGAAAATGTACAACCCAGCTGGAGACCCATAATTTGGTGCAATTATTCTGAGCTCAACTACAGCTCAGACAACTAAATTTACACTAGCGCCTACTCAATAGGAGCAGGGCCCTACAATTATATTTATACATTAGAATTAATTAATATTTTTGCAGCACCCTCTGTTGACACCTTCCAGTTGCAATATTCCTGTATTGCTGCCATTTCAGCTGAGCTCCCCACTGGAACTCTTGGGTTACTCATCTGTAATTCATAGCTTTTCCCTGGATCTCTGGACTTTGGATTGCTTTCAGCCCTGCAGACCCCTAGAAGGAAATAGAATATTTAAATCCTGAAGGGGAACCAGCATACCACACAAGGTGTGTTATACTTTGTTGTTAAATGGCTCCCAGATGGGGCCCATGGACACACCTGGTTGGGCAGCAGTTGACAGCTAGCAGAAATGGTATGAAGTACAGAATTTTGAAGCAAGACCATGGTCAAAGACAAGCAACAGGTCAGGCTAAGCGGGAACAGAAGGTCAGGGCAGGCAGCAGACAAGAGTCATAGTCAGGTAAAAGCTAAGTTGTCAACAGAAATCAGAATCTGAAGCTGAAAATCAGGAGCAAGGTCATGAGAAATGGAGCCTAGCATTAGAGTCACTGTATGGGGTCTTTGCTCAGGCAATTCCAAATTACAGCGAACAAGTTTCATTTGGTTTCCTGGATATGACATTAGAGGAAGTGCACATCTGCTCTTCTCATAATAAACCAACTCATGTGCTTAGGAACTTTCCTTGTTGGTTTATTATGAGAAGAGCAGATGTGCACTGTGTCCTGTCAGATAGAACTGATGAACTGACAGAAGTTTCAGGAGATACATTTTTTTTGTGCAGGGCAAGAGAATTTGAGACAGGCATGAAGACCAGGTAAGAAATTAATTGGCTCTGCAGAGACACACCCAGTGGCGTATCCAGGGTATGGCAGATGTGGCATGTGCCATGGGCGCTATGTGAAGGGGGGCGCTCGTGAGTGGCTGGGCAGCAAGGCACTTATCACATACTTGTCAGCAATAGTTAAAATTTTGTTGGGACATTCCTGGGTTTTGAACCTGTGGCCGTCCTATGTAGTTTCCAGAAAAATCGTTTTAGGCATGGATCAACTGGGCTGAGGTGTCTGATCCCCCCCTAAAAAAACTTGAACTGCTCCGCTCTCCCTGGGCGCCGCCCACACAGTATGCTGGGAGAGATGTAGCGGCTAGCTACTAGCTAAGTAGATAGCAGGGGCATCTTAGCCAATCAGCGCCCTCAGAAGTGTCAGCTGACTGCCGACTGCCATCACATGACAAGTAAGATGGCTGCCCCCTGTTGCATGCTGCTAATGGTGTTGGTTCACTCAGTCCTGAGGGCGCAGAGCTCAGAGGTGTCTGTCACCCACTCTCTGGGAGCCTCAGCACCGTGCCCAAGAGGAGAGGGGACACTGTGGCCTTGGCTGCATTGAAGAACACCATCCAGCAGAACGGTGAGTGATACAGGCTGACAGGGGGAGGGAGGGAAATCATAGATAAGGTGAGAACATGAGAAAGTGGAAGCTCATTACAGAGCTGATACCAGGAGGAGCTCCCGTTGTTTGTGACATGTAATGAGGATGGAGTGCTCATGGCAAAGGTGATACCAGGAGATGGGTCACTCTCTCTCTCACACACACTGTGTCACAGCTGCAGAAGTTTAAGCAGCAGCAGCAGCAGCAGCAACAGCAGCTCACCCATCCTGTATGCAGATCGGCCAGCACTCACAGTGGTTAGGGAATTATTCCCCTTGTTCTTTATCTATTTACACTGCACACAGGACAGGTGAGCACACTGATTAGACTTCTGGAAGACGCTGCAAGAGTGTGACACATTATTCCTGATGATTTGCAGCTGTTTCTGGAGAGCTCTTAGTGCCAGAGTCCTGGGTGCTCTGCATGATTTGTTTGTTTTTATATGGCCTTTCAGGATTTAGGCTGGTCAGGCTTGGATCTTCACAGACTTTTTAACCATTTATTGTCTTACTAACTGTGCTTGGAAAATAGACTGTTGGTAAGCCAAAAACTGCAGTCTTTGAGCTCCTGTACCATGCCCGCAGTCTGACCATCTCCTGTACCATGCCCGCAGTCTGACCAACTCCTGTACCATGCCCGCAGTCTGACCATCTCCTGTACCATGCCCGCAGTCTGACCATCTCCTGTACCATGCCCGCAGTCTGACCATCTCCTGTACCATGCCCGCAGTCTGACCATCTCCTGTGCCATGCCCGCAGCCCATGATCATCTCCTGTGCCATGCCCGCAGCCCATGATCATCTCCTGTAATATATATATATATATATATATATATATATATATATATATATATATACACAAAGACATACAGTTACACTGACATCATACAGGTGTGTGTGCATTGAGTGTGTGTTATATTGTTTTTGTATGAGTTACTGTGTGCACCAATGTATTTTAATGACTGAGTGCCAGTGTTGGTATCATCAGTGATTTTTGTATCAGTGTGTGTGTGTGTGTGTGTGTGTGTGCGCTGAGTGTAGAAAGAGTAGAAACAGAAAAATATGACTTTGAGCACATCATAGACCAGTTTGCATTAGTGAAAGCAAGGAAGGTGCAGTTGTAAGTTTTATGTAGTGCCAATCCATAATTTGTTAATTGAAAGATTAAAGAGCTTGACTTGTCG
Organism: Rana muscosa; assembly: GCA_029206835.1. Lineage (NCBI taxonomy): Eukaryota > Metazoa > Chordata > Amphibia > Anura > Ranidae > Rana > Rana muscosa. The sequence continues at coordinate 216,194,807 of CM055120.1, read as the reverse complement.
TTTGGTTAGCTGTCCTTTCTGTTAAGGTTATCTGAAAGATGGGTTTCAAATGTTTTGACAGGGGCGCAGTTTCAGTGCTTGCCATAGGCGCCATTTTCACTAGATACGCCTCTGGACACACCTGCAGCAGTTACAGCTTGAATTACAGTTACATTTATTTTGCCTAATTATGTGTTGAATTGTATTTTATTCATGCAAATTCCAAGACATTTGCAGTTACTCCTACTGGCAGCCCATGTTGATCAGTAAAGTAATATCTGTGGCCACTGTGTGCAGAAGACTCCATTAATTAGTGCAGCCATTGGCACACTGCACACCTCTAATCTGGGCAACATTACATTTACAAGTCACAGTAGATGGAGCATGTTTTCCTGAATCCTTCACAAAGACCAGTGCTTGATGCACTCTGCAGCCAGACAGGAGCAAATTCTTGAACAGAAATTGTAGGCAGTAAAAAGTAAAGAGTTAACATGGGAATGACATAGAAATATAGTAGTTGAGCAACTTACTTGCAGCTTCAGCTTTAACCTGGTAGTTGTCAGCCAAAATAACCAAACATTACAAATGAAACAGCAGGCTTTAAAGAGATTAAATATTTCTTGCGCAGCAAGGGTAAATTTCAGACACTGCATATGAGTAAAACTGGGTTGTGCTGGAAACAGTCTTCCTCCACACAGACAGCCATCTGCAGTTAGTGTCAGCACCATAAAGCAAACAGTTTGCTTCACTACTTGTGATACCATAGTACTGACTGTATGGCTTAGATGAAAATCAGACTACCAGACACACTGGTGACATCATGAAGGTAACTCATGCAGTTATAACAGAGCATGGCATAGATGAAGGGATATAAAGAAAAGGAAGTAGTGACTAAAAAATAAACATCACCTTATATCTCTTCTCTTAACTGCTATTTGGAAAATACTTTTATAGACATACGAAATGTCTGTTTTTTTGTTTGTTTTTTAGTGGCTTAAAAATGACATTTCTGCAGACTTCCCAAACTGAGTTAGTAATGCAAAACCAGCTGGAGAAGATAGCAAGGCCCACACCAGTGCACTCAATGCACTAAATATTGTAACATATCCCCCTCTGCTGTATCAGACACCTTCTTTGAATATTCCACTATACCAACTATCTGCTGATTCTGCCTGAATACCAGCTTACGTTATGAATATAATATTGGTGGGTATCACTAATCAGCTGCTGCTGACATACAACATTTGTGCTTCCAATATTTTAACTGTTCTGCTTCTGATGTTATAACAGCGCTTACTGTTATTATAATGGAGAATTATAATACCACTATATGTCAGGGCCCATTCATATCAGGTGCAGCAAGACAAGGCAAAAAACCTTGTTCCCTGCCGGGACAGTTCACACCGCCACACTGCAGCATTCAGTACTTTTTTTCAGCACTGTGGTGTTACTCAATCCAACACATTGCAATGTACTGAGGCCAATAGATAATAAATAAATAATAAATTACACTCATAAGAAAAAATAAATTGTAAAAATTTATTTTTGCATTTAGGAGCCAAGAAATGTACAGTGGTACCACATTGCACCAAGGTCTAATGTAATTATGAAGTGGCTGGGGTGGGGGAAATCCCTACAAGGTTATCCCTGTACTTTAATGAAAGAGTTAACACACATATATATATATATATATATATATATATATATATATATATATATATATATATATATATATATATATATTCATATATATGTACACAGTATATATTGTATACATACACAAACACCCACATATAAATATATATAATATATATATAGTGGGTAAAAAAAGTATTGAATACATCACCATTTTTCTAGGTAAAAATATTTCTAAAGGTGCTACTGACACGAAATTTTCACCACATGTGGGTAACAACCCATGCAATCCATACATACAAAGAAACCAAACCAAAACAAAATTCTTTGTTGGTAATGACAGCTTCCAGATGCCTTCTGTATGGAAAAACCAGTCGTATGCATTGCTCAGGTGTGATTTTGCCCTATTCTTCCACACAAACACTCTTTGAATCTTGAAGGCTCTGTGAGCCTCTTCTATGAAGTCTGATCTTTAGTTCTTTCCATAGATTTTCTATTGGATTCAAGTTAGGTGGACAGCTAAAAAAAAACAATTATACACAGCTTTCTATCACTGAAACACTGCAGCTTTCTAACCTGGTGGCAGCCAGCCGTGGTGGGAGGAAAGAAAAGTGCATAATGTATGGCCTGCCTTACCTTAGGGAGATGTGCTCTCAGATCTTATGAATTCTTGCACACTCATCCTGCTAACAACTATAGTTGTGGAAGCCTTTTTCACCTACAATGATTACTTTAAAGCTTTAAAGATTGTCATTACAGACAGGTAAGTTTGCTGTTTACAGGGCAGTCATCCTCCAACTTGGTAGGTCAAGCAGTCCAGGTCAAGCGGTCCTAGGGGCCTGTCACTTCCTGGATTTATGTATCCTACAGTGTTAAAGTGGTTAAAGCCACAAGACCCGGAAGTCACTCCGGGACAACATGTCGGCGGCCGAAGGGGGAGACATGGACCGTTGCGGGGGCCTCGATCAAAGGTAAGTAATACATAATCAGCCAGTATGCAATGCATACTGGCTGATTATGCCTTTGCCTTGTAGGGTTTATTGTCCTTTCGGTTTCTTTGGGAGGGTTTACTTCCTCTTTAAGACTGCGGTACTAAAGTTTGGCACTATAGCAGTGTATCTGTTTCCAACTGTGTATGTGAGAAGTACTTGTGTGTTACACAGTTAAATGTTTGATTCATGCGGGGCTCCATGGGACGGTACAAAGTGCTGCCGCAATTCCCTGTCTCTTCCACCCCCCTGTTTCTCTACAGTTAAGTTGCTCCGGGTGATGGCAGGATACAGAGCGGCATAGCAACGGCCCCCGATTGGCTGATTCGGGTGGGATTGAGCCGTGCAGTGGTTTTAAAAGCCAGTGGCTTTCCCGCTCCGTCTCACAGCCTGAGGGGACGCCGCAGAAGAAGTAACATTGCTGCTGCATTTACCTGTCAGGATGGAAGAGCTGCTTCATCGCCTCATCACCAAAGCCGAGAGCCATGGAGGGGCAGAGTGGCTGAGGAGGTGTTTAGAAGAGGAGGCTGTCCCTCCAGTGGCAGTGTCTGTGGAGATGGAGCATGCTCAGCCTGAGCCGATAGAAGCTGCTCCCCCTGCTGTCCAAAAAAGAGCTACCAGAGGTAACAAGGGAAAGAGGTTGAGAAGTGAAGATTCTCCCTCTTCTCCTGTGAGAGTGAATGTGAAACAGGCAAGGTCACGCTCTTGTCACAGTGCCAGAAGTGGATCACCTCAGCCAGCAGCTGCAGGCTGTTCTAGTGAGGTGACAGTGTCTGGGCAGCCTGTCAGCATGGACCGCAGTCATGGTGAGAGAAATTATTTAAACTTAATTGAATTAGGTAAAGTAGTTGGTTCTTTAGCCAATGTACTTGCTAAAATAAGTTAATCTAATATTGGTACTATTTGGAATGGCGGTGGCTCTAGTGGTATGAGTATGTCTGATAACGCTGTTGTTTCACAGGGTAACCCCGCTATTCCAGTAAGTATTAACCCTTTGAATACAAGGGTCTCTATGATGGAAAAATGACCTTTTAATGATTTTAAAACAGTTGTTTCTTTGCCTTCTTCTTCTTCCTCACTAAACTCTTTACCTGTAAAATCTCTGGTTTCTGAATCATGCCTTAAAGAGGTGCTTCCCTGTGAACTGTCCCCTCTGGGTTTCCATTTGGCTATGGCGGTGAAAGAAAAAATTTTGCGAGGGGAATTTATAGACATTCTATCCTTGCTTCCTTCCTCTAAAGAATTCTTGTTGAAATCTGAGAATAGAATAGATGATAGGTCTGAGGAGGATAGGAGGAGAGCAATTCCCCGGACTTTTCAGAATTGGCTTCAAGCCTTTTGTATTTTTTTTTTCAGTAATTGACGAACATTTCCCTGGCAAATGTTCAGGATTATTTCAACACCTAGATATAGTGGCGGAGGCATACCGTCATTTCGGAAGCATCTCCTGGTTCAGTTATGATGAGAGCTTCAGGCAGAAGCTTTCAGTCCATCCTTCCCTCCATTGGGGGGTCAAAGATGTTGGGTTGTGGCTGAATTTGATGTTGCCGCAAAGGCAGCAATACACTCAGAGGCCACAAACTACAAATAGTTCTCAGTCTAATTTTCGTAAGGGTGTATGCTTCGCTTTTAATGATTCCCAATGTAGATTCTTATCCAATTGCAGGTATAAGCACGAATGCTCATGGGATCACATGCATCATGCACACCCCCGCAAACATGCATAGAGCACAAAAAACACCAGAGCAAGTTATAACTTAAACAACCAATTTTATTAATCTCCATGTAACATTTTTTATTTTTATATATATTATTATTATTTATTTTTTTTTTATTTATTTTTTTTGGATAATTATTGGCCACGGCCTGATTCACTGGTTTTCAAAACATAAATCCATAATCCACCAATTTTAACTTTTAAAACATACTTTCCAACCAAGTGTTTATCAATACCCGTACTCAACCCAGCCACTGAGACTCGAGCTGATTATTACTTGAACTTGACTTTCCTTAATTCTCCCCTCTGGCAATTCACCAGAGGGAGCCTACCACATGAATTGGCCGCGACGGGAAAAAGATGGGGGGGGGGGGTAGGGTGGGGAGCTCCTCCTGCTGGAATCTTCTGGTATCGCACCACTAACCTGCCTGGAACTGCTCCTTAAATGGACCAGAAACCAGCTTCTAGAATTTTCCTGATTTAACACCTGATTTCACTAACCAATCCCTTACTGATTCTCAGATTTCCAGAACTCTCTAACACACCTGAGCTTAATCAAATCTACTGACTGGGGTTTTTTTTTTTTTTTTTTTTTAAAACTATTGACTCTCTAGCCCTGTAGCTAAACCTTCTTAGAAACTTATGTGTTAACCTTGCAGTTACAGTGACCCCATGAGGAAAGGGGAGCCTATATGGCTACTCCCTTTCCTTCCCCATGGGATCACATGCATCATGCACACCCCCGCAAACATGCATAGAGCACAAAAAACACCAGAGCAAGTTATAACTTAAACAACCAATTTTATTAATCTCCATGTAACATTTTTTATTTTTATATATATTATTATTATTTTTTTTTTTTTTATTATTATTTTTTGGATAATTATTGGCCACGGCCTGATTCACTGGTTTTCAAAACATAAATCCATAATCCACCAATTTTAACTTTTAAAACATACTTTCCAACCAAGTGTTTATCAATACCCGTACTCAACCCAGCCACTGAGACTCGAGCTGATTATTACTTGAACTTGACTTTCCTTAATTCTCCCAACCGACGGGAGGGGGGCTTGCAGCACCCCTCCCGTCCCCAACCCCCCAAACCGCGGCCAACTCTATGCATGTTTGCAAATTTGTGTTTAAGATATCTAGACCTATGGGCGATAGATGCACCCCGTCATCCCTATATAGACCCTGTAAACCGCCCTCCAGCTCATGGTGCCGAAATGAAAAACCCATACCATCGCTCAGAAACTTCGCCATGGCTCTATTTATCCGCTTGCGGACCTTCTCTAGTGGCTTGAAAACTGCGGATTCCAACCACCTCAGACGTGGAATTATCTCTGAGAACCCAAACACCGTATTTGGAGAGGCTAAACGTAAAAACTTAAATGTATCCTTCATATCGGTAATCAGATCAAATGTCTTTAACTTCCCAATGTCATTACCACCAACATGTATAATTATTATATCTGGAGCCTCATGTAAAGCGTATAGCCTACTTAATTCAAACAACAAATCCTCCCACATCATTCCCCTACGACCATACCAATGAATCCGGAAGGCTGCAGGGTCCAGGCCCAAATTCTCCGAATATATTCTATCAGCAGCTCTCTTCTGTGCCCAAAAAATAAAAGAATGCCCTATAATCCAGACTGTATGTAGGGGACCTGAAACAAAATAATTAATATGGACGAATGTATAATTTGTAACAATCTGACCTCCATCTACCAATCTTCTTAATTGTACTCTCCTCTAGACCAATCCTGGCAGCCTCTGTGGCTGCTCCTATTCGAAACGAGTGAGTCGTTATTTTAGTGTTGCTCAACTGAAGTTTTGCTAAACATTTCTTCAATACTGATGAAAACTGGTAAACTGTTACTGGTAAACCATCCTTGTGAATGAACAAAAACCCTGAACTGGGCGGGCGAACTGCCATGTAAGCCTGAAGGGTCCTTACTGGGCAGATATTCTCAACACTATACCTCTTTAAAGCCACCCAATTACCAACACCAACCGCATCCGTCTTACTTGTAGCTATAAATAACTTTATATTATCTGAACCCATAAACAAATTAGATAATAACATGCCTATGTTACTTCTCTTTGATGCAGGAAGGATCTCAGAAATCCGAAACGCACCGAAGAATGCGAGCGTAAACACTGATTTAAAAAGGACAGCTTCATAAGCAGAAAAGCATACTTCTGAAGTTATCCCACAAATCCGTGCTAATATAGCCGGGGTAATTGGGGACCTCATATCCTTTCTAAAATTATTCTTCCTGTATCCCTTTAGCACCTGCCGCACCGAGAAAAAACTGTGACAAGCCGGCAGATTATAAAGGCGCAGAAAAAATGACACCCCTGATAATGTCTTACTAATGTGAGACCAAGAATACTGTTTCAACATTAATGATTGTAGAAACAGAAGTACTAGGTCCTCCGAATGATTAGATAAAGACAGACTCATCTATGCTAAAAAGATTGACCACAATAACCATGAAGAACTGTAGCTCTTCCAGGTAGAAGCCGCCACAGAGTCCTGGATGTTTTGGAAAATTATGCTATCTCCCATAAACGGGAAGGGAAGATTACCCCCACTTGATCCGCTTCTGGCAGCAGCTTGAAAAACCGGTCCATCTGCAGGCGAGAAAGAGCGTCAGCAACGACGTTATTCTTTCCTGGGACGTATTTCGCTTTTAACCAGATGTTCCATTTTAAACACAGAAAAACCAAATATCTTAAATAAGAAACCACGGGAGGAGATTTAGATGACAAACTGTTAACTGCAAAGGCTACTCCCTTGTTGTCAGTGCTCACCAGCAACCTTCTATTGGCGAATAAACTGCCCCATATTTCCAATGCCACTACCACTGGGAATAGCTCTAATAATACTATATTTCTGCAGAACCCATTGATGACCCACCTGTGAGGCCACCCAGCAGCGCACCAATGGTTTCTCCAAACCGCCCCAAAGCCAACCGAGCCAGCTGCATCTGTTTCAAGGTGAAAATCCTTGTCCAGCACAAAATCATGCTGCCACATGGTTTTCCCATTAAATTGCTCCAGAAATTGCAACCAGACCATCAAGTCCTGCTTGATCTCTAAAGATAGCCTGATATGGGCCAACGGGTTCTTTAATCCTGAAATGGCAGCATACAATCTTTTGGAAAAAACCCTACCCATGGGAAGAACCCTAGTGGCAAATGCCAATTGCCCCAAAAGGGACTGCATTTCTTTCAATGTCACCTTTTTTCTACCCAAGAAAAAATGCAAAGATTGGGATAATTTGCCGATTTTTTCACCAGGCAACCGAAATTCCATGGTGACCGAATCCAGTGTTATACCCAAAAAATCAATACATGTTGTAGGAAAAACAGTTTTATCTTCCGCCAATGGTATCCCAAAATGTTGGCATACTAATTTGAATGAAGATAATAGCTGACCGCAGTCCTCTGAACCTTCCGGGCCTAAAAATAAAAAGTCATCCAAATAATGAATAATAAAGGTGGAATGTGATACCATACTTACCACCCATTCTATAAATGTTGAGAAAGCTTCAAAGTAAAAACAAGAAATTGAGCAGCCCATCGGCAATGCTTTATCAAAGTAAAATTTATTGTCAAAACATATACCGAGTGAGTTGAAACAATCTGGGTGCAAAGGAAGAAGCCGAAAGGCTGATCGAATATCTGCCTTTGCCATCAAAGCATTTTTCCCTAGCAACCGTATCTTCTCAATTGCTAAATCAAAAGATGAATAAGACACTGATATAGCCTCAGTGTTGATTTGATCATTCAAAGAACTGCCAAAAGGAAATGATAAATGGTGTATCAAACGAAACACATTTGGCTCTTTCTTAGGTACCAAACCCAAAGGGGAAATCCTGAAATCCAAAAAGGGGGGATGGTCAAACGGACCCTCCATCCTTCCTGACGCGACCTCTTTTAGCAATTTTATTTTTACTATTAAAGGTGCCTCATTAACAGATCTCAGATTTTCCACTACTGTACAACCTTTACCTTGAAAACTAGGTAACTGGAAACCCACTGTGAACCCGCTAATTAGCAATGAAGCTATCTGCTGGTTTGGATAGAGAAGCAGCCATGGCAGCATGCTTGAGAGCATCACTGGTGTTGCTGCTTTTGGAAATACCTTCCTTTGCATTTGCTTGTAATTTCCGAAAACATTTGGAAACTGGGTGATTCCCAGCACAAAAAGCGCATTCGTGCTTGTATTTACAAGACGCCATCCATTTGCAATGCGCATCATTGTAAGCAAAGCACACACCCTTCTTATAATTTACATTAGATGATACCTGGGGCCCTGCAGCCGCAGCTGAGCGCAAAGCACACTAGCGTATATTATAAATTATAAATGATTGTAACCACCCATAAAAGGACTTAATGAGAGCTTTGCGACGCTCCTCATCTGTCCTATCATCTTTTTTATCAAACCTGGATGGTTCTTTTGAAGGGGGAGGAATTGAACTGAGATCAATATATTCCCCCCTCCAAATCTTTTCCTTTACTGTAGAGTCTAAGTGAAACCCCAGCGGGGACAGAAAACAAGGCATGCACTCTTTTTGCCCTGTGACTTGCACCCCTCTTACTGCTTCTACATTACTGTTATTAGATGCACTGGCTAACTTAGATATACACATGGGCTCAGCTGTACAAGCTGGCCAAACCCCTGCACTGTTATCTCTGGGAACCTGCTGATTTGTAGCCTGTGCCTGCATTACAGTTAACAATCGTTCTAAGGATTTAGCTAATATAGATAATTGATGTGCTGTGTTTGACTCACCAACTGCCCCCTGAGCAGGGATCACTCCAGGGGATGACACCGGCGATGCACACCGCACAGGGATTCTGTCGGCTTGTTGGATTTCAGGCTGTGTGGTCACACATGCAGCTCTCTGTCCTCCCTTTCCGCCCTTGCGAGCCCCCTGCCGACCACGGGCGGGCTGCTGGCGTACTTCTCCTGTTGCTGTTGTTGTCCCCAGCGTGCTTTGTCCCCTCTCTCCGGGCTCTGTCATTGCGCATGTGCGCCGGCTCCTATAAGGGAGAGAAGAAAAAGTTTGGCTGCCATGGGCAGAAGCGGGTTGATCCGGGCTTGCGCTCCTCCTCAATGGGCGTCTTCTCTTGCTTGACCTCCGACCAGCCTCCTCTTCTTCTTCTGCGGCGTCATCCGTCCCCGCCGCTGTATGATGGGGGAATCCCGCGACCGCTCCCTCCGCTCCAGGGCATGGCTGTTGGTGTGGTCCCGCCGCGCTGTTCGTTTGCCCAGCTGATCGGTCCTCCGTGCTGCTTGCTTCGGGATCAGGATATGAAGGTGAGGCAAGACACTGTCGAATCCATTCTTCCCCTCCCGCAGCCTCGGCTTTTTCGATCAGTTGACGAATCAGGGCTTCCATGACGATACGTGAGCTCCTCCTGCTGGAATCTTCTGGTATCGCACCACTAACCTGCCTGGAACTGCTCCTTAAATGGACCAGAAACCAGCTTCTAGAATTTTCCTGATCTAACACCTGATTTCACTAACCAATCCCTTACTGATTCTCAGATTTCCAGAACTCTCTAACACACCTGAGCTTAATCAAATCTACTGACTGGGGTTTTTTTTTTTTTTAAAACTATTGACTCTCTAGCCCTGTAGCTAAACCTTCTTAGAAACTTATGTGTTAACCTTGCAGTTACAGTGACCCCATGAGGAAAGGGGAGCCTATATGGCTACTCCCTTTCCTTCCCCATTCTGCGTGGGTGCACATTCAGCACCCTGTTTCAAAAAATCCGCCGCTGCAGTCCAATCAAGGGACACTAATGCGAAAGGCATGGACGCCAGTGAAACTGTCAGAAATGCAGTTTTGGCTAGATCAATACCCAGACCGCAGGATGGCGGACCTTCTATATAAAGGCTTCAAATTTGGTTTTTCGGTCCCTTCTTTTTTAGGTCAAGGTTGTGTCCCGGTTAAAAATCTACGTTCGGTTCTTTTGAACCCAGATATAGTGAGAGACAAAATTTTGCAAGAACTACGAGAAGGTAGAATAACGGGTCCTTTTTCCTCTCCCCCCTTTTTGAATTTTCACTTATCTCCTCTAGGCCTGGTCCCAAAAAAGGAGACAGGCTCTTTTTGTTTAATCCACCATTTATCCTTTCCTCATGGTAATTCATTAAATTATGAAATATCAGATTTTGAGTCATCTGTGTCATATTCCTCTTTTGATGAAGTTTTGGCTTTGTTAAAACAATTTGGCAAGTCATCTCTTTTGGCAAAAGCAGACATAAAATCTGAATTTCGTCTTTTACCTGTTCACCCATTAGGGTGAACCCATTCCCACCCATTCCCTTGGTTTTTACTTTGAGGATCATTTTTATTTTGACAAGTGCTTGCCCATGGGTTTTTCCAAGTCATGTAGTTATTTTGAGGCTTTTTCAACATTTATACAGTGGGTTTTATCACAAAATTCCCCCCTGCTTGGCGTCATCCATTATTTAGATGACTTTTTATTTATTGGCCCACCCGGAGTTCAAGTTTGTTCTGAGATGATGGATTGTTTTTTCAACATCTGCAGATCATTTGGTATCCCCATAGCCCACAAAAAAACAATGGGTCCAGTGACGGTGATCGAATTCCTGGGCATAACAATCAATTCAGTTGCCATGGAATTCCGTCTTCCGATGTCTAAAATCTTGAGAATAAGGTTACTCATTTCTAATTTTTTGACCAGAACAAAGGTGATTTTGCGCGAGGTTCAGTCCTTATTGGGACTCTTCACGTTTGCGTCTAGGGTAATCCCGGTGGCCAGAGTCTTTTCCCAAATATTTGCTTTGGCCACTAAAGGGCTGACAAATCCTCTTTCCCATGTTTCTATTACACGTCCCATTAAGGAGGATTTGAGGGTCTGGGACCAATTCCTGTTAAAATTTATTGGTAGTGCGGTATGGCAGAGTTTTTCATTGAAGACCTAGATATCCGCCTGTTTACAGACGCATCAGGTTCGGTTGGTTTTGTCGCCTTCCTGAATGGTCATTGCTGCGCTGACAGATGGCCTGAGTCTTGGAGGTCGCCGGATATTATCCGTAACCTGGTCTTGTTGGAGTTATTCCCAGTGGTGGTGGTCATTACTATTTGGCATAAACATTTTGAGAACAAACGGGCCTTGTTGGAATTAGTTTGTTTTTCTCCATTTGAAACTTCTTTGTTCAGAGCGGTTTTTGTCATTGCATTTTTTGGTGCTTTCAGAGTGGGGGAGCTTACAGCACCTAATAAGTTTTCAGCACCCATCTTAGAGTTCTCAGATATCTCGGTTAACGAAGACTCGATTAAGATTTTTCTCCGTAGTTCTAAGATGGACCAATTAGGGAAGGGTCGTTGGATAACCCTTTACAGAGCTCCTGTTCAGAGCATTTGTCCAGTTTTCAGAGTCACGCAATATCTTTCTATTCGCCCCGTGTGTCCAGGTTCGTTTTTATTCACAATAATTTGTCTCCTTTAACAATTTTCCAGTTTTCATCTGTCCTGTGTTCCTGCCTTAAAAGACTCAATCTTTCTGGTTTTCACTTTTCTTCGCATTGCTTCAGGATAGGTGCGGCTACTGAGGCCAGCCTTCTTGGTTTTTCTAATGAAGGTCTTAAAAAATTGGGGCGTTGGGATAGTAATAGGTTTTGTATGTCCGTCCTGACCTTGTCATTATATGATTTTCCTAGGTGTTTCCAAGCATGTCGTTTGGATAATAGGACATTCCTTTATTTTTTGGGCCAAAAGAAGAACTTCCATCAAGAGTTGCGAAACCAATTTTGGATTGGATAAAGGACGTTTCCAGGTTTTATGGTGGGATGTAAGGGGTTTGAGATGGGGGAATTTAAAGGAGCAGTTAATTTTCTTGTCAGGACAATGGCCTTCGCCGGATGTTCTTATCATTCATGCCGGGGCTAATGACCTGGGCAGGGTAAAAATTGGGATTTGATTTGTGAAATGAATAGGAATTTATCTTCTTTCAAGTTGTTATTTCCTTTTACGGTAATAGTATTCTCAGAAATAGTACCTAGACTTCTTTGGTCAAAGATAGTGATGAGCCGAACACCCCTGGGTTCGGTTCGCACCAGAACCCGCGAACGGACCAAAAGTTCGCACTAACTTTAGAACCCTATTAAATACAATGGATGCTGTAACGGCACCCCAATCTCAAGGGGTATTAACGCCGTTTACGATGTTCCCTCTCCTAGACACACATCCACTCGCTACCGATATCCACAGCTAAACGACCCTTTCCTATAGGAGCCGACCCCTCTGGAAGAAGACGAGACGCACTCTGTCTCTTCTGTAGTAGGAATGACTTTATTATTGACAAACATTGTAACTTTATACACAATTCAGGGCACATGATTTAACATGAACAAGGGCCCAGCTCCACCCACACATCCCAAAACTCAACACCTCATCCTGACGTCTGCTAGGCTTCAAAAGATCCCAACAAAATAGAATATACGATCTCCAATACACATCTTCCCACAAAGGGTTGGCAGCCAGTCTGTCTGGTGACAACAGGTTCTAAACCCTTTACATCTTAAATCCCTTTGTATTGTAAATCCCAGTCTGCCTTTACAATACACACAAGTATAGGGTTAATTACTTCTATTCACACCAGACCTTCCCAAGTCATACTGAACAATAGAAATGCAAAACAACTTAATTCCTCACAGCAATGATACTTAACCCCCACATACAGTATATATCCAATCTATATACAATGTATATACAGCCTTGAATATGGCTATCATAGACCATATTGGGGTTTTCATTCACCCTGTACCCCTAATAGAGACACAGGGTGATTGACACATAAGAGCCATTGGGGAAGCTGGCGCAAGGGTATTTCATACTTCCTAAGCGATTCTGAGTCCCCCGGGCCTTCCCGTTACATCTCTCCCCTTTCGGCAGGAGACTAACAGAGGGGGGAACCCCAGACGGGTTGACTCCAAAGTTAGTCCATAGGTCCCTTCTTCTAATGCCGGTATCCACACAGTACCCCAAATACAATTCTCCAAACAGAATCGCTTACCCAGCCAACCTCTGCCTCTCTCAGAGAACACACCCGCCGCTGGGGAGAGGCCTGGACTGGCCCTCCTCCCTGGAGTCCTTTCTGCTGCTGGAGAGAAGACAGGGTGACTGGGCTCAGTCCGTCATGCTGTTGGGGATCTGGGTCGACTGCCCAGCATCCCTGTGGTATACAAGTGGAGACTGAAGTCCCATCCACTTGTGGTAGGTGAAAATCTCCCAGTGCTTGCAAAGCAAGGCTGACATCCTCCTGTCTCAGTGTCACACCATTTTCTGGGGTTGTGTCAGTGAGGACTGAAGTCCCATCCAATACCACAGGAACTCCCTCTTCTGTTAGTTGAGAGCCGAGGCCCGTGGCACTCGGCTCTGTTGCCAGCTCTTCTGCTGGGTTGCTGTGAGTGGAGACCGCAGTCCCATCCACCGATATCCGCTCAAGTGGCAGTTGTGTGCAGCGGCCAGTAGCATTCTGCCCTGCTGCCAGTGATTCAGCTGGGGGTAGAAGCTTTACCACCCCAGCTTGTTGCTGGAGAGAGGGGCCAACTGCCCCGGCTCCCTGAAACTCCACAGTTGTTTCCGGTGCTGGGCAGCACAGGTTGCTATCACTCTGCCCTGTTGCCATTACTCCTGCTGGGGACTCCACACCATCTGCTCTGGCTACCTGTTGGGGAGGGAAAATGGCTGCTTCTCCTCCCTGCATCTCTGAAATCCACTCAGAAAGAGGAACCATCACCTTCTCAATTCGGGCCTCCAACACTGCCATGGGTGTAGAGCAGGGGTCTGCAGTACTTTGTCCTGCTGCCAGTACTTGAGCGGGCGATGCATAATTCATAACATCCTCTGCACAGTCCATTAAGTCCATACCTTCTGTAATCTGTGGCTGGGGAGATGAGCCAACTGCCCTAGCTCCCTGGAACTCCATATTATCCACTTCGGCTTTAGGGAGGGCAATCTTCATCTTTTCCACTACCGATTCTTCAGCCAGGCTAGCTCCCTGGAACTCCATATCATCCACTTCGGCTTTAGGGAGGGCAATCTTCATCTTTTCCACTGCCGATTCTTCAGCCAGGTTAGCTCCCTGGAACTCTGTATCATTCACTTCGGCTTTAGGGAGGGCAATCTTCAGATTTTCCACTGCTGATTCTTCGGCCAGGATTTCATAGTTGTCAACTGGTATTTCCTGATAGTCACAGGCAAAGGGAGCCCCACCCTGCTGCTGAGCGGAGTCTAGCAGCTGTTTGTAGGCGGTCTCCAGCTCCCATTCCTGAACGGCCAGAAACTCCAAATCTTCCTGTGCCCAGTGCCCTTCCGAGACATTCAGTCTTTGTTCTCTGTGCTCCATTATTTCCTCCAAACGCCACTCCTGATCACTCCCAAAGTCAGGGTCCTCGGACAGCCTCCAATACAACAATCCCAGGCCATTATAGTCAAAGCCTTCCGTGGGGCTGTCATCCGCTGACCATGGGCACTCTTGGGCTACATACCACCGGAGGGCTCTGTAGCTCTCGTCCAACCGCATCTCTGCCCGGATCAGCCTGCTTAACTCAGCTGTCCACTCCTGCTTCGGTTGTTCCCCCAATAACAGCATTCGTACTTCATACTGCGACCAGTACCTTACATGGATGGAGGGGAGAACTTTTCCCTGGTGTTGCTGCTCGAGGGCTAGCACTTTCTTCCAGAGTTCGCAGCAGATCGAATCCGACCATCCCAGCAGGACCTCCTCTGATACTGGTCCTCTATGCTGTATCTGCATCTCTCGCAACCTCCTTCTGAATTCCTTTTCCATGTCGGCTGGTATCTGTATCTCTCCTCTCCTTTCCGTTGGTGCTGCTTTTTTAGGTGTTGTCTCCCATTGCCGTATTTCCCCCATTCTCTGCTCATGTTGCCACTCATCCTGCCGCTCGATGTCTCTAATGGCTTCCCGTATGGCGGTCTCTGATATGTTAGCACCATACAATGCCAACCGCTGTCGCACTCGTTGCTGAAACAAATCTTCAACTGACCGGGGTCCTGCATCACCCTCCTTCGGCTGCATCATTGGTCATTCACTGTGGTGGTTTGGAGTGTCCCAGGAACTGGAGGGAAAATCCCGCTGCTGCCAACCAATGTAACGGCACCGCAATCTCAAGGGGTATTAACGCCGTTTACGATGTTCCCTCTCCTAGGCACACATCCACTCGCTACCGATATCCACAGCTAAACGACCCTTTCCTATAGGAGCCAACCCCTCTGGAAGAAGACGAGACGCACTCTGTCTCTTCTGTAGTAGGAATGACTTTATTATTGACAAACATTGTAACTTTATACACAATTCAGGGCACATGATTTAACATGAACAAGGGCCCAGCTCCACCCACACATCCCAAAACTCAACACCTCATCCTGACGTCTGCTAGGCTTCAAAAGATCCCAACACAATAGAATATACAATCTCCAATACACATCTTCCCACAAAGGGTTGGCAGCCAGTCTGTCTGGCGACAACAGGTTCTAAACCCTTTACATCTTAAATCCCTTTGTATTGTAAATCCCAGTCTGCCTTTACAATACACACAAGTATAGGGTTAATTACTTCTATTCACACCAGACCTTCCCAAGTCATACTGAACAATAGAAATGCAAAACAACTTAATTCCTCACAGCAATGATACTTAACCCCCACATAAAGTATACATCCAATCTATATACAATGTATATACAGCCTTGAATATGGCTATCATAGACCATATTGGGGTTTTCATTCACCCTGTGCCCCTAATAGAGACACAGGGTGATTGACACATAAGAGCCATTGGGGAAGCTGGCGCAAGGGTATTTCATACTTCCTAAGCGATTCTGAGTCCCCCGGGCCTTCCCATTACAGATGCGAACGTTCGAAATCTAAAGTGCTAATTATAACGACTATTATGCATGTTATTGTCCTAAAAAGGGTTTGGGAACCCGGGTTCTGCACCAGGGGACATGTATCAATGCAAAAAGAAGTTTTAAAAACGGCCGTTTTTCTGGAGCAGTCATTTTAATGATGCATAAAGTGAAAAAAAAAAGTCAAATATTCCTTTAAATATCGTACCTGGGGGGTGTCTAAAGTATGCCTGTGAAGTGCCACGTGTTTCCCGTGTTTAGAACTGTTCCTGCACAAAATTACATTTCTAAAGGAAAAAAAAGCCATTTAAAACTGCTTGCGGCTTTAATGTAATGTCTGGTCCCGGTAATATGGATGAAAATCTTTAAGAAAAATGGCATAGCTACCCCATCACACACCCCCCCCCCCACCCCAGCCCATTACCAGCCCCTTTGGGTCTTGTATGGATATTAAGGGGAACCCCACACACAAAATAAAAAAGGCCCTATATACTCTGAACAGCCGTATACAGGCGGTGCATACAAGACAGGGACTGTAGGTTTGTTCTTATGTAGAATCTGTTTGTAATTTTGAACAGGTACATTATTTAAGTGTAGCTCCAGGCAAAAAATCTATTTTTAAGCTTTTTGGAAAACATAGGGAAGGGTTATCACCCCTGTAACATTTGTTTTGCTGTCTGTGCAGTGTGCACCTGTTCAGAACAGTTCACCTCACTTTCCGTCCTAATGACAAATGTTTTTTGAAAATTTGGGGTTTTTATTGAAACAAGAATTGGTGATAAAGCATCAGTGGAGAGGAGACACTTTTTTTCCCATATTAACTCTTACAGGAGAGAATTTGCCTTCCTAGGGGTAGATTTCCTCTCACTTCCTGTTGTATCCTTCCGTTTGCAAGGAGGAGTCGTTTGTAGGTTGGATGTTTGAAAGTAGGGGCCTGCCGTATATACTCAGCTGAAATTTGCCCCTTACATGTTGGTGTTGCCACAACACTGTGAGCCCTCACAGTTACTCTTGGTGGGCGCATGAATGGGCCCTGCTGTGAATTATTAGATCAAGAATTGTAATTGCATGGCCCTGTTGAACAGGGGCTGAAAAATTGGGCCTTTGGTGGTGGTGGTGGTGTTGACACAACACTGTAAGGCCTCACAGTTAGTCTTGGTGGGCGCAGGAATGGGCCCTGCTGTGAATTATTAGATCAAGAATTGTAATTACATGCCCCTGTTAAACAGGGGCAGAAAAATTGGGCCTTAGGCACTGGTGCCACAACACTGCAACCCCTCACAGATACTGTACTTGGAGCACAGCAATGAGCCCTGTTGCAAAGTATTGCATCAAAAATTGTAATTACACGCCCCTGTTAAACAGGGGCTGAAAAATTGGGCCTTAGCCACTGGTGCTGGTGCCACGACACTGCAACCACTCTCAGATACTCTAGTTGGAGTGCAGGAATGAGCCCTGCTGCAAAGCATTGCATAAAAAATTGTAATAACACGCCCCTGTTAAACAGGGGCTGAAAAATTGGGCCTTAGCCACTGGTGGCGGCACCCAGAAACTAAAATGTTCTTCCAAGCTATCATCATCAATCGGATCATTGAGGAGGAGGAGGATAGTCAGTCAACATAACAGGACAGTCTCTCAGCATCAGCATCAGTCTTGAAGGGATGTGACATTTGAAAATAAATTAGTCTGTTATATCAGCTTCAGGTGTTTGGTAGCTGGTGGTGATCCAAGACTGGTTCATCTTTATGAAGGTCAGTCGATCAACAGAGTCGGTGGACAGGCGCACCCTGTGATCCATGACAAATCCTCCAGCAGCACTGAATGTGCGTTCTGAAAGAACGCTGGCCAGTAGCTCAATTGCATACTGTGCAAGCTCTGGCCAGTGATCCATCCTTAAGACCCAGTAAGCCAGAGGATTTTCGGTGGGGAAGGTGTCCAAGTCTGACCTTGCCCCTAGGTATTCCTGCACCATGTATATCAGACACTGGCGATGGTTGCTGGAACCGATCATACCTTGGGGCTGCGGACTAAAGAATTGTCTGAACGCATCGGTCAGACGGCCACCTTCCCCACCGCTCCTTCTTTGACTGACCGAAGCCTCAGCAACTCATTGTCCAGGACCAGGAGTTTGTAACCTCCCAGTCTCTGGGAACACGTTGCACAGACCTTTCTGCAAGGCCTCCCGGAGTTGTCTCATCCTCTGCTCCCTCTGCGACGGTAAGATAAGGTCCGCAACCTTACCCTTGTACCGTGGATCAAGGAGAGTGGCCAGCCAGTAATGGTCCCTCTCCTTGATCCGAAGAATACGAGGATCCTTCCGCAGACTTTGCAGGATCAGGGAGGCCATGCAGCGTAGGTTAGCTGAGGCATTCGGTCCGGAGTCCTCTGGGTCACTAAGGACGACATGATCCGCAGCCACCTCCTCCCAGCTACGTACAAGTCCACTGGTTTCTTGGGACTGTAAATCATCCCTAAAAGACTGCTGCTGATGATGCTGAGTGCCAGGCTCCACCTCCATGCTGACACAATCCTCCTCCTCCTAGTCTTCTTCCTGTGTGATGGGTGGGACAGAAGGAACACTGTCTGGGTAAAGGGGGCCTTGAGAGGCAAGGAAGTCCTCCTCTTACTGCCTCTGTTCTGCCTCAAGTGCCCTGTCCATTATTCCACGCAGCATATGTTCCAACAGGTGGACAAGAGGTACAGTGTCACTGATGCATGCACTGTTACTGCTCACCATCCTCGTTGCCTCCTCAAATGGTGCCAGGACAGTGCATGCATCCCTGATCATGCCCCACTGGCGTGGTGAAAAAAAACAGAGCTCCCCTGACCCTGTCCTGGTGCCGTAGTCGCACAGGTACTCATTGATGGCCCTCTGCTGCGTGTGCAGCCGCTGCAGCATGGCCAACGTTGAGTTCCACCTGGTGGGCATGTCACATATAAGGCGGTTCTTGGGCAGGTTCAACTCCTTTTGCAGCTCAGCCAGGCGAGCACTGGCATTATAAGATCTGCGGAAATGCACACAGACTTTCCTGGCCTGCCTCAGGACATCCTGTAAGCCCAGGTACCTGCCCAAGAACCGCTGCACCACCAGGTTAAGGACGTGAGCCACACAGGGCACATGGGTCAGTTGTCCCTGTCGGAGAGCGGAGAGGAGGTTGGTGCCATTGTCGCAAACTACCATTCCTGGCTTAAGCTGGCGTGGCATCAACCACCTCTCGGCCTGCCCCTGCAGAGCAGATAGAACCTCTGCCCCAGTGTGGCTCCTGTCCCCCAAACACACCAGCGCAAGCACGACATGGCATCTTTTTGCCTGCGTACTTGCGTAGCCCCTTGAACGCCTATGGAGCACCGCTGGTTCCGAGGACAAAGCACAGGAAGAGGCCACGGAGGAAGGGTGGAGGACAGAGGTGTGTCACAACCAGTAGTACAGTAGCATTTTGGAGGCGTGGCGGTGGAACAACCTCCAACACTACTGCACCTTGTCCTGCATCCTTCCCAGCTGCCAAAAGAGTGACCCAATGGGCCGTGAAAGAAAGGTAACGTCCCTGTCCATGCCTGCTGGACCATGAGTCAGCTGTAATATGCACCTTACCGCTGACCGCCCTGTCCAGCGAGGCCAAGACATTGCCTTCCACATGCCGGTAGAGAGCCGGAATCACCTTCCGTGAGTAAAAGTGGCGTTTGGGAACCTGCCACTGAGGAACCACACATTGCACAAACTCACGGAAGGGGGCCGAGCCTACCAACTGAAAAGGCAGCAGTTGAAGCGCTAGCAATTTAGCCAAGCTAGCATTCAACCGCTGGGCATGTGGATGGCTGGGAGTGAACTTCTTTCGACGGTCCAGCAGCTGGGGCAGGGAAATTTGGCAGCTAGAATCGGACGTCGGTGTACTGCTAGCAGAGTGCCCGCAAGTACTTGGCTGTGACACACCTAATTCTACACCTTCATTCCTCTCAGAGCAGGTTTCAGAGAGGACTGAAGGTATAGTGGGGTTGGAGATCCCAGCTGATGCGGTGCAAGAAGAGGTCAGCTTTGTTCTTTGGTGTGGGTCTTTAAGGTAGGCTTGCCAACGAGCTGCATGGCAGGTCAACATATGTCTGGTCAAGCATGTGGTGCCCAAGCGGGTGATGTTTTGGCCACGCGATATACGCTTGAGACATATGTTGCAAACATCAGCTGTGCGATCTGATGCACTCGACTCAAAAAAGGCCCACACCAAAGAACTTTTTGAATAACGGGCAGAGGCAGCGCCCTGCACAGGCGGAGCTCTGCGGTGTGATTCCGTCGGTGTGCTGCCCTTACGCTGGCCCCCCGAGGGCATCCTGCCTCGTTGGAGATGTGCCTCCTCCTCATCCTCCTCCTCCTCCTCTCTCCTATTAGGCAGCTGCTTTGCCAGTACCCTGAGCCTGGGTGAGAGAGGATGAGGAGGATGAGGAGGGCTTGGTCATCCACTCTACCAAGTCTTCGGCATGATGCGGCTCAACACGTCCAGCTGCCGAAAAGAAGGACAAGCGTGTCCCATGGCCACGTGCTGATGGCGATGCACCGCGTCCACGACCAGCACTGTTGTCTCTAGACACAGAGCCTGCTTGCCCTCTTTTATTGGCTCCTGACTGCCTCTCCTTGTTTGCCTTCCAGACATTCTAATGGCCTGCAGGGAAATGGGAAAAGCAGCAATACAGGCTAAGTTCAGGTGTAATATGGTCAGGAGGCACACTCCGCCCGCTGTAAGTGCCGCAAAATCCTGTTGGTGTAACACACCAGGAAAAAGCAGCAATACAGGCTAAGTTCAGGTGTAATATGGTCAGGAGGCACACTCCGCCCGCTGTAAGTGCCGCAAAATCCTGTTGGTGTAACACACCAGGAAAAAGCAGCAATACAGGCTAAGTTAAGGTGTAATATGGTCAGGAGGCACACTCCGCCCGCTGTAAGTGCCGCAAAATCCTGTTGGTGTAACACACCAGGAAAAAGCAGCAATACAGGCTAAGTTAAGGTGTAATATGGTCAGGAGGCACACTCCGCCCGCTGTAAGTGCCGCAAAATCCTGTTGGTGTAGCACACCAGGAAAAAGCAGCAATACAGGCTAAGTTCAGGTGTAATATGGTCAGGAGGCACACTCCGCCCGCTGTAAGTGCCGCAAAATCCTGTTGGTGTAACACACCAGGAAAGAGCAGCAATACAGGCTAAGTTAAGGTGTAATATGGTCAGGAGGCTCACTCCGCCCGCTGTAAGTGCCGCAAAATCCTGTTGGTGTAACACACCAGGAAAAAGCAGCAATACAGGCTAAGTTCAGGTGTAATATGGTCAGGAGGCACACTCCGCCCGCTGTAAGTGCCGCAAAATCCTGTTGGTGTAATACACCAGGAAAAAGCAGCAATACAGGCTAAGTTAAGGTGTAATATGGTCAGGAGGCACACTCCGCCCGCTGTAAGTGCCGCAAAATCCTGTTGATGTAACACACCAGGAAAAAGCAGCAATACAGGCTAAGTTCAGGTGTAATATGGTCAGGAGGCACACTCCGCCCGCTGTAAGTGCCGCAAAATCCTGTTGGTGTAGCACACCAGGAAAAAGCAGCAATACAGGCTAAGTTCAGGTGTAATATGGTCAGGAGGCACACTCCGCCCGCTGTAAGTGCCGCAAAATCCTGTTGGTGTAACACACCAGGAAAGAGCAGCAATACAGGCTAAGTTAAGGTGTAATATGGTCAGGAGGCACACTCCGCCCGCTGTAAGTGCCGCAAAATCCTGTTGGTGTAACACACCAGGAAAGAGCAGCAATACAGGCTAAGTTCAGGTGTAATATGGTCAGGAGGCACACTCCGCCCGCTGTAAGTGCCGCAAAATCCTGTTGGTGTAATACACCAGGAAAAAGCAGCAATACAGGCTAAGTTAAGGTGTAATATGGTCAGGAGGCACACTCCGCCCGCTGTAAGTGCCGCAAAATCCTGTTGGTGTAACACACCAGGAAAAAGCAGCAATACAGGCTAAGTTCAGGTGTAATATGGTCAGGAGGCACACTCCGCCCGCTGTAAGTGCCGCAAAATCCTGTTGGTGTAACACACCAGGAAAAAGCAGCAATACATGCTAAGTTAAGGTGTAATATGGTCAGGAGGCACACTCCGCCCGCTGTAAGTGCCGCAAAATCCTGTTGGTGTAACACTTCAGGAAAAAGCAGCAATACAGGCTAAGTTCAGGTGTAATATGGTCAGGAGGCACACTCCGCCCGCTGTAAGTGCCGCAAAATCCTGTTGGTGTAACACACCAG
Source organism: Rana muscosa (assembly GCA_029206835.1). Classification (NCBI taxonomy): domain Eukaryota; kingdom Metazoa; phylum Chordata; class Amphibia; order Anura; family Ranidae; genus Rana; species Rana muscosa. The sequence continues at coordinate 216,172,302 of CM055120.1, read as the reverse complement.
GAAAAAGCAGCAATACAGGCTAAGTTAAGGTGTAATATGGTCAGGAGGCACACTCCGCCCGCTGTAAGTGCCGCAAAATCCTGTTGGTGTAACACACCAGGAAAAAGCAGCAATACGGGCTAACTTCAGGTGTATAATGTGCAGGAGGCTTAGCAACAATGACACTGACACTTTCCCCTGCCTATCCTTCTCTCTCCCTGCACACAAGGTTTATCAAAGTATATGACACTGACACTCTCCCTGCCTATCCTTCTCTCTCCCTACACACAAGGTTTAGCAAAGAATATGACACTGACACTCTCCCTGCCTATCCTTCTCTGTCCCTACACACAAGGTTTAGCAAAGAATAGATTTGACAAGATTTGACACTGTCCCTGCCTATCCTTCACTTTCCCTGCTCTGGAACACACTACACGAGGCTGCCGCGCTGGCGGCTTTTTATAGTATGGGGCGTGTACAAAACCCCCTCAGCTATAATTGGCCACAGGCATCCTGCCTGTGGCCAATCATTGCTCTCTTCGCTGCCGGCGCTGTGATTGGCCAAGCATGCAGGGTCACAGTGCATGCTTGGCCAATCACAGCGCCGGGATTACACTGCGATGGCGCAGTGTATTGTGGGCCGTTCGCGTCACTCGAATTTGGCGCGAACAGCCCAAATCGTTCATTGTTCGCCGAACGCGCGAACAGCCGATGTTCGAGTCGAACCTATGTTCGACTCGAACACCGAGCTCATCCCTAGTCAGAGACAAGTAATCTTCATTATTTAGATAAGATTAGAAAACGTATAAATAGAACCATACGCAATTTAGTAATTTCACAAGGTGGTTTTTCTTACCGCCACTCAGATCTGGATGGTTTTCTTCCTGGTTTGTGTAGATTTGATTTTGTACATCTGTCGGATGCTGGGCTAGACATTTTCATCCTAGGCCTACAAAATATGATTGAGCAGGCCACAGCGTTTGGGGACTTTAGCCGCTCAGTTGTTGAGCGGCTTTCAGCTGGTGGGGTTTGTCATCCAGTTCAGTTCTGGATGGACTACGTGATATTAATAAATTAAATAATTTATGGTTATGAAATTTTAAGATTATATATTTATGTTATGGATGTTGATTGTTTATATTTGGGTAACCCCTTAATAAACGTTGTGGCCATTATTAGCCAAAATAAAGGTTGGTGTGTTGTTTATTTATTTATTATTAAGTACTTTGTGCTGTCCCATGAACGAGCCCCTAGCGTTCATGCGGCGCTCCATGGGGCGGTACAAAGTGCTGCCGCAATTCCCTGTCTCTTCCACCCCCCTGTTTCTCCACAGTTAGGTTGCTCTGGGTGATGGCAGGATACAGAGCGGCATAGCAACGGCCCCTGATTGGCTGATTTGGGCGGGATTGAGCCAGGCAGTGGTTTTAAAAGCCGGCGGCTTTCCCGCTCCGTCTCACAGCCTGAGGGGACGCCGCAGAAGAAGGAACCATGCTGCTCCCACTCTCCCTCCCTTTCGAATAAAAATTTTTGTCCTGCCATGACGTTTGTTAGTGGGGTTTGTCATCCAGTTCAGTTCTGGATGGACTACGTGATATTAATAAATTTAATAATTTATGGTTATGAAATTTAAAGATTATATATTTATGTTATGGATGTTTTTTTTTTTTATAATTGTAATTTTTATTGGGTTTTAAAGAACAAACATGATATTGTTACATAATGCACAATACACAGATATCGAAAACATAATGATATCAGAGAAAGAAAAAAAAAATAGGAGGAACAGTTAAGCAATGTCCATAAGTACAGAGCACAGGGGTGCACAGGGGTGCTCGGTACAACATATCAAAGATATATAAAATATTCCGATCGATCCCAAGGTTCCCATACTTTATCGAATTGGGGGATTATATCATGTACAGAGGCCGTTAAGTATTCCATCCTCCGAATCTCAGCCACCAGATGGAGAAACCTAGGCCAAGGAGGAGGTGTATTAGACAGCCAACATAATGGAATAAGCCTTTTGGCAGCTAGCAAAATATAGGAGATAAGCCGATTTACCTTCTTGGGTATGCCTGAAAAGCGGAGACCCAATAAGTAATTTAAGGGATCGAGTGGAAGAGACACACCCACCACCCTCTGTATCAGTAGCCTCACATCATGCCAAAAGGGTTGGATCATAGAACACTGCCAGAAAATATGAAATAGGGAACCTGTATCTGTCCCGCATCGCCAACAGCGCGACGAGACTGAGGGATCATATTTGTGAATTACATCAGGTGTTTTATACCAAAACATAAGAATCTTAATGGACGTTTCCCTTTGGGACACACATTTGGAGGATTTGAATGTAGAGGACCATATCCTATCCCACACCTGAACCGCAATAGGTCTATCCAATAAAAGAGACCATCTCTTCATGTAGTGGTGTGCCGTCTCGGTTAGTGGGGTAGACTCATGGAGAATACGGTGTATGGAAGAAATTAAATGTAGTTGGTGTGGACCCTGAGCGCATATGTACTCAAAGGTAGTTGGTTTGTCAAGAATCAGGGTTGGAGACTTGGAGTGGAAAAAATGTCTAACCTGTAGGTAAAAATGGAAAAGTTGGGTGGGTATATTGAATTTCTTACGCAGGGTATCAAAAGTATGCAAATGCCGCGTGATAGGATGTACCAAATTCCGGAGTTGAAAAAGAGGGGCATAAAGCCATGGGAAAACCCTGCCCAGTGACAAACTGTCTGGTAAATTTGGGTTAAACAGCACGTTCACAAGGGGAGGGCAAGTTGAAGCAAGATGGTGACTCTTGAGGCATGTATGCCAAATGGTTAGGGTGAAAATCATCGGAGCAGTACATTGGCGTTTGAAAATGGGATCCAGGGATGAGACGGCATCCCAAACCAAGGAACATGGGTGGACCGGGTATAGCACCCCCTTTTCAATGGCAGACCATTGATTTGGCGCATGTAGGGAGGACCATGAAACAATAGCCCTCAAGTGTGAGGCATAATAGTATTTAAAAATGTCCGGGGCAACCAATCCCCCCCCTGGATCTTGGGGCGAATACCACTGAACACGCTATACGATGTGCCCTATCGCCCCATATGAACTTTAGAAAACTCCTCTGAATCGCTTTTAGTTGAGAGGAAGGCAGGGCAACTGGTAGTGTTTCAAAGTGATAAAGTAGTCTGGGTAAGATAGACATTTTTAGAACGTTAATCCTACCCAACAGGTACAGGGGATATTTTGTCCAAGCCATCAGGGATTTGTTGATGTCTAAAACGAGAGGGGGAAAGTTAGCTTGATAGAGAGAAGAGTAAGAGGGGGTAAGAAGGACACCTAAATATTTAAGGGAGGCAGTGCACCATAAGGATATGACCCTTTAAGCTGAGATAATAATAATGACGGGATGGGGATTTGTATGGGGAGAGCTTCAGTTTTGGAAGTGTTAACCTTGTAACCGGAAATGGCACCAAAGGAGGTTAATAATTTATGCAAAGAAGGGAGCGATATCAACGGATTAGTAATAGTGAGCAGAATGTCATCCGCAAAGAGCGACAATTTATATTCTTCCTGTCGCATCACCACCCCACGGATATCCGGATGAGTGCGGATGGACTCGGCCAGGGGCTCCAGACATAAAATGAAAAGCAATGGTGATAAGGGACACCCCTGCCGAGTTCCGTTTGTCATGGGGAAGCCAGGCGACAGGAAGGAAGACATCTGAACTTGGGCTGTGACTGTGGAATACAGGGCCTCTAGAGCTTTTAGAAAAGGGCCAGTGAAACCGAACGTTTTTAAGACAGCAAACATATAAGGCCAACTCAACCTGTCAAAGGCCTTTTGGGCATCTAGACTCAAAATTAATGCCGAATGGGAGGATCTATCCAAAAGATCTATCAGATCTATTGTACAGCGAGTGTTGTCCCCCGCATGCCTGCCAGGGACAAAGCCCGCCTGGTCCCTATGGATCAATTTGGGAATGAGCCTAGACAATCTGGATGCAAGAATTTTGGTGAATATTTTATAATCTAAATTCAAAAGAGCTATGGGCCTATAGTTATCTGGAATAGAAGGGTCTTTACCAGGCTTTGGGATGACTGAAATGTAAGAGTGGGAGAAATGTGGGTGTGGGGACGTGCCCTTAAGCAATGAATCGTATAAAGTCAGCATGTGGGGGGACAAAATGTCGAAAAAAGTTTTATAGTAAAAGTAGGGCAAACCATCAGAGCCAGGCGATTTGTGCAGAGGCAGCTCCTTAATTATAGCCAAAAGTTCCTCAGCCGATATAGCCATATTCAAACTGACCAGATCCGCGGAGGATAATCTTGGAAGTTTTATGTTAGAGAAAAAAGTCTCAAATTTTTCCTGAGTAAAGTTAAAGTGATTCTCTGGAGTCAGACATTTGTACAATCTATGGTAGAATTTGCCAAAAACGTTTGACATTTCACGGGGGCAATGTGCTCTAGAGCCATCAGCCTGTATAAGGAAATCGGGGAAAGAATTGAATGAGCGTGGTCGTAATTTATGAACTAGCATCCTATGGGGCTTATTCGAGAATTCATAACATTTTTGTTTTGTCCATAGTAGGGATCTAGCTGCCCTGTCAAGCTGTAAATACTTTATTTTTTCCCTGAGGGAAGTGACCTTTTGAAGTTTCAACACCGTGGGGCCACACAACAGCCTCCGCTCCGTGGCTACCAGAGCAGATGTAAGGGACTTTAGTAGTCCATTTCTATCCTTTTTTAACCGGGCGCCCTCAGCTATGCAAGCACCTCGAAAAACTGCCTTGTGTGCCTCCCACAGCGTGGAAAACTCGGAAACGTTAAGCTGGAAAAATTCTTCCAAACTTTTTGATAGAACGTGAAATAAAAAATACAAAATATACAAACAATATTCACGCTGCTAACACATATAAGCAGCTACAATACCTGTGTAAAAAAGCAACAACAAACAATATACAAAAAATGCAGCGCTATGCGTATAACAATATATGACACCCAAGTGCTCAAAAATAAACTGAATCACAAAGGATTAAATATAAGTCCAAATGTATATAAACTCCAAATGGATGTGATGAAACATAAAATTGAATCAGTTCCAAATTATATAGGTGAATCTTCCGAAGTAAATAAGTGACTTGTGACGTAACCACCACCACGTGAAGGGGAGGCTTACCAGATGTAGTGGACCCAATGCACATATGTGTATGGGGTCAAACAGTTGGAGACCTACTGGATTTATGAATTACAAACGCACAGGCCGTCCGGTTTAAACGTCGAGTGGGATATTAATTCCTTCATCGACCAATCCTAATAATGTCGTTTCCATTGGATCATGGACCTAATTTCACCTTTTCTTTAAGGGAATTTGTATGGGGAAATACAATTCCCCATGACTATTTCCTTTTTTAATTTGTTTTATTTAATGCATTTTGTGTATTTTTTATATATATGTCATATATTATGTTGTTTGTATTTGTCACTGTGTGGTTTGATTGGGACCGCCTCTGGTTTGCCTATTGGACAGTTCACTGTTGCTGCAATTGGGATTCCTTTTGTGAGAATTTAGGGCAAGGGCTTCCCAGTTTGTCTCCCATAGGAGATTTACTTTTTATGTGAGATTTTTATCTCACACAGTGCGATGATCCAGAGGTCTAATTTCTCCTTTTGGTCATCTAATATTCAATTTTAAATTGTCTTATGACTCTTTTAGTGTTGTATTATTATCATTACTAATGGCAGTTACTATTGCATTCATCTCCTTTTGTTTGCATACATCTGTTTCCCCTTTTCTGGCCGCAGTGGTAGATCTATCAAATCTATGCGGACCGTTAAGGGTTAACCTATTTTCATCCTGGGCTGCGTTCCACGCCCTGTGTATTATATGGCGTTGGAGCGCAGCGCAGTTAACGTAGTCAGCTAGGGAGAACCCCTTTCCGGGGAAACCGTGCCTGCTGTTGATGACGTGATGCGTCACTCCTGTTAGGTACGGATGTCCCCGTGTAGCGTGATGCTCCGTGATGGTCATGTGACGCGATGTTACGTGACGGTCACGTGGAGCTGGATAACGTTGCTACGTCACGCTCCGTGATGGTCATGTGACGCGATGTCACGTGGCGGTCATGTGGAGCTGGATGATGCCGCTACGTGACTCTTGTGAGACGTGAACGTCCGCACGCCGGCTGACGCTCTGTGTGCGTCTGCAAGCCGGGTGACGTGGTGTTGCGGGACTGACACGCGAGGCCACTATTTGGCCTAATGACAGCATCTTAAGTGTCATGGCTCCGCACCATGAGGGTTTCACACACACATGGACTGCAGGGTTCAGCCCTTACCATGTATAGGTAAGTGGTTATAGATGTTGACCACATTTATTAGCACCTCCCCTTTTTGGCCAATACAGCTTCCCACATGTAATAACCATCTATGGAGGGGTTCCATAGAGAGGCTTGGAATGCACGCTCCGGCACCATTTTGGATCTCACAGGAAGTACTGTTTCAGTGGGCAGACCAGGGGGAGGTCCTTGTCACTTATAAATAGTATACAGGCAACAGTGGAGTTATGCCCCAGACGATGCAAGGTTTTGCGAAACGCGTCGGGAGACTCCACTGCTGCCATTGAGTGTCTTTGCAAAGCGCTATATTCATGGATTGAATGTAAGTGTATCTGCCTATATTCATTAAAATTCCTTTGCGTTATTACGCTATGTGCCATCTCCCTTCTTTTTCCACATGAACTTTATGTGAGCCATTTCATTACTCCTATTGGCTTGAACTTCTGGTGTTTTTTCCTGAGCTTGGACCTTGGACATAAGGGTGCACTGTGCCGGCCTGGTTTCCATATGTATGGACATATACATATTCAGCCTGTTTGACCCCATACACATATGTGCATTGGGTCCACTACATCTGGTAAGCCTCCCCTTCACGTGGTGGTGGTTACGTCACAAGTCACTTATTTACTTCGGAAGATTCACCTATATAATTTGGAACTGATTCAATTTTATGTTTCATCACATCCATTTGGAGTTTATATACATTTGGACTTATATTTAATCCTTTGTGATTCAGTTTATTTTTGAGCACTTGGGTGTCATATATTGTTATACGCATAGCGCTGCATTTTTTGTATATAATATAAGATAGAACGTGGAACTTCAGATTGTAGGAGGTGGTCATTAAGACGCCAATGACAGGATTTGGTATAGGCCTGAGAAAGCATAAGGTCTATCATAATGGGAGCGTGGTCTGACCATTTAATGGGTGATATGTCAGACTCGACCACATAGGGGATGAGTGGGGCTGTGATAAAAAAGTGGTCAAGGCGTAAATACATTTTATGAGCTGGGGAATAAAATGTGAACTGCTTAGCAGAGGGATGTCTGATCCTCCATGTGTCGAAAAGTTGACGGGACCTAATACATTTGCGGAAGGAATTGGCATGCAATATAACCTTTTTTGAAGGTGTAGAACTAAGGAGAGATTGTCTATCTCTAGTGGGTGACATGACCTGGTTGAAATCCCCACCAATAATCATAAAAGGTTGTGAACAAAATTGAGGGGAGTCAAAAAGTTTGTTGAGAAAGTCAATCTGACCTGTATTGGGGGCGTATAGATTTACAAGGGAGAAATAAGTATTCACATATTCACATTCTAGTATGAGGAATCTCCCATGCGGATCAGCATGTGAGCTTTTAACCTTGATAGGACATGTTTTCTTAATCAGAATCGCCACTTCCGTCCTGCCCGTGGAATCAGAGGCAAGAAAAGAGGTGGGGAAGAACTTCGAGGCAAATTTGAGTGAACCACCAGCCCGGAAGTGAGTCTCCTGGATCATCACCACATCTGCGCCTGAGGCCCTGAAATCCTTCAGGGCTATCCAGCATTTGCGGATGGAACCCAGACCCTTCACATTATACGACATGATCTTTAAAGCCATATGAGCAAAACATTCAAATAAGCTTGTGTAGGGACATTAAATCCAAAGAGCAACAAAATATAGAAAACATAAAAATAAAAGCAAAGGTGTGTATAAAAGCAATGATGTGAATAAACACTGCAGATAAGAATAACCTTTCGGTACCCAAGTAGTAACAGATAAACCCTGTAATAAAATTGCAGTAGGTTAGGAAAAAAAGAGCATTGCACTTTTGACCTACAAAGCTGACTTATAACCATGGACATAAGAAAAATAGAAACCAACAGAAAAAAAAAGAAAAATAGAACTTAAGTTCTTGAAGGCCTGAGAGGCACTTGCTCTCAGGGGACCCTGGAAGTGAACCAAGGCCAGGTAGGGACACATACGGACATCCATCAGAAGACTCTAGGGAGAGAGATGGGAAGGATCGGCTGCTCTCCTTATGAACTCGGTAGCCTTTAAAACAAGTCTGACAGTAGAAGACCTGTTGATGACGATTAGAAAAAGTCAGCAGGTAAACAGGAGCAACTGTCAACTGAGGTACGATGACCAACAAGGAAAACACTGTCAACAATATTAGTAGTAATTTTACCCCATGGGTTGGGGAAGAACTCTACCCCGAACAGGAAACAGGGTAGACTCAAAACTTTGTAAACCAGAGCAGTAATCTTCATTTCTGTTTTAGAACTAAGGAGAAACGGAGATGCAAAGAGCATTGAAGTATGGATCCAAGGAAAAACGTACGAGTGAATCAAGGAGGTTGCTTGGAGGTACGTAGACATTGGGGTGTAGAGAATTGTTTCCTGGATTTGCCCCTCACGGGGGTCCAGATGCGGCTAGGAGTGTTGGGAGGTGGACAGACCTGTGCAGCTTTTAGGAATGCTTCACCCTCCTGCAGTTCACGCAGGGTAAACTGAACTCCATCCTTGGATACAATAAGGCGGAAAGGGAATCCCCAGTAGTAAGGAATCTTATGATGCTGTAAATGGGAAGTGATTGGGCGTAGGTTTCTACGCTTAGCAAGGGTAATTGGGGAGAGGTCACTAAAGATCTGCAATTTTGCTCCTTTGTACTGAAGTTGGGTGTAGCCAAGGTTAGTGCCTCTTTGCTTTCAAAAAAATTGAACCGAACTATAACATCCATGGGTCTAGCTCCAGCCAGAGGCTTTGGGCCCAGAGACCGGTGGGCCCTATCTAGGCGCCAGTCTATATCCACTACTGTGGGAGCCAGGGTATTGAAAAGACCCAGAAGATAGGTGCGTAAGTCAGGGTCTCCTACCGTTTCCGGGATACCTCTGAAGCGCAAGTTCTGCCTCCTTTCCCTGTTCTCCAGGTCCTCTTGCTGTAATTGTAGTTGAGAGACCGAAATATGTAGGTTATGATTTTCCTCCTCAACAGCCTGAACATAGCTTATCAGCTCATCAAATTTATTTTCAAGAGTGTCTGTACATTCCCCAATTTGGTTACTTTCCCCTCTCAGTTCTGCAGCTAACTTGCTCACTTCTGCCGAAACGTTGCACGTAATTTGTTGAAGCAGGAGCTGCAACATAGCGTCCAACTTGGCATCCAGGATGTCTGGGGTAAGGACCTCATGAGGAGAGGATGAGGTGAAATCTGGACCCTGGGTGGGAGCTAATGGAGGGTACACAGCATTCTCCGTTCCCAGGGATGGATCCATTGAGGTGAACGGATCTGTGGGGGAACTCGAGGTCGCAGGTTGCGACCTAGTGAAAAAGCGTTCCATAGTTGATTCCGCACGTGACCCAAACAAAGGCTTATAATATCGCTGCTGCTGGCCAACTTTTCCCATGGGATGCCCAAGGGGCGTAGTGAATAATCAAGCTTATCCCCGGGGCTATAAAATGGCTAAGATAGTATCTCGGGGATCTTGGAGAGCAGCCGGGATCCTGAGCTCATTTAAATGGCATCCCCTATGTTAGCTGGGACGACCACCATTCTGTTTGTCAGGTGCATCAGTCAGGTATATTAATGACTAAAGTAGTGGCTGTATGAGGAGATTATCAGTCCCAATGATGCCCAGTGATGCACTAAGCCTGGAGGGGAAGCTGAGCGTCAGGTGTAGTGGCACTGAGTTAGATGAAGTGCACCCGGAGTAGCAAGATGGCCGCCAGCCTCCGTGGGCAGGCCAGAGCCGCAGACTTTCCTGAGAGCATGCGCCGGCCGGGTGTACTGCGCTTCGTGCAGGCCAATATTCCCCACCAAGATCAGCAATCGGGGCTCCACCGGTACACAGTCACTCCCAAGTAGGTCCCGTATGGAGGGGGTAGGAGACTGCCCCGTTACTCACTGCGTCCGAGCGTGGGAGAAGCCAGGTCGGCAGGCTGCAAGATGGCGTCCGGTCGCGGGATGCAGGGATCCTCAGACGACTCCTCCATTGCCTGGTTGTCCCCCAGGGGTAAGGCAGCTGATGGACCTTGAAAGGGCAGTCGTTTAACCCCCGGATTGCGAAGGTTAAGAGTGGAAGGGTCCCGGTGGATCCGCAGGCCCCAAGATGGTGACGGGCCTCTGCAATGCGGGACCAGTTGCAGGCCCAGAGCAGGTATAGCTGGCTAAAGTCCACAAATAATCAGCTGGGGCTGTAGGAGATGAGGCCCAGGGACCGATGCAGGTAAAATTGGGTTTCACTGGAGTGAAATAGGGCAGGGATGGCCGTAGATTCCCACTGCCTGTGAGGAGCTCAGTATCCACACGTCTTCCCCGATTCACGTCCGGACACGCCCCCTCTATGTTATGGATGTTGATTGTTTATCTTTGGGTAACCCCTTAATAAACGGCGTGGCCATTATTAGCCAAAATAAAGGTTGGTGTGTTGTTTGTTTATTTATTTATTATTAAGTACTTTGTACTGTCCCAAGAGGCATTCTGTAGCAGCAGAAATCTATAATGTCAAGATTGCCTTGGGACATTCTTTTGCAAAGGGGCACCAATTGGGATAATGAGGTCACCAGCAGGTTTGTGTAAAGCCTGACCAGCTTCCTGTAACGGAGTGCCATCAGGGCAATAAAAGTGTTACTTATGTAGGGGGGCAGAGCATAAATCTGACAGGATTACTTTAATTACTTTAATCACTAAAGCATTCTCAACAAGATCAATATGTTTTCCTTAATAAGTTCAAGGGTGACCAATCTTTTTAAACCCACTCAAAACTGAATGTTCTGATGGTAAAAGTTGCTACTGAAAATATATTTTTTCAACACATTCAATTTTGCTTAAAAATCTAAACAATGCTGTATAGTGTATAGACACAAACTATACTGCAATTATTACTTTACTAACCAATAACAGTCTAAGAAAAAATACCTGCTTTTCATTATACCAATATTCTGTCAAAAAACAATATAAAATAATGTGTTGATGGAGTTCAACATGATTGAATAATATTAAAAAAAATCTGTTAGCACAATAATTTACAGATACAGTACCTTGGCAGTCCAGGCCATTAGGAGCAGCTGTAAATCCAGTTCCACACTTTAGTACACAAATATAAGAACCAATGGTATTTTTACACTCTTGATTTTTGCGACACACAGACTCTTCCAGTGTACATTCATCAATATCTATAACACATAAGATATTTTTATTGCAACCTCTCTCTGCAGTGTAATTAAAATAGGTATAGATATGTATTTGTTAAAGTTGCTGTAATTTTTTCCTTCACTTATTTTTCCCTTGGGTTGCAATTATACATATATCACTAATCAATTAAAAACATACAAAGTTTTAATTGACATACCGACATTCATTCACTGGAGAACTATGTACAAGCTGTAAATAGATCTGTATTGGCAACTACAATTTGAGTGCTCCTTAAAATTGGAGATATGTGAGTAGGAAAGTTGGGGGAAACTATAACAGTGCACTGGAATTCATCCCTTGATTTATCTGACAAGGTGCTAGGGTTCTGCTTGGAGTCAGATAGGGCTGCAGTGTTGATCAGGCTCAGATAGACAATGCCAGACAGGTGACATATGGTGCAAGCTTGGCTGTGTTCTTGGCTCCTGGAGCCCCGAAGTCCAAGTTTAGTGACTGAGGCCTCGTACACACGAACGAGTTTCTCGGCAAAAACCAGCAAGAAACTTGCTGGCAGAGATTTTTTGCCGAGAAACTCGTTTGTGTGTATGGTTTCTCGTCAAGAAAATCGACAAGTATCTCGACGAGAAAATAGAGAACCTGCTCTCTATTTTCTCGTCGAGATTCTCGTTGGCATGTTTCTCGACGAGAAAAGTGAGTGTGTGTACACTTACCTGTCCTCCCGGAAGCCCGCGCATGTTCGAAATGAATTTGACGCATGCGCGGTAGCTTCCTAGGCATACGTAGGGTATACCAAGATGGCGGCGACGGCATCGAATGTGACGAGCGCATTCTCGTCGTAGTCGATGACGTCACCGCGTACGCTCCATTCAAAGAACCGCGGGTTCTTTGAATCGAGCGTGTGTACACTCGGCCGGGACAATTTTCTTGTCCAAGAATCTCGTCGGAAAAAACGACATGTTTTTTTCGACGAGAATCTCGGCCGTGTGTACGAGGCCTGAGAATGCAAATTGTGCATGAGCCAGGCCTATTAACTCTGATGGCAAGTGGATTGTGCTCTTGAGCATGGGCAAAGCAATATGCACAGTGAGCATCACAACTGTCCAACCTTGGCTTAAAACATAAAAAATAAAACTGCCATTTACCGTATATACTTGAGTATAAGCCGACCCGAATATAAGCCGAAGCACCTAATTTTACCACAAAAAACTGGGAAAACGTATTGACTTGAGTATAAGACTAGGGTGTCCATCTGCATGCCACACTGTGCCTCACTTTGCCTCACTGTGTCCATGTCCATGCCTCACTGTGTCCATGCCTCACTGTGCCTAATCTCCCTACCTGATCTCCGACGCTGTGTGACTAGACTGACGTTTAACATGGGAGTCTATGGAAGGGGTGACCGATTTGAAAAATCGGTGCTCCCCGGCCGTAGGTCCCCTGGACAAAAAACTTTGTACACTTGTAGAGAAAGAGTGGAGCTACATGTGTGCCAGGTTTGGGGTCCAGGGGACCTACGGCTGTCCGGGATCAGGCGCACAAAGGTGAAGATGGACACAGACTCGAGTATAAGCCGAGGGGGGCATTTTCAGCACAAAAAAATGCTAAAAAAACTTGGCTTATACTCAAGTATATACGGTATTTGTCAGTAAGGGGCAGCATTCAGTGAAAAGGATATTAACGCTACTGCACGTATGTGCAGGCAACTCTATGTGTCTATGCTTTATACCTGTCAGCAGTTTTTTTTTTTATAAAGACTGATGTGGTTTATTTATTAATGTGGTGCAAAGATGCCTTAATGTATGTATTGTTAAGTAATCTATTATTACGTGAAGATTTTTCAGTGATCTCACTAAAACCTGAATGGTTTTGCTGGGTTGTTGTACTGTGCTTATAACCATTTCAGTTTTAGCTGTCTTAATTAAGAGCCCTGATTGTCCTTTGGGCGCATGATGGATTTTCACAACCAAATAAAATATTTGTTAGATTAACTTCTTGATCTTCATAATCAGTCTAAAGAAATAAATGTTGAAGCTGAGGTGTCCTGTTTCAGTTTTTACCATTATTAGCTAGAAAAGTTGTAATTACTTTCTCTACATAAAAACAACAGTAACCATTGCACCTACATTACTTGGCGTTATTTAAAAGTTATTTACAGAAGTTAAAGCGTTAACTAAGGCTTGTAAAACTTACCTTCTGTATACTGTGAAACTGATTTATAAAAAGCAAAACATCTGTTTTTTATATAATTTTTCTAAAGCAAGTTAAGTTTAACTCATTGCTCTGAAAAATACATACTTTCCTACAGTTTTATTTTCCCACTCTGTGTACAGAAGAGTTGTCTAAACGTTTGTGTTTTACCTGTACCGTGTTATACTTTTCATAGTAAGTTGGAGAAAATGTGTCACAAACATTTTATTTATTAGGAAAATACATATTTATATTTTATATTTGGAGAAACATTTTGTATAGTTAATATCTTATTTACATTGATGTATGCATGCTTTTAAATTATATTTTAAATAACTTGGAGATTACTACTATGATCAAAACAACATGATGTGTGTGAACATGATAAATCCATATATATATATATACAGTTGTGTTCATACGTTTACATACCCTGGCAGAATTTATGATTTCTTAGCCATTGTTCAGAGAATATGAATGATAACACAAAAACTTTTCTTTCACTCATGGTTAGTGTTTGGCTGAAGCTATTTATTATCAATCAACTGTTTTTACTCTTTTTTAATCATAATCACAACAGAAACTACCCAAATGACCCTGATCAAAAGTTTACATACTGTCATGGAAACCCTGTCAGGAACAGACGCCCTGGACTTCCTGGTTCCCGCCCCCGCAGGTGACGCCCGAAGGGCTATTTAAACTCCTCACTTGCAGACAGTCCCTGCTGTCTGCTCTACAGCGTTTATCCCAAGTGACCTGATCTGCCTTGTTTACCTGTATCTGACCCGGCTTCCTGTGACCCTCCTGCTATCTGCCTGTACCTGACCATCGGCCTGTTTTCTGACTTCGGTATTGCCTGATCCTTTTGTGCCTCGCTGCCTGCCAGTTTACCCGACCCCGGCTTGTCTGACGATCCTGCCTGACCTTGGCTCTTGTTCACCTGCTGCTGCCTAGTGGTTCCAGTTTACCTGCTGTGCCTCCCGGTCCGGGTCATCTGCTGAGTTCCTGGTTCCTGTCTGCTCATCTGCTGGTTCCTGTCTGCTCATCTGCTGGTTTCTGTCTGCTCATCTGCTGGTTCCTGTTCACCTGCTGCTGCCCAGTGGTTCCAGTCTACCTGCTGTGCCTCCCGGTCCGGGTCATCTGCTGAGTTCCTGGTTCCTGTCTACTCACCTGCTGCAGTTCCTGGTTCCTGTCTGCTCATCTGCTGGTTCCTGTCTGCTCATCTGCTGGTTCCTGTTCATCTGCTGCTGCCCAGTGGTTCCAGTCTACCTGCTGTGCCTCCCGGTCCGGGTCATCTTCTGAGTTCCTGGTTCCTGTCTACTCACCTGCTGTAGTTCCTGGTTCCTGTCCACTCACCTGCTGTAGTTCCTGGTTCCTGCCTCCTCACCTGCTGGTTCCTGATCACCTGCAGTAGTTCTTGATCCTGCCAGGCACTCGTACCCCTTCCACCTCCGTGCTTCCTGTTATACCACCAGGGGCCGCCGGTGGGAGCCGTAAGGGAGGCCTCCCTCTGCTAACCGGGCTCGTCACCGTCAGGTACGTGACAGTAGCAGACAGCCATGTCTGAGCCCGAGCAGGGAGCCTCACCTATGGAGGAACTATGCCGACACCTGGCGGGACTGACCGAGGCCGTTAAGAGCCTCCAGCAAGGCTACACTCACCTGGAAGGACAAGTGCGGGCCCTCACCAACCCCGATGGAGCTCAAGGGGGTCCACGTGCCTCCACTTCTTCCGCCGGGGCAGGAGCTGCGCCCACGGTGGTCATGCTTCCCCCTGAACCCAGGGTCCCTACACCCGAAAGATTCTCCGGGGACCGGAGCAAGTTCAGGGCTTTCCGGAACTCTTGTGAGTTGTACTTTGCCTTACAGCCCCGCACCTTTTCCTTAGAAGCTACCAAGGTGGGCTTTGTAATTTCGCTGCTTTCCGGAGACCCACAGAACTGGGCCCACTGCCTGCTAGAACGCAAAGATGCGTCCTTGGACAGCCTTACACTTTTTTTTGACGCCATTGCCCAATTGTACGAGGACCCTCAGCTCTCGGTCACTGCAGAGAACGCCCTGCGGACCCTTCAGCAGGGACGCAGAGCAGCGGAAGACTATGTAGCTGAATTCAGGCGCTGGAGCGCAGAAACCAGCTGGAATGACGCTGCCCTCCGTCACCAGTTTCGTATAGGCCTTTCTGACCCCCTGAAGGACGAACTGGCTAGGGTAGGAATACCAGAAAATTTGAACCTACTGATCGATCTGACAATTCAGATCGACCGACGCCTGAGGGAACGGAGGGTTGAGAGGGCCACGGGCTTCACCCGGCCGACCTGGATGCTTCCCCGGGTCCCCAGTCATCCGCACCCGGCTTCTGCAGCACCCTTGACCCCCTCGTACGATGCTCCTGAACCCATGCAGCTTGGGGTCCTCCGCCCTTCCCTTACTCCGGAGGAACGCCAACGCCGACGCGCGCACAACCTGTGCCTGTACTGCGGGGAGCCCGGTCACTTCGTTAGGAACTGTCCCCTGAAGTTCCGTAAGTGCTTGTCAGTATTCCCTGCTGTGATCAACCCTCAGACTAAATCCTCCTCTCACTTCGCTCTTTCTATCTCCCTGCAGCTCCCAGGAAGGACCCTGCAAGTCGTTGCAATTATTGACTCTGGGGCTTGTAGTTGCTTCATGGACTCAACTTTTGCCCGTACTCAACTTATTCCTCTACTTCCCAAGACCCATGGACTACGGGTTCACCTGGCTGATGGGTCCCTTATCAAGTCGGGGCCCGTGGTCGAACAGACGGCTCCCCTACCTGTCACTGTCTTCTCCTCTACCGGGGTGCACCGAGAATATCTACAGCTGGATATTATCTCCTCTCCACTGTTCCCCATAATTCTCGGTATGCCCTGGCTACAAGCCCATAATCCTACCATTAACTGGGTCACAGGGGTGATCATGTTTCCTTCCTCCTACTGCCAACGGTCCTGTGGCTCACACAAACCCCCTGGGCCTGCCACCTTAATGTGTACCGACACTGAGGCCGGAATACGTCAGGCCATCCCTGACGCTTACCTGGACTTTCTCGATGTGTTTAGTAAACAGGGGGCAGAGACACTACCACCCCACCGAGCCTACGACTGCCCCATTGATCTACTTCCCGGAGCAGCTATTCCTTTCGGTAGGATTTTCCCTTTAATGGAGGTGGAACAGGGGGCCCTGAAGGACTACATCAATGAGAACCTTTTAAAGGGGTTCATTCGCCCCTCTACGTCGCCAGCAGGCGCAGGCATTTTCTTTGTAGAAAAGAAGAACCATACCCTCAGGCCATGTGTGGACTACCGTGAACTAAATAAGGTCACCATTAAAAATCGTTATCCTCTTCCTCTGGTACCAGAGTTGTTCCAAAGATTGGGAGCTGCCGTTATTTTTACTAAGCTTGACCTCCGGGGAGCCTATAACCTGGTCCGAATCAAGGAGGGCGATGAGTGGAAAACCGCCTTCCGCTCCCGGTTCGGACATTTCGAATATTTAGTGATGCCCTTCGGGCTGTGCAATGCCCCTGCCACCTTCCAGTATTTAATTAATGATGTTCTTCGGGACTTTTTAGATCTCTTTGTGATTGCTTATTTAGATGACATACTAATCTTCTCTTCCTCCCTTGACTCTCATCGCAGGCATGTCAGAAGTGTGTTAGACCGGCTTCTGCAGCATAAACTATATGCGAAGGCTGAGAAATGCGAGTTGGAGCGGGAGAGCATAGCATTTCTGGGATTAATCATCTCTGGCGAAGGCATCAGGATGGACCCACAGAAGATCACCGCAATCTTGGACTGGCCAGCGCCAGTGGATAAGAAGGGAATCCAACGGTTCGTTGGATTCGCCAACTTTTATCGTAAATTCATCCGGGGGTTCTCCGCCATCATTGCACCCATTACTCAGCTAACCAAGCAAGGTACCCGCTTCCACTGGTCCCCTGAGGCCCAAAAGGCCTTTGAGAATCTCGAAGGGCTCTTCACCTCTGCATCCATCTTAAAACACCCAGATTCCTCCCTACCATTTGTACTTGAGGTAGATGCTTCTGAGGTTGCAGTAGGGGCAATATTGTCACAGAGGCAAGGAACCAAAGCTTTGCTTCATCCGGTGGCTTTCTTTTCTCGCAAATTATCTGCGGCAGAAAAGAACTATGACGTGGGAGACCGGGAACTCTTGGCGATTAAGTCCGCCCTGGAAGAATGGAGGTACTTACTTGAAGGTGCTGCTCACCCGATCTTAGTATTCACCGACCATAAGAACTTAGAGTACCTGAAAACTGCAAAAAGACTAAAACCACGACAAGCCAGATGGGCCCTGTTTTTTTCCCGGTTCTCCTTCCATGTGACATACCGCCCCGGTGCCAAGAACACTAAACCTGACGCCTTGTCCCGAATGTTTCATGGATCCAAAGAACTCTCCTCACCCGATACAATCCTCGCTCCTGGGAATTTTCTCCTACTTCAGGAGGACCTACTCTCCCGGATCAGACAAGCCACCACTAGACAGGAACCCTCTCCTGAACTGGATCTGCAAACCAAGGATGGATTACTCTGGCACCAAGACAGGATATTCATACCAGAAGAACTAAAGATAACCGTGCTAGAGCTCTGCCACGATCATGCCCTTGCTGGGCACTTTGGCGTGGCTAAGACCACTGAGTTGGTACAACGTACCTTCTGGTGGCCTCGACTAAGCGAGGATTGCAGGAGGTTCGTGGAGTCCTGTACTACATGTACCCGGAATAAAGGGTCCAGATCCAAAGCCTGGGGACTACTGAAGCCCTTACCCGTTCCAGAGAGACCGTGGAAAATGCTTTCTATCGACTTCATAGTTGAACTCCCCCCGGCTGAGAATCACACCACCATCTTTGTGATTGTGGACCGTCTGTCCAAGATGGCACATTTTGTTCCTATGAGAGGGACCCCCTCGGCCCCGGAAACTGCACAAATGTTCATTAAAGAAGTCGTCAGGCTCCACGGGGTACCTGCTAATATAGTCTCCGATCGGGGGGTACAATTTACCTCCCGGTTCTGGAGGTCCCTCTGCAAGACTCTGGGAATAGAGCTATCATTCTCTTCGGCTTACCACCCTCAAACCAACGGACAGACTGAGAGAACAAATCAGACCCTCGAGCAATATTTGCGTTGTTTCTCCTCCTTTGCTCAGAATGACTGGCTCTCCCTGCTTCCGCTAGCGGAGTTCTCCTACAATAACTCCATCCACTCCGCAACTAACCAGACCCCATTTTTTGCGAACTTCGGGTTTCACCCCACATTTCTGCCCAACTCTCTCCCTGAGTGCTCAGTGCCCGCAGTGCTGGAAAAAGTGAATTTCTTCTCCTCTAACAACCAGCTTCTACGCGAAGCCATGGCAAGAACTCAGGAGTATAACAAGACGGTCTACGACAGGAGGAGACGGGGTGAATTAGCGCTGGCACCGGGCGACCAAGTATGGCTTTCCACCATCAATCTAAGATTGGCTTGCCCGTCCAAGAAATTGGGCCCCAAGTTTCTAGGGCCTTTTCCTATCAAAAGGAAAATCAACGAGGTGGCCTACGAGCTGGAGCTCCCCGACTCCCTGAGGGTCCACCCTGTTTTTCATGTTTCTCTATTGAAACCGTCAGTCATCATAGACGGGGAACAGGAATTCGAGGTAGAAGCTATTTTAGACGCACGAAGAAGAAATAGCCAGAGTCAATTTTTAATAAAATGGAAGGGTTACGGACCAGAGGAGAACTCCTGGGAACCCGAAGAGAACATTCACGCCAAAGACCTGATACAAGCCTTCAGGAGGTCTCACCCCGAGAAGTTTGCTCCTAGGGGCATCCGGAGGCTGCCCCTTGGGGGGGGGGCAATGTCATGGAAACCCTGTCAGGAACAGACGCCCTGGACTTCCTGGTTCCCGCCCCCGCAGGTGACGCCCGAAGGGCTATTTAAACTCCTCACTTGCAGACAGTCCCTGCTGTCTGCTCTACAGCGTTTATCCCAAGTGACCTGATCTGCCTTGTTTACCTGTACCTGACCCGGCTTCCTGTGACCCTCCTGCTATCTGCCTGTACCTGACCATCGGCCTGTTTTCTGACTTCGGTATTGCCTGATCCTTTTGTGCCTCGCTGCCTGCCAGTTTACCCGACCCCGGCTTGTCTGACGATCCTGCCTGACCTTGGCTCTTGTTCACCTGCTGCTGCCTAGTGGTTCCAGTTTTTTTTAATTGGAAACCAACTTTATTGAAAAGTATGCATGGTACATAAATCAACATAAGCCAGTATGGCCAATATAATAGTACATACATGAACACAGTGAAGCATCTGTGTGTCACAAAGATAATAACAGCAGTGAAAGTAGAGCCGGTATACAACAAAAATAAAAAATCGACATGTCAGGTACACGTTTCACCATCCGCCATCCATCTGTCCCAGACCTTCTCATACTTTAGCGGACACCCTCTATGTACATAAATCAGTTTTTTATATGGGAGAGCATCGTTAACCGCCTTTTTCCAGCACTGAACTGTAGGGGGCAGGGCCTGCATCCAATTACGGGCCACTACTTTTCTTGCCAAGAATAGCGTCTCATGTAAAAAGGTACGGAGGGGTTTGTCGGCATCCAAGTCTGGCAACAGGCCAAGTAGGCACATCTTTGGGTCAAGGGTAGCAGGGGAGCCCATCTGATCGTGTAGGAAACGTATCACCTGTGTCCAATATGCCTGAATGGTAGGACAGAACCATATTGTCATGGATATGCATTAATGTCTGTCTGCCATCTTACCTTCCTCCTCATGTGTTCATCTAGAGACCAGACCTCCTTCACCTGGCTTCCTTTATAATCTCCTCCCAGCCTGACTCCACCCCAGGCCCTATCACTGAACACTATATTAACCTGTGCACTGCAAGCCTGCTTTGCTGATCAACGTGTTTGTTAGGCATTGTGTGTTTGGGTTCCTGCCTGCCGTGTGCTACGTCTGTCTCTCTGTTACGTTATTGGCTTGTCCCCGACCATCCCTGTCTGCTCGTGACCCTTGACCTTCGGCTCGTTCTTCGTTATCCTTGTCTGCTTGTGGCCCCTGACCTTCGGCTTGTTATTCGGTTCTCTCTATCGTGTGCTGCTGCTTCCCCTTATCCTACGGGGCGTGAGCTAGGAAACTCCAGGGGCCGCGACCTGGTCCCAGCCTGCAGCGTAACATCCTCACCACTAGAGGCCCTGGAGAAGACCAGCTGGGTCTTAGACTCCGCGCCCTGGGGAATCTTGGCTCTCGCTTCCGTTGGGATCCCGGTTGTGCTCCTCTGGTCCCGCTTTCCACAACCACCCAGTTTCCTATCCACAGAAGCCAGCCATAGGGTTCACTACCTCGCGGTGCACTCCTGTCCCCCTACGGTGTGCATCTGTCACCTGGCCACAGGTGACCCTGACAGTTTGATCAGCCATGAACCCGGCTGACATCCCGCTTCCCGCGGATGATCCATTGCAGGGCATAGTTCGCAGACTTGAGACCCAGGAATCAAATCAGACCCAGGTGATGCGATTCCTCCAGGATCTGGCTTCTCGATTCGAGCAGCTTCAGGTCTCCTTGGGAACCCCGAATCCGCAACCCCAAGTACAACCAGCGGCTGTACCTATCGCACCAGTCGCAGCCTCACACTCACTAAGATTGCCAGCTCCGTTCCGTTTCTCTGGGGACTCCAAGGCCTGCAGGGGGTTTCTCAGCCAATGCACTATTCATTTTGAGCTTCAGCCTCAAAGCTTCCTATCTGACCGGGCTAAGGTAGCCTATATCATTTCCCTCCTCTCCGGTGAAGCTTTGGCCTGGGCTGCCCCCCTGTGGGAGAGGAACGATCCGGTGGTTTCCAGTCTGTCCGAATTCTTGAAGCTCTTTCGTAATATCTTCGAAGAGCCGGCTCGGGCTTCTTCAGCGGCTAGTGCTGTCTTACGTCTTCGCCAAGAATCTAGTTCAGTGGGGCAATATGCTCTTCAGTTCCGTATCCACACAGCTGAATTGAGCTGGAATAATGAGGCCCTGGTCGCTACCTTTTTACATGGCCTCTCTGACCGAGTGAAAGACGAATTAGCGGGAAGAGCCATTCCCGTCGGTCTGGACGATGTAATTTCATTATGCAACCAGATCGACATTCGTTTTCAAGAGAGGTCCTTAGAAAAAAGACGCCAGCACTCTCTGGGTCCTAGCCAGTCTGAGCTCCCCTCCCTTCATTCCGTGGAGCATCCTCTACCTGCTGAAGAACCTATGCAGCTGGGCCGGACCAGACTAACCCCCGAAGAACGTGCTAGGCGCAGAACTCTGGGCTTGTGCCTCTATTGTGTGGGCAAGGGTCATTTTTGTGACTCCTGCTCGCTTCGTCCGGGAAACGCTCGGGTCTAATACATTTGGAAGGTGGAGTATTGGACCCAGAAACATCACCTTCTCGCCTGCTCTTGCCGGTGTCCCTTCATGTAGGCACTTCTCCTCAGTCAACCCTTGCATACCTGGATTCCGGGGCTGCCGGCAATTTCATGGATTGGAGAACTGCTTCTTCTATGAAGCTTACCCTTTCACCTCTCACTACCCCATTGGTAGTCTCGGCAATTGATGGCACTGTTCTCCCAGGGGGCCCTATTCGCTTCCAGACGCTACCCATTAGGATGTCGGTAGGGATTCTCCACCAGGAGTGGATATCCTTTCTTATTCTACCCAAGGCCTCTACCCCAGTTGTATTGGGCCTCCCTTGGCTACAGCTCCACTCTCCACATGTGGACTGGGTCTCTGGGCAGATCCTGGCCTGGGGTTCCTCATGTTTCTCGTCGTGTCTTCTCAAGGTGACCCCCAAGGAGAGTCTTCCGGTTGCTGCCACTTCTGTTTCTTCTGATCTTCCCGCCGCATACAGCGATTACCGGGATGTGTTCTGTAAAAAATCAGCTGAGGTGCTTCCTCCCCACAGGTCTTTTGACTGTGCTATTGATCTTGTCCCCGGAGCAACTCTACCCAGGGGTCGTACCTACCCTCTGTCCATCCCAGAGACCCAGGCCATGTCGGAGTATGTAGCAGAGAATCTGGAGAGAGGGTTCATCCGGAAATCCTCATCGCCTGCAGGGGCAGGGTTCTTTTTTGTTGCCAAAAAGGATGGTACCTTAAGACCCTGCATCGATTATCGGGGTTTAAATGCGGTTACTATTAAAAATCGATACCCCTTACCCTTAATATCTGAGCTATTCGATAGGTTGAAGGGTGCCTCCATTTTCACCAAGTTGGATCTCAGAGGCGCGTACAATCTCATTCGAATACGGGAGGGTGACGAATGGAAGACTGCATTTAACACTAGAGACGGGCATTACGAATATCTGGTGATGCCTTTTGGTCTGTGTAATGCTCCAGCCGTGTTTCAAAACTTTGTCAATGAAATCTTCAGAGATCTGCTGTACCAGTTTGTTGTCATCTATCTGGATGACATTCTGATCTTTTCTGAAAATCTGCTCGTCCACAGAAACCATGTCCGCACTGTACTTCAACGTCTTAGAGAGAACAATCTCTATGCCAAGCTGGAGAAATGTTCCTTTGAATGTTCTGAGGTCCTGTTTTTGGGGTGCTTTGTCTCATGTTCGGGGCTTCGTATGGACCCTGGGAAGGTCTTGGCTATCACCAACTGGCCTCTTCCTGCTAGCCTCAAGGCCACACAGCGCTTTCTTGGCTTCACTAATTATTATAGGCAGTTCATAAGGAATTACTCTTCCATTGCCGCGCCTATTATCGCTTTGACCAAGAAGGGTGTGAATGCCAGAGACTGGCCTCCCGAAGCTGTCTCTGCATTTCACAACCTGAAACAGGCCTTTGTTTCTGGCCCCCTCTTGAGGAGACCAAATCCTGGGAATGCATTTTTTATTGAAGTGGACGCTTCCTCAATGGGGGTGGGAGCTGTGCTTCTTCAAATCTTTGAGAAGAGACGCCAACCATGTGCGTTCTTCTCCAAAAAAATTTCTCAGGCAGAGAGGAATTATGCCATCGGTGATCGGGAACTTCTCGCAATTAAATTGGCGTTAGAGGAGTGGCGTCATCTCTTGGAGGGTTCCCCTCACTCCATAACGATCTTTACCGATCACAAGAATTTACAGTATCTACAGAATGCTAAACGTCTGAATCCTAGACAGGCCAGGTGGAGTCTCTTCTTTGCCCGTTTTAATTTCACGATTACCTACAAACCTGGTTCCTGCAACGGTCGGGCTGATGCGCTCTCTAGGTCATTTGACACTTTGGACGAGGAGTCCGCCCCTGAACCTGAGCCGATCATTCCCACCTCATGCATTGTTGCCCACTCTACCACCCTGAAGTCTAAAATTCCGCCTGGTAAGACCTTTGTCCCCACTGAGCTAAGAGCTAAGATCCTTCGTTGGGGACATGATTCCAAGGTGGCAGGGCATTCTGGATTCCTCCGATCCTTCCTACTCATCAGTCGTCACTACTGGTGGCCTAATCTCCGCTCAGACGTCAAAGACTACGTTAAAGCTTGTCATGTCTGTGCTCAGTCCAAATCCTCCACACAAGCTCCTGCTGGTCTCCTCATGCCCTTGCCTATTCCAAAGGAACCCTGGGCCCATATTGCCATGGATTTTATCACCGATCTCCCACTGTCTGAGAATAATACAGTCATTTGGGTGGTAATCGATCGATTCTCCAAGATGGCTCATTTTGTTCCTCTTCCTGGTCTTCCTTCTGCCCCTGCCTTGGTTCCCATTTTCATTCGAGAAATTCTCCGCCTACATGGGGTCCCTTCTCATATTGTTTCCGACAGGGGAGTCCAATTCACGTCTCGTTTTTGGAGAGCCTTTTGCAAATCCCTCAATATTGTCTTGGATTTTTCTTCTTCTTACCATCCCCAATCCAATGGACAGACTGAGAGGGTTAATCAGGAGTTAGAGGTCTTTCTTCGCACCTTTGTGTCTTCTCACCATGACGATTGGTCCTCTCTACTCCCGTGGGCAGAATTCTCCCATAACAATCATGTGAATACCAGTTCGCAGAAGACACCCTTTTTCACAGTTTATGGAAAACACCCTCAACTTCCTCTTCCTATGATCTGTTCTCCAGACATTCCAGCTTTGGCTTCGGTTCAGGAGTCTCTCAATTCCGTTTGGGGTCACGTTCATGATTCCCTCCGGGCAGCTGCTGAAAAATTCAAAGGCTTTGCCGACCGCCGCAGGCGTAAACCGCCTTCTCTTCAGCCAGGGGACAAAGTCTGGCTCTCTACCAGGAACATCAAGCTCCGAGTTCCTTCTCTGAAGTTTGCTCCACGATTCATCGGTCCATACACGGTAACTGCTAAACTGAATCCGGTTTGTTTCAAACTCCAGATTCCTAAGAGCCTTAAAATCACTAACTCCTTTCATGTTGCTCTTCTAAAGCCTTTAGTCCTCAATAAATTCTCTCGTCCTCTTCCTACCGTGGCGCCTGTCTCGGAGGATAATCAGGAGTACGAGATCAGTCAAATTCTGGACTCCCGACTCTGTAAAGGCGTTCTTCAGTACCTCGTTCATTGGAAAGGGTTTGGTCCTGAGGAGAGGTCTTGGATCACTGCATCTGAGGTCTTTGCACCTCGTCTGTTAAAGGAGTTTCATCTGAAGTTTCCCTCTAAACCTGGGCCCAGGCGGGGAAGGGGGAGGCCTCGTAAGAGGGAGGGTACTGTCATGGATATGCATTAATGTCTGTCTGCCATCTTACCTTCCTCCTCATGTGTTCATCTAGAGACCAGACCTCCTTCACCTGGCTTCCTTTATAATCTCCTCCCAGCCTGACTCCACCCCAGGCCCTATCACTGAACACTATATTAACCTGTGCACTGCAAGCCTGCTTTGCTGATCAACGTGTTTGTTAGGCATTGTGTGTTTGGGTTCCTGCCTGCCGTGTGCTACGTCTGTCTCTCTGTTACGTTATTGGCTTGTCCCCGACCATCCCTGTCTGCTCGTGACCCTTGACCTTCGGCTCGTTCTTCGTTATCCTTGTCTGCTTGTGGCCCCTGACCTTCGGCTTGTTATTCGGTTCTCTCTATCGTGTGCTGCTGCTTCCCCTTATCCTACGGGGCGTGAGCTAGGAAACTCCAAGGGCCGCGACCTGGTCCCAGCCTGCAGCGTAACATCCTCACCACTAGAGGCCCTGGAGAAGACCAGCTGGGTCTTAGACTCCGCGCCCTGGGGAATCTTGGCTCTCGCTTCCGTTGGGATCCCGGTTGTGCTCCTCTGGTCCCGCTTTCCACAACCACCCAGTTTCCTATCCACAGAAGCCAGCCATAGGGTTCACTACCTCGCGGTGCACTCCTGTCCCCCTACGGTGTGCATCTGTCACCTGGCCACAGGTGACCCTGACACATATGAGGTGGTAAAAGGAGCCCGGGGTATGGTCACAGAGGCGGCATCCTGGATTGTACGTGGGCCTGAAACGTGCCACTCTCTGAGGGGTCAGATATGTTCTATGTATAATGTACAGCTGTGTGAGGCGGTCCGACAGCTTGAGGGAAACCTTTTTCACGTCCTCCAAAATCTCGCCCCAGTCCTCATCCTCTATAAGTCCAACATCCGCCTCCCATCTAGTCTTAGCAGTATAGGCCAATGCTGTGGTGCTAGGGAGACGAATGGCGGAGTACAAAGTGGAGATGAGCTTAGCAGGCACATTACCCGTGACTGTGTCCACTATGGAGGGAACTGCCAGGGACGGGTAAGAGCCAGAAAACTGGGCCTGTATGGCGTGACGGAGTTGCAAATACCTGAAGAAAAGGCAATTGGGGAGGGAAAATTCGTCCTTCAGCATTTGGAATGACTTAAGGCCTGAATCGGTCATGATCTGGTGTATGTATAAGATCCCATGGCGTATCCACGCCGCGGGGTCCGGAATGGACAATAATTCTGGCAAGCATGTATTGTACCAGAGAGGGGTATGAGAGTGTACCCTTGGGGTCCCAGTTCTCTGCAGTGCCGCCCGCCATACCCTCCGGTGGTGAGTCAACATGTCTGCTGTGCGTTGGGGGGGGCGTCTTGTCAATGGGGCTCTTAGGACCGATTGAAGTGGGGTGTGGGCCGAGTCATCTGGGTGCTCACAGAGTAGTGTCTGGTATCTCGTTAGTTCATGTTTATCAAAATAGAAGTGGGACAGCTGGGAGGCAAAATAATAATCCTGAAAGTCAGGGAGAGCAGCTCCTCCCAACGTCACAGGGTTCTTCAGGATTCTCCAGGATAATTTGTGTCTGCCATGACCCCAAATAAATGAATTCAGGATGGATTCAATTGTCCTGAAAAATTTTTGTGGTATATAGAGGGGAGCATGCCAGACCAAATAGAGTATCTTGGGAAGGAGTATCATCTTAACTAAGCTGACGCGACCCATAACACCCAGGGGTAGTCTGGCCCAAGTCTGCGTCTTGTTCTTGATCAGAGCAAACAGGGGTTCAATGTTCAGTAGTTTATAATCTGAGAGCGATCTGGTGACCTGTACGCCAAGGTATTTAATCTGGGAGACCCTTGGAAGAGCCAGAGGAGGGGACGCGAACGAGGAGGGGAAATGGTCAATCGGAAGGATCTGGGACTTAGCCCAATTAATACTCAGCCCCGAATGGCCACCCATACGTTCTATGGACTGGAGGGCTGCTATAAGAGAAGGACCGGAGTCCGCCAGATACAAAAGTGTGTCGTCGGCATACATCCCAATCTTTTCTTCCAGGTTCCCCATCCTGAGACCTCGGATGCAAGTGTCCGCACGGACCATTATGGCCAACGGCTCCACAGCCAATGCGTAAAGCATGGGGGAAAGGGGGCAGCCCTGCCGGGTCCCTCTCTCCAGCGGGAACTGGTCAGAAACCCAACCATTCACAAACACTCTGGCCCTCGGGGATTGATAGAGGAGTTGGACCCAGCGAATAAAGCTGGGGCCAAATCCAAATCTTGAGAGACACTCCCACAGGTAGTTCCACTCCACGGAGTCGAAGGCCTTGGCGGCATCCAGCGCCACCACGACCCTCGAGCCAATTTCATCATGGGACCCCTGAATATTCATAAATAGGCGGCGAATATTCATGGCCGTGTTCTTCCCTGGCATAAAGCCGGTTTGGTCAGGGTGTATCAATGACAGAATAACCTGGTTAAGGCGGGAGGCTAGAATCTTAGCTAATATTTTAATATCTACCTGTAACAGGGAAATGGGCCTATACGACTCCGGGTATTTAGGGTCCTTTCCGGGTTTGGGAATTACGACTATTTGGGCTTCTCGCATAGATGGGGGTAGAACTCCTGAGTCAAATATAGATTTATACAGGTACTTAAGTTCAGGGATTAGGATTTCAGAGTAGGTGGCATAGAATTTAAGAGGTAGGCCATCCAATCCTGGGGCCTTGGATGAGGCCAGACAGGAAATGGCCTCGGAGATGTCCTCCTCAGTAATAGGGGCTTCCAGAATTTCAAGCTGGTCGTCTGTCAGTTTAGGGAATTGAACTCCCGCTAGGTAGTCCCTGGTGTCTTGGGGAGTGTGGGTGACCCTGGAAGTGTAGAGTGCACGGTAGAATCTCCCAAATTCCTCCGCCACCAGTTGCGGATCGGTGATGTCGTTCCCCTGCGGGTCGGTCAAGGACACCACCACAGGGGGACGCATATCCAAGTGGGCGAGATATGCGAGCAGTTTGCCCGATCTCTCTCCATACTCAAACACCCTCTGTCTACAGAAGAAGATACGTTGTTTAGCCTTCTCTATGTGCAATGGGAGACCTGGCGCGCCTGAATCTTTAGATTGTTGGCCGCGCTGGGCGAGGGGTCCCGGTGGAACGCCTCCTCCAGCGCCTGCAGGTGCTCCGCAGTGTGATAATGTCAGCTCTCTGAGATTTGAGAAATGTCAGGACCGCTGTGCGTTTGATCTTATTGCGTAAGCCTCTAACATTCCACGTGAGGAACTTCAGGGAACTCATGGTGGGTATATGGTGTGTATAATAGACCACAGCCAGACCAGGACCAGCAGAGCAGATAAGGACACATCAGACAGTACAGAACACATCAGCAACCAATATTGATAGTGCATGTATGACAATGACATAGTACCTTTAGCAGAAATAAACAATTGTGAACATAGTGGCAAATAAAAAACAGCCAAAACATTTCCCCTCCCTCCCAGTCCAGTGCCACCCCAACTCGGCATGAACATAGTATCCCAAAACCAGGTATCAACCGGGGACATCCAACGTGAAAAAAGCATTGGAGGCGAGGGACTTAATTTCAAAGGGACATAGATACCTGTGATGAACAGAAAACAAAAAAGGAGGAAAAAACAATCAGGTAAACGGGGGGAGTGAAAAAAGTCCATAGAGAACCTAGGGGGGCGACTTCTTCTCTGAGAAGTGCATGGGGTGTAGGGGCCACAAAAGCACAACACCATTGCAGCCGTGCAGAAGGGAGCCCCGCCTGCCATCAGGGTGATACGTAAAGTAGGATAGGAAGTTCCAGCAACGTTCGGTAAGCTGCCCTCTACAAGCATCTCCCATGCGTGGGGAGAACGGGGAATTAACAGTTAGGTCACCCGAAGGTGGCGAGCATGCTGTGAGATCCGAGGAGGGGCGGAAAAGGCTTTTAGGTCTGTCTCCCCCGTCCCGGCGGAGGGCACCCACTAGCAACAGAGCAACCGTGAGGCGAATCACCAGGGCACGAACAGGGAGTGCCACCGGCACAGGGGACAGCAGGGGAGAGAAAAGAAAAGTACTCACAGCTCCCAGACAGCGCGGTATGCTCAATCTCGCCGACCTCTCCGGTCAATCCAAGTGGATGCCGACTCTGGGTCCTCGAAAAAGTGGGTCCGACCGTCGCACTCCACACGAAGCTTTGCAGGGTACAGCATGGCGTATTTGAGGTGTAGAGTGCGGAGGCGCTTCTTAACATCCTGGAACCTGGACCGCTGCCGTTGCACCTCATTGGAGAAGTCCGGGAAGACGGCAACACGAGCGTTGGTATGGGGGATATTCCCCTTCTCTCTGGTTAGGCGGAGGATCTTGTCGCGATCCCTGAAATTAAGGAACTTCGCTATCAGGGTACGCGGTGGAGCTCCTTGGGGAGGAGGGCGGCCAGGGATTCGATGAGCTCTCTCCACTGCAAACATTACCGAAAATGCGTCTCTGCCGAAGGTTGAGGTTAGGAGGTTTTCAAGGAAGCTCTCCGGATCGGTGCCCTCAGCAGACTCAGGAAGACCGATGAAGCGGAGGTTACATCTCCGAAGGCGATTTTCCATGTCATCCTGTTTTGCGCTAATCTGTTGTAACTGGCGGCGCACCTCATCGGTGGTATGTTGTCTAGTGGTTCCAGTTTACCTGCTGTGCCTCCCGGTCCGGGTCATCTGCTGAGTTCCTGGTTCCTGTCTACTCACCTGCTGCAGTTCCTGGTTCCTGTCTGCTCATCTGCTGGTTCCTGTCTGCTCATCTGCTGGTTCCTGTTCATCTGCTGCTGCCCAGTGGTTCCAATCTACCTGCTGTGCCTCCCGGTCCGGGTCATCTTCTGAGTTCCTGGTTCCTGTCTACTCACCTGCTGTAGTTCCTGGTTCCTGTCCACTCACCTGCTGTAGTTCCTGGTTCCTGCCTCCTCACCTGCTGGTTCATGATCACCTGCAGTAGTTCTTGATCCTGCCAGGCACTCGTACCCCTTCCACCTCCGTGCTTCCTGTTATACCACCAGGGGCCGCCGGTGGGAGCCGTAAGGGAGGCCTCCCTCTGCTAACCGGGCTCGTCACCGTCAGGTACGTGACACATACCCTGGTGATTTTGGCCTGATAACATGCACACAAGTTGACCCAGAGGGGTTTGAATGGCTATTAAAGGTAATCATCCTCATCTGTGAACTGTTTGCTTGTAATTAGTGTGTGTGTATAAAAGGTCAATGAGTTTCTGGACTCCTGACTGACCCTTGCATCCTTCATCCTGTGTTGCACTGACATTTCTGGATTCTGAGTCAAGGAGTGCAAAATGAGGGGTTCTGTTGAAACCAAACCACGGTCAGGTAGATCAACTAAAATTTCAGCCAGAACTGCCCGGAAAATTATTTGGGATGCAAATGCCACAAAGTATCCCGCTTACAATACGCCAAACAGCACAGTGACAAGCCTCAAACCTTCTGGCACTAAGTCATTTGGAGTGATGAGACCAAAATTGAGCTTTTTGGCCACAACCATAAACACCTTTGGAGAGGAGTCAACAAGGCCTATGATGAAAGGTACATCATTCCTACTGTGAAACATGGAGGTGGATCGCTGATGTTTTGGGGATGTGTGAACTACAAAGGCACAGGAAATTTGGTCAAAATTGATGGCAAGATGAATGCAGTATGTTATCAAAAAATACAGGAGGAACATTTGTATTCATCAGCCAGAAATCTGCACATTGGGGCAAACTTGGACATTCCAACATGACAATGATCCAAAACACAAGGTCAAGTCCACATTGTCATTGGCTACAGCAGAATAAAGTGAAGGTTCTGGAGTGGCCATCTCAGTCTCCTGACCTCAATATCATTGAGCCACTCTGAGAAGATTTCAAACGTGCAGTTCATGCAAGACAGCCCAAGAATTTACAGGAGCTGGAGGCTTTTTGCCAAGCAGAATGGTCAGCTTTACCATCAGAGAAGATAAAGAGCCTCATCCACAAATACCACAAAAGACTTAAAGCTGTCATTGATGTTAAAGGGGGCAATACACGGTATTAAGAACTGGGGTATGTAAACTTTTGATCAGGTTATTTGGGTAGTTTCTGTTGTGATTATGATTTAAAAAGAGTAAACACAGTTTATTGATAATAAATGGCTTCAGCCAAACACTAACCATGAGTGAAAGAAAAGTTTTTGTGTTATTATTCATATTCTCTGAAAAATGGCCAAGAAATCATAAGTTCTGCCAAGGTATGTAAACTTATGAGCACAACTGTATAAATATATATGAATATATACACAGTATACTGTATATACTGACAGTTTGCAGTAGAGAACAATGTAAAAAGGTACAGGCATGAACAGGCAACTGTACCATTTTACCTAAAATGATCCTTAGAGGAGAGAGGGTAGAAGCTAATAGTGGTGTAAAGGGTGGAGTTGGGGAGGAGGCAGAGCAGGAACTAATCACAAACGTGTGTGTATGTGTGGGAGAGTTGTGAATGACAGCTGCTAATGTATCATTAGATAAGAGTGAATGGGAGCTAACCATGGGCAGTTGAAGTAGGAAAAGGGAGACAGACAGCAGCTGACAGCCAACTGGAGGGGGGGGGGGTTGGTGGAGAACTATGCTTTATCTACAGAACATAGATGAAAGCACTGAATGAACAAAGTGTTTTTTAAATACAAGAATGATCCAGGAACAGCAGTGCCCTTGGAGGAATCCTTGCATGATAAGTTATGGGTCATGTGTGTCTTATTTTCTTGCTTTTGTGTCCAGTTTTGCTTTACTATATATACACTATCTATTACTGTGGACAGTGGAGGTAGGAAAAGAGAATCAGGATAGCAGCTGAGGAGGGTTGAGGGGTTAGATAGAAAGCCATTCCCTCTCCCTCTCCAGGACAACCTTTAAGTAGCCTATTAACTGTGGCTAACTTCCATAGGAAATGTTCCCATTACAATCCTCAGGACAGAGACCAGGGTGGGGAATCTTAGGCTGGCATTAGGAGGAGCCAAGAAAGGAAAAGTATGAAAACAATTTTTCTCATTCTTGGACTCATGTAAGCCTACTAGGGATGTAGCGAGCAATGCCACTAAAGGAGGGAAAAAGGCTCAAAAGACATACCAAACTTTCTGCCTAAACAATTTTAATGAGTGACAGCTGCAGTAATAACATTAGAACCAAATGGCTAAAAGACGGTAAGGCCACATCCACTCTGTAATTGTGAATAGGTGTTAGCTGCCCTCCAGCTCATTGCTTGCACACCACACCTGCTGAAACATTGGCATACGTCACCCTAGAGACCGCTATACTTCTCGTGAAATGTGCTGTAACCTCCAATGGCAGAGAAGACCCAGAGAGCTACAAGCAATTCAAACCATTTTCACAGAATAGGAAGAACTAACCCTTGTCAATACAGTAAAACCTTTCTTTGACCCAGTTGGGACACAGAGATTGTCTTTGAAAGACCTTAGTTTGTTCCTGGTAGCTCAAGACAGAGGGAAAGAACAAGATCCAATTTCTTCCATACTTCTTCTGTCTCATCATCTGAGGCCAGAAGAACAGATTACCAATTCATGTGGAATGTAGTTAAGACCTTGGGTAGAAAAGCTTGGACCGTCCTAAAAATAACCTTGTTTTGAAACACAAGGCAGTATGGTTTATTATCAGAAAAGACACATAATTCTTATACTCTTCTTGTGGAAGCAGTTACGGTAAGGAAAATCTTTTTCAAGGTTAGATGGAACAAAGAGTAAGAGGAGATCAGATCAAAAGAAGGAGATAAGACCTTTAGGACAAAAGACAAATTTCACTTGAGAAAGAACAGTCTAACTGGTGGTCTAATCTTTATTGTGGCCTTTAAAAAAACAAATAAGTAGAGGATTAGAGGCCCATTTGCTATTTGTCATAGGTGATTGTGCCAAAACCAGAGCCTTTACCGATCTGTATGACAAGCCATTCTCTAACCCATTCTAAATTTTGCAGAAATTTGAGAGCTGAAGGAAACAAGATAACTTCAATTCTTCTCTGAAGATTTGCTCAAGAAAGCCTTCCTCCCGTGTTAATAAGTTGAATTAGTTAAATCCTTTTGAGTTTACAAAATTGTCTTAGGCACCCCCTCTATAACCTCCAGGCCATCAACTTTAGCCTCCCAGGATTCAGATGAAAAGACTTGTTTTGAAGTAAGAGATCCCAGCAACAATGTAGCGGAACTGGCAACTTCAGCTTAATTCTCCATACCAGTGGAAACCCCGCCTTTTTCAGCCCAAAAGGCATAATTACTTTCTCCCATTGTATCTTCAGAAGAACTTTGAGAATCAGTGGACTTGGAGGCAAAACATACACCAGATGAACAGTTTGGACAAGCCAATCCCAAACGTGTTTGGCTTGGGATCACAGCACACTTATTTTGATTAAACAAGTGACAGATTTATTTTGGCACCAGTTTGGACATTGGGACTGCATTTATATATTTCTGAAAACCCAAAAGATGCAGCGCTAGTGGTGATAGGACATTTCAGATATCTGAATATGAGAAATGACTGTATGCACAAAATGTTCATGGAAGAACCAAAGAGTGACAAGATAAAAAGGCACTAGTAAGGTGCCCTTTGCAAGGTAAAGTGACAATCAAAACTGGGTGAACTTGGTGAGTGAACCAAAGTCAAAAATCAATGATAAAAGCACCAATAATATGTGTGATACATGTGAGGATGAGTTCTTAATGGATAAGTTCCCTTTGGATGGAGCAGCAAGGAATGGAGACCTTAGTTATACCAACGTGGTGGGCTTGCTGTATACACTGTGTATCACCTGTGGAACTTGAGCTTGTATACTATCCACTTTATGGCAAGGAAGTAAGAAATGGGTACTCTTGCCGTTCGTAGAGGACACACACGTCAGCGACGGTGTGTCAATCATGCATAAACCAGGTGTCGTGGAATCAGCTTCCAAGGAGTGATGTTCAAGGAGGAAACGCTGGATGTCTCAGCAAACGCCGTCACCGTCATGAACTATCAACCATAAATGGGGAATGCAGGATCTCACCAATCCGGAACCTATGGTATCCAAAAAAATAAACATGAAGAAAGCAGGAAACAATGCTCCACATAGTGTAGATAAATCCGGGGTAGAAGGTAAAAAACTGGCCTTTATTGGCGTAAAAACGAGACATAAAAAATATATATCCACATACAAGCAGCTCTGAGGTGCATGTACAAAGAAGTATTAAAAGCAAAAAAGCGTGGTGGAGAGAGCCGAGCAGGCTATATGTCCGACATGTTTCGATTAAGAACTCTTCAACTGGGGCATAACCTGCTTATCCCACAACACGCTCATATATAGTGATCAAACTAATCTAATAATTACCACACACAATCAACAGCTGATTCTGAAAAGTGTCCCTTCATTTGTCCAGCCAATCACCGTGGATACTCACATAGAACACGCCCATCGCTGGCCGGAAAATCCAATCTGCGGGCAGACATGAACTACGTGTCCGCATCATCATGCTGTCGTCCAGTGAAGTCATCACGCAGCGCCATATCACAGCGCTTGCGTTCCAAGCCACTTAACCACCAGGCGCCGTATACACGTATCAACTGGAGGTGTGGCGACTGCGTGACGCAAGTGAAGGCAGTACCTCCCAATGCTTTGTATCATCCGACAAGTATTGTCATCAACTGATGTGTCTCGCTGCAGATGTAACGTCGCTCAAGACTACAGGCATAGGGCAGGCAGGACAACTGATAAGTCACATTTTCAAGCTGGGTAAAGAGCCAGTAGTGTGCATAACTGTGCCCAATTATTAGACCGATAAATGGATGAATACCTCTCATGTAGGGATGAGCTCGGTGTTCGAGTCGAACATAGGTTCGACTCGAACATCGGCTGTTCGCGCGTTCGGCGAACAAGGAACGATTTGGGCCGTTCGCGCCAAATTCGAGTGACGCGAACGGCCCACAATACACTGCGCCATCGCAGTGTAATCCCGGCGCTGTGATTGGCCAAGCATGCACTGTGACCCTGCATGCTTGGCCAATCACAGCGCCGGCAGCGAGGAGAGCAATGATTGGCCACAGGCAGGATGCCTGTGGCCAATTATAGCTGAGGGGGTTTAGTACACGCCCCACACTATAAAAGGCCGCCAGCGCGGTGGCCTCGTGTAGTGTGTTCCGGAGCAGGGAAAGTGAAGGATAGGCAGGGGCAGTGTCAAATCTATTCTTTGCTAAACCTTGTGTGTAGGGACAGAGAAGGATAGGCAGGGAGAGTGTCAGTGTCATATTCTTTGCTAAACCTTGTGTGTAGGGAGAGAGAAGGATAGGCAGGGAGAGTGTCAGTGTCATATACTTTGATAAACCTTGTGTGCAGGGAGAGAGAAGGATAGGCAGGGGACAGTGTCAGTGTCATATTCTTTGCTAAACCTTGTGTGCAGGGAGAGAGAAGGATAGGCAGGGAGAGTGTCAGTGTCATATACTTTGATAAACCTTGTGTGCAGGGAGAGAGAAGGATAGGCAGGGGACAGTGTCAGTGTCATTGTTGCTAAGCCTCCTGCACATTATACACCTGAAGTTAGCCCGTATTGCTGCTTTTTCCTGGTGTGTTACACCAACAGGATTTTGCGGCACTTACAGTGGGCGGAGTGTGCCTCCTGACCATATTACACCTGAAGTTAGCCTGTATTGCTGCTTTTTCCTGGTGTGTTACACCAACAGGCATTTGCGGCACTTACAGCGGGCGGAGTGTTTCAGTTGCTGCAGGATTTTGGACTGAGAGGATGTGCCTGTAGGGAGCTCCTGGAGCTCCAGGAGGAGGGGGTGTGATGGCCTCTTCCAGCCCAGGACCAGGCGGCTTTCCCGGCCTGATGTTGCTGCCTCCTCCCTGGGGATTAAAGACCTGTCCAGGGAGGAGATGCTATTTCTGAAAACCCAGCACGAATTGCTGGACTGGACTCTGGCCCAGCCTGGGGAAGGCCCGGCTAAGGTGCAGCGAAGGATCACAAGGATCAAGGATCTAGTCCAGAAGGCCAGCCGGGCCTTCTGTGGGAAGTCTGCAGTGCTGACCGACCTCCGGAATCGCAGGGACCGGACCAGCAGCTTCAGGAGGGGGGAGTTCAGTATGGCCATTGACTCCCTGAAAGGCCAGTGTGGGGAACTCTGGGGCCTGCTGGGTGGCCTCTGTGAGAGGGGTCGAGGTGAGACCGACTTCCTTTTGGAAATCAGGGATGAGCTGAAAAGGGCCAGCAAATAAGGATCCCAGGCTGTCAGGCGCAGCAACCAGCGGAGCCAGCAGGCACAGCCCCAGTCTGAAGAAAGAGCCATGGAAACATCAGGCTCAGGTGGTTTGGCTGATGGAGCAGGAAGCAGATCTGGTGAGGATTCTTCCCCCCTCCCCGGGAGGCGCAGTCCCTGACAGCCTGGCTGTGGAGGGTCCCCGGGACCATGCGGTGCTAGGATCAGAGAAAGCTACCAGCATTCAGGCTGGCCCGGGTAGGGTATCTGAGGATACAGCCAGGGGAAATCAGGAGGGGAACGCCGTGGGGAATGCAGTGGGGAGGGGAAAGCTGGGGCGCACCCCAGTGGTGGTCCTTACACCGCTCCCAGGGATCAGGCCAGAGACAGAAGCAGGAGAGACTTCCAAACATGTTGCTGTTGCTGGGGCCCCAATGACCCCGGTGATTCCCGCATGTAGCCAGGTGCAAGGCAGGCCACTGCTAATGGTGGATCCTGCCACTACCGCTCGTGCTGTGGAGGAGGGGGAGGGGTTTGGCAAGCATGGACAATTCAAGCAGGAATAACTGTTAAAGATGGTGGTAAAAGGTTGGAGGCTGTTGGTGGGGAGGAGGGGGGCGCCATTGCCTAAGGGTGAGTGCAGTAAGCAACAAACTGCTGCACAAACAAAGGGTGTATTGGCACCAAAAAAAGGAACTGCCTTTGCTGACAGTAGGGGCGGGGCTGGGGGGCGTGACTCTGGCAGGCTGGGTGGTCGGGGGGAGGAGTCTGGGCGGGAGTCCGGGCGGGAGGCGGAGCTGGGAAGGTCGGGTGGTGTTTCTATGACCACTTCCGGTTTCTCTGGTCGGCCTGACCCGGAAGTGGGCGGGCAGGCTGACCCGGAAGTAAGGTCTGTACAGGAAGTGGTCGGGGATGGCCAGGAGCACGTCCAGTTGGCAGCCTCTGACGGCCTGAATGACCAGGTAATGTCTGAAGCATGTGGAGGGTTGGCAGGAGGTGATTTAATTGATTTTATGGAGTCATCTGGGGACCTGAGTGCCGCTCAGAGAGTGGGTAGGTGGAGCGATGCCGAGGCGGGGGATCTGTCTGGGGATCACCCAGCCTTGGCTTTTATCAGGGGTATTGAATCCCAGGAGGGACAGTTATGCATGAAGGAGAAGGAACAGCCACAGGAGCAGGGGGGGAGCCATCTGGGGCTCATGCCTGCTGCTCCAGTGGGCCCCTAGTGGTAGACCCTCCTCCCAGTGTTAGGAGGAGGGGTGTTGTGGGTGTGGCTTGCTCCGGGGGGGTGGTGGATGGGAGGGACCCCCCCCGGCAGGATTAGGCCGGGGGGTTCCCCCGGGTGGTGTGTCAGCCATGGGTGCTGGGGTGCCCTCCGAGGGTGGCCCTGGTGATGCGGCGGAGGGCACTTCTGGCGCTCAGGCTGGGGGTGTTTTGGGGCAGGCCCAGGAGGCAGAGCTGCTTGAGGCACTGAGGGAGACCAGGTCTTTTGCCCAGGTGGCAGGGACCAGCGTCCCTTTGGCCCCCCTGTACGGCCAGTTTGGTGCCCAAAACTTCCGGGTTCCCCCCGCAGACCAGCTCCAGGGGGCGAACCCATGGTCGAGGGGTACAGGGGGTCCGGAGAGGCGCAGGCGCAATGTTGTGCAGCTGCGGTGGGAGGGACCTGGACAGTGCCCCAGCAGGGGGCAGGTAGTGGATCTTCTGCTGAAGGGGGCCAACTTCAAGTTAGCCGACCTCTTCGCGGTGATCCATCCCACGGGCACCAAGGAGTTTGATGTTAGTTTTTCCTCCTTGGTGCTAATGGAGCTTTTTCTCACTGTCTATGAGCTCCTGAAGAGGTCGGAGCCGTGGAAGCTGTTTAAGGTGGTCCCCCTGTCCAGGCAGGAAGAAATAAAGTCCCTGACCATTTTGGTCAGGAACGAATCCCTCCCACCTGAGGACATTGCCACCTGGTTGGGGAGGTATGGGCAGCTGCAGTCTCCCCTCCGCAAAAACCTGGATGAGCGCGGGGTCTGGACCGGGGCTTGCTTGACCAGGATCCGTCTCAAGCACCAGGGGACTAGTGTGACCCATGTCCCCGGAAGTGCGTTTATTGGGAGAGATAGGATCCTGGTCTTTTACCCCGGTCAGCCCCGTCGCTGCTTCAGGTGTGGGAGTCCCACCCATTTGAGTGCAGATTGCACAACGCCCCGGTGTGTCAGGTGCAACAGGCCTGGGCACTCCTCGGAGACTTGCAGACTAATTGTCTGCAACCTCTGTGGGGTGTCCGGCTACCCATTCAGCCGCTGCCCTAAGGCTTTTAGGGGGCATGCGGCTGATGGGGATGGGCCAGGCCCAGAAGACGTACCGGAGGGGGTGGGTCTCCCACCTCAGGCACCTCAGGCAGGCCCAGGTGATGGGCCTGGGGTAGGTGGCCCAGAGGGACCTTTGCCGCAGAGACAGAGGCCCGGGCGTAGGCGTGGCGGAGTTGGGGCCCCTGCTGGGAATGTGCCTGGTCCCTTGGGACTTGTTTCTGGGGGGCCGGGTGCACCAGCATCGGGCCCAGTAGGGGTGAGGGGCCCTCTGTTAGGGGCCTCCCCCCTCCCCCTCTTTTTTGTGTATCTTCCCCTTCTACCCCCTCTCTTTCCCCCCCTCTACTACCCTTCCTCCCCCCCTTCTTTCCCTCCTCCTCCCCCTCCTCCCCCTTTCCCCCCTCCTCTCCCTCCTTCCCCCTATTCTTCTTCCCTTCCCCCTTCCTCTTCGCCCCCTTCCCCCTCCCGTCCCATCCTGGATCCCCTTGTGGTTTCCCAGGATTCGGGGGGGGGGAGATGGAGGTGGCTGAGTCGTCGAGGGGCCTGCACAAGAGGCCCATGGGGGCTGCAGAGGAAGGTGAGGAAGAGGAAGAAGAAGAGGGATCCTGGGGAGGGGGTTGTGGGACCCCGGGTTGTCCCTGGTGGGGACCCTGGGGGGCCCCCCCAGTGATGCTAGGGAATATGTACGGGGTCCTCTCCGAGGACCCCGGGGTGTAGGCGAAAACGCAGAGGAGAATGCAGGCCAAAATCACTAAGGATGGCGGTACCCTCTCCAATACGCGTTGCGACTATTAATGTCGCAAGTGTGCGTTCTGCGGCGGCTCGTTTTATGGCCTTCGATTTTCTCAGCCGAGTTGAAGCTGACATTTTGTTTTTGCAAGAGACCTGGCTGGCATCGGTGGCAGAGATGCATCTAGCAAAGAGGGAGTGGAGGTGCGGGCCCTCCCTCTGGTCTCTTGCGGCCGAGCCCTGCAGTGGAGTTGCAGTCCTTTTTAAGACTGGTCCGGTGGTTTGCCGATGAGTGATTGAGGTAGAGGTCGGTAGGTGCCTGGTGGTGGACGCCATCGTGAGGGGGCAATTCCTAAGGCTGATCAACTTCTATGGCCCTCAGACCAAGAGGGACAGGAGGAGCCTCCTCACGATGGTCAAGCCCTACTTGTTTACGTCCCAGCAGGTGGTCTTTGGTGGTGACTATAACATGGTCACCAGATCAAAGGATCGTGCAGGCGCCTCAGGCCCCCTGGGATATGATAGCATCTAATTGAATAGAATAGTAAGGGAAGCCGGATTGGTGGATGCACATGTTCAGTGCCTCCCCAACCACACTGGGTTCACCTATGCCGAGGTAATAGTAGGAGTAGGTTAGATAGGTTTTTTTTAAAGGGGAGCTCTACCTTTGCGGCACCTGTGCTGCAGGCGGTGGAGTTCTCCGATCACTGTATGGTTTCTGTGACTCTGAATGTGGCCGACACTCCTCAAAAGGGTCGAGGTTTCTGGCGTCTTAATGGATCGCTGCTCAAGGACCTCGAGGTTAGGGAGGCCTATGAGATCTTCCTTGCGGATCAGGCCTCGCTCCTTGAGAGCGGCTGCTCCCGCCAGGAATGGTGGGAAGTGGTGAAGAAGAGGTCGGAGGGCTTTTTCCGCAGGATCTCTAGGTACCGGGCGACATCCAAGTACCTGGCCTACCAGAGGTTGCGCAGGCAGTTAGACCACCTGGTTTCAGCTGGGGGCCCTCAGGAACAGATATCCGATCTGAAACCTCAGATAAAGGGGTGTCAGTATGACCGTCTTGCCTCCCTAGTCCTTGAAAGGGATTACGGGAAGTTTTCCTCCCCGGATCCCTACAGGAGCTGTGGTGAGGCGGTGAGTTCGAAGGTCATACATGGCTTGAAGGATGCCTCAGGGTCCCTGGTCCGGACCGGGTATCCTGGGCATCATTGGGGACCATTTTTCAGGCCTCCTTCGAAGGAAGCCTTTAGATATGGAGAAAGCCAGGGCGTTTCTTGATGAGACCCTGCTTCGTGCGGGGCCTGATCTCCCGGACTCTCTGACAGCGGAAATCTTGGTTGCAGAAATCGAGCAGGCCATCGACTCTTTGTCCTTAAAAAAGTCGCCGGGGCCTGATGGGCTTACGGCTGAATTTTATAAAACCTTTAAGAGTCTTTTGGCTCCTCATTTGAGGGAGGTTTTCAATGAGTGTTTGGCCAACGGCCTGCTCCCTCCCTCAATGAGAAGGTCAGCCTTGATTCTGCTGTCAAAGGGGAAAGATCCGACTGTGATTGAGAACTGGCGCCCGATCGCCCTTCTCACTACAGATAGGAAGTTGCTGGCGAAAATACTCTTTTTGCGTATGTCAGCAGTCGCTGGCGAGATGCTTTCTGTCTCCCAGCACTGTACAATTCCTGGCCGGAGCACCTTTAGTGCCGTCCTGAACGTCCGGGAGGCCGTGGAAAGGTGCAGGGCAATGGGAGATGGGCGGTATCTGCTGGCATTAGACCAGGCCAAGGCTTTTGACCGGGTGAACCATGAGTACCTCTGGCTTCTTCTGAGAAAGTACGGTTTGCCTGAGCAATTTGTGAATTGGCTGAAAGTATTGTACAGGGGGGCAGTGAGCTTCCCTCTTGTCAATGGTTGGGTGGGTCCTGCCTTTGCTGTGGACTCTGGGGTCAGGCAGGGTTGCCCGTTGAGCCCCCTTCTCTACGTTTTTGCCGTCGATCCCTTTGTGAGAAGGCTCGACTGTGAGCGTTTGAGGGGGGTTCCGGTGGAGCCTTGCATTGGTCTGGATCCGGCAGTGAGGGTGGTGGCCTAGGCGGACGATGTCTCGTGGTGGTGTCCAGCCGCGAGGAGGCCCTATTTGTGGAAACGCAAATTGGGAGCTACTCCGAGGCATCTGGTTCGTTGCTCAATTGGGACAAGAGCGAAGTTCTCTGGTTGGGGAAGTAAGGCGAGCAGTTCGCTCTTCCGGACGTGTTTCCCCAGCCCCAGCCAGAAGTTAAAATTCTTGGCATCCTATTTGGCCCGGGTGATTACCCCAAGCTAAATTGGGAGCGCAGACTGGTCGGTGCATCTCGGAAGGTGAATGCCTGGAAGGGCTGGAAGCTGTCATTGAGGGAAAGGGTAAGCCTGGTCAAAACATACCTACTGCCAGAGTTCCTCTATGTCAGCTACGTTTGTATTTTGCCGGCATCTCTCTATGCCCGGATCTCTGGCCTGTTTTTCCTGCTGTTGTGGGGAAACAGGCTAAATCTGATCAAGAGGGAAGTCACGTACCGACAGAGGAGGCATGGTGGGTTGGATATGATCAATCCGGTGGTGTTTTTCATCACCTTATTTGTGAAATTCAACCTGCAGTCCATCTTTGTGGACCTGCCTACTCTGTGGGAGCGCTCATGCAAGAACTGGCTCTTGCTGTTCCTGAGTAGGTGGGAGGATGGGGGTCGGCCCGGTGATCTTCGTAGATCACACGGGTATCTCCCGTCCTATGTCCCCCAAGCTTTGAAGGTACTGAGGCAGTGGCGGATAACTGCCCTGGAGGTGGGCTCTTTGGGTCGGCGTGAGCTGTACTCAAGAGTCATGGCCTCGGAC
The DNA here is from genome assembly GCA_029206835.1 of Rana muscosa. NCBI lineage: Eukaryota > Metazoa > Chordata > Amphibia > Anura > Ranidae > Rana > Rana muscosa. The sequence goes on along the minus strand of CM055120.1, from coordinate 216,129,910 downwards.
ATTTAGAGGCCACTGTCTTTAAGGGATTGCCCGGAGAAAGTCCTTGAGAAGGGGCTAGCCCTTCTGAATTCCCCAAGAGTCCCAAGCAAGTTTTGGGATCTTGCGTGGAGGGCTTTCCACGGACGCCTCTATGTCCGTGGAAACCTAAAGTTTAGGAACCTAGGGGACAGAGGTTGTCCTCGTGCAGAATGTGGGGGGGCATTGGAGACCATGGACCACTTTTTGGCCGAATGCCCCTTCAACATTAAGGTTCGCGAGGGGGCAGGGGAAGCCATTGGTTATCCCTGACTCTCGTCCTTGACTTACTCTGAGGTGGTGTACGGCGACTTTAGGGTTCACAGAGGGTTTGAGTTATCGTCACTTTATTTAGCTAGCTTAGTGGCTCTCTATTACACATGGCACGCTCGGTGTTTGGTGTCCACTAGGGGCAAAGTCCTGTCCACGCATGAGGTGGTGGGTGATATCTTTCGGGAGTTGGTGAAGGTGGGGAGTCTTGAGAGGGAAAGGGTTGGAGCCAATAGGAGTGCCCGGCTGTGGAGGGGTTTCTCCTTCCGGCCTCCTTGAGGACTCTGGGCCTTTTTCTTTCGGGGGGTGGTTCTTTCTGTCCTTTTCACCCCCCTTAGATTTTGGGTTCTTTTTTAAAGTAGGGCTTGCAGGCATTCTAGACCTTATTTGCGTTCTCGCCTGTAAGTAGCCGGTGGGTGGTTGGTGTTAGCGTTTAGGTTTGGTGTTAGTGTTAGGTTTGATGTGTGTTAGTATTAGGATTTCGTAAGATTAGTGGGTGATGTGTTCTTTTTCTTGTGTTTTAGGATTTCGGATATATATAATGAGAAACCCACGTTTGGGTGGTCGGAAAGTGGGTAAGGGTGGTGCTGGTGAGTTTTGGTAATGTGTGTTAGTTTGATGTGTTAGGGTTTCTTTAATGTATATGTTATTTATTTTTGTATATATACTGGCAGTAGTTTTTAAAATAAACAAAAATTTACAGCGGGCGGAGTGTGCCTCCTGACCATATTACACCTGAACTTAGCCTGTATTGCTGCTTTTTCCTGGTGTGTTACACCAACAGGATTTTACGGCACTAACAGTGGGCGGAATGTGCCTCCTGACCATATTACACCTGAACTTAGCCTGTATTGCTGCTTTTTCCTGGTGTGTTACACCAACAGGATTTTGTGGCACTTACAGCGGGCGGAGTGTGCCTCCTGACCATATTACACCTGAAGTTAGCCTGTATTGCTGCTTTTTCCTGGTGTGTTACACCAACAGACATTTGCGGCACTTACAGCGGGCGGAGTGTGCCTCCTGACCATATTACACCTGAACTTAGCCTGTATTGCTGCTTTTTCCTGGTGTGTTACACCAACAGGATTTTGCGGCACTTACAGCAGGCGGAGTGTCCCTCCTGATCATATTACACCTGAACTTAGCCTGTATTGCTGCTTTTTCCTGGTATGTTACACCAACAGGATTTTGCGGCACTTACAGCGGGCGGAGTGTGCCTCCTGACCATATTACACCTGAACTTAGCCTGTATTGCTGCTTTTTCCTGGTGTGTTACACCAACAGGATTTTGCGGCACTTACAGCGGGCGGAGTGTGCCTCCTGATCATATTACACCTGAACTTAGCCTGTATTGCTGCTTTTTCCTGGTGTGTTAAACCAACAGGATTTTGCGGCACTTACAGCGGGCGGAGTGTGCCTCCTGATCATATTACACCTGAACTTAGCCTGTATTGCTGCTTTTTCCTGGTGTGTTACACCAACAGGCATTTGCAGCACCTACAGCAGGCGTAGTGTGATTCCTGCAAAATATACTCCTGAAGCTAGGCCTTATTGCTGGTTTTCCCATTTCCCTGCAGGCCATTAGAATGTCTGGAAAGCAAACAAGGAGAGGCAGACAGTCAGGAGCCAATAAAAGAGGGCAAGCAGGCTCTGTGTCTAGAGACAACAGTGCTGGTCGTGGACGTGGTGCATCGCCATCAGCACGTGGCCATGGGACACGCTTGTCCTTCTTTGCGGCAGCTGGACGTGTTGAGCCGCATCATGCCGAAGACTTGGTAGAGTGGATGACCAAGCCCTCCTCATCCTCCTCACCCTCTCTCACCCAGACTCAGGGTACTGGCAAAACAGCTGCCAAAGCGTCCTCTTCCCTGGTATCAATGTCATCATCAGTCACTCCTTCCCTAGACCAACCATGTCCCCCGAACTGTTTGAGCACAGTGTTGGGTACATGCTCCAGGAGGATGCCCAGCGTTTCGAAGGGTCTGATGATGATACCCAGCTAAAGGAAGGCAGTAGCGTGAGAGCAGAGAGAGGGGATGCTCAAGAAGGACACCAATCTGGCAGTCATGTTCCAGCAGCTGCAGCATACTGCCAGATTGGCTCCAGTGATGAGGAGGGAGGGGATGATGAGGTCACTGACTCCGCGTGGGTGCCTAATAGGAGAGAGGAGGAGGAGGAGGATGAGGAGGAGGCACATCTCCAACGAGGCAGGATGCCCTCGGGGGGCCAGCGTAAGGGCAGCACACCGACGGAATCACACCGCAGAGCTCCGCCTGTGCAGGGCGCTGCCTCTGCCCGTTATTCAAAAAGTTCTTTGGTGTGGGCCTTTTTTGAGTCGAGTGCATCAGATCGCACAGCTGCTGTTTGCAACATATGTCTCAAGCGTATATCGCGTGGCCAAAACATCACCCGCTTGGGCACCACATGCTTGACCAGACATATGTTGACCTGCCATGCAGCTCGTTGGCAAGCCTACCTTAAAGACCCACACCAAAGAACAAAGCTGACCTCTTCTTGCACCGCATCAGCTGGGATCTCCAACCCCACTATACCTTCAGTCCTCTCTGAAACCTGCTCTGAGAGGAATGAAGGTGTAGAATTAGGTGTGTCACAGCCAAGTACTTGCGGGCACTCTGCTAGCAGTACACCGACGTCCGATTCTAGCAGGCAAATTTCCCTGCCCCAGCTGCTGGACCGTCGAAAGAAGTTCACTCCCAGCCATCCACATGCCCAGTGGTTGAATGCTAGCTTGGCTAAATTGCTAGCGCTTCAACTGCTGCCTTTTCAGTTGGTAGACTCGGCCCCCTTCCGTGAGTTTGTGCAATGTGCGGTTCCTCAGTGGCAGGTTCCCAAACGCCACTTTTTCTCACGGAAGGCGATTCCGGCTCTCTACCGGCATGTGGAAGGCAATGTCTTGGCCTCACTGGACAGGGCGGTCAGTGGTAAGGTGCATATTACCGCTGACTCATGGTCCAGCAGGCATGGACAGGGACGTTACCTTTCTTTCACGGCCCATTGGGTCACTCTTTTGGCAGCTGGGAAGGATGCAGGACAAGGTGCAGTAGTGTTGGAGGTTGTTCCACCGCCACGCCTCCAAAATGCTACTACTGGTTGTGACACACCTCTCTCCTCCACCCCCTCCTATTCTTCTTCCTCCATGGCCTCTTCCTGTGCTTTATCCTCGGAACCAGCGGTGCTCCGTAGGCGTTCAAGGGGCTATGCAAGTACGCAGGCAAAAAGATGCCATGCCGTGCTTGCGCTGGTGTGTTTGGGGGACAGGAGCCACACTGGGGCAGAGGTTCTGTCTGCTCTGCAGGGGCAGGCCGAGAGGTGGTTGACGCCACGCCAGCTTAAGCCAGGAATGGTAGTTTGCGACAATGGCACCAACCTCCTCTCCGCTCTCCGACAGGGACAACTGACCCATGTGCCCTGTGTGGCTCACGTCCTTAACCTGGTGGTGCAGCGGTTCTTGGGCAGGTACCCGGGCTTACAGGATGCCCTGAGGCAGGCCAGGAAAGTCTGTGTGCATTTCCGCAGATCTTATAATGCCAGTGCTCGCCTGGCTGAGCTGCAAAAGGAGTTGAACCTGCCCAAGAACCGCCTTATATGTGACATGCCCACCAGGTGGAACTCAACATTGGCCATGCTGCAGCGGCTGCACACGCAGCAGAGGGCCATCAATGAGTACCTGTGCATCTACGGCACCAGGACATAGTCAGGGGAGCTTGGTTTTTTTTCACCACACCAGTGGGGCATGATCAGGGATGCATGCACTGTCCTGGCACCATTTGAGGAGGCCACAAGGATGGTGAGCAGTGACAGTGTCAGGAAAGGTTCCATCCGCTGGTGGCATTTATTATTTATCTTGCAGTACTGTGGTCCACCAGCAGGTGTCTCCTGGCAGTTTGTAACTGTCAGGAGAATCTTTCCCTGCTGGTGTTGTATTATCTTTTGGACGCAGTACTGGTTTCCACCAGCGGATGGATCCTGGCAGTGTGGAGCAGACTGCCCTCCCTCCGATCAAGTGTGACCTGAAGCTAATCAGGCATTCCTATAAATACCCGGCAGGTGTATACACACACTGCCCTGGTATCGTCCTCGTGCCCTGACCTGTAGCCTGTCTGCTTGAACCTTGATCCATGTATCCTGATCCCTGTAACCTGAACCTGTGACCTGATCCTGAACCTGTTGTGTCCGTCCTGATCCCTGCTCTGCAGCCTGGTTGCCCCCTGCTTGATCCTGTCTCCCTGTCCTGATCCATCCTTACCCCATCTGCTGATCCCCCTGTGTATGACCTCGGCCTGGCCCTGTTTATGATTCTGGTTTCCCCATTACTTGTACATATTTGTCTGTTACTGTTATTAATTGTGGGTTCTGTTTGTTATTGGTTGTTGTGCACTGTGTGGTATTGGAGGTGGTTATATATATATATATATATTATTTCACTTATCTTTAATAAATCTTTATATTTCACTTATACGTGTTTGGTGTTCCTCTGTTGCTAGCTGCACAGTTCTGGTCACACTTGGTACGTGACAGTATACCAGGGCCATTAATGATCAGAAGTAGCTGCACAGAGGACCCATTTTGGTTACTCTGCTAAAATGAACTCTGATATGATTCCTTATTATACTCTGCTGGCGTCAGAGAGTGGTGAATATCTCCGTCAGACACTGAAAGAGTGGACCAGTGATCAGCTGCTAGAGATTATTCGTTTAGCTCACTCCTGGGTTGATCAGGGCTGTATGATGTCTGGGGATGTTCAACCTTTAATTAAAATCTGCACAGAGCTGGCTTTGCCTTGTATCCCAGAGGGCCATGATGATTTTTCTCCCCCCTTTAATGTTAATCAGGTCGTATCTTTGGTTTGGCTTCTGGAGGATGACTCCCCATACTTTTTTGAACATTACACAGCTTGTTCCCAACAGAAAATAATAGAGTGTGTTGATTGTGTACAATCCCTTGTCAGACAGGCAGGATGTAAACTGCAGTTTGTGCAGCCACTACTCTCAGCATGGTCTGCTATTTTGCAATCGGCCCCAGCCAGCCCACAAAAATACATCTCCGCTGCCAGACACCCGCCTGCCCAAGAGTCTATTTCTCCATCACCCATGGCAACCCCAGTCGCAGTTCAGTACACACTACTTCCCACCAGGTATCAATATCCAGTCTCTGCTCCCTGCACCTATCCTGCATTCAACCCACCTGCCTCTTCTCAGCTGCCTGCAAGCCCACAAGAACCTCCTCCAGCCACTGTCCCCGTATCCCTGCCATATTCTTCCATTTGCTCGATTCCATCTTTTCCATATACTCCCCCCGTTATGTGCAAACCTGCAGTAACCAAATCTAAAAAGAAGCGGAAGTATTTCCCTACCCACACAATCCAACCAGTAATCCCACCTTCCTCCACACCCACCAACCTGCTCCAGCCTGTAGTTCCAGAACCAGCCTTCGAGCCAGCTTCCCAGCCTGCAGTTCCAGAGCCAGCCTTCCAGCTTGCAGTTCCAGAACCAGCCTTCCAGCTTGCAGTTCCAGAACCAGCCTTCCAGCTTGCAGTTCCAGAACCAGCCTTCGAGCCAGCTTCCCAGCCTGCAGTTCCAGAGCCAGCCTTTCAGCTTGCAGTTCCAGAACCAGCCTTCCAGCTTGCAGTTCCCGAGCCAGCCTTCCAGCTTGCAGTTCCCGAGCCAGCCTTCCAGCTTGCAGTTCCCGAGCCAGCCTTCCAGCTTGCAGTTCCCGAGCCAGCCTTCCAGTCTGCAGTTCTCGAGCCAGCCTTCCAGTCTGCAGTCCCAGAGCCAGTCCTTGAGCCAGCCTTCCAGCCTGCGGTCCTTGAGCCAGCCTTCCAGCCTGCGGTCCTTGAGCCAGCCTTCCAGCCTGCGGTCCTTGAGCCAGCCTTCCAGCCTGCGGTCCTTGAGCCAGCCTTCCAGCCTGCGGTTTTCGAGCCAGCCTTCCAGCCTGCGGTTTTCGAGCCAGCCTTCCAGCCTGCGGTTTTCGAGCCAGCCTTCCAGCCTGCGGTTTTCGAGCCAGCCTTCCAGCCTGCGGTTTTCGAGCCAGCCTTCCAGTCTGCGGTTCTCGAGCTAGCCTGCCAGCCTGAAGACCCTGTACCAGCCTGCCAGCCTGAAGACCCTGTGCCAGCCTGAAGACCCTGTGCCAGCCTGCCAGCCTGAAGACCCTGTGCCAGCCTGAAGACCCTGTGCCAGCCTGCCAGCCTGAAGACCCTGTGCCAGCCTGCCAGCCTGAAGACCCTGTGCCAGCCTGCCAGCCTGAAGACCCTGTGCCAGCCTGCCAGCCTGAAGACCCTGTGCCAGCCTGCCAGCCTGAAGACCCTGTGCCAGGCTGCCAGCCTGAAGACCCTGTGCCAGGCTGCCAGCCTGAAGACCCTGTGCCAGCCTGAAGACCCTGTGCCAGCCTGCCAACATGGAGTTCCCATGCCAGCCTTCCAAACTGAAGCCCTGATGACAGTGTCCCAGTCGGAAGATCCGGTGCCCGTTTCCCGGCCTGTGGTTGTGGTGCCCGTTTCCCGGCCTGTGGTTGTGTTGCCCGTTTCCCGGCCTGAGGTTGTGGTGCCCGTTTCCCGGCTTAAGGTTGTGGTGCCCGTTTCCCGGCTTGAGGTTGTGGTGCCCGTTTCCCGGCCCGAGGTTGTGGTGCCCGTTTCCCGGCCCGAGGTTGTGGAGCCCTTTTCCCGGCTCGAGGGTATGTCGTCTGCTGCCCAGCCTGAGATGATCCCGTCTGCTGCCCAGCCTGAGATGATCCCGTCTGCTGCCCAGCCTGAGATGATCCCGTCTGCTGCCCAGCCTGAGATGATCCCGTCTGCTGCCCAGCCTGAGATGATCCCGTCTGCTGCCCAGCCTGAGATGATCCCGTCTGCTGCCCAGCCTGAGATGATCCCGTCTGCTGCCCAGCCTGAGATGATCCCGTCTGCTGCCCAGCCTGAGATGATCCCGTCTGCTGCCCAGCCTGAGATGATCCCGTCTGCTGCCCAGCCTGAGATGATCCCGTCTGCTGCCCAGCCTGAGATGATCCCGTCTGCTGCCCAGCCTGAGATGATCCCGTCTGCTGCCCAGCCTGAGATGATCCCGTCTGCTGCCCAGCCTGAGATGATCCCGTCCGCTGCCCAGCCTGAGATGATCCCGTCCGCTGCCCAGCCTGAGATGATCCCGTCCGCTGCCCAGCCTGAGATGATCCCGTCCGCTGCCCAGCCTGAGATGATCCCGTCCGCTGCCCAGCCTGAGATGATCCCGTCCGCTGCCCAGCCTGAGATGATCCCGTCCGCTGCCCAGCCTGAGATGATCCCGTCCGCTGCCCAGCCTGAGATGATCCCGTCCGCTGCCCAGCCTGAGATGATCCCGTCGCTGCCCAGCCTGAGATGATCCCGTCCGCTGCCCAGCCTGAGATGATCCCGTCCGCTGCCCAGCCTGAGATGATCCCGTCCGCTGCCCAGCCTGAGATGATCCCGTCCGCTGCCCAGCCTCGATGACCCAGAGCCTGCTGCCCAGCCCGAAGTGTTCCTGTCTGCGGCCCAGCTTGATGATCCGGAGCCTGCTGCCCAGCCGGAAGTGTCCCTGCCTGCTGCCCAGCTCGATGACCCGGAGCCTGCTGCCCAGCCCGAGGTGTTCCTGCCTGCTGCCCAGCTCGATGACACGGAGCCTGCTGCCCAGCCCGAAGTGTTCCTGTCTGCTGCCCAGCTCGATGACCCGGAGCCTGCTGCCCAGCCCGAGGTGTTCCTGCCTGCTGCCCAGCTTGATGTGATTGTCTGCCCGGATGTGACTTTGCCTACTACCCAGCTGATTGCCATGAACTTTCTCCGGCAACAGCTAGTTGGAGCGTCCGGAGGCCGCTCCTTTGAGGGGGGGTACTGTCAGGAAAGGTTCCATCCGCTGGTGGCATTTATTATTTATCTTGCAGTACTGTGGTCCACCAGCAGGTGTCTCCTGGCAGTTTGTAACTGTCAGGAGAATCTTTCCCTGCTGGTGTTGTATTATCTTTTGGACGCAGTACTGGTTTCCACCAGCGGATGGGTCCTGGCAGTGTGGAGCAGACTGCCCTCCCTCCGATCAGGTGTGACCTGAAGCTAATCAGGCATTCCTATAAATACCCGGCAGGTGTATACACACACTGCCCTGGTATCGTCCTCGTGCCCTGACCTGTAGCCTGTCTGCTTGAACCTTGATCCATGTATCCTGATCCCTGTAACCTGAACCTGTGACCTGATCCTGAACCTGTTGTGTCCGTCCTAATCCCTGATCCCTGCTCTGCAGCCTGGTTGCCCCCTGCTTGATCCTGTCTCCCTGTCCTGATCCATCCTTACCCCATCTGCTGATCCCCCTGTGTATGACCTCGGCCTGGCCCTGTTTATGATTCTGGTTTCCCCATTACTTGTACATATTTGTCTGTTACTGTTATTAATTGTGGGTTCTGTTTGTTATTGGTTGTTGTGCACTGTGTGGTATTGGAGGTGGTTATATATATATTATTTCACTTATCTTTAATAAATCTTTATATTTCACTTATACGTGTTTGGTGTTCCTCTGTTGCTAGCTGCACAGTTCTGGTCACACTTGGTACGTGACAGACAGTGCATGCATCAGTGACACTGTACCTCTTGTCCACCTGTTGGAACATACGCTGCGTGGAATAATGGACAGGGCACTTGAGGCAGAACAGAGGCAGGAAGAGGAGGACTTCCTTGCCTCTCAAGGCCCCCTTTACCCAGACAGTGTTCCTTCTGTCCCACCCATCGCACAGGAAGAAGAGGAGGAGGAGGAGGAGGAGGATTGTGTCAGCATGGAGGTGGAGCCTGGCACTCAGCATCATCAGCAGCAGTCTTTTACAGTCCCAAGAGATGATTTACAGTCCCAAGAAACCAGTGGACTTGTACGTGGCTGGGAGGAGGTGGCTGCGGATCATGTCGTCCTTAGTGACCCAGAGGACTCCGGACCGAATGCCTCAGCTAACCTACGCTGCATGGCCTCCCTGATCCTGCAAAGTCTGCGGATGGATCCTCGTATTCTTCGGATCAAGGAGAGGGACCATTACTGGCTGGCCACTCCCCTTGATCCACGGTACAAGGGTAAGGTTGCGGACCTTATCTTACCGTCGCAGAGGGAGCAGAGGATGAGACAACTCCAGGAGGCCTTGCAGAAAGGTCTGTGCAACGCGTTCCCAGAGACTGGGAGGTTACAAACTCCTGGTCCTGGACAACGAGTTGCTGAGGCTTCGGTCAGTCAAAGAAGGAGCGGTGGGGAAGGTGGCGGTCTGACCGATGCTTTCAGACAATTCTTTAGTCCGCAGCCCCAAGGTATGATCGGTTCCAGCAACCATCGCCAGCGTCTGATATACATGGTGCAGGAATACCTAGGGGCAAGGTCAGACTTGGACACCTTCCCCACCGAAAATCCTCTGGCTTACTGGGTCTTGAGGATGGATCACTGGCCAGAGCTTGCACAGTATGCAATTGAGCTACTGGCCTGTCCTGCATCCAGCGTTCTTTCAGAATGCACATTCAGTGCTGCTGGAGGATTTGTCACGGATCACAGGGTGCGCCTGTCCACTGACTCTGTTGATCGACTGACCTTCATAAAGATGAACCAGTCTTGGATCACCACCAGCTACCAAACACCTGAAGCTGATATAACAGACTAATTTATTTTCAAATGTCACATCCCTTCAAGACTGATGCTGATGCTGAGAGACTGTCCTGTTATGTTGACTGACTATCCTCCTCCTCCTCAATGATCCGATTGATGATGATAGCTTGGAAGAACATTTTTGTTTCTGGGTGCCGCCACCAGTGGCTAAGGCCCAATTTTTCAGCCCCTGTTTAACAGGGGCGTGTTATTACAATTTTTTATGCAATGCTTTGTAGCAGGGCTCATTCCTGCACTCCAACTAGAGTATCTGGGAGAGGTTGCAGTGTCGTGGCATCAGTGGCTAAGGCCCAATTTTTCAGCCCCTGTTTAACAGGGGCGTGTAATTAAAATTTTTGATGCAATACTTTGAGACAGGGCTCATTGCTGTGCTCCAAGTACAGTATCTGTGAGGGGTTGCAGTGTTGTGGCACCAGTGCCTAAGGCCCAATTTTTCTGTTTAACAGGGGCATGTAATTACAATTCTTGATCTAATAATTCACAGCAGGGCCCATTCCTGCGCCCACCAAGAGTAACTGTGAGGCCTAATGCCGCGTACACATGGCCGTTTTTCTCGTTGAGAAAAACGACATTTTTCCCATTCGACGAGAAAAACAATCGTCTGTGGGCTTTCTGTCGTTTTTTTTAGACGAGAAAAACGGCATTAAAAACGACGAGAAAAATTAGAACATGTTCTAATTTTTCTCGTCGTTTTTTTCGACATGTTTTCCGCGGCAGTGTTTCCCATAGGGAGACACTGCCGCGGAGCCTACACACGGTCGTTTTTTTCGACCAAAAAAAAAATGACATTTAAAACGGCTGTGTGTGGGGGGAACAAGCTGTTCCTCGTTTTTAACGTCGATTTTCTCGACGGTGTTTTCACCGTCGAAAAAATAGATCGTGTGTACGCGGCATTACAGTGTTGTGTCAACACCACCACCACCACCAACAAAGGCCCAATTTTTCAGCCCCTGTTCAACAGGGGCATGCAATTACAATTCTTGATCTAATAATTCACAGCAGGGCCCATTCCTGCGCCCACCAAGAGTAACTGTGAGGCCTTACAGTGTTGTGTCAACACCACCACCACCACCACCAAAGGCCCAATTTTTCAGCCCCTGTTCAACAGGGGCATGCAATTACAATTCTTGATCTAATAATTCACAGCAGGGCCCATTCATGCGCCCACCAAGAGTAACTGTGAGGGCTCACAGTGTTGTGGCAACACCAACATGTAAGGGGCAAATTTCAACTGAGTATACACGGCAGGCTCCTACTTTCAAACATCCAACTTACAAACGACTCCTCCTTGCAAACGGAAGGATACAACAGGAAGTGAGAGGAAATCTACCCCTAGGAAGGCAAATTCTCTCCTGTAAGAGTTAATATGGGAAAAAAAGTGTCTCCTCTCCACTGATGCTTTATCACCAATTCGTGTTTCAATAAAAAACCCAAATTTTCAAAAAACATTTGTCATTAGGACGGAAAGTGAGGTGAACTGTTCTGAACAGGTGCACACTGTGCAGACAGCAAAACAAATGTTACAGGGGTGATAACCCTTCCCTATGTTTTCCAAAAAGCTTAAAAATAGATTTTTTGGCTGGAGCTACACTTAAACAATGTACCTGTTCAAAATTACAAACAGATTCTACATAAGAACAAACTTACAGTCCCTGTCTTGTATGCACCGCCTGTATACGGCTGTTCAGAGTATATAGGGCCTTTTTTATTTTGTGTGCGGGGTTCCCCTTAATATCCATACAAGACCCAAAGGGGCTGGTAATGGGCTGGGGTGGGGGGGGGGGTGATGGGGTAGCTATGCCATTTTTCTTAAAGATTTTCATCCATATTACCGGGACCAGACATTACATTAAAGCCGCAAGCAGTTTTAAATGGCTTTTTTTCCTTTAGAAATGTAATTTTGTGCAGGGACAGTTCTAAACACGGGAAACACGTGGCACTTCACAGGCATACTTTAGACACCCCCCAGGTACGATATTTAACCACTTGACCACTGGGCACTTAAACCCCCTTAATAACCAGACCAATTTTCAGCTTTCGGTGCTCTCACATTTTGAATGACAATTACTCAGTCATACAACACTGTACCCATATAAAATTTTTGTCCTTTTTTTCACACAAATAGAGCTTTCTTTTGGTGGTATTTAATCACTGTTGGGTTTTTTATTTTTTGCGCTATAAGAGAAAAAAGACTGAAAATTTTGTAAAAAAATGATTTTTTTTTTCGTTTCTGTTATAAAATTTTGCAAATTACTATTTTTTCTTCATAAATTTTGGCCAAAATTTATACTGCTACATATCTTTGGTAAAAATAAGTACAAATTGGTGTATATTATTTGGTCTTTGTGAAAGTTATAGAGTCCACAAGCTATGGTGCCAATATCTGAAAATTGATCACACCTGAAGTACTGACGGCCTATCTCAATTCTTGAGACCCTAACATGCCAGAAAAGTACAAATACCCCCCAAATGACCCCTTTTTGGAAAGAAGACATTCCAAGGTATTCAGAAAGAGGCATTGTGAGTTTTTTGAAGTTGTCATTTTTTCCCACAATTCTTTGCAAAATCAAGATTTTTTTTTTCTCTTTTTTTTTTTTCACAAAATTGTCATATTAGCAGGTTATTTCTCACACACAGCATATGCATTCCACAAATTACACCCCAAAACACATTCTGCTATTACTCCCGAGTATGGCGATACCACATGTGTGAGACTTTTACACAGCGTGGCCACACACAGAGGCCCAACATGCAGGGAGCACCTTCAGGCGTTCTGGAGCACCCAGGCCAATTCTGACATTTCTCTCCTACATGTAAAAATCATCATTTGTTTGCTAGAAAATTACATAGAACCCCAAAACATTATATATGTTTTTTTAGCAAAGACCTTAGAGAATATAATGGTGGTTGTTGCAACTTTTTATCTCGCACGATATTTGCGCAGCAATTTTTTTAACGCGTTTTTTACGGAAAAAAATGTTTTGTGCTTAAAAAAAAAAAAACAGTAAAGTTAGCCCAATGTTTTTGCATAATGTGAAAGATAAAGTTACGCCGAGTAAATAGATACCTAACATGTCGTCCTTAAAAATTGCACACACTCGTGGAATGGCGCCAAACTTCGCTACTTAAAAAATCCCCATAGGCGACGCTTTAAATATTTTTACTGGTTACATGTTTTGAGTTACAGAGGAGGTCTAGGGCCAAAATGATTGCTCTCGCTCTAACGTTCGCAGAGATACCTCACATGTGTGGTTTGAAAACCGTTTTCATATGTGGGCGGGACTTACGTATGCGTTCGCTTCTGTATGCGAGCTCACGGGGACAGGGGCGCTTTAAAAAAAAAAAAAAAATTATTCTTCATTTTACTTTATTTATTTTAGTTTGACATGTTTTTCCGCCCTAAACATTTTTTTGATCACTTTTATACCTATTACAAGGAACGTAAACATCCCTTGTAATAGGAATATGGCATGACAGGTCCTCTTTACAGTGAGATATGGGGGGGTGTCAATAAGACCCCACATCTCACCTCTAGGCTGGGAAGCCTGAAAAAAAAAAAAAAAAAAAAACAACAATCCTGGCTTTGATCGTAGCGGTGAGTCGGTAGAAGCACCGGAGGGCGGCGGGGGGGGGGGACATCCCCTCTCGCCTCCCGTAAGAATGATCAAGCGGCGGAACAGCCGCTATGATTGTTCTTATGGTGTAGTGAATCGCCGGCTGAAAAAGCTAATATCTGAATGATGCCTGTAGCTGCTCCCATCATTCAGATATCCCCGCACAAAGTCAAGGACGTCATATGACGGCCGGAGGGCGGGAAGTTGTTATTGCAGAGTATTGCCGGGCATTGCGGAGTATTGCTGGGCATTGCGGAGTATTGCAGGGCATTGCGGAGTATTGCGGACTATGGCAGGGTATTGCGGTGTATGGCAGGGTATTGCACGGGTATTGCACAGGGTATTGTGGAGGGTATTGCACAGGGTATTGTGGAGGGTATTGCAGAGTATTGTGGAGGGTATTGCAGAGTATTGTGGAGGGTATTGCAGAGTATTGCGCAGGGTATTGCAGAGTATTTTGCAGGGTATTGCAGAGTATTTTGCAGAATATTGCGCAGGGTATTGCAGAGTATTGCGCAGGGTATTGCAGAGTATTGCGCAGGGTATTGCAGAGTATTGCGCAGGGTATTGCAGAGTATTGCGCAGGGTATTGCAGAGTATTGCGCCAGAGTATTGCAGAGTATTGCACCAGAGTATTGCAGAGTATTGCACCAGAGTATTGCAGAGTATTGCACCAGGGTATTGCAGAGTATTTTGCAGGGTATTGCGCAGGGTATTGCAGAGTATTTTGCAGGGTATTGCGCAGGGTATTGCAGAGTATTGCGCAGGGTATTGCAGAGTATTTTGCAGGGTATTGCAGAGTATTTTGCAGGGTATTGCAGAGTATTGCGCAGGGTATTGCAGAGTATTGCGCAGGGTATTGCAGAGTATTGCACCAGGGTATTGCCGAGTATTGCACCAGGGTATTGCAGAGTATTGCACCAGGGTATTGCAGAGTATTGCACCAGGGTATTGGCAGGGTATTTTGCAGAGTATTGGCAGGGTATTTTGCAGAGTATTGGCAGGGTGTATTGCAGAGTATTGGCAGGGTATAGCACAGGGATGGCTGAGCAGGGATGGATGGATGGCTGGATCTGTGACTGCAATTGTCACAGATCCAGCCCACAGTGCTGCTGCTGCCATCCGCTCCCTCCCCCTCCCCTCTCACACTGTACCGATCGGTACAGAGAGGGGAGGGAGGAACCGGCGTCATCAAATGACGCCGGTCTGTTTACAAGTGATTGCTCCGTCATTTGACGGAGCGATCACGTGGTATATGGCCGCTACCGGCGGTCACGGAGTTTCCCGTGTGCGCCCCAGGGGGCGCGCGGGAGCGCGATTCTGGGAGGACGTTATATAACGTCCTCCCAGAGTTAAGCAACCACCTTGTCGACGTTATTTGTCGGCAGGTGGTTGTTAAGTGGTTAAAGGAATATTTGACTTTTTTTTTTTCACTTTATGCATCATTAAAATGACTGCTCCCGAAAAACAGCAGTTTTTAAAACTTTTTGGATTGATACATGTCCCCTGGCGCAGAACCCGGGTTCCCAAACCCTTTTTAGGACAATAACATGCATAATAGTCGTTATAATTAGCACTTTAGATTTCGAACGTTCGCATCCATTGTATTTAATAGGGTTCTAAAGTTCGTGCGAACTTTCGGTCCGTTCGCGGGTTCTGGTGCGAACCGAACCCGGGGGTGTTCGGCTCATCACTACTCTCATGCAAAAAGATATAGCAGCATGTAAATGCAACAAATGATACAAAGTATTCATAGTATACACAATCGATCTGATATATATAAATACATAACAATGTATATATCCAATGTTATGAAATGCAGACATAAAAATAAAAATAAAAATAAAATGACAAGATCCCACTGCGGTGAACCATGAACATGAAATACACAGCCAAAACGGACTTGAATTGCTGGGCAACTATAATACCAAAACCAGGATGATTTAGGCCTTATTAATGAAGGCATTAATATCCCAGTCGATGTTTAATCCATAAGGGGAGAGACATCAAAGCTGGTAAATCCAAAACATTTCCAGCTGTGAGACTCCTCTGACACGTGACTCACCCCGCCAATGAGGGGTGAATTTGTGAATTACTTGAAAGCGTGTACCAGAGGGGTCTTTATGGTGGCACTGTAGGTAATGTCTTGGTACACTATGGTTGGTACGGCCCTTTTTAATGCTTGCAATATGTTCATTAACTCTGATAGAAAAGATTCTAATGGTTCTTCCCACATATTGTTTCTTACATGGGAATGTTAAAAGGTATACCACATAGCGGGTGGCACATGTGGCAAATTGCTTCATGTGGTATACAGTGGAAGTTGCAGTGGATATGAAACTGTCTGTTTTCCTACCCTTCTAAGCATTGTGAATGCATACATTACATTTGCGACAGGGATAAAACCCCTTGACATTGGGGGAAAACATAGGTTTGTTTGGGGGGTTGATCACATTGGGAGCAATTTTGTTCTTGAGGGGCATGACGCTCCTATAAATGATACCCGCTTTATCAGGAAGTACCGGACCTAATAAGTGATCAGTCTTGAGTACCCTCCAATGACTGTTAAGGATGTTCTTGACTTGCTTATATTGCACAGAGAATTGTGTGGTAAATGACCATTTGAATCTGGCATCCGATGCACGTTTGGGTTGTTCAGAAATGAGTACGTTTCGATCCAATTGGGAAACCCTACTGATTTCTTCATCAATTGTTAACGGCACGTAGCCTTTTTCAACAAATCTGGATTTGAAAATCCCAGCTTGCTGATGGAAATCTGTCAGATTCGTACAGTTCCTCCTAATGCGGAGCAATTGACTATATGGTACTGATTTCAACCATGAACTATAATGACAGCTGTACGTAGGGATGTAACCGTTGCGATTGGTAGGTTTAAAAAATGTTTTTGTAACCAATTGGTGATCAGCAACAGAAATCTCCAGATCCAGGAAGTGGATCATACTATGGCTAGTTTCATAGGTAAGCACTATGCCCATCTCGCTGTCGTTGAGAGTGGCCATAAAGTCATGCAAATATTCTTCAACTCCATTCCACAGGAGGAGGATTTTGATTATATATCTTGCTCACAACGCCAGTTCAGGTCGCTGAAGGGCATAGACGACATCCTCCTCCCATAGGGCCATAAAAAGGTTCGCTAGACCGGGGGCAAATTTGGACCCCATAGCAACACCCTTTCGTTGGAGGAAAAATTGGTCATTATATCAGAAATAGTTGCATTGTGTAGCAAACCTGAGTAATTCCATAATGTATCTCTGCTGGACTTCTGGAATCAGGCTGCTATTTGACAAAAAAATGTTCTACAGCTTTAAAACCCAGTCTGTGTGGTATGCAGGTATACAGAGCTGTCACGTCAGCTGTCACTAGTATGCAATCCTCATGGTAGTTCACAGATTGTAATCGACGTATGATATCCCAAGTATCCTTAAGGAAGGATGGAGTTTTGCACATCAGTGGCTGTAAATGAAAATCTATATATCTGCCAATTCTGGATGTTACAGAATTTATCCCACTGACAATGGGCCTGCCAGGGGGCTGAGTGATATTCTTGTGAACTTTTGGAAGATAATACATAACTGGAATGCTTGGAACAACCGGTATTAAATATTCCTTCTCTTTTTTGTCCAAAATGCCCTGTTGAAACCCCTTATCAATCAACTCTGTCAAAGCTATTTTAATTTTTTTTAGTGGGATCTTGGGAAAGTAACGTGTAAGTGTTCTCATCTCCCAAAAAGCGACACATCTCCTTATGGTAAGCACTTTTATCCAAGATGACCACCCCTCCATCCTTATCGGCTGGACGAATAATCAAATCCTTGCGTTCACACAAGGACTTGAGTCCGACCTTAATGTCTGGGTGGTCATACGTGCGTCTTTTGGGCAAGGATTCTAAGTCTTTTAAGACCAAATCCCAAAATACTTTTATAGAAGGTGCAGTAGTATTCGGAGGATTGAAAAGAGAAGGGTTAGAAAGACCTGAGTGCATTACGCCATCAGATCTTACACCCATAGATTTTGGTTTGGAAGGGTTAGCAATAAAATAAGGCTAGTTTTTTACCTTCTACCCCAGATTCATCTACACTATGTGGAGCATTGTTTCTTGCTTTCTTCTATGTTTATTTTTTTTGGATACCATAGGTTCCGGGTTGGTGAGCTCCTGCATTCCCCATTTATGGTTGATAGTCTATGACGGTGATGGCGTTTGCTGAGACATCCAGCATTTCCTCCTTGAACAACACTCCTTGGAAGCTGATCCCACGACACCTGGTTTATGCATGATTGACACACCGTCGCTGACATGTGTGTCCTCTACGAATGGTAAGAGTACCCATTTCTTACCTCCTTGCCATAAAGTGGATAGTATACAAGCTCAAGTTCCACAGGGGATACACAGTGTATACAGCAAGCCCATCACGTCGGTATAACTAAGGTCTCCATTCCTTGCTGCTCCATCCAAAGGGAACTTATCCATTAAGAACTCATACTCACATGTATCACACATGTTATTGGTGCTATTGTCATTGATTTTTGACTTTGGTTCACTCACCGAGTTCACCCAGTTTTGATTGTCACTTTACCTTGCAAAGGGCACCTTCCATGAACATTTTGTGCATACAGTCATTTCTCATATTCAGATATCTGAAATGTCCTATCACCACTAGCGCTGCATCTTTTGGGTTTTCATTTTTTGTGCAATATATCATATTGTTGATGTTAGCTGCTTTTTGTATATATTTTTTATAGTAGCGCAACTTTTTCCTCTCACACATATATTTCTTCTGACTTTGATTTATAATTCCTGTGAACATATTTGAGTGGTATTTTGTTTACGGCATTTAAGTATTATAATTTTATGTACAGTATATGATCCACTGTATCTAGTTCACACACAAATAATTGTCAGGGCTATCAGCAGAATGTCATCAAGGTAATGAAAGACTCGAAGACCTTTGATTCTCAGTAATGCTATGAAGATTGACCATACTTTCAAGAAGGCTCTGGGTGTGGTGCAAAGACCGAAAAACAGACAAGGAAACTGGAAGAGAACACTGGCTGCCGAAAATCTGAGAAAGTGCTGGGGACTATGGGAATATGAGGATATGTGTCCAATAAATCCACCAAAGCCATCCAGTCTCCTTTCATCACTACAGATATGATAATTTCCAAAGATTCCTGAATTGAGGAACATTAAGAAAACAATTTACTTACTTCAGAACTAAGACTGTTCTAAAGCCCCCCCCCCCCCCCAAGACTTGGTGACAAGAAAAGCGGGAGTTAATACTCTTGACCCACTCTTGCATTTGCACTGGAAGAATGGCTTGAGCCACCAATAATTATTTAAATTTGTTTGTAGACAGTATAACTTCTCTGGAGATGTGGGCATCCAATTTTTTATGATGTAAATTTGAGGAGGCCTTTTCGAAAACTCCAAGCAATGCCCTCTGCGAATAATATCCAGAATCCAAGCAGCCTTCGCCTTCTCCATCCACGCCTCTCTGAAGAAAGATGATCTTGCTCCCACCAAAGAAGTTTGGATGAACACAACTTCAGAAGGTGTTGTCAACCAACTTCGCCCCTGGTTGGACTTGGACTAAGCACTTTTGGGAAATGAAAAGTTAACCTTTTTCCATTGCCTGAAGAATACTCGAACAGGCCTGTATGGACTGGTTTCTTTAAAGTTTTCCTTAGATTTCCTGAAAGGGCAAAAGGAGTGACACTGATACTTTCTTCCTTGTAGAATTTGCCCCAATCTACCGCCAGAAACTCGCTGAATGACATTCTCTAATGTTTTGACAAATAAAATTAGTAACCGTGTAAGGAGTCATTGTCCACCAACCAATGCTTTAACTACAAAGCTCTGTGCTGTGACTGAGTGAGCCATAGGTCAAGCTGTCATCCTTACTTGATCAATTACTGCTTCTGCAATGAAATCTGCCGCATTTCCAGGGTACTGGAAGAACAGTGATTCTATAAACTTCACCTTTCTTGAATAACCAGACTCCATGTCGACTTTATCCAGTTGGGTATCTGATGACATATCCACAATTGGCCTCCTAAGGAACTCTTCCACAATACGCCCATTAAATGCAACATTCCAAAATCAGACTTATATCTTCGCCCCAGATCCATCCTTGCGAACCTCAAAAAAAAAAAAACCTTCAAACATTTTAACCTATTTTGATACCACCACCAAGAAGAATAAAGGAATTTCCTTTTTCTACCACCTTCTTAACCACAATCTATTTTCCACCAAAACCCCAACTAATGAAAATTGGGAAGCAGACCTTTCCCAAACCTTTACAATGTTCCAATGGACTAAAGCCTCCAAATTACTTTTGTCCTGCTCAAACTGCATCACCCACTGGGAAACCTCTTTAAAGCTCCTACATAAATGGTACTACACCCCAGTCAGACTTTCATAGATGTTCTTGTCTACCTCCCCTAACTGTTGGAGAGATTGCAGAAACCCTGGCTCATTTAGTCACATATGGTGGTCATGCCCTTTGGTCTATAATTTCTGGAAATGCGTATTTACTTTATTAAAAAATGTCTCTAACCACTATTGCCTGCAACCCTGCTTTTGCTTTACTCCTCTTGCACCTTGGATCTTGGGCTTCCTCTCATACTCCCATCATAATACATGGCATAATAGCTGCCAGAAGCATCTGCATGGAAACATCCAACATCCCCCGACTGGTCACTTTTCGTCCAACATCTTAATACACAAACCCAGTTCAAGCCGATGTTTGCAGACTCCACATCAGCTAACCTCACTCTGAGAGCTGCGGCAACAAATATTAAAGCTATAGCTGGCTTACAGGACACCCCTGCTGCTGAATATATTATTTTTATATCCATTCAATCTCCCACTTCATAGGAACCTTGAAAGGCGTTGAGTTATCTAATGGTAGCCTGATGTGAAGCACAAGCCTTAGAAAAGTGGCATCAACTTTCTGCAACTATTTGGTGTTCCAAAATTCTGAATCTTTTTGTCAAATTGGAAATAACTTCGAAATTCTGTAATAGATGTTATGCTTTCTATTGGACTAAGCCTGAATTTCAAATATACGGGGAAAAAAGGAAGGAAGGAAGAATACTCTTGCAATCCAGGTAATGTTAGTGATGCTTTTTGGGCAGGTATTAGGGAAAGCTTGAAAGAGTGCACCTCTGGCTAATTCAGAATCCAATGATTGAGACCCACTGTCGCCATCTGGCCAGGATCTTGCTGCAGTTGCGGAAGATAAATATTCTGAGGAAAAAGGCACAGGTTGGAATACTCAAGTATTCTTCCTGACTTACTATCACATGCCTTCTTTTGCATGTCTTTAGTGTAAGACTTCGTCTTTTGCACATCTGCCACTCCGTCATGCGCTGCCACCCTTAGGCATGCCCCACACACTAATTCTTCAGGCAAATCAGAGCCAAACAGGCCCAACAGGTGACCATATCAGGATGGCAGGGGAAGAGTCCCTGGCAGATCAAAATGACCCTTCCCTAAGATTGTGAGCTGATCTATGCTTCTTGTTGGATTTTTATTGAGGTGAATGCACAGTAGTTTAAGCTGAATTACATGGACAACAAAAACAGTCCACTTGGAGCGACCTCCTGGTGTTAATGTTTTCTATCCTGGGCACTTCCTTCTGAAACACAGCAGCGCTCTTCTTAAAATAATAGTAATAATAAATAAAAAAATTCATTCCTTTACCAAATATCTTCGGTGCCCTGAAGCTGGTGGAAGGACTCTAGATCAACATAAATGAAATAAGCCTCTGTATAAAATTTCCACCTCATGCTCCCGCAAAGAACCTGGCATAGTATCAGCAGCATAGTTCAGCAGGAGGCACAACAGGGAAGGAGACAAAGGCATAGCAGAATGATTTGGTATGTATGCACAATATGTGGAGGCAAAGGCCCAGGCTGTATACAGAGCGGTGAATAATCTGTAAAGTCCACGCTTGTGGAATTAGATAGGCTGCTGCCTCCCCTCAAGGCCCATTTCCCAGGGACTGGTATGTAGTGTGCTAATAGTGGGGTGGGTGGCGCTGCCTAGGTATAAAAAGATAGCGTGAGACCAACGTACTATGTCCCCAATGGTTGGAATGGGTAGGAGGTGACACCGCACCAGTGCTACCTAGTTAGTATGCAGTGATAAAGTGACTTAGTGCATTTGAAAATTATTAACAGTGGTGGGGGCCCCCTGAACAAGTCCTGGGCCCAATATTGAGATGTGCAAGGTGCAGATAATCAATGTCCAAAAAACAATATAGTGAAAAATAAATAAAGGTCAATATAAACTATCGCAAACCATAAGCAAGTGCTGCCACCAGGGGCAGTGTGCAAAAAATACTGAAATATCTGAATAGAATTAATATGAGGTGCACATATAATAAATATACTAGGATGTAACTTGATTTCAACACCAGGGACAATCACTAAACCCCACTGGTGTGGGTTCTGAGCTCCTGTGTAAAAACGAAGGTCCGTGGCAATGTGTTAGTGTCTCTTAGGCAGTTCAAACATTAATAGTGAACTTGAATAGAAAACTATAGCAAAACAGAACTAATGAATAGATGAGTGACTTCTGCGGGTGTCCTTTAGGTTCCCGGCAAATTTCAGGTGACACTTGTTCTCCCCCTCCAGGTTCCCCACTCACCAACAGTAGAAACTCCTGCAGGGGTGACAGGCACGTAGAGTGGGTGATCTTTATTCCTCGGATATCCATGGGTTCCCTCTCTCCTTCACCACTCGGTTCCCAGGGATTGCTGTCCTCCTTCCTGGGTTCTGTGTCAGCTGGTTGCAAGTTTCCTGCTCGGTCCCGGCCTGCTCAGGCTCTCCGCCATTTATAATCCTCCGTCTGTACTGAGTGACGCCTCCTCCACGAGTCTATTTATTATATGTGCACCTCATATTAATTCTATTCAGATATTTCAGTATTTTTTGAACACTGCCCTTGGTGGCAGCACTTGATTATGGTTTGCGATAGTTTATATTGACCTTTATTTATTTTTCACTATATTGTTTTTTGGACATTGATTATCTGCACCTTGCACATCTCAATATTGGGCCCAGGACTTGTTCAGGGGGCCCCCACCACTGTTAATAATTTTCAAATGCACTAAGTCACTTTATCACTGCATACTAACTAGGTAGCACTGGTGCGGTGTCACCTCCTACCCATTCCAACCATTGGGGACATAGTACGTTGGTCTCACTCTATCTTTTTATACCTAGGCAGCGCCACCCACCCCACTATTAGCGCACTGTATACAGAACGGTGGTAGCAGCAAAGGGAGAAGGAAGCCAGGCGCACAATAAGGAGGTGGCTTCAAATAATCAAAAGCATCCTGACAGCTCCATAGTAACCAGGGGAAAACAAGATGAGCCCTGCCTCCATGGCCCATCACCCACCTCACAACAGCCACCCCCCTACACCGTAGCATATGGAGCCACCATATCAGGATTTCCAGCAAGCCTGTTAAGGGATAAAACACCAAGCAACACAGGCAGCCAGTCATTACAGTCATTTATGCTATACAAATAACCAAGAAAGAACCCACACTGGATAGCAGCAGCCGTGGCATGGCTTCAGCATTAAATGTAGTAATTTATACTGCACTGTAGTTCACCCCTCTACCAAGGGTACCCACTGTCAAGGGAGTTTTTTCTTTGAGGTGTCCAAGTGAAAAAGAATATTCCCTATGTATGGCAACCACACTTTATAGGCTAGCTAGAGGTTGTATACAGTATATATACAAACAATCCTCCACAAGTGTGTACCAAAGGGGCTCCACTTCCATGCTAAAATGTAGTATACCACGGACCTCTTGTAGAAATCAAACTGATGTTCATTCGCTGTCCTTTGTTGTCCCACCACAAAAAGAAGTTAATATATTTAATTTAAAATTGATTGGATCGATTGTTATATATTTACGTGGTATATATATCTAAGACATATTTTTAAATACACTTAGCAACTGTTCTTGCAATCACACACACTTGCATGTTCTTTCAAGCACATATGATTATTTCTATAAAGTCAAAATTTATAAGGTTTCCACTGAGCTTATTCTTTTAACATTTTCCTTCACTTTGACTCAAACCACACATGGTATGGAAACTCTGCTTGCATACACACAAAGCTGATGAGCTATAACTAAAATGGGCTATAATGTGATATGAAAGTACACTTATGAAATCAAGCTTACCAAGACACGTCCTTCCATCTGGTGAAGTCATGAAGCCTTTAGGGCATGAACAGTAGTAACTCCCCATAATATTATGGCAAGATTGTGTGCATGGACTGTTTATGGCACATTCATCATCATCTGGAAGTATTCAATAAATATTTGTCATAAAACCTTTTAATGGAAAAGCTTAGATGGCAAACTCTCTAAAGTAACTAAATGGTTTTCCACATAACTTCAAGACAAATGTTGCCAGAAAGCACTATTGTATTAACAATTTATTAAAAGATGTATAAAATGTTAATTCTACACCCAGAGCTGTAGTTAAAGATTATTTACATATTTCATTCATTCCTTGCAAGCTAATATTAGAAAAATACTGACCAAAATCTTAAGGATTCGTTCACACAGCACTGCATGCTAAAATGCTCAGTATTAGAGTCCAGGCTGCTGTCAGTTTAGGGCCAGTAGGTTGCAGTGATACGTGCATTTTTCTGTGACACTTCATGAATTTTTCTGCATAGCAGTGCAGTGCAGTGAAATGTAGCGCCTTCCAGTGCACTGCAGTAAATGCTAAATGCCTGCATTTTATCACAGCTTACTGCATTGCACCTCTCAGATATGTGGAATTGTGACAACTATGCCTTAGTGACGACCTGCATTGACCCAGTGCTATGTGTGAACAAGCCCTAAGGAAGGAAAAATACACCCACCAAGCAATTTATTAGAAACATCTGTGCACCTGCTTTTATTTGCAATAATTAAATCAGCCAATCTTGTGACAGTAACACAAATGCATAATATAATGCAGAGACAGGCTATATGAGCATTAGTGAGTGTTAACATCAAACACCAAAATTAGGAAAAGTTTCATCCCTGATTTTGGCGGTGACATGATTGTTGGTGCCAGACAGGCTAGTATGAGCATTTTTGTAACTGCTGATATGGAATTTTCACTTTCTAATTTACACAAAATTCTATAAAAAAAACTCAGTAAGTGAGGTAGTTCTATCTATGCCTTGCTGATGAAAAGTTCAGAAGACCAAACTGGTTCAACCTGACAGAAAAGTTACAGGAACTCAGATAGCTACTCTTTGCTACTGGGTTGAGCAGAAAAGCCTCTCAAAATGCACAAAATGTTGAAAGAGTGAAAAATATGGTACTCATCGATGGCCGGTCCATAAGGGGCGCAGGGGCTCTGCCCCCCCCTAATCTCCATGCCATGACCCCTAATCTCCATGTGGTGCGCCAGACGCATAGAATTCTACAAGTTTTTTTTAAGCACATAATTAGAGCCAGAGGCTCTAATTGGCTTAAAAAAATTGAATTTTTTAATATATGAACTACAAAAAAAACAACATATGAGTATAAATCCATCAAAAGTACATAAAATTAACAATTTCTTAATGAACAGGGACCATTTAAACACTCACAACTGTAACTGATCTGAAACATACTTTCTGCTTTTCACAAGATAAGACTGAACATCTATTGATAGCTTAAACATAACTATATCAATTTTACATAGACCATCAAGAAAAAGAAAACCTTAATTTTTGAAATTCATTAATCTGCACACCTGCTCACCCCAATTCAGGAAACCATTGTGAATCTTATAATTCATATAAATGCATGTATCCCCTACTCAGTCCTAAGAATTCATTAAGACTTGTGCAGGCAGATTTTGCAAAAGTGTCTCTCATGCGTTCTAAAAGTGGTGAAGAGTCTGACAAATTCATATACCTGTGTAGAACTTGTAGCTGAATCTGGTTCATGCTGCACTACTTTTAGAATGCATGCAAGACACTTTTACAAAATCTGTCTGACCCAGTTTTTCTGTCGGTACGCCAAAGAGAGTTGGTCATTATTAGCTCTACTTTTACATTTTGTAAAAGCGCATTTAATCCGATACAATGTAAAAGTTGCACATTTTAGAGCTATCTGAATTTGGTGCACAATTTGCGGTTAAAACCAAAAGTGTTGCAAATGCTTTATGAATTTGACGCAATATATTACCAAAAGGAACTAATGCCAGAAAGGTTTTGTTGAATTCCCCCAATTTGTACACAAGCTCCAAACTCTATTTAAAACTGGCAAAGATTCCCATATTATCTGACACAGCATTAGCCTCTTTAGCTTCATATATCAGTGATGGACTGTGTAATCTTTCTCATGCTACTTGGAAACTTGTTACTGTAGGAAACCCAATCACTAACATCTCAAATAAGCTTTAAAGTATAACTAAAGGCAAAACATTTTTTTTTTAAATTATTTTTCCATCAGAGCAGGGAGAAATTAGAAAAGGTGTTAGGTTATTATTGCTGTTTGGGAGATTCATCGTCTCTATTTGTACGGTTTATCATTATCACAGAAGGTGAAAGTAAAAGAAAAACTAAAATTATAGGTTATCCCCAGAAAACAAATAGAGGTGAAATATTACAATGTCAACGCTAGTTCTCATGACCTAGGGGGCCCTAAGGAATTCCTTTAATTCACAAGGATTCACAAGGATTAGCAAGGATTCACAAGGATTCACAAGGATTTCCTATTCCTCCCTGTTTTGGCTGGAAAGTATTCAGACCCCCTTAAATTTTTCACTCTTTGTTATATTGCAGCCATTTTCTAAAATCATTTAACTTAATTTTTTTTCCTCATTAATGTACACACAGCACCCCATATTGACAGAAAAACACAGAATGGTTTACATTTTTGCAGATTTATTAAAAAGGAAAAACTGAAATATCACATGGTCCTAAGTATTCAGACCCTTTGCTCAGTATTTAGTAGAAGCACCCTTTTGATCTAATACAGCCATGCGTCTTTTTGGGAAAGATGCAACAAGTTTTTCACACCTGGATTTGGGGATCCTCTGCCATTCCTCCTTGCAGATCCTCTCCAGTTCTGTCAGGTTGGATGGTAAACGTTGGTGGACAGCCATTTTTACGTCTCTCCAGAGATGCTCAATTGGGTTTAAGTCAGGGCTCAGACTGGGCCATTCAAGAACAGTCACGGAGTTGTTGTGAAGCCACGCCTTCGTTATTTTAGCTGTGTGCTTAGGGTCATTGTCTTGTTGGAAGGTAAATCTTCGGCCCGGTCTGAGGTCCTGAGCACTCTGGAGAAGATTTTCGTCCAGAATATCCCTGTACTTGGCCGCATTCATCTTTCCCTCGATTACAACCAGTCGTCCTGTCCCTGCAGCTGAAAAACACCCCCACAGGATGATGCTGCCACCACCATGCTTCACTGTTGGGACTGTATTGAACAGGTGATGAGCAGTGCCTGGTTTTCTCCACACATACTGCTTCTCCACACATTAGTTCTATCTTGGTCTCATCAGACCAGAGAATCGTATTTCTCACCATCTTGGAGTCCTTCAGGTGTTTTTAGCAAACTCCATGCAGGCTTTCATGTGTCTTGCACAGGAGAGGCTTCCGTCGGGCCACTCTGCCATAAAGCCCTGACTGGTGGAGGGCTGCAGTGATGGTTGACGTTCTACAACTTTCTCCCATCTCCCAACTGCATCTCTGGAGCTCAGCCACAGTGATCTTTGGGTTCTTCTTTACCTCTCTCACCAAGGCTCTTCTCCCCCGATAGCTCAGTTTGGCCGAACGGCCAGCTCTAGGAAGGGTTCTGGTCGTCCCAAACGTCTTCCATTTAAGGATTATGGAGGCCACTGTGCTCTTAGGAACCTAAAGTGCAGCAGAAACTTTTTTGTAACCTTGGCCTGATCTGTGCCTTGCCAAAATTCTGTCTCTGAGCTCTTCAGGCAGTTCATTTGACCTCATGATTCTCATTTGCACTGACATGCACTGTGAGCAGTAAGGTCTTATATAGACAGGTGTGTGGCTTTCCTAATCAAGTCCAATCAGTATAATCAAACACAGCTGGACTCAAATGAAGGTGTAGAACCATCTCATGGACAGCACCTGAGTTAAATATATGAGTGTCACAGCAAAGGGTCTGAATACTTAGGACCATGTGATATTTCAGTTTTTCTTTTTTAATAAATCTGCAAAAATGTCAACAATTCTGTGTTTTTCTGTCAATATGGGGTGCTGTGTGTATATTAATGAGGACAAAAATGAACTTAAATGATTTTAGCAAATGGCTGCAATACAACAAAGAGTGAACAATTTAAGGGGGTCTGAATACTTTCCGTACCCACTGTATATCTCCCCAATGGGACACAGATGGCAAAAAGAAAAAAAAACAGCAGGGGTTAAAATCATTCCTTACTCTATCCAAAATAACAAAATAATAATAAAAAAAAGTTTTGCCTATAGTTTTACTGTACTTTAACAGTTAATTTATGTATTTATAATGCTCAATTATAAGGGCTTTTTCAATATTTTTATTCACGTAACTTAAAATAATAATTGGCTGCCATGCCATGAAATTCCTTATTCTGTTGGTCCTGAATTTTCACCCTGTCATGCATGCTTCTGATAAAGATTTATTTATCAGCATTGGTGTCATTGGGAAGGTTCACCGTCTCTCGTTGCCTCCTGGCAAAAATCAAGCGATCATGTGTGGAATGGAATTTTTATTTTCTGATTTTCTTATAGTGTGGATAGGAGAATCCCCATGCTAAAATATTTTTTTTTAAATGGTGTGCCCCCCCCCCCAATCTATACCAGACCCTTATCTGAGCATGCAGCCTGGCAGGCCAGGAAAAGAGGGGGGACGAGTGAGCGCCCCTCTTCTTAACCATACCAGTCCACATGCCCTCAACATGGGAGGGGCTGCTTTGGGGCGGGATTGGAGCTCTGGGTTCGATTTAGGTGTTTATCAAAATTTAAATATATTTATTCTTATTACCTGCACAATAAAGTCCAGAGATGTCGTAACTAAATCCAGGAGGACACTGGTCATCAATGTCACCTGTGGAAAAACATTTTGGTACATGTCAAATTTTAAATGAACAATTATGATTTGAGTATCTACTGCATGGAAACACAAATACGTTTTAATCAAATTATTAAATCTCATTAAAATATGGTTTTAAATATTACTCTGAATATTCTGATGGCTGAACAGTAAAAAAAGGGAGTACAAACATATAGACATAATAGACAGAGTTGGGGATGTAGCCAATTTTCCTGAATTACAAAAAAAATAACTTAACACATTGCTGGGTACCTGTTTTAGTCTATATATTAAACATTGCATTAAGCCCTATTTGAATGTCAGAACTTCAATGAACAGCAGAGGCTCTATCATTTGAACAGTTAAATGATAGGCATGGGTCTTAGCACTCAGAGAGGCTTCATCTCAATATGGACAAAAGTCATGGCCCCAATTTCATCTTGGGCTTGTAGTTAAAAGGAACTTCAGAGGAATACAAGATAAATATGAAGACTAATGTCGCGTACACACAATTGGAATTTCCGACAACAAAACCGTGTTTTTTTTTCCGACGGATGTTGGCTCAAACTTGTCTTGCATACATACGGTCGAACAAATGTTGTTCGTAAATTCCGAACATCAAGAACGGGGAGACGTACAACACTACTACGAGCCGAGAAAAATTAAGTACAATGATTCCGAGCATGCATCAAATTGATTCCGAGCATGCGTAGGATTTTTGTGCGTCGGAATTGGATACACACAATCGGAATTTCCGACAAGAACTTTTGTTGTCGGAAAATTTGAGAACCTGCTCTCAAACATTTGTTGTCGGAAATTCTGACAGCAAATGTCCGATGGACCCTACACACGGTCGGAATATCTGACAAAAAGCTCACATCGAACATTTGTTGTCGGAAAATCCGATCGTGTGTACGTGGCATTAGGCTCCATTCACACATATGCGAATTGGATGCGCTTTGAACCGCATCTGAATCGCATGACATGAGAACCGGCAGCTTTCTTTATGGAGCCAGTTCACATACTGTATATGCAGTGCAGCGGCAGTGCGCATTTGCTGTGAATTGAAAAAGAGTCCTGTGTGTTTTCTAAGTGGTGCGGGTCAGATGCAAATTCCTGGCTATTGCCTTCTATGGGAATGCATCTAACTCACACATGTCATCAGCTGTGATCATGAATTTGATTGGAAAAAAAAAACAGCGTATGGATTTTGAGGTGAACCCCCACCCCAAAATTCTTCAAAAAATTGTGTCCCCAAACCACCCTTATCTGATCATTCAGCCTGGCAGACCAGGAAAGGGGGGGGGGCGAGGTGTCTGGATGGGCATGCCAGTAGACAAGATCACTCCTCTGGACGGACTTCTGTGCACAGGCTAAAACGTTTTGTGCTTGCAAGAATTGGGCACTGGCTAATGCAAATTGCGCATTCGTGAACTCGCACGAACATGAGCCGTCGCCTATTTATGTGTGCGACAGCACTTGCATGCAGCTGTTACAGATGCTGGCACCAAACGGGCTGTTTAAGCTTAGCCAGTGCTCAGAATCCGTGCCAATTTGTCTTCAGCCTCCTGTGTAACCTGTGATCCTGTGAATCTGTACCCTGCTTCCAGTTGGCTTGTCTTGACCATTCTCTGAACTCCACCTTCATCGACCTTGGCTTGTCCCCTGACCTCGATTTCTGTCTGCTCATTTGGCTCCTGCTTAACTTATGGGTTCCTGTCCCGGCTTGTTTTCTGACCTTGCTCCTATCTGTGCCCTGTACCCTATCCATGCCGTCTGTGAATGACCCGGCCTGCCTGACTCTGCTACTCTGTCTGTAGTACCAGCAGCCTGCCTACCTGCTGAAGCCATCTGATGACTTTTCCTGCCCAGCATGGACACCTGCCCTGCTGCTAGCAAGGCCTACAGACACTCGTGCCACTCTGTACTCCTCTTGTCTACACTATCAATGGTGTAAGAAAGGCCTTCCTCATCATATTAGGCTCTGCTACCAGGTACGTGATACCAGGCCTCATGCCCTCAACATGGGGGGTGCTTTGGGACCCCATACATGGCTAGGCTCCCAAAAATCCTCACACACGTGGTTTCACCATACTCAGAAGAAGAAGCAGAATGTATTTTGGGGTGTATTGCCACATATACCCTGCCATGTGTGAGAAATATCTCAGTAAAGTGACAACAGTGAAGTTGTCACTTTACTGAGATATTTCTCACACATGGCAGGGTTTATGTGGCATTACACCCCAAAATACATTCTGCTCCTTCTTCTGAGTATGGTGATACCACATATGTGAGAATATTTGGAAGCCTAGCCATGTACGGGGGCCCATTATCCAATAAGCACCTTCAGGCTTTCAAAGGGCTTGTGCATTTGATTTCCTGACTACCTATCACAGTTTCAGAGGCCCTAAAATGCCAGGATAGAACGGCTCTAAAAACTTTATGTATGACCAGCATTAGGAGTTTCTGCCACATCCCCCATGTTGGGAATACATGTAACGTGCTTTTTTTCATTCAGCCTAAATAGATATGGATGAAGAAATCTCTGCCAGAAAAAGTGTATGCATACAGATTCCTCCCTTCACATTGATGAATGTGGATAAAGATATATTCTGGCAGAAAATTTTGAAAAAGGTACAGTATATGCTGAGCATAGGAGCTACTGTTACCTGTCCACACCACGGTCCTAATGCTGGGCATACATGTTTTTTTTAAACTGCAGATGGAGAAATCTGCCCCTGCAGCACTGCAGCACTGCAGGCACTGACGTATGTACTCCAAAAGCAGCATCCTGCTGCTGTCAGAATACACAGATCAGTGCTACAGCTGATAGGTGATCCTGCAAAACAAATGACAGTTAACAATAACACACCATAGCAATAGAACGTTAACTCAATAAAACAACAGTTTTTCTTTTACTTTATCTTTTTTGTAACTTAACTTTTCAGAACAATAACCTTTCCAGCCTTTGATTTTAGGGTCTTTCAAAATATGATAGTTTCTTGACTACCTAATCTTTAGAGACCCTTCTTGTGCAGAATTGTGTGGTGCCCTATACTGTGCCATGCTGCACCCTAGAATATTTGTTCACTACTGTGTGGTAGCGACAGAAGCAGGACAGGACAGGACAGGAGGGACACAAAAAAAGCAGGTGTCATGTCTTATGCTGCGTGTACCACAGACACTATTTTTTTGTGGTGACCTTTGTGTTGGAGTAGGTTGGAGGACCTCTATAAAATGCATTTCATGCAGCCGGCTAACTGCATCTGGATTTGGGCTTTGGGCCACAGCATCTTCTGGATACAAGGACAATTACTTCCTGAAATTTTAGGAAGGATACAGTTCTTCCAGGAGCATTTTAAATAGCAAATTAATTGTATAGACCCAATGGAAATAAATATATAGACACTTTTTTGTACCAGTGTCTAGCTCTCTGGAAGGCTAAATACGGCTTTGTCATTAGGTTGTCTACACCTCTCGTATTTAGATTATAGTCGTGGACTCAAAGAGGCTTTTCAATGACACCAAATGCCATCTGAATTTGGACTTTCGTGTCTGGGTGAATAAAAGACTGGATGAATAGATCACGTTTGTCCTCTTTTTACTACTAGTAGTTTTTCATTACACAAGCAGGCTGAGGAGTGTTAACAAGCCATTGGGAAAGCACCTGGGATTAGGTCGCATAAATGAAAAAAATTCTAAAAAGTGGCACACTTGTATAAATGTTAACCCATACGTATTGCTTTTTTTTTCAAAATTGTCGCTGTATTGTTGTTTATAGCGCAAAAAATAAAAACCGCAGAGGTGATCAAATACCACCAAAAGAAAGCTCTATTTGTGGAAAAAAAGGACGTCAATTTTGTTTGGGAGCCACGTCGCACGACCGCGCAATTGTCAGTTAAAGCGACGCAGTGCCGAATCGCAAAAAGTGGCCTGGTCATTTGGCAGCCAAATGGCCGGGGCTGAAGTGGATAATATAGTTCTGACCACGACTAGGATACTAATCTGGACAGACACTATATGGTTAATGGCGGTGATCAGCAACTTATAGTGTGACTGTGATAGTGTGGCGGGTAATCGGGGACTGGCGCTGACACTGGCTGGGGGGGGACACTAGCTGACTTTGACTGACACTGTCTTATGTCACTAGTGACACTAATACAGTGATCAGTGATTATACTGTACGCTGTCACTGTACTAATGACTGGGTGACAGGGGTGATCAGGAGGGCTATTAAGGGGTTAACTGTATGCTTATCCAGTGTATGTGTGCTAATTTTACTCACAGACTGGCTTTCCTTCCTTGCTGATCTGAACAGTGAGTGAAATCAGGGAGAGGAAACACACACTAACACATACAGATCTCGGTGCTGTGGCTGGCCACATCCATCAGCAGGTTCAGAGACAAAATCATTAGCTGTTAGCGTGCTTTCAACCTCAACAAATCACAGCATGAGAACCCAATGAGCTGAAAGAAAAAAAAAATGAAGAAGTCGCTGTTCTATGTGATGTTAGTGCAGTGATCTCCCCCGCTGAGTCTCTTCAACAAAAGCCAGTTGTTGGACTGGGTTCTAATGGACAGGCAGCTGTCCACACTGTCCAAATGATGGCTGGTTCCTGCTGTACAGGCCGATATTTGGATCGTGTGTACCCAGTATTAAGGCTAAGCCCTGCCAACTGCTACTTTTCCAAGCAGTATCTTTGTAGACAATAGTGACATTCTTACTGAACAGAGATGTAGTCAGGAAAAAAACTGTGCTATCCTCACAATCTAAAAAAAAGTATCTGCAGAGTACACATTTCAAAACGTAGGAGGAACAAGAGCTGCTTAGCAAGGTTCAAACAATGAGCAACAAAAGATAGAGTGCCACATGCAAATCATATCTAATAAATGAAGAGCAGAACAGTTTCTGAATTGTGTTTAATGCAACAGTTTCTTGTTTCAGCTGTAAGCCATACCTTTGGAGATGAAAGCATGCATTTGAAAGCTTAGAGTTTCTTCTAATGGGTTGTAATCCGCTCCTATGGAAGACACATGCAAAGTCTCCAACATGACAGGCATTTTTCCATGGCTGGGGTCATAGCTGACAGTGTGATTCCAGGTGTATGGCACACTCACTTCATCCAGATAGAACATTCTTGTTGAATAAGCATAAAGTTGTCCAAGACCAGTCTGGACATAATCCTCTGTGTAACCCTACCAACAAAAAAAAAATCACATTGTAAAGCGTTGTGCAAGCTGTTGGGGCTATACAAATCCTGTATTACAACAATAATTATAATAATATTATGAGGAAATGTGTACATAACGGAAGAAAAGACATATGAACTATATGTATTGCTTTTTTCAATGTTCTACATATATGTGAATATTTGTGCATATACACAATGTAAAATAGACTTTATACAGTAGGTCATAGGACACAAACATTTGTCAGCTTGTGATCCGCATTTAATGTATGAAAGAGGTGATGAGTATTAATAATAATATATAAAGATTATTAGAATATTAATAATAATAATGATAATAATAATAATAATAATAATAAGTAATATTAATAATAATAATACATGATTATATATTTTGTAGAAATTATGTTGGTTAAAAGAACCGTCATTTTGCCTGGCTATATGATACTGACGTGTATATTGTGCAACATACAGTATTCATACAGTACCTGCTAAGAGGACTTTTGAGCACTAGCACTGATAGCAATGACCCATGTGTATTTATTAAAACCATTGGTTGGTGTATGGAAGTATTTAGCTATTGTTTAAAAAGTGGTTAAAACCTTTATAGTTACAATTATCTGTTATTTTCACCTTTAATTTGATGTTAGTAGAAATAGGTAACTGAGGAATATATCCTTTCACCACTGTGTCCACCAAGAGGAAGCCATCAGCATCAAGACCGCGAGAATTGTGAGTGATTCTCATGATTTCTCCTATATGATTGCATAAGACATAAATAGATTATCATGTAACACCTTACATTTTAATTTATATTACTTGAATACAAATTTTTGTATGCTACAATGTGAGGGAGGGATAAGAGGTGCTTGTTATTAACAAAAAGTTTTTTTTATTTTGAATGATATGATGTAATGATAAATGTAACTGAAAAGGTTTACAATTCATATAAAAAAAGTTTAAAAATGAAAATACAAAACCAATCTGCTAATTACTCTTCATTCTTGTCAGCTAAATGTGTTTGACTGTATGTAGCAAGGGGTTACTATCAAAAGTACCTTAACAGACTGCATTGTGTTTCTGATTAAGAAGTTGGCTCCCCCCTGGTGTCCGTTTTATGTTATGCTATTGACGTTTGTTGGTTCAGTTACATTATATGAACAAAGCATGGTGGGCATTGTAGTGCGAGAGGAAGTGACTCTGTTGCTGTGGGTTGGATTGAGACTGCAATACCCACAATGCCACTGTGCTACCAGAATGCAGTGCGCCACCGCAAGTTCTGCTGGGGAATCTGATATAAGGACAAGCAAGGCCTCAGATCGCTCTCTCTGGATGCCATCTTTCAACAGGCAGGAGGCCTGGTGTGAGTGTGCCTAGGCCGGCGAAGCCTGGGCCTGAAGTTGGAGAGCGGATCACCGGATGGAGGGCTGCTTGTGGACAGCCTTGCTGCTCGAGCAGGAGAGGGACCGTCCTGCGCGCCACAGCATCTGGAGCCATCCATCCACCTGCACCTTGTGAGCAGCCACGCAGTGAACCGGCGACATCTTGCTTGACGGAGATACCCGTGAGCGAGGGCTTCTTGTTGGTGAGAAGGCACTTGCCTACCCAAATAGTTAACTGAGTTGCAGTAGAGTGGTTCCTAACATCTAATTTGTACTTGCTGACACTTGCCGTGCTACAGTTAGAAAACCATTGCACCCGAGAGTTATACAGCGGTCTGAGAGACCTAGCGGTTCCTTTGCCACTACAGTACATTTACAGAGTGATTACCTTTTCCTCTTTACTCCTCATTTGGAATACAAATAAGTGCACCAACGGAGCTAGCAGAAGATAAGGAGAGCTTAAAGGAACAGTCATCACTTTGCCTTGTTCAAAGTTTACCACAGAAGGGACACGCACCACTTTGAACCGTCCACTAGAGGGAGCCATATAGCCATATGAACTTCTAATGCTTAAAGCGGAGGTTCACACAAAATATTAACATTAGCTTATCCTGATTAGTGCACCATATACGTATACATAAGCCTAATGTTTTTTTTTTTGTAATGATTTAAATACCTTTAATAAGCTTTGTAAAGGTGGACTTCCGGGTTTTCCTCCCGCGGGAGTAGGCGTATCTCTTTTCCCCGTCGCTGGGATGTCTCTGCAATGTCTCCTGGGAGCACAGCGTCATGCTTCCCAGGAGACAATGATGATCGTTATCCATCGAAATCTCTCGAGATTTCACTCGTCGCGTGACTCATCAAGCTGGTCACGTGACGAGGGTGAATCCAATTCCGCCATCTTAAATCAGGGCACACAGGTGAATAGATGGCAACCAGGAAGTGTTGACGGCGCTGCTCGCCGTCAACACTGCTCATGCGCGAGATGCCGGGGGACTAGCATTCACCGATTCCCGGAAGTCCGTGCTTGTGGGCTTCACAATGCCCACAAGCAAAATGGAACATGCAAGAATTGTTTTTTAAAAGTTTATCTTTTAAACTAAAATGGACGGGGGATGGTTTTAATTGCGAAAAAAGTGAGTACCAAGTTGTTATCTGAAACATTATTGATTGCACAGAAAAAAAAAAAAGGTTGTACCGCGGAACCTCCGCTTTAATATAACTGCTTGTGTGGTATCTGTTATTTTGCTGTTCAGTGAGTGTGTGTGAGATCTGGTGGGGAGGTGTCCCAGTGCTGATATCATAGCATTGGGAGATTCCTCCACCATACACTTACTCAAATCTGATCTCAGGTTATGGTTATTGGGTCCTGTGATAAGGAAGTATTGAACCATTTATGTTCTATTGACTTTCACAGGGATCTGTATAATAGTCAAGTCTATTTGTATAACCACTGCCTTACTTTTTTTTTCAAGTAAACATTTTGCAACTGGTTAAATTACATCTTGTGTGGGACTCTATCTATTACAGTTGCAAGTCAGGTGACCAGTGCCAAGGTAACGGTAAATATATATATATATATATATATATATATATATATATATATTAATTACAGTGTGGTTGTAGTGGCCCCTTTTCACCTTTGGGTTCCACATTCATATTTGTTGTCCAGTTGTGCCAAGGGGGGTTCGAGCCAAATTTCTGGGGTTGACAAGCAGAGTGCAGGACCAAAAATAACCAGCAGCTCCTACGGGGGTAGTGCTACATGTATATCCACTGACCTGTTGCAAATTCCACTTGAGTTTCTCTTATAAATTCACCACCCGTCAGAGTAAATCCATTTACTGCTTCTCCTCTTTCTTTTGCTACTGTCCAATATATGGGATTCAATAAAGATGCAAGATTCCTCATAGAAGAACCTAGAATGCATAACGTGTCCAAATAAGTAAACACAATATGGATGACTTAATTTATTAAATTAACTGCTTCATAACTAGTACTCAAAAGAAACCTTACCAACAAGTCTCTTAGGTCTTTATAGGAGCCAATTAGATAATTAGGTAAAACAAGGAAAGTTCCTGATGGTGATCCAAGTGAAAAGCTCACAGACTGTGTGATGTCCTTCTGACAATCAAATGATATAGACCAAAAGCTATGTTGGGGAGCTAGGGATCCATCTGTTGTAATCCCATCCAAATTGCAGTGTTCAAAATAGTAAATGTTATAAATAATGTCAGCATTTATTAAACATAGTTAACCTCTTAAGCCCCGGACCATTTTGTTGCTAAGTGACCGGGCCACTTTTTGCGATTCGGCACTGCGTCAATTTAACTGACAATTGCGTGGTCGTGGCTCCCAAACAAAATTGACGTTCTTTTTTTTCCCACAAATAGAGCTTTCTTTTGGTGGTATTTGATCACCTTTGCGGTTTTGATTTTTTGCGTTATAAACAAAAATAGAGCAACAATTTTGAAAAAAATGACATATTTTTTACTTTTTGCTATAATAAATATCCCCAAAAAATATATTAAAAAAAAAACGTTTTTTTTCCTCAGTTTAGGCTGATATGTATTCTTCTACATATTTTTGGTAAAAAAAATCGCAATAAGCGTTTATTGATTGGTTTGCGCAAAAAAAGTTATAGTGTCTACAAAATAGGGGATAGTTTTATAGCAGTTTTATTAATTTTTTTTTTTTTACTAGTAATGGCGGCGATCAGCGATTTTTATAGTGACTGCGACATTATGGCGGACACATCGGACACTTTTGACACATTTTTTAAACCATTGTCATTATTACAGCGATCAGTGCTATAAAAATGCACTGATTACTGTGAAAATGATACTGGCAGTAAAGGGGTTAACCACTAGGTGGCACTGTAGGGGCTAAGTGTAACCTAGGGAGTGCTTCTAACTGTCAGGGGACGTGACTTGCTGTCACACGTCACTGATCGTTGTTCCCGATGACAGGGAACACGATCAGTGACAGTGTCACTAGGCAGAACGGGGAGATGCTGTATTTACACTAACATCTCCCCATTCTATCTCTCTGTGAGATGATCGCGGGTATGCCCGTGACGATCGAGTCCGTGGGATCCACGGTCGGGCTCACGGAGATCGCAGCGGGCACGCGTGCGTCCACAACAACCGCTTCTTATATATACGTCCTTCTGCCTACCCGTGCCATTCTGCAGACGTATATCTGCGTGCGCCGGGCGGCAAGCGGTTAATGGATAAATGCAAAAGGTTGGATACACAGGCTACACAGCTGATTCCAGTTCAGCAAGTGCCAAAGGCAGATCTCCCTCTGACGGTGGCCAGTGCTGCTGCTGGTTGGCAATCACCCATGAGCAGCTTCATCTCTCCCCCTGGGGTTTTCCATCGTGACAATGGCTCCACTAGCTTTCCGGGCACTTCTCTCATCAGCGTGGAGCTCTCGGTTTCCCCTTGGGGTTCCCTTTGGCTCAACAACCCCCGCTTCTGCCCATCTACTTGACCAAGAGAGGGTTGGAGGACCCATCCATTCAGGTCTGTCTACTCACCCCATACAGCTGGCTGTTTTGTTTCTCCTTCACAGATACCTTCCTGTTTTATGGTTCAACTTTTTGCATTTATCTATTAACTATGTTTAATAAATGCTGACATTATTTACAACATTTTCTATATTTATTGAACACTGCAATTTGGCCAGGATTACAACAGACAGATCCCTAGCCCCCCAGCATAGCTTTTGGTCTAAATAATTTGATTGTCTGATCAACATCTCACACTTTGATGCCGCGTACACACGATCGGAAAATCTGACAACAAATGTTGGTTGTGAGCTTTTTGTCGGAAATTCCATTCGTGTGTAGGCCCCATCGGACATTTGCTGTCGGAATATCCGACAACAAATGTTTGAGAACAGGTTCTCAATTTTTCCGATGGCAAAAGTTCCTGTCGGAAATTCCGATTGTGTGTATGAAATTCGGACGCACAAAAAAACACGCATGCTCTGAATCAAGCAGAAGAGCCGAACTGCCTATTGAACTTCATTGATCTCGGCTCATCATAAGTCTTGTACGTCACTGCGTTCTTGACGTTCGGAATTTCCAACAACATTTGTGTGACTGTGTGTATGCAACACAAGTTTGTGCCAACATTCTGTCGGAAAAAAATCCACGGTTTTGTTGTCGGAATTTCCGATCGTGTGTACGCTGCATGAGAGCTTTTACCATTGATCACCATCAGAAACTTTCCTTGTTTTACCTAATTATATAATTGGCTCCTATGAGGACCTAAGAGACTAAGTGGTAATATATCCATTGCGCTGGACATTTGTGTATGTTTTGTATTGGTATCGGTCCCGACTCCATGGACATTCCTGCATACCC
The DNA here is from genome assembly GCA_029206835.1 of Rana muscosa. Lineage (NCBI taxonomy): Eukaryota > Metazoa > Chordata > Amphibia > Anura > Ranidae > Rana > Rana muscosa. Next base: position 216,090,356 of record CM055120.1, on the reverse strand, counting down.
TGGGCTCCTAGTGTAACAGGGCTAAAAGTGTTGCACTCATTTTTCCCTCCCCCCATGGGTTTGTGCTTCATAGCTAGGACTACTTTGCATTGTCACCACAAAAAAAAAAAATGGCATTTTGCAAAGTGTATATTTAAGTACTAATAAGATTTTACAAATGTGTGTATTAATACAAAAAAAAATCCTATTTTTCTTTCAGGTATTACAAACATACTTTATGTGTATTAATCACACCTTGATATAAAAATGATCATGCACATATTTTCTAAAGTGAATTTATGTTTTCAGGCCCTTAATATACATAAAAGGTCTTCAAATCAGAATGTCACCACAAGTTTTGCTAATAATACCCAATTTACAATTGCTGACACCTAAATAAATACATTCAGAAATGAATCGTGTATCAACTCTTTTTACATTGTGTCATTGTACAATTCTGTTGTAAAATAAAATAAAAAGTATTTTTTCCAAATGTCTGAGAATTTTTTTGAACATAACCAAACATTTCTGCCCTATGCGTAATGACACCACATGTACAATACATCCGAGAAGGTCCATAAAATGTACAGAACACAGATATAACTCCTTCTCCCTGAAAACAAACTTCATCTATAAAAGGATATTAAGGTAAGGTAATATTAATTAGGGTAATATTAAAGGGGTTGTAAAGTCAGAAGCTTTTTTATTTTAATGCATTAAGATAAAAAACCTGTGTGCAGCAGCCCCCCTATTACTTACCTGAGGTCCCACTCTGTCCATTGATGTCCACGAGTGTCTCGGCCGTCCAAGACTCTCCCTCTTGATTGGCTGAGACACTGCAGTGGCGCCATTGGCTCCCGCTGCTGTCAATCAAAGTCAGCTAGCCAATCAGGAGAGAGATAGGGGCGGGGCGGGCTACATTTCTAAATGGACACAGGGAGCTGTGACTTGGCTCGGGTACCCCCATAGCAAGCTGCTTGCTCTCGGGGGCATTGAACAGGAGGGAGGGGCCAGGAGCACAGAAGAGGGACCCGAGAAGAGGAGGATCCAGGCTGCCCTGTGCAAATCCACTGCACAGAGCAGGTAAGTATAATATGTTTGTTATTTTTATAGAAAAAAAAACTTGACTTTACAATCACTTTAAGGTATACAGCATATCAGTAGGTAGAGTGTAAAATTTGGATATCCTGCTTTTTGCTGAATGTAAGGTAAATGAAGCAATAAAGGCTAAAAAAGAAGGTACACTCAACTATAACCCTAAACCTAATACCTCCCTTACTTAACCCTACTCAAACCCTACCAAACAAGGCTATGTCTACACATGAGACAAAGATTTTTGGTATGACAATTAGGCGAACACACATTTGTCTCCAAGGGATCCGTTTCTATGTGTAGCATGACTCTTTATACTACCCATAACAAAATATACTGAAACTCACTAATAGGGATGATCCGAACACCCCCGGTTTGGTTTGCACCAGAACATGCGAACAGGCAAAAAATTTGTTCGAACACGCAAACACCGTTAACCACTTCTCTACTGGGCACTTAAACCCCTTCCTGCTAAAGCCATTTTTCAGCGTTCAGCGCTGTCACACTTTGAATAACAATTGCGCGGTCGTGCGACGCTGTACCCAAACAAAATTTGCGTCCTTTTTTTTCCCACAAATAGAGCTTTCTTTTGGTGGTACTTGATCACCTTTGCGTTTTTAATTTTTTGCGCTATAAACAAAAGAAGAGCGACAAGTTTGAAAAAAAACACAATATTTTTTACTTTTTGCTAGAATAAATATGCATTTTTTTTTATTATTTTCCTCATTTTAGGCCGATACGTATTCTTCTACATATTTTTGGTAAAAAAAATTGCAAAAGCGTATATTGATTGGTTTGCGCAAAAGTTATAGCGTCTACAAAATAGGGGATAGATTTATAGCATTTTTATTATTATTTTTTTTTTTTACTAGTAATGACGGTGATCAGCGAATTTTATCGTGACTGCGATATTGCGGCGGACACATCGGACACTTTTGACGCATTTTTGGGACCATTCACATATATACAGCGATCTGTGCTATAAATATGCACTGATTACTGTATAAACATGACTGGCAGGGAAGGGGTTAACACTAGGGGGCGAGGAAGGGGTTAAATGTGTTCTCTCTTAGTGATTCTTACTGTGGGGGAAGGGGACTGACTGGGGGAGGAGACCGATGGTTGTCCCTATGTACAAGGGACACACCATCGGTCTCCTCTCCCTGACAGGACGTGGATCTGTGTGTTTACACACACAGATCCACGGTCCTGCTCGGTTACTGGGCAATCACAGGTGCCCAGTGACGCGGCGGGTGCGCGCGCCCCCCTAGTGGATTTTAAAGCCGCAACGTCATATGACGTCCGCCCAGGATAACAGTGTCTTCCTGCCGCCGTCAATTGACGGCGGCCGGTTGACAACTGGTTAAAGTCTATGGGACACAAACATGAAAAATCACATTTTACAATGTAACACACACTACAAAATACCATAATTTACACTGGTCTGTTTATCTCTGCAGTCTGTCAGAGAAAGAGATGAACAGAGACAAAGTTCTGTATTGACTATGCTAATGTGTCATATGTTCTTTTTGATTAAATAAAGTAATCTGTTGCCCAGAGCCTCTCTGATTGGTTGCCAGCGCTATTTATCATCACATGCCTGACGAAGGGGCCCTGCGCAGCTCCGAAACGTTGCACCTATTTCTGTTATAGGATCTCTCTCAATAAAAGAAACCTTTGGATGGAAGTGTTGATCCATGGTGTGCTGGCGAATATGTTCACTAGCGCTATTTATGAGACTGAGGCTGTGCAGGTAAGAACAGAGTTCAATGGGGAAAGTTAGGCAGAAACTGTTGCAAGCCTGCATTGTAGAATAGGTCAAAGCTCTACTGCCCATGGCTGTTAAAGCCTTAAAGCGGAACTAAACCCTAGTTTTTACCCAAGGTAAGCCATCTTGGCCTCTGTTTGATCTTCAACTGGCATGATGATGCATGTTATCAGTTATGACACAAACCCTTTGATGGTTTGACAGTTTGTTTGAGAGCACAACCAATGTGAGAGCTCTATCTGTCTTTTGAAACTGTTAAATCAATGGGTTTAGTTCCGCTTTAGCCTAGGTTCACACTACTGCGATGTACTTTGAATTTGATCCATTTTTTTGTCTTGTGTGAGGTGCGAATTTGCCTTGCATTTTGAGGTGGACAGGTGCAAATTTACCACGATTTTACCGCAAATTTACTGCGATTTTTTCATGAGTTTCAGGAGGCAGACAGTGAACAATTCGCAGAGATGTGAACTGTGTGCTGCGAGTTTACTGCAAGCTTAATTAAGCCTATGAAGATAAAATTTGCACTGCATCATAGGAATTTGCATTGTAATTTGCATTGTCCACACGAACAGGACCCTTTTTTTTCCTCGCACCAAATTCGCATTGCATAGATGTGAACCAAAGCCATGGAATACTATGCTTTTTACATGACCTGCAAACCCGCTGTAAATTTGCATCAGTGTGACCCCAGGCTTAAGAAGATTTCCAGCCTAACCATTTTCTGTACCATATTCTTTTGCCTGTGGTTCTTGATGCAAAACTGTGATGCTCTTTTAAGCTATAGGGGATATCAGTCACAGCTGTTGTGTCTTCTGTGGTGCATATCATTTCCATAAAACCAGTATGATCTGGCTGAGAAGGGCTAGCTGCAAAACTTGACCCATGCACACTGAATTATGGAAATGCAAGGATTTGACGTGCTATGTTGCTCAGACTAGCATATTATACTGCACAATGTGATCTGACACTTGGAACAAATATTTGGTTTACTGTCTTCAGCCATTCACATATAGGCAAAGCTGTGTGTGTATGTATTAGCCTATGACATTATGCCTGCTAAATATCATTGTTGCTGATGGCCTTACTAAAGTGATGTGCTGGTTCCACCTGACTTCTCCCACCATTTAGTAAAGAGCAGTATAAAGGAGCAGCATTAATTATCTTGTAACTCCTTTCCAGACACAGCATGACAGCATATACGTATGGGAAGGCTCCGCCTCCCTGCCTAATTCAGGACGGGTCATACTATAAAAGTAGGTCTCCTCCCTTCCTGCAGTATTCTCTTTTTTTTTTCCTCACTCTAACAGCCGGTTATGCTGCTGCTAAAAGCAGAATTTTTTTTTTCCCCTCACCTTGCCGGATGCTTCTGGCCAAGCCGCACAGGTTCAAGCCTCTCCTGTGACGAAGCTCCCCGCTGTAAAGGCAGACATGAACGCCTATATGGGGGAGACCCCCACCCCCTCAAGATCCAGGAAGATATGGGGTGAGGGCATCTGGTCTCTAGGGATTGCTCCTTTATCATGATGCCATGGATGGACATTCATTCTGGTTGGACATGAAGCATGCAGGTGGTAAGGCACCACATGGTGCACAATTCCATTTAGTTACTGCTGCAAGTATGTGGTTAAGCTTGCATTTCTGAAGGGTTGTGGTTGTGTCTGCAATACTGCTAATGATGATAACAGGTGTGCTGTGCTGGGCTGAAGACTTCCTACTAACTGAACAAGCCTGGTCCTACAGTCTTGACTTATTTTCTGCAGGTATGCTGTTAGTTTGCATTTCTGAAAAGTATATATCACACATGCGAATCTAACTGGCTGTCCATAGTGACACTCTGTTTACTAATGTTTCACAGATTGAAGTCTGTGTCTGCAGTTTTGCTAATGCATGAACTGATAACAGGTGATAGTGAACCCTTTCCTTTTAATGCAGGGCCTGGCCCTGCAGGCTGGGCTAACTGTGTATTGATGCTTGGTGGTATATGTGTCTAAGGTAGGTTTAACCTGCTAGTGCTAATTGTCAGATGACTATTAACTTGCGCTGCTTGTCTGTGATTACATGTTCGTTAGTCAAAAGTAAGACTTGAATAACAAGCGGAAGTATAAGGATCCAAAAAAATTGCACAGGCCATCGTTGCAGCTCCAGCCGTCAGTAAGGCTTGACCTCCACAAATCATATCCCATGATTTCCAAGGAATATCGTTCATAGCAGTGCGACCCCAAGTCGCTGCAACTGCAAAGTAGTCCCTACACTACTTTTGATCCCACTGTGATCTAACTTGGGGCCATAGACATCAAGAATACACAGGCATTGATTCAAGATGCATAGAAATCGCTGTAAAATCACACGATTTTAGGTCGCAATAGTAGAAACCTAGGCTAAGACTGTCGATGGTCTTTAGACCTAGCAAGTTGCATAATCGCATGGTTGTATAGCGCTTACCACCCTCTCCTCCTTGTCTTTGGCTCCTCACAGGAGGAAAGGGCACACCCAGCTCTATATGCCCGTACCCTCCTGTGTGAAGAGGTTGAGCGGTGTTGTGATGGGTCTCCACAGCCAGATTCTCCAGAGAATGGTTATTATCTCTATAGTCAATAAAGACAAGTCTCTATTACCCCCAATGACTTCAATGTCCACACCAGCCGTAACTCCAACGTAGAGTTTATTTCTCTTTAAAAGACAGTCTCTGATAGGAAAGGTTGGAGAGAAAACAGGACAGCATAAGGTGTGGGAGAGGTCCAGGCACAAACGTAATACACTTCACTGCTTGACTTCTCAAGCAGACTTAGCCCATTTGGATAGTCTCCCTAGATAGGGACTAGCAGCCAAGATGGTACTTTAACTAACCGCACAATCACTACACAAACTGGTGCACTGGGTCTCTGCCACAGACCTGGTGAACTTGGTCTCTGCCACAGACCTGGTGAACTTGGTCTCTGCCACAGACCTGGTGAACTTGGTCTCTGCCACAGACCTGGTGAACTTGGTCTCTGCCACAGACCTGGTGAACTTGGTCTCTGCCACAGACCTGGTGAACTTGGTCTCTGCCACAGACCTGGTGAACTTGGTCTCTGTCACAGACCTGGTGAACTTGGTCTCTGCCACAGACCTGGTGAACTTGGTCTCTGCCACAGACCTGGTGAACTTGGTCTCTGCCACAGACCTGGTGAACTTGGTTTTCAAAGCTTGGCCTCTTTGTAAGGAGAAGACATCCCTCCAGAGAGTTACCGGGCCCCTTCCTTCACTGTGACTTCTCACCAGTCCCTCGGAATGGTCGTTCCCCGGCCTCCTCGTCTAAGATGCGGGTCCCCTCGCAAGGCGGCACCCTGAGATTCCTCGATCCTTGATGGGCCCCAGCCAAAGGTGCTGAGCCCAAGGCCTTTATTGCAGCCCCAGGGCTAAAGGTGCCTGGGACTGATTCACCGACCACCGCCCCTGGGAAAAGGTGCCCAGGGCGGACAGGAACACACACTCCCTGGGAGTAGGACTCCTGACGACGATGACCCCAAACAGGCATCCTCTCCCAGCATACACAGCAGGCTGACCACTCCCACTGTATGGTTGCAGAGAGGGGACACACAAGGCACAGCACTGTATCAGCGGTTCAACCCTGGCCCACTTTGGCAGCGCCACCTGCAGGCCACAGGGAACGGTACACCGATACTCTTCCTGCAGACAAAGTGGTTGATAATGTCCTAACAATTTAGGTGTTTGAGCATAACTACCACTCAAACACTACCCCTAAATTGAGGACCCCGCTACAGTTGCATAGGGGGTGAGGTTGAGGATGGACACAGGTCCATCAAGTCCAACCTATGTGTGTGATTATATGTCGGTATTACCTTGTATATCCTGTATGTTGTTGTCATCCACAAGTGTGTGGGTGTGTGTGTATACTGTATACACACTTCAAAATACACATGTTTCAGCAAGTACCTTCGCTTGGCCATTAGAGTTCACTACGAGTTCATCTGGCAGACTGTGACCTTTCCACAAACTCCGCACATTTCCTGGGATATTGGGTCCAGTAGGGGCCGACTTGCGGGACCAAGGACTACTGGTGAGCCTTGTTTGGACAACAGACTGGCTCAATGACTTCCAGGTTCAGGGAAAAAAGTCCCAGTGCAGACTCTGATCGAGTCGGGAGGAACCATTATTGAGAAACCAACTAGTCTCATCACAACAATGACCTACCGGGAAGCAATTCTGAATCTCTGAAAAAATACAATAAAGTTACACTCAGAGAGAGCAACAGTATAAGTATCTCACTTGAACAAATAGCTCTTTCCCATTGGTTGCATCCCACGGTCGCAAGAGCGATAAAGTAGCCTGTAGTAATCCATGAGGTCCGAGGGGCCCAAGGGAAGGTTGACAACTGTATTAACTGGTTTTGTAGTAAGGAAAGACTTACTTCCTGCACTAGAAACAGGAACTCTACAGAGGAGAAAAGTCCCCTCTTGGGGAGGTAGCTAAGCTAACTAATTTTTCAGCGTATCAGCTATTAGGCATACCAATCATCACAAGTGGTTACTCGTCGGGTATTCATGCCAATGGAGGACAAGGTGTCCAAAAGCCAGAGTTATAGCAGTCGCAGACTGGAGTCTTTCCGAACGCAACAAAAAGAGCCTCAACTATGCTGAAAAGACTCAGCATAATGGGGAAGACCTATCTTCGCTGTCAAGAAGGAATGCAAAACTAGTCAACTTCTGTCAGAGGTATCACCCAGCATGTTAGGTTAGGGTTTTTTAGAACTTATGGCCAGATGGCGTAAGATACAAAAGCCGTTGGATGACAAGGGACAGTCTCCAAAACAAAAAGCCAGTCAAGGGATCGACAACAAATAAGGCTATCAAGATATTGGTCTGACAGTAACCTGGGTGGCTTCCCAGAGGTGTAAGCAGAGAAAGTAATGACAGCCAACTGGGTTGCAGCCGTTCGGTGGTGATAACAATAATTGCCCTGTGGCTTGCAGGCCATAATATCCGCAGGTACAGTCTCAGATCCGAGAACCTCCTATTTTCCTTCCTGAGATCCAACACCTCATACAGCGTGGCCAACGGTATCTTCCAAAATCATACAAGTTATATCTAGATACTGGAGACCAAGAAGTGGAGGTCTCACCGTTAGTGTTTGAAATCCTATGGAGGTCAGAGCGCCTACTCCAGTCTTGAAGTACATTAGATACGAGAAAAACCTACAGAATTTAAAGGATGGAATTCTCTGTTCCTTACTGTAAGGATTGAATTGTATACAAGTAAGTCTAGAGACAGCATTAAAGGATACATGAAACTCAGTCGTGTCCTCACTCTCTGGGATCCAGTAATGGTTGCATATCTTAGCAACCAATTCCGAAAGACCTGGGCAAGTTATTCTTTCCCCCATGGGGTCTTCCAAATAGTGTGAGACACATTATCTCACTCTCCATTTAGAGGGATAAGACATCCTAAATATGGGCAGTAACATGGAATAAGTATTCCTTTTGGCAAATAGGTCTAGAAGGATCTCAGACATCCAAGTGTCAAGCCATAAACTACCTTGTTGCTGAAATTATCAGGCAAAATGGCTCTAGTCTCTTCCTCAACACTATACAGAGGTTGGTATCTTTGCAACCTGGGTTAGAACATCATCCTTCTGGCATATCCAATCTAAAGTGTTTGAAGTACCACAAACATTAAAAATAGTCAAGGTTGAAGAGAGACATAGAATTGGCCCTTCTTCTAGGAGAAAAACAATAGACTCATCAGGCCTAACAGCATCGGAAAAAGACAATCACTGTCTAACGAAGACAATCGCAGTGGTGCGGATCAAGTTAGTCAAAGCTTAGATGACTAGGACAAATTCATCAGATAATGGCAGAGACCGCTCTTCCAGACTGATTGCACATCCATTGATGGAACTCCAGAATAGTTCCTACAGAATCAATATGTAAAACTACGACCTGGTCTACATTCAACACGTTGGGGGTCCATTCTTGTGGACCCAGCAGCCTTAACTACAATACATCTCAGGTCGTTAGTGGGGATAGATCTAATCCTCCTAAACACTTGAGCAGTACCCACCCTTGTTGTCTGGTGATTTGGTACATCCCATACGTATATGCTGTCATGCTGTGTCAGGAAAAGGGAAAATGTTATACTTACCTGACGGTAATTTTCCTTTACGGATGCAAACATGACAGCATATAGGTCCCCTCCCAAAAAAAATAAATAAAAAAATAAAAATAATATATGTATGTGTATATATATATATATATATATATATATATATATATATATATATATAAAATCATGAAAATATAATGAAGGCCTTTGCAGTGATACTAAGTTACGAGAATACTGCAGGAAGGGAGGAGACCTACTTTTATAGTATAACCGGTCCTGAATTAGGCAGGGAGGCGGAGCCTTCCAATACGTATATGCGGTCATGCTTGCATCAGGAAAGGAAAATTACCGTCAGGTAAGTATAAAATTTTCCCTTTTCTTTCTCCAAATTTAAGGGGTAAAACTTCAAATGCATATTAAAAAAAAAACAGCAGTGAGGTACAATATTAACAAGCAGAGGGAAAATATAAAATTAAAGAATCATTAAAAAAGCTCCAAATATCACCCCACCCTCTCCATCAAACATAAAATACATATTAAAAAATCAGATGCTGACAGCCTCTCTTCCCTGAACTGGTTAAGAAGTGTTTGCAGTGTGCAGTGACATGGCTGGCCTTTGAAATTCTGTGCATGAATTGATCTCTTGAGGAAGCAATTAGCCAGAGCTAGAGACAGAAATTATTTTCTATAACTAGCACATGCTCAACATTCCATAATACAGTTGTAGTTCTGCAAGTTATACATTGGGTGTGTTGAGGCATGAAGGATGTCTTGTACTTTTTCTGTGAAAATTAATCTACCTTTTAATGTAAGATAAATAGTTTACAGTTTGGTTATGAAGACCTCTGCATATTACTTTTTATAGGACATTCAATCCATTTAAAATTTTTTTTAATAAACTTCCCCTTGACCCACCTAGGTTCCATCTCTATAATTATACCGTTCCACTAAAGACCTACAAAAACTCAGTCCTGCCTCATTAACTTAATGCGGCTAAAAGCTGCATCCCTGGATTTTGGATGCAGTCCCGCTTTCCCTCTGTGGCAAAGTGTTGGTAGCGGAAATAAACAGAATGGAAGATTTGATGTCAGTGGACAGGGATAAACGTGACAAATTTCTCAAGAAATAGTTCTATTGGCACAATTTCACATACTCAGGTGAATACAAAGCCATTCTGGATCGTTCATTAACCTTATGGCCATCAGTGGAGACTGCCAGACACTGAGAGGATGGAAGACTTCCTAGCCCCCCCCCCTTTTTTTGTTTTTGCTGGTCCCTTTTATGCCTATGTTCTTTTCGGCTAGTGCTGAGATATATTCAAATATTAGTTTAGATTCTCTGCTTTTTTCCCTCCTAAAACTTGAAAAGTTTTCACTGAATGTAGACCAACATCTGGAATCTTATCTCATGACCCCATTCGGTCTTGTATGGTCAACATCTGGCACCTTGATTCTACCTGAACATCCATGTGTATACCATTATATACTCGTGATACTTGCCAACCTGCTTGGTTGCTCTTTCATTTAGATTTATGTGCTACACGACATATACTGATTTCCTTGGTCTGTATTTCCCTTTCTTTTTTTTTTACCTTTTCTTTCCTATTTCTTCCCCCTCTTGTTGTTGAGAGAGATGATGTTTGTGAATGTTGCTTTGATTGTACTAGCATGTGATTCAGAATTGTTGGAAACAGAACCATTTAGCTGTGCAATGTGAAGGTCAACATCATTAATGGTTCCTGATAACGCTCCTCTTACAGACTGAACTCCTCCTAGCCAATACAAAGGAGACACAGAGGGGTAGACATAAAATAAAGGGAAACACCAGACTCACAGTCAATCACAGTTGAAACACACACACACACAAATATACAGTATGTACAATATATATATATATATATATAGTATATTGGAATCCATTGGCGATGGTCCTGCACTGATGCCATGCTTTACATTACATTATTTCATCAGAAAGAACTGCAGAGGAAACAAGTAGTGGAAGACTTCCTCTGTCAGCTTCTATATTTACAGTGCCTGAACTCATGCAGTGCCAGCCAGCTTCAGATCTTTGTGGATGACATTCACAAAACAGGAGATCTACATGCCTCAGGCAGCTCCTTTTATACCATCGCTCACCTTCCTGCCACGGTACCCTCTTGTATGCACTTGTGTAGGGAAAAGTGTATAGCTTGGCTAAAGCAAGGATGGAGCTTCCTGGGGTCCCTTGTCTTCCAAAAAACTGTAAGTTCCTGGGTCCTTAAAAGGCAGGTCTTAGGTGGTTGCATGGGAATGACTCGGGAAGGGGTCTGTAGTGTTAAGATGGCTGTATGGGGAAGAAGGACACTATCTTTGGTGGCTGCATGGGAAATGTGGCAGTATCACAGTCTCACATGTCGCCTTTCTCTGTGCAACCAACATAGTTTCATAGGCTCTCATCCCCCACCCCTGCAGCATGCCTCGGATTGGGGAAGAAAGAAGGGCTGGCTTGGACTATGGTACAGGAGTGGCTACATAACATACATTGGGGTTTTTATTTGCATTTTTAAGGCTAAGGACAGTGTTAACCAGTGTGTTTCATAAAGCAGTCCATTCAAATTAATGCAATACACCACAACACTCAGAACAATAACATTTGGGCATTGTGCTGCATAGTGTCCTAGATTCTGCAGGACAATTGTGAGATTTTGAACAGTGATCTCCTGCTTCTTGCTCCCACTGACACCAATAAGTGTTTTTTTTTTTTTTTATTCCACTGACCTCAACAATGGGGTTGGGGTTTAATAACTACATGCATTGTTTTTTCTACACCCACATGTGACCTTTTCTGGTGCACTTCATGTGCCTCATTTTTCCACTTTGGTCCTTTAAGGTGTGCCTCCTAATCATGTTTAAATGTTGGCAACTATATACAGTATAGGGTTGATTTAATGCTCTGCATAGAAACCAATCGGCTTTCAGTTTTCTTTTTGCCAAATCTTAATTTAACAAGCTGAACTTAGAAGCTGATTGGCTACCATGGACAGCTGCATCAGATTATGTACTCTCGAGTTTTAGTAAATCAACCCCATGTGTAATTGTTCAGAGTAGTCTGTTGTACTACCCAACAAAACCATAGTACAATATTTTTTTACAAGACAAAGCACTTGTTTTGAAAGTACTGCTTAGACTTGGCTTCCTACCGTAACTGCATGAAACTAGAAAAATATATTTAAATGTAGTTTATCCACAGCAAAAGCTAAGCTAGAATATGCACATAACCTAAAATATACCGAGGGGTCTAGGTAAATAACAGTCATTGTGCAGATGTGACAAATATTTGCACAACCACTGTGAAAATAGCTATACATCTTATATTGGCAATAATGCATTTTTTTTCCAGGAATACCTCAATAAGGAAAAAAAAATGTATTGGGGCAACTAGATGGCGCTGACAATATGGGAATCACACATAACAGAGAACGTATAGCAATTTTCGCCCACATATGCCCAACAAACATTTTATACGTAGACACTTAAGTGTCTGTTGTTGCTATGATATCTGTCCTGGCATATGCAGTAATACTGTTCAGATTTCATAGCTTTTTATTCTCTGCTAAGTTTATAGGGGGCCCAGCTGTATGATGTGGAACAGTGCATGATGAAAATTTTTAAAAATACACGTTTAAAGTAGAACAAAACGCTCTCATTCAGCAATAACTATTTTTAATCATTATGCTTCTAGTCTTTGTAAATAAATAAGGAGGTATATGATTTTATTTTTGTTTTTCGAATATCTGGAGAAGGGGAGGATGGACTTTCTCATCTAAGCACATCCTTCTGCTTGCAAGCCTAAACGAAGGGCAGATGGATTTCAGGAAGTAAATGCTATATGAATCATCTGCCTTTACTCTGGATGGCCACGGCTAGAACTGCTAGGGGGGTGTTTTGTGAAGTTATTTCTCAACAATATAAATCATGGAGATATGGAAGGATGGTTGAGTTTGCTTTGAATATTAAAAATAATTAAAATAGCGTTTTTAATTTGTGGCGCTCAGATACAGTTTAGTTTCGCTTTAAACACACATCAGCACAAACTTAAATAACAATCAGTCTAAAATACACTCAGTGACTGCTTAACAGCACTTTGGAAAGTGCTTTGTATATTTAATAATTGGAACTTTATATTGCATTTTTTTAATTACCCCAAAAATCCATAAATACTGGGTTTCATATTTCCTGGAGTAAAGGGGGTGGACACAAAAGTGGCTCGGGGTCTATTGGATGAATGTTTTTTCTTGTTCTATTATAAAAAATATTGCATTTGACCACTAGATGGTGTTCATTGTGTCATTGGGAATTCCTGTGATACTTCACACCATCTAGAGACCAAATGCAGTATTTTAAATTTTAAAAACATTCACCCAGCAGAGGAAATAGCCCAATAGCATTACTTTTTTTTGCCCCATTCAAACATAATGAGTGTACATGAACTTTCACTGGGTGAATTGCTTTGTCATTTTTTTTTATATATTTTTTTTAAATACACTCTGTAATGTTTTAATACTTGGCTCTGTACTGTTAAAACTGAGACATATGTCAGTCAATATATAAGCTCCCTGCACCATTATAATGGCGCAAGAAACTGTCAGAAGCGGAATGCACAGAGAGAGCAGATAGATCTGTTTCAGGTCTATCTGAGCCACCTGCACAAGTTTTTATTTCAGAGTGAAACAGAAACTAGCACAGGTCTGCTCCTAATTAACAGAGGGAATGCAACAGTTTTTTATATGGAAAACTGCCACAGATTGCCCCCATGTGTGACCTTGTAGTAGGGGATGTGAGCCCCTTTGTTAGAAACAGCATCTGCTCCATTTTTATGTTTAGAAGACAGATGCAAGCATTGTGCTTACACCACTCTGTGAATTTAACCCAACCCACAAGCAAAACTTTCTGCTCTTTAGCAGATGCACAGGGGTGCTATTAATTCTTAATGACACCCCCTACATCAGCAAAACACACGCTTTTTCACACACATGAAACTGCATGGTGTAATAGCACCCACCATACGGCTTAATGTGGAGTGTTTTTAAAAGAAGGGTTTTCAGTAAAATGCAAGATAGGATCTTGCATTAAAGGATCTTGCAATAAGGCAGCCTATTCATTTAGAATTGACTAGCAGCACATTTTAAAGAAGTATAGCCAACACTATTTTGGCTGTACTGCTTCTCGGGATCACAGGGGTGCAGTTCGTTCTGCAGTTCTGTGACCCGTTTTCAGCCGACGTATGGTCAGGATCCACCCAGAAGCCTAGATCGTTACCTAGCTCATCCTCTCTGTGAGTCGCTGAGAGACTAAGCTAGCCACTCCCACCTCTTCTACAGCCCAGCACTTCAATGAGCACTGGAGGAACAGAGCAGAGAGCTGGTGACTAACAGTCACGGCTCTCTGCTCTGAGTCAATCATCTCAGAGCAGCGTACGATCAAAATAAGCGCGGTGACGTCAGCATCCTAGCCCCATACTACGCATTTCATCAGTCAATGTCCTCCCGCTCCGTGAAGATGTCAAATGATGAAACGCGCAGGACCGGGCTAGGATGCTGCCGTCACCTTGCTTGGTTTGATCGTACTCACAGCTTGTGTTTGCAGCTGGAGACGATCGACAATTACAGGAGAGCTTTTATACCTTAGTGTCGGGGAGACACTTGTATTATGTGAATGTTTTTTACATTCTTTTAATAAAGCCTTTTAAAAACGTTATTATGCCATGTAAGCCTCTTTTGTTTCACTTTATGTGTGGCCGTGACCTACATGAGAGTCTATGATTGCAAGAGATAAGGAGTGGGAGCCAATACCTTGGAGATTTACCCTTTGGAGATTTATTTAAAAAGTGCAGCAGCTGGTTTATAACTTATTATAGTGTGGGCTGTGACAGATCACATTGGGTGTCACTTTTGGTGTTTTAAACACATTGTAAGAATATTTCTTCCATATCACTTTGCATTGGATTCTTTGAAAAAAAATGTATTTTTCCCTGGATCACTGGTGGAACATTTTGAATGGACTAATATATTGCACTTAGACTTTTTTTTCTCATATGACACTGGATTTTGCACCATTTGTAGTAGTTTGCATATTTTTTTGTGATTCTTGCACTGTATACTTTGATAGAATTTGCACTTTATGTTCATGCACTTGGAGCTATGAATTTATGTATTGCAGCGTTTGATATACACATATTATTTTCATAGTGATAATTTTTTCATTAATAGCTTTTTTGATTGCTCTTTATGCACTTGTAATTTTTTAACAATTTGGTTATGTTAAGGTGTGATTGCACATATAGAAGTGTATATCCTTTTTTATACAATTTTTATATAATATATTGAGTATATGAATATTGAGGTTAGGATTACAGGCTAGCACCGCTTGCTGTTTCTTTTCATTTAGCAGTTTATATTTACTAAAACTATTGCATTTCAATGTTCTGGGGGTTATTTACGGAAGGCAAATCCACTTTGCACTACAAGTGCAAACTACAAGTGCAAAGTGCACTTCAAATTGCACTGAAAGTAGAACCCTTAGCGGAGGTGATACGTTCTCACCCAGATATAATGGGAGTGGACATAGCGGGTACCTCTCATAAAATATCATTATTTGCGGACGATATCTTGATGTCCCTAACTAACTCCCACATCGCCTTGCCCAACCTGTTCTCCCTCCTGGATACCTTTTGTGCTATTTTCAGGACTATCAATTAACCCCTCCAAATCAAAAGCAATGTCTCTCAACCTTCCACCCTTACAGCTGGCAACCCTAAAAAATGCCTTTTCATTTCAATGGCTCACTTCTCTGCCTTACCTGGGGATTAGGCTCACTCTGACGTACGAGGAACTTTGCCAGGCCAATTTCCCCCCTCTGTTCAGGAAACTATCGGAGGTGCTGTCCTCCTGGTCCCACCTCCCGTTATCTTGGTTTGGCAGGATTGTGGTGGTCCGCAATGTATCTTTTTTGCATCTCGCAGGTCCCGGTTCCTACACTGTCAGGAAAGGCTTCACCCGCTGGTGGTGCTGTTGGTCCTTTGGACTGCAGTGCTAGTGTCCGCCAGCAGGTGTCCTCCTGCAGCCAATATCTCTGTTGGAAGATCTCACCTGCTGGTGGTAACACATGATACATGGACTGCAGTACCGGCATCCACCAGCGGGTGTATTCTGGCAGTATGGGACAGGCAGCACTTCCTGTGGTCAGCTGTGACCTGAAGCCTAATCACTGGACTTCCTTATATACCCGGCAAGTGCAAACACTCCTGGCCCTGGTATCTCTCTTCCTGACCCCCTGGACCTGTGACCCGGACTTTAGCCTGTATCTGATCCTAACCTGCACCCTGCCTGATCTGATCCGACCCGATCCCTACCTTGAACCCGCACCCTGTTTAACCTGATCCTTACCTTGTGCCCATCCTACAGCTGCCCCTTCTGTTACCTGGATCCCTGCTCTGCAGCCTATCCATCCGTCCCCTCCTTGTTCCTGTTCTCTTCCCATCCATACTCATCTGCTTGATCCCCTTGTGTATGACCTCGGTCTGGCTGTTACTACGATTCTCCCTTATTTGTATATAGCTGTTTATAGTCACTGTTGATTTATTCATTGCACTGTGTTCCGTTTGTGGTGGTTGTTTGTTGGTCACTTATCATAATAAATTGTATATTATCACATACACCTGTTTGGTTTCCTTTTATGCAGTCACACAGTCTGGTCTATTATCAATCTCTGACATACACATATCCTCCGCATTCAACAATGTAAAATTCGGAAATTTATCTGGAGCTCCACCAGACCCAGAATAAACAAACAAGTTTTGTACGCCCGTAAGATCAACGGTGGCCTCTCGGTTCCCAACCTCCAAGCCTACTATACAGCAGCGAACAAAGCCCCACTTTCTCATCTCCAAGAACAACATCAAATGCCGTTATGGGCCACGATAGACCCGGTGGACTCATCTCCGATCTCAGTGGCCTCCCTGCCCTGGATCCCCCGCAAACACCAGCCTGACACACTTGGGCCTTGTCTAACACATTCCGCTCGTGTATGGGACTTGATGAAATACTCAGCGGGTCTGATTTCCCCTAATCTTCCTTTACTCCGCCTCCTCCAGTGTCCTCTGTTCCCACCGGGCTGTGATAACCGACAACAGTTTTCTTGGTGGACTAATAACGGTTTCGTTGATATCCATTCTCTATTCACCCCCACCAAGATTATTACGTTTGATATGTTGCGTTACTCGCACCATATCCCACTCCGGAAACACTACAGCTACCTACAGCTTCGCCACTTTCTACAGCAGCTTATCAAGTCCCGACCTACTCCATACACTTTGACCCCTTTCTAAAGCCTTTGCAGATCCCGGCCCCAATCTTCGGGACTAATCTCCTTAGTCTATGCGGCAAATATTTTGTCTAAAAAAGCGCAGATTAGACCTTACCACCTCCAGTGGGAGGCCGATCTGGGGAGGCAGCTTGATCCGGAGGACTGGCAGGTCATGACTATCGCTCTTTCCAAATGCTACAAAAATGTCCTAATTTTGGAGAATGCATATAAAATACTATACAAATGGTATTATACCCCGGCCAGACTGGCCCGATTCATTAAAACGTACTCTCCTCTCTGCTTCCGGGGTTGTTCTCAGGCTGGTACCATGGCACACATATGGTGGACTTGTCCAAGAGCATCAGAGTCTATGCCCTTCTCCGCACTTTATTTCACACCAACCTGAAGAGGGACCCTAATGAGGCCCTTCTATGCAAACTGATTACAGAACTACTATGTCCGGAACGCCAGCTGGTGCTGCATCTGTTTACTGCAACTAAACTGACCATAGCAAGAGCCTGGAAGACACCCATACTTAGCTTTGAGGCTGTCAAACATCGTATGAACGATATTATGGTTAATGAAAAGCTGACAGCCATAGTTTCAGACACTCATGAAAAATTCCTCAAGATTTGGCCTTGGGTCACCTACATACGACCTACCAGATTTGACTCCATACTCCTATCAATCTAACATGTGCTTGCCCCCCCCCCCCCGTGGATTCCCCCCTTTCCCTCCAACTCCTACTCTTATCCGTTCTCCTGCTTATCCATTCTTTCTCCCTCCCTTTTCTCTTTTCCCTTTTTCTTTCCCTTTTTTCTTTTTTCTTTTCTTTTCTCTTGCTCTTTTTTTTTCTATCCTTCCATCTCTTCAGGCCTCCAGGCTTGTGCCTGGCTGACATGGTCATATGGTTAATATTGAACATTATTATTTTGTATTTCCTCAAAATTATCTCCATGGAATAGATGGTATAATATACCGCTGTATGCAAATGCCCATATGGGCATTCCCTATCCTCACTCTAAGCAGCGTGTTCTAGGATGCTGTATCTTTAGAAGGGGACATTCATCCCCCGTTAATTCTATTGTGTGGACATGGATACACTAATGCACTCCTTTTGTTTGTCTTCCTTTTGTTTATGATACCGTATGTCTATCTCCTATGTGACCATAGATGTGATGAGCTGTACTGTTGAAGTGATTATTAATAAAAACCTTTGTACAAGAAATTGCACTGAAAGTGCACTTGCTGTAGATTCGAGGGGGACATGCAAGGAAAATAAAAAACAGCATTTTAGCTTGCACATGATTGGATGATAAAATCAGCAGAGCTTCCCCTCTTTCAGATCTACCCCTCAGATTTACAGCGACTGCACTTCCAAGTGCCCTTTCAGTGCAATTTCAAGTGCACTTTGCACTTGTAGTTTGCACTTGTAGTGCAAAGTGGATTTGCCTTTCGTAAATAACCCCCTCTGTGTACTGTGGGAGACCAGATATAGTGAATGCAGGGTCCTGGGCTTAGTAAATTCATATGCATATAGTAAATCAGGTCTATAATTTTTTTAGGCTATTGGGTACTGGAAAGCAATATTGGCTGTTCTCTAATCGCAAGCAAAGTATGTATAAGTTTTATTTGGTCATGTTTAGTTTCAGCAACTAAACACAAGGGGGAAATTTACTAAAACTGGAGCACTCAGATTCTGATGCAGCTGTGCATGGTAGCCAATCGGCTTCTAACTTCAGCTTGTTCAATTCAGCTTTGACAATAAAACCTGAAAACTGATTGGTTTCTATGCAGAGCTGCACCAGATTTTGCCCGCTTCAGTTTTAGTTAATACTCCCACAGTGTCTTGTATTGAATATTATTTGAGCATTGACTCTTTCTATGTTGCCTACATTATTATATACCGCATTATAAACATATTTTGCACTCAACACTCTCTCACCTCACACCCATTGCACATGTGTTTTTTTTACATTTCAACAAGGCACAAGCTCATCTTCCTAGGTGCTTGTGCCTTTTCAATAAAAACCTTATCACTGAGTGCTCACCTATCATTCCCCATGAGTGCCGCCCTACCTTTTGGATTATATGTACACCATGCTTTACTGAGCACCCTGACCTAGTAAAAACATCTTACCTTACATTAATGAAGACTAAGAAGCCAATGTGTGAAAAATATTACTAGGTATGTACTGGTATATAGTTACATAGTTAGGTTAAAAAAAAGACACAAGTCTGTTTATAACTGTTACTGGTATAATAGTGGTAAAAACCATGTTATTTGAGGATATGAACTCACCCTGGCAACCTTGAACATTACATCTCAAAAGCTGTGTGGAATCCCCTGGGCATGTTCGGCCATTGTTAGACCTGACAGGATGTTTACAAATACGTGTTCGAATCTGTTGGCCACCTCCACATGATACAGAACATTTACTCCATGTTTCCCATGGACCCCAGTTACTATCAGCTGCAAAAAAAATAGAAAGGAAACAAATGTTTGCATTTTGCAATTTAATCTAGTAATTTTGTCTTTATTTGTTCACTCACATCACATTTAACATAAAAGGTGTTTAGAATTTTAAAAGTCCTGTTGATGAAACAGAACCAAGTTTGGGTTATAGGTTGGCAACAATGGGCTGCTGCAAGCTTGTGTGCTGCTCCCTGTTTTCATCCTCCTGATTACTCCGTGCAATGGAAGTTAAGCTTCTAAAACCATTTTTTAAACTCCCTAGCACCGTCACCTCCTCCTCTGCATCTCACAGCCCTCTCCTTTTCTGAAGTGCCTAACTACTTTCTGTGATGATACAGCATCGCCTACCTTTCCTTACCTCCCTATATAAGCTTTGAAGTAGCTGCTGGCGGAGGAGCAAAGGGGAATACTATACAGTGTCACCAGTGTGACAGTTCTAGCTCTTAGTCTGCTAACATAACATCCAAGATGATGGTACGAGGCAGCGGTCTCAGGGCTTTTGGATGTCTGCACAAGTAAAGCCTTTACAGGTAAATAATGTGCCTAAATTATGTTAAATGTACCTAATAGGCTTGTGCAATTCGTTTCGTAACGAATCGAAATTCGTCCGAATTTAGCAACTTTCGGACATTCGGAAGCAGTCGAATTTCCGAACAGAGCAATTACGAATAAAACCGAATCCGAAATAAATTATACCGCAAAATAGCGAATGCCCGAAGGTCTTCGGCATAATTCGTTATGAAAAAAGTTACGAATGTACGAATCCATTCGAAGCACAATAACACTCACTCTGCTCTCTGCTTCTCCCTCACCATGCTGAACTCCCTCTCAAAATGGTGTACAGGGGGCGGAGGCTATAGCCGCATGAAAAAACGAAAGTAAAATACGAGATTTCGAATCCATTCGAAGCACAATAACACTCTGCTCTGCTCTGCTCTCTGCTTCTCCCTCACCGTGCTGAACCCTCTCAAAATGGTGTACAGGGGCGGAGCCTATAGCCGCATGTAAAAAACGAAAGTAAAATACGAGATTTCGAATCGTTACAAATAACCGCTATGTATTTAGAAAAGTACAAATCCATTCGAAGCACATTAGGCATAATAGGCAGCGTCGTTGTGAGAGAGACACGGAAAATTACGAATCAACAAACCCAAAAAAAGTTACGAAAGTAGGAGTTGTGTCCAGAATCAACGAAAAACAACGTACTCTACCGAAAGTACGAATTATAAAGCAACAAAAAATTCAACGAAAAATGTCGCTTGCAAAAATACGAATGAGTCCAAACACGAAAAATCCCGTCTAGCAAAATTACGAATGATTACGAATCAACAGGACCGGAAAGAAACGAACCGAAACGGAACGAATTTTTCCGTTGTGCACAAGTCTAGTACCTAATATATAATAAGAAGATTGTTGTTGAAATGATTTGTCTGATAAGAGGCTCCTAACCTAATTTATCTTTTTTTTGGGAGGTGACTGTTACTCCCTTTCATCATTAAATATTGTTGCAAATATAATGCATATATGAGGGTTTGTGGCTTGAAAAGTAATTCTTTAAACAGCTGCTGTTTCATAGCAGACTAGTAGAAAGAGCTAAGGCTGAGAGGATCTGCCTCTGATAACCTACAATTTTAAGGCCCTAAATATATTGTAGTAATTTGAATAAAATAGAAGTAATATAATAAAAGTGAGTTTTCCTTTTTTTTGTTAAAATTACCAGTCTATTTTGTGAACTTTTCTTTTATCCTTGCTTTTCAAACCTTAGCCGAGGTAAAAAAACTCAATCAATGTTAGACCCCTTTCACGCTGGGTCACTTTCAGGCATTTTAACGCTAAAAATGGCGCCTGTAAAGCTCCTGAAATGTGTCTCTCATGACTGATTTTTGGGGCAGTGCGGGAGTGGTGTATACACCGTTCCCAAAACGCCCTGCCCATTGAAATGAATAGGTAGTGCTGCCGAAGCTCCTGCAAAGTGCTTCGGCAGTGCCGCAACACGGGCGCTTTTAACCCTTTCTTCGGCCGCGGGGGTTAAAAGCACCCCACTTACGAAAGAAAAGCACCACTTTAACGCAGGCACCGCCCCAGTGTGAAAGTAGCCTTTTTGTTGAAGAAAATTTAATATATGCAATATGGTTGATTTACTAAAAAAAAAAAAAAATGTTCACTGTATTAATAATACAATTAAATTTGCGCAATATATACTGCTTAAAGACGCATAAGCCTAAACTAACCAGGACATATTTCGGTGTTACACTTGTGTATTTCTGTATCCTTGCCAGCACATCCTCTTCCATTATGCAAAGGAGTAGGACTGTCACAGGTGCGATGCCTCCTCCTCTGGCCTCCATTGCATGTACGACTACATGTTTCCCATGCGCTCCATGGTCCCCAGTTTCCATGAACTACAAAATAAAACTTTTTGTTAAACACTGATGTGCAATGTACTATCTAAAATGTTCTGTATATTTTCTCCTTCCATCCCTTACTACCACCTATTCCCCTTTAACCATAAAATTCCTGATTTCCTTTACTTTCGCAACTCCCCCATATGTTTCTATTTCTGGCTGTTGGCTTCAAGTCCCCTTGTGGCAAATCTACTATCTGCTTATTCTCTATAAAAAGAGTTATGATGCCAACACTACACTATTTCCTACAAACTTACAGTCCAAAAATTGTCTTGGAATAATAATAAACCTTAGAAAGCATGCTTTTTTGAAAAATATGTATGCTTATTATGTTCATGGACTTTTCTGAAATGTACACCTCATTGCCAAATGTTTATAGTAACCTCTTGAAATTGTTTATGGTAACCTCTTGAAAATCAATAAAATCAAATTGCATGTAATCGTGGCTAGAAATAAACAACCATTAGCTTGTGTGAATTCTTTAGCTTGTAGAAACAGCTGTGTTGAGACAGAGTAGTGATACACATTGAGTTTGACATGGAAAAACTGTGGTTTCCCTTCTTATTATTCCAGCTGCAAGGAGCCAAGTAGTGAAAATATAAGAACCAAGTTCATCTGGACACATGGACAAATCAGACACTTGAGAATCCCCACTTCTGAACTCTTGCAAAACTTCACTAAACTGATATCTTCATATACTGGTGGTCCACATATGAAAACACTCCATAAATGAGACATACTGGTACCTGTTTAACAAACAGGTGTAAAAAGCAAGAAGACATAGCATGCATGTGTATAAACAAAAAACAGACCATAAAAAAATGTTAAAGAGTAGACACACACTAGTAAATATGAAACTTACAGAAAGCCTAATACTGTATATATAGTATGTATAGTTAATATATATATATAGTATATAGTATATCAAAGTGTAAGTACTAAAACGTTTTTTCAAGCCTTACACCTGCTTTGAAAATTTTAATGTGACACATTAAAAAACTGATAGAAGTTGCACAGCACAGAATTCAAGATGATCTCTACCTGGATACCGTTTTGGAGCTGCATAAAGACTAGTTGCAGTGTATTCTAGGAAATGCAGATTAGTCTTGACAGAGTAACATTTCCTTGATTGCTAAATAGCATTAGAAGCTCACTGGTTGGTGTCCCTTGTTCATGCTATTACTTTTAAACATACCGGTAAGTTAAATCACTCTTTAATATAAGTATTCATGTATCCATTGCATAATAAAACTAGCTATTCTGAATATACTTTTTTACTAAATAGGTCTGCTGTCACTTTTAGGTGCTGTTCATACTAATGTAAATACAACAACAATGTATTATTAATAACATTTTTGCAAAAATATGAAGAAAATTAAGAGTAAAAACAATAAAAGATCAATGATGTAATGATTCTTGTTTATTCTGTGTCCCTTAATGAAACCCAAAAAATCGATTTTACTATGTTTATAAAAATCCTGTTTTCTTAATCGTTCATCAAGGAACAAAGGGCCAGAAGAAACAAGAACATTGGGGGTTATTTACTAAAGGCAAATTCGCTGTGCACTTCCATCTGATGGGGACATGCAAGGAAAATAAAAAACAGCATCTTTGCTTGTACATGGTTGGATGATAAAATCAGCAGAGATTGCCCTAATTTGGTTAGCTGCAAGACAAGTCCTTGCTCAGCAGCATTAAAAAGAATCTTGATTTAAGAAATATTTGTCTTTGATAAAAGTAGAAGTAATTAGAAACGGTGAATATTTTTCTCTGAAGAGAAAAGCCATTCTTCCTTCTAGGACACTAGCATGAAACTCAGGCCTTATGGGAGTGAGAGGGGTTATACATGGCTTGCCAATGGCTTTTATGTTTTGAGAGTTTCCAATTCTTCCTAAAGGTGGCAGTATGGCAGAACAGACTGTTCTTGTGTCTTTTGATGAACGATTAAGAACATTTCTGTTTTTTTTTTTTATTATTCTTAACTGGACTAGGTATACAAAAGGAGCATAAATTAATAAAAAACAGAAAATAAGCTCCATGAGCTCAGTGAAACTGGGAAACTTAATTTAATTTTGGAAAGAAAATTAAGCTTACTAGGACATAAGTCTCCATTGCAAAACTCATTCTCAAAGGCTTTCCCTTTACACTTGTGGCCTCCATATTGTGGTTGTGGACTGGAACATTCACGAGTTCTTTGTCGAAGGCCTCCACCACAGGAAACACTGCAGGGTGTCCAACTTCCCCAGGGTGACCATTTTCCATCCACTGTATGAAAGACAGAAGGACAATTATGTGAAAAAAAAAAACTTGGTTCCAGAGGATTTTAGTTCAGTATCAAAAAAAAAGTGATCTTGAAAAAGAGTATTATGAGGTAATGAGACTTTGTTGTTAGAGATTATCTTTATGAACTATCACACAAGAAATCCTTTAAATGTAACCATGTTTAATGAGTTCAACAATTTTATGTATTTTAATAGATATGGAAACAACACATAAAAATAAATACAAGCACACGATAATAGAATTTTTTTACCTGGACAGTGGCGTATGTTACATATTTGTGATTGCGTGTCTTGTCCTTCACAAAATGCTCCACCAAAGGATGGAGGTGGATTATTACAGAGCCTTGCACGTATCTGAGTTCCCTTCCCACATGTCTTACTGCATGGACCCCACACTTGCCAGGAACTCCATTCTCCATCAACTAAAATAAGTGGAAAGAATCAGTATAGTATGTTCATGTTATAAATCTGGTAGGCTATTTAGCTAAGATGATATTTGCAGATATACCTGTATATTAGGTTTCATGGTTTGTAATTCTTGTATTTACAGTAAATGTATAACTTTCCTCAATGGCATTTAGTTTGTCAAAGGACTGTGAGTCATAAATAATTGTCTTTTTGCACTTGTTTTAACCTTTTTTAATTCCATGTTGGTATCTCAGTGCTGCTGATCTTTTGTCAACTCTGTGAAGCCAGTTCCTGTCCACATTCATGCAGGCTCATACAAGAACAGTTCACCAAACTAATAATGTTCAATTTCAGATCCATATAATTTGACCTCATTTAAAAAAAAAAAAATCAAAACACCATTTCAGTCAGACAAATCCATTGCACCTTCCTGTCATCCTTTTATGGATCCTATTTGTGTCCAAGGAGTAAGCAGTATTGTGGTAGGCCATGCAATACTTGAGATTCAAAAACTTCTATATTACAGATTTCCCTTGCTTAACCCTTTCCATACAGGGCTTTTTATACCACTTCCATACCGGTCCTATTCTGGCACTTCTCTCCTACATGTACAAATCATCATTCTTTTTCTAGAAAATTACTCAGAACCCCCAAAAATTATATATGTTTTTTTAGCAGACACCCTAGGGAATAAAATGACGGTCGTTGCAACTTTTTATCTTGCACGGTATTTGCGCAATAATTTTTCAAACGCCTTTTTTTGGGGAAAAAAATGGTTTCATGAAATAAAAAATAACAAAACAGTAAAGTTAGCCAAATTTTTTTGTAAAATATGAAAGCTTATGTTACGCCAAGTAAAAAGATACCTAACATGTCACGCTTTAAAATTGCACACGCTCATGGAATGGTGCCAAACTTCGGTACTTTAAAATCTCCATAGGCGACGCTTTGAAATTTTTTACAGATTACCAGGTTAGAGTTACAGAGGAGGTCTAGTGCTAGAATTGTTGCATGCGCTCTAACGCACGCGGCGATACCTCACATATGTGGTTTGAATGGCGTTTACATATGTGGGCGCCCCTTACGTGTGCGTTCACTTCTGAGCGTGAGCTATTGGGGACAGGGGCGTTTAAAAAATATATAAATATTTTTTTTTTTTTTTTTACTTTTTTTTACACTTTTTTTTTTTTTTGATCACTTTTATTCCTATTACAAGGAATGTAAACATCCCTTGTAATAGGAATGTTTGTGACAGGTCCTCTTTATGGAGAGATGCGGGGTCAATAAGAGGTTGGAAAGCATGAGATCGTGAAAAAAAATTCACCGATCTCATACTTACTAGCCGCAATGGCGGCTTTGTTTACATCTGAGGACCCGGGCGTGACGTCATCACATCGCGCCCGGGCCTCCGACGGTCATAGAGATGACTGGTGACCATCTGGTCACCAGTCATCTCTATGCTCGTCACGTGACCCACCACCGGCGCCGGACCATTCTCTCCGGGTCCCCGTTGGCACGGGAGAGCCCGGAGAAGCACCGGATGGCGGCGGGAGGGGGGGATGTCCCCTCCCGCCGCCTATAAGAACGATCAAGCGGTGGAACCACCGCTATGATCATTCTTATGGTGCGCAGAATCGCTGGCTGAAAACAAGGATATCTGAATGATGCCTCTAGCTGCAGGCATCATTCAGATATCCCCCCTCAAACCCAGGATGTCATATGACGTCCACCCGGAGGGAGAGAGGGTTCCTGCCTGCGTCATTTTACAATGACCCGGTATGGAAGTGGTTAATGCCCCTAACCAGTGGCAGCTGAGGCTACAGAGAAAGGGACTGGGGAGCCTCTATCCTCAGTCTCGTTCTTTGATATTTCACCAAAGCCCTTCAATGGGGCTCCTAACAAATTGCAAAAAATAAATTAAAAATATATTGTAAAAAAAATATAAAAAAAATGTCATTGTAAAAAATAATAGCAAAATAAAATAATAAAAACAAAAAACTACTGACGTTAATTTCATCCCTACTGACACCATCCACTGCTTACCATAGGTGGTGGGTTTGGTAATAACTAACATTTTTGCTTATAGGTGGTGGGGGGAGGTTTTATCCATAGGAAAAAATATGTTTTTTTTTTTTATATATAGAGTGTTTGGGAGAGGTTAAACCCAGGGTAATATGGCCTCCATATGTCTCTATTCCCTTGCTTCTTTCACATATATCACAGGTATTCAGAGGTAAACCAGAATTGCTCCCACTAAAACAATCTCTTTTAAATGTTCCTTATGCCTAACGGCTGAGGTAAGAAACCATTAACTTAGTGTTGGTGTGCTTGAGTGTTTCCAAAAACTAGGAACTCCAGCTCTGTCTGCATATAAAAGGTGGATCAGTAGTGATTTTCTGTATTGTTTCCTGGACATTATTGCCAGATTGGAAAAGGACAGGCGCTGGATTATCTGAGAGGTAATTCCCAATTATTTGTTTTATCATGTGCGTGACCTGTTGCTAAAAGGGGCAAATCTCTGAACACGCCCAAAAGATATGTAATAAAGTCCCCTTATCGGACTTGCAGCACCAGTATAGGTCAGTCTGTCTCAGAAAAAGTTTGACAAGTACTGAAAGATTTCTGTACCATGGGGTCACAATTTGTAGGCGATCAGTCCCAGAGTAATGATACATTTTTGGCAATATCTCAGTTCTGCGCATTAAACCTTTGAGCATTTGTAGTTTACCCCAATGTATTATACATTGTTTTTCCAGGACAGATAGTAATTTGGATACATATATTTTAATCTTTTTTTTTACTTTGCAAAATGAACATAGACTAAATGAACTACATACAGGTGAAACTCGAAAAATTAGAATATCGTGCAAAAGTTCATTTATTTCACAAATGCAACTTAAAAGGTGAAACTAATATATGAGATAAACTCATTACATGCAAAGCAAGATAGTTCAACCATGATTTGTCATAATTGTGATGATTATAGCTTAGAGCTAAAACCCCAAATCCACAATTTTAGAAAACTAGAATATTACATTCAATCAATAAAACAAGGATTATACATAGAAAAATATCGGACATCTGAAAAGTAGAAGCATGCATATGTACTCAATACTTGGTCTGGGCCCCTTTTGCAGAAATTACTGCTTCAATTCGGCGTGGCATGAAAGCTATCAGCCTGTGGCACTGCTGAGGTGTTATGGAAGACCAGGATGCTTCAATAGCGGCCTTCAACTTTTCTGCATTGTTCGGTCTCATGTCTCTCATCTTTCTCTTGGCAATGCCCCATAGATTCTCTATCCGCTTCAGGTCAGGCGAGTTTGCTGGCCAGTCAAGCACAGTAATCCCACGGTCATTGAACCAGGTTTTGGTGCTTTTGGCAGTGTGGGCAGGTGCCAAGTCCTGCTGGAAAATGAAGTCAGCATCCCCATAGAGCTCGTCTGCGGAAGGAAGCATGAAGTGCTCCAAAATCTCCTGGTAGACGGCTGCGTTGACTCGGGACTTAATGAAGCACAGTGGACCAACACCAGCAGATGACATGGCTCCCCAAATCAACACAGACTGTGGAAACTTCACACTGGACTTTAAGCATCTTGCAGTGTGTGCCTCCCCATTCTTCCTCCATACTCTGGGTCCTTGGTTTCCAAATAATATGCATAATTTGCTCCCATCAGAAAAGAGGACTTTGGACCACTGAGACCGGGTCTGTTTTCCTTTAGCCCAGGTAAGACGCTTCTGACGTTGTTTGTTGTTCAGGAGTGGCTTGACAAGAGGAATACGACATTTGAAGCCCATGTCCAGGATCTGTCTGTGTGTGGTGGCTCTTGATGCACTGACTCCAGCCTCAGTCCACTTCTTGTGAAAGTCCCCAACACTTTTGAATGGCCTTTTCCTGACAATCCTCTCCAGACTGCGGTCATCCTTGCTGCTTGTGCACCTTTTTCTTCCACACTTTTCCCTTCCACATTTCAACTTTCTATTAATGTGCTTTAATACAGCACTTTGGGAACATTCAACTTCTTTTGCAATTACCTTTTGAGGCTTTCCCTCCTTACGGAGGGTGTCAATGATGGTTTTCTGCAGAAATTTTAGGTCAGCAGTCTTTCCCATGATTATGATTCCTACTGAACCAGACTAAGAGACCATTTAAAGGCTCAGGAACCCTTTGCAGGTGTTATGGCTTAATTAGCTGATTAGAGCGGGACACTTTGAGCCTAGAATATTGCACCTTTTCACAATATTCAAATTTTCTGAGATTGTAGATTTGGGGTTTTCATGAGCTGTAAGCGATAATCATCACAATTATGACAAATCACGGCTTGAACTATCTTGCTTTGCATGTAACAAGTCTATCTCATATATTAGTTTCACCTTTTAAGTTGCATTAGTGAAATAAATGAACTTTTGCGCGATATTCTAATTTTTCGAGTTTCACCTGTAAAAGGCCTTCACTCCTTTAGTAAATAAATCCTATTATGTTCTTCCAGACTACAAATTGCTCATGAACTTGTAGTTGGTGCAATCTGTGGGCAAAATATCAATCATAGTGGACTTATTATTGCAACATATTACTTGTTATTGCAACCTGATTAGAAATTATAACATTTGTTTTAATTGGATTTAGTCCATTGTCCTAGATGTGATTGCACAAATTTGAAAACAGACTTTTGGGTTTTCCCTTGTGTAGCCAGTGTTTCATAATGCTTACCTGGGCAGGATTTAGTGTTACAAACTTTGGTGTCAATAGCTTTTCCGTCACATGCCTTTCCTCCTTCTTGGGCTGGGGGAATATTGCAAATCCTTGTTCTTGTTTGTTTGCCACTTCCACAAGTTTTAGAGCACTCTTCCCATGTGCTCCAGTCTAACCAACTTGCATCAACTTTGTCATGCAATAAAAAAGCAAATAAAAAACTATAATGGATGGTGGAGGCTCATAGGATCTACAACTAAAAACAGGCTTCCTAATAATTTGAGCTAGGACTCAAGTGACCTAATCACAAACATATTTTGCCATACAATTGAATGGCCAAATCTTTGCATTCTGTTGCTATGTTGAATTTCTAGGTTATGTGGGGCATAATCAAAATACCGTATATACTCGAGTATAAGCTGACCCGAATATAAGCCGAAGCACCTAATTTTACCACAAAAAACTGGGAAAACGTATTGACTCGAGTATAAGCCTAGGGTGTCCATCTGCATGCCTCACTGTGCCTCACTTTGCCTCACTGTGTCCATGTGCATGCCTCACTGTGCCTCACTGTGTCCATGCCTCACTGTGCCTTACTGTGCCCATGCCTCACTGTGCCCATGCCTCACTGTGTCCATGCCTCACTGTGCCCATGCCTCACTGTCACTGTGTCCATGCCTCACTGTGTCCATGCCTCACTGTCACTGTGTCCATGCCTCACTGTGTCCATGCCTCACTGTGCCCAATCTCCCTACCTGATCTCCGGCGCTGTGTGACTAGACTGACGTTTAACATGGGAGTCTATGGAAGGGGTGCCCGGTGCTCCCTGACTATAGGTCCCTTGGACAACAAACTTTGCACACTTGTAGATGAAGACTGAGGCTACATGTGTGCCAAGTTTGGGGTCCAGGGAACCTAGGGCCGGCCGGTAATGGGTCCCCAAAATCACCAGAGAAATGACCGTTTAACATGGGAGTCTATGGAAGGGGTGACCGGGTTTGAAAAAAATCGGTGCTCCCCAGCCATAGGTCCCCCGGACACCAATCTTTTCACACTTGTAGATGAAAAGTGTGGCTACATGTGTGCCAAGTGTGGGGTCCAGGGGAACTACGGCTGGAACTACGGCTGGCTGGGATCAGGTGCACAAATTTGAAGATGGACACAGACTCAAGTATAAGCCGAGGGGGGCATTTTCAGCACAAAAAATGAGCTGAAAAACTCGGCTTATACTCGAGTAGATACGGTCGTTGCTACAAAATACTGTTTTATCATAGTAACCTTTTCATATCAAAGTTGATATAGATCAAGCAAACTAACTATCTAAATCTAAATCAGCCTTTTTCAACCAGGGTCACTTTAACCTTTTTCCGCCTATGCTATAGCCGAAATACGGCTACATCGCAAGCCTTAATTGCCGGGAGGTTGTCCATGTACGTCCTTCCGAGCATGCGCTGTCAGCGCATCCCGGCTGGATGAGCGCAAGATGCTCTGTGATCACCGAGTCTATGAGATGTTCCCGGCCCCTTACCACGTGATCAGCTGTCAGCCAATGGCAGCTGATCACATGAAGTAAACAGAAGAGCAGTTATTTTTTTCCCTCACGCTGACATCGTGAGGGGAAAGAAAGCAGATCACTGGCTTCTGTCATCGGTCCCTCACACGGAGAGGCACTGCTGTTATGTGCCACCTGCCAGTGCCCACCAGTGCCACCTATCAATTCTCTTCAATAGGTGCACTCAGAGCAATAAAAACTGTACAGAGGATCTAACAATTCCACTCTATTTAAAGCTAAATGGAAAAAAAATAAAGTTTTGGTTTAAAATTAGCTATAAATTGTAATAAATATAATACCTGGGCAAGGTTTATTTTGACAGAGACGGGTCTCGGATTCTTCTCCCTGGCAATACAATCCACCATTTGCTGGGGCTGGATTGTCACACAGCCGCATTCGTTTTTGGATTCCTTGACCACAAGTCACACTGCAAGATTGCCATGGCAGCCATTCGGAAAATCCACCATGAACTATAACATAGTTATAAATTATGTTGATGGCTTTTTGAAAATAAACTATTTTGGTTTCAATGTCAGAGTGTGTACTTATGCAATGATTTTTTGAGGCAAAGATGAAGACAGAGTCAAAATTACCAGTTAAAAAGAACTCCAATCATATAACTACACCAGCCAGTGCGCCAGAAACCAAATAATTAGAAGACACTTCTATTTAACAAGTTATAGCTGCAGAAACCACAGCTGATGTCTTCACTTAAATTTGTAATAAACCTAAAAACAAAAATGTATTATACTGAAACGTACCAATTCTTAGATGTGATAGATGCATTTGTTTTCTTTTTAAGGCTTTTTTTCCTTTATTTTCAGCTGGTGATCCACCCATTAAGTCTGTTATTTTTCTACTCCCTTTAACAGGCAACAAGTTGCCTGGTAAGACTGGTAGTTAGAGGTTTGAAATAAAGCATTTAAATCTAACAGGGGTGATTACAACGATCAGCTTTTATTCTTTTATGTAAAATCTTTATCCCAAAAGGGAAAAAAAACTGTTCTATAACTGCTTAAAAAAGGAGTTTGGTTTTAATGTGATAGTCAAGTTCATCTAAATCTGCTAGTGCATCTAAGGTTAATGTCCCCCCAGATTGAAAATGCTGCTGTCCAAAGGTGTCCTAATTGCTTCTCCATCCAGAGTGGAGACCCTAAAACAAGAAGTGTGTTACTGGTCAGATCGCCCAGTAAATGTAAAAGAAAAAAAAGACCTGAAAAAGAAAACAAATAAGGCCACCATATTTAACCACTTGTCCCCCGCCCACTGTCAATTGACGGCGGGCGGAGGATACTCTCGTTCTGGGAGGACGTCATATGACGTCCTCCCTTTAAAACGAGCTAGGAGGCGTGCGCTCGCCGCCAGCAGCGCGCGCGCGCGCCCGCTGCGTTCATAAGGCCCCGGTGCGCGTGCCCGGCGGCCGCGATTGCCGCCGGGCACCCGCGATTGCCCGGGAAACGAGCAGGAAAGTGGATTTCTGTGTGTAAACACAGAGATCCACGTCCTGTGAGGGAGAGGGGACCGATGGTGTGTCCCTTGTACATAGGGACAACCATCGGTCACCTCCCCCAGTCAGTCACCTCCCCCCACAGTAAGAACACATTGAGGGAACATATTTAACCCCTTCCCGCCCCCTAGTGGTTAACCCCTTCCCTGCCAATCATATTTATACAGTAATCAATGCATTTTTATAGCAGGGATCGCTGTATAAACGTGAATGGTCCCAAAAATGTGTCAAAAGTGTCCGATGTGTCCGCCGCAATATCGCAGTCACAATAAAAAATCGCAGATCGCCGCCATTACTAATAAAAAAATTAAAATGCTATAAATCTATCCCCTATTTTGTACACGCTATAACTTTTGCGCAAACCAATCAATACGCGCTTATTGGGATTTTTTTTTTTTACCAAAAATATGTAGAAGAATACGTATCGGCCTAAACTGAGGAAAATTTTATTTAAAAAAAAAAAATGGGTATTTATTATAGCAAAAAGTAAAAAATAGTGTTTTTTTTTCCAAACTGGACGCTCTTCTTTTGTTTATAGCGCAAAAAATAAAAACCGAAAAGAAAGCTCTATTTGTGGGAAAAAAAGGACACAAATTTCGTTTGGGAGCCACGTCAAACGACCGCGCAATTGTCATTCAAAGTGTGACAGCGCTGAAAGCTGAAAAATGGCTTGGGCAGGAAGGGGGTTTTTGTGCACAGTAGAGAAGTGATTAAAGATTTGGTAAACTGCAATATATTACATTTTGTTTTGTGTTTAATACAGCTTTAAATGATCTTACCAGGATGTCCTTGAGGTGTGACCATCAGGCAAGGCCAATTACTCACCAGCTGAGCCTTAGTACTGATTCCCCCCCCCCCTTTGGATAAGATAAAGCATGGTAATGCACCACTAATTATTAATGAATGCCAGTTATGAACATGAATAACAAACTGAAAGAAAACAGCAGTGAAAGTGTAAAACTGTTGTATGTGGAAGTGACCAGGCAATTCAGGTGAAAAGAAGTATATTAAGAAATATATTAAGGTGAGGGGTGATTAACCCTTCCTGTATTTTCAATACTAAAATGTAAGATTTAGTGCTCTAAAAGTATTTTCATGTTGTTTTAGCATTTTCTTTTTGAGTGACTGGCTCTTTGTAGCGAACACAAGTCTAATAGCCTAATCAAATTTAGTAAAATTACTTTCCCACATTTTATTTTATTATGCTAAATAATTTATGTGAAAACTGACCCCTTTTATTAGGAAATATAATGACTGTATAGCTAGGCAACCATATGATCTTTCCTATTAATAACATTGGCAAGGCTGGTATAATGTGCTTTAATAAAATAAGGCAACATGTGCTGATCTCTGTGAAAAAGTGACAGCCTTTTATTTACATAAAAATTTGAACAACACTTAGAGCCGGTTCACACAGCGGTGACCTGGGATCCGACTTCAAGTCGTCCCAAGTCACGCGGTTTAGAAAAGTAATGGAAGTGAATGGAGCCATCTTATTGTACACTACTGCAGTCGCTCCGACTTCAGAAAAGGTTCTTGTACGACTTCAATCCGACTTCTAGGCGACTTGTACCCATTGATTTCAATGGAAGTTGCCTCCAAGTTGGATCTCCTGTCTTAACTGAAGCAACTTTCCAGGAAGTAAAAATTGTTTTCCAAGCAAACCCCTTCCTTCCCCCTCCCTCTCACAGAGCTGATTATTGTTTGATTGGTCACTGGAAAGTCGCCTGTCCTGGAGACAACTTGAAGTTGCCTTGTAAGTTGCCTGAAGTCCCGCTGTGATTCATGCTCAAGTCGTGTCCAAGTTGCCTCCCAAAGTCGCAGCTGAAAGTCGTGTTGCCCCTGTGTGAACCGGCTCTTAGGCTATTAAGTGTTATTTAGATCACCTCAAAGCATTATTTAGATCATCAAAACAACAGCAATACAATTAAAGTGCTCAAAGTGCAAAAAATGCAAAAAATGCAAATTTCAATATTATTCTGTGCCCATAAACAAATACTCAAATAGTGCTTAAAATAATGTCCACAAAATCCACATTCAAAGTGTCATCATGAACATTAACTTCTTGTGATCAAGAAAACATGACAACTCTTCAACACTGCACACATGCTCTTTCACTCCCTTCAAAATGTTCACTCGTTGGAACTAGTCGACCTCTTATAATTAAATTAGTAGGTCAAACAGTGCTCTATAAAAGAATAAGTCCAAAATGCTCCTCCAACCACCACAGGAAACATAAATAAATAACCCCCAGTAGGCTTTCAATGCACCTTGATTTACTGAGTTATAGAAAACACAATTCTGAAATTACATCATCGCATAACTCTTTATTAAACCACAAAAACACATTATATACATATGTGTCTAAACTGGCCAGTGTGCAGTGTTGAAGAGTTGATACTTTTTTGATCATAAGAAGTGAATATTTATGATGACACTTTGAATGTGTATATTGTGGACACTCTTCTTAAGCACTGTTTATGTTTTTTTTTTTATGGTCACGGTACAATATTGAAATTTGCATTTTTTTGCACATGCAATGGCTGGAGTGCTTTGTATTAAAATGTGTGCACTTTAAGCACTTTATTTGTATTGATGTTGTTTTGATGATCTAAGTAACACTTTAGGGTGATCTAAGAAACACCTAATATCCTGAGCACAGTTCACATTTTTTGTAAATATAAGACTGGTATAATACTGGCACAACATGTGTGTTATATACTGGTATATTGCTTGTGCTATTTAAGTCTTAGATAGTGTAGTAAAATACCTTGAACAATGAAAGAAGACTTAGCCACAGCTGATCCCATGACATTTGTAGCCCTGCATTCATACACTGATGTATCTTCTTTACGAACAGCAACTATATGCAGAGATTTATTTGACAATATTGAGAAACGGCTATCCCCAGAAATAGGACGAGTAAGACGAGACCAGAAAATGTCAGGCACTGGTTCTCCTTCTGCTTGACAATTCAAAACCACAGATGTACCAGCATTAACTGTAATGTCAACTGGAGGAATTTTAATAATAGGAGGTTCTGTAAGTAATTAAATAAAGAATCAGAATTATACACTGGTGACTGCAGACCTGACAGACACTCAGAACACTGTTATCATAATTAGTTTAGGAAAAAGCATGTCATTGACTTTTATTAACCATTTATATTTTTTAGGTGCATATAAAGCCAACACTATCAGGATCTTTTCTGTTACCTCCTTCTCACTAAAGAGATTTCCCTTTACTTCCTGTCCTAGAGATGCAGGAGGAAATAAGAGATCTCTCAACAATGAATTGAGATCCCATCTTGGAGAGTTGTCATATGAACAGGTGTCCCTAATGGATGATTTTGCCTTTACGACTTCCTATTCATATGTCAGTTTTCATAGCTTGAGAAGCCTCGATCCAAAGAGTAGCATCTGTGCCTGATGTCCGAGGGAATGGGCTCTATATTTCAGTAACATTTTATTGGAGATACATTAATAAGCTCAATATGTAAAACAGTAGAAAATTCTCCAGAAATTACTTACCTTCCCGACCTATTTGCTGGATGATCCCCGTATTGGATTGTTTTTGCACTTAGTGAGTGAACTATTTAATAAGCATTTTTTGGATTGAGTCCTCCCAGGTTATGCCAAACGGCATTTTCTGCTATGTTTTTGCATAATACTGCCAGGTTGGGAAAGTCATCTGTTATCATTTAGATTACTCTTAAAAATAATATCTACAGTATGAAGTGCTCTGCTTAGTTTTAAAAATAATGTTGAGTGTTGAGATATATATATATATCATGTGTGTGTATACAGTGTGACAGCAGGAAGGTAAAGTCACCTGGTTGCATCCAGGGGGGTAGATATATTTCGCCCAGATTCAGGCTTTACGCCGACTTATACAACTAGGTGGAGAGTTGTATAAGGCTAGTGGGCTCATGGATGACTCATACCTCTAGGGAGAGGGCTGGGCGTCGTGCAGACAGGGAGTTGATGAGACCAGCTGAAGCTTGTCAGCTCATTTAGGCCTCTATAAGAACTCCCAGCTTCATTAGATGTTAGCTCATGCCTGGACCCAGACCTGTGTGGACTGTCTAGGGAGAGTGAACCCCTGTGCGGTGAGGCAAAGCCTGTGTGGCTATTTGCTTGGACATTTAAAACCAGGGACTTAGGGACTAGGACAGCACTAGGCTGATCCCAGTTGTTAGTTAGGAAACCTGTATGTTTAGTCAGAGGTCAACTTGACCAGGATTTATTTTGGTTAGGTTTCTTTTGCTTTGCTGTGTTTTGTCACTGTAAATAGAAAATAAACCGCACCTTTTTGATTTTGAAAACCACAACCTCCGTTTGCTGGGCCTGTTTTGTGTGGGGAGCCCATCCCGGGGGTCACACACACCCGCTGCCGAGCTATCCCCCTCACAGTTGGTGGAGAACCAGTGGCAGTTTTTTTTTAAGCCAGCATGGAGGAGATACTGAAGCAGCTGGCTCTAGCAAATGCCAATCAACAGCAGACAAATGCAGGTTTGCAAAAGAGCCTTGCAGCTCAACAACAGAACTTCGCAGCCCAGCAGCAAGCTCATCAACAGAGCCTTGCAGCCCAGCAGCAGACAAACGCAACTTTGCAACAGAGTCTGGAGGCTCAGCAACGAGCCCAGCAGCAATCTGAGGCCCGCTTCATAGACCTGTTGCAGAAGCAAGAGCAGAGACTACAACAACAGATGGAAGCAGTAATGCAGCAACGTCCGCAGACCAGTGAGGAAAGCCGTCCCACTAATACCGCGTCCTTTGGGGTGAGTCGTTTATTGACAAAAATGACTGGAGAGGATGATCCAGAGGTATTTTTGACCACATTTGAAAGGACCTCTGAAAGAGAAAAGTGGCCTGAGGAGCAGTGGGCTGGACCGGTGGCTCCTCTGTTAACTGGTGAATCGCAGAAAGCTTACTATGACCTAGAGCCTAACCAAGCAAAAGACTATGTGATGCTAAAAGCTGAAATATTGGCAAGGCTGGGTGTCACCCAGGCTGTCCGGGCTCAGCGTGTGCATAACTGGACTTTCCAGCTTGGAAAACCCCCCAGGTCTCAAATGTATGATCTCATTCACCTGAGCAGAAAGTGGCTACAGCCAGAGACTTTGTCCGCACCAAAGATTGTGGAACGTGTTGTAATGGATCGGTTTTTGAGAGCTCTTCCTACTGCCATCCAAAAGTGGGTAAGCCATGGAGACCCAGAGACGGCCGATGGTCTTGTGGATCGTGTGGAGAAATACTTGGCTACAGAGAACCTGACGGCCTCTTCCAGAGACACTCGGGACTTTCCACCCTAAGACCAGACCATCCCCAGGGGCGGATAAGAGGATTCCAAGGGGTGAGGGTGGAGAGAGTGAGAGGGTGGGAGCTCTACCCCAAGTTTGGCGAGAACAGCCTGGGAAATCAGCGGCTCAAGAGGCGGCAAGAAGGATCGTTTGCTACCGCTGCCGGCAAGCGGGACATATTGCAGCCAATTGCCCGGTTGTGGAGGAACCCATGCAGTGTGACTTTCTGACGGGCAGACGTCAGTCGCTGTGTGCGACAGTCGCATGCACTGCCATTCGAGGAACTGAGAAACATTTATGCAAAATGTGTGTTAATGGTAGAAATGTTGTGGTATTGCTGGATTCAGGTAGCCTTGTGACCCTGATAAAGGCTGAGTTAGTTAAAACAGAGGTCTCTGGGAATAGCAAGGTAGCTGTTATTTGTGTGCATGGGGACACCCGAGAGTATCCAGTGACTACAGTGTGTTTCGAGACCCCCAAAGGTACCCTCTCTCATCCAGTGGGCTTAGTATCTCAGTTACCGCATGACGCCATTGTGGGAAGGGATTTTCCGAAGTTCTGGGAACTGTGGGATGATCCTGAGCCCCTCACTGGTGCCCCTATGTACCAGGAATGTGATAGCCAGAACTCCCCTGAAAGTGGTGAGGACTCTCCGGAATTTCCCTTATCAGTATTGGCAGGGGAGACTCAAGAAACTGGAGAGGAGCCCACCTCCTCAGACGAAAACCTACCGTCTGTGGAGTTTTCTGATCTTGAGGTTCACAGGGAAAACTTTGCCACAGAACAGTTGAAAGACCCCGCCCTAATAAAGGCACGGGAAAACGTAGTGAAAATAGATGGCGAGTTAGTGAACCCAGATAATACCTGCACTTACCCATACTTCAGCGTAGAGAAGGACCTACTGTATCGGGTGGCAAAAAGGGCAGAAGAAACCGTTGAGCAGCTTGTGGTGCCCAAACCTTACAGGAAGTTGGTGTTGGAGTTGGCCCATGGGCACATTCTTGGAGGTCATCTGGGGACAGAGAAAACCCGAGAGAGGGTATTACAGAGATTCTATTGGCCGGGGGTGATGAAGGACGTAGAAAATTATTGTTCCTCCTGCCCTGTGTGTCAGAGGTTGGCCCCGATGCCACATTTCCGTAGCCCGCTGGTCCCTCTACCCATCATTGAGGTCCCGTTTGAGAGGATCGCCATGGATTTGGTAGGTCCTATAATCAAGTCCGCTAGGGGGCACCAGTACATATTAGTTATAATGGACTATGCCACCCGTTATCCAGAAGCGATCCCTCTCCGAAATACCTCGGCCAAAACCATAGCCAAAGAGCTATCTCTTGTTTTTAGCCGGGTGGGTATTTGTAAAGAACTGCTTACGGACCAAGGTACACCCTTTATGTCCCGGGTTATGAAAGAGCTGTGTAAATTGTTCAAAGTGACGCAATTGCGTACGTCTGTGTATCACCCCCAAACCGATGGGCTGGTTGAAAGATTCAACAAAACCCTAAAACAAATGTTGAAGAAAGTGGTGGATAGAGATGGAAAGGATTGGGACTGTTTACTTCCTTATTTGATGTTTGCTATTAGGGAGGTGCCCCAATCCTCTACGGGATTCTCCCCCTTTGAGTTACTGTATGGGAGACACCCAAGAGGGCTGTTGGATATTGCCAAGGAAACTTGGGAAAGTGAGAGTTCTCCCCACAGGAGTGTGATTGAGCATGTCGCCCTGATGCAAGATCGAATTGCACAGGTAATGCCCATCGTGAAGGAACATTTGGCCCAAGCGCAGTTGGCACAGCAGAGAGTGTACAACCGTGGAGCCAAGACCCGTACCTTTTCCCCGGGGGATAGGATATTGGTACTTGTCCCTACGGTTGAAAGTAAATTCCTTGCCAAATGGCAAGGCCCCTACGAGATAATGGAAAAAGTGAGCGAAGTGAATTACAAGGTCAGACAACCAGGAAGGCGAAAGCCCGAACAGATCTATCACGTTAATCTGTTGAAAGCCTGGAGGGATAGAGAGTCCCTAGTCGCAGACACTTGGTCACCAGCTCAAACTGGTTGCGTGATTCCTGAGGTTGGAATAGCAGCCACCTTGTCACAACCCCAACAACAGGAGGTTAAGGAGTTTGTGCTTCGCAACAAGGAGGTATTCTCTGAGCTGCCGGGACAAACATCTGGGGTAGAGCATGACATCATTACCCCGCCCGGTGAAAGGGTGAAGTTAAAACCCTATCGGATCCCAGAGGCTCGACGGGAGGCAATACGGGAGGAAGTACAGAAAATGCTGAACTTAGGGGTGATAGAGGAGTCCCAAAGTGATTGGTCTAGTCCCATCGTGTTGGTGCCTAAACCGGATGGGAGCTGGCGATTTTGTAACGATTTTCGTCAGTTGAACAAAGTTACAAAATTTTGACACCTACCCCATGCCACGTATAGATGAGTTGATCGACCGGCTGGGAACAGCCCGATACATGACGACTCTTGACCTCACAAAAGGGTATTGGCAAATCCCCCTGGCCAAGTCGGCCAAAGAGAAAACCGCATTTGTAACCCCAGACGGGGCGTTCCAATATAAAAGAATGCCGTTCGGGTTACAGAATGCGCCGGCCACATTCCAGCGGAAAATGGACCAGATGCTGAGGCCCCATCGGAAGTATGCTGCGGCTTACCTGGATGACGTAATTGTCCATAGCACAGATTGGGCCTCACATCTGCCAAAAGTGCAAGCAGTCCTGGACTCTGTTCGGGAAGCGGGGTTTACGGCTAACCCCAAGAAGTGTACCATTGGGCAGGAGGAGGCCAAATATCTTGGGTACACCATTGGGAGGGGAGTAATAAAACCCCAACTCAACAAAGTCGAGGCCATCCAGAGTTGGCCACGCCCCAACAGCAAGAAGCAGGTACGAGCCTTTCTGGGAATCGCTGGGTATTATCGGCGATTCATTCCCCACTTTGCTTCTAAGGCTGTGCCCCTAACCAACCTGACGAAGGGGAAAGGGTCGGTCATGATTAAATGGACCCCCGAGGCTGAGGCAGCATTCCAATTCTTGAAACAAGCCTTATGTAGCCAGCCAGTGTTGTACTCACCCGACTTCTCTAAAGACTTTGTCGTACAAAGTGATGCGTCAGATGTGGGGTTAGGAGCAGTATTGTCCCAGGTCTGGAACGGGGAAGAGCACCCAGTCATTTACCTCAGCAGGAAGTTGAAGTCCCATGAGGTAAATTACGCCACCGTTGAAAAGGAGTGTTTAGCGGTGAAGTGGGCTCTAGATTCCCTTCGGTACTACCTGCTAGGTAGGCACTTTGACATGGTTACGGATCACGCTCCGTTAAAGTGGATGGCTCAAAACAAGGAAACAAATAGAAGAGTGAATAGGTGGTTCCTGGCCCTCCAGGAATTCAACTTCACAGTAAAGCATCGCCCTGGCGTTCAAATGGGGAATGTGGATGCTTTGTCTCGAGTACATGAATGCCTGATTGCTGGTGTTCCAACCCCGAGGTTAAAACAAGAGGGGGGGGTATGTGACAGCAGGAAGGTAAAGTCACCTGGTTGCATCCAGGGGGGTAGATATATTTCGCCCAGATTCAGGCTTTACGCCGACTTATACAACTAGGTGGAGAGTTGTATAAGGCTAGTGGGCTCATGGATGACTCATACCTCTAGGGAGAGGGCTGGGCGTCGTGCAGACAGGGAGTTGATGAGACCAGCTGAAGCTTGTCAGCTCATTTAGGCCTCTATAAGAACTCCCAGCTTCATTAGATGTTAGCTCATGCCTGGACCCAGACCTGTGTGGACTGTCTAGGGAGAGTGAACCCCTGTGCGGTGAGGCAAAGCCTGTGTGGCTATTTGCTTGGACATTTAAAACCAGGGACTTAGGGACTAGGACAGCACTAGGCTGATCCCAGTTGTTAGTTAGGAAACCTGTATGTTTAGTCAGAGGTCAACTTGACCAGGATTTATTTTGGTTATGTTTCTTTTGCTTTGCTGTGTTTTGTCACTGTAAATAGAAAATAAACCGCACCTTTTTGATTTTGAAAACCACAACCTCCGTTTGCTGGGCCTGTTTTGTGTGGGGAGCCCATCCCGGGGGTCACACACACCCGCTGCCGAGCTAACCCCCTCACAACAGTCATAGACAAAATTGTTGGCACCCCATAAATTTTTCCAGAAAATCAGGTATTTCTCACAGAAAAGTATTGCAGTAACACATGTTTTGCTATACACATGTGTATTCCCTTTGTGTGTATTGGAACAAAACAAAAAAAGGGAGGAAAAAATGAAAATTG
The DNA here is from genome assembly GCA_029206835.1 of Rana muscosa. Taxonomy (NCBI): domain Eukaryota; kingdom Metazoa; phylum Chordata; class Amphibia; order Anura; family Ranidae; genus Rana; species Rana muscosa. Next base: position 216,048,168 of record CM055120.1, on the reverse strand, counting down.
GACATAATTGCACACAAAACTCCAAAAATGGTCTGGTCAAAATACTTGGCACCCTTTCAAAATTGTGGATAAATAAGATTGTTTCAAGCATGCGATGCTCCTTTAAACTCACCAAGTAACAGGTATGGGCAATATAAAAATCACACCTGAAAGCAGATAAAAAGGAGAGAAGTTCACTTAGTCTTTGCATTGTGTGTCTGTGTGTGCCACACTAAGCATGGACAACAGAAAGAGGAGAAGAGAACTGTCTGAGGACTTGAGAACCAAAATTGTGGAAAAATATCAACAATCTCAAGGTTACAAGTCCATCTCCAGAGGTCTAGATTTGCCTTTGTCCACAGTGCGCAACATTATCAAGAAGTTTGCAACCCATGGCACTGTAGCTAATCTCTCTGGGTGTGGACGGAAGAGAAACTTTGATAAAAGGTTGCAACGCAGGATAGTCCAGATGGTGGATAAGCAGCCCCAAACAAGTTCTAAAGAAATTCAATCTGTCCTGCAGGCTCAGGGAGCATCAGTGTCAGCGCAAACTATCCGTCGACATTTAAATGAAATGAAACGCTATGCCAGGAGGACCCCACTGCTGACACAGAGACATAAAAAAGCAAGACTACAGTTTGCCAAAATTTACTTGAGTAAGCCAAAATCCTTCTGGGAAAACATCTTGTGGACAGATGAGACCAAGACAGAGCTTTTTGGTAAAGCACATCATTCTACTGTTTACCGAAAATGGAATGAGGCCTACAAAGAAAAGAACACAGTACCTACAGTGAAATATGGTGGAGATTCAATGATGTTTTGGGGTTGTTTTGCTGCCTCTGGCACTGGGTGCCTTGAATGTGTGCAAGGCATCATGAAATATGAGGATTGCAAAAGGATTTGGGTCGTACTGTAGAGCCCAGTGTCAGAAAGCTGGGTTTGCGTCCAAGATCTTCCAGCAGGTCAATGACCCCAAACACACGTCAAAAAGCACCCAGAAATGGATGGCAACAAAGCGCTGGAGAGTTCTAAAGTGGCCAGCAATGAGTGCAGATCTAAATCCCATTGAACACCTGTGGAGAGATCTTAAAATTGCTGTTAGGAAAAGGGGCCCTTCCAATAAGAGAGGCCTGGAGCAGTTTGCAAAGGAAGAGGGGTCCAAAATTCCGGGTGAGAGGTGTAAGAAGCTTATTGATGGTTATAGGAAGCGACTGATTTCAGTTATTTTTTCCAAAGGGTGTGCAATCAAATCAGAGGCAGCTCTAGGCTTTGTGAGGCCTTAGGCAAAATTTAGATACGAGGCCCCACTCACGCCCATAATGGATAAAAAAAATTCAAGCAAGTAAAAATGGCTGCAGAAAGATGCGTGGATCTAGCACACAGGCGATTAGCACCACTTCCAGGGCACCCTCCTCACCCATCAGATATATGCAGCCAATACAACATCTGGGACCCAGCAAGGTGACAACCCCTCTAGGATTTTCCCCTGTACCTTGCAAGAATGGGAAGGGGGGTGTCACTGAATCATTCAACATCCACAGAGGAAGGAGAGTGGGGGGATCCCAGCGCAGAGAGAGAGAGAGAGGGTGAGGGAGGGAAGGGGGTGAGAGAAAGGGAGGGGAGGGGGAGAGAGAGGGGGAGGGAGAGAGAGGAGAGGGGGAGGGAGAGAGGGGGATGGAGAAAGAGGGGGAGGGGAGGGAGGGGGAGAGAGGGGAGGGAGAAAGAGAGTGAGGGGAGAGAGAGAGGAAGGGGAAGAGGGAGAGAGAGGGAGGGGGAGGGAGAGAGAGAGAGAGGGGGAGAGAGAGGAAGAGAGAGGGAGAGAGAGAGGGAGGAAGGGAAAGAGAGAGAGGGGAAGGGAGAGAGAGAGGAAGTGAGAGTGAGGAGAGAGAGAGAGGGGGAAGAGAGAGTGAGGGAGAGAGGGGGAGAGAGAGAGAGGGGGAGAGAGAGAGAGAGGGGTAGGAAGAGAGAGAGGGAGAGAGAGGGGAGTGGGAGAGAGAGAGGAAGGGGAAAGGAAGGGAGAGAGAGGGTGAGAGAGGAAGGGGAAAGGAAGGGAGAGAGAGGGTGAGAGAGAGAGAGGAGGAGGAAGGGAGAGAGGGGAGAGAGAGAGAGGGGAGGAGGAAGGGAGAGAGGGGAGAGAGAGAGAGGGAGGGGGAGAGAGGGAGGGGGAGGGAGAGAGGGAAGGGAATGGAGTGGGAGAGGGAGAGAGGGAGAGAGAGGGAGGGGGAGAGAGAGAGAGGGAGGGAGGGGAAAGAGAGAGGGAGGGAGGGAGAGAGAGAGAGGAAGGGGAGAGAGGAAGGGGGAGAGAGGGAGGGAGGGGGAGGGAGATCTCTAGCCCCTTCCCTGTCTGCAGCCCCTCCTGTGTACCATGTCCCAGTCTGCAGTGCCTGTCTGTGGGAAGTTGTGTGTGTGATGCTTGGTACGGTACCTTCCATGCCAGCAGGATGTTCATGACGACCAGCAGCAGGCAGAATCCATTCACATTCTGGGTGGGGACAGTGTCCTGCTCCTTCCAGAGGATCTGTTTTCTGTGAGATGGAGTGGTTCCTGGTCACCTTTACCTTCCACCCGTCCTCGTTTTCCGGCCCCAGTCAGCCTGTCCTCCAGTCCTGGCAGGTCTTTAGAGCTCTTTTCTCTCCAGGACTATCGATCCTTGCAAGCCTTGCGGCTCAATCTACCCGCCAGGCCCAGACTGGGACAAAAAATAGACTTAGCAGTCCATGATAGAGGTCCCTTCCCCGCTCCCCAGCCTGGGAGACCCCCGCAGAAGCCGGAGGAAAAAAAGGAGGGAATTTAGCAGAGCTGCTCGAGGATGAGGGGGCCAGAAAAGAGAACAGGTGTGGCGGAGAGCACGGGAGTGAGGCTGAGAGCAGCAGCGTGGGGGGGCATGAGCACTGGGGGAGTGGAGAGCAGGGGGGCGGAGAGCACTGGGGGAGCTGGAGAGCACTAGGGGGTGCACTGGCAGGAGTGGAGAGCCTGGCGGGGGCAAAGAGCACGGGGGGTGATGGAGAGCATAGGGGCCAGAGAGTACTGGGAGAGGGGCAAAAGAGCATAGGGAGGGCAGGGGGTGGAGAGCACCGGGGGAGCTGGATAGCACAGTGTGATGGAGAGCATGGGGGGGAGCCAGGGAGCACAGGGGGAGTTGGAAAGCACTGGGGGGACTGGATAGCATAGTGGGGTGGAGAGCATGGGGGGGAGCCAGGGAGAAAAGTGGGGGCTGGAAAGCACAAGGGGGAGCTGGAGAGCACGGGGGAGTTGAAAGCAAAGGGAGAGCCAGGGAGCACAGAGGGGCAGAAAGCACTGGGGGGGGGAACTGGACAGCGTAGGGGGCAGAGAGCACTGGGGGTGCAGGTAGAACTGGGAGGGGTTAGGGAGCAGAGAGCTCTGGGGGGCTGGAGAGCACTGTTGGGGGGAGCCAGGGAGCACGGGGGGTCGGAGAGCCCTGGGGGGAGAGTATGGGGGGAGACAGGGAGGACCACAGAGCACTATGGGGGATATCAGTGTGGAGGGAGCCAGGGAGCACAGAGCACTGGGGGGGAGGTGAAGAGCAGTGGGAGGGGGCGACTGCACAGCACAGTGGGGGGGAGAGCATGGGGGGAGCACAGAGGGGACCAGAGAACACTGGGGGGAGCTGGGGAGCAGTGGGGAGAACTAGCCAGCACTGTGGGGGAGCCAGGGAGCACAGGGGGAGCAGAGTGCACTGTGGGGGGAGAGCACTGTGGGGGAGCAAGGGGGACAGGGACTGGACAGCACAGTGGGGGGGGGAGAGTATGGGGGGAGCTGAGGAGCAGTGGGGAAGACTGGACAGCACAGTGGGGGGGAGGGCATGGGGGGAGCTGAGGAGCAGTTGGGGGGGACTGGACAGCACAGTGGGGGGGAGAGCATGGGGGGAGCTGAGGAGCAGTGGGGGGGGGGCTGGACAGCACAGTGGGGGGGAGAGCATGGGGGGAGATGAGGAGCAGTGGGGGGGCTGGACAGCACAGTGGGGGGGGGAGAGCATGGGGGGAGATGAGGAGCAGTGGGGGGGAGAGCATGGGGGGAGCTGAGGAGCAGTGGGGGGGGCTGGACAGCACAGTGGGAGAGCCAGGGAGCACGGGGACCAGAGAGCACTGGGGGGAGCCAAGGAGCAGAGGGGGTATGCAGGGAGAACTGGGAGGAACCAGGGAACACGGGGCAGTAAAAGAAGTTGGATAGGAGGAGCTCCGGTGGATGGATCCCATGATCCCAGCTCCCAAAGAGAACATGAGTGCCCAAAAATGACAGAACACCGGCCGTGCCGCCCTCCTGTGTGCCTGGATAGGAGGAGCGACGGAGACAGCTGCATATGGAGGAATTGCTTTTTCCATATTCTTTCTGCAGCCAATGAGCGCCCGCAAAAGAAGCGGTCATTTAGCGGCTGCAGGAGGAATATGGAAAGATCAATTCCTCCTATCCAGGCACACAGGAGGGCGGCACAGCCGGGCACTCACGTTCTCTCTGGGTGGTCGGCCTGTCCCCGCCGCTCCTCCTATCCAGGCACACAGGGGGGCGGCACGGCAGGGCAGTGCGGACACTCACGTTCTCTCTGGGCGGTTTGCTAGGCTGCAGCAGGCGCTGGGATGGGATCCATCCACCGGAGCTCCTCCTTCCCCTTCACAGACAATAGGGCACGGATAGTTTCCGCCGACTCCTGACCTGAATAGGCAGCCAACCAGACGCGGAGAAGCCAGGTGGGCGGTGTGGGCTGAAGGAGCAGCTCAGCTGCTTTGTGTGCCCTATGGCTGCCCGCACGGCTTTCACGGATGGCACCTGGAGCCTGTTGATCGAGCAGAGGCAAATTAGGCGACCGCAAGTCCCCTTTGAGTGCGAGGCCTTAGGTGGCCGCCTAATTTGCCTAATTAGAGAGCCGCCTCTGTATCAAATATTAAGTTATGGGTGCCAATAATTTTGACCAGACCATTTTTGGAGTTTTGTGTGACATTATGTCCAATTTTCTTTTTTTCCTCCCTTTTTTTGTTTTGTTCCAATACACACAAAGGGAATAAACATGTGTATAGCAAAACATGTGTTACTGCAATACTTTTCTGTGAGAAATACTTGATTTTTTGGAAAAATTTCTGGGGTGCCAACAATTTCGGCCATGAGTTACATTTTTTTAGGTAAATATATTTGTAAAGGTGCTATTGACATTAATAGTTCACCACTTGTCAGTAACAACCCATGCAATCCATACCAGGGATGAGCCGAACACCCCCCTGTTCGGTTCGCACCAGAACCTGCGAACAGACAAAATGTTCGTGTGAACTTTAGAACCCTATTAAATACAATGGACTCAAACGTTCGAAATCTAAAGTGTTAATTATAAAGGCTAATATGCAAGTTATTGTCCTAAAAAGTGTTTGGGGACCTGGGTCCTGCCCCAGGGGACATGTATCAATGCAAAAAAAAGTTTTAAAAACGGACGTTTTTTCGGGAGCAGTGATTTTAATAATGCTTAAAATGAAAAGATAAAAGTGAAATATTCCTTTAAATTTCGTACCTGGGGGGTGTGTATGATATGCATGTGAAGTGGCACATGTTTCCTGTGCTTAGAACTGTCCCTGCAAAAAATGTCATTTTTGAAAGAAAAAAAGTCATTTAAAACTCACTCGCGGCTATTAATGAATTGTCGGCTCCCGGCAATACATACAAAAGTCATTGATAAAAAAATAAATAAAAAAAAAGCGTGGGGGTTCCCCAGAATTCAATTACCAGGCCCTTCAGGTCTGGAATGGATATTAAGGGGAACCCCGCCGCAAATTTAAAAAAAAATTGACGTGGGGTTCCCCCAAATATCCATTCCAGGCCCTTCATATCTGGCATGGATTTTAAGGGGAACTCCACCCCAAATTTAAAAAAAAATGGCGTGGAGTCCCCCTAAAAATCCATACCAGACCCCTTATCCGAGCACGCAACCTGGCCGGCCGCAGGGGAAAAGGGGGGGACGAGAGAGCGGCCCCCCCTCCCTCCTGAACCGTACCAGGCCACATGCCCTCAACATAGGGAGGATGTCCTCATCCCCACAACCCTTGCCCGGTGGTTGTGGGGGTCTGCGGGCGGGGGGCTTATCGGAATCTGGAAGACCCCTTTAACAAAGGGGACCCCCAGATCCCGGCCCCCCCCCATGTGAATTGGTAAGGGGTTAAAAAAAAAAAAAAAAAAACATTCCAGCGGTGAAATCCAGTGTCCCGCGGCGATCCCGATGTCCAGCGCTGTCCTTCATTGGTTGTGCCTGAGCGGACCTGATGGGGAACTTCCTCCTCAGTGTTTTAAATGTATAGACCCGCCCCTTCTAAAGTTCCCGGGAGCCGACAATTCATTAATAGCCGCGAGTGAGTTTTAAATGACTTTTTTTCTTTCAAAATTGACATTTTTTGCAGGGACAGTTCTAAGCACGGGAAACATGCGCCACTTCACATGCATATCATACACACCCCCCAGGTACGAAATTTAAAGGAATATTTCACTTTTATTTTTTCATTTTAAGCATTATTAAAATCACTGCTCCCGGAAAAACTGCATTTTTGCATTGATACATGTCCCCTGGGGCAGGACCCAGGTCCCCAAACACTTTTTAGGACAATAACTTGCATATTAGCCTTTATAATTAACACTTTAGATTTCGAACGTTCGAGTCCATTGTATTTAATAGGGTTCTAAAGTTCACACGAACATTTTGTCTGTTCGCAGGTTCTGGTGCGAACCGAACAGGGGGGTGTTCGGCTCATCACTGAGCATTAATAAAATCACTGCTCCCGAAAAAACGGCAGTTTTTAAAACTTTTTTTTGCATTGATACATGTCCCCTGGGGCAGGACCCGGGTCCCCAAACACTTTTTAGGACAATAACTTGCATATAAGCCTTTATAATTAGCACTTTAGATTTCTCCCATAGATTTTTCGAATTTGCCGCGAACACCCCAATTTGTTCGCTGTTCGGCGAACGGGCGAACAGGCAATGTTCGAGTCGAACATGAGTTCGACTCGAACTCGAAGCTCATCCCTAATCCATACATACAAGGAAACCAAAACAAATAAGGTCAGCTGGTGTCTTGGCTTTCCATGCCTACTTGCATCTCCCTTTCTTCATGTGTTCAATACTTTTTCCCTGTGTCATTCCATTTTATTACACATAACTTAATTTTCAGAACATATTTGTTTTCTTTGTATGTATGGATTGCATGGGTTGTTTCCGACATGTGGTGAAAATTTCATGTCAATAACACCTTTAGAAATATATTTACCTAGAAAAATGGTGACGTGTTTAATACTTATTTTACTCAATTTCTATATACGTTTAATATAATAAAAACATACACACATCTCTATGATCTATATGCTTGTAGAATTGTACTTTTATGATATTATACAAGTACAAAGATGTATCTCTATGCATGTATTGTAGAAATCTCATGAGATCTAGAGAGTTGTCATGGGCCATCCTCAGATATTCAGCAGAAAAGTAGCTTTGTGAAGCTAAATTCTCCATGTATTTATATGGGTAATGCAGCAGGTTGTAACATCTTCCATCTGCTCAGGGACGTATCTGCCGCGAGGCAAACAAGGCATTTGCCTTGGGCGGCAGTTTTCAGCGGGGCAGCTTCGTCCCCAGGCTCCCTCATCCTGCTACTTCACCCCGCTGCACTGACCCCCGCAAACCTGATGCCCTGCGGCTGTCGGCTTCTCTTCTCTGCCCTCCCGCCGACATACATAGAGGGATCGGTTGGTTTGTCCAAATAGATCCCCCCTCTGCTCCTCCGACCCTTCCTTTAGCGCCCCCCCACCTCCCTGACTGGCAGGCGCTCCTTCCATGCAACTGCTGGCCGGCTCCCCCACCTCCCCCTCCCGCTGGTTGCAGCAGCTGCTAATGCAGATGTGCATGACATCTGGATGGATGGAGGGGGCTGGTAAACATGTGTTTACCAGCCCCTTTTCTGAAAGAATACAGACAGCGTTCACAGTACGAATCGTTTCTGTATTAATTAATCACTGACACTTTTTGTCAGTTTGTGAATGAAATATAGTAAACACTGTTTACTATATTTCATTTTATGAATAAATTGGAGTCTCTATACAGACTCCTATCTCATTCATCCACAGTGTAGCTAAGTCCTGTCTTCAATCCCCTTCTCTGTCTCAAAAAAGAGACATTAGAGGTCTGTTTAGACCCCTGATGTTTCTCCAAAGCCCCCCCTCAAAAAAAAAAAATGTAAAAGAAAGACATTTAATAAAAAAAAAAAAAAAAAATTGTACCTGTACAAAAATAAAGTAAACAAAGTTGTAAAAAATGTTTTAATAAAATAAAAAACAAACATAGATAGAGCTCTTTCACACGGGTTATGTAAAGCAGATCCACCTGCTCATCCAATTCAATCTGCCAAACAGATGGTGGTGGGTGTCAACGGACAGGAAGGAGTGGGACAAATTTAAATTGGGGGGGTGCCCGATTTTAGTCTTGCCTAGGGCTGCACAAAACCAAAATACACAACTGCCTCTGCTGCATCGTGTTGATGACATACAGTAGGTGCCGCCGATATTGTGTTTCTATCGCGCTCCCATCGCCGAGATTCTCGGCGACAGGAGTGCCGAGATGTCGGCAGCAGGGTGGCGACACGTGTCGCGCTCGCTGCAATGGCGAGGAGATGCGACACTGTATTGAGCGGGGATCCGACGCGGATTCCCGCCAATACCAGGCACTGCGTTTGGTATGAATCCTGAGCGGGAACTCCACGCCAATTTTTAAAGAAAAAACCGGCGTGGGTTCCCCCTCCAGGGGCATACCAGGCCCTTGGGTCTGGTCTGGATTTGAAGGGGAACCCTACGCCGAAAAAACGGCGTGGGGGTCCCCTCACGATCGAAACCAGACCCTTATCCGAGCACGCAACCTGGCAGGCCGCAGGGGAAGAGGGGGGGATGAGAGCGGCCCCCCTCCCTCCTGAACCGTACCAGGCCACATGCCCTCAACATGGGGGGTTTGGTGCTCTGGGGCAGGGGGGCGACCTGCGGCCCCCCCACCCCAGAGCACCCTGCCCCCATGTTGATGAGGACAGGGCCTCTTCCCGACAACCCTGGCCGTTGGTTGTCGGGTCTGCGGGCGGGGGGCTTATCGGAATCCGGGAGCCCCCTTTAATAAGGGGGCCCCCAGATACCGGCCCCCCCACCTTATGTGAATGAGTATGGGGTACATCGTACCCCTACCCATTCACCTTGTGGAAAATAAATGGAAATAAAAACACAACACAGTTTTTAAAAGTATTTTATTGCACCGCTCCGGAGGTCTTCTTCCGACTTCGGGGGTCTCCGGTGTCGTCGCCGCGTTCTCCGGTTCTTTCTTCTGCCGGGCCTCCGCTAACTTCTTTTTAGCTCTTTTGCTAGCAGAGGCCCAGTCTTCTCCGTCATCGCCGGTGTCTTCTTCCCTCTTCTCCTCCTCGATGTTGACTCGTCGCTTCCTCTCGCAGTAATGGTAAATCTTCGGTCCGCAGAGATTAATCTATTCTTCACATGACGTCACAGTCACATGCTCCAGGGCACATGTGCCCATGATGTCACAGTCACATGCTCCAGGGCACATGTGCCCCGGAGCATGTGACTGTGACGTCATGTGAAGAATAGATTAATCTCTGCGGACCGAAGATTTACCATTACTGCGAGAGAAAGCGACGAGTCAACATCGAGGAAGAGAAGAGGGAAGAAGACGCAGACGGCGACGATGGAGAAGACCGGGCCTCTGCTAGCAAAAGAGCTAAAAAGAAGTTAGCGGAGGCCCGGCGGAAGAAAGAACCGGAGAACGCGGCGACGACACCGGAGAGCGGGAGAAGAACCGGAGAGCGGGAGAAGAAGAAGAAGACGACGGAGAAGACCGGGCCTCTGTTAGCAAAAGAGCTAAAAAGAAGTTAGCGGAGGCCCGGCAGAAGAAAGAACCGGAGAACGCGGCGACGACACCGGAGACCCCCGAAGTCGGAAGAAGACCTCCGGAGCGGTGCAATAAAATACTTTTAAAAACTGTGTTGTGTTTTTATTTCCATTTATTTTCCACCAGGTGAATGGGTAGGGGTACGATGTACCCCATACTCATTCACATAGGGTGGGGGGGCCGGTATCTGGGGGCCCCCTTATTAAAGGGGGCTCCCGGATTCCGATAAGCCTCCCGCACGCAGACCCCGACAACCAACGGCCAGGGTTGTCGGGAAGAGGCCCTGTCCTCATCAACATGGGGGCAGGGTGCTCTGGGGTGGGGGGGCCGCAGGTCGCCCCCCTGCCCCAGAGCACCAAACCCCCCATGTTGAGGGCATGTGGCCTGGTACGGTTCAGGAGGGAGGGGGGCCGCTCTCGTCCCCCCCTCTTCCCCTGCGGCCTGCCAGATTGCGTGCTCGGATAAGGGTCTGGTTTGGATCTTAAGGGGGACCCCCACGCCGTTTTTTTGGCGTAGGGTTCCCCTTTAAATCCAGACCAGACCCAAGGGCCTAGTATGCCAATGGAGGGGGAACCCACGCCATTTTTTTCTTTCAAAATTGGCGTGGAGTTCCCGCTCAGGATTCATACCAAACGCAGTGCCTGGTATTGGCGGGAATCCGCGTCGGATCCCCGCCTATCGGCAATGCGTGTCGCTCATCGTGAAAGGAAAAATTTTTCCTTTCCCGATGACGAGACAGCTCGGCGCTTGCTCTCGCGACAGAGCTCATAGGGTGTCAATATCGGCGGCACCTACTGTAATTTGGTGGAGAATTGATCCCTGCCTCAACTTGACTATCATAGAACAAGTCTTCAGCAAAATTCATCTCAACTAACACAACATTTTCTGTTTTATTTTTCAAATTATTCAGGCAACTTATCATTCACCTAGTTCTATGGTAAAATAACTTACTTTGCAGGGACAGTGTTACTGTGTGCCCCATTGTTCCAGCATCATTTGTAGCTATACATATATAATCACCAATATCTTCATTCTGTATAAGAGAAACAGTGACTGAAAATAATAGTGACATGCATATTACATACTTTAACAAGGTAAGAAAACAAATATAAGTGAAAAATGGAAAGAAAACCGTAACAGTACTCCATGGAACGAAAAGAAGTATAAGTAGTAGTTTCGTACATGTTAGAAGTGCTGGAAGAAGATTTTTTGGCCACTGCTGTATAATCATTTTCCTGTCAAGTTCTTAGGGAGAAATGTTGAGATATATATGTGCTACCTATAGGAGGCTGAACACTAAGGCCTTGTACACACGACCGATTTTCTCGTCGTAAAAAACACGTCGTTTTTTTCGACGAGATTCTTGTTAAGCTTGTCGATTTTCTCGTCAAGCTTTCCATGCGTACACACTGACAATTTCCAATTTCCTCGTTGTTCTCCGCGGTCACGTCCAGCACGTACGACGGCACTATAAAGGGGAAGATCTTTTTTCTTGGCGCCACCCCTTGGGCTGCTTTTGCTGATCTCGTGTTACCGCGTGTGAAGTAAAAGTTTGGGAAGAGACGATTCGCGCTTTTCAGTCTTCGTACTTTTCAGATCGTTTTCTGCGGTTCAGTTTGTGCTTGTGGGTTCGTATCTTGACTTTCAGGGCGTCTAGGCAGGTCGTATCTGTTTTACAGTGCGTTCTTGCCTGTTCGTTTCTGTTTTTCAGTTCGTTATTCATAGGCCTTGCTGTTCTAAAGTGCGTTCTGTTCTGTACGTTCTGATAAGACGACCGTTTCTTAGCCATGTCGCCTGTACGTTCTCGTCGTCGAGTTCGTGCTGTGCGTGCGCTTGGTGTTGGTCTGCTTGTTTTGGACCAAGACCAGTCCATAAATGGTGTGAGGAGGAGTTCATGGACCAAGAATTGGTTGCTCCAGCGGGACCAATTCTGCCATATGCCTCTGCTGCGGGAGATCGTCGAGAATAATCCTGAGGACTACAGGAATTTTCTGCGGATGTCTGACCCCGTTTTTCAGGAACTGTTGGCTTTGGTGTCCCCCTATATTACCAGGAAGGACACCGTTATGCGGGAAGCCATCAGTGCTGAGCAGAGGCTCATCGCCACGTTGCGTTACCTGGCGACGGGGAGAAGTCTTCAGGACTTGAAGTTCACGACAGGCATCTCCCCCCAGGCTCTGGGCCTCATAATCCCAGACACCTGTTCTGCCATTATACAAGTCCTGCAGGAGGACTTTATTAGGGTAAGTTTTCTCCCTTAACATCACATTTTATGTATTACATGTATGCTAATGTATTGTATTTCTTTCATCCTTCCCTAATTACCATGATTGTAATATGCTGAGAATGTCCCCTTTGTCCCCATGCTTGCTGGAAGCTTTAGATTGCCCCTTTTTTCTCCTCCATTAATATTTCCCTTCACTAAATTTTCCAGCAGGGGCGCCTGTTGCTCCAAATGTTTGGGGGTCCCACCCCAATTTATGAACTAAACTTCCTCCTTTTTTGCTCAGGTGCCTATTAAACGCCCCCAGTTGTCCCCTCTAATGCAGCCATTTTGTTCCCTCCAATGCAGCCATTTAGTCCCCTCTAATGCAGCCAGTTTCCCCCCAGCCCTGCACTTACCTTCTTGTGGTCAGCGCCATCCTTCTTCTGTCCTTGATGTGTTCTCCTTCCCTTGATGTTGCATCAGCCAATCATGTTACCATTAAACAGACTTGGTGAACATGATTGGCAGAGCAGCCTGCCAGTGTTTCCCCAAGGAATGCCCCCCCCCCCCCCGCGTCCCCTATTTTACTTTTAGGAAGCCAATTACATCCCTCAGGTTGTAATGTGCAAGACTATTTTACTACCTGTTTCTGCTATGCAATTTGAACCCCCTAAATGCCGCAATTATTCATATGTCGGTCGCTTTACAAGAGGCCATCCACCTGAATAGTGGGCGGCATAGACAATACATAGGTTTATGCAACGCATGAACCTATGTATTGTTCTAAGTGATGGGCACAGGAGAGAGGGGGCAGTGCTCCAGCGCCCACTCTGGACGCACCGCCACTGCAATGCTATCCTGTGGCCAAACACATCTCCCCCCCCCAAAATAATTTAGTAATGGCCCATCAGAGGGGGTGATGAATATGATAAATGAGCCTTCCATTATACTTATTTTAAACACCTTAATAAACGTAGAATTTGATTGATGTTGGCCTCTAATGTTTTTTTAGAGATTTTCCTTGTAATGTATGATTTTTGTATTCTAATATTATTTCATCTTGTTTCACTCCACAGCTTCCTTCCACGCCACAGGAATGGCAGACTGTGGCATCGGAGTTTGCCACGCGGTGGGACTTCCCCAACTGCGGTGGTGCTATAGACGGGAAGCACGTCCGCATCGTGCCGCCACCCCGTTCTGGGTCCTACTACTACAACTACAAGGGGTTTCATAGCATTGTGCTGATGGCGGTGGTGTCAGCACAGTATGAATTCCTCTATGTTGATGTAGGGAAGAATGGCCGGATGTCCGATGGGGGATCCTTCATCCAGACGGAGTTTGCCCTCCGTCTCCAGAGTGACGACCTTGCATTGCCACCGGATGCAGGGAATATTGAAGGACTCCCCTTTGTTTTTTTGGCTGATGAAGCCTTCGGACTCGGACGGCATCTTATGAGGCCATTTCCTCAGAGGACCCTGACCCCAGACAAGAGGGTATTCAATTACCGGCTGGCCAGGGGCCGAAGAGTTGTCGAAAATGCCTTTGGCATAATGGCCAGCCGGTTCCGCATTTTTATGACTTCCATCCACTTGGCGGACTACAAAATAAACTATGTCGTATTATGCTGCTGTGTGCTACACAACTTTCTGAGCCAAAAATCAAATTCCTATATGGCCTCAGTTTTGCCAGAGGCTAGACTTTCCCCTGCAAATCCCCTGCCGGGCCTGGAATCTGCCCGTCCTGGCTTGCCCTCCCAAAATGCCCGTGAGGTTCGGGACAAATACATGGAGTATTTCACGGGTAGGGGGGCAATTCCTATGCCAGCCTATGTCTAAGGATCCAAATAAAAAGCTTGTTTAAACCTTTAATTATTTGTTCTTTCCTGTCTCCTAGTTTGCCTTAGTGCATTTGTAGTGCCAAGTGTATTTTACTTTAGTAACTAACAACCATTTCACTATGTAACCTTACAAAATAACCAAATAAGCTCAGAGGGTATTATAAAAAGAAGCTACACGTTGTTTGTGGTCAAATATTTTACTCTGTGCACATTCACACCATTTTTATTTTTTTCTGTTTTTTTGGGTTGGCCTGGCCACAAACCGGCAATTTTTTGCTTATGAAAATACAAAAATAACAGTTGCATTCCAAAAATTACAACATTGGATACCTCTGAGCAATCTGAGACATTCACTTACACAAACTATGTCTCTATGTGCCCGTCCTAATATGGGATCCTGCCACCCCTTGCCCAGCCAAAAATTGAATATGCACACATTTGGGATTTTTTTCATCAATGGACGTGTTTTGGGGGTGCAACCCCTTCCTCAGTTCACCGACTTTAGATACGAGGAAGGGGTTGCACCCCCCAAAAGACGTACATGGATATCCCCTGATGGCAGATAGCACATGTTGACACACTGTGCGCAGATTCAATTTTTGGCTGGTTTGATTGTCAAAAATATTCTAAAATGTGCAATAACAAACATGTAAAAACAAATGTGTTTGGATGGCTTATTGAATTCTCCCCAAAACATCGAGAATGTCTTTAAATGTTTGTTCCATCACATGGATTCTTTGTTTAAATAGGTCCAGTTCCGTGCTACATTCCATCACTTGCTGGATGAGGTGGAGGGCACTGTCAGCAGAGAACCGTGTACTATCCTTCACAACATTTATATCCCCTAAAAACCAAAAAAAAAATGTATTATAACTCTGCAGGCCTACATCTCTTACCTGAAGCTGTGGTGACAGATACTGACCTGTTGTGGTGACCAGATCCACAACGTCATCCACCTCTCCTTCCTGCACTTCTCCTTCCTCCACCTCAACTTCCTGCACATCCGTTGTGGGTCTTTGGGAGTTTGGGGTTGCTTGGAAGTTGTGGGGTGCATGTGCTCCCTGGAGTGTTCTCCTCCCAGTCTTCTCTCCCCTATGAGAATCAAACAAAAGGTCTATTTATCACACTGTAAATCTCAATGTTAAAATAAAAACAGGCTAAATTGCTTGGAAGTGTGGTACAAGTGTGTGTTTGGGCGGAATTTAAAGAAGAATGCATTATTTATGACCAAGAATATGCTTAGTATTCACCTTTGGATGTAATTTATTTGACATGGAGGCACCACAAAAATTCACTGATGCACCTGTGTGGGACACCCAAAAAAGGCGGGTCTAGTTGCCCACACTATAGTGCTCCAAAGTACAGATGTGGAAGCAGCTGCTGAGTGTCGTCTCCTTTACACTGATTAAAGTTTGCATTTCATTCTCTTTACAAACACATCATCTAGCCTAAAAATTTCGCCACAATATTTGACCAAAAATGGCAGATGTCTAATTACTTTTGTGGCTATAAAATAAGCCAAAACCGCGGATAGTGGCCGAACGAAGTGTCTGTAACATAACGAACGATTACTGTGCCCAACCAAGTTCAAAATATTACATTTTGGAAGGGAGTCCAATATGAGAAACCAAAATAAAGAGCAACATGTAAGTTTAGAAAAAGATTAATAGCAGAAAAGTCTACATTTTACTTACTTTTAGCGAGCATTCTCTTTATGCTCCTCAACTGCTCTGGCTCCCTCAGTTTGAGGTCTGACCACCTCTTTCTGAGCTGCTCATTTGAGCGTTTCACCCCGAAATTCGTCTTCAGACTCTTCACGACTTTAGTGAGGATTTTGGCCTTCCTTCTATTTGGTTTGCTATACGGCCCATGCTTTGCATCATAATCAGACTTGAGCAAGATGTCCACCATCTCCGCCATCTCCGCCAAAGACATATTCGATGCCTTGAATCTCCTTCTTGATCGTGACGTTTCCTCGGTCTCCGGGCTTGTCTCCTCCTCGTTAGTTGCGGAATTATCAGACACCTGCTGTAACTCCGCCATATCTGTCTGCGCGCCGAAAGAGAAGGGGCGGGGAAAAGATGTTAGTTAGAACGTCATGGGCGGGCGACGTGTGCGGAGCGACGTGTTCGAAATTTGACGCATGCGTGGTGTGTATATAGCAAACACACATGTGACTATAGTACGTTCGGTGTGCGGAGAGAGGAGTTCAAGTGACGGACGTGCGAACGAAGGTATGTGATTTTGTGACTTGTACAAATTGTTGGCCTATACTGTCTTGAGAATGTTGGAGGATATATATGGTGACTAGGATGTTAAGGAGGTTAGACTGTTTGCCTCACATTAGCTATATATAATTTAACTTGCAGATACAATATGAATGTCTTTATAAGCGACAAGGATTTCCTGGCGGAATTTATTGACCGGGTAAGGGAGCTGCCCGCTCTGTGGGAGACGAAAAACCCCATCCATAAAAAAAGAGGGGTGGGAAAAGCAGCGCTGGAGAAGCTGCTCCCATTTGTGCATACCAAGGTGCCCACAGCCACAGCAAAACAAGTGGACACTAAAATTGGCAGCTTGAGAGGTACCTACAGGACTGAACGCTCTAAGGTGCTGGCTTCTCAGAGGTCAGGAGCAGCAGCAGGTGATATTTATGTCCCATTTTGGTTGGTACTACAACAGGATGTCCTTCCTGGATGACCACATTGAGACAAGGCCATCACTCTCCACTCTTCCCCCCAGACTTCCCTGCAGCCAACCTCAGCCTTCTCTGGAGCAAGAGGAGGCAACCATCCTGGATGATCCTGATTTGGCCATCTGGAGCCAGGTATAGTATTAACTGAAAATGTATTGGGATAAACTTAATGTTTGACAAATATGTCAAGATGACAAACATAAAATATTTTGGATTCCACAAGTGAAATCAAGATCTGTAGACATTAGTCTGCACTTAATTGGGTGCTAAATAGTCAATCTGATGTAGTGGTAAATTTAAAGCAAGGATTTATGGATTTACATTCTAATTGCTTCAATCAGGATTACAAAGTTTGATGCAAAGATTAAACCAACATATTAAACTATGTCCCTTTTTCATGCACAGGATGAAATCAGCCAGGAGGAGGGTCTGGAAACTGTCAGGCAGGAGGAGGAAGGGCCCAGTGGCAGGCAGGAGGTGGCAGGGCCCAGTGGCAGCCAGGAGGTGGCAGGGCCCAGTGGCAGCCAGGAGGTGGCAGGGCCCAGTGGCAGCCAGGAGGTGGCAGGGCCCAGTGGCAGCCAGGAGGTGGCAGGGCAAAGGAGAAGCACCAGATCCCAGGTGCCTCCCATCCGGCTTCCCAAAAGAGGCAGGAGGGACAGGAGCACGAGTGAGGCAGCAATGGCCCTTATTCGTGAGGCCCATGCCACCCTCCAGGAGCCCACATCCCCTGAAGAGGCCATTGCCGGCCTAGTGGAGGCTAAGTTTAAGGTGATGAGCATGGAGCAACGCCTCCTACGCGAGCCCCTGCTCATCACCTTGCTCAACAAGGGGGTGATGGAGAAAATTACCCCCAATACGCAATATGTGAGGTGGCACAACTGACCCAACCTCAACCTCCACCTCCCCCTTCTTCTTCTGCCCCACCCCCTTCTGCTACACCTCCCCCTTCTTCTGCCCCACCCCCTTCTGCTACACCTCCACCTTCTTCTTCTGCCCCACCCCCTTCTGCTACACCTCCACCTTCTTCTTCTGCCCCACCCCCTTCTGCTACACCTCCCCCTTCTTCTGCTACACCTCCCCCTTCTTCTGCCCCACCCCCTTCTGCTACACCTCCACCTTCTTCTTCTGCCCCACCCCCTTCTGCTACACCTCCACCTTCTTCTGCCCCACCCCCTTCTGCTACACCTCCACCTTCTTCTTCTGCCCCACCCCCTTCTGCTACATCTCCTCCTCCTCCTCCTGACAGGAGTACCCCTCTAGTGGCCCAGCCTCCAGCCAAACGAAGAAGGAAGGCTGCAGGGAAGGTTGCCAGGAAGAAGAGGAAGTGATGGCCTTGCTTCATTGTGGTCGGACAGAAGGCAGCCTGTTGTAGTACCACACACTTGGGACATATATATCACCTGCTGCTGTTCCTGACCTCTGGGAGGCCAGCATCAGATTGTGTTCAGAAATGTTGGCCTTCTCAAGCTCCCAATTTTAGGGTCCACACAGGGTTGCTGTGTGCTCTGTGCTCTGGGGTCCCTGGGATGCACAAATGGCAGCAGGTTCTCCAGCGCTGCCTTCTCTTTATTTTATTTCGAAACATGAATAAATGTGATTTTTGTTTAAGTTCATACTTGACTATGTGTATTTGTAAAAATTAAAAATCTAGCTTTGGAGTAAGCAGATACATTTGACTGACAAAAAAAGGGACAGATAACAACCCCCCAAAAGAATAACTAAATCTGATTTGCAAACAAAGATGGTGGAAAATGTAACTAATATAGATTCCAAAATTAAATGGGAGATCACTATCAAAACATTGCGAAATTATAATTAACATCATTTTGAAAAATATAACAATTTAAATTATTCCGAAAAACTTGCACGATATAATACACATAAATCTTCTTAAGAGCAGCATGAAAAAGGTTAAAAAAAAATAGTCATAACTCGGTGTGAATATCAGCAGCAAAAGAAGGTCACTCGTTTTGATTAATGTAACATTCTAACGAAGATTTCAATGCAGAACATTTAACCACTTAAGCCCCGAACCATTTGGTTGCTAAAGGACCAGAGGTGAATTCAGAATTTTGCACTGCGCTGCTTTAACTGTAAATTGTGCGGACATGCAATGTTGTACCCAAACGAAATTTGCGTCCTTTTCTTCCCACAAATAGAGCTTTCTTTTAATGGTATTTGATTGCCTCTGCGATTTTTATTTTTTGCGATATAAACGGAAAAAGACCGAAAATTTTGAAAAAATAATGATATTTTCTACTTTTTGTTATAAGAAAAATCGAATAAACTCAATTGTAGTCATACATTTAGGCCAAAATGTATTCAGCCACATGTTTTTAGTAAAAAAAATGTCAATAAGCGTATATTTATTGGTTTGCGCAAAAGTTATAGAGTTTACAAACTAGGGTACATTTTCTGAAATTTACACAGCTTTAAATTTATGACTGCCTATCTCATTTCTTGAGGTGCTAAAATGACAGGGCAGTACAAAACCCCGCCAAATGACCCCATTTTGGAAAGTAGACACCCCAAGGAAATTGCTGAGAGGCATGTTGAGCCCATTGAATTTTTTTTTTTTGTCCCAAGTGATTGAATAATGACTAAAAAAAAAAAAAAAAAATTACAATAAGTTGTCACTAAATGATATATTGCGCACACATGCCATGGTTATATGTGGAATTACATACCACATGTGTGGGACTTTTTGGGAGCCTAGCCGCGTACGGGACCCCGGAAACCAAGCACCGCCTTCAGGATTTCTAAGGGCGCAAATTTTTGATTTCACTCCTCACTACCTATCACAGTTTCGAAGGCCATAAAATGCCAAAATCGCACAAAACCCCCCCAAATGACCCCATTTTGGAATATAGACACCCCAAGCTATTTGCTGAGAGGCATGGCGAGTATTTTACAGCTCTAATTTGTTTTTGAAAATGAAGAAAGAAAATATATATATATATATATATATATATATATATATATATATATATATTTTCCAATTTTCAAAACTTTGTGACAAAAAGCGAGATCTGCAAAATACTCACAATACCTCTCAGCAAATAGCTTGGGGTGTCTACTTTCCAAAATGGGGTCATTTGGGAGGGTTTTGTGCTATCTGGGCATTCCATGGCCTCCGAAAACTGTGATAGGCAGTGAGAAGTGAAATCAAAAATTTACACCCTTAGAAAGCCTGAAGGCGGTGCTTGGTTTTTGGGGTCCCGTACGTGGCTAGGCTCCCAAAAAGTCTCACACATGTGGTATCCCCGTACTCAGGAGAAGCAACAGAATGTATTTTGGGGTGTAATTCCACATATGCCCATGACATGTTTGAGCAATATATCATTTAGTGACAACTTTGTGCAAAAAAAATAAAAAAATTGTCGTTTTTCCGCAACTTGTGTCAACATATAAAATATTCCATGGACTCGACATGCCTCTCAGTATATAGCTTGGGGTGTCTACTTTCCAAAATGGGGTCATTTGGGGGGGTTTTGAACTGTTCTGGCATTTTATACACAACATTAGGAAGCTTACATCCACTCTTCTAACCACTTGAAGACAAAGCCCTTTTTGACACTTTTTGTTTACATGATAACATTTTTTTTTTGAAAGAAAATTATGTTGAACCCCCAAACATTATATATATTTTTAAAGCAAAGGCCCTACAGATTAAAATGGTGGGTGTTGCATTTTTTTTTTCTACACAGTATTTGCGCAGCGATTTTTCAAACGCATTTTTTGGGTTAAAAAATACACTTTTTTTAATTTTAATGCACTAAAACACACTATATTGCCCAAATGTTTGATGAAATAAAAAAGATGATCTTAGGCCGAGTACATAGATACCAAACACGACATGCTTTAAAATTTCACACAAACGCGCATTGGCGACAAACTACATACATTTTTAAAAGCCTTTAAAAGCCTTTACAGGTTACCCCAGTAGATTTACAGAGGAGGTCTACTGCTAAAATGATTGCCCTCGATCTGACCTTCGCGGTGATACCTCACATGCATGGTGCAATTGCTGTTTACATATGACGCCAGACCGACGCTTGCGTTCGCCATTGGGCAAGAGCAGGGCAGGACAGGGGTGCTTTTTTTTTTTCTTTTTTTTTTATTATTAATTTTGCTTTTTTATTTTATTTTTAAATTGTTCCTTCCAAGTATTTTTTTTTTTTATCATGTTATCTCAGGGAATGTAAATATCCCCTATGATAGCAATAGGTAGTGACAGGTACTCTTTTTTTGAAAAAACTGGGGTCTTCTAGACCCTAGATTTTTCCTCTGCCCTCAAAGCATCTGACCACACCAAGATCGGTGTGATAAAATGCTTTCCCAATTTCCCAATGGCGCTTTTTATATCCGGGGGGGCATTCCCTCCCACTGCTTGTAAAAGCAGTCCAGAGGCTAATTAGCCGCTAGGATTGCTTTTACATGAAAGCCGGCCGCAGGCTGAAAAGAATGATACCAAGATGATACCTAAACCCGCAGGCATCATTCTGGTATAAACATTCAAAGTCCAGCAACATACCAGTACGTTGCTGGTCCTTGTTGGACATGTATTGTAATCTTTTTTTTTCATGCAGCCAGTTGGCTGAACGAAAAAAGAGATTGATCGGTGGGTATGCCCACCATTAGAATACCGCCCTTCATCCACCCACTTCCAATGATGGGCATACACGCACCATTTATATATGCCGAAGCATGGGGGCATCCTCCCGCAAAAAAGTTATGCCGCACACACATGGTCGGACTTTTCCACGGGCAAGCCTCCGTCGGAATTTCGACCGTATGTACGCGGCATTAGGAGCAAAATCGCTCCTCCGCCCCTGCTGCCCCAATGCTTCGGCATATTTGCTTTTTTTTTTTAACTGTGGTGGTGAAATCACCTCCTACAGCACTGGAGTCGCAGGGATCAGGCCTGTCTCTGCGAACGCTGCAGGTATGTGTGTTTTTGTTTTGTAAGTGACAGTGATCGATCGATACTGCACTTGGGTGGCCTGGGCTGGACGGAGGGGCAAAACGCAGGTGCCAGCAGGTATCTGGGCTGATCCCGCTAACACTGCGTTTTTGGGAACCCTAAACTGCTGGGGACGCTAGTATAGATCTGATCAGATCAGATATTGATCTGTTCAGATACTATACCACTAAGGGGGTGTATGCTTCACGCGTGGGTGTTAGCGTTACTGGCACTAACCTGACGCTGCCTGGGGTGTGACTCAGACCCTCTCTGACGCTAAAACCTAATTGATATCACCCGCCGGGCGATCAGGGGGTTAAACCTTTATTGGGTTATATACACGGCGGGTGCCCTGACACTATAAAAAGCAAACTAACTAACCAGCGTCACCCGTAACACTTATATGGTGATCACTGGTGAAAGGGTTAACTAGGGGCAATCAGGGGGTTAAAACCTTTATTAGATAATATATGGGGGTACCTGACGCTATAAAAACCTGCGGCGAACCTAAAAAAAATTACCAGCTACCGATCTGCATCACCGACACTAAGACAGCGTTTAGAAAAACGATTGCTTAGCGACAGTGGTGATAGGGGGTGAAAGGGTTACCTGGGGGGCGATCAAGGGGGTTAAACCTTTATTAGATAATATATTGGGGTACCTGATGCTATAAAAACCTGCGGCGAACCTAAAAAAAATTACCAGCTACCGATCTGCATCACCGACACTAAGACAGCGTTTAGAAAAACGATTGCTTAGTGACAGTGGTGATGGGGGTGAAAGGGTTACCTGGGGGGCGATCAAGGGGGTTAAACCTTTATTAGATAATATATTGGGGTACCTGACGCTATAAAAACATGCGGCGAACCTAAAAAAAATTACTGGCTACCGATCTGCATCACCGTCACTAAGACAGCGTTTAGAAAAACAATTGCTTAGCGACAGTGGTGATAGGGGGTGAAAGGGTTACCTGGGGGGCGATCAAGGGGGTTAAACCTTTATTAGATAATATATTGGGGTACCTGACGCTATAAAAACCTGTGGCGAACCTAAAAAAAATTACCGGCTACCGATCTGCATCACAGACACTAAGACAGCGTTTAGAAAAATGATCGCTTAGTGACAGTGGTGATAGGGGGTGAAAGGGTTACCTGGGGGGCGATCAAGGGGGTTAAACCTTTATTAGATAATATATTGGGGTACCTGACGCGATAAAAACATGCGGCGAACCTAAAAAAAAATACTGGCTGCCGATCGGCATCACTGACGCTAAGACAGCGATCAGAAAAATGATCGCTTAGTGACAGTGGTGATAGGGGGTGAAAGGGTTATCTGGGGGGTGATCAGGGGGTTAAACCTTTATTAGGGGGTTAGGGGGCTACACTGGACCTAAGACTAAACTTTGGTGACACTTTTACAGTCACAAATGTCACTGATTGCAGTGATCACTAAATAAATGGTCACTGCAATCAGTGACACTGTGGCTGGGGGGGGTGATCTGGGGGGTGATCTGGGGTGTCTGGGGGGGCGATTTATGTCCCTATGTGTCCTGGTGTCAGTGTAGTGTTGTGTGCACTGACCTGATGTCTTCTCTTGTACGGCGCTCGGTATATGTGAGCGCCGCACCAGAGATGACATCACTTCCTCCTGCTCCCTCTGTCTGACACAGACAGAGGGGGCATTTCCATTCGCCGGGAGCGATCGCGAGGGGGTGGCCAGAAACGAATGGCTGCCCCCTCATCCCGAAACGCTCCCGGACACTTAGCCACCGCTCACTGTACAGAAGGGGGGTCCGATTGGACCCCCCAACTGTACAAAGGCAATCACGTACACTCTACGTGATTGTGCCTGTCGGTGCCATTCTGCCGACGTATATATACAGTGAGCGGTCGTTAAGTGGTTAAACGATGCAATAATTTGGAGCGTGACGAATGTGCTCTCTCCATTACGAAGGCTTGTTTTACCAGAAGATTCGTAAAAGCATACACACGAACCATTTTCTCGTCACAAAACAGGCCGACGAGAAACACGACAAGGAAATCTGGAATCCTGACGAGAAAATAGAGAGCAGGTTCTCTATTTTCTCGTCGAGATTCTCGGCAATTTTCTCGTCGTAAAACCATACACACGAACGTTTTTCTCGACAAAAAAGCTCTCGCTGCACTTTTCTTGACGGTTTTGGACGAGAAAATCGGTCGTGTGTACGAGGCTTGAGAATGATTTCTCCTTCCCTAAGGGATATATTCCTGCACTAGGTTTTAGCTCTTAACTCTGTAGAAAAGCAGAAGAGGAGGGAACCCTAATGCCCCGTACACACGATCGGAAATTCCGACAAGAAAACCGTGGATTTTTTCTGACGGAATGTTGGCTCAAACTTGTGTTGCATACACACGGTCACACAAATCTCGTCTGAAATTCCAACCGTCAAGAACGCGGTGAAGTACAAGGCGAACGACGAGCCGAGATGAATGAAGTTCAATAGGCAGTTCGGCTCTTCTGCTTGATTCTGAGCATGCGTGTTTTTTTGCATACAGACGAGCGGAATTTCCGACAAGAACTTTTTCCGTCTGAAAAATAGAGAACCTGCTCTCTAACTTTTTCTGGCGGAAATTCTGACAGAAAATGTTGGATGTAGCATACACACGTTCGGAATATCCGACCAAACGCTCACATCCAACTTTTTTGGACGGAAATTCTATCGTGTGTACAGGGCATAAGGCCTCATAGTTTACATTTACCTACATTTAGATGCATTCAGTTTAGCTAGGATTAGAGAAAATAGAACTGTGTGTTCAGGGGCAGATTAGATATTCTGAAGGTGTCTAAACGCATGTAAATGAATGTAAACACATGTAAACGCAAGTACATTTAAATGTAGGAGAACCTGATCTGAAAAGCACAAAGTTTGTTTATAGTTTCCAGATGATTTCTCCTCAATTTAAATAACCAAAACGCAGGAGACTAGTGTAAATGTAGCTTAAAACGTGGAATCAAGTATGGAAATGAAACAAAGCAGACCAGTTATTAAAAATAACAGTAGCGACTTTGAAAGGGGCAAGAGATTTATGCCGGTGACCTGCCAAGCTGGTTCCGCCTATCTGTATGGTTCCAAGCTTGACTGCGCAGGCACAATCCGAGGCGACGGAAATCTCTGAGTTTAAACAGCTGTTCGGCAGCGCCTGCGCAGTCAAGGGGGGGAAGCATATCGATAGGACGCGCTCGCTCCCGATGCTTCATTACACACGCCGCTTTCCAATTCATACAGCAAGGGGCGGCTCAGATGTCATATTGTGCAGTGTGATTTGTTTCTTTATCCACAACGCTCTATCCAGCAAGGGGCTGGATAGAGTGTCGTGTATAAACAAACAAATCGCACTGCACAATATGACATCTGAGCCGCCCCTTGCTGTATGAAGAGGAAAGCGGCGTGTGTAATGAAGTATCGGGGGGCCAGCGCGTCCACAGTTGCCGAGACTATGGTTCCTCCTATCGCTCTGGTTCCCTCTTTACTGCGCAGGCGCAAGCCAAGCCGACGGAAATCTCCGAGCTTCAACAGCTGTTCGGCTGCGCCTGCGCAGTTGAGTTTGGAACCATACAGATAGGGGAACCAGAACGACAAGTCACCGGCCATACATAGTTCAAATCCCGGCCGGTTCAGCAGGAACCGGCCGAGATTTAAACTTTTAATGAGCAGGCTGAATGCACCAAGTTGATCTATCAACTTGGGTACAACCAGCCTACTGGATTCTCTTGCGATTATCGCTAGTGGCTGCTATAGCCCCTAGCAATAATCACTGTCTTCGCCTGGCGGGGATGGCTTCCCCCCACCCGCCCCCTGCCGGGAGAACACAATTGCTGATTCCCCTGTCAACACTGTCTGTGTTAATGGGGGAATTGTGCAAATTTCTTTCCTGCAACCCATGGTTGCAGGAAAGAAATTTGCACCGTATATGTGGCCAGCCCTAGGCAGACAATATAACTGATAAAAAGAAGACATTAAAAGTGGAGAAAATGAAAATGAAGGAGGCCTGCTACATGCCAAACCAGTCATTCAAAGCCCCGTGAAAAATCTTCTCATTAAAAAATAGGATTTTTATAACAGCTTACCTGTAAAATCCTTTTCTTGGAGTACATCACGGGACACAGAGCACCATAGTAATTACTATGTGGGTTATACGCCACCTATAGGTGAATGGACACTGGTACACTCAAAAGACTGGAAGCCCCCTCCCTATATAACCCCTCCTATACAGGGAGTACCTCAGGTTTTGTATCCCAATAAGATGGGCGGGACCCCTGTGTCCCGTGATGTACTCCAAGAAAATAATTTTACAGGTAAGCTGTTATAAAAATCCTATTTTCTTTATCGTACATCACGGGACACAGAGCACCATAGTAATTACTATGTGGGATGTCCCAAAGCAATGCCATCTGAGGGGAGGGAGATACAAATCAAAGCAGGCCGCCATAAGACGCGAGGACCTATACTGCTACCTGCAGCACACTGCGCTCGAAGGCGGCATACTCCTGCCATCTTACATCAATCTGATAGAATTTTGTGAATGTATGTACTGATGACCAAGTATCGGCTTTGCAAATCTGAGCCACAGAGGCTTGGTGATGCACTGCCCATGAAGCACTGACTGCCCTGGTAGAGTGCGCTTTAACCTGAAAAGGCGGAACCCAAGAAATCCGCCTGCCAATTCTCCACTCCTGGGATGAAGACTGCAGATAGACAAGGAACATGTTCCTCTGCCCAAGCCAGAATATGGTTCACCTCCCTCTGGGCTGCGTGACTTCTGGTGCCCCCTTGGTGATTGATATGGGCCACTGCTGTGGCATTGTCGGACTGTATCCTGATGGGACAATTCTGCAACCTGAACATCCAGGCCATTACAGCCAGATGTACTGCCAAAATCTCTAGGATGTTGATGGGCAAGGTCTTTTCGGACTCTGATCCCTTCGCTTGAACAGTGGTCTCTCCTAGGACTGCTCCCCAGCCCCATAGGCTGGCATCCATTGTTACTATCTTCCAGGTAACCGGAATGAAGGATTTCCCTTTCTGTAAATTCCTGGTTATCAACCACCAACTGAGACTCTGGCGCACCTTTGGGGCCAGATTCATTGGA
This sequence comes from Rana muscosa, assembly GCA_029206835.1. Classification (NCBI taxonomy): domain Eukaryota; kingdom Metazoa; phylum Chordata; class Amphibia; order Anura; family Ranidae; genus Rana; species Rana muscosa. Next base: position 216,021,432 of record CM055120.1, on the reverse strand, counting down.
TAATCCAAATCTTGGGTCTTCTTGTTCCAAGCAGACAGAATACTGTATTGCAACAGTCTTGAATGAAACTGGGCATAGGGAACTGCCTCGAATGAAGCCACCATCTTCCCTAGCAACCTCATGCAAAGGCGAATGGAAGGATCCTTCATCATCCTGACCACCTGGACCAGCTCCCTTATAGCATTGACTTTTGCCTGGGGCAAAAATACTCTTTCTTGGGCTGTATCTATGACCAGGCCTAAATACGCCAGTCTCTTTACTGGTCGTAAGGATGATTTCTCAAGGTTAAGAATCCAACCCAGGTGTTCCAGATACCTGACCGTACTGGACACACCTTGGTTTAACCGTGCCACTAACTGCTACCAGCAGTAGGTCGCCTAGGTATGCCGTTACTGCTATACCCTGGCCCCTTAGTCTTTCTAGTACCGGGGCCAAAACTTTCATAAATACCCGGGGAGGGGTAGCTAACCCGAAGGGCAAGGCCACAAACTGAAAGTGGCGGTGCCTTACCGCAAGACACAGAAACTTCTGACGAGCGGAAAAAAATTGGCACTTGCAGATATGCATCTTTGATGTCTATTGATGCTAGAAATTCTCCTCCCCGCAAGGTGGAAAACGACTGACGGAATTGACTCCATGTGAAAGGAGCTGATGTTTAGGAACCGATTCAGATCTTTAAGATCTAAATGGGTCTAACATCTCCAACCGGTTTCGGTACCATGAAGAGATTTGAATAAAACCACATACCCTGCTCTTCTGAGGGGGTCTCTATGATTACACCCTGAGACATCAATCGGTTTAGCGCCAGAAATAAAGACCTTCTTTTCATTGCGTCTTAGGGGAGTAGTCTAGGGCTACCACAGAGATGACCCATCCGTCAAGGATCTCTTCTTGCCAAGCCCCTGAAAACCACAGAAGTCTTCCCCCTACCTAGATCGAGCGGGGGCGCCCCTTCATAAGGAGGCCTTGGAACTCTGTTTTGTAGGCTTCTGCCCTCAGGCACTTCTGTAGTCCTATGCAAATAAACACATAGGTAAATAGTTCCGGAAAAAACAAGTACATACGTATACAGCTTTGATGTATGCAGCATGTGTTAAAGCAATATGCCTCTATGGAAGCATGAGTCCATACAAATATGCTTGTAGGCAAAATATGAAAAGTATCCGCTGTACACACACATTCATGTAGCACGTGTGCCATTGAACAAGCATCTTTGCAAAGCAAGCATGCGTATATGAAACGTGTTATGCAACATTATGCAACACGTATCTATGCAGACATGTATTTCTTTGCGATCATGAGGAATCATGTATATTTAAGTAAACATGTATTAACATGCCTCATTATGCAACCATGCATCTTTAGGTGATCATGCAACTTTAGGCGATCATGCATCCTTATGCGATCAAGCATCTTTATGCGGTCAAGCCTCTGTGTGACCAAGCACCCTTGTGCGATCACACATCTTTATGCGATCAAGCATCCTTGTGCAATCAAGCACCCTTGTGTGATCGAGCCTCTCTGTGTGATCAAGCACCATTGTGCGATCAAACATCTTATGTGATCAAGCATCCTTGTGTGATCAAGCATCCGTGTGCGATTAAACATCTGTGTGATCAAGCATCTTTATGTGATCAAGCATTTATTTGCAACTATGTAAAAAACATGTATATCTATACAAACATAAACATGCATCTTTATGTGACCATGTATCCTTAAGCCATCCTGTCACCTTATGCGATCACACGTTTCTATGTGAATAACAATAAACATGTTTTGTTTTTACACAAACATGTCCAAACATGCATTTTGTACACCCATTATCATGTATTTTTTTAGCAAACATGTGAACTGGTAAAAACAGTTATCTTTAACAACCATGTGTTTTTGCAACTGTGCGTTTTTGCAACTGTGCGTTTTAGCAACTGTGCATTTCAGCATCTGTGCGTTTTAGCAACTGTGTGTTTCAGCAACTGCGCATTTCAGCATCTGTGCGTTTTAGCAACTGTGCATTTTTAGCAACTGTGCGTTTCAGCATCTGTGCGTTTTAGCAACTGCGTGCTCCAGCAACTGTGCGTTCCAGCAACTGTGCGTTCCAGCAGTCGTGCATTTTAGCTAGTTTGTAAGCAAGCACCTGCTCAACTGCAGTTGGTCCCATACTCAGACCCAGTGGCGTAGCGTGGGTTGTCAGCGCCCGGGGCAAGGCAAGAAATTTGCGCCCCCTAACTTGCGGACTTTTTGCACTCCCTGAGTCCCTTCCTACAGTAGTACTGACCAGCCTGATTCCTAAACTGACCACTACACTAACCTCTACACGGACCTACATGATTCCTAAACTGACCATTACACTTTCCTACTTGTCCACTGCACTGACCTACCCGATTCCTACACTGGCCACTACACTGACCACCAGGGCTGGTGCAAGGATTTTTGCTGCCCTCCCCCCGGCTGCGCCCTGACTCCACTTTACCCTGCAACACATGTGACCTTAGAAAAAAAGAAGCCCTAAGGCCAACGCTGCGCTAATTTAAGATGATAATAAAAAAAATTATGATAAAGTGTATAAGAAAGCAGCTTGCACTTAAGTTCAGTACAAAAAACTTAGGATAGATAGCAAAAAATGGAAAGAGTGCAGCTCTATGTGGTTAAAACCATGCGTGAAATTAATGTTAAACCTTGAAATGTAAACAAATGATATGTGAAAAATGTATTAAAAAGAAAACTAATGCAGAGTCCAAAAAGAACACAACATAGTCCGTGAAGAGTTCATTCCAAAAGCAAATCCGTGAAGGGTTAATTCCCCCCAAAAAAAAGACAAATTGCTTGCCAAGAAAGTGAAGTTCGGTGAATAATAAGTCCCAAAATAAATCAGGGTATTGCCAGAGAAGTAGTGGGTGATAGAAATCTTCCCAAGAGCAGCGTGATTTTTCAGGTGTGACACCCAAGTGATTAATATCTTGCTTACCAGATTGTGCATCAGTCACGGCTATCTGGTAAGCAAGATATTAATCACTTGGGTGTCACACCTGAAAAATCACGCTGCTCTTGGGAAGATTTCTATCACTCACTACTTCTCTGGCAATACCCTGATTTATTTTAGGACTTATTATTCACCGAACTTCACTTTCTTGGCAAGCAATTTGTCTTTTTTGGGGGGGAATTAAACCTTTACGGATTTGCTTTTGGAATGAACTCTTCACGGACTATGTTGTGTTCTTTTTGGACTCTGCATTAGTTTTCTTTTTAATACATTTTTCACATATCATTTGTTTACATTTCAAGGTTTAACATTATTTCACACATGGTTTTAACCACATAGAGCTGCACTCTTTCCATTTTATGAACACATGTGACCTATCTGACCCCTACACTGACCCCCTGACACATACACTGACCCCCTGACACATACACTGACCCCCTGACACACTTACCTGACACATACACTGACCCCCTGACACATACACTGACCCCCTGACACACTTACCTGACACATACACTGACCCCCTGACACACCTACCTGACACATACACTGACCCCCTGACACATACACTGACCCCCTGACACATACACTGACCCCCTGACACACTTACCTGACACATACACTGACCCCCTGACACATACACTGACACACTGACCCACCTACCTGACACCTACACTGACCTTACACCTACACTGACCCCCTGACCTTACACCTACAGTAGGAGTCCTACTTCCTGCACTACTCACACCCCCCTCCCCCTCCACACAGCCAATACATCCTCCTTACCTCTCTGCTCTTCGCCAGGACTCTCCTCATGACCTCAGCACTGGATCTGGACGGATGTGCAGGACTCCCCGCCAGCGCCATCCACTCGCACCTCCGCTCCATGTCAGACGCCGGCTGCACCTCCAGGTGTAGTGGAGGCCCCGCTCCTTGTCAGTGTAGTGGAGGCTCCGCTCCTCTTTGTCAGACGTCGGCTGCACCTCCGCTCCATGCTCCCATCTCCACCGTGCTCGCCCTCCACTCGACACACAGCGCCGTACCAGAGCAGAGGGACAGGCGGAGGGGAAGATAGCGGCCCCGGCAGCTCACACAATGCACGTCTCCCGCTGACATGTTCAGTGTTTCCCGGCGCACTGTGATTGGGCGTATGGCGGTCATGTGGCGGAGGCGGGACTTCTAGAGCGATCACAGACAGGCCAGCCACACGCCGCACATGACCCCCATACGCCCAATCACAGGGCGCCGGACACTAAACATGGCAGCCAGAGATCGGGGACACCCGGACACAGAAAATTAAAATTAGGAGGACTCGGAGGCACGGAATGGCGCCCCCCTAAATGTTGCGCCCGGGCCACGGCCCCCCTGCCCCCCCCCCCCACGCTACGCCTCTGCTCAGACCTGCAGGATACCAAGCACATATGCACTATATTGGAGATACAACTCCCTAAAATGCACCCATGCTCATGATTTTTCAAACATGTACTTTAAAACATGCAATTAAGCAATACATTTGCAAGCACATATATTATGCTGTTCCTGCATACAAGCAGATAATAACACTTTTAAAGTGAACTGCTAATCATCCAGGGGTGTATCTACTTACAGATGTACAAGCCACTCGGATAGACAGAAAATATGCAGCATGTAATCATGACTTGTCTGCACCCAGTTCCCCCAAGCAAGTACTCACACACTCACGGGCCGCTGTTCTGTCTCCAAGGCCTATCAAGCATCCTTGATCTGAACCTGTCCCCACATGGCATGGCCGCCCTTCCTCTTCCTGCCTAAATAAAAAAATAGACTAGACTTGAATGAACCTGCGCCCTCTAGTGGCTGGGGAAGAAACAGCAGCCTGCATGAGCAAGAGCACATAGCATGATTGAACAGCACATTGCTCCCAGTGGCCACAGGGAAAACAGAAAGTCAGATCTCTCTCTTTTTTTAAAAGAGAAACTGCAAACAAATGCAGACTTACCATCCCTCGCTGCAGGACTGTAGATAACAGGAGTCCAATCTTCGCTCATCAAGGTGAGCTTTGTCATGACAGACCTTCAAGGACCGGGTCCCCTTTGTATATAGGGTCCACTCCCTTGGACCCGTACAGCACCCTGCCAGAGCAAACCTGTGGTATGGAAATGTGACAAAGGCTCTGGGTCCCAGAGTCCAGCTCTCATAAAGAAGCATTACAGGCAAAAACCTTGTTCTTCCACTTCGAGGCTCGGGTACCATCCGTTTAGCCTTTTTTGTTTCTGGCTCTTTGAATGGATCTGATTGCATAGCCCCTCCTGATCCTATCCAGGATCACCTGTGGAGATCTTCTTAGCACTTCATTAACTGTGACCAACACCTTAGACACTGGCGAAAAAACTGAGGTACTCCCTGTATGGAAGGGGTTATTCAGGGAGGAGGACTACCTGTCTTTTGAGTATACCAGTGTCCATTCACCTATAGGTGGCATATAACCCACATAGTAATTACTATGGTGCTCTGTGTCCCGTGATGTATGATAAAGAAAGGTGTTTTGACTGAGGCAGCCAGGGTATGGAAAAGGGGACTAGGATAGGCAGGGGCAAGCAAAAAAACTTAGAACTAAGGCTTAAAGATAATCTAGGAAGTGATAGGCTTTAAGTTGTAATACATGGTTAAAAATAATGACTTATTGGTTAAGCTACCAGGTTCGTGACCTTAGCATCAGCCAACAAGGAAGCTTAATAAAGTTAGAGCCAGTTGAAAGTGGATTGTAATATGCAAGAATATTTTTTAGCCTTAGAAACCTTTCATGAAGACTGAAAAATAAAGGTGAAAAAAGCAACAAATATAAAAGTAAAATTAAATAATTTGAAGAAAAATAAAAACCTAGATCTACTATTATCTTAAAGAGGGATTCCACACGCAATTTATTTATTTTTTAAAGTCAGCAGCTACAAACATTGTAGCTGCTGACTTTAAATAAGGACACTTACCTGTCTTACTCGCCCGCGATGTCAGCCCCACCGAGGCCGATCCCTCGATCCTGGCAGCTCCCGGCACCGCCATCCTCAGTAAGGGAAACAGGCAGTGAAGCCGTGCGGCTTCACTGCCCGTTTCTTACTGCGCATGTGCGAGTCATGCACCGCTTTGTGAATGGGCTGGCTGCTTTCTGGGATACACACAGTTCCCAGAAGGCAGCGTGCCCCATTCACCAGAAGACACCGTGAGTAGGATGGAGGAAGAATACCAGCCGCGGACGATGAAGAGGCAGATTAGGGACTTCCGCATAGCAACCGCTATTTCTGGTAAAAAAAAAATTCAGGGTGGAACTCCACTTTAAAGACTGAAGATTGTGTGCCTAGTGTTGCAGTATACCTTATAGCAGGGATATGCAATTAGCGGACCTCCAGCTGTTGCAGAACTACAATTCCCATGAGGCATAGCAAGACTCTGACAGCCACAAGAATGACACCCAGAGGCAGAGGCATGATGGGACTTGTAGTTTTGAAACAGCTGGAGGTCCGCTAATTGCATATCCCTGCCTTATAGGCTCCAACAACCTATAGACAAGGATATACACCATGGGTCATGCTGTGTCTTCTAGTAAATAATATTCTTGTAGAAGGATAGTTATGAAGGTGTGGTTAGATTAGCTTCAAGCTGACTTACTGTTGTGTTGTAAATTGCAAGAGAGCCATTATTGAACTGTTTAAATTGCCTATTGAAAAGGATATCATTTTCTTTCTTATTCCACTGAATTTTAGGTATAGGATTCCCTTGTACTATACAATTTAGGATAATGCTGCCTCCTAGTGCTGCAGTCTGATTGGTGTGGTGGAACCCGACAAGAACAGGAGGCTCTGATGGAAAAATAAGAAAATACTTAGTTATTAAATGTACAGAAACGTATGTTACATGAATATTTAATAAATGTGAAATTCGAGAGTGCTTTATTTTACTCAATACCTACCTTTTACAAAAACTTTCACTGTAGTATTAATTGATGCAACAATATTTTCTGCTATGCAAGTATAGGTGCCAGCATCCTCTTTTGAAACCCTCTCAATTACAAAATCATTCAGATATTTAGATTGCCCAATCTGCACTGTGGGATAAATAATATTAGAAGAAATTATCACATACTATATAATATCTCTTTGATTTTAAGTCTAAACACTATACAGTTTTGAAACATAGAGACAATTAGGCCATTACCTTTAGGGCTCTTTCACACAGAGTGCTGTCTGCTCCAATCAGCAGCAGATCTGTGAGCGAAGCCTAATGAATGTCAGTTTTTTTACATTTGTGCCCACTTGTGTCTGGCGTACATGGGGCAACATGTTATAGCTCTATGGGGGACTGGATGCAATTGGACTCTGCTGTCCATTTACATTAGACTACTTGCGATCCATCACATTTAGGTCCAGAAAAACAGAAGAATGTAGTCTTTTTCTGTTAGTTTTTTTTTCCGGACCTGAAAGTAGGCGGGTGTAAATGGACACAAGTTAATTTTCATCCGTCTGACCATAGCGACGCATGGAGTTTCCAATCAGCTCCACCAAAAAAACTGACAGATGGACCTGATCGGAAAAGCTTTTGTTAAAGGGCCCTTAAAGTGATAGAGTCAAGACCAGGGGTAGGCAACCTCCAGCTGTTGCAGAACTACAAGTCCCAGCATGTCCCTGGGAGTAATTGTAACTGCCAGTCTTGCAATGCCTCACGGGAAATGTAGTTCTACAACAGCTGGAGGGCCCCAGGATGCCTACCCCTGGTCTAGACTATGATGGCAACGTCTAAGAAAAGTGTGAAAATAAACTTTTTGGAAATTAAATAAAACTTTACTTACAGTGAATAAAGGAGACAAAACAAAATAAAAAGGGAAAGAAATTAAAGAGATAGAGGGCCTAAAATACTCGAAGTGTTTGTTATCCCAATATTTCATAGTCCTGATATGTGCCTGCTGTACCAAGTACTTGTATGGAAAAGTATCCTGTTCTTTTTGTATTGCTTCCTTTGAGTGAAAGCTATGGTGTTCCTGCCAGTCCCTCTGTTTTCTTATTAAAAACTGACCACACTAAGCAGGAGGACACACCTGTTCAGTTCGCTAGCTATGCTGGGAACTCAGCCTGCTCTCCTCCAATGATCAGAGTTGTCCAAACACGCCTCCCCTGCACAGCCTTTTACTGGGAAGCTCAGTGTGCTGCTGCTTCTCCTCCCCTCAGCACTTATGCAGCTGAGAACAGAGGGAACAGAGGGAATGGGATCACTTATAAAAAAGGGGGAATGTTTTTTTTTATATCTATACACAAATGTTTTGCCTTTCATTTCAGTTTTAAACTGAATAGGTTGTTTTACAAGGTGATCATTTACAATCACTTTAAATAAATAAACTGCATTAGGGATAAATAGTTATACATCTCTTGCATGAGTGTGCGCATGTATGCAAATATAACAATCATGATCCCTGATCCTATCTATCAAATTATCAATGTCTACAGTGCCTCCCTAGTTTGTAGTGTGCTTTTTGCACTTTCTGTTCCAATGTAAACTTAGGAATGCACATGTTACCTAAAAGAGAATAAAATATGCCAAGCTTGCTAAGAAAGTGCATATGAGCCTAGACACAGCAGCAATAAAGTGGTATTAATAGCATTAATAAATTGTATTATTAAAAAATGTATTATGTAATATGTTGCAGCTCATCAATTCTTAGATGTGATGTTGTTTTTTTTGTTTTGTGTCTTTTCTCCTTTACTTTCACATGGTGATCTGCCCAAAAAGTCTGGTATTTTTCAACCTCCTTTAACAGATTGAACTGTTCAGCAAAATTAGCAGTTAGAGGGTTGAGACAAACCATTAATACTGACAGGGGTGTGTACAATATTCCGTTTTTACTCTTTTATGTAAAACTTTTATCTTAAAAGGGACAACAAAACTGTTTTTGTAACTGCCTAAAAAGTGTTATCTGGGGTTTGGCTTCAATTTGTTAGCCAAGTCCATCTAAATCTGCTAGTGCATCCAACACTATTCTGTCCCCAGATTGACAATGCTGCTGTCCAAGGGTGTCTCTGCTGTTCCTCTATCCAGAGTGGAGACACACTAGGACAGGAAGTGTGTGCCTGGGCAGATCACCACGTGAAACTAAAGGAAAAAAAGAACCACAATTAAGGATTGTAATCTTCAGTGTATTTTAGATTAAATCTTTTGGTATAATATTATTATTATTATACAGGATTTATATAGCGCCAACAGTTTACGCAGCGCTTTACAACATGAGGACAGATGGTGCACTTACAATACAAATCAGTACAGGAGGAATCAGAGGGCCCTGCTCGTTAGAGCTTACAATCTAGAAGGGAGGGTCAAGTGGAACAAAACGTTATAACTGGGGGGTGAGCTGATGGAGAAAATGAAAATACAGTTAGATGTGGTTAGGATAGGCTTCTCTGAAGAGAAGGGTTTTCAAGGATCGTCTAAAAGCTAATAGAGAAGAGATAATCAGACAGACTGGGGTTAGGCATTCCGTAGGATTGGAGAGGATCTGGAAAAGTCCTGGAGGCGAGCATGGGAGGAGATGAAGAGGGAGCTAGAGAGCAGGAGGTCTTGAGAGGAATGAAGAGAACCAGTCTGTTGGTATTTAGAGACTAGGCTAGTTATGTAGCTGGGGGCTAAATTGTGGATGGCTTTGTAAATATTTGTTAGTTTTTTTAATTTTATTTGTTGGGTGAGCGGAAGCCAGTGGAGGGATTGACAGAGAGGAGTAGCAGACACAGAGCGATTGGTAAGGTGGATGAGTCTGGCAGCAGCATTCATGATGGATTGAAGGGGGGATAGACTTTGTAGAGGTAAGCCAATGAGAAGGGAGTTGATTATATTATATGCACAGAAACTGTAGTAAAACAGGTCTCATGTGTTTGACTAGGCCCTCTACATTGTTAACCTTGATAACCTGTTGTCTACAGCCCACCGTCAAATGACGGCGGGCGGGAGACTCTCTCATTCTGACAGGACGTCATATGACGTCCTGCCTTTAAAAGGAGCTAAAGGGCGTGTGCGCGCACCCGCCGCGTTGCTGGGGACCCGATGTGCGTGCCCGGCGGCCGTGATGGCCGCCGGGCACCCGCGATTGCCCAGTAACCGAGCAGAAAAGTGGATCTGTGTGTGTAAACACACAGATCCACGTCCTGTGAGGGAGAGGAGACGGATGGTGTGTCCCTTGTACATAGGGACAACCATCGGTCACCTCCCCCAGTCAGTCCCCTCCCAGCACAGTTAGAACACATCTAGGAAACACATTTATCCCCTTCCTCATCCCCTAATGTTAACCCCTTCCCTGCCAGTCACATTTATACAGTAATCAATGCATTTTTATAGCAGGGATCGCTGTATAAATGTGAATGGTCCCAAAAATGTGTCAAAAGTGTCCGATCTGTCCGCCGCAATATCGCAGTCACAATAAAAATCGCAGATCGCCGCCATTACTAGTAAAAAAAAAAAATGCTATAAATCTATCCCCTATTTTGTAGACGCTTATCAATATACGCTTATTGCGATTTTTTTTACCAAAAATATGTAGAAGAATATGTATCGGCCTAAACTGAGGAAAATTTTAATAAAAAAAAAAAAAATTGGATATTTATTATAGCAAAAAGTAAAAAATATTGTGGGTTTTTTTTCAAACTGGACGCTCTTCTTTTATTTATAGCGCAAAAAATAAAAACCGCAGAGGTGATCAAATACCACCAAAAGAAAGCTCTATTTGTGGGGAAAAAAGGACGCACATTTCGTTTTGGAGCCACGTCGCACGACCGCGCAATTATCATTCAAAATGTGACAGCGCTGAAACCTGAAAAATGGCTTGGGCAGGAAGGGGGTTTTCGTGCCCGGTAGGGAAGTGGTTAAATGTGTTCAATTTCAAGACTACTAATCACTACATAAATCATACTTACATAAACTTTATATACACGAACCAACAAAAAAGTGAATTTTCAACAATCACATTTACATAATGTACATTCTCTTATGTTTAAAGTAAAAATGTCATGAGAGAAATATGTTAGCTGCCAATGCTAACCCCTAATAATGCTAGTTGTCACAATAATTTTCTTGCTTCAACACTTTCTTATAGTAGAACAAAAGGAAAACTTGTCTTTTCCCTTTGGATAGAGTAAGGGAGGCTTATGACCCCTGTCAGATTATTTTTCGCCATCCGGATCTCATTGCGGAGATTTACCTTCACTTCCTGTCCCACATCCAAACAGGAAGTAAAAGGAGATCTCTGCAATACTTTTGATATCTAATACTTTTATGAGGACATCCCAAAATTGAGAAATATGAAGGTTGCCATTATTTTTTTCTTTACTAAAGTGCTAGTTGCCTTATTATGTCTAGCTTCAAGATTTTTTAATCATTGACCCAAATAAACACGCAGGAGATTCAGAGTGATTACAATACTTCTGTTCTGCATACTTCTCCCAGGTTAGAGATTAAAGTATAACTAAAGGCAACAATTTTTTTCTAGTTTTGGACAGCGGCGAAATGATTTAGAACACCTGTCAGTTTTTGCTGTCTGTGCCCACATTAAGGAGATTTATCCTCTCTATTTCTCCTGTTTACTATTATCATCGATAGTGAAAGTAAAAGAAAAACACATTTATAGGTTTCATTGTATAGAGAACTAGTATACAGATAAGGAAATACAACATTTCTCTGACTTTTACTTGCTGCTTTCTTGTAAATATTCAGTGGCTCAGATGTATTAAAGCCATACACAGATAGACAATTAGCATTGTTATAAATGGCAGCCTCCACGATTCTTCTCATATGACATGACGTTTTGTGCATTAAAATCAAAACAGCAACTTTTTTTTCTACTATTTACCCTTTGCTATACTTATGATTTACAATCATTTATTAAAAAGGTCAAATAAATTAAACTGAAATTTTGATGCAATTACCACTCCTCCCAATTCTGGCTGCTAGCTAGTCAGCACAGATTCAGCAAAGACAGATTTATGTTTTAAGCTATCACTTAATTAAATTATTTTTAATAATTTTGGAACATTGGGTCAAAACCAACCGGCAACATCGTGTAAAATGTTTTGATCACAGCTCCTGTTAGTTTTACTTACCAGGTGTTGATTTATGCTTAAATGTCCATGTTATCTGAGGGCGAGGGTTTCCTGTCGCTTTACATGTTAATCTCAGTTTTTTTCCTTTATTCAATGATACATCTGAAGGCATTTCTGTAAAGGATGGACCATACTGGATAGTGATACTAATTGTGTGAGAATCCTTCCCAACAATATTACTGGCAGTACAGGTGTAATTACCCATATCACGATGCTGCGTAAAGAAAAAACAATTGCACTATAAGTATGCCTTTGCATTTAGATTTCCAATCTATTATATGTAACAATTATTATTTTAATTTGATTCGGAATATTATTTCAAATAAATGACAGCTCCTAGCCACTTACTTCTGTTTGTGAACAAAGCAGCTGGGGATTACCTTCATTTATAGAAAACCATTATCTGGCTCAGAAACGTTGCAATTCTTTGCTGCGATGTGATCACAGTGATCACTTTATAACACTTTTTGGATGCTATGAAGTTTATTTACTAAAACTGGAGAGTGCAAAATCTGGAGCAGCTCTGGATTTGAGGATATGCAATTTTCTGGGAATGTCCAAGGTTGAAGTTCCTTTGGTTTCAGGTGAAAGATCTAATTCTGAAAATGACTGATATCAATCTCGAAGAATACCCAGTACAATTACTGTAGTATTTGAATAGTCTGCCTAGAAATAAATACAAAAGGTCTCTAAGGATACATTTGCTAAATGCTGCCATAATTTGTATTCCCCGTGGAAACAAGAGCTACCCCTATCACTAGACTGATGATTTTTACTATTATTGTTTTTTGTCTATAGTGGCTGGTGTTTGCGCTTTATGCGCTGCTTCACACAGACCAGCCCCTGGATGGTTTTATTATTGGCGCAGTTTTTTACTGTTTATTTCTAATTTGTGTTTATAAAACCATTATTGCTGCCTTTCCTATATATTTGTATCATCGCAGTTTTTGTTGTTCATATCCCAAAGAATATTGTTCTCTTAAAACCCAGAGCCCATAGATTTCTTAAGGGATATTGATGGTAAATATTTCTGTCTCATTTGAACTAATCCAAACCACACTCTCAGCCTCCATTAAGTAATTGTCCATCACTTTCTTGGTCACCCTGTGCCCTTAATAGACACAGGGTGACTTACACATAACAGGGGCCTGGGGAGATGAACCAGGAGTTTCTGGACCTCTCTAGGGTAAACTGGGTTCCACGCCCCCCCATCCAACCCCCCCCCCCCGCAAAGTGACTCCCATCACAAGAAGATTTAACAATATATTAACACAATCAACAGGGAAGATTTAGGAGGACATGGTATTGCTAGATAAAGTTCTCCCACTTGCAGGATTATAGACCCCTTTCATTAAGGAATTAATCATGAACAAGGAAATGTTGAAATATTGAACCAAATCCAAAGAGGTACAGCAACAGATTTGACTGACCTCCCACACCCCATCAACCCCACCCTTCTGTCTTCTTCCCTGTTGGAGAGGCTTAACCTCACTTCCTGTCAGGACAAGAAACAATAAATATAGTAAATAGAATGAGAACATTTTAGAACGTCTGACAATATTTCAATTGCCCTTTTTATCCCCCATTTCCTGTCCAGGGATAACAGAGACAGGAAGTAAGGTGAACATCTCCTAAAAATATCACAGATGGAATAAAAACTGACAAAGTATGAAATCTTCAAAGGAAATCATGTTATAAAGAGACCCTTTTGCCATGCTTATGGTCATAGTATTGAAAAAAGAATATAGGATAGAATAAGAATATATGTTTCAATAAATATGCCCTTTAGTGTTTGAATAAAGCATTTGATACTAGTTTACATGCTGCAAAAAGATTAAATGGAAATACTATTACCTCTGCTTGATGCAAAATTAAATCCCCAGATTTAGTCACAACATATTTTTCACTGTTATCTGCTATTGGAACATTGTTATTTGTCCAGTCTATTGCTGGAGTAGGAATTCCATATGTCTTACAAGGAATAGTAACTGGAAAACGTTGTATCACAAATAATTCTTTAATTTTTTTTTGAATCTGAGGAGGAACTAAGAATGAGACAGGAAAAATTAAGAAAATATATAAATATATAAACAATCTGGAAATATACATGAACAAAGAATTATGCAATTCAAATTATTGAACCACAAAATAAATGGCCAAAACCTCTTATGCCCTGTACACACGATCGGATTTTCGATGGAATAAAATCCGATGGAATTTTCCGTCGGAATTCCGATGAAGCTGACTTCCATCAGTTTTGCCTACACACCATGCATGGGTTTTTTCTCCATTGGAGTTCCACACAGACGTTCAGAATTTCCTATCGGTTTTTTTCCATCGGAAAAATTTAAAACATGTTCTATTTTTTAACACCGATGGAAAAAAGTCAGATGGGGCCCACACATGATCGTTTTTTCCAATGAAAAATGTCCATCTGAATTTTTTAATCGGAAAAACCGACCGTGTTTACAGGGCATTAGTGTATTTAATGTATGTAGCGTTTAAAATGAAAGAAGATTAACAATATGACATTAAGTTTTAAAGTTATGAAAGATTATTTGTACAACAGATTATTAATTAAAAACTTAGTCTTTTAGACCAGTGATGGACACAGTAACCAGAGGGCAGCTACTGCTCAAGTGCAAACACTTGTTCACTATGTATTGATGGGCCTGTATTTTACAGAGGGCTCTTATACAGCTGTGCAGTCTACACAAAATGTTGATCCACTCAGGTTTTAGGCCATAACTAATATCCTCATTTAAGCATACCTACCTAAAACCGATAGATTCATACTGGAGCTCATTGATCCCACTGCATTTTCTGCTGTACATGTGTACAGACCTGCATCGTCAGGCTGTGCATATCCTATTTGAAGGGCTCCAGTGCCGATTATTCTCTGTACAGCTGATTTGGAAATAGGTGCTCCATTTTTATGCCAAGCAATCTCTGGCATTGGGTTGCCAAAGGCCTCACAGATCATTGTGACAGGTTCATCCACTATAACTGTATATTCTTTCTTATGTGGTTTTATTAATGGTGGCTCTAATAAAACAAAAACAAATCAATATTTTAACTATATGAAAGGGCTAGTAAATAGAAGAAAGTAATATTCAGAATCGAATGATCTGTTGTAATAAAATATTACTATGTGCAGAAATAATTATAGTTATTAGTTCCTGCCTCATTACAGTATGAGAACTGAAAAAATAGCTTATTCCAATGTATAGTATGCTACATGCCCCCCATTGAGGTTCATATTAATAATAGATGGCTGTTAAAAAAAAAAAGATTATTCTAGTGCCTAACATACAAGGTGGCAATCGTTTAATAATTATATAAGTTAATGTTCCATTCTCAGCATAAAAAAATAGCTCTAACAACTGGCATACAATGCCTTTGTAACTGAAGAAGTCAAGTGATACACCTGCCACCTACTCAAACTTCATGTGGCTAACATCTGAACTAATATACTACAACAGTCTTCTAGAAATTATTTAAAATGCTGCAAAGTAACATTTTATATAATTAAATCCTTGTTATTTCCTTCAAGATACTGTATACTCACTACTGCTACTGTTATATTTTAAAAGCATCTTACCAAAAACTTTAAGTTTTATCTTCCCCAGTGCTGTTCCAGCTGAATTTTGGGCAATACAAGTATAAGTACCACCATCTTCTTGTGTAACATAGGCAATATTAAGGTTGCCATTATTAAACATAGTAAAATGACCACCTATCAAAAATAGAAAACAAATTCACATAAAATTGAAACAGCGATAGTAAAAAAAAAAAACATAAAATGTAAAACAATTTATATGGAGATGCACGTGTCACCTGTTTTGATGCCAACACCTTCCTTTTGCCATGTGATAGTGGGTGAAGGAGTCCCATGTGCTTCACATGAAAGTGTGATGGAATTGTTTACTGTGGCTTCAAAGTAATCACCTTGACTTTGTATAACAGGAACCTCTAATTGAGGAAACATAATGGAAAAAAAAGGTTAGGTGCATCCAAATATACAGTATGTGAGTGTTCAAGAGTGGTGACATGCAACATATTATCAGCAACTTATTTTCTGGATATGTAGATCACTGAGTGCTATCTTGCAACTACTACAATCAAGTCTTCCTCTGTCTTGACATTGTTTTTGTATATAAAAAAAAAAAAGTGTACCAATGCCTAAGGAGAGAAATACAGAACTGAAAGAAACATTTTTCATGTTATCTACAATGAGCCCATGATTCTTCCCAAATCCATTTTCTAATGAAATATTATTTTTTACAAAGTTTCTTTGTATATGAAAATTAAACAGCACAGTAGGTCAGCTACTTATTCCTACACAACTCTGGAAACCAAACTAAGCATATGCAAACTGTCCTACAAAATATTTAATAATCAATTCACACTATATACATTTTACAGTGTGGTTAGAAAGTATTATGGGTTAACAGCAATAATTTAATTACCAACCTTGAACATAGAGATTTATATGAATCTCAGCAGAGCCAACCTCATTTACTGCCTTGCAAGAGTATCTTCCCGTATGGGTTAAGTCTGTACGTGGTATTTCAATACTTCCTAAAATGTAATTACAGAATTTAAATTGAGTGTCTGAATAATTGTTGGGATATTTATTTCACACTTGATCAATCTGGACCTTAGCTACTCAGAAACGAATTACATAAACTAGTAAAATATGAGCATATTTGTTTCCTTTTCAATTTTAGAACATCACATATTTTGGTGTCATTTACCAAAGATGACCATAATATATGTTGTAATTTTTTTAAAATAAATATGTCATTAAATACTATATATATATCTACATGTACACATTATTTTAAACTACTTTAAAATTAAATGTTTGCAATATGCCCATAGGACAAAATGTAAGAACCTGGACAGGGTGGTAGGCTTAAGTGGGAGTAGGTCCCAGTCAGCAAACCTATTTGTCAGAACATACAAATAAGGAGCCCATTATGAAGGTCACATAGGAAATAGTAAATAACAGAATAGTGATCTTATTTGCAAAAAAGAGGCTACTTCATAACCTGTTTTTTTATGAAGAGAACCCAAAACAAAATTACCAGAACTCAATATCTTGTAACTTTCTCCAACAGCTGGAAGGCGAATTCCATCCTTCAACCAATGAACTACAGGCTGTGGAACACCATACGTAGTACAAGGAATTAAGGTTGATGACAATTTGTTAATAAATATATTTGTTACTTCATCAGCGATGGAAGGTGGCACTAAAGATTAATTCAAAGACAAATAAAAGAGTTTTACATCTGCTTATTGATTTAATCATAGTAGTAGTATAATAGTAGTAGTATAATATATCCACAGGTGAAGTAACTATAGCTAAATAATAATTTTATCAACTACAATAATTAATTAATTTACCAATTCTAAAAGGAATGATGCTCCTGTTGTATTTGATAAATTCACATTATTATATCTGGCCCAATATTACTGCATTGATAATGCAGATTCCAAGGTCAGCAGGAGTCACTGAAAGTGTGTTTGTATGTCTCCAGATCAACAAGACCTTTTTCGACAAGACCGTGTCACAACTGATGCATTTCAATGAAAGATGCAGTTTGATATGTAAATAATGTTTCATAACACATACAGTATAATAAAGACAATTTAGCAAAGTTGTACATTTGGCCTTACCAAGTACTGAAAGATAAATTGCAATTTCATCATGACCTGCATCATTTGAAGCAAAGCACACATACATCCCTGTGTCTTCTACAGCTGTCGAAATGATTATGAGAGATCCTGAAGAAAGAAATCTAGAAAAATAGGAGTACACAAATGTTAACTTCTAGTATAATACAATTTTTAAAATAATGTACGGTAAATCCTATAATCAAAATAATTATTAGTAAATAAGGAAATGTGAGTTTAATGTAAGTACCTGCAAATTTTTTTTAAATGTATTTATTTTCACATGATTGTATATGCAAGGTAAACACAGATGAATTCTTCTTTATCAACAGTCCGTTTGAAAAGTGAACAGTAACTTTGCATTTTAGTAAATCAATCTGAATGTACATCAAAGCACCTGATCATATGGTCATATGTATTGCATTTAATTCATAGCTTTGCTTTACCTAGCTTTTGATGATCTGTGGCCTGTGGCTTAAAATGCATATGCAGCAATATTATTCCTTAAAACTAGTTACTCAGATAATGTCCTGTAAAAGTATATTCTGACTTTGCTCTATTATTTATAAGTTTAGACATATTTTTAGGCCTCTGAACAAAATGTAATATTAGGTGAAAAGGAACCTAAATAAACAAATAGCACTTATTTTATTTATGTAATTGAATGCAATAACAGATATTCACCAGAATATAAGATTACCGTATTTATTGGCATATAACACGCACAGACGTATAACCCGCACCCTAACTTTAACCACTTGACCACTGGGCACTTAAACCCCCTTAATAACCAGACCAATTTTCAGCTTTCGGTGCTCTCACATTTTGAATGACAATTACTCAGTCATACAACACTGTACCCATATGAAATTTTTGTCCTTTTTTCACACAAATAGAGCTTTCTTTTGGTGGTATTTAATCACTGTTGGGTTTTTTATTTTTTGCGCTATAAGAGAAAAAAGACTGAAAATTTTGTAAAAAAATGTTTTTTTTTTTCGTTTCTGTTATAAAATTTTGCAAATTACTATTTTTTCTTCATAAATTTTGGCCAAAATTTATACTGCTACATATCTTTGGTAAAAATAAGTACAAATTGGTGTATATTATTTGGTCTTTGTGAAAGTTATAGAGTCCACAAGCTATGGTGCCAATATCTGAAAATTGATCACACCTAAAGTACTGACGGCCTATCTCAATTCTTGAGACCCTAACATGCCAGAAAAGTACAAATACCCCCCAAATGACCCCTTTTTGGAAAGAAGACATTCCAAGGTATTCAGAAAGAGGCATTGTGAGTTTTTTGAAGTTGTCATTTTTTCCCACAATTCTTTGCAAAATCAAGATTTTTTTTTTTCTCTTTTTTTTTTCTCACAAAATTGTCATATTAGCAGGTTATTTCTCACACACAGCATATGCATACCACAAATTACACCCCAAAACACATTCTGCTATTACTCCCGAGTATGGCGATACCACATGTGTGAGACTTTTACACAGCGTGGCCACATACAGAGGCCCGACATGCAGGGAGCACCTTCAGGCGTTCTGGAGCACCCAGGCCAATTCTGACATTTCTCTCCTACATGTAAAAATCATCATATGTTTGCTAGAAAATTACATAGAACCCCAAAACATTATATATGTTTTTTTAGCAAAGACCTTAGAGAATATAATGGTGGTTGTTGCAACTTTTTATCTCGCACGATATTTGCGCAGCAATTTTTTTAACGCGTTTTTTACGGAAAAAAAATGTTTTGTGCTTAAAAAAAAAAAAAAAAACAGTAAAGTTAGCCCAATGTTTTTGCATAATGTGAAAGATGAAGTTACGCCGAGTAAATAGATACCTAACATGTCGCCCTTAAAAATTGCACACACTCGTGGAATGGCGCCAAACTTCGCTACTTAAAAAATCCCCATAGGCGACGCTTTAAATATTTTTACTGGTTACATGTTTTGAGTTACAGAGGAGGTCTAGGGCCAAAATGATTGCTCTCGCTCTAACGTTCGCAGAGATACCTCACATGTGTGGTTTGAAAACCGTTTTCATATGTGGGCGGGACTTACGTATGCGTTCACTTCTGTATGCGAGCTCACGGGGACAGGGGCGCTTTAAAAAAAAAAAATGTATTCTTCATTTTACTTTATTTATTTTAGTTTGACATGTTTTTCCGCCCTAAACATTTTTTTGATCACTTTTATACCTATTACAAGGAACGTAAACATCCCTTGTAATAGGAATATGGCATGACAGGTCCTCTTTACAGTGAGATATGGGGGGGGGGGTGTCAATAAGACCCCACATCTCACCTCTAGGCTGGGAAGCCTGAAAAAAATACAAAAAAAAAACCAACAATCCTGGCTTTGATCGTAGCGGTGAGTCGGTAGAAGCACCGGAGGGCGGCGGGGGGGGGGACATCCCCTCTCGCCTCCCGTAAGAATGATCAAGCGGCGGAACAGCCGCTATGATT
This sequence comes from Rana muscosa, assembly GCA_029206835.1. Classification (NCBI taxonomy): domain Eukaryota; kingdom Metazoa; phylum Chordata; class Amphibia; order Anura; family Ranidae; genus Rana; species Rana muscosa. The sequence continues at coordinate 216,001,201 of CM055120.1, read as the reverse complement.
GTTCTTATGGTGTAGTGAATCGCTGGCTGAAAAAGCTAATATCTGAATGATGCCTGTAGCTGCTCCCATCATTCAGATATCCCCGCACAAAGTCAAGGACGTCATATGACGGCCGGAGGGCGGGAAGTGGTTATTGCAGAGTATTGCCGGGCATTGCGGAGTATTGCCGGGCATTGCGGAGTATTGCTGGGCATTGCGGAGTATTGCAGGGCATTGCGGAGTATTGCGGACTATGGCAGGGTATTGCGGTGTATGGCAGGGTATTGCACGGGTATTGCACAGGGTATTGTGGAGGGTATTGCACAGGGTATTGTGGAGGGTATTGCAGAGTATTGTGGAGGGTATTGCAGAGTATTGTGGAGGGTATTGCAGAGTATTGTGGAGGGTATTGCAGAGTATTGTGCAGGGTATTGCAGAGTATTGTGCAGGGTATTGCAGAGTATTTTGCAGAATATTGCGCAGGGTATTGCAGAGTATTGCGCAGGGTATTGCAGAGTATTGTGCAGGGTATTGCAGAGTATTGCACCAGAGTATTGCAGAGTATTGCACCAGAGTATTGCAGAGTATTGCACCAGAGTATTGCAGAGTATTGCACCAGGGTATTGCAGAGTATTTTGCAGGGTATTTTGCAGGGTATTGCGCAGGGTATTGCAGAGTATTGCGCAGGGTATTGCAGAGTATTGCGCAGGGTATTGCAGAGTATTGCGCAGGGTATTGCAGAGTATTTTGCAGGGTATTGCAGAGTATTTTGCAGGGTATTGCAGAGTATTGCGCAGGGTATTGCAGAGTATTGCACCAGGGTATTGCCGAGTATTGCACCAGGGTATTGCCGAGTATTGCACCAGGGTATTGCAGAGTATTGCACCAGGGTATTGGCAGGGTATTTTGCAGAGTATTGGCAGGGTATTTTGCAGAGTATTGGCAGGGTGTATTGCAGAGTATTGGCAGGGTATAGCACAGGGATGGCTGAGCAGGGATGGATGGATGGCTGGATCTGTGACTGCAATTGTCACAGATCCAGCCCACAGTGCTGCTGCTGCCATCCATCAAATGACGCCGGTCTGTTTACAAGTGATTGCTCTGTCATTTGACGGAGCGATCACGTGGTAAACGGCCGCTATCAGCGGCGATTTACCGCGATTCGTGATCCGCCGGGTCCTCTGGACCCGGCGGTCACGGAGTTTCCCGTGTGCGCGCCCCAGGGGGCGCGCGATTCTGGGAGGACGTTATATAACGTCCTCCCAGAGTTAAGCAACCACCTTGTCGACGTTATTTGTCGGCAGGTGGTTGTTAAGTGGTTAAAAGGGACGTTTCAGGAAAAAAACTTTCCACAGCCCCCTGCGTATGACACGCAGGCACAGTTTACCCTCTATTTTCAGGGTAAAAAAATGAGTGTTATACGCCAATAAATACAGTATATTAAAGTAATTGACCCCCAGCATACATCAGGCCAGTTAAATGGGTAGCTGACATTAGGAACACAAGGAATCTTATTCTCATTAGAACTGAGAAAGCTGTTTGGATTAGCAGTGAAACGTCTTCAACATTACAGAACAAGTCCAGTTGAATGTGATTAACACTACTAGGTATACCATGGCCTGGATACATTAGAACCTTTAAAGTCAGTTAAATGGATAGTTATGGTGAACTAAGGTATGATTACAGCCAGCATCATCAAGAAAGAAGATCCAACAAGCACATAATGCCTGAATAAAAGCACATACCTGTAAGGAATAGAAAAACGTTGTTGATATGTATCAGTCTAGAAAGGGACACAAAACCACTTCTTATGTCGTGTACACATGATCGGATTTTCTGTCGGAAAAACCTTGGATGGTTTTTCCGACGGAATTCCGCTCAAGCTTGGCTTGCATACACACGGTCACACAAAAGTTCTCTGAACTTTCGACCGTCAAGAACGCGGTGACGAACAACACTACAACGAGCCGAGATAATGAAGTTCAATGCTTCCGAGCATGCGTCGAATTGTTTCCGAGCATGCGTCGGAATTTTGCGTGTCAGAATTGCTACAGACGATTGGATTTTCCGATAGGAATTTTTCCCATCGTAAAAATTGAGAACCTGCTCTCAATCTTTTGCTGGCGGAAATTCCGACAGAAAAAGTCTGATGGAGTATACACACGGTCGGAATTTCCGTTCAAAAGCTTACATCCGACTTTTTCCGACGGGGAATCCGATCGTGTGTAAGCGGCATGAGGCTTTTAGAATATACTGAAATATGCCATAGAAGAGCCATAATCTCCACATTTGGAGTAGTAGTGTTCCCAAAAGTGTTTGGTTTTTTTTGGACAAATTGTCCCCAAACCACAAAATAAAATCATCCAAGAAGTCACAAAAATATGTTCAAGAACTGTTGGTTTCTTTTGTTTTGGCTATGGTCAGTGTTCATGGCTCCAAAATAAAAACTCTGGGCAAAATTGGTTTTCCTCTGAGACCATCAAGATTTAGACCACTACTGTTAACGTAGAACATAAATGCTCTACTCTCTACTAAGAAGCTAGTTAGAAAGTACCAACACAGCCCCCAACCCCTAAAGTGGTCGTAAAAAAAAAAAAAAAACCCTGCAAGACAATGGGGGTTATTTACGAAAGGCAAACCACATTGCACTACAAGTGCACTGCAAGTGCACTTTTAAGTGTAGCCACCGTAGATCTGAGGGGGAAATGCAAGGAAAATAAAAACCAACATGTTAGCACATGATTGGATGATAAACGCAGCAGCACTTCCCCTCATTTCAGATCTTCCCCTTAGATCAACAGTGACTGCACTTCCAAGTGCACTTTCAGTGCACTTACAGGTGCACTTGTAGTGCAAAGTGGATTTGCCTTTCGCAAATAACCCCCAATGTCATAATGTGCCAGTATGCATCACATACTAGCACATTATATTATGAAATACTTACCTTAGAAGGAAGCCCTCCAGCAGTGCACTGTTATCGCTGACAGGGCTTCCATCTTCACCCGGTCTTCCTTCCAGGTTAGAGTGCTCTAGCCTTCTGATTGGCTGAGCCACGATTAAGTCATTCCCAGCCGCAGCATGGAGCTCTGAAGGGACAGTACAGGTATGCCGTCCCTTCAGAGCGCATGTGCCGGTGACATCACCTGCTCCATGCAGTGTGAATATCTTCTAAAGCGTGCAGGTTTAGGAGATATTCACTGTACTTACAGGTAAGCCTTATTATTATACTTAACTGTATCTGAGCAACACAAACTGAGAATACAAATTAATTCATTTTTGATATTTAAAGCAAACTCACCCATCTAGCTATGTCTGCATGTTATATTTTGTTGAGAAATAACCCTGATATCTTTCCCCCCCCCCCCAGCATTTCTATCCATGGCCATCTTGCGCAAAGGTGGATGATCTATGTAGCATTTAGTTCCCTGAATCCATCTACCCTTAGCTCAAGCATGCAGGCAGGTAGGTGTGCTTGGCTGAGAAAGCCCTCCTCTCTTTCTCCATATGAAAGAAGAAAAATGTCCATGAAGACTCCTGAGATGTATGACATCATTTTGGCCTAGGTCAGAAACATGGAAGCAACTGAAGAAATGTTAAAGAAAATTAAACAAGGAAATATAATATACATTCCTATCTATTTACTAATGCTAGCAGCATAAGGATTCAAAATAGTTAATGTTGATTGAGAACGTTTAGTTCCACTTTAAGCCTTGTGGTAGAATATTTAATTGATATAGTATCTCACAAAAGTGAGTACACCCCTCACATTTTTGTAAATATTTTATTATATATTTTCATGTGACAACACTAAAGAAATTACAATTTGCTACAATTTAAAGTAGTGAGTGTACAGCTTGTATAACAGTATACATTTGCTGTCCCCTCAAAATAATTCAACACACAGCAATTAATGTGTAAACCGCTGGAAACAAAAGTGAGTACACCCCTAAGTGAAAATGTCCAAATTGGGCCCAATTAGCCATTTTCCCTCCACAGGGTCATGTGACTCGTTAGTGTTACAAGGTCTCAGGTGTGAATGGGGAGCAGGTGCATTACATTTGGTGTTATCGCTCTCACTCTCTTGGGCATGGAGTTCACCAGAGCTTCACAGGTTGCCACTGGAGTCCTCTCCCACTCCTCCATGATGACATCATGGAGCTGGTGGATGTTAGAGACCTTGCGCTCCTCCACCTTCCATTTGAGGATGCCCCACAGATGCTCAATAGGGTTTAGGTCTGGAGACATGCTTGGCCAGTCCATCACCTTTACCCTCAGCTTCTTTAGCAAGGCAGTGGTCATCTTGGAGTTGTGTTTGGGATCGTTATCATGTTGGAATACTGCCCTGCAGCCCAGTCTCCAAAGGGAGCGGGTCATGCTCTGCTTCAGTATGTCACAATACATGTTGGCATTCATGGTTCCCTCAATGAACTGGAGCTCCTCAGTGCCGACACCACTCATGCAGCCCCAGACCATGACACTCCGACCACAATGCTTGACTGTAGGCAAGACACACTTGTCTTTGTACTCCTCACCTGGTTGCCGCCACACACGCTTGACACCATCTGAACCAAATTTGTTTATCTTGGTCTCATCAGACCACAGGACATGGTTCCATGTCCTTAATCTGCTTGTCTTCTGCACTATCTTTAGAAGAGGCTCCCTTTTGGGATGACAGCCATGCAGACCAATTAGATGCAGTGTGCGGTGTATGGTCTGAGCACTGACAGGATGACCCCCCACCCCTTCAACCTCTGCAGCAATGCTGGCATCACTCATAAGTCTATTTCCCAAAGACAACCTCTGGATATGACGCTGAGCATGTGTACTCAACTTCTTTGATCGACTATGGCAAGACCTGTTCTGAGTGTAACCTGTCCTGTTAAACTGCTGTACGGTCTTGGCCACCGTGCTGCAGCTCAGTTTCAGGGTCTTGGTAATCTTCTTATAGCCTAGATCATCTTTATGTACAGCAACAATTATTTTTTTCCGATCCTCAGAGAGTTCTTTGCCATGAGGTGCCATGTTGAACTTCCAGTGACCAGTATGAGAAAGTGAGAGCGATAATACCAAATTTAATACACCTGCTCCCCATTCACACCTGAGACCATGCAACACTAATGAGTCACATGACACCGGGGATGGAAAATGGCTAATTAGGCCCATCTTGGACATTTTTACTTAGGGGTGTACTCACTTTTGTTGCCAGCGGTTTAGACATTAATGGCTGTGTGTTGAGTTATTTTGAGAGGACAGCTATACAAGCTGTACATTCCCTACTTTAAATTGTAGCAAAGTGTAATTTCTTCAGTGTTGTCACATGAAAAGATATAATAAAATATTTACAAAAATGTGCGGGGTGTACTTACTTTTGAGAGATACTGTATATAAGACAAAAGTGAAACATTTAGGATGAATTGCATCCTGTTATGTGAGCATATAATAAACACAACATTCCACAGTGACAGTGTCATACTAATATATAATGGAAGACATTTTTTTGCTGCATTGGACAACTCACTAGAACCGAAAGAGCCCTCAATTCAAGAGACAGATTCAAAAGACAAAAGCATGTTCACATCAGGATGAATGAAAATAATAACAAAAAAGGGTACGGACTGACCTTGTCAAAGTCCAAATAATAAATGCAACATTCTGTTGAATTACCTGTTATAGAGAGTTAATCCCCAATAGCCTACCAATGTTTCTATAAGGAAGATTGTGTTAAAATTTCCCACAGTTATAGGAAAATCTGATATTGAAATCTTTGGCTTCAATAACTGCAGCAGGCAGAACAACAGTTTAATAATAGGTCCCTACCAGTTTGCGAGATGTACATGTTCACTTTTATCTAATAGTTTACTACCTTGAATGTACCCTTTTCTGTTGTATATAACTCTTTACTACCTGTATATTTACAAAAATTTGTTCGATAAAAATGTATTGTGAAAAAAATAAAAAATAAATATATATATATATACATGTGTGTGTTTCTACACTTGGGTTGGTGTTGAATAACTTTGCGTATTCAGTACATAACATTGTTTATCTAATAGATAGCATAACTTAAAAAGTGTTATTTTCTTACTCTGGTGCCCTGCATCTAATACAAGACTTTGGATGAAGAACTGTCAAAAATGTACAGATGAAACCAGGAGAAGGGTAACATTTTGTTAAGGTAATATGTGCTCTTCTCCACAATTTAACACATGTCTATATTATGATATGATCTTCTCACTCTGCACCATACCTGTAAATGTTGTGATTCATATCTGTGTTTATTAACAGTCCATTTTTCTTCCATTCCACTCTCGGTTTAGGGGTACCTGTTACTTCACAGTTTAATGTTATTTGATTATTCACTATTGTGGTAATATTTGCTGAGCCAGGGTTTATCAGTGGAGGATCTGCAAAACATTTGCACAAAAACATCTATATAAATGGTAATTAAACTGTTGTCAGTAAATATTGAAAAGCTTGGCTATCGCCAGGGAGGTGAGCAAGAACTTAGGAGATTGTATGGTTGTTCTGCAGGGCTTTTGAATGTAAGGTTACTTTTATGGCTTCTCTTTCCAACACTATATGCACATAAATAAAATATGATACTATTGCATAGTACCTAATTTAAATTACATTCCCCATTCTAGTTTTGTCTCGGTCCCAGTTAGTTCCTATAGAAGGTGTTTTCAACTAATAATGAATATTTTGTTGTACTCGTATACCCAGCAATTTGTGTCAGAACAGCTTTTCTTCCCATACAAGCAAATGTGAACTCAAAGCAACCCAGAAGTAGCTTAATGCAATTCAGAACCTTTTATGGTTATTTGATCTATAAAAAAAAAAGAACGTCTGCTGTGACGAAACGCGTATGGATGCAACGTTCTGACGTCACCACGTTGTAGCAGAGGAGGGCAAGCTTCTGTACTTGCCGGCCAGCACAATTCATGCTGTTTTTAAATCTATTTTATGTAAGTGCATTACTTTTTTTACATTAAATCATCGTACGTTATTATGCTATGGTCCGCGATCCTTCCTTTCTATGAATTCACTTACTGGCTGCATGGACTGCTATGATCGGGAGGAAAACTGTCCATTGATCCATTCCCTGGCTATCCTGGTATTTCCCCGCTTTCCACGTGCAAGCTAAAGGCCGCGGCTGGGTCACAGCCGACTGCGCTTTTTTGGCTTGCCCTCCGGTAAGCAGACATCTTGATTACGGTGGTGGGCACTTTTCCGTGTTTCAGATTCACCGGGTGAAGTGCAGGGAATAGGACATATTTTTGATACATCTAAATGCTTTGCCATCTATATCATCATTGTGGACTTTGCCATTCTTTATCCTTCAGATGTGTTCAAAACTGACATTTTGAGAATTATTGGTTATGTGATTTATTAACTGAATGCTACTTTTTGATGTGACTATCATTAGGTTTAATATTATCTACCTAGGCGATCAGTTTGTATAATTTCCAACTTTGCTCTTACTTGGTTGGTTTGCAGACTGTGCACTGTTTTTGGTATACCAGCCCCTGGATGTCTATCTAACCTTTTATTGGCGCAGCTCTCCTACTGTTTGTATTGGTTATATGATCTGCTTCACACTTTAACTGACACAAAAAGACAAAAATCTCCTGCGCTCTCGGTGTATCGTCAAAACACAGGTGGTGTGGTTCCGTCTAAAGGCAAAGTCTAAAGTCTTGCAGCCCTCCTCAGAACAATGGGTGTTCATGTGGCTAGAAAAAAGAAAGAAAAAAGGAGGGCGCACCGACCTAGTGTATTACCACTTAGACGTTTTATTTAAAATATAAAAAAGCAGTAATCTTACTCACAAACAGAGCTTAAATAAAAGCTTATCGGACAAATCAGCTGGAAATTCTTTGGCACCTGCCGACTGGACTCGATGACAGAGAGGGTCGGACAGTACTTCAGACAACTGGATAGCTGACGCGTTTCTGGGGTGCACCCCTTTCCTCAGAGCCTAGATGGTCCATGATAGCTCTCCCCCACAGAACCCTCCGTTATATGTGTGTGCACATGTGCAGAGGCCTCAGCTTAGGTGACCACCAATTAGCAAACCCCGCCTCCCACTCCTAACTGACCCCACCCATGTGGGTGGGCCTTCCACTAGCCCCCCTCCCACACAAATAGAAGGCACCCTAGTGGCTGTTCAAAAATAAAGAGATAAGTTTAAGGAGAAGGGGTACGAAGAAGCGCACATAGAGGAGGCTTTTCAGAAATACCTGCAGTTGTACAGAGAGGGTAGTGCAGAAAGTGTCAAAAGTACGAAGCACGCAGAGGATGAACCACCACAGGTGAGGTTCTGCACCAGGTATAATAATAAAGTACCTACTATACACAAAATCTTCAAGAAAAATTGGAAGATTTTGGAATCAGACCCTTTTTTGAAGACATGCCTCCCACCCCATCCAAACTTAGTATTTAGGAGACCAAAAGACTTGAGGAGTATCATTGCCCCGAGTAGGGTGAAGAGAAATAAGAATAAAGGGCTAAATAGCCTTTGGACGACTATCTTCGACCAAAAAGGTAGCTATAGATGCGGAGGGGGCAATTGCGGGAACTGTGTGCATATGTGTCACAGGAAAAAAGATGTGACCGGTGCAGATGGGAAGAGCCACAAGATTAAGCAATTTATTAATTGTGGCACCCCTTACGTCATCTATGGTTTACTCTGCCCGTGTGGTCTCTTGTATATTGGTCGTACATCTCGACCAATGAGGACTAGGATGAATGAACATAGGAGTAACATCTTGACAGAGAAAGACAAATGTTCAGTGCCTAGACACTTCAAGGAATTCCACGATAGCAATACAGATGGTCTCAAGGTCTTTGGCATAGAAGCCATATCAAGTGGTCTGGATAATGGCAAGAAATATCAGATTCTGTGCAAAAGAGAAGCCTTCTGGATTTTTACCCTGAAAACTATGGCCCCGCAGGGGCCCCGCAGGGCCTCAACGAGGAAATAGAGCTGCATAATATAGTGTGATCACAGTCAGACCAGTGTGGACAGTTTAGGGATGGGGTTTTGGCCCCTGTCCCTTGCTGTTGGTCTACTGTCATCACATTTGGCATGAGCAAATGGACTTGTCCCTTTGCGTCATGGCTAAAACATCCCCTATATGTCGCTGGTTCTGTGTTTTTATGACTGCACTAGCAACCTAACAAATTCTTGTCTAATGATATCATAAAGTTTTAGAATGGGTATACAATAAAAAGAAGCTCAGACACTGGTAAAATAAAATTAAAAATTAAACTGACTTTAAAAGGAAATTTGTAACACAAGGTTTTACAAATCAATATGTGCTGCCATTATTTGGCCAGGGGACAAGGGGTTTTAGTACTAAAAATCACCTTGTTTTCTTAACTTGGTGATAGCTATATTAGTAGTGCTATGTGCACTCAGCCCTACAGCCTTGATTACACTTAGTACGTCTCCATTATTATTATTATACAGGATTTATATAGCACCGACAGTTTATGCAGTGCTTTACAACATAAGGGCAGACAGTACAATTACATTACAATTTAAAGAATTAGAGAACCCTGCTCAGAGCTTACAATCTAAGAGAGGAGGTCAAGAGATACAAACGGTAATAGCTGTGGGGGATGGGCTGATGGAGAAAATAAATGTACAGTTGTGAGGTGGGGGCTGGATAGGCCTCTCTGAAGAGATGAGTTTTAAGGGATCGTCAGAAAGTGAACAGAGTAGGAGATAGTCGTGCAGATTGGGGTAGGGAGTTCCAGAGGATGGGAGATGCTCTGGAAAAGTCCTGGAGGTGAGTATGGGATGAGGTAAAAAGACAACTAGAGTGCAGGAGGTCTTGGGTGAATGAAGAGAACGATTTGGTTGGTATTTTGAGACTAGGTTAATGAAGTAGCTGGGGGCAGAGTTGTGGTTGGCTTTGTAAGTTGTTGTTAGTATCTTGAATTTAATTAGCTGGGTGAGCAGAACCCAGTGGAGGGATTGGCAGAGAGGGGTAGCAGACAGTGAGCTGTTTGTAAGGTGAATAAGCCTGGCAGCAGCATTCATGATGGACTGTAGGGGGGATATCTTATGTAAGGGTAAGCCAATGAGGAGGGAGTTGCAGTAGTCAAGGTGAGAGATGACCAGGAAGTGAATTAAGAGCTTTGTGGTGTCATTGGTTTGGAAGGGGCGTATCTTGGAGATGTTGCGTAGGTTGAGGCAGCAAGCTGTGGACAGTAAATAGATGTGGGGCCGAAAGGATAGTTCAGAGTCCAGGATTACACCTAGGACCTTGGTGTTTTCCGGTATGGGTTGATAGTTGTGATGTTGATTTTGACAGAGAAATCTGGGGAGGAGGCACGTGGGGGAGGAAATATTTTGAGCTCAGTACACATACTGAGTACATATTCATAAAGTTCTACCTGCTCTAGTTCTTAAAATATATTAAAAAAAAACACATTAATCTGAAATACAAAGATCAAAACAGCTCATCTAAAGCCAATTTTCAAACACACAGCCTATGGAAAAGGAAAACGTATCTGATCTGTGCATAGATTCTGTTCAAACTATGACAACTGCACCAACTTTTCCAACACCATATTGAAATTCTGTAATTGATATTAGTTTTGTTTTTTGTTTAGTATAAGTTTAATTCTGAAATAAAGCAATTCCTTACAATCCCATATTATACATACCATAAACCAAAAGTTTGGTCTGCTTCTGGGTAGATCCAGCTGCATTAGCTGCAAGGCAGGTGTACAGGCCAGAGTCTGTAACATTGGCTGATGGAAAATAAAGTGTGCCAGATTCCATAACAGTATAACTGAAATACAATCAGATAACCATTCACTTCAGCAGATCTGAATGCACATTTAAATTAATCCTTAATAACATAAAATAGACAAATTATTTAATTTCCATTCTCAGGAAAGGAAGACTTAGAGTGGAAATAATAGTTCCAATAGAAAGGTCATGCACCAATGAGATCACATCACTCTACACAATATGGTACATTCACAAACACCATACAGAACATTCACTTATTCATACCAACTTGTCGTCCTTAGTCACGGGTATGAATATTAAGGGGAAACCTGAGCCCGTGGCATCAGAGGGGGACGGGGTCACCCATTTACATCACCGGGTGGCCCCGCCCTCAGCTATATAACAGCTGTCACGGGTTGGAGAAGCGTCACTCGGCGGTAGCCTCCCATGGAGGCGGAACTGTTGCTGTTTTTTTTTTTTTCTTTTTCGGTTGTTGGGCGACGTGGATTTACATCACTGGACATTTTTTTTTTTAATAAAGGATGTGTCCCAAGCTGTCTCTTGTCTTTTTTTAATTTTTTACACTTTTTGGGTGAAATGGTAGGGTTACAATGTACCCCATTACCAATTCAAATAGGGGGGCGGGATCTGGGGGTCCCCTTGTTAAAGGGGGCTCCCAGATTCCAATAAGCCCCCCTCCCTCAGTCCTCGACAACCACCGGGCAAGGGTTGTGGTGATAAGGCCCTTGTCCCCATCGACATGGGGACAAGGTGCTTTGGGGTCAAACCCCAAAGCATCCTCCCCATGTTGAAGGCATGTGGCCTGGTACGATTCAGGAGGGGGGCGCTCTCTCGTCCCCCCCTCTTTTCCTGTGGCCTGCCAGGTTTCGTGCTTGGATAAGGGTCTGGTATGGATTTTTGGGGGGACCCCTACGCCATTTTTTTTAATTTTGGCGCAGGGTTCCCCTTAATATCCATACCAGACTTGAAGGGCCTGGTATGGAATTTGGGGGGACCCCCACGCAATTTTTTTTAAATTTTGGTTCGGGGTCCTCCTTAATTTTTATACCAGACCCAACACAGGAAAAATGTGCCACTTTACAGGCATAATATAGACACCCCCAGACACGAAATTTAAAGGAATATTTCACTTTTATTGTTTCACTTTAAGCATTATTAAAATCACTGCTCCTGAAAAAGCGTCTGTTTTTAAAAAATGTTTTTGCATTGATACATGTCCCATGGGGCAGGACCCAGGTCCCCAAACACTTTTTATGACAATACCATGCAAATAAGCCTTTAAAATTAGCACTTTTGATTTTTCATGTTAATTTCCCATAGACTTTTAAACGGTGTTCCGTGGCTTTCGAACTTGCCGCGAACACAGCATAATGTTCACTATTCGGCGAACAGGCGAACACCCGATGTTCGAGTCGAACTTACGTTCAACTCGAACATCGGGCTCATCCCTAGAGGCTACGCACAAATTTTCCTTCCCATATCTCCCAAAACTTAAGTGAACCCCCTTTCATGCCTGATATACATTTGCACCTTCATTTTATATCACAGATATCACACAAGAATCATCATTTTATTTAGTTTTCTTATTTCATTTTTACTATTATAATTATATATTTAAATTTTAACATGTTTTTGGCTTTCTAAAATTAAAAAAAAATATTCAACTGACCTCTCATTGTTCTCATTGAGAATAGCTCCATTTTTTCTCCAGGATATGCGGGGTAGTGGGACTCCAGCAGCCTTGCACTCCAAATTGGCAGGATTGTTGACAAAACTTGTAACTAAGTTTGGTCCATCTTTTATTGTTGGAGGAACTGTTAACCAAAAGTAGTGTATTATTGCGGAGTTCCAGAAATGGAAACTAAAAATGGATACTATACTCAATAGTAAGTATTACCATATATATTAAGGATAAACTCCCTGGTAGTTTTTCCGGCAATGTTTCTAGCAATACAGATATAGTGTCCAGCATCTTCCACCTCTGCACTATTGATATGTACAAATCGTCCATCAGATTCAATGCGTATTCTAACACTGGGCTAAAAGAAGTGGAGAAACATACACAAATGTATATAACAATTTAAATAAAGTCATTTATGAAGCAGACAAGTACAAAGACGCATGTCCAAACCAAGAACAATAATGTTTGAATTTGAAAACACAATGCAGATTGTGCGTAACTGTTACATTTGTATATTAAATACTGAACACTATCTGTATATCGTGTTTCATAGCATGTTATATGACTTTAAGACTCTTTGTGACACATTATTAAATTATAACAAATAGGAGCTTGTTCATGAGCCATTATGTCACTTATCTTGCCTCTTTTATGTTTTTTTATAAAAGGAAAGACAAAAGAAAGTTCCATGGTAGTACTGTATCAGAATACACTGAGAACTGTAGATCTTTTGCAAGCTTCTGCTATCCATACCAGGGATGGCCAACATAGTGTCTATGTGTAGTCTATTCATTTATTTATTTTATTTAATCCAGTGTCACTGGGGTTAGATATGTTTTTATTGTAAGTATTAAGGCCTCGTTCACACTGGCATTGAGGCCCATAGACTATAAATTGGCCATTTGTTTATGCTGTTGGAGCTGCAAGGTGCTGTTTGGTGGCAGCCCGTGTAAGTATATGGGGATACAGCAACACAGCCCGATGTCCTCATGTGGAAGGGGTGCAGGTTTGTAGCCTCGAATGCATACTGTCTAAGTTTGGGGCTGTTCACCCGCTCCCACGCGCCTGTCACATTAGGACAACCAGCTGTGTTCGTACAGCTTGTGTTTCCTGATAGACTTACTTAGGCTGCTTGCATGTGGCACATGGCATCTTCAGACACATAAACAAACAACCAATTCAGCATCCATGTGAATGAGACCTAAAGATCTTAATTGATGCTTAGTAACTTTACACATTCAGGCTGGGTTCACACTACTGCAGGCGCGATTTTGCCGCGATTCGTGGCCGCGATTTCAGGAAATGCCTGTCTATAGAGCTGAATTTGCATTGCACGCGGATCAAACTCACACAGGACCCTAATTTCCCACAGCTTAGAATCGCAACACATTGATGTGAATGGCACTAATATAAAACAATGTTATTTAAATGACTTGAGAATTTGAGCAATCGCAACGGCTCAAATTCAAAATAGAATTTGCAGCAGTGTGAACCGCCCCATAGAGAACATTTTGGCCCACATTTTCATTCCAATTAAAACATTTTTTAGGACATCCTTAAAATAAAACACTTATATAGAGTATTGCCTTCAGAACACAAATATACATTTAGAATATAAACAGACATGCAGTTATATATTACAAAAGAAAGCAGGGTCCATGAATGAAAATTGTTTTTAAAACAAATTTGTCACAAAGCTAGGCAATTCAAACCAAGCATATACTAAAAATGCTTAGTAGATCCACAGATATATGAATAAATTGGAATGTGAAGTATGCAAATTTTACTTGTATAAGTTTAATTTAAAGGGGTACTAAACAATCCAATTTGAATAAGAAATTAACTATAAATCTACTCATTCTTTGCCACATAATGCTCTGGACTTACCTCTTCACCTTTTCTAATTTACCTGATGCTGGTGACATCTCGGGATCTCTTTTGGGATCACGAGATGTTGTGATTGCAATGAGAGCTGGGGGGCTGAGGTAAGCCCACACACTGCACAAAAAGTCCCAACACCAAAAGCATGCTGAAAATCACACCGAAATACACAAGAGCAACCAGAATGTAGGAAAAAGAAATGTAAGCAGAAAACAAACACTGTATGTCAAACAAAAAAGTCTTAAGTGTAACCTTGCAGTATCAGATAACAAACACTTTCAGCCAGTGGTAAATTTTTCCGGCCAGTGGTAACTTCCCCTGCTGTCCACGGGCATCACGGTGGCTTCTGTTTCCTCCCCCCTCCTCTGCGGCCAATTGGGACTCTTCTCTTTTTGGCCAAATGGAAAACGGTTCTCAGACCCACTTCTGACTGGCCGGATTGAGGATCAGTGTTTTAATAGTGAATGTATATTCGCTGTTGTAACACCTGGGTGGGCTTGTAGCGCAATGCTCTGCACCACAAGCCCATCCTATTTTGAATCCTATTAGAGACTTTGGCTCTAATCAGGTGCTTCAAAAAATATCCATCCGCTGTAATTCATGCACCCGGCGACCTGAAAGGGGCCGGATGCATGAATAGGGTGTGGCGGCCGTGGATAGAGGGGGGGTGCCCGGGCGTTCCTAATGGATGGGGAGCCACTGCTTTCAGCACTAGGTTTAGTTCTGTTTTAACCACACCTCTTCCCAGCTCCTGTGTCTCCCTATTGGGAACCAAATGCTGGGGGTATGGGACAGAATCTTCGAATACTTAGGCTTCATGCCCACGGACGTTTTTACAGCCGTGTTTTTGAGCGGTTTTTACAGCTTAAAAATGCCTGTCCATGTTAGTCTATAGCTTCATGCCCACCTAGACGTTTTTGAGCTGCAAATAGCATAGACGTTTTTAAGCTGTAAAAAAAACCCAGGACCAGTGCGTTCCTCAGCGTCGGAGTTAGGCAGCAAAAAACGCGAGCGTCAAAAAACGCGCAAAAACGCGCACTAACGCGCAAAAACACACACTAACGCGCGGTCGCGTTTTTCAGCTCCGACCTTTTTTTTTTTTTTTCAAAAAAATAAAAATAAAAAATTACACAATAACATGCACAGGCGTTTTTAAGCTGTAAAAAACGCAGCTGTAATAACGTCCGTGGGCATGAGGCCTTAAAGGCAGAAGGTTTTTTTTCTTAATGCATTCTATGCATTAAGATAAAAATCCTCTTTTAAAACACATGAAACTGAAACACATGAAAGGTGTACCCGCTAATCTAGTTTTGGTGCACAGAGAGAGTGAAAAATCTGGTGCAGCTGTGCATGGTAGCCAATCAGCTTCTAACTTCAACTTGTTCAATCAAGATTTGACAATAAAACTTGGAAGCTGATTGGTTTCTATGCAGAGCTGCACCAGATTTTGCACTCTCCAGTTTTAGTAAATCAACCCCATAGTTTTGGATTTTGACTTACTTTCAAGCCTTGTAACAATGATAAATGCCAAGTTTTTATCTCTTCCCTATTCTACAATATTTTAAAAACATTGTATGTATTTTTAAATGCTTAATTTGAATTGACCAGGTTTGTGATAGGTAAACTTCAAATTTACTATATACTGTACCTAATGTGTGACAAGCCAATATGATCATCCTTCATAACAGTCCTTTTTTTTTATTTATATGTTTATTACCATTTTTTTTTCATTACAATTACAAAACATATAACATAAATACATTCACAATCAATTTACAATTATCCCATAAGGGCAAAGAAGAAAAAAAGAAAAAAATCCTGAGCCCATCATATCAATCCTGTTAATAAAGCAAATACTTATAATACATTTTTCATTCATCATTACATCACAATCCTATATATACCTGAGTTCCTTCTTCCCATTACCTCCCCTAATCCTCTCCCTAATATTATTATCGATACCAGTTCTAAAATGGAAATCAATTCAAGAAACTAGACATGCGTCTAAATCTCCCTTGCCTTTGAAGCCCAATCTGAGTTTAGATCGCACTCCAGAGGCTACTGACGAGCGTTGAGAAAGCGATGTGAGGCCTCCTTACTGGAGGAAGATGATTTTTTTCATTACAAAACACTTTTTAGGCATGGCACAGTGGGTTGTTGTACTGTTCATTAAACTCCAGAAGCAGAGTGAGATAGAGAGGAGCCAATGTTACTGGGGCATTCTACTTCCAGTGCAGTTGAGTTCCAGTTGTAATAGTACTCATTTCATTATGGTGCCACAACTATGACCACCTATAACTTTAAAGTTAGGATTGTTATTTATACCTTGATATATAAAAAATACAGGGAGCTGTTATATAAAACTGTTATGTGATAAACACTTGGAAGTGGGGAAACACTGAGTGAGATAGAGGAGCAACTCAGGACTTGTTCACTTCAGAGTTCCTTTGGGTTACACTAGGCAGCATTTCCTGACATATTCACAATGCATAAACAAGACAATTTGCCGTATGCCCCATTTCTTTAGTTAAAAAAGTAAAAAAAAAGTAGGACATTTCGCATTTTTACGCAGTGTGCTTCGCATAAAGTTAAATGGACTGTCAGGTTGTCAGTTTAATAACGTTTAAAAAAAGAGATACCGTGATGCCTTATACAACGCACCACAACAAAACACAAGTCAGTGTGCACTTTGCGCACCTTAACATGTGTCCACTGGTGTAAGTGGGCCCTGACAGTTCCAAACCTGATTCAAACTTAGACAAAGTAAGTAAAGCTAAAACTAGGGATGCATATAAACATTTTATTTAAAATAAGGCTATGCAACCTGAAACAGAATATTCTGATTCTTACATAAGTTGAGTTGAGACTGGTCCTCTTTAAAACAAATGGTACAATGAATACAGCACCACAGAAAACATGTTATTACGTATGCAAATGCAGCATTATTCACATCTAACAAATGCCAATGTATAAGATGTCTAATAGAAAGCTTTACCAACAATGGCTTATTATCCTTTAGCCACGTGATTTCTGGTGGAGGGACAGCATCTGATTTACATTCCAGAGTAACTTGTTTATCCCTAAGTGAAGTTATATTATGGATGCCATTGATGCCTGCAATGTTAGGGGGCACTAGAGAAAAGAGACATGCACAATCAGATATTATTCATTTGTAAAATTACCAGTTGTTTACTATATTGTAGATGTGGTCTCAAACTGTATTTACAATTAAAACTACTGATAGGTGAACCAGTCTTATCTCAGGATTTTATGAAGTACATATATTTGCAAACATCTGGCTGATTACACAAAAAACTCGCAGTTGCTGTTAAAGTATAACTAAATGCAAAATTTTGAAAAAAATGTGATAGAGTAGAGTGGGATAAGAACACCTGTCAAATTTTTATTGCTGTCTGTGTCCCTGTTAGGGATTTGTCCAGAAACCATTAAAAGGCTTCATGTACACTGGCGGCTTCCGACTGCGGTCACAGGAAAATGCAATATACGTTTTTCCACGATGTTGCCATGTTTTGCATTTTCCCGCGGTCAAAATGTTCCTATCCTGGTTTTTATAGAGATGAGTTTAGAAGCTTTGGCAAAAAAAACGCCAAAAGCTCCTAAACTCATGCCGGGAGCTGCCAATGTACATAAGACCCTACTGAAAGAGAAAATGTAAATGGTAATCTTGGCTGTGGCACACAGCTCCGAAGGAATTTATTATAAGCTTACCTGTAGCTAAATATAAAAGCAGAGGGTTTATTACCACCTTGAAGAGTGATGGACTTTGCTGCAGGACACTAGCTGAGGAATGACAGCTGTGACCCCAGAATTGATGTAATACATGACGCGTCCAGGGGCATTAGTCACAGCAGGGATCAGAATTTTTTTTTTGGAGAGTTCCTCCTGCTTTCGAAGTGGAAACAGTTTCCCACAGTCATAGGCTCCCAAGTAAAACTGGAGAGCCCGGGAACCACCACAGGTGCCACCACCACCAGAGTGTGGTGGGGTTTGCACCTTTGAGAGACAACCTATTGGGCAGAGGGGATGCACGATTGAATTGGCTGATGGGATTTTTTGTCTTTTAACCACTTAAGCCCCAGACCATTTGGCTGCCAAATGACCGGGCCACTTTTTGCGATTCGGCACTGCGTTGCTTGAACTGACAATTGCAAGGTCGTGCAACGTGGCTCCCAAACAAAATTTACGTAATTTTTTTTCTCACAAATAGAGCTTTCTTTTGGTGGTATTCGATCACCTCTGCGGTTTTTATTTTTTGCGCTATAAACAAAAATAGGGCGACACTTTTGAAAAAAAAGCAATATTTTGTAATTTTTGCTATAATAAATAACCCCAATTTTTTTAAAAGAAAGCAAATTTTTTCACAGTTTAGGCCAATATGTATTCTTCTACATATTTTTGGTAAAACAATTGCAATAAACGTATATTGATTGGTTTGCGCAAAAGTTATAGCGTCTACAAAATAGGGGATAGTTTTATGGCATTTTTATTATAATTTTTTTTTACTAGTAATGGTGGAGATCTGCGATTTTTATTGTGACTGCGACTTTATGGCGGACACATTGGACACTTTTGACACATTTTTGGGACCTTTGTCATTTTTACAGCAATCAGTGCTATAAAAATGCACTGATTACTGTAAAAATTACACTGGCACTGAAGGGGTTAACCACTAGGGGGCGTTGAAGGGGTTACGTGTGTCCTAGGGAGTGATTCGAATTGTTAGGGGGAGGAGCTACCAGTAACACGTCAGCGATCACTGTTCCCGATCCCCCTGTTCTGCCTTTGCACTCACGAGGCACGCGGCGGGCGCGTGAACGCCCGCTGGGCAGCAAATTTAAAGGGACATACAGGTACGCCCATTTGCCTGCCCTTGCCATTGTATCGACGTACATTGTCGTGCGGCGGTCGGCAAGCGGTTAAGCACATGCTGTATGGATCATATTTGCTTCTTATGGCAGAGGAGTTCCTACTATTCATCTTGAGTGATTTCATCTATTGATGTTTTGCACTGCCCTTTAAGGGCGCACTTGTCAGCTGTAAAAGCCCTGGTGTGTTAATCCCATGTTTTGAGGTGGCTCTGGAGGCCTCCAATTGAATCAAGCATTAGAAGTTCCCAGTTTTTATGGTCTCCTAAAGAAGCCATTGATTGGCGAAATGCATTGAGACCCAGACCAGCACCCCTATTTCTTTTGTGATCTGGCCCAACACATCAGTGTAAATTTGCTACTTATATCTGTATACATATTCACTATTTATGGACTAGGATCTAACAGGATAAGTGTGTCCATACCTATTTGCTCACTTATTTTTTTCCGGGTTATACCCTTTTTTTCTTTCTAATGCATATTATGGATGTACCACGTCAACAAATTGTGCTGCATTTCATACATATATTTTGTAAATTTAATATATGTGTGATTTCTCATTTTAGCATCCATTCTACGATAGATAGTCTTAAGTGCTTGTTCACATCTATTCCTTTTTTTACCGTAAATTGCTGCCCAAGTTCAGAAATGGAGCTGTTTCCATGTCAGCATTGGGCTGATGTATTTTCTGCCAACTTACTATTGCACTAAAGACACACTTTGAAATGCACTGGCCTTACTGACCTGTGTATTTTTAGAACACAAGCTTGAATGATCAGTAATACCATCTAAATGGTAAAAACCATTAGGCACCAACAGAGGTAACACTATCTCCAAAGAGCTCAACTGTAACTGAACTTACTGTGAACTTTTACAGAAAATTCTTTCTTAGTGTTTCCAGCATTGTTTGAAGCAAGGCAGGTATACAACCCTACATTTTCCTCCTAGTATGATTATAAAAAAAACATATGTCACTACATTAAAAAAAAGTGAAAAAGTGAACAATTTATAATACAATACAAAAAAAAACAATACAAACACACTAGCCATAATCAATTTAGTAATTTGAACTGATTTTAACAAGCCTTCAATTGTAAAAACATTTAAGTGAATCAATTTAAGTGGTTCGAACAGCACAGAAAGTTGTAGGGTGTGAACTTGTTTCTCTAGAAGAAATATATGAGACTTGTTGCGTTTGTAGAGCAGGAACAATAGTGAGAGACCAGACTCATCCTGGTTGTCATTTCTTTGAGTTATTGCCATCTGGGAGACGTTTTAGGGTGATTAAAACTAGGACAAATCGATTTAAAGAGAGCTTCTTTCCCAGGGCTGTCAAGGCTATCAATGCAGGAATGAAATGAAAGAGGTCACATAGTTTTATTTTACTGTCTTGTTAAGTTTTTTAATATGAGGACACTTTTTATACTTTTATAATATGGGGAAACTTTTATATATATATATATATATATATATATATATATATAAATAAATTCTGTGTGGTAAATGCATGGTTGAAAATTGTGATGTATGAATAATGTGTGGAGTAGAAATGTAATTTCATTGTGAATTTGTTTCTACAATGACAATAAATCTTATCTTATCTTATCATAACTGAATCTACTAATACTCCTGTATAGAGATTTCTAATGTATAAAGTGTTGGTCAAGTGGAACATTAGTTAGACAATTATGTTTTGATAGATCATGTCCTGCTGCCCCCTTTTGCAGGTATAGCTTTGAAAAACATTAAAAATTAGTGCCTATACTGTTTTAAAAACTTGTATGGCAATGTCTCATCCTGATCTGTACATGCTCTGTTATCCTGTGTTCTCATCACTGAGCTGATAATCAGTCACTAGAGGTAAATCAGCTGACAGCTTAAAGATTTACTGCTGCTGAGGGGAGCGGAAACAGCAATGACACAGACTGTGTTGAGGTAACACAGTTTAGGTAGGGAGAAAGGAAAATCAGGAGAGGTGACGGGATAAACACTGCTGCCAGGGAGGCATGAAAGAGTTAAACTTACAAGGATAGTGTCTTACCTTATCTCCCTGATATTCTCTCCTGTAAAACTTCTACAGGCTTTCTCTCTAGTTGAGCCAATACAGACTGTACAATCAAGGCTTGTAATGCACAAATTTTCATTACAGAATGTGACATACAGTTTTTGAGACCAGGGAGAGGAGAGAGTTTCCAATATGGAAGGGGCTGCTCTGGGCTCCAACAAATGGCAGCCTTCAGCAAAAAGAAACAGGAGTAACACTGGAGGCAATTTACAGCACACACTAATTTTAGTAGCATAATTTTTATTGTTGCACGAAACTGTATATAACCCAATGGCATAAAAAGCAGTGAATGTATGAATAAATACAATACTATTGAGTAACAACCGTGAAAAAAGTTCCAATATGTGAACAAATAGTCATCACCACCAAAATGTTGATTTACTGCTCATCTAGAGTTAATTTGGTGAATGCCAAGAGAGAGGAAAAAGGACACACCTATCTTGATTGAAAATAGTCTACGGGGTGATATCAAGATTATAACTTCACATAAATAACTGGTAATCTTCATATAAGATAGGTGATTCTATCTGAACTTCTCCGTATGCAGTGGTTCTCAAAAGAAAATTAAAACATCATCATTGCGCAAGATTGCTATGATAAAAATGAATCAAAGGGCTTGGATAGCTACACTCACATATGGCATATGGCACATACTCAACACGTTGCGTCACAAGTCACGTAACATGTGACGTCACCTACGGTGCTTGATTGTGCTGCATGTGGAGTGAGGAGGATCCTGTTGTTTGCAACTGACCGCTCTATATGCGTTATATTATCGAGCCATATGTGAATGTAGCTATCCAAGCGCTTTGATTCATTTTTTAGTCTTCTGCAAGTGTTTTAGTTCTAGTCATAGTCTTTGACTAAAATGCCATTTTGATTTTAGCCACATTTTAGTCATCGCATTTAAGTCGACTAAAATCTCTAGTACATTTCAGTCAAATGTATTTAGTTAAATTGTAATGCATTATCCACCTCCCTACTGTGCACGAAAACCCCCTTCCTGCCCAAGCCATTTTTCAGCTTTCAGCGCTGTCACACTTTGAATGACAATTGCGCGGTCGTGCGACGTGGCTCCCAAACAAAATTTGTGTCCTTTTTTTCCCACAAATAGAGCTTTCTTTTGGTGGTATTTGATCACCTCTGCGGTTTTTATTTTTTGCGCTATAAACAAAAGAAGAGCGTCCAGTTTGGGAAAAAAACACTATTTTTTACTTTTTGCTATAATAAATACCCATTTTTTTTTTTAAATAAAATTTTCCTCAGTTTAGGCCGATACGTATTCTTCTACATATTTTTAGTAAAAAAAAAAATCGCAATAAGCGCGTATTGATTGGTTTGCGCAAAAGTTATAGCGTGTACAAAATAGGGGATAGATTTATAGCATTTTTATTTTTTTATTTTTTTATTAGTAATGGCGGCGATCTGCGATTTTTTATTGTGACTGCGATATTGCGGCGGACACATCGGACACTTTTGACACATTTTTGGGACCATTCACGTTTATACAGCGATCCCTGCTATAAAAATGCATTGATTACTGTATAAATGTGATTGGCAGGGAAGGGGTTAACCACTAGGGGGCGGGAAGGGGTTAAATATGTTCCCTCAATGTGTTCTTACTGTGGGGGGAGGGGACTGACTGGGGGAGGTGACTGATGGTTGTCCCTATGTACAAGGGACACACCATCAGCCTCCTCTCCCTCACAGGACGTGGATCTCTGTGTTTACACACAGAGACCCACTTTCCTGCTCGTTTCCGGGGCAATCGCGGGTGCCCGGCGGCAATCGCGGCCGCCGGGCACGCGCACCGGTGCCTTGTGAACGCGGCGCGCGCGTGCGCCGTTGGCGGCGAGCGCGCGCCTTCTAGCTCGTTTTAAAGGGAGGACGTCATATGACGTCCTCCCAGAACGAGAGTATCCTCCGCCCGCCGTCAATTGACAGTGGGCGGTGGACAAGTGGTTATTTAAGCATTTCTCTAGAATTTTCAAACTCAATATATACTCCTGGAGTAAGAAAATCGAATATCATGTTATTATTTCAGGTATTAAGGTTTGAACAAACTCACAAATACAGATTTAGCCACTCTCGATGGTGGTCTGAGGAGACCTGTAATGCTGGACAGTGGTTTGAGGAAGCCAGTAATGCTGCACAGTGCTTTGGTCAGTGGTCTGAGGAGGCCAGTAATGCTGCACAGTGCTCTGGATGGTGGTCTGAGGAGGCCTGTAATGCTGCAGAGTGCTGAATAGTGGTCTCAGGTCTGATGGATTGCCTGAAATGCACAGGGCTCTGGATGCCACCATGCCAGTGGCTACTGGTCAGAGGAGGCCTGTAATGCTGCAAAGTGCTGAATGGTGGTCTCAGGTCTGAGGAATGGCCTGTAATGCACAGAGCTCTGGATGCCACCATGCCAGTGGTCACTGGTCAGAGGAGGCCTGTAATGCTGCAGAGTGCTGGATGGTGGTCTCAAGTCAAAGGGATGGCCTGTAATGCACAGCGTCCTCTGCCAGTGGTCAGAGGAGGCCTGTAATAATACACACACAATGCACTGGATGGACGGTGGTCTGGGGGGAGGCCTCAGGCCTGCTGTACTTGTAATGTAGACTAGTACTACACACTCACAGTCTGCTCTCTGCTCTGGATGTAGGCGGTCATCTTGTGAGTCGGGACTCGGGAGTGGGACAGTCTCGTCGGGACTCAGGAGGCCTGAATGTAATGCACACTTCTGCTCTGGTCTCTGGCAGTCGTCACTAGTGGCGCACACAGTCAATTCAACCTCCTTGCTTGCTGGAAGTGGAAGCAGGCGGAGCTCTGGGAAAACCGGAAGTTAGTTCACAAGGATAAACGTCCATGACTCACATTTTCGTCCTGTTTTCGGTCGTTAACAAAAACGGATTTGATTTTCATCATAGTTTTTGTCAGTGGACGAAAATGTGCTGTACTTTTTTGTTTTGTCACTGTAAAAATGCAGCTGACGAAAACTTTGACGAAACGTTTTTGTTGACAAAATTAACACTTGGTTCCAGTCAGTTTCTCAGCAGTTTAGCTTACCCTGATACTTTTCCCAGGTCATCTGCTTTGTGTTTACATGAGAAAGATGCCAAGCCACTGCTGGGAGAAGGAGCAGGGTGAGCTAATCTGTTTAGAACCCAAGTAGAACCGACTTCAGCACCTCCATCAATTTCAAGGGTGAATCCACAGTGCCTGCAGCTACAGGGGTTTTAAAGATGATTTAGTGATTGCTAAGAATTTGTAAATACTTAAATGTTCATTGTTTTACCACAAGTTCACTTTGAATATTTGTTTACACTGTACACTGGGTCCCAGAAAAAATGTATAGCTTATTTGGGGGGACTTGGCTTTAAAAAGTCTGGACACCTCTGCTTTACAGCATGCCACAGAAGAACTGATTTTTTAGTTATTTTAGTGTCTTTTCTTTTTAAAACATTCCCCATCCTATTTATTACATTGTAACTATTCTATAAATAGTGCTCTATGAATTTTGAGTCACGGGTGATCCCTGAATTAAATATTTTTTTTATGAAAAAATACATACATACAATTATATACATAGTAAAAATTTTAAAATTATTAAAAGTTTATCTTTAAGCTTTACCTGTGCACTTGTTATTTGAAGTATCTGCCCCCCTTTCATAAAGTGCATATTCTCAGTCTGAGAAAGAAGCTGACCATCTTTAAGCCAATTAATTAGTGGAGAGGGAAATCCTGTTGTGTAGCAAACCAGCTCCACTTGGTTATTAATAGTTACTGATAATTCATCAATGTACCTTGACCCATTTATATGTGGTGGCTCTACAGATAAAACAAAAGTAAAATATGAATCTACTATATGTTATGTACACCATTGTTGTCTATACTAAAGTAATGAACCATAAGATAGTCCACTAAAATTATGACTTAGGCTGTGAGCCTTCAAAATGGTGTAAATAAGCAATGAATGCTATTACACCTGTGAAACACTGTACGAAATCTATTAAACAATAAAGTCCCAATAATGTAATAGAATGTTTCAAAAGTGATATTCAGAGTCCATAGAAAATCCAAACAAACAAAAATTCATGCTGCTGTGATAATATCTTCAAAACACTGTAAAGCCCCGTACACACGGTCGGATTTTTGCCCAACAAACTTCGTTTTGAGCAAGTTGGACCAACAATCCGACCGTGTGTACGCTCCATCGGACAAACTTTTTTCGTTTGGTTTTGGATTTCATCGGACAAAAGTTGGGTCTGCAAACGGACAAACTTTTGCCCAACAAAAGTCTGATGGAGCAAAGTCCGACCGTGTGTACAGAAAACCATCGGACTTTAGTCCGATGGACAAAACAACTAATGTTAAAATCAACCAACAATAGCAGAAGTTGACCAAAGGGTGGCAGTAAAGATCAGAAAAGAGCAGAAAAAACACGTGATGTTGTAAGAAGTTTTAAGAAAGTTTGCAGAAAAGTCAGAGCGTGTGTATGCTATGGGTGTTCCCAACCAACTCCGTTCGGACAAAAAAACCACGGAAAAGTCCGATGGAAGTCCGACCATGTGTACGGGGCTTTAGACGTGCTCCTTCACCAGACTGTGATATAACACCCAAAGTGAATGGATATGTAGTCTGCTTACCAGAGAAAAATGACTTATTTACCCAAAAAGAAAGTCAGTTAGCGCTTGTGCAGGATTGTGCCTGCTCACATGGAAAGTAACTGGAGATAATGTACACCTTCCTCCTCATAGGTACCGGCCGGATATGTAATAAGAATGGAGGACATCCATAGCGTATTATCCATATTACTCAAAGATAAAGATCTACAATCATCCATCCCCCCCAAACCCAGATTCATTTACAGGAGGGCTCCGGGTTTGAGGAACAGAATAGCCAGGAATGTACCCCCAAAAAAATCTATCACTTTTCTGGATGGTTCTGGTTTCCATTTCTGCATGTGATGCAAAGCGTACAGGACCACTAGGAAACCGGGAGCCTCCAAGAAAATTTCACATTTTCAATCCATGGTCACCAAGGAGAATTTTAAAATAAAACCTCTTATCACATGCAATTCAGACCATGTGACTTACGTGTTGGAGTGTCCCTGTTCACTCCAGTATGTGGGCCGGACTACGAGAAAACTAAGAATCCGCATAAATGAACATCTTAAAAATATCAAAAAAGGATTTCCTAATCATAGTGTCTCCAGACATTTTAAATTGTACCATAATAGTGATCCTAAACTGTCTTATTTCTACGGGATAGATAGGATTTCCAAACACTGGAGGGGTACACACATGAAGAGAGAAATCTCTAAAAATGAAACAAAGTGGCTATATAAATTGAGGACTATGCAGCCACTTGGTATGAATATTGAGCTAGATCTCAATTGTTTTCTCTCAAATGACTATTATTATTTCCAC
Source organism: Rana muscosa (assembly GCA_029206835.1). Classification (NCBI taxonomy): domain Eukaryota; kingdom Metazoa; phylum Chordata; class Amphibia; order Anura; family Ranidae; genus Rana; species Rana muscosa. Next base: position 215,974,530 of record CM055120.1, on the reverse strand, counting down.
TCCTATCCCCCTTTTTTTTCCTAAACTATATTAATTATATCTAGTATCCATCGATTCGAAACTCATTAAGATATTCGTTTTTATATAAGATGACCCTAATTAAAAATTAGGGTTTGGTTGCAATTACTTTAAGCTATCTCCATGAGAATTAACCATTATGTGTTTATGGTCCATGTGGGGGCAAATGGGCTCATGCCTTAGATTGCTCTTTAACATGGGGATATAGTGTAATGGTACCTCACTGGAGGAGCGCCTATATCTCCCAGCACACATGTCATTTTTATTTATCTATTTTTATTTTTATATCTATATCCCGCATTTCATCAAATGTATTTTGTGTGTTTTGTGAAGCCAATGCACAATGAGGAATATTACCTTGATGTATTGCCAAAAACCAGCACTGCGGCTGCGTAAATCAATTCCTTTCCCCGGAACTTACTAAAAATTTAAGTATAAAAACCGTGACCTCAAGTGACCAGGTACGCTTCCTGAAGACGTAATCACGAAACGTACGTCGCGGCAGTACCTGGTCACGCTATCCACGCCGTTTCCGGCCCTGTTGGTTGTTGGTGAGGCCTAGTTGGAACGCACGCCATCCATGGAGGTGGATGCAACTTTCCACGGTCCCCACAGATCTCGATCAGATTAGCCAGCATCCCCAGTGCCTGGTAGGCACTTTTAATTGTAAGTAGCCATTTGGCTAGATTTTAAATTGCTATTTTTAACCTCCCTGGCGGTAATCCCGAGTCTGGCTCGGGGTGAGTTTTTCATGCTAAGAGCGGTAACCCAGAGCCAGACTCGGGATTGCATTGCAGGATACAGGGAAGTTACTTACCTTGTTCCCTGGATCCTGCAATGTCCTCCCGAAGTGTGTACGAGCTGTCTCCTCGCTCGATCCACACTGCCGAGTGCCGAGCTCTGTTCCCTGTGACATTGCGGCGCACGGGGACAGAGTTCAGCGCCAAATTCAAAAAATGAAACACACAGTATAGATACAGTATACTGTAATCTTACAGATTACAGTACTGTATCAAATAATTACACATCCCCTTTGTCCCTAGTGGCCTGTCCAGTGTCCTGCATGCAGTTTTATATTATAAAGACTGTTCTTTCTGCCTGGAAACTGGAGATTGTCCATAGCAACCAAAAAGTGTCCCTTTATGTCAAAAGTGGTTTTAGACCGGCTAGAAAACAGCAATAATAAATTAGAATCACTCGCAGAATTAATCGATAGCAATTTGTGGGGAGATTCGTCATCAAACACTAAATCTAATGACAGCGACAATTCTGCAACTGAGCAAATTTCAGTGTTTCTGATTTGATTACATTATTGAATAATTTTTATTATAATTACTTTACTATTTGTTATAATTATTTATAGTTATTTATTATATTATAATTTATGATTTTGTGTTTCAAACTTTATCATACCCGGGATGTCTACTAGACTCTTGTTTGGTCAGGTTTAAGTAAGTAACTACTAAGAATTACAGGCCTACAATACATACCACCAAATTTCTATGGAAAATAATTGTACCGCTTTTGGTACATAATTCCAGACAGAATCATACCGCCAGGGAGGTTAATAAATGATAATACGCTATGGATGTCCTCCATTCTTATAACATATCCGGCCGGTACCTATGAGGAGGAAGGTGTACATTATCTCCAGTTACTTTCCATGTGAGCAGGCACAATCCTGCACAAGCGCTAACTGACTTTATTTTTGGGCAAAGAAGTCATTTTTCTCTGGTAAGCAGACTACATATCCATTCACTTTGTGTGTTATATCACAGTCTGGTGAAGGAGCACGTCTAACAGTGTTTTGACGATATTATCACAGCAGCATGAACTTTCGTTTGTTTGGATTTTCTATGGACTCTGAAAATCACTTTTGAAACATTCTATTACATTATTGGGACTTTATTGTTTAATAGATTTCGTACAGTGTTGCACAGGTGTAATAGCATTCATTGCTTATTTACACCATTTTGAAGGCTCACAGCCTAAGTCATCATTTTAGTGGACTATCATATGGTTCATTACATTTTTTACTATTTTACAAGCGCCCCCAATTTTCTTTCATTCATCACTAGGAGCACACCACTCTTTTAGGGGAGCAGCTTGTTAGTATTTAATAGTTATATATTTTTATTGGCGCAGTTACCATATTCACTAATACTTCCTATTATCTATGTAAAATGTAATCAAAATACACAGGTATAATAAACACTTTATTATCAACAGGTTTACCCGACTTCATCTAGCACGCCTCTGAATGGATCTTAGCTATTAGTATAGGACTGGTAATGGAGTAGAGAGTCTTCATCTGCCATAGTAAATGTTTACAATGTTTAGTAAATAAGGGGACCCTGCATTTACTTTGAATACCCAATCCTGTCCAAAGAAAATGAAAATAATAATGTTTTCTTGATTTAGCCCTGGATCACACCGGTGTGGCTTTGAAAACGTGCTACTTCAGTGCAATTTCAAAGCCACACATTAGTGCAATTTGCACTGCCGATTTCATTGTGGCTTGCGACTTCATTTAACAGAAGTCTATGCAAGTGTAGCACTACCCCTGTAGAAGCCGCTGGTGAATATGGGTATCTCCCACCCTGCACAACCAGGCACACAAATCTTCCACTCACTCTGGAGACAGGAATCAGTCCTTGCAGCTTTGTTTTTTTTTTATTTAGGGGAAATTAACTTGGATAGGGAAAGGGTTACTATGGGATACCCAATTGATCAACAAGTAAATCTTTAGGGACACAAACTATATACAGTGCATCCAGTATATACACGCTTCTCTTCTTCTACCTGCAGCACAATCTTGCTTGTAGAACTATATCTGCCAGGACCAGCTAGCACTGACATTTTTATCCAACACAGACTCAATCAGATCCAGAGCAAATTCCCTTTGCAGGCAGGGATTGTGGGCCCCTTTGGTAGTGTAGCAGAAAAAGAGGTCTTTAGTGCTTAGCTGTCCTATTCCTGTGGCTACTGCTCCCTGTACCACCTCTTCAGGCACTGCCAGCCCGTCTGGCTGCAGTTGCTCCTTTCACTAGCCCTTCTGGCTACTTTTCCACAGTCCTCCAAGACTGACTCTGCATCCATCCCAGACTGCTTGCAACCTGTCCCTTCAGGCATGCTTCCCAGTCTGACTGCAACACTCACCAGCCCCCTTGGCTGTCCTTCTCCCTGTAGACTTGTCTGGCAGTGTTCTCCTACTGTGCTCTCCTTGCTTCCATGCCTCCTGGTCAGAATCCCTCCATGTGTCATGACAAGGAGTCCCTTTCTCACCCAAGCCCAGGCCTGAGTTCATCCCCCCAGACTAGGGGGTTACTCCCAAAGGCCTCCAACAGCCCAACACTCCATCTCCATCTTCCACCCAAACTCCACACTGCCCCAGCTGGGCTGAACCTGAGTATTTGGGGGGCCTGCCTCCTGCCAACCCATCTGTTGGGGATTGGTCAGGGCTCAGAATACTCCAGGCAGCTCCTCCTTTCCTCCACTTCCATCCTTCTAGAACCTTCTGCTTGTTTCTAGAAGTAGGGGGAGGTCTCATAGGTGCTGCCTGTGAGTCATATCAGCCCTTCCTGAGTCACTCCGCCCTCACCCAGAAAAACACACAGGCTTCCCTGCCAGTTTACTTACTCTAACACGAAAATCCTAACTCTAGCACTCTAGCAACGCTAGAGGGTGCTACACAAGTCACAATTGGTAAAAAGTAGTGCAGGAATCTTTTTTATAATTGCTGTAATATGATGGTTCTATTTAAAGGGGTGCAACTATTTGAAACTGTCAAATCGCATGACAAGATGCACTGGTTTGAACGGGGGCTTACTGATTAAAGCAAGCACAGCCTCACCTTATTTACTAAACTCAGTGAACATTCATTTTGAAAAGCCCCTACTCGATTAGTAAATCATCTTCATTGGTTACAAGATTCTGGCACACAGCTGGATGCACACACCCAAAAAAAGACCAAATACATAGATCCTGTCTGAATCAGTTTTTTTTTTTTTTTCAATGATACAGATTTATTGTGTATAATCATTAACCTGTGGTTCAGATACATTTATAATGTAGATACCACCACCACTATTTACATACTCCCTGATCCATCAAAATATCACCAACTAGGCTGTACAACCAATGGTTGAAGCATTCCAGTTGGGCCTGCATATGTGCTCTTAATCTCTAGTCTGTCCTATGGATAGTTTCCACAGAGTATGAGTGGTGCATGGTGAAATGACTATGCAAAGTGGAGTGACCCAAACAAAATAATCAGATTCCCATGTTAAGATGTGTGATACTAGCATTTTAATGGTTCTAGACATAACAATTAAAAAACTTACCCAGAACATTTAGTATGAAATGTTTGCTGATACTGCCTGCCTCATTAGTTGCAGTACATGTATATCTACCAATATCAGTAATTTCGGTATTCAGGATATGGAAGGTTGTCCCTTTATTGGGCACAAGGTCAATATCTTTTCCATTTTTTAACCATGCGATATGGGGTTCAGGGTATCCATCAGCAATGCACCTCATTGTAGTTGGATTTCCCTTGATGGTGGTGAGCTCCTCGGTTATATCTGAACCGTCCATAGTTGGCGCAACTGGAACAATGATAGTAATACATAAGTCAGATTGTGACAATTAAACCTGTAGACAAGCATGACATCCCCCTAAGCAAAAATATATACAAACGGAAGCAAAACCAGAACATATGTCCACCTAGTCGCTGAGGTAGATACAGGGATAATATGTATTTAGTTTAGTCATGTATAATTTGTTCTCACTTTCCAGACTACTGATCTCTAGAGATGTACAGAACTATTCGCCGGCGAACAGTTCCCGGCGAACATAGCTTGTTCGCGTTCGGCGCGGCCGGCGAACATATGCGATGTTCGGTCCGCCCCCTATTCATTATCATTGAGCAAACTTTGACCCTGTACCTCACAGTCAGCAGACACATTCCAGCCAATCAGCAGCATACCCTCCCTCCCAGACCCTCCCACCTCCTGGACAGCATCCATTTTAGATTCATTCTCAAGCTGCAGTCTTAGCGAGAGGAGGGACAGTTTAGCTGCTGCTTATTTTATAGGGAAAGCTAGGCTAGGCAAGTGTATTCAGTGTTCACTCCACTCCTGAAAGACTCATCTGATCTCTGCTGTAAGCACAGCGTCCTGACAGCACCCCAAAAAGCCCTTTTTAGGGCTGGTAAAACACCAGTCTGCTTTTTTGTTTTTTCCTGGACAGCATCTATTTTAGATTCAGTCTGTACTTAAGCTGCAGTGTTAGCCAGAGGAGGGACAGTTTAGCTGCTGCTGATTTTATAGGGAAAGCTATAGGCAAGTGTATTCAGTGTTCACTCCACTCCTGAAAGACTCATCTGATCTCTGCTGTAAGCACAGCGTCCTGACAGCACCCCAAAAAGCCCTTTTTAGGGCTGGTAAAACACCAGTCTGCTTTTTTTTTTTTTTCCTGGACAGCATCTATTTTAGATTCAGTCTGTACTTAAGCTGCAGTGTTAGCCAGAGGAGGGACAGTTTAGCTGCTGCTGATTTTATAGGGAAAGCTATAGGCAAGTGTATTCAGTGTTCACTCCACTCCTGAAAGACTCATCTGATCTCTGCTGTAAGCACAGCGTCCTGACAGCACCCCAAATAGCCCTTTTTAGGGCTGGTAAAACACCAGTCTGCTTTTTTTTTTTTCCTGGACAGCATCTATTTTAGATTCAGTCTGTACTTAAGCTGCAGTGTTAGCCAGAGGAGGGACAGTTTAGCTGCTGCTGATTTTATAGGGAAAGCTATAGGCAAGTGTATTCAGTGTTCACTCCACTCCTGAAAGACTCATCTGATCTCTGCTGTAAGCACAGCGTCCTGACAGCACCCCAAAAAGCCCTTTTTAGGGCTGGTAAAACACCAGTCTGCTTTTTTGTTTTTTTCCTGGACAGCATCTATTTTAGATTCAGTCTGTACTTAAGCTGCAGTGTTAGCCAGAGGAGGGACAGTTTAGCTGCTGCTGATTTTATAGGGAAAGCTAGGCTAGGCCAGTGTATTCAGTGTTCACTCCACTCCTGAAAGACTCATCTGATCTCTGCTGTAAGCACAGCGTCCTGACAGCACCCCAAAAAGCCCTTTTTAGGGCTGGTAAAACACCAGTCTGCTTTTTTGTTTTTTCCTGGACAGCATCTATTTTAGATTCAGTCTGTACTTAAGCTGCAGTGTTAGCCAGAGGAGGGACAGTTTAGCTGCTGCTGATTTTATAGGGAAAGCTATAGGCAAGTGTATTCAGTGTTCACTCCACTCCTGAAAGACTCATCTGATCTCTGCTGTAAGCACAGCGTCCTGACAGCACCCCAAAAAGCCCTTTTTAGGGCTGGTAAAACACCAGTCTGCTTTTTTGTTTTTTCCTGGACAGCATCTATTTTAGATTCAGTCTGTACTTAAGCTGCAGTGTTAGCCAGAGGAGGGACAGTTTAGCTGCTGCTGATTTTATAGGGAAAGCTATAGGCAAGTGTATTCAGTGTTCACTCCACTCCTGAAAGACTCATCTGATCTCTGCTGTAAGCACAGCGTCCTGACAGCACCCCAAAAAGCCCTTTTTAGGGCTGGTAAAACACCAGTCTGCTTTTTTGTTTTTTCTTGGACAGCATCTATTTTAGATTCAGTCTGTACTTAAGCTGCAGTGTTAGCCAGAGGAGGGACAGTTTAGCTGCTGCTGATTTTATAGGGAAAGCTATAGGCAAGTGTATTCAGTGTTCACTCCACTCCTGAAAGACTCATCTGATCTCTGCTGTAAGCACAGCGTCCTGACAGCACCCCAAAAAGCCCTTTTTAGGGCTGGTAAAACACCAGTCTGCTTTTTTGTTTTTTCCTGGACAGCATCTATTTTAGATTCAGTCTGTACTTAAGCTGCAGTGTTAGCCAGAGGAGGGACAGTTTAGCTGCTGCTGATTTTATAGGGAAAGCTAGGCTAGGCCAGTGTATTCAGTGTTCACTCCACTCCTGAAAGACTCATCTGATCTCTGCTGTAAGCACAGCGTCCTGACAGCACCCCAAAAAGCCCTTTTTAGGGCTGGTAAAACACCAGTCTGCTTTTTTGTTTTTTCCTGGACAGCATCTATTTTAGATTCAGTCTGTACTTAAGCTGCAGTGTTAGCCAGAGGAGGGACAGTTTAGCTGCTGCTGATTTTATAGGGAAAGCTAGGCTAGGCCAGTGTATTCAGTGTTCACTCCACTCCTGAAAGACTCATCTGATCTCTGCTGTAAGCACAGCGTCCTGACAGCACCCCAAAAAGCCCTTTTTAGGGCTGGTAAAACACCAGTCTGCTTTTTTGTTTTTTCCTGGACAGCATCTATTTTAGATTCAGTCTGTACTTAAGCTGCAGTGTTAGCCAGAGGAGGGACAGTTTAGCTGCTGCTGATTTTATAGGGAAAGCTAGGCTAGGCCAGTGTATTCAGTGTTCACTCCACTCCTGAAAGACTCATCTGACCTCTGCTGTAAGCACAGCGTCCTGACAGCACCCCAAAAAGCCATTTTTAGGGCTGGTAAAACACCAGTCTGCTTGTTTTTTTTCCCCGGCACAGTAGCTTACATAAAAAAAAAACACAACAGTTTTGACTGCAGTAGATGAGCAGTCAGTTGCCTGCCAGCGTGTGTGTCAGACCTACAGTGTCTACTGTGCCAACTTCTGCCAGTGCACAGTGCCACTCATATCTGGTGTTACAGTAGCTTGAACGCATAGTACAACTAAACTAATCTAAAAAAAATGACAGGCAGAGGCAGGCCACCCCGCAGGGGCTGTCGTGGTCGTGGTGCTGTGATTCCCTTTGGCCCTAGAATAATGCCCAGTGTTCAGGGGCCACGTACCCTGAACTCGAAAAGTTCTGAGGACATAGTTGACTGGCTAACACAGGACAGCCAATCTTCTACAGCTTCCGCTCGGAACCTTGACGCACCATCCTTCTCCAGCTCAGCTTTGGGCACCTCTCAAGTTACCACTCGCCCGCCTGCCGCCACCACCAACACTAGCACCACAGTTGCTTCACTTGATCTGTCAGAGGAGTTATTTACACATGAGTTGGAAGAAATGAGTGATGCGCAAACATTATTGCCAGAGGATGTAGATAAAAGGGATATGTCTCAGTCAGGCAGCATTACACACATGGATGTACGGTGTGATGATGATGATGTTGTACCCGCTGCTGCTTCCTTTGCTGAGTTGTCAGATACAAGTGAAGCGGTTGATGATGACGATGTGGATGTCACGTGGGTGCCCGCTCGAAGAGAAGAAGAACAGGGGGAAAGTTCAGATGGGGAGACAGAGAGGAGGAGGAGACGAGTTGGAAGGAGGGGTAGGTCGTCGCAAGGAGCTAGTGGCACAGTCAGACAGCATGTATCGGCACCCGGGGTCAGCCAGACAGCACGCCAATCAACGCATGCTGTTGCCACCACCAGAATGCCGCCATTGCAAAGCTCAGCAGTGTGGCATTTTTTTTGTGTGTCTGCCTCTGATAACAGCGATGCCATTTGCAACCTGTGCCAAAAGAAACTGAGTCGTGGGAAATCCAACACCCACCTAGGTACAACTGCTTTGCGAAGGCACATGATCTCACATCACAAACGCCTATGGGATCAACACATGATGACGAGTACAAGCAGCACACAAGCTCAAAGCCACCATCCTCCTCCTGGTCCAGCATCTTCAGCCACGTCAACCACTGCTGTCCTCCTTGCCCCCTCTCAACCATCTGACACTACGTCTCTCGCCTTGAGCAATTCCTGCTCATCTGCCCACAGTCAGGTGTCTGTCAAGGACATGTTTGAGCGTAAGAAGCCAATGTCACAGAGTCACCCCCTTGCCCGGCGTCTGACAGCTGGCTTGTCGGAACTCTTAGCCCGCCAGCTTTTACCATACAAGCTGGTGGAGTCTGAGGCCTTCAAAAAATTTGTAGCTATTGGGACACCGCAGTGGAAGGTACCCAGCCGAAATTTCTTTTCACAAAAGGCAATCCCCAACCTGTACTCTATTGTGCAAAAGGAAGTCATGGCATGTCTGGCACACAGTGTTGGGGCAAGGGTCCATCTGACCACTGATACCTGGTCTGCAAAGCACGGTCAGGGCAGGTATATCACCTACACTGCTCATTGGGTAAACCTGCTGACGGCTGCCAAGCATGTAATGCGTGGCTCTGCAGAGGAGTTGGTGGTGACACCACCACGACTTGCAGGCAGGCCTGCTGTCACCTCCTCTACTCCTCCTACTCCATCCTCTTCGATAACCTCCTCGGCTGAGTCCTCTTCTGCTGCTGCGTCTTGCTCCACATCAACAGCACCCCCCCAGCTCCCCAGGGGCTATTCCACATCCCGGATACGACAGTGTCACGCTGTCTTGGGGTTGACTTGCCTGAAAGCAGAGAGTCACACCGGACCAGCACTCCTGTCCGCCCTGAACGCACAGGTGGATCAGTGGCTGACTCCGCACCAACTGGAGATCGGCAAAGTGGTGTGTGACAACGGAAGCAATTTGTTGGCGGCATTGAATTTGGGCAAGTTGACACATGTGCCGTGCATGGCACATGTGTTAAATCTGATTGTACAACGCTTTGTGCATAATTACCCAGACTTACAGGATGTCCTCAAGCAGGCCAGGAAGGTGTGTGGCCATTTCAGGCGTTCCTACACAGCCATGGCGCACTTTTCAGATATCCAGCGGCGAAACAACATGCCAGTGAGGCGCTTGATTTGCGACAGCCCGACACGTTGGAATTCAACACTCCTAATGTTCGACCGCCTGCTCCAACAAGAAAAAGCCGTCAACGAGTATTTGTATGACCGGGGTGCTAGGACAGCCTCTGCGCAGCTGGGAATTTTTTTGCCACGTTACTGGACGCTCATGCGCAATGCCTGTAGGCTCATGCGTCCTTTTGAGGAGGTGACAAACCTAGTTAGTCGCACTGAAGGCACCATCAGCGACATCATCCCATTTGTTTTCTTCCTGGAGCGTGCCCTGCGAAGAGTGCTGGATCAGGCCGTAGATGAGCGTGAAGAGGAAGAGGAAGAGTTGTGGTCACCATCACCACCACCAGAAACAGCCTTATCAGCATCGCTTGCTGGACCTGCGGCAACGCTGGAAGAGGAGTCTGAGGAAGAGGAGTCAGAGGAGGAATGTGGCTTTGAGGAGGAGGAGGAAGACCAACCACAGCAGGCATCCCAGGGTGCTCGTTGTCACCTATCTGGTACCCGTGGTGTTGTACGTGGCTGGGGGGAAGAACAGACCTTCAGTGAGATCAGTGAGGACGAGGAACAGGACATGAGTAGCTCGGCATCCAACCTTGTGCAAATGGGGTCTTTCATGCTGTCGTGCCTGTTGAGGGACCCTCGTATAAAAAGGCTGAAGGAGAACGACCTGTATTGGGTGGCCACGCTACTAGACCCCCGGTATAAGCAGAAAGTGCCAGAAATGTTACAGAATTACAGGAAGTCGGAAAGGATGCAGCAGTTCCAAAATAAATTAAAAAGTATGCTTTACACAGCGTATAAGGGTGATGTCACAGCACAACGGGAATCTAACAGGGGAAGAGGTGTAAGTAATCCTCCTCCTACCACGACCATGCCGGCAAGGACAGGACGCTTTACAGACGTATTGTTGATGGAGGACATGCAGAGCTTTTTAAGTCCTACGCATCGCCACAGCCCTTCGGGGTCCACCCTCAGAGAACGACACGACCGACAGGTAGCAGACTACCTCGCCTTAACTGCAGATATCGACACTCTGAGGAGCGATGAACCCCTTGACTACTGGGTGTGCAGGCTTGACCTGTGGCCTGAGCTATCCCAATTTGCGATAGAACTTCTGGCCTGCCCCGCTTCAAGTGTCCTTTCAGAAAGGACCTTCAGTGCAGCAGGAGGTATTGTCACTGAGAAGAGAAGTCGCCTAGGTCAAAAAAGTCTAGATTACCTCACCTTTATTAAGATGAATGAGGCATGGATCCCGAAGGGACTGACAGTGGGCGATACATTTGACTAAAAAAGGCCTGATGAGATGAGCTGCCTTGGGCTAAAAATGGTCCACAAGCCGCAATGTTTTAGGGCACTTTCTGCCTGAAAAACATAATTTTTTCTGGCCGCTGCTACAGCAGCGGCTGCAACAATACCTAATTTTACAGGCATGTGTACATGCCTAATTTTTCTGGCCTCTGGTGCTGCACTGTGGCTGCAAAAAAAACAAACAAAAAAACACATACCTGTGTCAATTCCCCTTCGTGATCGTTACCTTGTTGTGGTGAAGGAGCTTGCGTATCACAATGAAGCGACCACCTCTATGAGTGTGTTGGCAATGGCGTTGTTGGCACACCCCAGATGGTAAGGTCGTTGCTTCATTGTGAACAGACCAAAAGCGATCGGCTTGATAATTTTGCATAGAAAAAACATAAATTTTCTTTGTGATCATCTAAGGTGATCATTAAAGCCTTGCGGTTGTGCAAATGGACTGTTTGCAGTTGTTTGCGGTGCGTTAAACGGGGAGTTTGGTCTGTCCGAGTTTGGTCTGTCACTGTGAAGCGGGCGTAACCCTTACACTACCTGATCGATACAACATCATACCTGATGTTTTAAAGCACGTTATTGCAAACACATTAGGAATGTTAGGTGATTTATGCCCTTTATGGATTAAAACCCGACTCTGCGTCAACTACGTAATTTTCCATGGGAGTTTTGCCATGGATCCCCCTCCGGCATGCCACAGTCCAGGTGTTAGTCCCCTTGAAACAACTTTTCCATCACTATTGTGGCCAGAAAGAGTCCCTGTGGGTTTTAAAATTCGCCTGCCTATTGAAGTCTATGGCGGTTCGCCGGGTTCGCCCGTTCGCGAACATTTGCGGCAGTTCGCGTTCGCCGTTCGCGAACGGAAAATTTTATGTTCGCGACATCACTACTGATCTCTGCTTGCTGCTCTACTTTATTAAGGTGATATTTATAATGTTATGTTTTTCTGTGCAAATTAAGAAATGTCAACCTGGGCAAATTAATTATCATGTAAAAAAGAAACACCAAGGCAGGGCGGCAAATTAGATTAAGGGTATTTGGTTTATTACAAAATTGCATTCCTTAGAAAAAAACTGTGTATCCCCAGTCTATTGGTATTTTTGTTTTGGCTTACAATTGACTTTAAATGTTTTTAAATGTCTTCCATAAGGAATTTTAAAGTTGGCCCTTCCCAATTCAATGGGTTTTCCAACATTGCTTTCAAAACAATGAGTGAATTAAAAGCAAGTGCCTGTTTGCCATTGCTTCACTCCACCTTCAGGTCAATTAACCCTCACTTGTAAGGTGAAACTGGCCCCTAAAAAAAAAATCCAACCCTCCTCCCCTTTCATCAAGAGCATGTAGACCCTGAGGCTGCAGTTTGAGTAGTGAAAAGGCAGGCTTCCCCAGAGTAACGCATTAAGCTCATGGCAGGGAGACACTAACCAAGGACTGTACCCAGAGAATAGGGCAGGCTTGGTTGGTTTTGTGGCTGGCAGGTTGGGAGAATCAGCAAGAGATAGCTAGTGCCTGACACCATATGTATCAACAGTCACCCAATAGAGCAATTTATAGCTGTGAGGAACAGTTACATAGAGGTTGGAAGCAGTGGCGTATCTAGGGTATGGCAGATATGGCAAGTACCATGGGCACCATCTGAAGGGGGCGCTCGTGAGTGGCTGGACAGCAAAGCACTTACCAGGGCATACTTGCCAACAGTCACAATTTTTTTGGGACATTCCCAGGCTATGACTGTCCTGAGTAGTTTCCTGAAAAAAAAAAACGTTTTTGTCCTAGGCAGAGATGGACTGGACTGAGTTGTCCGATTTCGCCCCCTTCCCCTTAAAAAAGATGAACCGCTCCGGCGCCGCCCACACAGTATGCTGAGAGGGATGTAACAGCCAGCTAAAGAGATAGCAGGGGCTGCACAGTGTCCTAGTCAACCAGTGTCTGTGGTACAGAAGGCCCCGCCCTCACAGGTGTTAGCTGACTGCAGTCACATGACAAGAGATATGGCTGCCACTTGCTGCATGCTGCTGTGTCTCCCATCTGGAATCTGACCTCTGGGAGCCTCAGCACTGTGCCCCGGAGGAGGGGGGATGCCGTGACCTGGGCTGCCTGCCCTAAAGGGCACCATCGAGCAGAAGAACAGGTTAGCAGTACAGGCTGACAGGAGGAGGCAGGGAGATCATAGAGGTGGTGACAGGGATGGAGCTCTGGTAGATAACGTGATGGCAGGAGAAGGTGCTTATTACAGAGCTGATACCAGGAGGAGCTCCCTTGTTTATGTGACACACCTAAAGAGTGTGGAGGAGTGCTCATAGCTAAGGAGATACCAGGATGTGAGTCTCTCTCTGTCTCACGCTGTGTCACACACACCTAATGCCAGCTGCAGACATCTAAGCAGCAGCAGCAGCTCACCCATCCTGTATGCAGATCAGCCAATGCTAACACTGGTTAGGAAATGATTCCTCTCACTCTTTATTTATTTACACTGCACACAGGACAGGTGAGAACACTGAAAATGATAAGACTTCTGGAAGATGCTGCAAGAGTGTGACACAGTGTTCATGATTTGCAGCTTCTAAAGAGCTCTTGGTGCCAAAGTCCTGTGTGTTTTGCATGATTTGTTTTTATATTGCCTTTCAGTATTTAGGCTGGTCAGACTTGGATATTCAGACTTATTAACCATTTATTGTTTTACTAACTATGCTTGGCAAATGGACTGTTAGTAAGACAGAAACTTCAGTCTCTGATTTCTTGTATCATGTCTGCAGTCTCTGACTGTCTCCTGCACCATGTCTGCACACTCTCTAACCATCTCTCTTTGATGGGGGATGTGGTGTTTGGAGTATCTTTATCTGCTGATACACCCCTGTACAACCACTTTCACCTACAGGTAAGCCTATATTAACCACTTCGGACCATTTCGGACCATTTCGGACCATTAGGACCAAGCCTGTTTTTGGGATTCGGCACTGCGCTGCTTTAACTGTAAATTGTGCGGACATGCAATGTTGTACCCAAATGAAATTTGCGTCCTTTTCTTCCCACAAATAGAGCTTTCTTTTAATGGTATTTGATTGCCTCTGCGATTTTTATTTTTTGCGATATAAATGGAAAAAGAACGAAAATTTTGAAAAAAAAAGATATTTTCTACTTTTTGTTATAAGAAAAATCGAATAAACTCAATTTTAGTCATACATTTAGGCCAAAATGTATTCAGCCACATGTCTTTAGTAAAAAAAATGTCAATAAGCGTATATTTATTGGTTTGCGCAAAAGTTATAGCGTTTACAAACTAGGGTACATTTTCTGAAATTTACACAGCTTTAAATTTATGACTGCCTATCTCATTTCTTGAGGTGCTAAAATGGCAGGGCAGTACAAAACCCCCCCCAAATGACCCCATTTTGGAAAGTAGACACCCCAAGGAAATTTCTGAGAGGCATGTTGAGCCCATTGAATATTTTTTTTTTGTCCCAAGTAATTGAATAATGACAAAAAAAAAAAAAAAAATTACAAAAAGTTGTCACTAAATGATATATTGCTCACACATGCCATGGTTATATGTGGAATTGCACCCCAAAATACATTCTGCTGCTTCTCCTGAGTACGGGGATACCACATGTGTGGGACTTTTTAGGAGCCTAGCCACGTACGGGACCCCGGAAACCAAGCACCGCCTTCAGGATTTCTAAGGGCGCAAATTTTTGATTTCACTCCTCACTACCTATCACAGTTTCGAAGGCCATAAAATGCCAAAATAGCACAAAACCCCCCCAAATGACCCCATTTTGGAAAGTAGACACCCCAAGCTATTTACTGAGAGGCATGTTCAGTCCATGGAATATTTTATATTTTGCCACAAGTTGCGGGAATATGACAAACTTTTTTTTTTTTGCACAAAGTTGTCACTAAATGATATATTGCTCACACATGCCATGGGCATATGTGAAATTACACCCCAAAATACATTCTGCTGCTTCTCCTGAGTACGGGGATACCACATGTGTGGGACTTTTTGGGAGCCTAGCCGCGTACGGGACCCCAAAAACCAAGCACCGCCTTCAAGGTTTCTAAGGGCATAAATTTTTGATTTCACTCCTCACTACCTATCACAGTTTTGAAGGCCATAAAATGCCAAGATGGCACAAAACCCCCCCCAAATGACCCCATTTTGGAAAGTAGACACCCCAAGCTATTTGCTGAGAGGCATGTTGACCCCATTGAATATTATTTTTTTTTGTCCCAAATGATTGAATAATGACAAAAAGAAAAAAAAAATGTACAAAAAGTTGTCACTAAATGATATATTGCTCACACATGCCATGGTTATATGTGGAATTGCACCCCAAAATACATTCTGCTGCTTTTCCTGAGTACGGGGATACCACATGTGTGGGACTTTTTGGGAGCCTAGCCGCGTACAGGGCCCCAAAAACCAAGCACTGCGAACGCTGCAGTTATGTGTGTTGTGTTTGGTAAGTGACAGTGATCGATCGATACTGCACTTGGGTGGGCTGGGCTGGGCTGGGCTGGGCGGAGGGGCTAAACGCAGGCGCTAGCAGGTATCTGGGCTGATCCCGCTAACACTGCGTTTTTGGGAACCCTAAACCGCTGGGGATGCTAGTATAGATCTGATCAGATCTGATCAGATACTATACCACTAAGGGGGGTGTATGCTTTGCGCGTGGGTGTTAGCGTTACTGTCACTAACCTAACACTGCCTGGGGCGACGCAGACCCTCTCTGGCGCTAAAACCTAATTGATCTCACCCGCCGGGCGATCAGGGGGGTTAAACCTTTATTGGGTTATATACGGCGGGTGCCCTGATGCTATAAAAAGCAAACTAATCAACCAGCGTCACCCGTAACCTTTATATGGTGATCACTGGTGAAAGGGTTAACTAGGGGCAATCAGGGGGTTAAAACCTTTATTAGGTTAAATATGGGGGTACCTGACACTATATAAAAACCTGACGGGTAACCTAAATAACTAAATAACTTACTGGCTAACCAGTGACACCAGTGACGCTTATACGGCGATCACTGGTGAAAGGGTTAACTCTAGGGGCAATCAGGGGGTTAAAATAATATATGGGGGTACCTGACACTAATAAAAACCTGCGGCGAACCTAAAAAAAAATAACTGCCTATCTAAAACACCAGCGACACGAATACAGCGATCGGAAAAACAATCGCTTAGTGACGCTGAAGTTAGGGGGTGAAAGGGTTACCTGGGGGGTGATCAAGGGGTTAAACCTTTATTAGGGGGGGTTAGGGGGCTACCCTGGACCTAAAGGGGCCTAATCCTAACTGCCCTGCAACTTTTTACAATCACAGATGACACTAAATGCAGTGATCAGTAAAATAAATGATCACTGCAATCAGTGACACTGTGATTGGGGGCTTTGGGGTGACCTGGGGGGTGATCTGGGGGTGACTGGGGGGTGATTTGTGTGCCTATGTGTACCTACGTGTCAGTGGACTGTTGGTGCACTAACCTGCTTCTTCTCTGCTCGGCGCCGGGAACGGAAAGACCGCGGCGAGGGAGATGACATCACTTCCTCCAGCCTTGTTTACATCACATGGCGGAGGAAGCATTTTCATTGGCCGGGAGCGATTGCGAGGGGGGGGGCGGAATCGAGCGGCCGCCCCCTCATGCCTGATCGCTCCCGAACACTTAACGGCCGCTCACTGCAGTGAAGGGGGGTCCGGATGGACCCCCCAACTGCACAAAGGCGATCACGTAGATCTACGTGATTCTGCCTGTCCGTGCCATTCTGCCGACGTAAATCGGCGGTGGGCGGTCGTTAAGTGGTTAAGGCTTATCTGTAGGTGCTGGAAATATTTCTTAAATGGTTTAGGAGATATTTACAATGTCCCCGTACTCTGATTTCTTCTGCACATGTGCTGATATATTCGGCGTACTATAGAAAGGGCATGCTCGGCCAATTCTAGAGGGGTCATGCAGTCACTGGCAGCTCCCGTGCGCACATGCGGGAGTGACGTCACGCAGCTCCAGCCAGTCACAGAGCCATAGTCTGCGGCCCCGGAAGGAAGAGGGGTGAAGAATGGACACTTCCTGTACAGGGGACAGCGGTGACATTGCAAGCTTCGGTTTCAGGTAAGTGACACATAATGGGCTACTATGCGATGCATAATAGGCCATTATGCTTTACCTTTGCAGGGAAGCAAAGAGGAAGTAAAACCCATCCGGGTTTACTTCCTCTTTAAACTTTATGGAATACACATATTGCTATTGTGGTGTCCTTCCATCCTTCTTTCTTTCCCTTCTCCTTCTTTCTTTCCCTTTTTCATCTCAGACTCTAACGACACCTCCTTTAGGTTATCTAAGAGACGGGTTTCAAATGTTTTGACAGGGGCGCAGTTTCAGTGCTTGCCATAGGCGCCATTTTTTTTTTACTAGATACGCCTCTGGTTGGAAGGAGAAGGTTCAGACATCCACATGGACCATTTGGGTGAAATTGCAGAGATGAATTCAGCTCAAGAGAGAGACCTGAGCAGGTCTGGGTCACTAGCAATACCATGTCACTTCTCACAATAGTAAGCAGTTCCTTGCCTGTTGTAGTCTCAGGTGGGGAGTAACAAGCTGTTACCACCAATTTACAATAGGGGCCTTGAAAATGATGTAACAGACAGGCCACTCAATGAGTCTTCTCTGTTGGTAGGTCACTGATAGTAGGGAGTTTGATACAAGTTTCTCTGCAAATCACATATGATAAAAGGAATGCAGAGGGTAGAGTCCTGTGCATAGCCATGCATGCGTGTATAATGCACTGTATGCGCATGCATAGGCAAATGCTGATGCACAGAAGCACCAGAGTTTACATGAGTATGCCAGCCATTCACTTTAATGGCAGCCTATACATGGCACCTGCAAGTTCCCAGGCATAGGAGAATGCAAAAACATTTACCCAGGGCAAAAAAAGAAAACAAATGCAGCCACCACATTTAAGGATTAGTATGCTACAATATAGTACATTTTTGTTTTTTAGATTTAGTACCCCTTTAATATAACACTTT
Source organism: Rana muscosa (assembly GCA_029206835.1). NCBI lineage: Eukaryota > Metazoa > Chordata > Amphibia > Anura > Ranidae > Rana > Rana muscosa. The sequence goes on along the minus strand of CM055120.1, from coordinate 215,956,441 downwards.
TATGCACACCTCTAGCATCTACATACAGGTAGATCAAAAGAAGACAAAGGAAGGCAAAGGCGTTAAATGACTCAATTACTTACTGTACACCTTTAAATCGTAATTTTTTTTGTCAACACCAGCCCTGTTTGAAGCCACGCATGTGTAGAATCCTTCATCAGATTTCTGTAATCTTGAAATTCTACATAACAGTTTAAATAATAGTAATCATGAAAGACATAGCAATTTGGAATAATTGTATATACATGGGCTAAAACAACACAAATACTGTATGCACATCAATACCTGTTAGTGAAAAATATTTAATTATTTGTATTCTCAGTTATCACTCTCTATCTGATCAAATATTGAGATATAATGGTCAATATATTTAATCTATTTATGTATTATTATGTAATGGTCAATATATTTTATGTATTTATGTGTGAGTAATTCATGTTCAATTTATATTTGGTTTTATCCATTGTGCTCTGAAATAACAATTTCCTATGAACAGTTGTTTAAGGGAAGCCAAATTGTCATTTGTGGAGTCAACTTGTTCTACTGTAAAAACTGACCAACTTGTAAAAAGTAGGGATGAGCTTCAGGACTGGATTTACCATGAGTTTGACTTAAACACAAGTCGTTAGCAGTTTAAAAAAAAAAAAAAGAGTCAATTCCCAAGAGAAGACAGTGATTATCGCTAGTGGCTATAGCAGCCGCTTGAGATAGTAACAAGAAAATCTGATCAACCTGGTACGCTAAGCCTTCCCACTAATGGTTTGAATCTCAACTGGTTCCTGCTGAACTTGCTGATATTTGAATCGTGTATGGTCGGCCTAAGGCATGGGTAAACCAGGCAAGCTAGTTGCAGCTGACACAGAAAGTTTTATTAAAGTTGAAGTAATCATAGCAACAGTTTCAGGCAGGCCATTACCATTATCAAGTCATAGGTCAGGCCTTGAAAAAAGATGCAGATTGCCAGACACTGTTTTCTTGCTGCAATTTCACCTATATAAATGATGTATAGTATACATAAATTGTAATTATGAATATGTTACTATGCATTTTTTTTTTCATGGGGGTGTGTGATTACAGAGAAACATTATCTTCATTAGGAGCAGTTAGCTGTACCTTTTGACCTTTACATAGACTCAAGTGGGAATTGGATAAACCCATGGGTAGAAAAAAATAAATAAAACATGGAGGTGCACACCAATGCCTCTTCATTGATGAGTTAATTCTGGGTGTTATAGTCCACATTGCACTACCTAGCTGTGCGACAAGCCTATGAGAGTGAAGTATCTGCAATGCACAAGTTCACCTGAGTGTTTGGCCTTGAACAACAGTATCATAATAATTAATATTGCATCTATGAAGAGTTACCTTAAGATTTTTCCAGAAGAAAGAGGTCGTATTTGTGAGGATACAGGAAGAGGAAGACCATTTTTTAGCCAGTTGATTTGTGGTGTTGGATCACCAGTTACAAAACATTCAATGTTTATTGATGTCTCCAAAGCTGCTGCCATTGACACTGGTTGTTCTTCATTATCAGCAATCTTGGGAGGAACTGAAATACAGTAAACAAATGATGAATACGTTTATGGAAAATACTAACAGTAAGCTTACATGTCAAAATGAGACACCATAAAGTTAAGGATTGTTTAGAGAATATTATATCCAGAAAAGCAGAGTAAATGGTTTTAATTGATTAGTCTTCACTAAAAGAGTGAAGAAAGGAAGAAAGGGACGAAAGCAAAGGACTGAAGATAAAGAAAGGAAAGGAATGGAGGGTGTTACATTTATGACTAAACTAGAATGTAATTTCCCAGAGCCACAAGCAAGAAAAACCTGAACTGATTTGTTTGGCAGTATGTACTGCTTTTTATCTAAGCTGCAATGAGAGAACATATAGGTCGGCCATACATTGGTCGAATTTTGAAAGAATTTCTTTGCACCAGCGCACAGGAGAGGCTCCTGACAGGCTTGCTTACTAGACGACTGATTCAAGATTGAAGCTTGGTCACGCTACCCTATCCGGGGGTTACACTGTGGACAGTCTACTTTTCTGCCCAGTTTATGCACCAGGCTTTGACCGATGCATACCCCTTGGCGTCTATAGCTCTACATACCCGAAGGAAACCCGTTCATCTGCTTACCAGCAGCCTGTGTTCTATTTAAATTACTCCGCTGTTGTCTATTATGATTTCTACTTACCCAACTGCCCATTTTCTATAGACAAGTTGCCAGTGTATCAGTATTCAGGGCCGCTTTGCATCTTTAATACGGCCTGTTTACTATTATGCTCTGAAGAAGCGTCACGACACGCGAAACATGTAGAGCAGAGCAAGACTACGTTTCTACACACCGGACCCAGGAATAAGGCTACCCACTTCCTATATAGACTGTTCTACCAAATGCAATGTTCAATTGTTGGATATGTGTCTCTTATTAAAATTTTGAGCCTATCTATACTGTTGTACTTTTTGGAAGTGAGATGTTAGCACTACCCCGGGCCATGTACCAATGATCATTATAATGAAATTTTCTGTATAAATGTAATTTTATATATTTTTTCTACTAATAAATACCCCTAGATTTTTACTTTATTTACCTATGTGCCGTTAAAAGTCCATCTTTTAGTTTAAATCAGTGTTCCTCCATTATTATCGGGACGTTGGCACATTTATACTAGTGCATCCACAGTGTCACCATGTGAGGATGCACATTTGAGCATTTCTCTTTAAGTTTTCTCCCAGGAAACAGTGTTTTATTTTTTATTTTATTTTTTTCAATTTCTTTATTAATTTTCAATATATCAAAATATAAAATTTTGTCAACAGACAATAACATTTTACATTATTTAAACCCAAAATCCCTCCCCCTTTCCCTCCTCCCACCCCCCCATCCTCTCTCATCCTATCTTTTATTACTTGCCGCCTCCTGCTTCTCCCCTTCCTCTGATCCCATCACTAAATTCTGTCCAAACTTTCCACTTATTTTCAAATCCTTCCATTTCCTCTTCTTCGCTCATCTCAAATATTCCATGTTATATATATCTTTTATTTTTTCACACCACTTTCCCATTGTGTGGCTTTCTACCTCTTGCCACTGTCGAGGTATTAGGCTTTTGGCTGCGTTCATCAGATGGGGTACCAATGTTCTCCTATATTGTTTTGTTGACATTTTAACCCCATGAAATAAACACCTTCACGGTTCCTCTGGTATTTCTATGTTCGTAACCTCTTTTATTAGCTGCAACCAGGGATGAGCCGAACACCCCCCTGTTCGGTTCGCACCAGAACCTGCGAACAGACAAAATGTTCGTGTAAACTTTAGAACCCTATTAAATACAATGGACTCGAACGTTCGAAATCTAAAGTGTTAATTATAAAGGCTAATATGCAAGTTATTGTCCTAAAAAGTGTTTGGGGACCCGGGTCCTGCCCCAGGGGACATGTATCAATGCAAAAAGAAGTTTTAAAAACGGCCGTTTTTTCGGGAGCAGTGATTTTAATAATGGTTAAAATGAAAAAATAAAAGTGAAATATTCCTTTAAATTTCGTACCTGGGGGGTGTGTATGATATGCATGTGAAGTGGCGCATGTTTCCCGTGCTTAGAACTGTCCCTGCAAAAAATGTAATTTTTGAAAGAAAAAAATGCATTTAAAACTGACTCGCGGCTATTAATGAATTGTCGGCTCCCGGCAATACATACAAAAGTCATTGATAAAAAAATAAAAAAAAGCGTGGGTGTTCCCCAGAATTCAATTACCAGGCCCTTCAGGTCTGGAATGGATATTAAGGGGAACCCTGCCGCAAATTAAAAAAAATAAATTGACGTGGGGTTCCCCCAAATATCCATTCCAGGCCCTTCAGATCTGGCATGGATTTTAAGGGGAACTCCACCCCAAATTTAAAAAAAAAATGGCGTGGAGTCCCCCTAAAAATCCATACCAGACCCCTTATCCGAGCACGCAACCTGGCCGGCCGCAGGGGAAAAGGGGGGGACGAGAGAGCGGCCCCCCCTCCCTCCTGAACTGTACCAGGCCACATGCCCTCAACATGGGGAGGATGTCCCCATGTTGATGGGGACAAGGGCCTCATCCCCACAACCCTTGCCCGGTGGTTGTGGGGGTCTGCGGGCGGGGGGCTTATCGGAATCTGGAAGACCCCTTTAACAAAGGGGACCCCCAGATCCTGGCCCCCCCCTATGTGAATTGGTAAGGGGTACATTGTACCCCTACCATTTCACGAAGAAAGCGTAAAAAAATGTTTAAAAAAACACACAAACACCTTGAAAAAGTCCTTTATTAAAAAAAAACAAAAAACATTCCAGCGGTGAAATCCAGTGTCCCGCGGCGATCCCGATGTCCAGCGCCGTCCGTCATTGGTTGTGCCTGAGCGGACCTGATGGGGAACTCCCTCTCAGTATTTTAAATGTATAGACCCGCCCCTTCTAAAGTTCCCCATCAGGTCCGCTCAGCGGACCAGATGCGGAACATGAGAAGGGGCGGGTCTATACATGTATTACCAAACTGAGAGCAGTCCCCCATCAGGTCCGCCCCCTCGGTATGTCAGACCCGCCTACGTCATTGGCTTGAGCGGGGAACTTCCTTCACTATGTAAATTTAAATTACACAGTGAAGGAAGTTCCCCGCTCAAGCCAATGACGTAGGAGGGTCCGACATACCGAGGGAGCGGACCTGATGGGGAACTTTAGAAGGGGCGGGTCTATACATTTAAAATACTGAGAGGGAGTTCCCCATCAGGTCCGCTCAGGCACAACCAATGAAGGACAGCGCTGGACATCGGGATCGCCGCGGGACACTGGATTTCACCGCTGGAATGTTTTTTTTTTTTTTTTTTTTTTAATAAAGGACTTTTTCAAGGTGTTTGTGTGTTTTTTTAAACATTTTTTTACGCTTTCTTCGTGAAATGGTAGGGGTACAACGTACCCCTTACCAATTCACATAGGGGGGGGGCGGGATCTGGGGGTCCCCTTTGTTAAAGGGGTCTTCCAGATTCCGATAAGCCCCCCGCCCGCAGACCCCCACAACCACCGGGCAAGGGTTGTGGGGATGAGGCCCTTGTCCCCATCAACATGGGGACATCCTCCTCATGTTGAGGGCATGTGGCTTGGTACGGTTCAGGAGGGAGGGGGGGCGCTCTCTCGTCCCCCCCTTTTCCCCTGCGGCTGGCCAGGTTGCGTGCTCGGATAAGGGGTCTGGTATGGATTTTTAGGGGGACTCCACGCCATTTTTTTTTTAAATTTGGGGTGGAGTTCCCCTTAAAATCCATGCCAGATCTGAAGGGCCTGGAATGGATATTTGGGGGAACCCCACGTCAATTTTTTTTTAATTTTCGGCGGGGTTCCCCTTAATATCCATTCCAGACCTGAAGGGCCTGGTAATTGAATTCTGGGGAACCCCCACGCTTTTTTTTTTTTTTTTATCAATGACTTTTGTATGTACTGCCGGGAGCCGACAATTCATTAATAGCCGCGAGTCAGTTTTAAATGCATTTTTTTCTTTCAAAAATGACATTTTTTGCAGGGACAGTTCTAAGCACGGGAAACATGCGCCACTTCACATGCATATCATACACACCCCCCAGGTACGAAATTTAAAGGAATATTTCACTTTTATTTTTTCATTTTAAGCATTATTAAAATCACTGCTCCCGAAAAAACGTCCGTTTTTAAAACTTCTTTTTGCATTGATACATGTCCCCTGGGGCAGGACCCAGGTCCCCAAACACTTTTTAGGACAATAACTTGCATATTAGCCTTTATAATTAACACTTTAGATTTCTCCCATAGATTTTTCGAATTTGCCGCGAACACCCCAATTTGTTCGCTGTTCGGCGAACGGGCGAACAGGCAATGTTCGAGTCGAACATGAGTTCGACTCGAACTCCAAGCTCATCCCTAGCTTCAACACCTCTTTCCAATATTTTTTCATTTTTGGACATGTCCACCATATGTGGGCCATAGTTCCCACAGCGTTGCATCCTCCCCAGCAAAGCTGTGATACCCCATTTTGATATTTATATGCCTTATCTTATCTGGTGTTATATACCAACGTGATAGACATTTGTAATTCATTTCTATGGTATTACTATCTACTGCCGAACTATGTACCATCTTCAATATTTTCCCTAGATGTTGATCTTTCAATCGTTTTCCCAGTTCTTTTTCCCATTTTACTATGAACGGCGGTATTTCTAGCCCCTTCATTCCCACAAGTATTTTATATATCTGTGAGATCCCATTCTTTATACTTGCTGCTGAGCATAAATGCTCAAAGGGCAGAACATTTTCCCCGGATCTTATTGGTTGTGGCAGTGTTTTAATGAAGTGCTCCAGCCGGGAGTACCGCCATTCATCTATCAGCAACAAATCTTTTCTGTGTCTTAGTACCTTTAGTGTATGTATTTTCCCTTTTACCGTTATATCCTTTATTTGTGCATTTTCTTTTTTTATCCATTCCACAAACAGTTTCCCTTTCCCATGTGTTTCCCTTAGCGGTATTAGTGGTGAATTAAAATCCCATTTTTCCTGTGTGTGCATTAAATCCCTTATTCCAAATACTTTCTGTGTTATTTTATGTGTATTCTTATTATTTAACTTATTCTTATTTTTTTTATTTTTTTTTAACTGCAATACATCTATATATTTTGAAATTGAGATTTAGACAATGTTCAAAACCCCCTATTTTTGGGGTATCTGTTTACTTTGCAATGTTTAACGGTGTGTTTGGGGGAGAAATTCTTGGTGAATGTACCTAACGTTTGGGATTTACTCCAAATGTCTGAACAGCTATGCAGTCCAAACTTAGGTTCAGACCAAACCAACAACTTATTTTTACTCGTTATTCAACGTATAAAATATTGCAGCACCTGCATACTGTACATTTAGTTTTATCACATTGGATTTGCAAAACACCTTTCTAATAATGTAACTCCAATTCATATCAAAAAGCATAATGTGCATGCCAGGTGCTGCTATGCTTAATGCAAAAGGCTGCATAGCCCAATGGGTAAGGCATAAACCAGTTACAAAAACAAGCATATAAGGATTCTCCATAACTTTTTATACAACATGGTCAGATCAAAAATTGTATGTCTGCTGGTCTATGCACTACAATTTGTATTTTTCTCCTGTATAATAAAAACAGTGCATATGTAGATTAAATTATATAGACTAATAATTATTTAGAAGCTTGCATACATACCATACACATTTAGGTGAAAAATTCGATCATCTTCGCCTGCTAAATTGATAGCTACGCATGTGTATTTTCCCATATCAGCTCTTTGAACTTTTAGAATGGATAGTATCTCCCCATTTTCAATTTTCCTTTAAAAATTACAACAAAAAGATTTCAATAAATATATTTTTTTGCTTTGTGCAACTGGGCAAGTATAACATTGGACAGCTGAAGAATTTCCACATGATATACAGTATTATAAAGCAGAATAATTATAACTAACTTTACCCTAAGGATTTTTCTCACCTGTTTGAGCAGTGTGACAAGATGAACAATTTTTTGTTTGCATGCAAATATCTGCTTGACTGTGGATTGATGGTGATTTAGGACTTTAAATATATGATTATAACGCTTCATAGTCTTATAAGCCCATCCCTTTTGTAAGCCCACCTAAATACTTCCTTTTATGTTCCCACTGCCTAAAACATGTTAAGATGACAAAAATGAGCAATGAAAAGTAGGGAGAACTCCTGCGCTGTCCTAGCGTGGGGTGAAATGGGTGATAATAATTAAAAAAGGGGGGAGGGGTTACTGCTGCCAAACACCTGTGAATCCAATTCTGGGAGACAGAGGTAAATATAAAACAGTGATGGTGTTAGCGCTGTACTAAACAAAGAAGAAGTGGGAAAAATGTGACTGATAACACATAATATTACCTCGTGGGAGTGCACTAGGAAATAACTTAAATATGGAAAAAAACAGCACCGAGAGCTGTGAATGGGTGGACACGAAGAGCCAGCCACATTCATACAACCTAATCTATACCTAAAAATATAAGTGATAGTGCAAAACGTGGTTGGATCCAAAATACAAAAGGTGTATCACAAATATTGACAGTGAAGTGAATATAAAGAAGTGATTCAAAGAAACGATACTAGTTCAAATAAGTCCAATAGTAATCTGAAATCCAAATATAAAGTGGTTCCCACCACCAACGGGAAACAGTCAAATAAAACACACGTTGTGTAGTGCTCCAAACTTTTCCCTTCGGTGGTACACCTCCGTGCCTGTAAGCAGCTCACCTTGTTGCTGTTTAAATACAGCGTGAACAGGTCACAGGGTGTTGGGAACTGATATCCTTAGGCTAGGCAGTAATTATTTTCTAGCAAAGGTGGTCTCCTTCCTGTTGCTGCAATCCTCTCCGATGTCACATAAAAATCAGAAAAGAAGGATAATCATAGTGTAGCTTTGATCCTGCATAGAGACACATGCATACGCTGGGGGTGCACTCACTTCAAAAGTGGAAAATGAGGGAACATCTCCACGAGCCCTGAACTCGTCGTTCCTTCGGCTGTATATGGCTCTGTGCAGGTCCCGGTGCAATGATGGATCTCAGATAGATGTAGTGCTCGGTGTTAGCGTTTTAAAAAGAAATAGCAAACATCGCATAATCCCGCTTAACCGGATAATTTATTCAAACATAAAACAATAAAACACTCACATTTAACAATGATGGTATTGCAGGGTATCCTACGAACGCCTCGTTCGTCTGCCTGCTCGGGTCCTGGTGTGTCAGCAATCTCCAATCCCTATGCGTATCGTCACGGGTCACGTGACTTCATCACGAGGCATTTGTAGGATACCCTGCATTACCATCATTGTTAAATGTGAGTGTTTTATTGTTTTATGTTTGAATAAATTATCCGGTTAAGCGGGATTATGCGATGTTTGCTATTTCTTTTTAAAAAGCTAACACCGAGCACTACATCTATCTGAGATCCATCATTGCACCGGGACCTGCACAGAGCCATATACAGCCGAAGGAACGACGAGTTCAGGGTTTGTGGAGATGTTCCCACATTTTCCACTTTTGAAGTGAGTGCACCCCCAGCGTATGCATGTGTCTCTATGCAGGATCGGAGCTACACTATGATTGTCCTTCTTTTCTGATTTTTATGTGACATCGGAGAGGATTGCAGCAACAGGAAGGAGACCACCTTTGCTAGAAAAGAATTACTGCCTAGCCTAAGGATATCAGTTCCCAACACCCTGTGACCTGTTCACGCTGTATTTAAACAGCAACAAGGTGAGCTGCTTACAGGCACGGAGGTGTACCACCGAAAGGAAAAGTTTGGAGCACTACACAACGTGTGTTTTATTTGACTGTTTCACGTTGGTGGTGGGAACCACTTTATATTTCGGTTTCAGATTACTATTGGACTTATTTGAACTAGTATTGTTTCTTTGAATCACTTCTTTATATTTACTTCACTGTCAATATTTGTGATACACCTTTTGTATTTTGGATCCAACCACGTTTTGGACTATCACTTGTATTTTTAGGTATAGACTAGGTTGTATGAATGTGGCTGGCTCTTCGTGTCCACCCATTCACAGCTCTCGGTGCTGTTTTTTTCCATATTTAAGTTATTTCCTAGTGCACTCCCACGAGGTAATATTATGTGTTATCAGTCACATTTTTCCCACTTCTTCTTTGTTTAGTACAGCGCTAACACCATCACTGTTTTATAAAAATGAGCAATGAAATTATTTATTGTTCTGCTACCTTCTTATACTAGAAGTATTTAGAAATGTGTTGGATTATTTCTAAGTGGCTACATAGCCAAGTAAAATAGTAGATTTTTCTATTCACTTGTACAGTATATCTCTGTTACAATGTCACGTATATTATTTGTGTATTTGTAGACATGTTTTTGGGACCATTCTATTACCTGTAAATCTGTGATTTAGCTGTATAAAAACAGTGAGGGTGTGTTTTAGTGTTGGAACCCTATAACAGATAGATATGTGGATAAAGTAAGAATTGAAACTAAAATTCCACAGTACAGGGTTGACTAAATATGACCCGGCTGGAATCCCATTTGTATTGTTAATAATAGTGCGTCTCTTATCAAAAAAATAAATAAATAAAATATCAACATTGCTTTACTATTTACTATTTACTGTTATTTAAAAATCTTACCTAATGTTAAGGCGATCATCAGTGTTAATGAGTTGGCCATCCTTTGACCAATGGACCACAGGTGTTGGGACTCCTCTGGTCTTACACATAAGCTGTACATCATCATCTGGCAGAGCATTGACTTCATTGGATGTTCCAGACCCAATAATGCTAGGGGGAACTTTAAATAGTTAGGGTATTTTAATATTGTATACGCCATAATGGAATAATTTGGTAAACCATACAAATAGGATGGAATGACTTGCCTTGAATAGCGAAGATGAAGGTTTTGTGAGTGCTGCCTTCTATGTTTGATGCAAGACATGTGTAATTCCCACTGTCTGTCAGCTGAGCCCTGGTTATCTTCATAATACTTCCTCCAGAAAGAAAGAGTATTTCCAAGGAATCTGAATAATACATATAATGATGATATGGTAAGTTTTAAATGTCATTTTAAATCTTCTGCATATAATCCCAATAATGACAACTTACATTATTCTATAATAGTATGTAATCACACAGGGGAGCTGACTGACAGCCTCAGCTGCGTGTATTTTCCTATGATTCTGTGTAGGGGGGTGTTCATTCCCTCCACTCTGGTTTCAGGTTTTATTGAGCTCTGTGCTCTAGCTGTGCAATGTGTGTGACATCAGGTCCCCACTGCCTGCCTTCTCCCTGCTAAGAAATAGCCTTTGATCTGTGTGTTTTAGGAGGATGTAGACAGGAGAGCAGTGGTGTTGTGTCCATAAGGGGGCACGGGCACCCCCTCTATGACCAATGGATAGATTTATGCATTGCATAAATCTATCCATGGCCGTAGCTGCCACCCCCTATTCAGGCGGCCAGCCCCTTTTCGGGCGCCGGGCATCTGAATTTCAGCGGCGGGGGGTGTTTTTGAAGAACCTGATTAGAGCCATAGGCTCTAATAGGCGGTAAAAAAGGTAACCTGCACGCGCCATGCTTGGCGCTTGCAGTCCACCCAGGTGTGTTAGAAAAGCACTGAACCGCCTCTCAGCCAATCAGGTGCTCGGGTCTGTTATACGTCACCTGATTGGCTGAAACGACAGGTGCTGTGATTGGACGCCTGACAGGAGGAGAGTACAGGAGGAGACACATGGAGGACCCCACTCGCCGCCATCACCCGCTGCCCCACCGAGACAGGGTAAGTGCCGGGCAGATGGCGAGTGGGTGGAGGGGTCACAGTGGCGGCATTCGATGGCATAGTGGCAGCATTTGATGGGCACAGTAGCAGTATTCAATGGCACAGTGGCAGCATTTGATGGGCACAATGGCAGCATTTGATGGCACAGTGGCAGCGTTTGATGGCACAGTGTCAGCGTTTGATGGCACAGTGGCAGCGTTTGATAAGCACAGTGGCTGCGTTTGATGGCGCAGTGGCTGCGTTTGATGGCACAGTGGCTGCAATTGATGTTTTTTTTTCAGTGTTTTTCAGTTTGTTTGTGCCCCCTCAAAAAATTTGAGCACCAGCCGCCACGGGAGGAGATTGCTCCAGATAAACGGGTACAACCTATGTAAGAGGTTTCACTTGGTACATATAAGAGTTAAAACCATTTTAACCCAATCTAGATGATTTTTTATTTATTTTTCTGTTAAATCTTTATGTAGTAACTAAGATCTCACTTATTTCCACTCAGAAGCATATCTAAAAAAAAAATTTGACTGACACAGAAAGACAATCAGTTTTATCATTTGAAGCCCTTATTACATTAACATTAAATCATTTACTGCAGCCTGAACATGGGTTTAGAAAAGCCTATCTTTGCAGTCTGTATCCTGAGTTTACTGCATCCACTATGAGTATGAGAACCTTAAAAGAGATGTGTCATGAGAAAGTAATGCAAGCTGTCACTGCTGACCTCTTCTTCTCTATACTAGATGCCATGTGGTCATGCTAATCCAAAGATTTTGATTTCACTAACCTAAAACCTTTAGAGAGATAAGAAACTCTACATGTTTTTTCTCAGCATTATTTACTGCATGCTTGTTCAGTGACTCAGAAAGTACTGCAGCCAGACACAGCCAGGCTTCATATGCAAATCAACACTGTCTCAGACCATTTTTGCAGTGCCAGACACAAGAGAACTTGCATACAAAAAATCGTGCTTAAGATCAATGTCCACCATTAGAGAATAAGTACACCAATAGAAAAATAATGATGCTTACTTATAGGATTTCCATTCTTAAGCCAGGTAATTGTTGGAGGGGGTATGCCATATGCATTGCATTGCAAGGTAACAGAGTGTTCAATGATTCCATTATTATATTCCACTTGGGGACCTTGTATACTGGGTGGTACTGAAAAAAAAGATTATTCCAAAACAACCGAAAATGTATTCCAATGCATTAAATGTATAGTGCCATGATATTGGCATATTGAAAACCAAGCCAATATAAAACAACCCACTAGTTTATGCCATCAACAGAAGATATGCTGTATGTTATATATGAGATATGATATTTTAGTCTAAACTATAGTATAAACTATAGTATAACAGTAGCGTGTACTCTGTTTTATTATGAAACACTCTAGGAATGTACTTTAGGATTCCTGGGCTATAAGGAATACCTTTGCGCTCAGCTGCATAGATGCTCCACTCATGACAGCTAAAAATACTGAAAGCAGTAAAGATTATTGCATAATTCAAACATTCTAAGAGAAATCTTTTTAAAGTACTGTATAAGGCAGTGGTTCTCAACCTGGGTGTCGGGACCCCCTTTGGGGGTCGAATGATGATTTGCCAGGGGTCACCGAATCCTGGGCTGCTCCTGAAGCCCGCATCACTCTCCCAGCAGGGCTATCCCTTGAGCCTGTAGCAGCCCAGCTGGGCTGTTCCTGGAGCCCACAGCCGCCAATGCAGCCTCTTCGCATTTCAGTTCACGGCATGGCTGGGGGGGGGGGCAAAGACTAGAGGTCAGCTGACTGGTGAGGTATGTGAAGTGGGAGGGGCTGCAGGAGACCCTATCTCCTGATTTTGGCATAGGTGTCATGGCTACGAGACACTACAAAGTCGGAAACACAGTGAAGCCGGAGACACAGTGAGTGACACTACCTATGATTATAGTTGCCATTAAAAGGACTCAGGGAGTGCTAAATGTCTGTGGGTTAGGGGTGAAAATTACTTGTCTTGCCTTGGGTGCTGATAACCCATGCTATGAAAATAATTTTACTGTTAGGGGTCCCCACAACTTGGGAAATTTTATCAAGGGGTCACAGCACTAGAAGATTGAGAACCACTGGTATAAGGCAATCAACCATTACTATTCGCTTGAAGAGTGGTTACTGTTCAAAAACTACAAGAAGAACCTGCAATCTGTGGTTCCATACCCCTCTATTTTAATACACATCACTCAAATTAAAATATTTGTGTATCCAAATTGGGCAAAGGAAGATCTTCCATAAAATTATAGATTGATTGTTAATTAGTAACCCTGTACCTATAGGCAACATTGTTAAAGTGAAACAGTTTGCCGGTGTCTCAATTTCCCTCCCTGTCATCCTTAAAAATGTAATGCACGCTCAATCCCGATCCAATCCAGGCTGTTTGCGTCTATACAGACATACAGCCCAGCCAGCCCCGCCCACCGCTCTCTGCTCACAAGTTTTGACTGACAACAGCAGGAGCCAATGGCTCTCAAGCCAAGCCTGGGAGACAAGGGGGAGGGGAGAAGAACTGCTGCAGATGTGCACAGTGCTGGATCAAGATCAGACTCAAATAAGTATTTAGGGGCTGGGGGGGGGGGGGTGTGCTGCCATTATTTATTTATTTTCTAACCTTAATGCAGAGAATGCAGAAAGGTAAAAAAAAAAAAAAACGTTTACCTTTACGGCCACTTCAAAGTTGAAATCTAGGCAAGTGGCTAAATATATAGTTTTAATATGTTTATGCAAATTTATTTTCCTGCCATAGGATTTGTAATTGTGTTCTGCCATTTTCTGCAACAGCAGCACAATTTGATCAAGAATATGTCCCTGTTGCCTGGACAATGAAAGAGCAGCAACACACCTATAAAGAATGCAAGAAAGCGTCACCCATATGTACACAGACATAGCACACTATGGATGTAAATTTGGTGAGATATGGCTTCAGCTAGGCTCTACACGTGTAGCAGAACCCCTCTGATGCATTTTGCCCACGTGAGACCTAATTTTGAAGGGTCATCTACAGAATTCTAGTAGGAAAAGGCTTTTCGACTAAGCATGTGGATGCTTTATAAAGAAAACAAACTGTAAAGCCCCGTACACACGATCGGATAACCTATGGATTTTCGTCCGATGGATTTGACCATCGGAAATCCGATGAAACTGTTTTTCATCAGTCTTGGCCACACACCATCAGTCAAAAAACCGACCGTTCCAAACGCGGTGACGTAAAACACTCCGATGAGCCGAGAAAAATGAAGTTTAATGCTTCTGAGCATGTGTCGACTTGATTCTGAGCATGCGTGGGTTTTTGATCCGATGGACTTGCCCATAGATGATCGGAAATTACCATCGTTTTTTTATCCATCGGAAAATTTTAAAACAAGTTCTATTTTTTAAAACCGATGGAAAAAAGACCAATGGGTACCATACACGATCGATTGGTCTGATGAAAACCATCCACCGGACGGTTTTCATCAGTCAAACCGATCGTGTGTACGGGGCTTAAGACCTTTTGTTTTGATGCACCTGGCATGCATTTAGCTGGTTTAAACCAAAGATTCAGTTGGTGAAGTTTATAGTAGATCAGCACTCCACCCGCCTCACTTTTTTTTTAATGTGATTTTTATTTTTTATTTTAAATGGTTGCTATTTGTTTTTCCTCCTCTTGGCATTTTTTCCGATAACTTTAGGATCACTTGTATTCTACCTCAGGGGTTCAAAAATAGCTAGTGAAATAATGGTATTTTTATATACTGGAAAATCATTATGAGGCAATGAACAGACACAAATATAGTACACAACTACATGAATGGAAGAAAACAAAAGCATTCAAGAAAAATATGCAGCTTTCAATAATAATTCAAGCCAGATGCATATATAAACTACTAGAAATAATAATGACTTTATTTGCAGTTTAGAAAAAGGTGTTTTATAAACTAAGCAACTTTTTACTTATGGTACAGTACTCTAGCATCACTTAAAAAGGGAATTAATGGTGTATTTTGAGTGATTACTGCTGTTGTACTGTTTATATTGTAGCATTATGTTATGTCTGTGCATGCTTCACCATTTGTAGATTTGTGGATTTGAATAGTCACTAGAGGAAGATCTGTTTTTCAGTAAAATCATTCAGATTTGTTGTATAACAACTGTAATGATCTTATGATTGTGGAGTGTAAACCCTAAATATGACTGCCCCTGTAAGTATAAAATGACAAACTGTGCACATGGATGTATATTGCTGCTGTATAGAACCTTTATTTTTAACCTACATGGTTGAAACAGACTAGTTTTTGTTGTTGTTCTTGTTCTTGTCTTTATTTTAATTTTTTTAGCCAGCATGACATTGTGTTGGGTACCAGCGTTGTACCACATGTGTACTGTTCTGTACATTTCCTCTTTCCCTTTTTTCTAGATTTAAATAGGTCTTAGTGGCTGTCATATTTTCTTTTTTGGATTTGGTGCAGACACACTGAAAGTTTTTAGCTGCCTTGTACATGCAATTTGTGGCCTTCTTGGATGTTTCTGTAATTTTAGGGAGGATAGAGACGCCTTCAGCTGAGCCTGCTCTCTGTTTGTTAATTTGCTATACATGTTTCATAGCTGGAAAACCCAGATAGTTTTGTGTTAGGGACCACACTTACCAAAGGTTCATTGAAGCTTCCACGTTTATTTGCAAATTTCGACAACTAGTCGATGAAACAGTTTAGTTCTTTTTTTTTTTCTGGCCAGCTTATTATAAATGATTATATTTTAATATAATATATAGTATTTCACAAAAGTGAGTACACCCTTCACATTTTTGTAAATATTTTATTATATCTTTTCATGTGACAACACTGAAGAAATTACACTTTGCTACAATGTAAAGTAGTGAGTGTACAGCTTGTATAACAGTGTAAATTTGCTGTCCCCTCATAATAACTCAACATACAGCCATTAATGTCTAAACCGCTGGCAACAAAAGTGAGTACACCCCTAAGTGAAAATGTCCAAATTGGGCCCAACGTGTCAATATTTTGTGTGGCCACCATTATTTTTCAGCACTGCCTTAACCCTCTTGAGCATGGAGTTCCCCAGAGCACCACAGGTTGCCACTGGAGTCCTCTTCCACTCCTCCATGAGGACATCACGGAACTGGTGGGTGTTAGAGACCTTGCGCTCCTCCACCTTCCATTTGAGGATGCCCCACAGATGCTCAATAGGGTTTAGGTCTGGAGACATTCTTGGTCAGTCCATCACCTTTACCCTCAGCTTGTTTAGCAAGGCAGTGGTCATCTTGGATGTGTGTTTGGGGTCGTTATCATGTTGGAATACTGCCCTGCGGCCCAGTCTCTGAAGGGAGGGGATCATGCTCTGCTTCAGTATGTCACAGTACATGTTGGCATTAATGGTTCGCTCAATGAACTGTAGCTCCCAAGTGCCAGAAGCACTCCTGTAGCCCCAGACCATGACACTCCCACCACCATGCTTGACTGTAGGCAAGACACACTTGTCTTTGTACTCCTCACCTGGTTGCCACCCCACACGCTTGACACCATCTGAACCACATAAGTTTACCTTGGCCTCATCAGACCACAGGACATGGTTACAGTAATCCATGTCCTTAGTCTGCTTGTCTTCAGAAAACTGTTTGTGGGCTTTCTTGTGCATCATCTTTGGAAGAGGCTTCCTTCTGGGACGACAGCCATGCATACCAATTTTATGCAGTGTGCAACGTATGGTCTGAGTACTGACAGGCTGACCCCCCACCCCTTCAACCTCTGAAGCAATGCTGGCAGAACTTATACATCTATTTCCAAAAGACAACCTCTGGATATGACGCTGAGCACATGCACTCAACTTCTTTGGTCGACCATGGCGAGGCCTGTTCTAAGTATAACCTGTCCTGTTAAGCCGTTAAAACTTGGCCACCGTGCTGCAGCTCAGTTTCAGGATCTTGGCAATCTTCTTATGGCCTAGGCCATTTTTATGTAGATTAACAACTCTTTTTTTCAGATCCTCAGAGAGTTATTTGCCATGAGGTGCCATGTTGAACTTCGAGTGACCAGTATGAGAAAGTGAGAGTGATAACTCCAAATTTAAAACACCTGCTCCCTATTAACACCTGAGACCTTGTAACACTAACAAGTCAGATGACTCCTGGGGGGGGGGGGGGAATGGCTAATTGGGCCCAACTTGGACATTTTCACTTAGGGGTGTGGTCACTTTTGTTGCCAACGGTTGAGACATCAATGGCTGTGTTTTGATTTATTTTAAGGGGACAGCAAATTTGCACTGTTATACAAGATGTACACTCACTGCTTTACATTGCAGCAAAGTGTAATTTCTTCAGTGTTGTCACATGAAAAGATATAATAAGATATTTACAAAAATGTGAGGTGTGTACTCACTTTTGTGAGGTACTGTATATAGATATATATATATATATATATATATATATATATATATATCAAAAAATACTTTAGTGGCCCTTAATATATTTGTGTACATTCACTCACCATATACGTTCACTAAAAATGTCTTCTTGTCTTGCCCAGCAACATTGGTTGCTACACATTCATATTCACCAGTATCAGATACCTGAAACACATATTTAAACAGTTATTTTTATAAAAATAAAATTTTCCAATTTTCCATAGCATAAACAAGTAAAAACTATATAACAAATGCCTGGCATTTTTGTGAAAATAGGAAAGGTATATCAAGCATTCACAATATACTTTATACTGTGTACTATTCAGAGATAATGTTAAGGGAAAAAAAGAACTGCCTGTTCCTTTCCACTTTTCACATATTTCAGTGTTTATGATTAATAATTAAAAAACATTTATGTTTTCTCTTAGAATCCCGAGTTAAAACCTTATCCCATAACCCCTACCCAATCACCCTACCTGGACATTCTTAATCTTCATTATTTGTCCTTCATCCAGAATAATGTAATTTGTGGATTCCAAGAGCATTTGACCATTTTTATACCAGTTAATGACAGCAGGTGGGACAGCATTTGTAAAGCATTCAAGTGACGCAGATGTAGCAATGTTAATGTTCACCTCAGTACCAGAATTTCTGCCACCACCTATGATGGTGGGAGGAACTGAAATAAGACACAAACATTCAGTTAGTCAATATTTTTGATGACGTATTCTTGTTTTTGTATCTACTGTACAAAATATAATTACAAAAACACACCAAAAATACTAAGGTAGAATGTCTTCTTGCTTTCACCGGCTTGATTGATGGCCACACATACATAATCACCAGCGTCTGTCAGTTTCATCTGAGGAATCTGCAAAACTCGACCACCTAAAATAAACATAGTTTTGATTACAAGGGGAATCAGTGGTGCATTCATCTGAATACCATTATTCATTTTCAGATTAGGTCAAGTGGTCTAAAATATACCGTATTTATTGGCATATAACACACACTTTTTTCCCTTTAAAATCAGGGGAAAATCGTGGGTGCATGTTATACGCCGAACAGGTGCCTCGGAGGGGAAGGAGGGTACGAGCACCGCCGAAATAGACAGAGCCAAATCTCCTGTATACTCGGCTCTGCTTGGCTCCACTCGCAGTCACGCCCAGTTCCGCCTCCTAGCATTTACATCCCGACATTGGATCGGTGTTATGTCCATCATAGGAGCCGGGCCAATGGGCGGGACTGGGCGGGACTGCGAGACGAGCCGAGTACACAGCTCTGTCTATCTCGGCGGCGCTCATTCCCTCCTCGGCAGGCAGATGAACACTGATCATGCTGCAATTTTGGGCAAGGCTGCAGATGGACACTGATCATTCTGGAACGATGGGCAAGGCTGCAGATGGGCACTGATCTTGCTGCAATGATGGGCAAGGCTGCAGATGGACACTGATCTTGCTGCAATGATGGGCAAGGCTGCAGATGGACACTGATCATGCTGCAATGATGGGCAGGGCTGCAGATGGACACCGATTATGCTGCATTGATGGACAAGGCTGCAGATGGACACTGATAAGGCTGCATTGATGGGTATTTAAAATGTAAGTTTTTTTCCTTAAACTTCCCTCCTAAAAGTTTTTTTCCTTAAACTTCCCTCCTAAACTTGGGGTGCGTTATACACCTATGCGTGTTATACGCCGATAAATACGGTATCTTTATATGAAATACCTGCAACATTTATATGAAGGATGCAGTATGTGTGCCTGTTTTTTTGACAGGAAGATAGTGAGCTCAGGTGAACTTACAAAACAAACACATCTCAAATTTGTGTCACATTCTGATGTTCATTAATAGTTTAAACCACAGAAATGGCACTTGATACTTACCATGCTCTAAAAAGTGTTGCTAGCCCACTTATGCTATACAGACAGTTGGAGACTAGTATGGCCAGGTCTCACTTTAAAATCTCACTTTAAAATTGCATTCATAGCTCCATATAAGACAATTTTTGCTACATTGATGTTTTAAATTACATACTTGATTATCCTTTCATAAAGAGCAATACATTATAACAATATCTGCTTGGAACCTAAAGCACAATTTTTTTACAAGTAACCTTCCATATTTTAAGTCAAACCTAAATATTTAAAATAAGACACCTTACTTAGCCATCTTAGCTTAGATTTATTTTTTCATACTCTGTTTTATATCTTAATGACAAATATTTTGCATTTGGTTAAGTGCAACTTAGTGTAGTCTCTATTCTTTATCTTTACTATTCTGTGATTTAGAAGATGTATGGACAAATGAAGAGACATGCTGACACATAATTACACTATTCATCATAAAAAAAAGAACACAAAAATAGTTACATAAACAAATAAAACTGACAAAAAGAAAGAAAAGGTTTAAAAACAGAAGAAAGAGCTAAGAGTTTGCTGTTAAGTAAAATCTGCATTTTCTGTTGTTCAGCTACAGTAATAAAAGGCAGATAGATGGGTCAAAACATCTTCAATGTAATGTATATATCTTCTGAGCCACATCTTGTATCAAATGCTTAAAGCAAGCAATAATAACTCATCAATTCCTTCTATTGACAGTGGGTGAACTTCTACCAGTGACTTTAAATAACTTCCCTAGTTGAAAACAAGATAAATACTAAGATATTCATTGTATGTAACCTGAATCCATTATGATGTGAGCAATAAGGACTCCCCACAACACAAAAGACTGAGCACTGTCCTGATTTGGTAGGAACCTTGT
Organism: Rana muscosa; assembly: GCA_029206835.1. NCBI lineage: Eukaryota > Metazoa > Chordata > Amphibia > Anura > Ranidae > Rana > Rana muscosa. Next base: position 215,935,944 of record CM055120.1, on the reverse strand, counting down.
TCTATGGAGTGGCTGGTGAAGGCTTTGCAAAAAACTATAGATCAAATTCATTTGCAGAAACCACATTTAGGTCACCAATTTAAATGACCAGGGGTTCCGTTTATGTGGTTTATGAACTCCACTATTAGCACAGTGGAAAGTCTTAAAGTGGTTGTAAAGGCAGAAGGTTTTTTATCTTAATGCATTCTATGCATTAAGATAAAAAGTCTTCTGTGTGTGGCAGCCTCCCCAGCCCCCCTAATACTTACTTGTGTCCCCTCTCTATCCAGCAATGTCCCCTAGTACTTTGGCCGACCGGGACCCTCATTTCGATTGGCTGAGACACAGCAGCGGAACCATTGGCTCCTGCTGCTATCAATCAAACTCAGTTAGCTAATCGGTAGAGAGAGGGGGCGGAGCCAAAACGCAGCTCAGTGTCTGAATATTCATTTGTTCTTTAGGAGACGCTGAGTATAAATAGCTAATACTAAAGCTCAAGTTTTACAGATTTTTACCTGGGACAATTAATAGATGCTTGCTTGGACTGAGGACATTGCCATCCTTTATCCAGTTTATTGCAGGTGGTGGAAATCCAGTTACATCACATGACAGGGAGATGAAATCATTTTCTATGGCAGTAACATTTTCAAAAGCATCCCCTGTGACTTTGGGGGGAACTGCAACAAAAAAATAGGAAGAATTACAGAGCACATACTGTATAATTAAAATGTTGTTTTGGAATTGTTACAGAAGTCTATTTTTCTTCCAAAGAATGTTTGGGTTAGAGTAGATACTCCAATGATTGTTTTTGACTTAATTTGCTTATTTAAAAGACATTTGTACTGAGAAAATATAAAAGCTACTGTTGTTGACATCCCCTTTGAAAATTCTAGTTCCCTAATAATCATGCTGATCAAATGGTTGCAGTACTACCTGCATCATTGATGAAGAACAAATATGCAGATAAGCAACTCTATCTTCATACTCCTGACTTTGCTGATCTGCATTCTTGTACCAGATCACTGACTGAGAAAGTCAGACACAGCAAGGCAAGGCAGCTAGCATTTTCAGAAGGAGGTCATGTTTCCTTTAAAGTGTTACTAAACCAGTAAAATCAATCTTCTATGATCCTCCTCTCCTTCCACTGACTCCTAATAATGTCCTGATAACACTGAGTCTAAGGAGTCAGGCTGCACATGCTCAGTTTGGTGTGAATTGCTAGAGAGTTTTTTTTTTTTTTTCTTGGGATGGTGCATGCACAGGGCCAATCAGCACAGTCCAGACAGAGGATCAGGGGACTTGCAGTCTAATAGGTCAGCCAGAAAACTCCTCCTATAAGCTTTAATCAGTGCTTGGCTGGACTCTGGTAGAAGTCACAAGACTGCTCTAACTGCTGAAGAGAAAAGCTATTTAGCAGTTTAAATATAATACTAAAATAATTGTACTTCCATGTTCTGTGTACTGTGGGAGACCAGATATTGTGAATGCAGGTAAGTGCAGTAACACTAAGATGCAATATTTAACTTCTGTAGTAGGCTTTTGCCCTCCTATTTTTAAAGACAACAAATCGTAGTTACAAATTAACCACTTGCCTACTGGGCACTTATACCCCCTTCCTAGCCAGGCCAATTTTCAGCTTTTAGTGCTCTCACAATTTGAATGAGAATTACTCAGCCATGCAACACTGCTCCTATATGAAATTGTTGTCCTTTTTTCCACACAAATAGAGCTTTCTTTTGGTGGTATTTAATCACCACTGTGTTTTTTTAATTTTTTGCACTACAAACATGTTATAAAAAAAATGACTAACATGTCTGTTATAAAATTTAGCAAATTCCTAATGTTGACCAAAATTTAAACTGCTACATAACCCAAACCAGTATATATTATTTGGTCTTTGCGAAGGTTATAGAGTCTACGAGCTATGGTGCCAATCATTGAAATTTGATCACACCTGATGTACTGACGGCCTGTCACAATTCTTCAGACACTAACAACCCAGGAAAGTACAGACCCCCCCCCCCCCCAAATGACCCCTTTTTGGAAAGCAGAAATTCAAATGTATTTAGTAAGAGGCATGATTTTTTGCCAAATGAAGATTTTACGCAGGAAAAGGGGGGGTATACCGACCGTGACAGTACTGTTAGTGACACATCACAGGACATACCCTTGTGTCTAACAGAGGCCGTAGTCAAGGAAAGTCTAGATAAACTTAATACAAATAAATCACCAGGACCAGATGGCTTACACCCGAGAGTCCTCAGTCAGGTTATACCCCAGACCATTGTTCCTAATCTTTGCAGACAGCATACTGACAGGAATGGTACCAGCTGATTAGAGAAAAGCCAATGTGGTACTAATATTCAAAAAAGGGCAGAGATAAATCCCTGAAAACTACAGGCCAGTCAGCCTAATATCAATAGAAGGTAAATTATTAGAGGGGATGATAAGGGACTATATCCAAAAATTGAAGAAAAAAGAATCATTAGTAGTAATCAGTAGGGATGAGCATCATGTTTGGGTCGAACATGAGTTTGACTCGAACATTGGCTGTTCGCCCGTTCGCTGAATAGCGAACAATTTGGGGTGTTCGCGGCAAATTCGAAAGCCGCGGAACACCCTTTAAAAGTCTATGGGAGAATATAAAAGTGCTAATTTTAAAGGTTACTATGCAAGTTATTGTCATAAAAAGTGTTTGGAGACCTGGGTCCTTGGTGTGATTGGCCCTTTACCCACGATCCATGATGCGCTGGGTCCCCGTGGATCCAGCCATCTTGGACACTTCCAGATGCACGCCCAGCGTAAGCATGGGAGGCCGTCATTCGGCTATAGTGCAGTTGGCAAGTGGTTAATCACTTAATCTAATTTATTAGTAGGGAAGAGCTTGTGTTTGTTCAAAACCGGCCACATGGCCATATTAGGTCAAAGATGTCACAAGCATCCCCCTCCCTCTGTAACATTTGCTGCAGGGAGGGTAATCCCCTGCACACAGCTCATTGGACCAAGAATAACAGCTGACTTCTAGGTTCAAACCCAAACCTGGTTTCAAACAACTGCAGGCTCATCCCTACTTATTATAAATGTAAACTTTACATTTTGTTAACATAGGTTACAGTAACTGTTTCTTAATGCTGTGTTTACATAGCACTGATGCTCTATATATCTAGTGTTTATATGTATTTTCTTCCTAATGCATCTGAACAAAAGGAATTGAGTATTCTATTAGGGGAGCTTTACCATGGATGTTCAGCCTGAACAATTTCTGTGCACTTCCTGCTACATTCTCCACAATGCAGATGTACCGACCAGAATCTGATAACTCAGTGTTTGAGATCTTAAGGAAAAACATAATGGTAAAATGTAGTTATAAATTATTATAGCATTATTCATTTTATTATAGGCAGTAGATCACAATTTAATATATAAAATAAATCTGACATAAACAGGCTTGCACCTATCTATTTCGACATTCACTTGGAAGAATAAGCCCATCCAGTCAAATTATATACCACCCATTGAGTGATTATTGGGTCACCAAATATGACCTGCTTTATTAGAAATCCTGTATTTTTACATAATGAATTCTAGTAACACACCCAGCAAAGTTGGAGAACAACAAACTGGAAAGTGGTTTTCATGTCCAATTCTTTATCCAGTTTTTATCATTATCTGGAGCTCCAGATAGTAATAAAGACCTCCAGATCTTTCCTCTTGGCATCCTGTGACAGTGACAACAGTGTCACAAGACAAAAAGTGAGGGTAAACTTGCAACAGGGACACATGGCAATAAAAAGCTGACATGAGTTCTAGCCTTCCTATACTGTATAAAGGGGCAGCACAGTGGTGTAGTGGTTTACACTTTCACCTAGCAGCAAAAGGGTCACTGGTTCAAATCCCAACCATGACGCCATCTGCCTGGAGTTTGCATGATCTCCCTGTGTTTGCGTGGGTTTCCTCCCACACTCCAAAGACATGCTGGTAGGTTAATTGGATCTTGTCCAAATTGGCCCAGTATATATGTGTACAAATGTGTGTCCCAAGCGTGTCGAGATCCTACAGGGTTAATGACCGCACCAGCCAAGCAGACACTGGCTGCAAAAAAGCACCTTGAGGCAATTCAGTTCGCATTTGTAGCGCTATACAAGTCATTCATTCATAAAGTCTTTTCATTTCTGTGTATGTTGCTGATTTCACTCATTTTCTGTCTGGTGTCACCATGACAGTACGTGAAGAAACATCTCTTTAACAGAGCCCCAGAAAGCAGTATAAACTGTTTTCTAACCATTCCCAACACTTTCACAAAGGTAAAAAAAAAAACATGTTGGCTGGACATACCCTTTAGCAGGTTAAAACATTTGCATGAAAAAAATGCTAATACCAACCTGCAAGTATCTTCCATCGGATAAAATATGATAGTGCTTTCCATCTTTAATGGCCTGTCCATCCTTCTGCCAGCTCACAGTTGGAGCAGGAATACTTTCCCCCACACAGTCCAGCAACACTGTCTGATTTGCCAGAAATGTTACATCCTCTGACAAATTTTCACTTCCCCCCTCAAAGGTTGGTGGCACTACATAAAAAAGCTATGTTAAAAAATGTATATTTACATAGAAGTTGCATAGATATACGAAATTGGAATGATGTGGAGGCAGCATGGACTCTCATGGTACAGTATAGTATAATGGGAATAAATTTTTCCATTGTTCCCTTTGGCAGCGTGCTTGATGGTGGAGATACTTTGTGGAGTGGACTGATTGGTATGTGTCACCCTTTGTTTGTTTGTATAATCTATTTGGCGTGTCCATATATGAATCACTGCCACAATATATATGTTTCTTTCTCTATAAATCCTGTTGGATCTGTTCTTTTCCTGAAATTCTGTGCAATGTCTCACATGTATACCTCTTGAAATATGGACTCTAATTGAGTACATTCAAGCTTTGAGATGCGATCTTAACATCAAGATGTGAGATTTCTCAGAGAGGTGAGTGGCCCTTTGATCACTCCCAATATGACTAGTCCGATGCTACGAATTATAAACCATTTTACCAACAACTATTTTTTTCTCTGTATACATTGTTTCTACTTTTATATAGAATTTCTATGTGGCTTTATGTGGTTCTCTGGACTATCCCTACCCATACCTGCTCTCAGTACCCCCCTGAACAACATATACTCCCAGCCTAACTGTATGCTCTGCACAGTAAAGACTATATAGGTGTGTACCTTCGTTTGAAATATTACGAATGCACTTTCTTCCTTCTTTAAATCAATTATTTGGATAACAATGGGTGTGAGATAGACACTTTGTCATGAATCAGATGTGATTAGAACTGTGCGTACTGCACAAAGTGAACCAGGCGTATATAGGTGAACAAAGTAATACTTTATTAAGAAACGTGAATAATATGTAAACGCAACCACCTCCAATATCACACAGTGCACAACAAACCAATATTAGACAAGACCCCAAAAAAACAATAATCAGACGGGTATATATATAGCCAAAAGGGAATACCGGAATCGTAGTCTCAGCCAAGCCAGGGTCATAACAGAAGATCAGCAGATGGGGGACAAGGAGCAATGGACAGGGAGAGGGTGGAAGGGATCAGACAGCAGTGCAGGGATCCAGGGATACAGGACTGACAGGAACAGGTACAAATAGGTTTGGGATCAGAGTCAGGTTCAGGTTCAGGTTCAGGTTACAGGAAACAGGTTCAGGATCAAGGCTAACAGATCAGGTCACAAGACAAAGCCAAGGGAAGGTATATGTGAACTTGCCAGGTTTTTATACCATTACCTGCTATCAGGTTCATGTGAAGCCTAACTGCAGGAGGAGATATCTGCTTCATACTGCCAGGATCCACCCGTGGGTGGACGCCAGTACTGTGACCCAAAGATCCCATAACACCAGCAGGGAAAGGCTCTCCTGACAGTTCCAAACTGCCAGGAGACACCTGCTGGTGAACATCAGTACTGCACGCCAAATATCAGATAGTATTACCAGGGGGTGGAACCTTTCCTGACAGTACCCCCCTCAAAGGAGCGAGCTCCGGACGCTTTAACTAGCCGTCGCTGGGGAAAGTCCATGACATCAAGCCGAGCAGCAGACAAAGTCATATCAGGTTGGGCATGAGGAAGGTCCATGGCTTTAAGCCGGGCAAGGTGCAGCTCGAGCTGAGCAGCGAGTACAGACACATCAGGCTGGGCAATACGTACATCAAGCTGGGTAGCAGGCACAGGAACCTCAAGTTGAGTAGCAGGCACATCAAACTGGGCAACAGGCACATCAGGCTGAGCAGCGGATACGTCAAACCAGACAGCAGGCACATCCGGCCAGACAGTAGCCACATCCGAGCAGACAGCGGGCACATCCGGGCCGACAGCGGGCTCTGGGTCGTCGAGCTGGGCAACAGGCTCCGGGTCATCAAGCTGAGCAGCAGGCTTCGGGTCGTCGAGCTGGGCAGCAGACAGGAACACCTCAGGCTGGGCAGCAGACAGGAACATCTCAGGCTGGGCAGCAGACAGGAACACCTCAGGCTGGTCAGCAGACAGGAACACCTCAGGCTGGGCAGCAGACAGAAACACCTCAGACTGGGCAGCAGACAGAAACACCTCAGACTGGGTAGCAGACAGGAACACCTCAGGCTGGGTAGCAGGCTCCGCAGGCCGGGAAACAGACCTTGGAACCTCAGACCGGGAAACGGGCACCGGAACCTCAGACCAGGAAATGGGCACTGGAACCTCAGACCGGGAAACAGGCACTGGTTTAGCAGACTGGGTGATGGGCACCGAAACCCCGGGCAGAGACACGGGCACCGAAACCCCAGGCAGAGACACGGGCACCGAAACCACAGGCAGAGACACGGGCACCAAAACTCCAGGCAGGGACACGGGCACCGGATCTTCAGGCGGGGACACAGGCACCGAATCTTCAGGCGGGGACACCGGATCTTCAGGCGGGGACACCAGATCTTCAGACTGGGACACCGGATCTTCAGACTGGGAGACCGGGACTTCAGACTGGGACACCGGGACATTAGGCTGGAAGGCAGGCACCGAGACATCAGGCTGGAAGGCAGGCACCGAGACATCAGGCTGGAAGGCAGGCACCTCTAATTGGGAAGCGGGCACATCAGACTGGGAAGCAGGCACATCAGACTGGGAAGCGGGCACATCAGACTGGGAAGCGGGCACATCAGACTGGAAAGCAGGAACATCAGACTGGAAAGCAGGCACATTAGACTGGGAAGCAGGCACATCAGACTGGAAAGCGGGCACATCAGACTGGAAAGCGGGCACCAGGACATCAGACTGGAAGGCAGGCATCAGGACATCAGACTGGAAAGCAGGCACCAGGACATCAGACTGGAAGGCAGGCACCAGGGCGTCAGACTGGAAGGAAGGCACTAGGACTTCAGACTGGAAGGAAGGCACCAGGACTTCAAACTGGAAAGAAGGCACCAGGACTTCAGACTGGAAGGAAGGCACCAGGACTTCAGACTGGAAGGATTGGAATATGACAGAGAAGAGGTAACAGTAGCTGGGGAAGGTTCTTTTGGGTTTGTAGGCAGCTGAGAAGAGACAGATGGGTAGAATGCAGGATAGGTACAGGGAGCAGAGACTGGATATGAGTATTTGGTTGGGAGCAGCAGATACTTGGCTGCAACTGAGGTTGACATGGGTGATGGGGAAACATACATTTTGGTAGGCTGGTGTCTGATGGCAGAGGTGGTTTGTTTGGCTGGGGCTGATTGCAACATATCAGATCATGCTGAGTGTATTGGTTGTACAAACTGTAGTTTTAAATCTCCCCGTCTAACAAAAGACTGAGCAGACTCAATGCACCCAGCAATCAGCTGTGGGGGACAGGCTGAGTAATGCTCACAAAAATCGGAGGGATCATCTTTAAAAAGCCATACTAGGGATACAACCTGATTCACATTAAAAGGAGGGGAAAAATCATCATCGCCCTCTGGAATGCAGGGCAGGGCCAGCTCAGTACAGGTCTTGATCAAAGGCTGCACCTCCCCAAACAGTATACAACCCTGATTGACAAGACGGTGAGCCAAGCGGATAGCTGCAAACAACTGGTCACTAGACCATCCTTTCAAAGCCTGGCGGCAATAATAATCACTTTCAGATGCCAGCAGGGAAAAATAAATAACCTCATCAGCATTCATGTTTGCAAACAAACTGAATCAAAATGGTTCCCCTGTGCAGCCACTTCTGATCAGGGATGGCCTTGGCTTTCTGTCATGAATCAGATGTGATTAGAACTGTGTGTACTGCACAAAGTGAACCAGACAAATATAGGTGAAGAAAGTAATAATTTATTAAGAAATATGAATAATATGTAAAAGCAACCACCTCCAATATCACACAGTGCACAACAAACCAATATTAGTCAAGACCCCAAAATAAAAATAATCAAACGAGTATATATATATAGCCAAAAGGGAATACCGGAATCGTAGTCTCAGCCAAGCCAGGGTCATAACAGAAGATCAGCAGATGGGGGACAAGGAGCAATGGACAGGGAGAGGGTGGAAGGGATCAGACAGCAAGGCAGGGATCCAGGGATACAGGACTGACAGGAACAGGTACAAATAGGTTTGGGATCAGAGTCAGGTTCAGGCTCAGTACAGGAAACAGGTTCAGGATCAAGGCTAACAGATCAGGGCACAAGATGAAGCCAAGGCAAGGTATATGTGAACTTGCCAGGTTTTTATACCATTACCTGCTATCAGGTTCAGGTGACGCCTAACTGCAGGAGGAGATATCTGCTCCATACTGCCAGGATCCACCCGCTGGTGGACGCCAGTACTGCGGCCCAAAGATCACATAACACCAGCAGGGAAAGGCTGTCCTGACAGTTCCAAACTGCCAGGAGACACCTGCTGGTGGACATCAGTACTGCACGCCAAATATCAGATAGTATTACCAGCAGGTGGAACCTTTCCTGACATATCTCCACCCTAGGAATTTTTTGAATATTAATTCCAATCTGTTATATCCTTATTTAAACATATGGTTCTTTCTTTATGAAACAGTTTTTCTATGCTACTTCACTTTTCCTGGTTCCCGCACTCGCCCGGGAGATTGCCTATTTTGGCTTTGAGACGCCCAATTTTCTGGTGCTGGCTATGTGGGTGAGTTTTTTCCTCTCTTAATTGACTACTCTACTTGGGTCTCTATCTGTCAATATTGAGAGACGTACCGAGGGGTTATACTATACCTTATTTTTCACCCATATAGATACATGACAGTATACCATGAAGGTTGGTTATGAGTTATGTATGCATTTTGATGCTAATATTATACATCTGTTTTATATGCTTTTTTGTAGATAATTTTCTGACTTAATATACTCCTGAAGAAGGGGGTAACCCCAAAACATGTAGAGTGTGCAACTGGAGCAGTATTTCTCAACTCCAGTCCTCAAGGCGCCCCAACAGGTCATGTTTTCAGGATTTCCATTATTTTGCACAGGTGATTTGATCAGTTTAACTGCCTTAGTAACTACCACAGCTGTTTCATCCGAGGGATATCCTGAAAACATGACCTGTTGGGGAGCCTTGAGGACTGGAGTTGAGAAACACTGAACTGGAGGAATAGTTTCTGTATATAATAGTGCGGAACCACCATATACATCTAAGTTCTTCCAATTTGTGTCAGAAAAGTGGATGCTCCACCTATAGTAGCATCCAGTGTCTAGTATCTACTTATTTAAGGCTTTTTATATTGTGTATGTTTTTGTATAATAAATGTATATGTTTTTTGTAAACTGACTTTTGTAAGTTGATATCATACCATGAGAGTCCATGCTGCCTCCACATCATTTCAATTTAGTATCTAGTAATAGGACGAAGGTACAATCATTTTTTCATAACAAGTAGTCTTTCCATATATTGCATAGATATACAGTAATTCAAATATAAAGCCCAACTCCAGACTTGTTCAAGTTTCTATTGGTCTTTTTATTATTCGTGCTTGGGAGATACCACCTCACCGTCTGTCAGGACAGGAAATGATAAAAATCTGTCTGACCAGGAAAAAAGCCAAAAACAAAATAGTTTTAGTACTGCGCAAGTATAAGAACATCTAACAATCTTTTTTCCTATGCATGCTGTCCTGTCCAGATAACAACTGTACCCCCAATTTCTTATAAAACAAAAAACATTTGGCTGGAGTTTGGCTCATAACATTTTAGCAAGGTTTCTAAAGGAAACATGTTTTATTGATTTAGGAAGATGGACACAAACAGAAAATGCCATAAGCTGACTATAGTAAAAATATATACAATATTCTCATCCAATACATACATATTTAACATAAATTCCTCAATGACCTCAAGGGAGAAAAAGGTTACAATGTGGTCAGGCTAACTCAGTATGTGAAATTCAATTATATGTAATTAAGATGAAGACACCAATTTTTATTTGTTTACATGATTTGCAAATAATTAGTGGAGTGCCAACACCTCATCTGCCTGGGTAACTTTTATTGAACATTCAATAGCATTTTTTACTGTGATTCATTTATGTTGATTATGCAAAACAATCAAAGGTGTTACAAAAACACTAGATTATCTTATCACATAATATCTGAACTAGTTAATTAAGATAAGGTTTTTAAAATCAGAGAATACCTACATAATATTCGCACATTATACTGCAGGGAATCCTCTCCTGCCTCATTTACAGCAACACAACTATATGTCCCAGCATCCTCCATGCGTGCTCTTGCAATCTGTAGACTGTGTCCACCTATTAATAAATTAATTTATAAGGTTTGAATTTATGATGTGTAAGTTACAATTAAAATTACAACTAAACTAAAATTACAATATCTATAAATATTCATAAATTTAATGTAGAGGAAATGTCATTGGGTGAAAGCATGATTTAGTTAATGGTATAACATTTCCTCCTGTCCCATTACTGTAACTGCAATTGGAGATATAGAAAAGCAGCAGAGTAAAAATGAATAAAAAAATAAAATAAATGAAAAACATAGGCTTCTAAAGGAAATTATAATGTGGTCAGGGATGGGATTACAATTGGGACAAGTACTGTAGATCTGTGCCTATTGGCAGTAGATGCAAACAGGTTGCTTCTCTTAGTTTACTCACCAAAAGCCTATTTGTTCTCAATGGAAAAAAAATCATATCATCCAATGTTTTTATAAACTAGGCCTGGACCAGCAAAATAAAATGTTCATAAAAAAGATGATCTCAGCATCTCTTCACTATGTCTCTCCACGACCCGCGGTAAGCTACTTCACATATGGTGGGAATTTCCACTGATACAACCCTACTGGACCGAAATACACAGTTTGATCTTTCAGATAATGACCTACACCCCTGACTTCCCACCAGCTCAATACTTACTCACCACACATCCTTACCCCAATTGGTCTACAAACAATCTCTTACCCTACACCTCATTAACACAGACAAAATATGTATTCCCTTACACTGGAAGGATAGCTCCCCTCCCAATCTTGCAGAATGGATGAAACGTGTAAGGTGGATCGCAGAAATGGAAGATCTAATTCAACAGGCTAGAGATACCCCAACGAAGTTCAGCAAAACCTGGACTTGTTGGACTCAATTCACAGAAGCAGCGGAATTCCACAACCTATCAAAAATGACCCTATAGCTTGAACTGGGGGCACCTACAAAGCATAATACGACTAATTGCAACAATTAACTGTATACTGCCACTCCTTCCCCTGTTTCCCACTCTACCCATCCCCTCCCCTCCCCAAAAACAGAAACTAAGGTTCTTTAATAATAGTTTGAACTATACCACATAGAGTACATTTTACTTTACTTTACTCCAATATATGAATAGGAGATTCCCCCCAGAAACCCTCCCCGGACGACCAGTATGATACACATGTTCTACCTGTGTCACGTACCTGACGGTGACGAGCCCGGTTAGCAGAGGGAGGCCTCCCTTACGGCTCCCACCGGCGGCCCCTGGTGGTATAACAGGAAGCACGGAGGTGGAAGGGGTACGAGTGCCTGGCAGGATCAAGAACTACCGCAGGTGATCAGGAACCAGCAGGTGAGGAGGCAGGAACCAGGAACTACAGCAGGTGAGTGGACAGGAACCAGGAACTACAGCAGGTGAGTAGACAGGAACCAGGAACTCAGAAGATGACCCGGACCGGGAGGCACAGCAGGTAGACTGGAACCACTGGGCAGCAGCAGATGAACAGGAACCAGCAGATGAGCAGACAGGAACCAGCAGATGAGCAGACAGGAACCAGGAACTGCAGCAGGTGAGTAGACAGGAACCAGGAACTCAGCAGATGACCCGGACCGGGAGGCACAGCAGGTAGACTGGAACCACTGGGCAGCAGCAGGTGAGCAGGAACCAGCAGATGAGCAGACAGGAACCAGCAGATGAGCAGACAGGAACCAGCAGATGAGCAGACAGGAACCAGGAACTCAGCAGATGACCCGGACCGGGAGGCACAGCAGGTAAACTGGAACCACTAGGCAGCAGCAGGTGAACAAGAGCCAAGGTCAGGCAGGATCGTCAGACAAGCCGGGGTCGGGTAAACTGGCAGGCAGCGAGGCACAAAAGGATCAGGCAATACCGAAGTCAGAAAACAGGCCGATGGTCAGGTACAGGCAGATAGCAGGAGGGTCACAGGAAGCCGGGTCAGATACAGGTAAACAAGGCACTTGGGATAAACGCTGTAGAGCAGACAGCAGGGACTGTCTGCAAGTGAGGAGTTTAAATAGCCCTTCGGGCGTCACCTGCGGGGGCGGGAACCAGGAAGTCCAGGGCGTCTGTTCCTGACAGGGTTTCCATGACATTGCCCCCCCCCAAGGGGCAGCCTCCGGATGCCCCTGGGAGCAAACTTCTCGGGGTGAGACCTCCTGAAGGCTTGTATCAGGTCTTTGGCGTGAATGTTCTCTTCGGGTTCCCAGGAGTTCTCCTCTGGTCCGTAACCCTTCCATTTTATTAAAAATTGACTCTGGCTATTTCTTCTTCGTGCGTCTAAAATAGCTTCTACCTCGAATTCCTGTTCCCCGTCTATGATGACGGGATCAGGGCGAGTCGGGGTCCGACCTGGGAATGGATTGGAGACTGACGGTTTCAATAGAGAAACATGAAAAACAGGGTGGACCCTCAGGGAGTCGGGGAGCTCCAGCTCGTAGGCCACCTCGTTGATTTTCCTTTTGATAGGAAAAGGCCCTAGAAACTTGGGGCCCAATTTCTTGGACGGGCAAGCCAATCTTAGATTGATGGTGGAAAGCCATACTTGGTCGCCCGGTGCCAGCGCTAATTCACCCCGTCTCCTCCTGTCGTAGACCGTCTTGTTATACTCCTGAGTTCTTGCCATGGCTTCGCGTAGAAGCTGGTTGTTAGAGGAGAAGAAATTCACTTTTTCCAGAACTGCGGGCACTGAGCACTCAGGGAGAGAGTTGGGCAGAAATGTGGGGTGAAACCCGAAGTTCGCAAAAAATGGGGTCTGGTTAGTTGCGGAGTGGATGGAGTTATTGTAGGAGAACTCCGCTAGCGGAAGCAGGGAGAGCCAGTCTGTCACGTACCTGACGGTGACGAGCCCGGTTAGCAGAGGGAGGCCTCCCTTACGGCTCCCACCGGCGGCCCCTGGTGGTATAACAGGAAGCACGGAGGTGGAAGGGGTACGAGTGCCTGGCAGGATCAAGAACTACCGCAGGTGATCAGGAACCAGCAGGTGATGAGGCAGGAACCAGGAACTACAGCAGGTGAGTGGACAGGAACCAGGAACTACAGCAGGTGAGTAGACAGGAACCAGGAACTCAGAAGATGACCCGGACCGGGAGGCACAGCAGGTAGACTGGAACCACTGGGCAGCAGCAGATGAACAGGAACCAGCAGATGAGCAGACAGGAACCAGCAGATGAGCAGACAGGAACCAGGAACTGCAGCAGGTGAGTAGACAGGAACCAGGAACTCAGCAGATGACCCGGACCGGGAGGCACAGCAGGTAGACTGGAACCACTGGGCAGCAGCAGGTGAACAGGAACCAGCAGATGAGCAGACAGGAACCAGCAGATGAGCAGACAGGAACCAGCAGATGAGCAGACAGGAACCAGGAACTCAGCAGATGACCCGGACCGGGAGGCACAGCAGGTAAACTGGAACCACTAGGCAGCAGCAGGTGAACAGGAACCAGCAGATGAGCAGACAGGAACCAGCAGATGAGCAGACAGGAACCAGGAACTCAGCAGATGACCCGGACCGGGAGGCACAGCAGGTAAACTGGAACCACTAGGCAGCAGCAGGTGAACAAGAGCCAAGGTCAGGCAGGATCGTCAGACAAGCCGGGGTCGGGTAAACTGGCAGGCAGCGAGGCACAAAAGGATCAGGCAATACCGAAGTCAGAAAACAGGCCGATGGTCAGGTACAGGCAGATAGCAGGAGGGTCACAGGAAGCCGGGTCAGATACAGGTAAACAAGGCAGATCAGGTCACTTGGGATAAACGCTGTAGAGCAGACAGCAGGGACTGTCTGCAAGTGAGGAGTTTAAATAGCCCTTCGGGCGTCACCTGCGGGGGCGGGAACCAGGAAGTCCAGGGCGTCTGTTCCTGACAGGGTTTCCATGACATTGCCCCCCCCCAAGGGGCAGCCTCCGGATGCCCCTAGGAGCAAACTTCTCGGGGTGAGACCTCCTGAAGGCTTGTATCAGGTCTTTGGCGTGAATGTTCTCTTCGGGTTCCCAGGAGTTCTCCTCTGGTCCGTAACCCTTCCATTTTATTAAAAATTGACTCTGGCTATTTCTTCTTCGTGCGTCTAAAATAGCTTCTACCTCGAATTCCTGTTCCCCGTCTATGATGACGGGATCAGGGCGAGTCGGGGTCCGACCTGGGAATGGGTTGGAGACTGACGGTTTCAATAGAGAAACATGAAAAACAGGGTGGACCCTCAGGGAGTCGGGGAGCTCCAGCTCGTAGGCCACCTCGTTGATTTTCCTTTTGATAGGAAAAGGCCCTAGAAACTTGGGGCCCAATTTCTTGGACGGGCAAGCCAATCTTAGATTGATGGTGGAAAGCCATACTTGGTCGCCCGGTGCCAGCGCTAAATCACCCCGTCTCCTCCTGTCGTAGACCGTCTTGTTATACTCCTGAGTTCTTGCCATGGCTTCGCGTAGAAGCTGGTTGTTAGAGGAGAAGAAATTCACTTTTTCCAGAACTGCGGGCACTGAGCACTCAGGGAGAGAGTTGGGCAGAAATGTGGGGTGAAACCCGAAGTTCGCAAAAAATGGGGTCTGGTTAGTTGCGGAGTGGATGGAGTTATTGTAGGAGAACTCCGCTAGCGGAAGCAGGGAGAGCCAGTCATTCTGAGCAAAGGAGGAGAAACAACGCAAATATTGCTCGAGGGTCTGATTTGTTCTCTCAGTCTGTCCGTTGGTTTGAGGGTGGTAAGCCGAAGAGAATGATAGCTCTATTCCCAGAGTCTTGCAGAGGGACCTCCAGAACCGGGAGGTAAATTGTACCCCCCGATCGGAGACTATATTAGCAGGTACCCCGTGGAGCCTGACGACTTCTTTAATGAACATTTGTGCAGTTTCCGGGGCCGAGGGGGTCCCTCTCATAGGAACAAAATGTGCCATCTTGGACAGACGGTCCACAATCACAAAGATGGTGGTGTGATTCTCAGCCGGGGGGAGTTCAACTATGAAGTCGATAGAAAGCATTTTCCACGGTCTCTCTGGAACGGGTAAGGGCTTCAGTAGTCCCCAGGCTTTGGATCTGGACCCTTTATTCCGGGTACATGTAGTACAGGACTCCACGAACCTCCTGCAATCCTCGCGTAGTCGAGGCCACCAGAAGGTACGTTGTACCAACTCAGTGGTCTTAGCCACGCCAAAGTGCCCAGCAAGGGCATGATCGTGGCAGAGCTCTAGCACGGTTATCTTTAGTTCTTCTGGTATGAATATCCTGTCTTGGTGCCAGAGTAATCCATCCTTGGTTTGCAGATCCAGTTCAGGAGAGGGTTCCTGTCTAGTGGTGGCTTGTCTGATCCGGGAGAGTAGGTCCTCCTGAAGTAGGAGAAAATTCCCAGGAGCGAGGATTGTATCGGGTGAGGAGAGTTCTTTGGATCCATGAAACATTCGGGACAAGGCGTCAGGTTTAGTGTTCTTGGCACCGGGGCGGTATGTCACATGGAAGGAGAACCGGGAAAAAAACAGGGCCCATCTGGCTTGTCGTGGTTTTAGTCTTTTTGCAGTTTTCAGGTACTCTAAGTTCTTATGGTCGGTGAATACTAAGATCGGGTGAGCAGCACCTTCAAGTAAGTACCTCCATTCTTCCAGGGCGGACTTAATCGCCAAGAGTTCCCGGTCTCCCACGTCATAGTTCTTTTCTGCCGCAGATAATTTGCGAGAAAAGAAAGCCACCGGATGAAGCAAAGCCTTGGTTCCTTGCCTCTGTGACAATATTGCCCCTACTGCAACCTCAGAAGCATCTACCTCAAGTACAAATGGTAGGGAGGAATCTGGGTGTTTTAAGATGGATGCAGAGGTGAAGAGCCCTTTGAGATCCTCAAAGGCCTTTTGGGCCTCAGGGGACCAGTGGAAGCGGGTACCTTGCTTGGTTAGCTGAGTAATGGGTGCAATGATGGCGGAGAACCCCCGGATGAATTTACGATAAAAGTTGGCGAATCCAACGAACCGTTGGATTCCCTTCTTATCCACTGGCGCTGGCCAGTCCAAGATTGCGGTGATCTTCTGTGGGTCCATCCTGATGCCTTCGCCAGAGATGATTAATCCCAGAAATGCTATGCTCTCCCGCTCAAACTCGCATTTCTCAGCCTTCGCATATAGTTTATGCTGCCGAAGCCGGTCTAACACACTTCTGACATGCCTGCGATGAGAGTCAAGGGAGGAAGAGAAGATTAGTATGTCATCTAAATAAGCAATCACAAAGAGATCTAAAAAGTCCCGAAGAACATCATTAATTAAATACTGGAAGGTGGCAGGGGCATTGCACAGCCCGAAGGGCATCACTAAATATTCGAAATGTCCGAACCGGGAGCGGAAGGCGGTTTTCCACTCATCGCCCTCCTTGATTCGGACCAGGTTATAGGCTCCCCGGAGGTCAAGCTTAGTAAAAATAACGGCAGCTCCCAATCTTTGGAACAACTCTGGTACCAGAGGAAGAGGATAACGATTTTTAATGGTGACCTTATTTAGTTAACGGTAGTCCACACATGGCCTGAGGGTATGGTCCTTCTTTTCTACAAAGAAAATGCCTGCGCCTGCTGGCGACGTTAAAAGGTTCTCATCGATGTAGTCCTTCAGGGCCCCCTGTTCCACCTCCGTTAAAGGGAAAATCCTACCGAAAGGAATAGCTGCTCCGGGAAGTAGATCAATAGGGCAGTCGTAGGCTCGGTGGGGTGGTAGTGTCTCTGCCCCCTGTTTACTAAACACATCGAGAAAGTCCAGGTAAGCGTCAGGGATGGCCTGACGTATTCCGGCCTCAGTGTCGGTACACATTAAGGTGGCAGGCCCAGGGGGTTTGTGTGAGCCACAGGACTGTTGGCAGTAGGAGGAAGGAAACGTGATCACCCCCGTGACCCAGTTAATGGTAGGATTATGGGCTTGTAGCCAGGGCATACCGAGAATTATGGGGAACAGTGGAGAGGAGATAATATCCAGCCGTAGATATTCTCGGTGCACCCCGGTAGAGGAGAAGACAGTGACAGGTAGGGGAGCCGTCTCTTCGACCACGGGCCCCGACTTGATAAGGGACCCATCAGCCAGGTGAACCCGTAGTCCATGGGTCTTGGGAAGTAGAGGAATAAGTTGAGTACGTGCAAAAGTTGAGTCCATGAAGCAACTACAAGCCCCAGAGTCAATAATTGCGACGACTTGCAGGGTCCTTCCTGGGAGCTGCAGGGAGATAGAAAGAGCGAAGTGAGAGGAGGATTTAGTCTGAGGGTTGATCACAGCAGGGAATACTGCCAAGCACTTACGGAACTTCAGGGGACAGTTCCTAACGAAGTGACCGGGCTCCCCGCAGTACAGGCACAGGTTGTGCGCGCGTCGGCGTTGGCGTTCCTCCGGAGTAAGGGAAGGGCGGAGGACCCCAAGCTGCATGGGTTCAGGAGCATCGTACGAGGGGGTCAAGGGTGCTGCAGAAGCTGGGTGCGGATGACTGGGGACCCGGGGAAGCATCCAGGTCGGCCGGGTGAAGCCCGTGGCCCTCTCAACCCTCCGTTCCCTCAGGCGTCGGTCGATCTGAATTGTCAGATCGATCAGTAGGTTCAAATTTTCTGGTATTCCTACCCTAGCCAGTTCGTCCTTCAATGGGTCAGAAAGGCCTATGCGAAACTGGTGACGGAGGGCAGCGTCATTCCAGCTGGTGTCTGCGCTCCAGCGCCTGAATTCAGCTACATAATCTTCCGCTGCTCTGCGTCCCTGCTGAAGGGTCCGCAGGGCGTTCTCTGCAGTGACCGAGAGCTGAGGGTCCTCGTACAATTGGGCAATGGCGTCAAAAAAAAGTGTAAGGC
This sequence comes from Rana muscosa, assembly GCA_029206835.1. Classification (NCBI taxonomy): domain Eukaryota; kingdom Metazoa; phylum Chordata; class Amphibia; order Anura; family Ranidae; genus Rana; species Rana muscosa. The sequence goes on along the minus strand of CM055120.1, from coordinate 215,917,444 downwards.
TGTCCAAGGACGCATCTTTGCGTTCTAGGAGGCGGTGGGCCCAGTTCTGTGGGTCTCCGGAAAGCAGCGAAATTACAAAGCTAAGGAAAAGGTGCGGGGCTGTAAGGCAAAGTACAACTCACAAGAGTTCCGGAAAGCCCTGAACTTGCTCCGGTCCCCGGAGAATCTTTCGGGTGTAGGGACCCTGGGTTCAGGGGGAAGCATGACCACCTCCTGCCCCGGCGGAAGAAGTGGAGGCACGTGGACCCCCTTGAGCTCCATCGGGGTTGGTGAGGGCCCGCACTTGTCCTTCCAGGTGAGTGTAGCCTTGCTGGAGGCTCTTAACGGCCTCGGTCAGTCCCGCCAGGTGTCGGCATAGTTCCTCCATAGGTGAGGCTCCCTGCTCGGGCTCAGACATGGCTGTCTGCTACTGTCACGTACCTGACGGTGACGAGCCCGGTTAGCAGAGGGAGGCCTCCCTTACGGCTCCCACCGGCGGCCCCTGGTGGTATAACAGGAAGCACGGAGGTGGAAGGGGTACGAGTGCCTGGCAGGATCAAGAACTACCGCAGGTGATCAGGAACCAGCAGGTGAGGAGGCAGGAACCAGGAACTACAGCAGGTGAGTGGACAGGAACCAGGAACTACAGCAGGTGAGTAGACAGGAACCAGGAACTCAGAAGATGACCCGGACCGGGAGGCACAGCAGGTAGACTGGAACCACTGGGCAGCAGCAGATGAACAGGAACCAGCAGATGAGCAGACAGGAACCAGCAGATGAGCAGACAGGAACCAGGAACTGCAGCAGGTGAGTAGACAGGAACCAGGAACTCAGCAGATGACCCTGGACCGGGAGGCACAGCAGGTAGACTGGAACCACTGGGCAGCAGCAGCAGGTGAACAGGAACCAGCAGATGAGCAGACAGGAACCAGCAGATGAGCAGACAGGAACCAGCAGATGAGCAGACAGGAACCAGGAACTCAGCAGATGACCCGGACCGGGAGGCACAGCAGGTAAACTGGAACCACTAGGCAGCAGCAGGTGAACAAGAGCCAAGGTCAGGCAGGATCGTCAGACAAGCCGGGGTCGGGTAAACTGGCAGGCAGCGAGGCACAAAAGGATCAGGCAATACCGAAGTCAGAAAACAGGCCGATGGTCAGGTACAGGCAGATAGCAGGAGGGTCACAGGAAGCCGGGTCAGATACAGGTAAACAAGGCAGATCAGGTCACTTGGGATAAACGCTGTAGAGCAGACAGCAGGGACTGTCTGCAAGTGAGGAGTTTAAATAGCCCTTCGGGCGTCACCTGCGGGGGCGGGAACCAGGAAGTCCAGGGCGTCTGTTCCTGACAGGGTTTCCATGACAACCTGAGACGTAGGGCACTTCAAGTATACTGCTCGGAGAGCCAGTACGATTACTTGATAAAACCCAGTTGCAATCAGCTTCACCCATTCACAGGTTGCTCCCAACAGGGGTATTTGGGTGCTTTGGTGGCTTGTTCGGCTTCTCCACAAACGCTTTCTAGAGTATCTCATATGTTATATGTCTCGTCTTGACTCTCATTGGGCTTGACCCTAATGGGTCTTTATGTCTAGATACATTGATATGTCTAATTGATGCTTACTACCATTATCGTTATTTTGAATGTACTTAAACTGTATTATGACTGTACTTCAGTATCTTGCTTTATATTTTTTTTTTCAGGACAGGGGTGATGCCTTGAATGCCAAAGGTTGTGCAATGGGAATATGGCCCTAAGTACTACTCTCAGGGGTTTCAGGCTTTCACAGGATGTCATTGCACATACTTACAATGATTTCTAAATAGTGTTTGCTTTCTGCCAATAACCCTTAAGATCAATAAGCAGAAATTACTATTATTATTATTATTATTATACAGGATTTATATAGTGCCAATAGTTTATGCAGCGCTTTACAACTTGAGGGTAGACAGTACAAATACAATACACTTTAATACAGTAGGAATCAGAGGGCCCTGCTCCTTAGAGCTTACAATCTAAGAGGGAAATCAGGAGAGACACCTGCAACAAGTAGCCTACTAATGCCAACGTGCTCATAGCCTTATATAAGTACTGATCACTAAAAGGCACCCTAATTATGTGCATAGAAGACAGAATCTTGGGTATCTGTAAACAGTGAACCAAAAATAAGTAAAAAGAGATGCAGGTTGCATGCCCCCAATGATACTAGTATATGTTTAACCTTTCTCTGTAAATAATTCTGAAAAAAGCTTTCAACAATCCTTGTGACTTATGACAGTATCATAGTGAAACGTAGAATGAATAAGTACCTGGTAATATAAATGTCTTGTCACTGGAAGTTAGAACCTTGCCATCTTTATACCATGTGATAGTTGGTGGTGGAATGGCATTCGTTTCACAATACAGAGTAAATGGATTGTTGACAATAACATCTTTGCTCTCTCCGATTCTTTCCACAATGCTGCTGTCAGTATTCAGCAGGAGGCTAGACAACTTCGGGAAGTTTGGAGGCACTGGATAAGGCAAAAAGAGAGATAGTATTAATCTAAAAACATAATTAAAAAAACAACTCTATGTTTCCAAGAAACTGATTATTTCCCACTGATCTCATTTCAAGTAGAACTATAGAATGCAACATGATTATTAATAGTGCATCACTTTCTGTAAGTTTTTCTCTCCTGCAAAGTCCCAAAATATCTGTTGATCCTGCCAGTGAAGTCCACCTAAGGCAGCTTCCTGTGACGGTGTGGCAACAATGCTGCACTACTTCTAAATTCAAAATAGATTTGCCACCCTTATGTAGGCTGTGCCTGCTTGTACTACAGTGGCACTAAGAAAATGTTTCATGGGTTGTGGCTATTAGCCTTGTCACTGCTTGTAGTTTGTGACTCAGCAGCTAGCCACACCCAATCCTGTCCATTGATATTCTGGATTTATCAGCTGCTGCATCACTTTTAGAAACTCTCCCACTGTGAGCTGCAGTGTTTGAGAGAAGGAGCATGTGAAACACAAATAAAGGAGGATTTGGCTCAGTCAGGAAAGATACAAGTTTTTTTTTAATTTACATTATGAGGCTTGTGCATTATAAAGTAACTGGATTTGGTACCGGTTGAGACTGTCATGCAAGTTGTACTTTAAGTTAAATTCTCAAAATGTATACTATCTATCAGTCTGTGGATGGGCCTTCATTTTCTGAATTTGCTGATAATAGTAAATGGCACTCTAATTTGTTTCAGTCAGTGATTCAACCCACATCCCTTAAAATAGATTTTACAAGAACTGTTTGCTGTTTAGATCTGATGACAGGTTTTAGAAGTTATAACTTATAATGATAGTAACAACTTCTGTCATTTGAAACTGTACAAAAAGCACAGAAGGCATGTACCAGCAACTAGTAAGGGGCTGTACATACTATGGTGTATATAAAAAAAAAAGAACAAACTAAAACCATACTTAAGTTTTCTTTCCAAGGTGTCAGTATAGTCTTAGAGACATTCAATGCTTACAATATCCAGGAAAAAAAATATGTTGATGAAAAGTAAAGATACAGCATGCTGGTACCACCACACATCAGGTATTGTGTTTTCAAAGCCTATACACGTGATGCAAATACATATTATTTTCATTTAATTAAAAAAAAATGTTTAAAAAAAGCATTTTTTTATATTGCTTATAGATCAATGGAAAAATCCCAACATGTGTTCTCATGGTTCTTTGAGTGATTTCTTCCTCTGTGCCACCCAAACTGGTCAAAGCTACACAGAGCTCTTGCTAATAGTGTCTGAAAAAAACACCAGACCACTAATGCTGCTAAGATTTATAGGTTGAGTTTTTTTTTTACAAACGATATTCACAAATCTCATTCTACCCACTACTCTGAAATTAGGAATAATCCCCTTACTTTTGTGGTATGTGATGGAATGGTACACATTGATACCTTCTGTTATAATAAGGCTCTAATCTTCTATGCACTAGTTCAATGGGATGGCTTTTGGTTCCTTTTATCCCTTCTCACCATAACCTTCTGGGTTATACCCTCATTAATTACAATTTGTAGAAGTGTTGAAAATATTAAAAGCGGTTTCTAACCTTGTATATTGACGTCAAAATCAAGTTCATCTTCTCCAGCAACATTGGAGGCCACACATGTATAACGTCCTGTATCAGACAAGTCTGCTTTATCTACATTAAGCTTGTTACCATTAACTATTAGACTTCTAGGATCAAGTGGCTGTTGAAAAGTATAGTACAGTTATGTTAATATGACTGTAGTAGATAAAACTATAATCAATTCTGGTTGCAAACAGTTAAACATCAAGTTATAGAAAAAATTAGCAATGGCTCACAAAATATTTGTGACTTAAGCTGGTTTTAAAGCAGCTTTTTCATCCTAGAACCATATGAGGAAACTAAACAGCAGAAGCTTGGTTATGTTAACTTACTGAAATAGGGTGTTGTGTAGATGGTCAGGTTCTGACTAGGACAAGCACAAGCAGGGTAATAGACATATATTGGTTTTGGTCTACCACTTACTCCTGCAAATTAGCAAAACATCTACACAAACTGAACACCAACTGTTTTAAAGGGACTGTAGATTGGACATATAAAACTATTACCCTTAAATTTGTATGCAAGGATATGGGCCCTCAAATAGTGGAATGGGCCAAACCATGAGCAGACACTGGTCTGATGTCAAATCTGGACAACAGTTAATAGACAGTCAAGCAGCGAAGATTTAGGACCATTTTTTTTGTATAAAATTTTCAGGTGCTGTGCCAAATCACACAAGTGTTTAAGCCACTTCTAAATATTGCAAAAAATACAGGATTTGTTTTAACGTTCATACAGTTTTGGTGCCTTTTATTCAAGCTTTTCAGTCATTTGGAATACTTTTCCATTTAATAACATAGAGCTCCCAGATTATTCATATTTAGTTAGTTTACAATGCTTTGTGGAAGTGCTTTCTAGGTTCTTATTTTCTTTCTAAAAAATTTTAGGGCTTTTCCAAACATTTTAGGTTCTCCAGACTGCCACAATAGACTAAGGCTAAATGTTATAATTTGTAGGCTTAGACTAAATTTTATTATTTGTATACTAGGTGAAAACTTTACTATTTGAGAAACATGGGCTCTCATGCTAGTTTTGCCTTAAAGGCCCCAAACAATGACTGGGTATAGAGTATAACTGGTACTGCTGAAGAATTAAACCATGTGCCAGATATTTGCCACATGCTTAGTTGCATGTTTGTTTGTATCTTTTGCTTTCCAACAGACAGTAGTAGATGTTTTTTTTTTCTATTCAAAACTGTAACATATACAGCACAAATTAATCAAACTCAAGGAGACAATAAAACAGAGATGGAAATAAATGTCACACACCTGCCCATCTTTGTACCACCTAACTGTGGCCACTGGGAAAGCCTGCACATTACATTCTAATGAAATGTTTGTGCCCACTTTAGCTTTTATCTGCTTGGATAAATATCCGGTTCCTGCTAGATTATCCTTTGTAATTCGAGGAGGAGCTGGAAACAGGGAACAGAAAGAGTCAAAAGGCATTATTTGGGCTTATGGATGCTAAAATCTTGTTGGTACTTGTTTTTAGGTCAACGTACTGTAAACTTTCAAATTATAATGATGTTCCGCCATTCCTGCCACATTAGCTGCAATGCAGCTGTACTTTCCAAAGTTGTCTTCTTGGGCCTTCAAGATCTGTAGAGTATGCCCTCCTGTACAGAACACACAATATACATATATAAAATAAGCAATATATAATAATATATTTTTAAAAAAACACTATTTCCAATACATCCATTTATTTTTCTTAGTTAAAGCCTAATCCTGTAGCTAAAATAAAAAAAAATAAAAAAAAAAAATCAGCAGAAGGGGCATAATTTACAGTCAGTAGGCTACATCCCTTATGTTGATTCCTCTTCTGTTTGTAGAAATTTTCCTCCATCCATGCCTCCACACCCCTGCTGCTGTAATCTCCTGGTGTGGTGGGGATTGACACAACTAAGGGGATCTATGAATGGAGGGGTGGAGCTATCATCCATCCATCATCTATTCGTAGATTGTTTTTAATTCATAGAAACTATAGTACGAATTATATGAGGTAGAAAGGGCAGATATAGTTGGGATGTCTTGATGAGAGCCTGTGACAGCCACTTAGTTGTATTAACCACCCTTGCACCGGAAGATTATGGAGGGGGGGCATGGACTGAGATAGATTTCCACGAAAAGAAGAGGAATCAGTACAATGGACACATCCTACTAACTGTAAGTTATGTCCCTTGTGCTGGTTTTATGGTTTCTTTGATTATAGCTACACTTATGCCGCGTACACACGCTCGGAATTTCCGACAACAAAATCCGAGAGCTGGTTCTCAAATTTTCCGACAACAAAATCCGTTCTTGTAGATTCCGAGCATGCGTAGACAATTCTGATGCACAAAATTCCACGCATGCTTGGAATCAAGCAGAAGAGCCGCACTGGCTATTGAACTTAATTTTTCTCGGCTCGTCGTACGTGTTGTACGTCATCACGTCGGCTCGTCGTACGTGTTGTACGTCACCGCGTTCTTGACGTACTGGATTTCCAACAACATTTTTGTGACCGTGTGTATGCAAGACAAGTTTGAGCCAACATCCGTTGGAAATAAATCCACGGTTTTGTTGTCGAAATGTCCGATCGTGTGTCTTTAGTCTTTAAGGCTTTGCAGACAAATGTATATAACAGATTATATATGCTCCTAAAACTACATTTTACATGTTATAACTATTCCAAAAAAAATCACTTGGCTATATACCCCTAATGACACGTGTAAGACAATTCATATATGTGGTTGATCCGTGATGTACACCCATATGAGATGTATCGTGAAATACTGTACATTATCTGTTTGTCCAGACCAGAGAAAGGGGTACTATATTGTTACTCAAATTGACCTAACACCTTGTACAGTATGTCTTAGTTCCATACTAGTTTGTAAAGGAATGTAAGACTAGTCCTCACCTGGATATGGCAGATGCAATGGCAAGATTCCTGCCAAATGGTGCCCCTTACGGCTGGTATTCAAACCACTTCACGGTTTTCTCATATATCCAAGACTGAGAAAAAAATGCTCTCCGTTGTAGTGATGGTGCTTCATAATTAGATATAATGTAATGTAAGTTGACTTATCATGTCTTCACTTCATGTCAGGACAAGTGCCAGTATACGCTGTGTCACACTTTGGCAGATAACTAGGTAACTTTTGATATAAGTATCTGTCACCTCTACTGTATATACACAGGCATAATGGGGCAAAAGCCCCTGAGGTACTTATCAGTCTCCACATGATCCCAGTTGATCTTGGATGTCGTTACCGGAGGGGCAAACAGGCATTAGTCCCTACTTACCTTCTCTACTCTATTAAAAAAAAGTTCTGACTTTACATACACTTTAGCAGCTTTACTGATTGGAAATAGTAATCAGAAAACATTGGAAATAGAAAAGCAGAAACATATATAATTTGTAGTTTCGAAAACTGACAACATTACCTGGGAGAATTCTGATGTTACCCTTGGAATGTATTTGTTGTCCATCTTTATACCAAGCTATGGTGGCTGTAGGATGGGAATGAACTTCACAGGCCAGTAATACAGAGCTGTGCAGAATTACACTGATATCCTCAGGAGATTCTTTTGGTTTAGCACCAGTGATTATTGGAGATACTGTGAAATAGAATTAGAAGGTTGAATTTCTGTAATAATAGTACAAATCTTAAAGCTGACCTCCAGACACAGATAAAAGACACAAAAAATAATGCAGCTTGCGATTCATTAATACATCAATAATCTATTCATTAAAATGCAAAGCAGTGTAAGTACCTCAATTTGTTTGGTATCATCCTTACTGTACATAAGACCTGAGAGAGAGGGAAGCAGCTCAACAGTTAGCTGTGCTGCAGTGCTCATGTTCTAACCAGGGACATGCTGATAGCAGGAGAGAGCAGAAAATGGGATGTGCTCATCTGTATGCTTATTCTTCTTTCACAGTCCAACCACAAGATGGGGCTGAAGAGTTGACCGGTAAAGATTACTTTACTGCAGTAGAAACTATTTAGGTCTCTTCCCTTGCCAGACAGGTTTGTGCTGTGTGGAACAACTGTCTAAATCTCAGCCTTGGGTTGACAGAAAAATAAATCCTTGGGCATTTAAAACAGCTCCCTTATATGTATTTTATCTGTGTGCTTAACTGCTTGCCTGGAGTTCAGGTTTATTAAGAATTTGCCTTTTCTTGGAGACTGAAAATAAATCAAAATATAACTAGTTAAATGAATTGAATTATTCATATTCTAATAATAAACTTACCCATCAGAGCAAGACTAAAGCTTCTGCTTTTATCCCCTGCTAAATTGGAAACAATGCAAGTGTATCTTCCAGTGTCAGTTTCCAAGGCACTAATAATTTGAAATTGTTGGCCGCCATCTTTAATACGATGATGGGTGTCCTCTTGTAATGGCTGTCCATCTTTTAGCCAGGTTATTTGTGGTACAGGATTGCCTATACAAAGTTACAAAGTTACCACGGCATGCAGCAATTCCTCATGAAAAGGTTTTTTACATTTTATTGCAATTAAACATCTTTGATGAATATGCCGTGTAGATCCTGGTTTACAAGACTGTGGATATATTAGACCACTTATTAGAGATCTTATATAATTAGATTACATTTAGATAAACATATCTGGGATCAAATATGTTGCAACTTGAATTTAAGCCAAAACTTTGCTAATACCCATTTTATTTATTGCTAAAGTACACATTAATTATGAATATTGCAAACTATATCTTTATGAGAACCTTGCCTATCCGTGCCATACATTTACCAACAGCATAGGGCTGTCTGGAGCACAGATTCTCAGTGAAGTAATAGTGAAACTGACAAAAAGAGTTTATAGGCATTGAATGTCAATAAAATTGAGATAGCAGGAAGATTAGTTCAGGGATAAAGCAAGACACATTAAAACTCATGATAAACTTCAGAGAATATATAAATAAGTCATTGTCATAATCATAAATAATAAAAAATAACAAACTGAAAATTGATATATACTGTTTGTTAAAATTAAAATCAATTCATAATATCAGTATAATTAATATAAAACATCTAAAGTTCTAAACAGTAAGGTGCCAACTCTACAGGGAGGCGACAATCAACCACTCCCTTTGCTCTTAGCACTGTATCTTATATTTAATCACTTTCAGCCAACATATATACCCTGCTTGAATTTCCCAAGCACATGTCCATGGTAAGTAAATGATAATCCTTTTTTCATGTAGGTAATGGATTTCTTGTTTTCATTACTTTTATATTGCTATTTGCTACTGCTCACTGATATTTTATTTCCATATATATAATATACAGTACATCTTTAGGACACTTTACAGGAGCTTTTGTCGTTTTTGTCCTAAAGTAAGCTTTTCCATTTCTAATTTAATGAATAGCGATGAGCTCGGTGTTCGAGTCGAACATACGTTCGACTCGAACATCGGCTGGTCGATTGTTCGACGAAGATCAAACTATTTGGGCCATTCGCGCCAAATTCGAGTGACGCGAACGGCCCACAATACACTGAGCCATCGCAGTGCAATACCGGCGCTGTGATTGGCCAAGCATGCACTGTGACCCCGCATGCTTGGCCAATCACAGCGCCGGCAGCTAGGAGAGCCATAATTGGCCACAGGCAGGTTGCCTGTGGCCAATTATAGCTCAGAGGGTTTAGCACATGCCCCACACTATAAAAGACTGCCAGCGCGGCGGCCTTGTGTAGTGTGTTCCGGCGCAGGGAAAGAGAAGGATAGGCAGGGACAGTGTCATTGTGCTATTCTTTGTGCTATTCTTGTGTGTAGGGAGAGAGAAGGATAGGCAGGGAGAGTGTCAGTGTCATATTCTTTGCTAAACGTTGTGTGCAGGGAGAGAGAAGGATAGGCAGGGGACAGTGTCAGTGTCATATTCTTTGCTAAACCTTGTGTGCAGGGAGAGAGAAGGATAGGCAGGGAGAGTGTCAGTGTCATATTCTTTGATAAACCTTGTGTGCAGGGAGAGAGAAGGATAGGCAGGGGACAGTGTCAGTGTCATTGTTGCTAAGCCTCCTGCACAGTATACATCTGAAGCTAGCCCTTATTGCTGTGTTTTCCTGGTGTGTTACACTAACAGGCATTTGCAGCACTTACAGCGGGCGGAGTGTGCTTCCTGCTAAATATACACCTGAAGCTAGCCCGTATTGCTGTGTTTTCCTGGTGTGTTACACTAACAGGCATTTGCAGCACTTACAGCGGGCGGAGTGTGCTTCCTGCAAAATAAACACCTGAAACTAGCCCTTATTGCTGTTTTTTCCTGTTGTGTAACACAGGCAGTCATCTGCAGCACTTACAGCGGGCGGAGTGTGCTTCCTGCTAAATATACACCTGAAGCTAGACCGTATTGCTGTGTTTTCCTGGTGTGTTACACTAACAGGCATTTGCAGTACTTACAGCGGGCAGAGTGTGCCTCCTGCACATTATACACCTGAAGCTAGCCCGTATTGCTGTGTTTTCCTGGTGTGTTACACTAACAGGCATTTGCAGCACTTACAGCGGGCGGAGTGTGCCTCCTGCACATTATACACCTGAAGCTAGCCTGTATTGCTGTGTTTTCCTGGTGTGTTACACTAACAGGCATTTGCAGCACTTACAGCGGGCGGAGTGTGACTCCTGCACATTATACACCTGAAGCTAGCCCTTATTGCTCGAGCTTTTTTTCTTTTGTGTTACACTAACAGGCATTTGCAGCACTTACAGCGGGCGGAGTGTGCTTCCTGCAAAATAAACACCTGAAGCTAGCCCTTATTGCTGTTTTTTCCTGTTGTGTAACACAGGCAGTCATCTGCAGCACTTACAGCGGGCGTTGTGTGCTTCCTGCAAAATATACACCTGAAGCTACCCCTTATTGCTGGTTTTCCCATCTCCCTGCAGGCCATTGCTATGTCTGGAAGGCCAACAAATAGAGGCAGACAGTCACGAGCCAATAAAAGAGGGCAAGCAGGCTCTGTGTCTGGGGCAACAGTGCTGGTTGTGGACGCGGTGCATTGTCATCAGCACATGGCCATGGGACAAGCCTGTCCTTCTTTTCGGCAGCTGGACGTGTTGAGCCGCATCATGCCGAAGACTTGGTAGAGTGGATGACCAAGCCCTCCTCATCCTCCTCATCCTCTCTCACCCAGGCTCAGGGTACTGGCAAAGCAGCTGCCAAAGCGTCCTCTTCCCTGGTATCAATGTCATCATCAGTCACTCCTTCCCTAGACCCACCATGTCCTCCTGAGGAGTCCCCCGAACTGCTTGAGCACAGTGTTGGGTACATGCTCCAGGAGGATGCCCAGCATTTCGAAGGGTCTGATGATGATACCCAGCTAGAGGAAGGCAGTAGCGTGAGAGCAGAGAGAGGGGATGCTCAAGAAGGACACCAATCTGGCAGTCATGTTCCAGCAGCTGCAGCATACTGCCAGATTGGCTCCAGTGATGAGGAGGGAGGGGATGATGAGGTCACTGACTCCACGTGGGTGCCTAATAGAAGAGAGGAGGAGGAGGATGAGGAGGAGGCACATCTCCAACGAGGCAGGATGCCCTCGGGGGGCCAGCGTAAGGGCCGCACACCGACTGAATCACACCGCAGAGCTCAGCCTGTGCAGGGCGCTGCCTCTGCCCGTTATTCAAAAAGTTCTTTGGTGTGGGCCTTTTTTGAGTCGAGTGCATCAGATCGCACAGCTGCTGTTTGCAACATATATCTCAAGCGTATATCGCGTGGCCAAAACATCAGCCGCTTGGGCACCACATGCTTGACCAGACATATGTTGACCTGCCATGCAGCTCGTTGGCAAGCCTACCTTAAAGACCCACATCAAAGAACAAAGCGGACCTCTCCTTGCACCGCATCAGCTGGGATCTCCAACCCCACTATACCTTCAGTCCTCTCTGAAACCTGCACTGAGAGGAATGAAGGTGTAGAATTAGGTGTGTCACAGCCAAGTACTTGCGGGCACTCTGCTAGCAGTACACCGACGTCCGATTCCAGCAGGCAAATTTCCCTGCCCCAGCTGCTGGACCGTCGAAAGAAGTTCACTCCCAGCCATCCACATGCCCAGCGGTTGAATGCTAGCTTGGCTAAATTGCTAGCGCTTCAACTGCTGCCTTTTCAGTTGGTAGACTCGACCCCCTTCCGTGAGTTTGTGCAATGTGCGGTTCCTCAGTGGCAGGTTCCCAAACGCCACTTTTTCTCACAGAAGGCGATTCCGGCTCTCTACCGGCATGTGGAAGGCAATGTCTTGGCCTCGCTGGACAGGGCGGTCAGCGGTAAGGTGCATATTACCACTGAAGCATGGTCCAGCAGGCATGGACAGGGATGTTACCTTTCTTTCATGGCCCATTGGGTCACTCTTTTTGCAGCTGGGAAGGATGCAGGACAAGGTGCAGTAGTGATGGAGGTTGTTCCGCCGCCACGCCTCCAAAATGCTACTACTGGTTGTGACACACCTCTGTCCTCCACCCCCTCCTCTTCTTCTTCCTCCATGGCCTCTTCCTGTGCTTTGTCCTCTGAACCAGCGGTGCTCCGTAGGCGTTCAAGGGGCTACGCAAGTACGCAGGCAAAAAGATGCCATGCCGTGCTTGCGCTGGTGTGTTTGGGGGACAGGAGCCACACTGGGGCAGAGGTTCTGTCTGCTCTGCAGGGGCAGGCCGAGAGGTGGTTGACGCCATGCCAGCTTAAGCCAGGAATGGTGGTTTGCGACAATGGCACCAACCTCCTCTCCGCCCTCCGACAGGGACAACTGACCCATGTGCCCTGTGTGGCTCATGTCCTTAACCTGGTGGTGCAGCGGTTCTTGGGCAGGTACCCAGGCTTACAGGATGTCCTGAGGCAGGCCAGGAAAGTCTGTGTGCATTTCCGCAGATCTTATAATGCCAGTGCTCACCTGGCTGAGCTGCAAAAGGAGTTGAAACTGCCCAAGAACCGCCTTATATGTGACATGCCCACCAGGTGGAACTCAACGTTGGCCATGCTGCAGCGGCTGCACACGCAGCAGAGGGCCATCAATGAGTACCTGTGCGACTACGGCACCAGGACAGGGTCAGGGGAGCTCGGTTTTTTTTCACCACGCCAGTGGGGCATGATCAGGGATGCATGCATTGTCCTGGCACCATTAGAGGAGGCCACGAGGATGGTGAGCAGTGACAGTGCATGCATCAGTGACACCTCTTGTCCACCTGTTGGAACATACGCTGCGTAGAATAATGGACAGGGCACTTGCGGCAGAACAGAGGCAGGAAGAGGAGGACTTCCTTGCCTCTCAAGGCCCCCTTTACCCAGACAGTGTTCCTTCTGTCCCACCCATCGCACAGGAAGAGGAGGAGGAGGAGGATTGTGTCAGCATGGAGGTGGAGCCTGGCACTCAGCATCATCAGCAGCAGTTTTTTAGGGATGATTTACAGTCCCAACCAACCCGTGGACTTGTACGTGGCTGGGAGGAGGTGGCTGCGGATCATGTCATCCTTAGTGACCCAGAGGACTCCGGACCGAATGCCTCAGCTAACCTACGCTGCATGGCCTCCCTGATCCTGCAAAGATCTTCGGATCAAGGAGAGGGACCATTACTGGCTGGCCACTCTCCTTGATCCACGGTACAAGGGTAAGGTTGCGGACCTTATCTTACCGTCGCAGAGGGAGCAGAGGATGAGACAACTCTGTGAGGCCTTGCAGAAAGGTCTGTGCAATGCGTTCCCAGAGACTGGGAGGTTACAAACTCCTGGTCCTGGACAATGAGTTTCTGAGGCTTCGGTCAGTCAAAGAAGGAGCGGTGGGGAAGGTGGCCGTCTGACCGATGCGTTCAGACAATTCTTTAGTCCGCAGCCCCAAGGTATGATCGGTTCCAGCAACTATCGCCAGCGTCTGATATACATGGTGCAGGAATACCTAGGGGCAAGGTCAGACTTGGACACCTTCCCCACCGAAAATCCTCTGGCTTACTGGGTCTTGAGGATGGATCACTGGCCAGAGCTTGCACAGTATGCAATTGAGCTACTGGCCTGTCCTGCATCCAGCGTTCTTTCAGAACGCACATTCAGTGCTGCTGGAGGATTTGTCACAGATCACAGGGTGCGCCTGTCCACAGACTCGGTTGATCGACTGACCTTCATAAAGATGAACCAGTCTTGGATCACCACCAGCTACCAAACACCTGAAGCTGATATAACAGACTAATTTATTTTCAAATGTCACATCCCTTCAAGACTGATGCTGATGCTGAGTGACTGTCCTGTTATGTTGACTGACTATCCACCTCCTTCTCAATGATCCGATTGATGATGATAGCTTGGAAGAACATTTTTGTTTCTGGGTGCTGCCACCAGTGCCTAAGGCCCAAATTTTCAGCCCCTGTTTAACAGGGGCATGTAATTACAATTTTTTATGCAATGCTTTGCAGCAGGGCTCATTCCTGCACTCCAACTAGAGTATCTGGCAGAGGTTGCAGTGTCGTGGCACCAGCACCAGTGCTTAAGGCCCATTTTTTCAGTCCCTGTTTAACAGGGGCATGTAATTACAATTTTTTATGCAATGCTTTGCAGCAGGGCTCATTCCTGCACTCCAACTAGAGTATCTGGGAGAGGTTGCAGTGTCGTGGGACCAGCACCAGTGCCTAAGCCCCAATTTTTCAGCCCCTGTTTAACAGGGGCTTGTTATTACAATTTTTGATGCAATACTTTGCAACGGGGCTCATTGCTGTGCTCCAAGTACAGTATCTGTGAGGGGTTGCAGTGTTGTGGCACCAGTGCCTAAGGCCCAATTTTTCTGCCCCTGTTTAACAGGGGCATGTAATTACAATTCTTGATCTAATAATTCACAGCAGGGCCCATTCCTGCGCCCACCAAGAGTAACTGTGAGGCCTTACAGTGTTGTGTCAACACCACCACCACCACCACCAAAGGCCCAATTTTTCAGCCCCTGTTCAACAGGGGCATGCAATTACAATTCTTGATCTAATAATTCACAGCAGGGCCCATTCATGCGCCCACCAAGAGTAACTGTGAGGGCTTATAGTGTTGTGGCAACACCAACATGTAAGGGGCAAATTTCAGCAGAGTATATACGGCAGGCCCCTACTTTCAAACATCCAATTTACAAATGACTCCTACTTGCAAACGGAAGGAGAGAACAGGAAGTGAGAGGAAATCTACCCCTAGGAAGGGAAATTCTCTCCTGTAAGAGGTAATATGGGGAAAAGGTGTCTCCTCTCTACTGATGCTTTATCACCAATCCTTGTTTCAATAAAAACCCCACTTTTCAAAAACATTTGTCATTGGGACGGAAAGTGAGGTGAAATGTTCTGAACAGGGGCACAGACAGCAAAACAAATGTTACAGGGGTGATAACCCTTCCCTATGTTTTCCAAAAAGCTTAAAAATTGATTTTTTGGCTGGAGCTACACTTAAACAATGTACCTGTTCAAAATTACAAACAGATTCTACATAAGAACAAACCTACAGTCCCTGTCTTGTATGCACCGCCTGTATACGGCTGTTCAGAGTATATAGGGCCTTTTTTATTTTGTGTGCGGGGTTCCCCTTAATATCCATACAAGACCCAAAGGGGCTGGTAATGGGCTGGGGTAGGGGGGGCTGATGGGGTAGCTATGCCATTTTTCTCAAAGATTTTCATCCATATTACCGGGACCAGACATTACATTAAAGCCGCAAGCAGTTTTAAATGGCTTTTTTTTCCTTTAGAAATGTCATTTTGTGCAGGGACAGTTCTAAACACGGGAAACACGTGGCACTTCACAGGCATACTTTAGACACCCCCCAGGTACGATATTTAAAGGAATATTTGACTTCTTTTTTTCACTTTATGCATCATTAAAATGACTGCTACCGAAAAACCGCCGTTTTTAAAACTTCTTTTTGCATTGATACATGTCCCCTGGTGCAGAACCCGGGTTCCCAAACCCTTTTTAGGACAATAACATGCATATTAGTCGTTAAAATTAGCACTTTAGATTTCGAACGTTCGCATCCATTGTATTTAATAGGGTTCTAACGTTCGTGCAAACTTTCGGTCCGTTCGCGGGTTCTGGTGCGAACCGAACCCGGGGGTGTTCGGCTCATCCCTATTAATGAATAATAGTGTCATGGTTTACAGCAACTATCTGCTGAAACTGTATCTTTTTCTTGTAGTTTCTTGGGATTCATATTGGCTACATTAATAATAGACAGGTTTACATGTCCCAGATTCCAACAAACATACCTTGTTCTGCCTTCATTGACATTGTGGACCATTCCATGAAAAGTGCTTTTTATTCATTATGTAAATTCACTAAGTATGCATGAACTACTCTTTAAGTGGTAGCATCCTTCTGAGGCATGTTTCACCATTTGATTTCCAAGTGGCTGTGAATTTAAAAGGTGCAGAGATCCTTTTAATTGAATGGGATGCTGTGTCAATGCAAATGAGAGCCGCATCAATCGCACTGCAGCCCTATTGCAGGTATTTTGTGCTTTTAGAATTTTAAGACTTTTAAGCATTTAGTCTCCATATATTTTTTGCGCCTTCAACTCATTATACTGTTTACTATATATATATATATATATATATATATATTTATACTGTATATTTGTATTTATTATAGATACTCAGGTATAAAGTTCTTTCATTTGTCCATTCTTACGTGGTACACATTCTTGATTTGGATACAGCCTACATAGTCACATATTGCCCTCCACAGGCAGAGTCTTTATGACTCGGTATACTTGTGCCCTCCGGTGGATATTTACATCTTTGGGTTACACCTCTAAATATATAGTATGTATTTATATATTTTTCTTATTTGCTTATATTTTCTGGTATCTTACTGATTTAGATGTTTTAGATTTTTTAAATGTATTAAATGATTTATCTTTAGGAATTTATATTAATGTTAACATATATCAGTGTTCTGTTTTGATGAGTCTTGTTTCAGCTCTGATAAAGGGGTATTGTTTGGCCCCTGAAACGCGTTTGATACCTTTCATCTTCCTGTTATCTCATGCTTAGCTAAAGATGATTGACAGATTTGATTTCAGCCTATTGTCTTATATTCACCCTTTCTTGGACTCTCTGTTAAATAGCAGCATCTTCACGTTGCATTTCACATCTGTGTTTTAAAATGTATACAAAGAGTTTCCATGGGTCATAGACACTCCCTTTACATTTCTAGTCACAATTTTGTCACTGGGCCCTCCAGTTATTTATTCAAGAAAGCCAAGTGGTTGAGTTCTTTCAAAGCCTCACAATTCAAGCTCCGCCCCTTGTATGCCTCTTGGGATCACTGTATCCTGCTGACTATGGGGTGATTGCCCTTTCTGTAATCTTTATTAACATAGACCTGCAAATAGGTCTTTCGGCTGAAGATTTAGAATTCTACTCTTTTCATAATCTTGTATTTCTGCTTTATAGAGCTAACATAAGGACTGGTGAATATTTTTCACACTGACCAGTTACTGTATTTGTTCAACAAACTCCTTTCATCCCAGGATAAACTGTAGCCTAACACCCACCACACATATACTTTTTCCTTTACTAATTTATTTACTGACATATTGGTGCATTTAGCCCAGACATTTGAATGTGAGTTGCTGTTTTTACTTTATAATTTTACATAAAGACAATAGCATTTTATATTATTGTCTTCATCTACACAACTTTACAGGTTACAGAAATGGAAGAGTCTTTGTATACCTGTTGCTTCACAGGAAAGGACGACGCCACTTTTTTCTTTCACTTTTATGTCTTCCAAAACATTTCCTGTAAGTCTTGGGGGTACTAAAATCAAAAGTTTATTATTTTCATTGTTAGCTTTATAGAAGTAAACAGTCAGATGATGCAAAGTATTTTCAATTATACACCAGAAAAAGTAAAGATTCGGTGGACTTTTTAGGTACCCATGCAATACATTATATTAGTATATAAAATAAATGTTTAATTAATAACTCAGTAAAACAGATTACAATATGATTTTGTGTATATTATGCAATACTACTGTACCATTTTGCCTCAATATATTCATGTCTCCATGTACCACATTTTAGCAATCCATACATGTGTTTATGTCATTCTGTATAAAAATATCAGAGAACATGCATTTTTTTTTGCTACAGAAGGTGGTAATACTGTATGTCTCATATGTAAACTCCACATTGAAATGAGCCAAACACACCTGGGTTCGATTTGAGCAGTGTTCAGTGAACATGACTAAAGTTCAAATTCAAACCCCATTGAAACCCCATTGAAGAAAATGGATGCTAAATGTAAAAAAAACACAAAAAAAAACACAGGTCTGGCAATTTTTAGGCTAAAAGCCAAGGGACTGCTAAAAATTGCATGGGGACTGGGCACTGCCATGGGTAATCTGTACCAAAGCCCAAAAAAAAGTTTAAAAAATATGTCGTTTGGTTGGGAGCAGTGATTTTCATAATTGATTGTTGAAGTAAAACATTGAAAATTCAAAACGCTGCACAACCAACTAAAGTACCACATTTACAAAGGAAAAGGTGTGTTTAAATTGCTGGCAAAATTACAGCTCCCAGCTGCTTTGTTCTGCTTGTAAACAAAGCAACTGGGAATTTCCTTCATCTATGCGAGACCATTATGCTAGATGAGGGGTGTAGATGTTAATGAGGACATGCACACCAAAAATAGTATGGGGTTCCCCCTTTAATCATAACAGGCCTTTTTGGCCCACAAAAAATAGTGTTAGAGTCCCAACCCCCTACCACCAAACATTATACAAGATCATTTAGGTCTGGTTTGGATTTTGAGGGGAAACCCCACACAAAAGTCAAGAAAAAAAAGTACTGTGCCACCCAAGACATCCATACTGGACCCTTAGGACAGGACAATGGAATCTGGTTTCCCTTCTGATTTTCTTTTCACTGTCATCTCGCTTTGAGCAACAAACCACGTACATCCTTGTAGGTGCTGACTATTTCTCGTTTGGTGGGATGTAGTCCATAAAGTGAGTACCAACAGCAAAACATCCAGCTCTATTCACAGCCATTAATGGTGTTTGGTGGTTCACAAAGATACGTTCAGCAACTTTCCAAATGAAGTCAGAATGAATCAGAGGCTTGTCACTCTTTTTTTTCGAGCAGAATGTAGGCATTCCACAAGCATTGCTCAAGAAGATGCCTGAAGATCTTCTTGTAGTACTTCTTTTGCGGTTTCCTTATTGCTGGGTAGAATGTCATTGCTTGGCCGGCTCTGATGACACCTCCCATTGGTGTTATTTTAGTCTATTACTACTTATGGCTTCATAATTTCTTTCCCACCTTTAATGCGTACCATAACAGTGGGGGTATTATGAACTGTACTCATTAGTCGCACATCTTTCTTGCCACGCCATCGCAGTGCCATCATTTTGCCTTTCTGCCAGGCAACCATTTCTCCAGTCTTTAGCTTCTTATTGCCAAACATTGGCAGCATGTCGCGACGGTTAGCCCTAACGGTTCCATAGGCATCTTTCTTGTTTTGCAGAAGAAACTCATAAAGTTCAGGATACGTATAAAAGTTGTCGGTTGTTAGGCAATAGCCCTCATTTAGCAATGGCTCAATGAGTGAAAGAACAGAAGATGTTGCCATTCCAAAGTTGCTGTATTTTGGATTGAATTTTGTTCCTTTACCAGTATATATGACTGAATTCCAAATGTAGCTAGTTGAAGATTTGCATAGCATGTAGGATTTTACACTAAATCATTCTCTCTTTGATGCAATGTATTGTACCAGCTGAGCCTTCCCTTGTAGGCCATTAGACTTTCATCTATGCCGATATCTCTTTCTGGCACATAGCTCCGTGGGAAATTCTTTGGAATCATCCCCTCCCTTTCCTGACCTGCTGGGCTATATCCTCCGATAAGAGTCTGGTATGGATTTTGGGGGGGGGGGGGGGGGGGACCACACGCGTTTTTTTTTCTTTTTTTACTGCAATTTTTTTTCTTTCAGATGTCAACGGGGAAACCCGCTGATAGCTGATGACTCATCCATTGTTAAGGACGCGGCGGCCGGTTTCCCAACCGCGCTCATCAACAACATATTGGCTGTATGTTCGGCAGACAAACAGTCCATCAAACACAAAGAAAATTTAGGTGTTCAGAGAACACCCGAACGTTTGGGCTGAGC
The DNA here is from genome assembly GCA_029206835.1 of Rana muscosa. Lineage (NCBI taxonomy): Eukaryota > Metazoa > Chordata > Amphibia > Anura > Ranidae > Rana > Rana muscosa. Next base: position 215,897,243 of record CM055120.1, on the reverse strand, counting down.
TCCTTTTCGGCCTGAACCGTTCGCCCAACATTAATTGGGGGGTTGATTTGTTTTTCACAACAAAGCCTTGCAGGCAAATTTGGGCTTGATAGGATCACCTTACAGTCTTAGGGATAGTCTAGCCTCTTAAATGATCAATTTACTATTTTTTTTTTCTTTTGCTTTGCTGTCTTGTCTATTTTCTGGTTGGTCTTGTCATAATTCAAATTAGAATTTAAATGTGGTGAAATCTGGGCCCAGTCACCTTTAAGCCTCGTACACACAACTTCCAGTGGACTTTTCCGTGGATTTTGGTCCGAAGGGCATTGGCCGTGAACTTGTTCTGCATACAGACGGCACAACATTTTCAGCAAACAAAACCTAAATATGTGTTTTTTCTGCTCTTTAGCACCACCCTTTGTGCAACTTCTGCTAATGTTGTCTTAATGTTTAACATTGGTTCTGAACATGTGTGTTTGTACTTTGGATTTTAGTTGGACGGATTTGTGTCCACACGATCAGATAAACCGACGTAACAGATTTATTGTCAGACAGTTGGTGAGCATGAACAGCCAACATTTGTTGTTGTTAATTCAGCCTACAATTGTCTGATGGAGCATACACACGATTGAATTATCCGACACAACACGTCCATCAGACAATTAGGGCCATAAAATTGGATCGTGTGTACGGGCTTTCAGTGTTATTCTAACACATTCTCTGCTGCACACAAAAGGATGTTTATCTTCAATGCATGAAGGTAAAAAACCTTTAGGCTGGGTTCACACTGGTCCGACAAACGCTCCGACATTGGGAGCTCATGTCGCATGACGTGTGAAAACCAATGTTTTCCTATGAGAGCTGTCTTAACTGGTCCGACACAAGTCAGTCCGACTTTGAAAATGCTCCCTGTACTACTTTGGTCCGACTTTGATCCTACTTCAGCCCATTGACTGTCATTGAAGTCGGATCAAAGTAGGATCCTTGTCCTAACCATCCGACATTTGACATCCGACATGTGATTACAGCAGCAGTAAAAGGAATTTATCTCACCCTGGGATTGTTTTGATTGGTCAAAGGACAAGTCAGACTAGCACAAAGTCGGATCAAAGTAGTATCCTGTTCATGAAAGTCGGATGGATGTCGGACCAATGTAGGATCAATGTAGGACTGATGTCGCAGAGCAAAGTAGGATGAAAGTTGTATGACTGTCGTGTCGTACCAGTGTGAACCCAGCCTCAGCCTTTACAACCACTTTAAGATTCTAACCAACATACATATCCAAAGTAAAAGAAGACCTTTCAAGCTAGATTAAAACATTACCTGATTAGACCAAAATAGATTTTTGGTAAGTATGAATTAAACAGTAACTCTGTTATATCTTTAGAATAGATGAAACTATTAGTGCCAAAAAAGTATATATTCCTAAAATATATTTTTAGATGAAAGTTCTGCAGCAGTAACCAATCACATACCTAATACATTGAGGTGGAACTCTTTATTTTTCACTCCAGCAGCATTGGACACAACACACTGGTATCTTCCAGCATCAGAGACGGCTGTGTGCACAAACCGCAAGGTCATTCCACCTGTCACAGAATATACCATGTCATTTTATGGACATCAGAAAGTTAAATAAAGTTAAATGTTATATATGAGTTGATATATAAAGTTTACAACATAAAATTGAATTTGGAAATATGGAAATAAATTGAAATACCTGACATCACTTGGGGTGTATTGTTTGGGTGAATGGGCTGACCATCTTTGAACCATGTTATTTTGGGTGGTGGGATACCCGATACTTCACATGTTAAAGTCACTGGATTTCTCTCCACTACACTTACATTTTCATGCTCTTCAAATGATCCCAAAATTCTTGGAGGGACTTAAAACAATAGAAAGGAGAAATTTACAAAATGCCTACATAAATATAACATTCATGTATTTTCACAAATTTAAAGTGCAGTTGCAGCAATTTTACAAATCAATGAGTTACAAATGTTTATCTGTCAATAACTGCAGCATGTGCTATGTTTTTCTGGTGTTCAGGTATCACTAATCACATCTCCCAAGGCAGATTTAAACCTGATTGGTGCAGGGGATCATAAAATAATTGGTCTGACGCACCATCACTATGCCTGGATAAATAAATGAATGTATTGTGTAGGTAAGCTGTGCTCCCCGTATGCCTCCCATAGTTTCATTCTTGCCTCTAACAGGAGTAATCCTTGAAATATTTTACTATAACTCAAATACCAACATTCTGAGAACATTATAAACAAACATTCCAGGAGGAAATAAAGATCTGCGGCACACCAATGATGTCGCTGCAATTTAGGTTCATTGCACAGATGACCACAACAGCAGTCCCCACATGAAAGATCATCCCTCTAGCGCATTTCACCCAATAACACTTAGTCACAGAAATATCCAAAATGAAGTCCTATTGGGTGAAACGCATTAGATGGGAAGGTCCTTCTAGTGGGGACTGCTGTTGTGGCTAACTGTGCAATGCACCAGGATTGCACCGATGTCATCGGCAGCTCTTTCTTTCCTCCCAGTGTTTTTGGAGTACAACGACTCTGTGGGCCACCTACACTCAGCATTCTGGCGGGGGGGGGGGGGGTTTGTTTGAGAGCTGAGGAGGAAACACAATTTTCATTCAAATATGCATGCCAAGTCTATAGGCAACTGTTCATTGTGGATGTAGTGTACATTGCAAGACTGACAATGCATTGGTGTGTATAGCATATGATACTATTACTTAATTACATATCATGTAATAGTTGGAGAAACTGATATGTACCATATATACTCGAGTATAAGCCGAGTTTTTCAGCACATTTTTTTGTGCTGAAAATGCCCCCCTCGGCTTATACTCGAGTCACCTTTTTGCGCCTGATCTCCCAGACTTTGTGGACCCGGTACCAGCTGGCCAAAGGTCCCCTGGACCCCAATCTTGGCACACATGTAGCCTTCCACTTTCTCTACAAGTGTGCAAAGTTTGTTGTCCAGAGGACCTACGGCCGGGGAGCACCGATTTTTCAAAGCCGGGCACCCCTTACATAGACTCCCATGTTAAACGGTAATTTCTCCGGTGAATTTGGGGACCCGGTACCAGTCCTGGCACACATGTAGCCCCATTTCTCCTCTATAAGTGTGCAAATTTTTTTGTCTGGGGGACCTACGGCCGGGGAGCACTGATTTTTCAAAGCCGGGCACCCCTTCCAAAGACTCCCATGTTAAACGTCAGTCTAGTCATGGGCACAGTGAGGCATGGGCACAGTGAGGCATGGGCACAGTGAGGCATGCACATGGACACAGTGAGGCAAAGTGAGGCACAGTGAGGCATGCAGATGTACACCCTAGGCTTATACTCGGGTCAATATGTTTTCCCAGTTTTTTGTGGTAAAATTAGGTGCCTCGGCTTATATTCGGGTCGGCTTATACTTGAGTATATACAGTACTTTTTTTGCAATAAATCTAAACCAAAAAAAAATGAAGTCCTCTTGCAACTTGGTGCCTGTGTATTTGTGTGACAGGAGAGATATTTGTATGACAGGAGAGCAGTTCATGGGATGTCTGACCCACATGGCATATATTCAAGCAAGGGGCTGCAAAAATACAGAAAGAGGAAATACTCTGAGTAATACATTTAAAATTGTGCATCTGGATTAACAGGCTTAGGCTCATGCTCTCCGTGTAAAGGTTGTCACTGGTGTTGTCCCTCAAGTCTCAGTTAATATTTCATGTATTACATCATTCCTATATTTTACAAGTAACCCAACACAGGTTTTGCAGAGTGTTAACAGTTTTATAAAGAGATAGCATAGTAGTCACATTTCCCTCTTTAGAATTTCATTCTCTAATTAAAGCTCTGTGTCTGGCTTTATTGATGAGGGAAAAGGGGGAGGGGGATGAGCCTCACCTCTGATTCAGCTACAGTATCTCACAAAAGTGAGTACACCCCTCACATTTTTGTATTTTTATCTGTATATCTTTTCATGTGACAACACTGAAGAAATTACACTTTACAATGTAAAGTAGTGAGTGTACAGCTTGTATAACAGCGTAAATTTGCTGTCCCCTCAAAATAACTAAACACATCATTAATGTCAAAACCCCTGGCAACAAAAGTGAGTACACCCCTAAGTAAAAATGTCCAAATTGGTTCCAATTAGCCATTTTCCCTCCCTGGTGTCATGTGACTCGTTAGTGTTACAAGGTCTCCGGTGTGAATGAGGAGCAGGTGTGTTAAATTTGGTGTTATCGCTCTCACTCTCTCATACTGGTCACTGGAAGTCCAGCATAGCACCACATGGCAAAGAACTATCTGAGGATCTGAAAAAAATAATTGTTACTCTACATAAAGATGGCCTAGGCTATAACAAGATTGCCAAAACCCTGAAACTGAGCTGCAGCACGGTGGCCAAGACCATACAGCGGCCATGGACGACCAAAGAATTTGAATGCACATGCTTAGCGTCATATCCAAAGGTTGTCTTTGGGAAATAGACGTATGAGGGCTGCCAGCATTACTGCAGGGGTTGAAGGGGTGGGGGGTCAGTCTGTCAGTGCTCAGACCATACGCCACACACTGCATCAAATTGGTCTGCATGACTGTCATCCCAGAAGGAAGCCTCTTCTAAAGATGATGCACAAGAAAGCCAGCAAACAGTTTGCTGAAGACAAGCAGACTAAGGACATGGATTACTGAAACCATCTACTGTGGTCTGATGAGACCAAGATAAACTTATCAACATCCACCAGCTCCATGATGTTGTCATGGAGGAGTGAAAGAGGACTCCAGTGGCAACCTGTGAAGCTCTGGCGAACTCCATGCCCAAGAGGGTTAAGGCAGTGCTGGAAAATAATTGTGGCCACATAAAATATAGACAATTTGGGCTCAATTTGGACATTTTCACTTAGTGGTGGACTCACTTTTGTTGCCAGCGGTTTAGACATTAATGGCTGAGTGTTGAGTTATTTTGAGGGGACAGCAAATTTACACTGTTATACAAGCTATACACTCATTACTTTACATTGTAGCAAAGTATAATTTCTTCAGTGTTGTCACATGAAAAGTTATAATAAAATATTTTTAAAAAATGTGAGTGGTGTACTCACTTTTGTGAGATACTGTATGTATGCGTTTGTTAAGCCAACATTTCATATTCCAGATATGTACCTACTGTACTATTTACTTGTATGAAAACATATCCAGTTCTCTTTGTATTGCTTCCTTTGTGTGAACTCCCTGGTGTTCCTGCCAGTCCCTTTGCTTTCCTATCAAAACTGACCACACTAAGTAGGAGAACACAGCATTGTCAGTTCTCTAGCTGTGCTGGTAACTCAGCCTGCTCTCCTCCAATGATCAGAATTCTCCTGACATGCCCCCCCCCAGCACAGCCTTTCACCCGGGAAGCTCAGTGTGATGTTGCTTCTCCTCCCCCAACTCATATGCAGCTGACAACAGAGGGAACAGAGGGAATGTGATCACTTATAAAAATGGTGGGGGGGTAATTTTTCTTATATCGATACACAAATGTTTTGCCTTCCATTTTAATTTTAAACAAAATGTTTTTTTTTACACAGTGATCGTTTACACTAACTTTAACCACTTGCTTACTGGGCACATAAACCCCCTTCCTGCCCAGGCGAAATTTCAGCTTTCGGCACTGTCACGCTTTGAATGACAATTGCGCGGTCGTGCGACGTGGTTCCCAAACAAAATTTACGTCCTTTTTTTCCCACAAATAGAGCTTTCTTTTGGTGGTATTTGATCACCTCTGCGGTTTAATTTTTTTGCGCTATAAACCAAAAAAGAGCGTCAATTTTGAAAAAAAAAACACAATATGTTTTGATATTTGCTATCCCAATTTTTTTTTTAAAAAAAACTATTTTTTTCTCAGTTTAGGCCGATTCGTATTCTTCTACATATTTTTGGTTAAAAAAAATCCCAATAAGCGTATAGTGATTGGTTTGCGCAAAAGTTATAGCGTCTACAAAATAGGGAATAGAATTCTGACTTTTTTTTTTTTTTTTTTTTTTTACTAGTAATGGCGGTTATCTGCAATTTTTGTCAGGACTGCGATATTGCGGCAGACACATCGGACACTTTTGACACATTTTTGGGACCATTCATATTTATACAGCGATTAGTGCAAAAAAAATGCACTGATTACTGAATAAATGTGACTGGCAGGGAAGAGGTTAACACTAGGGGGCGAGGAAGGGGTTAAATGTGTGCCCTATGAGTGATTGCTACTGTGGGGGGAGGGGACTGACTGGGGGAGGTGACCGATCTGTGTCCCTATGTACAAGGGACACAGCATCGGTCTCCTCTCTCCCTGACAGGACGTGGATCTGTGTGTCTACACACACAGATCCACGTCCTTGTCTGTGTACCGGCCGATCGCGGGTACCCGGCGGACATCGCGGCCACCAGGCACGCGCATCGGCATCTTAAGCCCCGTACACACGATCGGATAACCTATGGATTTTCGTCTGATGGATTTGTCCATCGGAAATCCGATGAAACTGTTTTTCATCAGTCTTGGCCACACACCATCAGTCAAAAAACCGACCGTTCCAAACGCGGTGACGTAAAACACTCCGATGAGCCGAGAAAAATGAAGTTTAATGCTTCTGAGCATGCGTCGACTTGATTCTAAGCATGCGTGGGTTTTTTAACCGATGGACTTGCCCATAGACGATCGGAAATTCCCATCGGTTTTTTATCCATCGGAAAATTTTAAAACAAGTTCTATTTTTTACAACCGATGGAAAAAAGACCGATGGGTACCATACACGATCGGTTGGTCTGATGAAAACCATCCATCGGACGGTTTTCATCAGTCAAACCAATCGTGTGTACGGGGCTTTAGTGATGCGCCGGGCTCGCGCGCCCCCCAGTGGCCGGAGGAGCGGAGACCGTATAATGAAGGCCTCCCGGCATTTTAGAACCACTTTGCGGCCGTCATTTTTTGTATGGCGGGCGCAAAGTGGTTAAGATATCTGGCTCTATTGGCAACATTAATTCTTTAGCAAAACAGGTCAAATTAGCCTGGCAAACATGTGAAAAGAGGCTTAGAATGCCACCAACTGGCTGTAAATACTAAGTATGAAATATTCATACACAACTTACAAAATATACTTTAAAAATATATGCTGAGAAAATAAAACGTATTTTAAGAATATTATGCAAATTATAATACACTACATATATTGAAGGCCTTTAAAAATCTTAAAAGTGTGACTGTATATTTAAAAAATATATATATATTAACCTCTTAAGGACTGCCTCATGCCGATATACGTCGGCAGAATGGCACGGCTGGGCACATCAACGTACGGGTACGTTGCCCTTTAAGAGCCCAGCCGTGGGTCGCGCGCTCTGTGACCACGCCCGCGGGACCCGGTGTCCTGCGATCGGGTGACAGAGCTGAAGAACGGGGAGAGGTGAGTGTAAAACAAACCTTTCCCCGTTCTTCTCCGTGGCATGTCAGTCATTGTCTATTCCCTGTCATCGGAACAGACGATCAGTGATGTGTAACGTGTAGCCACGCCCCTCTACAGTAAGAATCACTTCTTAGGGTACACTTAACCCATACAGCACCACCTAGAGGTTAACCCCTTCACTGCCAGTGTCATTTTCACAGTAACCAGTGCATTTTTATAGCACTGATCGCTGTGAAAATGACAATGGTCCCAAAAATGTGTCAAAAGTATCCGATGTGTCCGCCATAATGTCGCAGTCATGAAAAAAATCACTGATCGCCGGCATTACTAGTAAAAAAAAAAAAGAATAAAAATGCCATAAAACTATCCCCTATTTTTAAAAACTATAACTTTTGCGCAAACCATTTAATAAATGCTTATTGCGATTTTTTTACCAAAAATATGTAGAAGAATACGTATCGGCCTAAACTGAGGAAAAAAAAATGTTATATTTATTTTTTGGGGATATTTATTATAGCAAAAAGTTAAAAATATTGAATTTTTTTCAAAATTGTCGCTCTATTTTTGTTTATAGCGCAAAAAAATAAAAACCGCAGAGGTGATCAAATACCACCAAAAGAAAGCTCTATTTAAAGGAAAAAAAGGACGTCAATTTTGTTTGGGAGCCACGTCGCACGACCGCGCAATTGTCAGTTAAAGCGACGCAGTGCCGAATCGCAAAAAGGGCCTGGTCCTTTAGCTGCATATTGGTCCGGGGCTTAAGTGGTTGGCTTAAATAACTAAACCTTGAGGGTATGTTGCAACTGCATTAATTTGCACCGTGTTCTTTATGACATTAGGGGATTTGTATGATCAAAATATCTTTGCCTTTGAGGCAATATTGTATTTTATATCAATTCCTTTATGAACAAATATTTTCTTTTGCATGTTTGCCGTATGATCAAAACACAAAAAACCTAGACTGAACTTAAACCATTATATCATACTGTATATGGCTAGCAGTAGCCTTCAGGAAAAGGGGGCCATACTTAATTTATATGGTCTCTATTCTAAAGACTTCAAAAGAAACCTGCACTGAGGGTATTTGTGGGCTGATATTGCTAAGCTATATCTTTGAATATGCAAGTTCCCTGTCTGTTGTACTGGTCCCCTAAAGGGTCTTGTATGGATTTTGGGGGGACCCGTACGACATTTCTTTTTTAATTTGGCCCAGGGTTCCCCTTAATATCCATACGAGACCTGAAGGGCCTGGTATGGATTTTGCGGGGACCCCCACACAATTTTTTTTTTACATTTTGGTTCGGGGTTTCCCTTTATATTCATACCAGACCCAAAGGGCCTGGTAATGGACTGGGGGGGGGGGCATGCCATTTTTTTCATTGAGTTTTATCTATATTGCTTAGACCCGACAATTCACTTCAACCGCGATCAGTTTAAAATAACTTTTTTTCCTTTTGAAATTTCATTTTGCTGTGGTACTGTTCTAAACACGGGAAAACTGTGCCACTTTACAGGCATACTATAGACACCCCCCAGGCACGATATTTAAAGGAATTTTTCATTTTTATTGTTTCACTTTAGACATTATTAAAATCACTGCTCTCTTGCATTGATACATGTCCCCTGAGGCAGGACCTGGTCCCCAAACACTTTTTATGGCAGTAACTTGCATATAAGCCTTTAAAATTAGCACTTTTTTTTCATGTTAGTGTCCCATAGACTTTAACAGTGTTCCATGGCTTTCGAATTTGCCGCAAACACCACATAATGTTCGCTGTTCGGTGAACACCCGATGTTCGAGTCGAAATTACCTTTGAGTCGAACATCGGGCTCATCCCTAATAATGAATAATCATTACTTGATTTCAAGTACAACTAAAGGCTTTTATATGACAGTCTATACAAGTACCAAATCCAGTTACTATGTGATGCATAAGCTTCATAAAGTAAACAATAAACTTCCTATACCATTCCTGGGTGAGCCAAATCCTCCTTCATTTGTGTCTTACCTGTCCCCTCTCCCAGACACTGCAGCTCACATTGAGATGTTTTTAGCAGCAAAGACAATGCTGTATACCCAGAAGGCAGTGGGCATGACTAGGTGTGGCGAGGTGCTGACTGACAAGCTACAGGATTGTGACTCAGCAGTGATAATTCCCCCCGCAAAATATGTTTATTCCACTGTAGTGTATTAGGCACAGCATACATAAGAGTGGTAACTCTGCTCTAAACTCAGGAGCAGTGTAGCATTGTCACACCTTCATTAGCTGGATTTCACTGGCCGGCTCATCAAGTATTTGTGGGACTTTGCAGGGGTACTAAGAAAAAACAGTTGCAACGCACACTTTTTTTTTTTTACTGGGAGGTGAATGATTCTATATAACGATGACTGAAATTATATTCTATAAATCAAATGCCTATTTTAACTTTAGACATAAGAAATCTGGACTTCAAATCAAGTTACTACTTACCAAAAACCTTTAAATCATATTTTTTATCAGCTTGCCCAGCCACATTCACTGCTACACATAGATACAGTCCAGAATCTGAAGCCTGTGCTTTTTCTAAATGTAACTGTCTTCCATTTCTGATGATTTTAAAGCCATCCCCATTATTTAAAGGAATCCCTTCTCTAAGCCAAGTCAGCATGGGTTGTGGGCTTCCACTAGGGTCACATTCCAGAGTCACATTATTTTCTTCAATTACTACCACATCCAAGGGTACAGGTCCACCTCCCGATATACTGGGATGTACTGTATTAAAAGTATGAAAAGAAGGAAAAGAAAAACAGTTTAGGATTTGGTTGGCTAGCAGATGCGTGTGAGCACACCTGTATAACCATGTCATCATGGAATGCATTAACATGATGGCATGCTAACACTGGTCTGAGATTTGCAATCTAGAATAATATATTTCTGCCCTTCTAGTTTCAGCATCCCTAGATTTAAGACACCACTCATCATTGTTTTTCATTTTAATTCTCACCTCCTCACTTCACACTATAGCAGCCTAATTTTCATTTATCATGTGAAATACATTCCTAATAAGCTCTACACTTCCTCCACAAACTATATAGATTCATCATTTTATAACTTCAAATAAATCCATATTTTCATAAATAAAAATCTGTGAAATTATATATGTGCAGACAGACAGAATGATTCCAAAATAGATGGCATTGCAGTTTATGTGCACTTAGTCTAAGCAATATTGCATCAACATTATGGTCTCATTCCAGTTATGTACTTCCCAGGGTTCAGATGCCCCTGTGAACGCACAGTTTAATACATTTCATATGACAGTGATGAATGACGTACATGGGAAGAAATACTAACTCCTTAATAAAAGTGACAATTAGGAGACTTCTTTTAAAATAAGTTGTGTTGATAATCATCATACAGTATGTAGCGGGGTCTCCTTGAAGGCCCCGGGACTACGTTACCCAGAACCCCATTTGGCCACCGCAGAGACTCATGGGAGGGGTTATTTAAGGAGGAGGCGAGGCGGAGCTCGGCCTCTTTGGACACCGCGCTGCAAGCAACAGCTTCTTCCTGTGCGGATCTGCTGCAGTGCAAGGCCTGAAGCCTGGGGCCTTGCGCAACTTCTGAAGAGCCTTCCACCCCGCTGCGGAGCCTGGGTGGCACCAGACTGGTCGAGTGAGGACATCAGTTGGATCGGGGACCCGATCGTTTCAGACACTGTGCGCTGAGACACAGCAGGTGGAAGTCCTGGACTGGGATCGCGTCCGGAGTGGTGAGCGAGCACTTGCTCAATCAGATAGACTTTACCGTTTTAGGCCTATAGACTGCCTTGGCCCACCGATCGTTAGTTTGTTGTTCCACAAGGGGACCAGTAGCAGGACAGAGTTGAAGGGTCTCCAGTATAGTGTTTCCTTGGGACTGCCTACTCGTGGATTACAAATACTTTATCGTCAAGTGCACCACCGAAAGTTTGCATGCGAAGAAATATCAAGCCAAAAGACTGAGATTTCGGGGGCGTGGCCTGGACATGGCTGAGTGAAGCTGCTTCTTTCCAGAGCTCCCGGCTTCAACCCTCATTTACCGGCGACAATTGATCTAAAATCGGTATGAACTCAGGCAGAAAATACAAGACAAGAGCAGTAACAAAGGGGACCCCCATAGGCAAATCCCCGGGAGCGATTCAACGCTATTTCAAGCTCCTCCAGGAGAACTCCCACGAAGACAGAGCGACAGCGCCAAGGAACCTCACACGTGGGGCCGCACAGAAGGCCCGACCCCAGGACGCTGGTCTCCACTCGGAGGATACCCCTATATCGCCCGCAAGCTCCCTAACTGCAGCTCAGGGACGACAACCGGACACAATGTCCTCCCACCAGCCTCCAGATATCGACACCCCAGACCAGGACATTAGAGCGCTGCTCCAGGCACTCCCCACCCGAGCCGACATTGCAACCCTCCCCACTCGGACAGACATTGAAACGCTAATCCTCCGATTAGAGGAAACTCACCGGCGGGACATTCAAGAGGTGAGAGGGGAAATCTCGAACGTAGCGGAACGGGTGACCGCTGGGGAGACGTCGGTCACGGCGCTGGAGGGCCGGGTGCTGGCTCTGGAACACTCCCGCGACCAACATCGCGACACGGCGGTGGCGCTACAGCTCCACCTGGAGGACATCGAAGACCGGAGCCGCCGCAACAACCTGCGGCTCCGTGGCATACCGGAAGACACTGACACCGCAGACCTAGGAGAGGCTGTTAGGGACATCTTCCGCGCTGTCTTGGAGGATCCGGGAGCTGACGTGGTGCTGGACAGGGCGCACAGAGCCCTGGGCCCCAGGTCCACGGATCCAAGCAGGCCGCGTGATGTAGTATGCAGACTGCACCGGTACGCTCAGAAGGAGGCTATCCTGCGCCGTGCCTGGGACCACGGCCCCTTGGAGGCAGAGGGATCCCTGATCAAGATCCTCCCGGACCTGTCCAGGGCGACGCTTAGACGCAGGGCCATACTGCGACCCCTCTTGGATCTGGCCAAGCGCAAGGGCCTCACGTACCGCTGGGGATACCCCTTTGCGGTGACATTCCGCAAAGATTCAAGCGCATTCACCCTGCAGACGGCTACAGATCTTCCGGCTCTCTTCCGATTCATGGAGGCCGACCCGATACCGGTGCCTGACTGGCTGCAGATTCTCCCGCGGGTAATGGGCAGATCAGGCATCTCCACCTTCCGCCGCCCAATACCTCCACGCCATCAGAGGGGTAGACCTGGACAACATGCCGCACCTGGAGACGCACGTGAGTAGGCCTTGGGCCATCCATCCATCCCTGATCTACACCTTTACCCCAATGGCTCCATCGTACTGCCCTCCCCTCAGGCTCTACCCATAGCTGAGCCCCGTGGCCTTTCCCCATATCCTGACGGGTTGAGGGAAATTACCTGTGACTTGTCGTGGATCTCCCCCGCCCCCCTGGATCTGACATTGATCTACCCGATGCGGCTCACAGGCTCCTCATTTAGTTACGCTCTGAAAGACTAGAGATCGCCCCCCCTCCCAGCCTATATGGACCTGCTGCGCCTTGTGTTTGCGCCCGCGAGATCTGAAGGGACAAAGATCACCTATGGAGCCAGGACTGTTTGAAACACGCAAGCTTGAGGTGAGCTCCCCTTGACACTAGGGAACTGATGACCTAACGTCCCCTGCTGGAGATGCTCCCTCTGGATTGTATGAGTGGCGTGGGGGCCCGGGTGGGGGGGGCTGGGGTTCCGGGGGGAACCCTTTCTTCGGGTGGGGTTGATGGTACAGGGGCTGGGGTTGAGACTCCACACTTTGAAACTCACGGGGCTCCACACACTAGTGCAAATAACTGGCTAAAGCCACAGTGGAGAGCTTAGATCCTTTGGACATCCTGTCTTATTCCAGATCAGGGATGGTGAGCGCTGCACAAATCCCCCAACTTGAATATGTTCTCATTTTCTCTATGCCTAATGGAGGTCATTGTTTGTACTGTTTTTTGCACTTGTTCTTGTGCCAGTTATATGTATGTTTGCATACAGTGGGTTTATTTTATTTTTTATTTTTTCTCGTTAGTTATTATCTTCTCAGAATGATCCACCGATTTTGATTCTACCATTCCATATTTGCCGGGGGTGGGCAGAGAGAGCCGGGGGCTCGCTCACTGGCTCTGTCTATCCACCACCCCAATTAGGTCAGCGCTCGATACCCAGGACCCTCCTGGAGAGCGCCTTAGCCGGTTAGGCTACCTTAGTAACCCCCCCTACAGCTGTCCGCTCTAGAGACAGCTTCCTAATTCTATACCTATCTTACGGGTGGGACACTCTCTGCCCTACTCTTTAACCACCTCGGAATTTCTCCTTCCTTTCCCCCACCTCCATCCACTCCTCCTCTTCTATTCCATCCCTACCCCCTTCTCCTCTCTTCCTGTTCCACGGACATGGATGTTCTCCATATACTATCCTTGAACGCCAAAGGCCTAAATACACCAGAAAAGCGACGGATGCTCCTCCATGATATGCGACGCATGAAGGCAGATGTCATTCTCCTTCAGGAAACCCACTTTAGAGACGGCACTCTACCGATACTTAAAAATAGATTTTACCCCCATGTTTACCACTCCGCGTACACAGAGGCCAAATCTAGAGGGGTGTCCATCCTCATCTCAGCAAGGGTACCGTGGACACACACTGACACAATGACAGACACACAGGGGCGGTATCTGTTCCTGAAGGGCCAGATCGGAGGGGTGAGGGTTACCGTTGCAAACCTGTATGCCCCAAACGATCGTCAGGACGTTTTTATCAAACGACACATAGACCGACTCACAGGGTACTCGGAGGGACAGCTGATTGTAGGCGGCGACCTTAATGTACCACTGACGCCGTCGGAAGACACCTCCTCCGGTGTCTCATCCACTTCACGTGACATGCGCAAACGTATTTGTTCCACTTTACACTCCTCTCGACTGATTGACGCATGGCGCCTTCTCCACCCGGGGGAGAGGGACTACACCTTTCATTCTAAGCCACACCTGACGTACTCCCGAATTGACTATTTCCTGATCCCCCATGAGCACCTGCACGCGATACGTGACGCTTCAATTGGGGTAATCACGTGGTCGGATCACGCCCCGATCAGCCTGAGATACGCCTTGTCGGACATACATACGACGCAAAGGCCGCCGTGGAGACTGAATGAAGGTCTCCTGCAAGACCCAGAAACCTTGGCAGACGTAGTTAAAGAGATCGGACTTTACTTTGACTTAAACAGCACACCTGAGAGTGACGCAGGGGTGGTATGGGAGGCGCACAAGGCGGTGATTAGGGGGGTTCTTATCAAACACGGCTCCCGCTTGAAGCGACTACGGACGACCCAATTGAACGAGCTGCTTCATAAACTACACCAATTAGAGATGGCCCACAAGTCGTCCCCTACCAGATCACTCGGAATTGAACTTGACTCTACCCGCTCGCAAATCACAGATTTGTTAACCTTTAAGGCTAAGGCAGCGTTGCAGATCTGCCGGAGGAGAGTTTACGAATCGGGAGATAAATGCGGTAAACTATTGGCCCAATCGCTGCGGGAGCAGAAATTGGCGTCCTACATTCCACACATCATGTCTGCCAAAGGTCAGAAGGCTTCCCTACCCCACCGTATTACGGAGGAGTTCAAAGCTTATTATGACTCCCTGTATAATCTGAACACAACACGCCCCACACCAGACGTAACATCGGAATATATAGCAAAATCCCTTATGCCCTCGTTATCGGCGGAAGCTACAGAACTATTAGAGGTCCCCATCACGCTACCAGAGCTACAGCGGGCACTGAAAGCCACCAAGTCAGGTAGAGCCCCGGGCCCGGACGGCCTTACCGCCCCTTACTACAAGACCCTGCTTACATACCTAGGCCACCACATGGTGAAACTATACAATGACCTGAGCACTGGGAAAACGCTCCACAAGTCCACGCTACAAGCACAAATCTCAGTAATTCCGAAAGAGGGCAAGGACCCTGCCCAGTGCGGGAGCTACCGTCCGATATCACTTTTGAATACAGACCTCAAGCTCTTTACCAAAATCATCGCCAATAGATTACAACACCACCTTACCCATCTGATTCAGCTAGACCAGGTTGGCTTTGTCCCAACTAGGGAGGCTCGGGACAACACGACCAAAGTCTTAAACCTCCTACACGTAGCAAACAGCACCAAAATACCTTGTATATTCCTGGGTACAGATGCTGAGAAAGCTTTCGACAGGGTAAGCTGGAAGTTTATGTTTGCAACACTTGCCCATATAGGACTAGGGACCAAGATGATGAACTGGATAGCTGCGGTCTACTCAGAACCGACGGCTAGGGTTAGGGCGAACGGTATCCTCTCTGACACCTTTCCAATAACTAATGGAACTAGGCAGGGGTGCCCACTCTCACCTCTGCTGTTCGCGCTCTCACTTGAGCCATTCCTGTGCCATGTTAGAGCAAACCCCGACATCGCCGATATAGAGGTAGGGGACAGACAATACAAGGTATCTGCCTACGCGGACGACATGCTATTCTCCCTTACAAAACCAACTATGTCCCTGCCCAACCTAATGCGGGAATTTGACTTATACGGACGGGTCTCGAATTTGAAAATCAACTTCAGCAAATCAGAGGCGATGGGTATAGGGATTCTTCAGCCCTTGCTCACAAGTCTCCGAGCGAGCATCAAATTAAAATGGACAGATACGGCTCTAAGATACCTGGGCACCCACATCCCTTCGACCTTCCATCGACTATTCAGACTCAACTTCCCTCCCCTCCTCAAGACTGTCCAAAAATTACTGGACCAATGGACCAGGGGACTACACACCTGGTTTGGGCGGTGTAACATTATTAAAATGGCAATTTTGCCAAAATTCCTTTATCTCCTGCAGGCCCTCCCAATACATATACCTGTAGATTACTTTAGACGAATACAGTCCACCTTCAATAAATTTATCTGGGCAGGGAAAAAACCTCGTTTACACAAAAAGATACTGGTACTACCAAAACAATTCGGAGGTCTGGCTGTACCTGAGATCCGGAGCTACTACCAGGCAGTACACTTGAGCAGACTCCTTGATTGGTGCCGACACAAAGACACCAAGTTATGGCCACAGCTGGAGCAGGCGCAAAGCGACATCCCCCTTCATAGAGCCCCGTGGTGCCCGACGGCCCTACCACCTAGCCTCAAACGGCACCCACTGATCGGAAACACCATTAAAACATGTGCACACTCATTGACACGCTCCTCTCTCTCTACTTGCAATTCGGCGCTAAGACCCATTCTTGGCAACCCCCAATTCGAGCCGGGTATGAAAGATAAACCCTTCCGAGCACTAAGTGAGGCGGGCATGTACCAAGCATCTCACTTCAGTAACATGGGAAGATGGAAAACGGTGGTGGAGCTCTCGGATCCGGGAGGCCTGTTCCGACTAGACTTTATGAGGGCGCTACAGCTCAGCCATTTCCTTACCAGCCTTCCACCTCCCAATGACGCAAACCAACCCCTCACAACATTTGAGGGGCTTTGTACAGAGACAGGTGTGCTGCCACACACGCTTTCCCTAACCTACGATATGCTTCTCACACCACCTGGTAGCTATCAACCTCCGAGCCTTCTGAAATGGGAAAGGGACCTGAATTGCCACTTTACCACGAACCAAAAACAGAACATCCTCAGGTTCACGCACAAGTCATCCCTATGCACCAAAATTCAGGAGACCAACTACAAGCTCCTCATACGCTGGTACAGAACACCGGCTCTACTGCATAAATTTTTCCCGGGAACGCCTGAGGTTTGCTGGCGATGCCGGAAGGAGAGGGGCACCCTTCTGCATATCTTTTGGTCCTGCCCCCGACTTCAGCATTTCTGGGGGGAGGTTCGCAGAATAGCTCAACAACTTACGGAAGGGAATGTCCCGAATGACCCGGCCTATTTCCTCTTACATGCCAATGACACACCGGCTCGCACCTACAAAACATCCGTCATTCGTCACCTACTGGATGCGGCGAAGGCCTGCATTCCTCTCTTGTGGAAATCCCCCCACCCACCGACCGTCGCCTCGTGGCTTAAAAAAGTGGATGACATAAGTAGGATGGAAGACCTGATCCTAACTAGCCAAAACAGACGGGAGGAGTACTCCAAAACTTGGCAACTATGGAACTATCTTAGATATTCCGTCGACGGACAACTCCTCAGAGGAGAAGGTCCCACACCCTGAAAACTAGACTTGACTCCACACTTAATAAACCCCTACTTAGGCTTAAGCTTTGACGTCTTTGTCTAGGCCGCCCTCAACTTGCACGGCGGCAATGCCACCCATTGGGCGGGAGCCCAGATCCATGTCCGTGGACCCCCCCCCTCCCTCTCTGAATGACCCCCTCATCCCCCCCCCTCCTACAATACTTACCTGGCTACTCCTTCCTTCAAGAGGCATGATATGCCTGCTTATTTCTGTGTTATACTCCTGTTGAAATTAAAATATGTGGAAAAAAAAAAAAAAAAACAGGGAGGTGGAGCCCATAGGGCCGCAGTATTCTGATCCGTTCCTGCGATTCACGCGAGAATGCCACAAGGAAGGTGGAACCTGGCGGGGTCCGCGCGGGGAGCGTCCCCCGCGCGGATGTCGGCTGGGGGAGATCACTAAAACAGGTTAATCTGTGTGGTAGTACCTTGCATAGGCAGGATTGTACTATATAACTTAGAAGGTACTGTTGAATTATTCCTGCATGTTTCCCTTGATGTGAATGTATTATGGTTGGCGATTGTGATACCTTTCGTGCTGTGGTCCATGTGGACCGATCTCCCTGACATAAATAAAAAAAATTAATAAAAAAAAAAAAAAGACTGAGATTTCTTCTGAGTCAGGCCTGACTAGGGAGGGGTGATAGGGTATTGTTTAAATGCGCCATAGGGCACGCACACCATAATAACTGCGCGCGGTGGGTTACCGCGTGGGGCCATTGTTGTGTGCTACATTTATATGCTGCAGGGCTCTGTGAGCAATTTGCATGCGTTCCGTTCTGCCTATGCCTATTTGATGAAAGTAGTTAACCTCTCGCCTCAGTGTGTTGCCTTACTATAAGGAGATTAACCCATGCAATACCATTGCTTATGATATGAGTTTAACCCTAGACTAACTGTGCCAGAGTGGGTCGAGTAAGATTGCCGGGGGTTGGCGGTGCTGTACACAGGGCCCGAAATCAAACCAGTGGCTCTCTTAACTGGGGGTAGCGCTACAAGTATAACTGCACATTTTAGACTAATTAGAGTAATCAGTTTGGAAATTGAACATTCATTATCATCATTTGTCAACAAATTGTTAACAACAGAATGTAACATTTTGCAGTCTATTTCCGCATATAGTGGACATTGGAGGTAGAGATCTATTTTTACTGCTAAGTGCTTGTGTTTTGTTAAACATTACTTACCATAAACCTTCACATTATACTTTTTTGCTGCATTCCCTGCTGTGTTGGAAGCAGTGCATGTATATGATGATGCATCAGATTCCATAGCAACTGCAATATGAAGATGTCTCCCTCCTGACAGAAAACGAATCCGACCTTTGCTGTCCGGTGTAACTGGTGTATCTGTGAAATACAATAATTAAATATTCTTCTTGCTATAGACAGTCATATCTTCATGAGCCTTGGAGCTATAAAAACCTCTGTTCCATGCTCCTAATTAGTATTTCAAACAATTATGAGAAGTACAATTTTTGTTGTTTAGACTTATGGTAGTTTAAATGGTAATTACTTTCATATTACTTTATAAAATTGATAATTTCAAATTATTTTTGCTTAAAAATTAAATAATGTAAATCCTTGTTGGCATGATAGAATATGAAGCCCTACCATCCCACTACTACCGCTTACTAAATAGGTGTACACAATATATAGCAATTAAGCATTCTTTCTGCATTATATGGTCAAAATATAAATACCTAATGTACCTAGTTTACAATTTTAGCACCCCTCAAGGTAAACATCTTAAATATCATATACTGTAGTTTTTAAGTATACACTACAAAAAAAAGCACATTTAAACAAAGCCTAACCGTAATCTTGCTGCACTGCTTACTAAGTAAATACAAGTGTATGTTAGAAAAAAATAAATAAATATATAGTACATCTCTCAAATACATGCATGTTTCCTAATGTTTTGTCTCTTTAAAAATGCTGCAGGTACAGAACCATACCTACTGATCCTGCTGGGTTTTCAGTGAGCTGCCAGCTTCCTGTGTGCTCTACCACTGAATTCCCATGCAGTGTTATCAGCCATGCCCATGTCTCTCTTCACCCCCACATTTTGAAGAGAAGGGGAGACGTTCTGTAGTTCTAGCACATTACCTTCCCTGCCGTAACAATGCTGCTCCTTCATAGGTGCAATAGGGTTGATGTACTAAAACTGGAGAGTGCATCTGGTGCAGCTGTGCATGGTAGTCAATCAGCTTCAAACTTCATCTTGTTCAATTAAGCTTTGACAAAAATCCTAGAAGATGATTGGTTTCTATTCAGAGCTACACCAGACTTTGCACTCTCCAGTTTTAGTGAATCAACCTCAGTGCAGCAAATAAGTGTTGTAACCGTAGAATAGGAAATGTGTTACTGTCAGAATCACCATGTGTAAATTAAAAATGCCTAAAAAGTTTGAAGAAGGAAACTAATGCAACCAGCAAATCTGAGGACTGGTAAGTGCACCATGGCATTCCTCTTTCTTTTCCAGATTTCAATGCAAACATTTTGAACTTGCACATTTATGTTGGTGAGATTATGTTAATTGCCCCATGGAACATGTTAATAAAGCTACTGTATAGCACAAAGCTCACATAAGCTAGAGAGCAAAACATTCTTGTGCAATCTGAAAGGCCTATGAGGTCAGGAGGAGTGCCATAGATATCAGACAACTTTTAGAAGGAAGCATGGGATTCATCATTAATTCATCCTGCTGACAAATATACTGCATTGCTGTCTGTGTGCAATAAAGACACCAACACCAGTCTCCTCATCACAACACCAAATTATATACAACATTGTATACAAAGAGTACAAGTTATGTGTGAGATTAAACACATAAAATACACATGTAAATATATTATTATAAGTGTTTAGTATGTGACTGGGTAGGTGCTAAATAAATATCTAGCCTGGAAGAAGCCAAAAAAGAAGGATGCTGTATAATTACCAAATAAAATAGACATATTTTAAAACAGTAAAATATATAATTGAAAGTTATATGTATTATATAATAATAGAGTTAAAGTATAATCACCTGCAAATCCTAAAATGTGTAAGGATAAATAAGTAGGAAAACTATACATTTTTCTCTACTTACATTGAATCATTGTACAATTATGTCTTGAAAAAAGTTATTACCGATTCAGCAGTGTTGATGGAAATCCTTTTGATTTCCATATGCTAAATAATTCTCTGGACAGCACACGTAGCGGTGCAGCTCCTACTTTCTTATTTTAGCCTACATATTATAGCATGTTTCCTTTAAGCATAACTCCCCTTGCCTTTATTTATAGGCTGTGTGCTTACATTCCATTTTGTAGAGTATGTGAAATCATTTCTTATCTGTTGTAATATGATGTCATTCATTTTTTATTAATTTTTTTCAGTCGGTAGGGACAGTTTATCAAGTTGTAAAATGTCATTAAAATTAACTTTTTAGATCTGTTTACTAAATATGTCTTATTTTAATAAATTGCTGAACAATAGCTTGATACGTTTTTGTTTGCGGCTTGAGGGAAAATGGCTGAATGACAATGAGGAGGTTCAGATTTATTTTGATTTGGTTCCAAGGCACTGTGACTAAATATGCCTCTGTAAGGAAATATTTGGCAGAGTTTTATATACCCAACCTACTAATACAAACTACACTAATGACTGCCTATTAGTAATGTATGCAGCAATCAATTGAAAAGGTAGAACAATATATATGGTGTACTTCTGTATCTTTCAACAAGCGACCATACCATTTTTTTTCCAAGTCAGTGCTGGGGGTGGAATACCGCTGGAATCACACACAAGACTTATCAGTGTTCCTTCAATTACTGTAACATCTGATTCTTCTGCTGAATCTTTTATTGTTGGAGGAACTGAAACACAATGAATATGACAAGTGTATACTATTTTTACTACCTTTTCCAGTTATCATAAAAGAACGTTGATTTCTTCTCAACACAATCTTTTTTATATCAATGAAAAAAAATGCAATCAACAAAATTACAAAGGTAAGCTATATATCAGAACAGCCACTTGCTAACCAAAATTGTTTGTATGGTCCATCCTTATTTTTGTCAGTGTCACTTATGCAATATAACTGGTATGTTATCACCTCTGTGGTTTAAATGTGTTGTGCTATAAACAAAAAAAGACCAACAATTTAAAAAAATATATTTTTTTTTACTTTCTGTTATAATACATATCCCAAAAAAAATATTAAAAAAAAAATATTTATCAGTTTAGGCTGAAATATATTCTTCTACATATTTTTGGTAAAAAAAATCGCAATAGGCGTATATTGATTGGTTTGCGCAAATGTTATCATGTCTACAAACTATGGGATAGATTTAGGGACTTTTATTTATTTTTATTGTTTTTACTGGTAATGGCGGCGATTTGTGTTTTTTAGCGGGAATGCAACATTGCGCTGACAAATCTGACCCCAAATGACACTTTTTGGGGAACAATGACATTATTACATTGATCAGTACTATAAAAATGCACTGATCTATGTAAAAATTACACTGGCAGGGAAGGGGTTAACACTAGGGGGCGATCAAAGGGTTAAGTGTGTTCCCTGCATGTGTTCTAACTGTATGGGGATGGGCTGCCATGAACATGACAGAGATCACTGTTCCTGATCACTGGGAACAGTAGATCTCTGTCATGTCACTAGGCAGAACGGGGAATCGCCTTGTTTACATAGGCAGTTACCCGTTCCTCCTCTCCTCACCGCAATCGCAGGTCGCCGGTGGACATCGAGTCGCGCCCGCTATCCTCCTTGCATGGATCGAAGTGCAGGTACATCGATTCGCGTAGGAGAGCCGACCTGCCACAGTATATCTGCGTGAGCTGGTCGGCTAGAGGTTAAAAAAAAAAAAGTTTAAAAATAATTATGTAAAAAAAATCAGCTTACAACGTGTTTCAAAAAAAGAAATAACATCGCCCAAAACCATAATATTTTCGCTTTAAAAATTCATGCAAGGGGTTTAGAATGAGGCATGTTGGCAAGAAAAAGGTGACAAAAATGGTAAACTGTGACACTTACGTGACTTGAAGCCACCCACTCTTGTTAATGACTCTTAATGAGGCCCAGGCTGGCAATCTAATACCGGAATTTATTAGAAGGATTGGTATATATGAAATGAGTTGTTGACTCATTGAAGTACCTATAATCTGCTAAACCTCATCTTATGCTGGACTTGTGCTAATAAAATAGTATACTGTCTTATTGATATAGAAGCAATGGCAAAAAATGCTCATAACTTCTTAAAAATTTTATTGTTTGTGTCTTCATTGGATAGATCATCCCTCACAAACTGTGCCATTGACACCAGGACAATAAAAGAAAGAGAGGTTGTAGCTGTCACTGGAAATGAGCTATTGAAGGTTTCTCAGAGGCCAAAAAGACTTGACAGATGTTCTAACCTCTCCACTAAACAATGTGCTTTTTTCAAACCTCTATCCCCAGCTGGGAGATATCTAAAAACTTCTAGTCCTAGTGACATTCTGTCACCAGAACAGGAGGTAAGGAGACATCTCTTCAATGAGGAGACAGACAATAATGTATGTAACAGTGATGGGTGCTTGAGCAGCCAATCTCAAAGCACTAGCATTACCTTGAGGGAGGAGGGGTTCACATGCTACCCCTACCTGGAAAGTAAGGGAGCTTTAAAACGTAACTTTTCTTTTGTTAAATATTTTTTTTTTAAAACTCTTTTTAACTCTGGTCAGCTATTAATGATGTAACTCCTGCGCATTCATGTTGGAGTTACATTGTTCCAGCACTCAACTCCACTGTGTAACTTACATATGCTGGAAATGAGCTGTAAGTGTACAGTGTACTGCACATTCTCAGGTGGTAGTGTACACAAAAAAAAAGGAAGATATGTATTGGCATAAGAGACTTCTCATTGGAATTCTGAAAACAATTATAGTGGTTTGTTCCACATTTGCAAAAAAAGTGCATATTTATACTCACAAATTAAATATTATAAACTAACCTAAAATATTCACATTAAAATTCCTTTGTGTTCTTCCAGCAATATTTACAGCCTCACAAGAATACCGTCCAGTATCCTTCACTTGCGCATTTTCAATCTGGAAAACAACAGTTAGATAAATACTACCTTAGAAATACATGAATAATGTATATGCAAGGACTACTTCTCAGTGAACATCTCATTGAGAAGTTAACAAATTAGAACTCTATGACCTTTATGAACATGCAAACTAGTTGAGACTTATTTACATATATTCAGAAAATAATTGAAGTTCTGACATACTACCTTTAACTTGCAGACATGAAATGGAAATACAGTTGTATGTTTGGACATAGGTCAGTGTAATAGAGGAAGGTCAAAGGGCCAAAGATGATAAGGGTGACAAACACAGTTTTGAGGGTTAGTTACTTAAGCTATTCAAATAATAATCAAGTCATATTTTCAGCACTGACAGTCAGCGATAGCTTAAAGTGTATGTAAAGGTGCAGCTTTTTTGGACAGAGTATGTACGTGTTAGACACAATGTCAGGTTTTTATTGCTGTCTGTGTCCCCACTGGAAAGATTTAACCATTGTCACAGAAACAGAGGGGAAATCCATAATTTTAGAGTTGCCAGTGAGAAAGAGGTGGGGCTTAATCACCAAACAAGGACAAGTGTTCTGGTGAAAGCTATCTAAGGTAGGAATCACCCTCACATTGTTGAGATTTTCACAAATTTCTTGTTGCCTCTCCAGGGCAGGAAGTGAAAGGAAACTTCCATAGCAAGACACAGGCAGCAAACAGAAATCTAATAGGGGTTGTACCCTTACCTACAGAATCTAGAATTGAAAAAAAAAAGTAATTCAGACGAAGCTCGTATGCATTGGGTGAGTTCCTACTTCCTAGTATCATTATCACATCTGGACACTTAAACTATGGGAGAGCTTGGTTTGTGGTGTTGGAGCGTAGAGTCCGTAGCATTGTGGGGGATTTATCACATGCTGATACTTTATCTGCCTATGTAAGTGTAGCCATTTATTTTTTATCAAAAAGTTTTTAAGCATTACTTCACTATTGCTAGCCTCTTTTTCTGTGCATATGGGATTTTGATTTTGATGCATCCATCTGTGATCTGGATTCATATGTGAGGACAGCGGTCTGTAGTGGATTATACCAAAGCATTTTGAGACCTTCCATTAATTTTGGGGGTTGATTGTTACAGTGAGCTGCTCTCCTATTAATCACTGGGTGTTTTTGATTTCCACTTTATCAACAAAGTGGTGGAAGGAAGATTTTTATTTGAATCTTTGGTGTCTAATTTTTTATGGACTATTTTTCTATGATGGATCTTTTCTATATATTTTCGTATGATATTTATATGTTTATATTTGCACAAGGTTCAAAGTGGTTATAAATTCAGAAGTTTTTTTTTATCTTAATGCATTCTATGCATTAAGATAAAAAGTGTTCTGTGTGTAGCAGACCCCCTTAGCCCCCTAATACTTATCTGAGCCCCGTCTCTATCCAGCGATGTACACGAGTGCCTCGGCCGCCCAAGACTCCCCCTACTGATTGTCTGAGACACAGCAGCGGCACCATTGGCTCCCACTGCTGCCAATCAAATTCAGAAAGCCATTTTGGAGAAAGAGGGGTGGAGCCAAACTGCAGCTTCATTTCTGAATGGATACACAGAGCTGCAGCTCGGCTCGGGTGCCCCTATAGCAATCTGCTTGCTATGGGGGCACTCAACAGGAGGGAGGGACCAGGAGCTTAAGCCATGGACCCAAGAAGAGGAAGATCTGGGCTGATCTGTGCAAAACCCCTGCACAGAGCAGGTAAGTATGACATGTTTGTTTTTTTAATAGAAAAAAACCAAGACTTTACAATCACTTTAGTTTTCTATGCATAATAAAAAATAGATTTTTTACAAATTGTTGTGGTCCAATTTGCTTTTAAAGTCTGATCTTAGAGGTTTGTTCTGTTTTCTAACTAGAGTATACAGATGTGGCAATGGAGTGATTTCAGTAACCTTATAGATATTGGTCTACAGTAATGCACAAAGAAAGAATCTTTCCATACAAAATTAATAACATAAAGCATATAATATTTATGATTTAAAAGCTTGCAAAAAACTATTAAAAAGGTCCTCTAAATAGGGAACCTAAATATACCATAAGTCTTCTTGTTCTAATATTGGATCAGGGCAGAATTCAAAAATGTACTTTTCTGCTGCTTTCGGTGGCTAATTTTCTAATAAATTCTACCATCTAACTTTATTCAGTAACTTTGGAACTAGAGGAAGGTTTATCTGTATTACCTGTCAAATTTATCCTGTCAAATATCTAGCAGACATCAATAAACAGGTACTAGCCTCTAGATTTAACCACTTCCCGCCCAGTCAATAGCAGATTGACGTCCGGGAAGTGGTTCTGTTATCCACACTGGACGTCATATGACGTCCTGCGGGATAACAGCCGCCACGCGCCCGGGGGGGCGCGCATCACGGCGATCGGTGGAGCGGTGGGTCAGTCTGACCCACCGCTACACTGATCTCGGTAAAAAGCCTCCGTCGGAGGCTTTTTACCACGTGATCAGCCATGTCCAATCACGGCTGATCACAATGTAAACAGGAAGAGCCATTGATCGGCTCTTCCTCACTCGCGTCTGACAGACGCGAGTAGAGGAGAGCCGATCGGCGGCTCTCCTGACAGGGGGGGTTCGCGCTGAGCGTTTATCAGCGCAGCCCCCCTCGGATACCCACACTAGACCACCAGGGAAGCCCCCCAGGACGCCCCAGGCAGCCCCAAGCATGTGGATGGCCCCCATGGCCATCCACATGTAATAAAAAAAAAAATATGCCAATCAGTGCACTGACTGGCACTATGATGGCACCACCACAATGTGTGGTGGCTGGCATTGCTGGACATCAGTGTCCATCAGTGCCACCTACTAGTGTCCATCAGCGCCACCTATCAGTGCCCATCCGTGCCCATCTGTGCCCATAAGTGCCCACCTATCAGTGCCCGTCCGTGCCACCTATCAGTGCCGCCTATAAGTGCCCATCAGTGCCACCTATAAGTGCCAATCAGTGCCGCCTATGAGTGCCAATCAGTGCCACCTATGAGTGCCAATCAGTGCCGCCTATGAGTGCCAATCAGTGCCGCATACCAGTGCCGCCTATCAGTGCCCATCAGTGCCGCCTATCAGTGCCCATCATCAGTGCCCATCAGTGCCACCTCATCAGTGCCACCTCATTGGTGCCACCTCATCAGTGCCCATCAGTGTCGCCTTATCAGTGCCCATCAGTGCCACCTTATCAGTGCCCGTCATTGAAGTAGAAAAGGTACTTATTTCCCCAAAAAATTAACAGAAACAAAGAAAAACGTCGTTTTTTCAAAATTTTCGCTCTTTTTCTATTTGTTGTGCAAAAAATAAAAATCGCAGAGGCGATCAAATACCACCGAAAGAAAGCTCTATTTGTGGGAACAAAATGATAAAAAATTTGTTTGGGTACAGTGTAGCATGGCCGCGCAATTGTCATTCAAATTGCGACAGCGCTGAAAGCTCAAAATTGGCTTGGGCAGGAAGCTGTATAAGTGCATGGTATTGAAGTGGTTAAACTATGCTTAGTGCTGTTGCAGCATTTAGTAAGCTGAGCCCTCATGGTTTCCTGAATTTGCAAGTTAAAAATCTCCAAGAGAGTAGAATGGTTGAATCAAGATTATCTAATATAATTATATAATTAAATATTATATAAGGAAATCAAATACCTCTTTGACCACTAATATGTTGGGAAATTCCTTGGTTTAGGCATCCCATTGCATTCTTATATAATATGCACAAGGGGGTTATTAATAGGCTTG
This sequence comes from Rana muscosa, assembly GCA_029206835.1. Classification (NCBI taxonomy): domain Eukaryota; kingdom Metazoa; phylum Chordata; class Amphibia; order Anura; family Ranidae; genus Rana; species Rana muscosa. The sequence goes on along the minus strand of CM055120.1, from coordinate 215,869,703 downwards.
TGCACAACGGAAAAATTCGGTTAGTTTCGGTTTGTTTCTTTTCGGTCCTGTTGATTCGTAATCATTCGTAATTTTGCTAGACGGGATTTTCCGTGTTCGGACTAATTCGTATTTTCGCAAGCGACATTTTTCGTTGAATTTTTAGTTGATTTATAATTCGTACTTTCGGTAGAGTACATTGTTTTTCGTTGATTCTGGACACAACTTCTACTTTCGTAACTTTTTTTGGGTTCGTTGATTCGTAATTTTCTGTGTCTCTCTCACGACGACGCTGCCTAATGTGCTTCGAATGGATTTGTACTTTTCTAAATACATAGCGGTTATTTGTAACGATTCGAAATCTCGTATTTTACTTTCGTTTTTTACATGCGGCTATAGCCTCCGCCCCTGTACACCATTTTGAGAGGGTTCAGCACGGTGAGGGAGAAGCAGAGAGCAGAGCAGAGTGTTATTGTGCTTCGAATGGATTCGAAATCTCGTATTTTACTTTCGTTTTTTACATGCGGCTATAGCCTCCGCCCCTGTACACCATTTTGAGAGGGAGTTCAGCACGTGTGGGAGAAGCAGAGAGCAGAGCAGAGTGAGTGTTATTGTGCTTCGTATGGATTCGTACATTCGTAACTTTTTCATAACGAATTATGCCGAAGACATTCGGGCATTCGCTATTTGCGGTATAATTTATTTCGGATTCGGTCTTATTCGTAATTGCTTTGTTCGGAAATTCGAATGCTTCCGAATGTCCGAAAGTTGCTAAATTCGGACGAATTTCGATTCGTTACGAAACGAATTGCACAAGCCTAGTTATTAATATACAAGGCAGAGCTCTTTCTGAGTATCAGAAATGAGATAAATATACAGTGGGTTTATGGTATTATTTTGCCATCTTTCTTATAGTGTATTAATATACAGTACACCATCTATTCTGTGGAGAGTTAAAGGAAAACATACTGTGAATATTAACTTAAATTATCCAATAATGTGAAAAGGAATTTCCTGTTTAAATACCCAATCATGTGCAGATGCTTTTTTTTACATGATTGGATAACTGAAATTAACAGTCACACAATTTTTTGTTATGTTTAGTAAATCAGCCCAAATAACTTGTAGGTCATAAGAAATAAATCACTACTATATGTTTTTAGTAGTTAGCGCTGCTATGTTTGGTACTTTTAGGTTTCCTAACCTTTTAAAAAAAAGATCTACTGTGTTTGCTTTAACCAGTTCCTTATAAAGTCTATTTCACATGTTCACAGCTCTTACAGTAAAGAACTCTCTCTACAATGCAGATGAAACTTCTTTGAATCTTGAGTGCCTTTCTTGTATTTATAGGAGAATATCATATCTCTGTTTAATTATGTTTTCCAAATCAGACTCTAATTTACATATAATGCATCTGAGAGAATTGCTTTAGCAAAGTCAAAATGTAAAAAAGCAGCAACTCATCTGTTCAATTTCTGCTTAATTTCATGAACATGTTTGAGGGGTTTAGCCTTAGTTAAAGAGCGGTGTGAACTCTGGTTATGCATAGGTCTTCAAAATGAAATTCAAGGAGGACAGATTGTAAAAAATCATCTAAACTTTTTGACCAATTTAAGGAAGAACAGTATTTCCATTTGGTGTTTTAAAGTTCAAATTTTATCCCTTACATTTAGATCGCTTAGAGGCTTTTCATTGCGGATGCTATGCTGTCATATTTGTTTTACAGATCAGTAGTCCACTATTCTATAAGGCTAGGTTCACACTTGTGTGGGCTGTGCAGCCCATGTTTGCTCGGGGACAACAGCCCATTAATTTGAATGGGCTGCTATGCCCCGTGAAACACAGAAAGGAAGTCCCTGCACTGCTGGAAATCGCAGTCCGCACGGGAACCGAGAGTACAGCATGGTTCCCAGTGTGGGTGTGATTTCCTGTTTGGGGGGGCGGGGTGCCATTAGGATTAACGGGTCCCACATTTCACTGTGTGGGTGGTTGCAACTGTGGGAATTTGTGCAGGTCCCGCAGCGGCACAGGTGTGAACCTAGCCTAAAGTCATCTCTTCCTATATTTACATACTGTCTTTTTTAAATCAGGAAAGCTACATGAAGACCATCAATATAAGAGGGGGTATTATTCATTAGGATTTTTGTATTGTATTAAACTGGACCTAGAAAGGGAAAATTCTAATAGCTGGCACTTGAGCTCCTTCACCAAGTAGATATTTGATAACTCTCAAGTTGTAGAACTGAGCTGATAAAATAAATAACATCCTGGGAGATTATCTTACCTCCAAAACATGTCCACCCTCAGAAATACTAAGCCCTGGTCTGTTTACCAATGGTCTCCAGTCTTTAAACCACATCAGCACAGGAGGTGGAATTGCATTGCTTTCACACTTCAGTGAAAGTGTTTGGCCCATTAGGATTGTTATATTTTGCTGTTCTCCCATAATGTTTGGTGGCACTGTGTTCAACAGGAAAAAAACATAAAAAAACATGTGTTACGTTGTTTTCCAACACACACACATACATGTATAATTTATTTAACTTATAGTGCATCTATAGGTAAAAAAAATGTTTGGTTTGGGATAGAGTAGTGAACCATTAGGATATTAGTCTGTTTTTATTACCCTTTCTATATTTGCCCTAGTGACCAATATTACCGGGACAAAAAATTGATGGGGAATGTAAATTCCACTGATACAGAGAAATACAAACAAACAAAAAAACTGATTTTGGCTATAAATACATTTAAAAAAAAAAAAATATGTAGGTTTAGACACTCTGTATAATCGCAGTCTCTTCAACTTCTGTTCTTACTCAAGAAGCTGAATATCTTTTACATTTATATCTCTGGAGTTCAGCATTGGATGTTCAGCGGTATAAATATGCTATATACTGTAGTTAATGCAAGTTTCAAAAAAACACCAACACTTAGAAGACTACACATACTGTATATAGACAATTACATTATTATTTGTATACAGCATTTATATATAGTGCCAACATGTTTGCACAGCAAAATAAAGGCACTATATATAAATTCTCTCAGATCCTGATACTTACTCTCTCTTACCATCTGATCCGACTATTACGTTTAAACAGGATTTGAAAACTTTGATTGAAAAAGGTCATGATATGGGTATATTAAACAAAAAAGAAAAATAGCATTTTGTACCTTTGGCACCTCGGTTATAGGTTATGTATATATTACCCAAGGTTCACAAGACTTTGGTTAACCCTCCAGGAAGACCCATCATCAATGGCATAGATTCCATCACCTCATGTGTGGGGAAATATATTGACCACTATCTACAGCTGCTGGTGATGGGTACTCCCTCTTTTCTAAAAGACACTAAGCATGTAATAAATTTGCTGGGGGAAATTGAGTGGAAGACATCTTATATGTTGATCACCGCAGATGTCGCATCGCTTTACACTGCGATATCTCATCGATTGGGCCATGAGGCGGTGCGACATTTCCTCTATCGGGACTCCAACATTTCCATCACGCAGTGTCACTTCGTGATGGAACTTTTGGACTTCTCAATGGAACATAACTATTTTTGGCATAATGGTTCCTACTACCTTCAAACAAAGGGAGTGGCCATGGGAGCGAAGTTCGCTCCCAGCATGGCCAATCTCTTTATGGCCAAGTGGGAGGAAGACGTAGTCCTACATGATAAGCCACCCCAACTCATCTTATTGAAGAGGTTCATAGCCATTGTATAAGTAGAAATGAAGAGGGAAGATAATTTGGCAGTAACACAATGTAAAAGACTCCACGAGCTGCGAGCTCGTCTGCTGAGCGTCACATTTAGTTCTTAGATTCCTAGAGACGAATCTAGGAACTAGAAGTGAAGCTCAGCACTTCTACTTATACAAATGCTGGCATATGAGTGCATACTCCAGAGGGAAACCCCAATTACCCCGGCATCCAGCTATTAGGAGACAACCATCCCAAACAACACACGGACCCCTATAGGAACCAGGCAAGAGGAACACAGAGCATCTTGTTTGCTACATGCTGTTACCTCTCTACCTACAGGTAAGAGGCCACCTTTACCAAAAAAGTCACCACCACCGGAGTGCACCAGCAAAGGAAGAGGAATACGATATTCCCATCACACAACCACCCCCCCCCCCCCTCGGCCCTCCTGCGTTCCATGCATCACTGCACTTCCTGCACAGGATAAATGAACTGCTTTCTTTTTTCACCATTCACGATTGACCAAATTAACTCTACCTGCACTTGATATAGTCGCAATTTTTGTGCGATCGCTTTGCAATTTTCTGTGCGATCGCCCTGCAACATTTATAATTTAAAGACGCATGTTACAATTCACCTGGTTATCCTAGCTCGTGAGTATATTCAGAGACCTGTCGCACCGTGCACTTTTTTAAAGTGCAACATCCCCTCGAATTGATTTATGCGTTTATGCATCTTTTGCACTGGTTGCACGTATGCTTTGCATTTCACATTTTTGATTTCATTGTCTATGATTTACTGTCACAGTTCATTATTTATTATGCGATTTGCACAATCTTGATTTCTTGACACAGTGTTTAGACCTGTTGCACATTGTTTACTATTTTAGAAGATAGTATTTTATGGTCACCACTTGAAGATTATTTATTGTGCGTTTTTCACATCTTGGAAGATCTTGCTATTTTATGTGCGTTTTGCAATAATTGTTTATTTGCATTTGTTTTATTATCTTACACAAAGTTTTAGAAGAATTTCACATAATTTATTTCACTAAACAGCGCAGCACCACCCCCCTCTTTAGACAGACAGGAATGGCTACATCCCACTGGACTCCTGCCATCACCGTACCTGGCTGTCGGCTGTCCCAAAAGGGCAATTTTTACGCCTAAGGCGGAATTGCACCAATCTGGATGAGTTCCATAGAAAAGCTCAGGTTCTTAAATCCAGATTTATAACCAAGGGCTATGACAATGTGGCCCTCGATTCTTTGATTACAGAAGTAGGGATGAGGGATCGCCAAACCCTCTTGGGTGATAAACCACCCCAAGTAGAAAATAGAGAGGACTTTGGATTAGCCTTTCTTACTAATTATTCTAGCCAGCATTGGGCCATCAAAAGAATAATCAAAAGGCACTGGCTGATCAAAAATGATAGGATCCTTGGACCACTGCTGTCGGACAATCCGCGCATACTCTTTAGAGGGGCCTCTAATCTTAGGCACTCTATAGCACCTAATGTCCCAGACCCACCCACACGACCAATTTTTTTTGGGGACCTAAAGGGCTTCAACCCCTGTAGGAAGTGCAAAGTCTGTAGGGTGAATGCACTTCGTGATAGGAGACTAACTGAATTTACATCAGTGGGCACAGGTGTCACATACCCAATCAAATCTTTCATGACATGCACCACTAAATGTGTCGTGTATCTCTTAAGGTGCCCATGTGGTCTAGAATATGTGGGCCGCACCATTCAGAAGTTGCAAGTCGGACTAGGGAAACACATCACAAATATAAAGAATGGTTTTGATAAGCATAATGTCCTTAAACATAATAGAGACCCCACAGGCACCACCTTTATAGCCCTAGAAAAATATACACCACATTGGCGGGGCGGGAATGGCAAGAGAACCATTTCCAGATCCGAAACCAATTGGATTTACAAACTAGGATGTCATGTTCCCAAACAGCTTGAACGTGGAGTGGGACATCAGTTGTTTTATAAATAATTGCTGATGTCCCCTCTAGTTCCATCAAAATCCCAAATATATCTTTTCCATTAAGAATTTATCTTTGGTCTCCCTTTTTTTATATTTTCTATATTTTTTATATTCTCCTTTTTGGTAGGACTCCTTGATTTACTATATGCTATTACGATAAATATTGCAATATAGCATAGAAAATAAGCTTATTCTATGTGAGAAAGTTAGGATCATCTCGCATAAAAATGTATGATCTCACATATGTTTGATGTATTTTTTTGATATATTTTTTAATATATGTAAATTTTTGTGGTTTAACTTAAACTGTTTGGTACTGCGGATGAACACATCCCTCAATTTTGAGAAAATTTTTAGAATAATTCTAGAATATTCATAACCCTTTGAATAATCTTTTGAAAATATAGTTTATCTATTTTTTCAGCAGTATCACGATGGTCCACAAGATGGCACTGTTCTTTCTTTATGTCATTCACCTGTCATTGTTGTCCTCTAGGAGCCAATGATGAGTCATCTCTCCATAGCAGGTAGTATGACTCTCGTTTGGCGGGAAAAAATATTAGCTCTGTCCAATAAATTTCAAGCATCGTTTTTGTGTGACTAATGGCGGCGTTCCTCTGCTCTGCCAGATGAATATAAAATGTGCAGGGGCGGGCGTGTGTACGTACCCCTGATGACGTTAGTGACGAAACGGTCGTAGATTTGTCACGTATACACGCACTGCGCATGCTCAAACCATCTTTGTTGATGTTGACAGAGTTTTTTTTAAATCCTTGCAAGGAAACAATTTTAAGTATTGGGACCCTGGTCCTATTTTTGCACTTTTTAAATAAAAGACATCAAAGGAAGCTCTGCACTACTGGAGTATTTTTCTTCCCTCCTTTTTCTTCTCTTTGGAGTGCTCAGATATTTACCGGATGTTTGCACTTTACCTGTGAAAGGGAGCGTCTACAGTTTCACTTTGACCGCATATAGGAAGTGTAATCTGGATGGGGCACTTTCAGATGCCAGTCGGTTACCTGAGAAGGGAGTCTCCATTATCCTGACAGCGTTCCTGTCACTCTACTAAGCCTGTTTTGACCCCCCTGAGTAAGGGCGGTCGCTGGCTTTTTGGTAAGCCTCCATTTTATTACAAGGTGACGGACAGCACTTGCGGTGAAAGTTACTTCTATGGTTTCAGATTGGATATTATTCACTGAATACCCACGGGATGTCTACACTCATGAACATTTGAGTTGTTTTTTTGTGTGTTTATATGCATATTCACTGCACATGCAGTAACTTTTTGTGGACTTCAATAGCACATGTTTTTGCACAGTGTGTGTTTATGAATATTTGTTGTGCACTTTATTTACATACGTTTTTCAATATTACATAGTTTTTTTGTTTTTTTTTAACAGAGAGTTTTTATTAGACAAATCAGCATTACAATACAACCAGAAAAATAGCACATCCTCCAGTACAGAGCAAACAAACAGGATAATGCGTCACATCCGGGGGATCACACCCCTCTCATTCATTGCTAAATGCAAATAATCAACAAACATTGGCCCAAACCCGGTTGTGCATAAAACGACTCTAGTTCACCCCTCCCCGGCCACACAACAACCCTGAGTAGCAGTAAAGTCCAGGGACCAAGAGGGGTAGGGGGGGGGAAGCCATCCCCAACAAACAGCCCAGTCAGTCACACCCAGGGGGGAGTTCCAAGTCAGAGCGAGTGGTCTGCCATGAAGACCAAATTTTGTCGAACTTCGCGGGGCACTGTCTACTCTCATAAGTCAATTTATATAGAGAAAGTACTGAGTCGACTGAGCGCTGCCAGGCGGCGCATGTGGGGGGGTCCGTCAGTCTGGAAGCCACATCCACCCAATAGGGCTGGAGTTTCGGACACGACCAGACCATGTGCCAAAACGTACCTATCTCCTGCCTGCATCTCTGACAATTAGGATCTCGCCGCGGGTAAATACGTGCCAGCCTCTGCGGGGTGTAGTAGGCTCTGTGGAGAAATTTAAATTGTATAAACCTATCCTTTGCAGCTATCATAACAGGGATATAAGATGCAAGGCAATTCCTCCACTCCTCCTCGTCCAGTGACGGAATATCAGCCCTCCATTCCTCCCACGGCTTAGTAAGCTTGGCATCAAACTGTACTGTGAGGTACAGGTAGAGGGATGAGAGGGGGCGGTCCATGAGGGCGGAGGATAAGAGTCGCTCAATAGAGTCTGACTCCAGGGTTATAGGCTCTGGGAATTGGGCCTCAAAAGCATGTCTCAGCTGCCAGTATCTAAATTGGAAAGAGACCGGCAGGAGATACGTCTGCCTGAGTTCTTGGAAAGGCATAATCGTACCCGCTTTCACTATATGTTTCAGAGTAACGATTCCCTTTTTCGCCCACAGGGATGGATCTGGGATACTATTCATGTGAGGCAGCATAGGGTTAGCCCACAAGGGCATATGCGGGGATACCAAGTTGGGTCGCCGGTACATTAGTCGAGCCTCCTGCCAGACCTTAACTGTGGTCCGCATGAGGGTCGTCATACAGGGGCTGGCCCTGAGGCCACAAAACGGTAGATTGCTCAAGGCCGCATAAGAGCCCACAATAGCCGCCTCAAGTGTGACCGCCGGATTTTGTCTAGGCTGGGAGAACCACCATCTCACCGTAACCAGGACAGCTGCCCAGTAGTAAAGCAAAAAATTAGGGAGCGCCAGTCCACCTCCGGACAAAGACAAATACAAGGTCTTCCTCGCCACCCGGGGGGGTCTCCCAGCCCAGACAAAAGAGATCAGCAGGCTGTCCAACCTCCGGAAGAAAGACCTAGGGATATACGAGGGGGTATTGCGAAAGAAGTACAGGAATTTCGGGAGAAAGACCATCTTCAAAAGGTTGACTCTACCCACTGGCGTCAGAGGGAGGGACCGCCACACCGCGCACCTGGCCACTAGTTGGGTCATGAGTGGCTGTATGTTTTTGCCAACGTAGTCACCAATCTTACTGCTGACCTTGATGCCCAGGTATGTAAACTCGTCCACCCACCTGAGCCGCGTTCGTGTCGTGGGACGCGGGGCCGAGGGACATAGGGGAAACAAGACCGATTTGTCCCAGTTGATGCGAATACCGGAGTAGCCCCCAAATTGATCAATCAGATCTAAAGCCACCTGCAGGGATGAAGAGGCGTCCGCCAGGTATAGCAGGGCATCATCCGCATACAGAGACAGCTTTTCTTCAATTGGACCTATTTTCAATCCCCGGACCCTCATCTCAGCTCTCAACAGGATGGCCAGTGGTTCCATAGCAAGGGAAAATAAACCCGGGGAGAGGGGGCACCCCTGCCTCGTGCCGCGACCCAAGGGGAAGACGTCTGATAGGCAGCCGTTGGTCCGAATTCTAGCAGATGGGGAGCTATATAACATGCGTACCCATTTCAGGAAGCCTGGCCCAAACCCGAAGCTGTCGAGCACCCCCCAGAGGTAGCCCCACTCTACAGAGTCGAAGGCCTTCTCTGCGTCAAGTGAGGCCACCACTCCTGTCGACCCCTCACCAGCCCCATCAATGTGGGTGAGGAGGCGTCTAATGTTAATATCCGTTCCCCTACCCGGCATAAAGCCTGTTTGATCCGAGTGTACCAGGGCAGTAATGACAGAGTTCAGTCTTGTTGCCAAGATCTTGGCCAGGATCTTCGCATCAACGTTCAGCAACGAGATAGGGCGATACGAGGAACAGAGGGAAGGGTCCTTCCCCGGCTTCGGGATCACCACTATGACCGCCTCACCCATGGAAACAGGGAGCTCTCCCTGCTGCGCGGACACCGCGAATAGGGAGTGTAGTCTGGGCACTAGTTCGTCTGCATAGTGTTTGTAGAACTCTACAGGAATTCCATCAGGCCCGGGCGTCTTGCCAGATTGCATAGATTTAAGGGCCCGCTGGATCTCCTGCACCGTGACAGGAGCGTCGAGTCGCTCACGGTAGGTCGCCGTAAGGACCGGAATATCAATGTCTCCCAAATACTTCACCAGGTCCTCATCACCATAATCCACCCTTGAGCCATAGAGTGCACGATAGAAGTCGGCAAAGCACTGATTAATACCCCCGGGAGAGCTTACCCGCTCCCCTGTGGGGCCCGTAATATGGGAGACACTAACCCCCCCCCCTCCTGCTCCCTGGAAAGCCAAGCCAGCATCCTACCCGACCTCTCCCCCTGTTCAAAAATCCTATGGGACTGAGCGAGTAGCTTTTTTTGGGTAAGTGAGGTACGGATACCAAGGACCTCCCCCGTCAGGAGCTGCAGGTGGGCATAGTGTTGGGGGTCACGGGTCCTAATAAAGGTCTCCTCTGCACTGGCAGCCTCCCTTTCCGCCCTCACTAAGTCTGCGCTGCGTTCCCTACGAACTCTGGCAATAATGGTCTGGTAGTGTCCTCTCGTGGAGGCTTTAAAGGCATCCCATACAGTCCCGGTCCCCGCCGTGCCCTCATTGTCTGCCCAATAACCGGTCAATTCAGTTTGGAACTGGTCGTCCACAGAGGTGTCTGAGATCCAAAACCTGGACAGTCTCCACAGGCGAACAGGATGGCCCCTAGAGGAATCCAGCGCCAAAAGCAATGGTGCGTGATCTGAGATCCCCCTAGGCAGGATCCGCACATCCGTAACCCTTTGCAGGACCGGTCTGCCCGCATATACCAGATCTATGCGGGAGAACGTCCTGTGGGAGGCCGAGTGGCAGGTGTAGGCCAAGTCCCAAGGATGTTTCCACCTCCACACGTCCGTCAGTCCATAGACATCAGCCCAGTCAGCCAACCCAGAGTAGTGTCGACCTCCAGGCGTCAGGCGATCCATATCTGGATCGGGGACCAAGTTAAAATCCCCCAAAAACACAGTATTATCAGAGGTGAACTCGGCCACCCTGCTCATTATGTGGTTCAGCAGCAACAGGGAGGCTGGCGGGGGAAGATATAGACCCACTATCATCCAGGTCAGCGAATGAATCACGGCATGAATTATGACGTATCTACCATCAGGATCGAGAATCAGGTCCAGGAGCCGGAACGGGAGGGACTTTAACACAAGTATACTGACCCCTCTAGAAAAGCTAGAATAGGTAGAGTGATAGTGGTGGCCCACCCATGGCTTTTTAAGTGAGAGAATTCTACTCCCCATGAGGTGCGTTTCCTGTAGGACACAGATATGCGGGTTATAAGACTTAATAAATTGGAACACCAGGGAACGTTTGGTCGGGGAATTCAACCCCCTGGTGTTCCACGATAGGATATTAACTGCTGACATGGACCGTCAGATTGATAGGGGGGACAGGATGACACCACATGACTCCCGGACCTGACCCCCAGACCCAGGATGTACACATCTGGAAACAGAGCAATGCTGAAGTATCAACGTTTTGAATGTAAAGCAAAAACATAATGAAAACAAAAACAACAAAAATAAAAAAACAGATCAGAACAAGAAAAATAGCCCCAGTAGGGCAACAATCCCCACCCCCCACCCCACCCAACCCCCTAAAACTGAGGAGGGTATCCATCCCAAACAATAACAGCTCGCCGGCTGCAAAGGGGGTTCCGTGCAAGAGGCGAACTCAGCCCCCCGGATAAATTCTGGGGGGGGCCGAGCAACTGTCTGAGCGACTCTCTAAGTGCGAGACAATATTACATAGTTTATTGTCCAGCGCTGCACTCTTTTCTGGATCAGTACAATGACACTACAATTTAGTACAAGAGTGCTTGGGGGCTCTGCTTGTGAGAGCTTACAATCTAAATACATATACGAATATGGTAGACATGTCCAGACACTTTACGCAGATTTTGAGTAAAAACATTTAGGAAGAAGTCAGGAACTTAGGAATATATTTGTCCTAACATAAATGAGATATTTTAGATTTTTTTAATATATGACTATGAAATACAAACTGAAATTCATATTTTGCAAAACATGTTATGTTTTGGTTTATAAATTATTTTTATTCATTTTAGAAAAATGTTACAAATACAATACAACAAAATAAAAAATTGAGGCATCATTCATAAAAAAAATAAGACAAAGAGAACATTTAGATTTCATAAACAAAACAACATAGATACCCTAAAGCCCAATACACACAATCTGACTTTTTGACAACAAACTTCAAAATGAACAGGTTTTCAAAAAAATCAGACCGTGTGTACACTCCATCGGACAAACTTTTTTGTTTTTCATTGGACAAAAGTTCGCTCTGCAAACACACAAACTTTTCGGCAGCAAAAGTCCTATCGTGTGTACAGAAATCCATCGGACTTTAGTCCGAAGTACAAACACGCATGCTCAGAAGCAAGGACCAGCCGGAAGCTTTCTGTCTTGTAAAACTAGCATTCGTAATGGAGATATCACATGTGTGACGAGGGAAGTTATGAAATCTAGAAATGCGCAGATTCTCTTCTTCTTTAATAATGGGATAATAATAAAGCTGGTTTGCTGATGATACGGAGAAATTACAAATGTATTTACAAAGGATTTGTATTCTAGTGAAAATGAAAATCGCGAATCAACACTGATCAAACTTCTACTAAATCGAGATTAGATGAAGGAGCCCAAAGGGTGACGCCGGAGAATTGAACTTCCTCTTTTGAAGTGTCGTCAGTACGTTGAAACGTCACTACATTCGTGTTTGTTGCCGAAAAAGTCAGAGCATGTGTATGCTATGGGCGTTCACCGCCAACTCCCTTCAGACAAAAATCCACGGAAAAGTTTGTTTGAAGTCCGACCGTGTGTACAAGGCTTTAGAAACATATATAAAAGGTGTATATCCTAGGACCTTATTATAACAACCATATATATATTAGTTATTCTCCAAAGAGGAGGCGAGAGAAAGCATAAGATGTGGAGGCATCCCACATATAAATGCAAATAATCTGACAAATCTTTCTCCCAAGTAGATCTATGGATTTGCTAGTCCTCTCTGGCTGGTCTCCACCTCCCATATCCCTGCCCCCCCCAATCACCCCTAACCACCCCCTACTTCATGTGTCTGTGCCCTAATTCAAGGAAAACCCAGAAAATCCATGCCAAAAAACAAGAAAGTAAAACCCTTTGTGATTGTTAAGGGGAAAAAGCTATGGAAAATTATGCTTAATTTCCTCCCTGGCTCTACCAGTCCCTTACATACCATACACTCATATTCATCTCTTTAACCCTCCCTGCTTTCTCATAATTACCCATTCAGGCCCTTTATGGTCATTCTATAACCGTCAACTTAACACTAATCCAAATTACTGTAAATTTATATCTAGTGTTTTGAACATGTTATGTTAAAAAAATATTTAATTAAAAATAAATAAGTGGAAGTACCACATACTGTACATTATAATTACCAAACCATACATAAGTGATTTTCAATAGTTACTTGGATTATTATAATATCTTTTAAATATTGATCTAAAAAAACTCACCATACACAGATAAATCAAAATCTTTTTGATGTTCTCCTGCAGCATTAACTGCCACACATGTATATTTCCCTGCATCTCCAAGCCGTGTATTGGCTAGCATTAGAACTCTTCCACCTGAAAGAATCTATGACACAAGGGTTGATCAAGCAGACTGCCACCATTAATCATATGTCGCATAAAATTTATCCTATGCTGTATGATAAAAAATAAATGTTGGATGTGAATAGTTTTAACCACTTCACATCCCGCCCATAGTCATATGACGTCCACAAGAGGGATCTCCCATCCTGGGTGGACGTCATATGACGTCCTGGGCTTCCCGGCCGTCTAGGGGTCGCTCGGGACCCGGTGTGCCTGCCTGGTGGCCGCGATGTCTGCCGGGCACCCGCGATTGCCCGAAATCACGGCAGGACCGTGGATCTGTGTGTGTAAACACACAGATCCGTTTCCTGTCAGAGGTGAGGTGACCAATGTGTGTTCCCAGTACAGAGGAACACAGATCGGTCTCCTCCCCTTGTGAGTCCCCTCCCCCTACAGTTAGAATCACTCACTAGGGAACATATTTAACCCCTTCAGTGCCCCCTAGTGTTAACCCCTTCCCTGCCAGTCACATTTACACAGTAATCAGTGCAGTTTTAGAGCACTAATCACTGTATAAATGTGAATGGTCCCAAAAATGTGTCAAAAGTGTCCGATATGTCCGTCGCAATGTCATGGTCACAATAAAAAACGCAGATCGCCGCCATTACTAGTAAAAAAATAAAAATGCAATAAATCTATCTCCTATTTTGTAGACGCTATAACTTTTGCGCAAACCAATCAATAAACGCTTATTGCTATTTTTTTTTACCAAAAATATGTAGAAGAATACGTATCGGCCTAAACTGTGGAAAATTTTTGTTTTTTTATAGATTTTTGGGGGGTATTTACTATAGCAAAAAGTAAAAAATATTGCATTTTTTTCAAAATTGTCGCTCTATTTTTGTTTATAGCGCAAAAAATATTTGTTTGGGAGCCACGTCGCACGTCCGCGCAATTGTCAGTTAAAGCGACGCAGTGCCGAATCGCAAAAAGTGCTTTGGTAAGGAAGGGGGTAAATTCTTCCGGGGCTGAAGTGGTTAAGGTAATGTACATCTTAACAGTGATATTTCTACCCATTATTTTTTTTTTACTATACCCAAAGAAACGCATTAACTAGTGTCATATTCACTGGAAATCTACCGTGCTTTCCTTCATATCACAGATGGAGGAAAATGCTATCCAAACACTCTGCTCCAATGGCATGGCCGTTCTCTATGATTTGGACAGCTAAATTAAACATGTACATTAAAGATGTTGTGCCACTGTCAGATTCAACTAGTGCTTCTATTATGTTTTCTAAGGATTAAATTATGTGTGTCACCATACAACAATTAGATCTTGCAGGTGGATTTGTGATGCTCATATTCACTTATCACCAGGTAGCTCTACCTGCCTGCTATTAAACTTATTTAGTAGACTTTGGGGCCTCCAGATTCCACCCCCCCCCATGTGAATGAGTATGGCCCTACCCACTACCGATGCCACTGCTGGACCCAAAAAAAAAAAACCTGTTCCGTTCATGACGAAGGCTAACCGTCATCTGCCTGCTCTGGCATCTGACAGTTCTTAAATAGGTAAGGGGCGGGTCCACCTGGCAACATCACCTGTGGGCCCCGCCCCATGTGACATCACTGACCCAGCATGCACCAATCAATGACATCACACTTTTTTGGTGAATGAGTATATGTACAATGTATCCCAAACTCATTCACATGGGGGGGGTGGGATCTGGGGTCCCCCTGTTAAAGGGGGCTTCCAGATTCTGATAAGCCCTCTGTCCACAGACCCCCACAACCACAGCCCAGGGTTGTCAGCAAGAGACCCTTGTCCCCATCAGCGTGGGGACAAGGTGCTTTGGGGTGGGGGGGCCCTGCTATGTTGAGGGCTGACCAGCCAGGCTGCATGCTCAGATAAGGGTCTAGAATGGATTGGGGGGGACCTCCATGCCGTTTTTATTAACATTTTTTTATTGCATGCAATGTTGTTATATTGTAATTTTTCTTCTTTATAAATGTCATTTTTGCTGCAGCAGGTTCTTTACATGGTACGGTTTCATTTGTATTGTTTCACTTTAGGCATCATTAAAATTACTGCTCCTTTAAAACAATCTTTTTTAAAAGTTTTTTTTTTTTTTGCATTGCATTCCAGGGCAGTAGCGGGGCCCCATACCCTTTTTATGGCCAATAACTTCCATATAAGCCTTCAAAATGGGGACTCAGCCTATCTCAATTAATTATGACTAAGCTGTTCTGTAGAGTAGCAGCACATCTACTGTTAATGTTTTACATTTACTGAATCATAATCTTATTACATCTCAGCGAAAACCCAATTCAAATGTTTGCTAAGTTCCAAAATTACTCAACAAGTTCAGTTTATTGTGGCTAACTACTACTAGCTAGAGTCCAAGGAAACTAAAAAAAATCAATAAAAAAAATCAAATTTATGACAGTGAAAGCTTTGAGAACCCCATCTTGCAGCAGGCCCATCATTGATTTACAAGAAGGTGTAAAAGCCTTTTCCCCCCAAAAAATAAATAATTTATTAATTTTAAGCAAAATAAATAGGTGTTATTCAAGTCCAGAATACCAATGAAAAATGCCAGACTGAAGAATCCCCATACTATTTTTTTAAATACAATAAATTAAGCAGTGCCAGGACAAGGTCATGCAGGGCCCAGGGCAAATATGCCAAACTACACCCCCACCCCTTGATGATGTGCGAGCTCAATGGATCCTACTCTCAGCAGCCACCCACTTGTCTCAAAATCACTGTGCATCTCTGGATCTGCCAATCAATATTTGTGTGTACCTGGAAGTGCGCAGTGATGTTGTGGGACCCGTGAATGTACCTTAAAGGTCATAAAAGTTATTTTATGTTTCTATTTTTATAATTTCTTCTTTTTTTTTACATTTATGAATGGATTTACAATTGTTAGTAAATCCACTCATAGTTCTGATCTCTAAAGTGAGTACAGTGGTCAGTCACCATTGTCCTCACTTCAGCTTTCTATATTCATATGAATGGGTTTACCTTCAAACCTATTCATACATAATCAATGGGTCTGAGGATAATCAAAGCCATTCATATCCCTGATCTGACAGAGGCTGCTGTCAGATTGGGCCAGTGGTGGGGACAGATCCTTTGAAGGGTTTTCCTACCTACCCCCTACCTGCAATTTCTGCTGCTGGGACAGGAGCACTGTGGGGAGGAGGCAGCCAGGGGGTGTAAAATGACAGGAGAAAGATGCAGGTAAAGGGCAGGTAAGCAAACGCAGCACTGACCTGATCTGACAGCCCTTCTGTATTAGAAGTCAGCAGCTGTGTGTAAAGTACATGATACAGGAGCACTGCACTTGCAGGAAGGAGGAGCTGGAGGGGGAGAGAGAACTCAACCCTTGAATCCTCCCGGCTCACTCCTACTATCCTGGCCACATTTTGCACTCAGCTGTGGGCTGTGCTCTCTCTCCCCTCTCCAGCTCACCCTTGGTAGCACACTGGTATCATGTACACACAGCTGCTGGTCACCGACTTGGTAATAATGGAGCGCTGCACTGACACAAATTGGAGGGGGGAGAACACAGCCGTACCTCCTCTCTGGTCTCTCCACCGTGCCTTGAGGACTGATTGAGGCTGATAGGAGTAGCGATGCTGCTTTCACCCCTTGTCCTGGCCCTGCTTATAAGTACATGTTTACTTCTATTCAGTTTAGATAATACCTGAATTCCACCACTGATACTGGAAACTGGGATGCCATCTTTTAACCATGTTAAACTGGGAGCTGGGAACCCTGTGGCTTCACATTCTAATCTGACGGGTTTGTTGACTATCACAGATACAGGATCATTGTTACCAAAAATGGAAGGTAGAACTGTAAGAAAGTTAAATGATTTAGAGTAATGAATTGTTAAAGGATAAATAACAATGCACTGCAAAAGGCCTGCACAGTTGCAAATTATATAATGTATACATAAAATGTAAAGTTCATAATTCTTGGCCAGGTCCCAATACCCTAGCTGATATTGCATTAAAATTTCTGCTGCAGTCTGTTATTGGAGGCAAATAGAGAGTACCATGTTAGAAGGTTTTGGAAAGCAGCAGATATAATATAATTTTCTTTATATTACTCATAATACTTTGTATCATCAAATAGACCTCCCATGCTAGGTGCCGATGTGCCTTCAATTTATTCACATAAAACAAAATAAAAGATTCCAGTGAAAATCAGAGTTATAAATATATACCGTATTTATCGGCGTATAACACGCACTTTTTCACCCTGAAAACAGAGTGAAAATAGCATGTGCGTGTTATACGCCGATATCATTAAAAAACTCAATGGTACATACTGTATAGCGTCCTGGGGGGTGCGATTCCAGCCGAGCAGACACCATCAGAGACAGCCGACAGCCCAGGGGATCTGGGAGTCCCGGGACACTCAGACCCAGCATTGCAGACCTCCGCGGCAGACATCCTCCTGTTGCACTGCACACAGAAGCCACAGTCTAACTCTCGCGGCAGTCAGAGCGTAACCACGGTAACGCTCTGCACTGCTCGCGAGAGTTGAGGCTGACAGGAATCTGGCGTGTGGATGACAGAGCTTGGACCCGGCAGGTAAAAATTCTTTGAAAAAGCTCATTAAAAAAAAGAGAGTCTGCCCAGGGGGGAGAGCAATGAAATATAATGCCAGTGGGGGGGGTTGTGGGAGACAATGAATTACACTGCCTGACAGGGGGGGGGGAGCTAAGAGACACACACAACACACACTACCTAACAGGCCCCCCTCCCTGCAGAGTTTGTGCCTCTTTGCCCTCCCTTGTCAGGCATCAGTGTGTGTACTAGTCTTAACCACTTCAGCCCCAGAAGGATTTACCCATTTTCTTTGTTAAAACAGTTGCTTTTACTTTCAAATTATGTTATTTAAATATTTACCTTGTAAGTGGTATAAATGTTAATATAAAAAAAATTCTGAGCTACCCTTATTTTGCTTCAAAGTTCTTTATTTAAAATTATTTATTTTTTTCCTGAAACTTCCCTCTTAAATTGGGGTGCGTGTTATACGCCGGCGCGTGTTATACGCCGATAAATACGGTAATTGACAATATAAATATTTTTGACTTGATAACAAAAACACAGATTTTACATAAAGAAATATTAATTTTGCTCAGCTTTTCATCTTGAAAGTGTAAGGCCCCTTTCACACAAGCAGAACGATCAGATCCGCCTGTCAGTTTTTTCAGTTGGAGCAGATCGGACCCTCCATTCTCCTCTATGGAGTCTCGGATGTACACTGACATGTGTCTGTTTACACCTACTGACTTCCAATCTGACCCATTTACATCCGACTGCCCATAGAAGAAGGGCTGTGTCTGTGTCTGCTCTTCATAAGCTGAGCGGACACAGACCAGCCATCCGCCTAGCGACGCTAATCTTGTCTGGAAGGGGCCTAAGTATGTCAGATTTGGAATGCTTATGATGTAAATATTATTTCCAACTTGGTTTATGAACTAGGTATGACAAAAATGTAATAATACAGGTGATGACCACAGCTATGTTTAAATATACCAATCGTTATCATATTTGTACAATCAATTAATTAATCCTAATTAAATGCTCATTAGGGACTGTGGCCTTTTCAGTGAAGCTTAAAATATCCTTCTAATTCTTAAAAGCTTGCGTACCTTCAAAATGTATTCTATTTCATTTAATAGATCAGTTATAACAACAAAAGACTATAAACATAACCAGACCTGCCACGAAGAAAGAAGTTGGTCAATTAGTGGAAAAATTACCATGAACTTGTAAGACATAAGTCATTTCAGCTGTCCCTACGAGGCTGCTTGCAACACATTTATATACACCGGCATTGTGTATCTGTGCATTTGTTATCTGGAGAACTTGTCCTTGATTTGACAGGAGAATATTATCAACAGTTGTAAGGGGATGGTTATCTTTTAACCAAGTTACAACTACAAGAGAAAAAATATGAAAAATTTAGGTTAAAAATAACGTTTTTTCTTGACATATTCATTTAGACATCAATACATCCATAAAAAATAATCATGTAAATCATATAAAATTGTATTTAATTTTTTTCTGAAATAGTAACCTATTGAAAACATCATGAGCATAATGCGTAAAACGTAAAGGCATGTTAAATAACGCACACTGAACTTATTAAATAAATGTATAGGATTTAATGGAAATTTCATTGTTGATAGTGAATCCCGTGTGGATTCTACCATCATTTCCTGACCACGCAACAGATGATAAGTCACAGTCCTACTCAGCTGCTTACATGGCAGGTAGTTTTATTCCTTCTTCCATAGTTACATAGCCTGTTATAAGAAGAGTATATAGTTTTTTCCTTCACTTCTGGAGTATTCTGCTACCGGGAATGAATGTCTCAAGAAATCACACACACTATGCCTCCTTAGACCCAACCCAAATGTGTATTTTGAAGCAGCAAGCAGTAGTGGTAAATATCTGTTCTATGCCAGAGAAGTCTTGATGTACGAATTAGAGAAAATCTACTAGGGATTATCTAATTTTCTTACTAGATCAGTTAGCCTGAGCATCTGCAGAAAAAAATGAATGCATTTGTAAGGAAAGATCTTTTATAAAATAGATCTTTTGGCACTCAGATCCACCAACTAAAATCCTAATAATGTGTTTTGGCTACCAAATTCATTGTTTGTCTGGATTTCCATTTTAACTGGCTGAGAAGCACAGAAATGAAAAACTGGACAAAGGGATGTTTATTTGCTATTGGTGTAGCTGACACACACACAGTGGATAATTATTGTATACGCATTATCCATATGTTTATATAGGGGTTTTTTTTCTCAGAGAATAGGTGCAGGAACTCTCCCCTTCTGAGTCACTTCTTGTCTCCGCCCCCTACCCACTTCTGAGCACCTCCCAGTATTCCCCCTTATAGAGAATACAGAGCCAAGTATAATTTTGTGTTGGTAAGTAAATTGTACGGAACTTGTTAATGATAACAAGAAAAGTACTAAATAGATCCCCCACAGCCAGCAGCAATAGACCCCCCCCAACAACAATAGATTCACCCAGAAACAATAGACCCCCCAGCAATAATGTACCCCCAGAACAAAATGCTACCCCAGAAGCAACAACAGATCTCCCAGCAGCCAGCATCAATTGACTCTCCAGCAGCCAGTAACAAAAGACCCCCTCCCTCAACAGTAGATCTCTTCCAGCAATAATAGATCCCCTGCCAGCAACAATAGACTGCCACACAAAAATATATCCCCTCCAGCAACAATAGTTCCCCCGCATTCCCGCTGAAAAAAAGCCCTGTGTTTATATGATAACAACAAATCTTACCATGCTAACCTATAACAAAAATATTAACAATATTAAAAATATTAATAATATGATAACAACAAGTCATAATTACCAGGATCGGGGTTGCCTGATGCTTTGCATTCCAGTCTTACAGATTGATTGCCAAGTATGGTTTCATGGTGGACTTCGTCCGAATCCTCTATTTTTGGTGGTTCTGTCAATAAAAAAATGAACAAATTAGATGATGAGCTCTAGCATATAACACTCTAATAAAGTTAAATTTCAGGTCAGAATATATTTGTGTGATTTTGGGGGTTATTTACAAAAGGCAAATCCACTTTGCACTACAAGTGCAAACTACAAGTGCAAAGTGCACTTAAAATTGCGCTGAAAGTGCACTTGGAAGTGCAGTCGCTGTTGATCTGAGGGGGACATGAAAAGAAAAGAAAAATAGGATTTTTTACTCACCGTAAAATCCTTTTCTCTGAGTCCATGGACCGACACAGCCTCTCTATTGACAAAGTGGGTATTATCCGTTAATTAGGAGTGACTAGGCAGAAAAACTTGTAAAAAGTGTTGCATCACACCTTCTACAGTACCGCCCAGGGGGCGGACCCTCCGGGTATAACCTCTCAGTCTGCATCTTCGCAGATCAGTTCGTCAAAAAGCAGTACAAACTTAAAAGGAGGGGTGGGTGCTGTGTCTGTCCATGGACTCAGAGAAAAGGATTTTACGGTGAGTAAAAAATCCTATTTACTCTTTCGTCCATGGACCGACACAGCCTCTCTATTGACAAAGTGGGACGTCCCAAAGCAGTGTCAGAGAAAAAACGAGGGGTGGTAACAGCATAAAAATAAACTTCACCCCAAACACAAAACAGCACTCCTCCAACGGAGGAGCTGCAACTCTAAACAGCCGCTTGTAAAACCTTGCGGCGAAAGAGGCATCTGAAGATGCACCTACATCAATTTTGTGAAAGTGTGAGTGGACGTCCAAGTCGCCGCTTTACATAATCGGGAAACAGACGCTTGATGTCGGAAAGCCCAAGAGGCACCTATTGCCCTGGTTGAATGCGCCGTGACTGGGAAGGGGGGCGCTTGACCCTTTAAGGCGTAAGCCTGGATTACTATCTGTCGGATCCACCTAGAGATGGTGGCCGATGAGACTGCTTGGCCCTTCTTGGGACCAGCCACCGAAACAAACAGTGAGTCTGACTTCCGGAACCGGGAAGTAGCAGATAGGTATACTCTCAAAGCTCGGACAACGTCCAAGGAATGCAACGCCGACTCCTTAGGATTCGACGGCTGAGGACACAAGGATGGAAGTACAATGTCTTCATTGAGATAAAAAAGCCGAAACTACTTTTGAAAGGAAGGCTGCGGCCGCAGCACCACCTTATCCTTGTGGAAAATCAAATAGGGAGCCTTGCAGGACAAGGCTGCCAGCTCAGAGACTCGTCTAACTGACGTAACAGCCACCAAAAAGACCACTTTCTGAGAAAGTGTCAACAGGGGAATATCTCTAATATTCTCAAACGGTGCCTTCTGAAGCACCGAGAGGACCAGGTTCAAGTCCCACGGAAGTAACGGGGGACGGACCGGAGGGGCCACATGTCGAACCCCCTGCACAAATGTACTCACGAGAGAGTGAGCCACCAGGGGTCGCTGAAAAAAGACAGCCAGGGCAGATATCTGTCCCTTAATCGTACTTAGGGCAAGCCTTTGGTCCACCCCATGCTGTAAAACCAGCAGGATTCTGGAAACCAAATAAGTACGCGGATGCCATTTCATTTCCTCACACATGGAGATGTGGGCCTTCCAAGTGCGGTGATAAACCTTCCTAGATGATGGTTTCCGAGCACTTCTCATAGTAGAGATTACTGAATCTGACAGGCCCCGGTCTCTCAGTACCTGGTTCTCAATAGCCATGCCGTTAAAGCCAATGACCGTAAAGCAGGATGGAGTATGGGACCTTGCGATAGCAGGTCCTTCCGTAGTGGTAGGCGCCAGGGGACGTCTGCTACCAGACGTACTAGATCGACGTACCAACGACGCTGAGACCAATCTGGAGCGATTAGGATCATTGGAATTCCCTCTGCCTCCACTCTGCGGAGCAGAAGAGGAAGAAGCCTTAAGGGAGGGAAGGCATAGATTAGCCGATACTGACCCCATGATGCTACCAACGCGTCCGTTGTGTCTGCCCATGGGTCTCTTGACCGGGCCACAAATCTCAATACCTTCCGATTGAGTCAGGAAGCCAGAAGATCTACGTCTGGTGTGCCCCATCTTTGGCAGAGGAGTTGGAACACCTCCGGGTGTAAGGACCATTCTCCCTGGTCCAGCATCTGGCGGCTCAGGTAGTCCTCCTGCCAGTTTTCCACGCCCGGAATGTACACGGCCGATAGTGCCGGTACGCTCTTCTCTGCCCACTTCAGGATGCGAGCGACCTCCGATGCTGCAGCTGAGCTTCTTGTTCCTCCTTGATGATTGACATATGCCACCGCTGTGGCGTTGTCTGACTGGATCCTGACTGGATGCCCTTGCAGCCTCTGAGACCATTTGAAGAGGCACAGCTTGATCGCCCGGATCTCCAGGACATTGATCGGCAGGAGGGCTTCCTCTGGGGTCCAGCGACCTTGCACCGACTGGACACCCCAGACTCCCCCCCAACCTGTAAGGCTGGCGTCCGTCGTGATCACTATCCAGTAAACCGGAAGAAATGACTTCCCGGCCATTAGAGCCGGTGCTGTCAGCCACCATACCAGGGATCTCCTGTCTAGGTGGCTTACTCGGATTTGATAATCCAGAGATGAAGGGCATCTGTTCCATCTGGACAGAACTTCCTTCTGTAACACTCGAGTGTGGTATTGAACATATGGGACCGCCTCGAAGGAGGCTACCATGAGGCCCAACACTCACATGCAAAAACGGAGTGACGACCAATTCCTGGAAGTCAGCTGCCGTACTGCAGCCCGGAGGGTCTGCAACTTCTCCACAGGGAGGAATACCCTTGCCTCTGAGGAATCCAGAATCAACCCCAGGTACACTAGGCGTTGAGTGGGCACCAATACTGACTTTTGCGTGTTTAGTATCCAACCACAGTCTCGAAGAGTCTGACAGGTAATGGACACGCTTACCTCTAATTCTGAGCTTGAAGGGGCCTTCAGCAGAAGGTCGTCCAAGTAGCCTGTGATAGCGATACCCCGCTGTCTTAGAAGTGCCAGAATCGGAGCGAGCACCTTGGTGAACGTCCTGGGTGCTGAGGCAAGGCCCAACGGGAGGGCCACAAACTGGTAGTGGTCCTTCCCGATAGCAAATCGCAGAAACCTCTGGTGTCTGGAGTATATAGGGACATGCAGGTATACGTCCTTGATGTCCCAGGAGGCCAGAAAGTACCCCGGATGGAGAGCCGTGACTACAGATCGAACCGACTCCATCCGAAATCTTTGTACCTTCACAAAGCAATTGAGGGCTCTGAGATCCAAGCTTGGACGAACCCCCTCCTTCTTCGGCACAAAGAACAGATTTGAGTAAAAACCCCGTTCCAGTTCTGGAACTGGAATAACTACCCCGCGTTCCAGTAGACCCTGGACCGCCCTATACAGGGCCTCCCGACGGGTCGGTAGTAGCTGGAGATTGGAGGTGTTGAATCTGTCCGGTGGACAAGAGAGAAACTCTATCTTGTAGCCTGAGGAGATTACTTCGCAAACCCACCTGTCGGAGATTAGAGCTGTCCACTGAGTCGCGAATTTGTGAAGACGTCCCCCCACCCGAGAGCTGGGTGGGGGTGGACCTTCATGCGGACGCAAATTTGTCCGCAGGCTTATTGGGTATGCGGAACCAAGGACGCTTTTGTCCTTGGGCAGGCGCTTTATCGGCCTGGGGTCTTTTCCCTGTCGCCCTAGGGGGACGAAAAAACCGCTTGCGTGCAGTAAAGGAGGGCCCTTGCCCCTTGGCGTGGCCCCTTACCCTTGCTAATTTGGGGAAGCAAAGTGCTTTTACTTCCTGTGGCATCCTTGATGATGTCATCCAGAGAAGCCCCAAAAAGTCTGTCGCCCTTAAAAGGCAGATCCAACAGGGCTTTCTTGGAAGTCTGGTCCGCAGACCAGCCTTTTAGCCAGATCAGGCGGCGTATTGCTACTGCATAAACCGAAGTTTTAGACAGCAGGGGAATAGTATTCATGTCCGAGTCGCAGACAAACCTAAGGCCCTGGACCAACTGGTCGGCCAATGGTATCTCATCAGGAGGAGCATCTCGCTCCTTAACCCCTGGAGTAGCAATCTTGCCCATTCAGTAAGTGTGTGAGACACTAGGGCCCCCGCCAATGCCGGGCGTACTGCCGAGCCTACCACTGAGTATAGGTAGCAAGCGAGTGCTTCAGCCTTCTTATCCGCAGGGTCCTTGAAAACAGGAGCCCCTTCTACAGGAATTGTGGTGGCTCTATTAAGTCTGGACACCGGAGGGTCCACTATAGGGGGAGAGGTCCATTTCTTCAGAAAACTCTCCTCAAAGGGGTACCGTACCGCAAACCTCTTTGGGGCTGTAAAGACCCTCACTGGGTTCTCCCATTCCTTGTATAAGAGTTTATCAAAAGACACACAAGGGAACACCTTAGCAGTGCGGGCAGGTCTATGAAACCCAAGTGGACCAGAGTCTCTTCTGCTTCTGCAGTATTTTCCAACTTTAGCATATCCCGCACTGCAGTAATAAGGTCAGATACCAAAGCCGTCTTGCGTACTGACCTGGACTTGGAGTCATCCTCACTGTCCGGTCATGGTCTGCAGTCTCTGATGCGTCAGAATCTGGGCCCCGAGCCATAGCTGGACCTGGTTCTGCATCAGAATTATCCCCAGAAGATTGCAGGGGACGGGGCGTTTACTACCCCCTGTATTCCCGTGTGCTGCTTCCACCCTGGCAGCAAACGCCTCTAGGATAGCCGTCATAGCGTTCATAGACACCTCAGGGGCACCAGCTGCTAAATCCGGTGTTTCAGGGGAGAAGACATCTGGCTCAGATGCCATGCTGACCACACGCTGACACTCACAGGGCTCCAGGCAAGATATCAATAGGCCACCCTCCTGTGCTGCAGAGAGGCTGGGTCACCCAGAGGACTCACCACCCTGGATAGGTACTGCTATGCTGCCGTGTGCTGCGCCTGTGATGCTGTCCCCCTGCTGCTGTGTCAATCTGCTTCTTTTATCAGCATTTCCTGTGTGAATTTTCGCACCAGTGTAATGCACCCTAGAGGCCGGAGGCTCTCGCAAAATGGTTGCCAAAAATGTCTGTATGGAAGATAATGTGGGCTCTAAGAAAATGGCCACCGACCGAAGATAGAGGTCAAGCAGCCATAGCCCACAAAAAGATGTCCGCCGAACGGCAATATATGCATACAGGGTGGACAAACATGGCCGCCGATCAGCTGATAGGGGCCAGTGGGTGTGGCCGAACCACAGGAAGATGGCCGCCGGGCAGTCACAAGAGGCCGAACTCGGCATGGACCACCTCAAAATGGCCGCCGACAGCATGGAGGAGGAAACACACAAACACAGGTAAGCAGAAATGACATTTCTTTTAAATGTTAGTTACAGCCAGCCCCGCTCCAGTGGAACCCCCTAGGTGACCCCCAGCACCCAGCAACCTTTAGCTAGAAGCCCAGGGAGGAGGGAAGGCAGGGAGAGAGGGAAGAAAGGGGCCACAACCACTTACTTGATCTCTCCAAAAATGTCCAGCTAAATCACCCAGCCGAGGCAGGGGAGTTTTACTTACCTATCCTGCATGTATTATGCTGGAAGACATTCCAAACAGGTCATCGTCCGCGCACGGAAGGTGACTGTTGGCCAGGCATGCTGTGATTGGACCCAAAAGGGATGATCATATGTATGCCCTGGAGCGTGACGCTCACTGGACAGGCTGCTGCGACTCGGCCGTAAGGTCAGCCGAAGCTAAGCGGTCCGATGCAAGCCTTGGAGCGTAAGCTCACCAGCCAGGCTGCTGCGACTCGGCCGTAAGGTCAGCCGAAGCTGAGCGGTCTGATGCAGGCCCTGGAGCGTAGGCTCACCGGCCACCCATGGAGCGACGGGCATGTCGTGGAAAACCCAGCGCGTAGCTAGGGTCGGCACACGCTCGATGGCCGAAACTGTGGAGACTACAAGAATCGAGGATCCAGCCTGTCAGCCAGTCGGCAGTTGATCGAAGATCGCAGGAAACAAAAATGTAGCAAAAAAAATATATCTTTTTCCCCCGGACCAATGGGCCCGAAGGGAGCCATGTTCTACTCCTTGCTAGACAGAAAAAAACTGATCTGCGAAGATGCAGACTGAGAGGTTATACCCGGAGGGTCCGCCCCCTGGGCGGTACTGTAGAAGGTGTGATGCAACACTTTTTACAAGTTTTTCTGCCTAGTCACTCCTAATTAACGGATAATACCCACTTTGTCAATAGAGAGGCTGTGTCGGTCCATGGACGAAAGAGTAAAACATAATTTTAGCTTGGACATGATTGGATGATAAAATCAGCAGAGCTTCCCCTCATTTCAGATCTAACCCTCAGATTTACAGCGACTGCACTTCCAAGTGTACTTTTAGTGCAATTTCAAGTGCACTTTGTACTTGTAGTTTGCACTTGTAGTGCAAAGTGGATTTGCCTTTCGTAAATAACCCCCTTTGTGTAATTTCTCTTAGGTACTTACTATTCATATATGAGGTTGAATTGTTGAATAGACATTACCTATCATAAAGGCATACATCTACATAACTGTTCTTCATAAACAATAGTAATAGTTCTTGCTGTTAATCTAAATGTTTCTGGATACAATGCAGAGAAAAAATAATTCTCTACGCCTTTAAAAAATAAATTCATAGGCTGTCTCTAGCCTATCGTTTTGTGGATATAAGGTCAGAGAAAATAGCTCCAGTTCTGTTTTCTTGGCTTGTCACTCCGTATATATTTTCTATGTTGTATCCTATAGAAATAACACCTGCATTTCATTTTTATTAGGATAATTAGGGTAAAGACAAGCTAACATTTAGCTCTGCTTAATTTAATTTATGAGCCTTTCTTAATGGTGCATCATTGTGGCTATATTCACACAAGAAGATATTTACTTTGTGTAAAGTACATGACTGTGCATGATGAGTATGAAATGTGGATGATTTACCATAGACATTTAGCCATATGCTTTGCTCAGCCTCTCCAGCTGCATTGCTTGCCACACAGGTATACTTCCCCGCATCATCTGTTATTGTGCTTTTGAAATGTAAAATGCGACCAAACGATTCCACCTTTAAAATATAAAAATGCAGACATCATGTGTGAATACATTTCCATGCACCCATCTTGTTATGGGCATAACAAGAATTCCAATTATGACATTAGATTAGAATGCTTTAAAGTAGTTGTAAAGGCTAAAGCCTCGTACACACGATCGGATATCCTATGGATTCTAATCCGATGGTTTTGTCCATCAGAAAACCGATGAAGCTGACTTCCATCAGTCTTCCCTACACACCATCAGTCAAAAAACCGACCGTTCCAAACGCGGTGACGGAAAACACTCAGATGAGCCGAGAAAAATGAAGTTTAATGCTTCTGAGCATGCGTCGACTTGATTCTGAGCATGCGTGGGTTTTTTTATCCGATGGACTTGCCCATAGACGATCAGAGTTTTCGATCGGTTTTTTATCCATCGGAAAAATGTAAAACATGTTCTATTTTTTAAAACCGATGGAAAAAAGACCGATGGGTCCCATACACGATCGGTTTGTCTGATGAAAACAATCCATCGGACGGTTTTCATCGGTTAAACCGATCGTGTGTACAGGGCTTGAAGGTTTTTTACCTTCATGCATTCTATGCATGAAGGTAAAAAATCTTCTGTGTGCTACTCCCCCAACAACCCCTCCAATGCTCATCTGAGCCCCCTCTTGATCAAGCGATGTGCACTCATTTATCTCTCTCCTCATTGGCTGAGACACAGCAGTGGGATTGGCTGAGACACAGCAGTGGGAGCCATGGCAATTACAGCCAGTAAGCCAATGAGGAGAGAGCTGGGGCAAGCCTGAGCCCCAACTTTATATGTCTTATGGACGCATACAGCAGGGCTCAGGAGCAAGCACGCATCAGTGCCCCCATAGCAAGCAGCTTGCTACTGGAGGAATTTGTCAAGGGAGAGGAGCCAGGAGCACCAGCAGGGGGCTCAAGAAGAAGAGGATCCTGGCTGCTCACTGCACAGAGCAGGTAGGTATTACATTTTGGTTATTAAAAAATAAATTTAAAAAAACACAGAAGCTTTAGAATCACTTTAATAATTTTCCCAAAAATGTATGCCTATAAAACATGTATATTCATAGAGTAAGAAAAATGCTTAATGTACGTCAATATCCTTTCTGAACAACCACTGATATAAAATTAAAAGACAAGTGGCTGACTCATCATACTACTTCAACCAATAATGGCTGACCACAGATTTCTCACTGAGAAAACAGAAGCAGTTACACATAATAGCCTCTGTGGGGGAGATTTACTAACACTGGAAAGTGCAAAATCTGTTGCAGCTGTGGATGGTAGCCAATCAGCTTTTACCTTCAGCTTGTTCACTAACGCTATGACAAAAAAAATCTGGAAGGTGATTGGTTTCTATGCAGAGCTGCACTCTCTGGTTTAAGTAAATGAACCCCTGTATAACCAGTCCAAGCAGAAAGCATATCTGGCAGGCTGCACCAGAACCTGTGCAAGGTGTTCAAGCTGATTTACTAAAGTAGTTGAGATTCTACGTTCAAATAATTGTGTAAATATTCACTTAATTAATCCAATTTTGTGAAAATTACATTTATTTTTCACTTTGAATACCCAATTATGTCCAGTGTCATATAATTAAATAATTAAGGTGAATATGCACACGATATTTTAACTGGACTATACTACAAAGACACCTAGCAGCCTTAAAAAAAGGATACTTGCATCATAAAGAAAATAGAGGAGAGCTTTGAAAAAGGGGTAGCCACAGTCAGCACTCTTAATGAGTGCATGTGACAGGTCCAGTGCTTGTAATGACCCTCAGAGGACCAGACAATTATAGCTGCGGGGGTATGGTGGGGGAGCAGATGAGTTGAATTTTACAATTTCCCAGGCGACAACACAATAAATTTAAGTACCATCCCTAAATTTAAAAATACCTAAACATAGTCTTTAATTTACTTCAACAGCAAACCCCCCCCCCCCAATCCACACACATGCACACACATAAACTTTGGGGGCTCATAGCGGCTACATAGGCTGCTATAGCTATAATTGTGGTACAGAGCATACTGCACAAAGATCAATGCTGAACTGAGCCTTATCCATGTAAAGTGTACACATCAAACTCTACAGATGCCATTCTGGATAATATGTGTTGACTGAAATGACATGGAAGTGACTAAAAATATTCAAATAAATTAATTATACTCACTGAGATATTCTCTTTAATGATATTAAATGGTAGTCCATCCTTCAACCATGTGATTTGTGGGCCAGGAATTCCAGTAGCAATACACTGCAAAATTATGGGTTTGCGCATTACAACAGACAATGGTGATGGCTCAGGTTTAATGGAAGGCAGGACTGCAAAATAAATAACACACATTTTAATGTTTTATTTATATCCATGCATTGATAAAAACGACAAAAGAAATGAGTACATTATTTGTAAATTGTAGTGCTGAAATAAGGGTTTCTGCAAAGACTGAATCTTCCAATATAATACTGCAGAAATATGCCTATTGTTAAGTATGCAGACATGTTACCTATAAATGATGATGTCGAAAAATTGGTGCTACTTTTTCACATGCAAGAAACTAAGCTAATCAAAACAGACCTGGCTAAACAAGCCAATAACTTAATTTCACTAGCTCTTTGCTTTTATTGCAACATATTATCTACAGTACAAAGTGGCTTTGTTGTGCAATGCTAAAGCATTATTCTGATTTATAATAGTAACATGTGTAATAGTACCCCAGTGTCTCCAGTTTCACATAGTCTGTCTGATTTTCTAAACATTTTGCTGCAGAGAAGCGTTAGCGGTATCTATAATTCCTAGCAAGGAAAAAAACACTTTCTTAAACATCTGTGTCCATGTATCTTAACAACCTGTGAATGTGTGAGTCATACAAAAAAAGCACACCAGTGAGTGCTAGCTTATTGTCCCCATAAAGTCTAAGGCTGGGTTCACACTATACGACACGACTTTCATCCTACTTTGCTCTGCGACATCTGTCCTACATTGGTCCGACATCGGTCCGACATTGGTACGACATTGGTCCGACATCCATCCGACATTCATGAACAGGATACTACTTTGATCCGACATTGTGCTAGTCTGACTTGTCCTTTGACCAATCAAAACAATCCCAGGGTGAGATAAATTCCTTTTACTGCTGCTGTAATCACAATGTCGGATGCCAAAGTCGTATGGTTAGGACAAGGATCCGACTTTGATCCGACTTCAATGATAGTCAATGGGCTGAAGTCGGATCAAAGTCGGACAGAAGTAGTACAGGGAGAATTTTTAATGTCGGACCGACATGTGTCGGACCAGTTAAGACGGCTCCCATAGGGAAACATTGATTTTCACACGTCATGCGACATGAGCTCCTAATGTCGGAGCGTTTGTCGCCCCAGTGTGAACCAGCACTTAAGGAAGAAGATGGAGTCCATCATTAGTAAAAGTCTATAGAACTTAGGGCAATCAGTTCCTGCAGATCTCGGCTGATCAATGTTGGTACAAAACACAAATGGACAGAAGGGCGGGATTCAATTGAAAAAAGTATCAATTTATTGTACAAACAAAAATAGCACACTTACATTTAAGAAGCTGAAAACCAGTATGGTGCAGATAATCACTAGCAGATTGCCGGAACAGAAAGTCACAGTGTCTGTAACAGCAGTGAAGGGCCCTGGTGTCGGCTAGTTGCAGCGCTGCTCACTGTATACAGTATACTGTTTACACTTACACTGCTATTATTGTTGTGCAATAAATTGATACTTCTTTTAATTGGATCCTGCAGAGCCAGTTCATACAGGGGCAACACGACTTTAAGCACGATTTTGCAAGGCAACTTAGACACGACTTGAGAGTGAACCACAGCGCGACTTGGAGCGTCTTGAAGTCGCCTCCAGGACAGGCTGTCCCCTGTGTTTGGTATGAATCATGAGGGGGAACTCCACGCCAAATTTTAAATTAAAAAACAGCATGGGTTCCCCTCCAAGAGCATACCAGGCCCTTAGGTCTGGTATGGATTTCAAGGGGAAACCCCTACGCCAAAAAAACGGCGTGGGGGTTCCCCCAAAATCCATACCAGACCCTTATCCGAAAATGCAGCCCAGCTGTTCAGGAAGGGGGGCGAGCGAGCACCCCCCCTCCTGAATCGTACCAGGCCACATGCCCTCAACATGGGGGGGTGGGTGCTTTGAGGCAGGGGGACAAGGGCCTCTTCCCGACAACCCTGGCCGTTGGTTGTTGGTTGGTGGTTGTTGGTTGTCGGGGTCTGCGGGCGCAGGGCTTATCGGAATCTGCGAGCCCCTTTTAATAAGGGGGCCCCCAGATCCCGGCCCCCCACCCTATGTGAATGAGTATGGGGTACATCGTACCCCTACCCATTCACCTGGGAGAAAAGTGTCAATAAAAAAACACACTAGACAGCTTTTTAAAGTAATTTATTAGGCAGCTCCGGGGGTCTTCTACTGACTTTGGGGGTCTTCTTCCGACTTCGGGGTCTTCCACCGACTTCGGGGGTCTTCTTCCAACTTCGGGGGTCTCTCCGGTGCCTTCTCCGTGATCTCCGGTTCTTCTCCCGCTCTCCGGTGCTTTCTGCCTTCTGCCCGGCACCTCCGCTATCTTCTGACAGATCTTTTGCTAGCGGTGGCCTGGTCTTCATCGCCATCTTCTTCCCTCTTCTCTTCTTGAGATGTTGACACGACGAGGTCTCCCGCTGTAATGCCGTGTGCGCGGAGCGCAACGACTTATATAGTCATGGGGCATGGTCACTGGGTGACCCCGCCCCCCTATGACGTCACAGCCCGGGCATTATGGGACAGTGACGTCATAAGGGGCGGGGTCACATGACCACGCCCTATGACCGGCCGGGCTGCGTGCTCGGATAAGGGTCTGGTATGGATTTTGGGGGGACTCCACGCTGTTTTTTCAGCGTAGGGGGTTCCCCTTGAAATCCATACCAGACCTAAGGGCCTGGTATGCTCTTGGATGGGACCCATGCCATTTTCTTATTTAAAATTTGGCGTGGAGTTCCCCCTTATGATTCATACCAAATACCAGCTCTGTGGGAGGGAGGGAGGGGTTTGCCTTAGAGCCAGTTCACAGAGGGGCGACTTCCTGTAAAGTTGCCTCACTATGAACGGGGATCCGACTTGGAGGCGACTTCCATTGAAATCAATGGGTACAAGTCGCCTAGAAGTCGGATTGAAGTCGTACAGGAACCTTTTCTGAAGTCGGAGCGACTGCAGTAGTGTACATTAAGATGGCTCCATTCACTTCCATTACTTTTCTAAACAGCGCGACTTGGGGCAACTTGGGGCGATCCCAGGACGCCCCTGTGTGAACCGGCTCGCACACCTGTCTATTTGTGTTTTGAATGTGTGAATAAGTACACAATTTCAGAGATTTAGCTTATATCCAATTATTATAGGTACTTACTTATCAAATGTTAACAAATACAAAATTATAGTTACTTGGTGTTAATCAGCAGACTATTAACCCTTGATTTTGACCTGGATCTGGCCACTTTGTAAAAGTTGCAAATTTGACAAAGTTTTTTCACCTTAAACTGTATGTAAACCCTAATAATGAATTTGATTTATTTGCTCCTTTTTAATCTGTTAAATATATATTTGAAAACGTTTTGTTATATCTGTTGGATTAGTGCAAAAATACCTGTTGATTATGTCAAAAGGTTAGGGCTGTCCTCCGGCAAAATTTGTTTTGTTTTGGATAGATTCAGTATGTTACTAATTTTGTTTCGTTATCTAATTCGTTTAGTTTGGTTTCGGAATTTGTTTTTGTTTTCGTTAAATTTCGTTTAGTTTTCATAAAAATTTGTTTCATTCATAAATTTTCATAACGATTCTAATTCTGTGTGATGAAATAGCTGGTTGTTAAGCAGTGGGCCGGGAAGCTGACTGCCTGCGTCCTTAACAACAATAAGTCATCATCTGTCAGCGGGCTTCCCCTCTGACAGATGAATGTTAAAGAAAAGAATGCCGGCAATTCCCTGGTAATTTTTTTTTTAAAACGGCGTAGGGTTCCCACCCAGTGCATAACAGACCCTTAGGGTCTGGTATGGATTTTAAGGGGAACCCCACGCCAAAATAAAAAAAAACAGCTTGGGCCCCCCCCAAAATCCATGCCAGACCCTTATCCGAGCAATCAGCCTGGCTGGTCATGAAAAGGAGGGGGGACGAGTGACACCACCCGCTCCTAAACCATACCAGGCCATACCAGGCCACATGCCCTCAACATGGGGGAGTGGGTGCTTTTGGTCTGCGCCCCCACCCCAAAGCACCTTGTCCCCATGTTGATGGGGGCAAGGTCCTCTTCCCGACAACTGTAGGCTGTGGTTGTCGGGGTCTGTGGGTGAGGGGCTTATTGGAATCTGGAAGCCCTCTTTAACAAGGGGGCCCCCAGATCTCGACCCCCCATGTGAATGGGTATTGGATACATCGTACCCGTACCAATTCACAAAAAAAACGTCAAAAAGTAAGAACAGGAGACAGTTTTTGACAAATCCTTTATTAAAAGGCTGCACTGATGGGCACTAATTAGGTGGCACTGATTAGGAAGCACGAATATGCCGCACTTATGGGCACTGATAGTTGGCACTGATATGTGGCACTGATGAGCACTGATAGGCGGCACTGGTGGGCACAGATAGTCGGCACCGGTGGGCACAGATGGGCCGTATGGATAGGCGGCAATGATGGGCACTGATGGGCATTGATGGGTGGCATTGATGGGCAGCAGTGATAGGCATTGATGGGAAAGCAGTGATAGCCAGCA
The DNA here is from genome assembly GCA_029206835.1 of Rana muscosa. Lineage (NCBI taxonomy): Eukaryota > Metazoa > Chordata > Amphibia > Anura > Ranidae > Rana > Rana muscosa. The sequence continues at coordinate 215,835,156 of CM055120.1, read as the reverse complement.
CTGACTGGCATCACTAATGGCCACTGATTGCTGGCAATTGTGGGCACTGATTGCTGGCAATTGTGGGCACAGATTGCTGACAATTGTGGGCACAGATTGGTGGCGATTGTGGGCACTGGTTGGTACTGATTGCTGCCACTGGTTGCACTTAATTGACGATCAGTGCCCTGATTAAATACCTAGCTGTCCCTCTGTGAGGAGATGCCGCTGATCGGCTCTCCTCTCCTCACACTCTGTCAGTGTGAGGTGAGAAGAGACGATTACTGGCATCTCCGTGTTTACATGTGACCGGCTGTGATTGGACACAGCCGATCACATGGTTAATGAGCCGCAGGCATGGCTCCTTACAGAGATCGGGGTCGCGCTGTGTCCTAGCAACACTGCGCGAACTCGATCGATGTGCTGCATGCCCCCGCCGGCGCGAGAGAGCAGTCGTTCTGGGCAGCCATCATATGACGTCCACCCAAAACGAGAGCCGCACCGCACCAGCTGTCATTTGACAGTGGGCGGGCGGTAAGTGGTTAAAGGAGAATTTTTATTTTATTTTTTAAAATACTTTTTTTTTTATTGCATTTTAGTGTAAATATGAGATCTGAGGTATTTTGGACCCCAGATCTTATATTTAAGAGGTCCTGTCATGCTTTTTTTATATTACAAGGGATTTTACAATAAAAGTGACACAATTTTTTTTTTTTTTAAAAGGACAGTGTCAAAATAAAAAATAACAATTTAAATAAATAAGAAAAAATAAATAAAAATGTAAAGCTCCCCCATCCCGCCGAGCTCGTACGCAGAAGCAAATGCATATGTAAACGGTGTTCAAACCACACATGTGAGGTATCGCCGCAATCGATAGAGTGAGAGCAATTATTCTAACCCTGGACCTCCTTTGTAACTCAAAACTGGTAACCTGTAAAAACTTCTAAGAGTCGCCTATGGAGATTTTTAAGGGTAAATGTTTGTCGCCATTCTACGAGCGATCGCAATTTTGAAGCGTGACATGTTGGGTTGCAATTTACTCGGCATAACATTATCCTTCACAATTAAAAAATAAATTGGGCTAACTTTAGTGTTGTCTTATTTTTTAATTCAAAAAAGTGTATTTTTTCCCCAAAAAGTGCGCTTGTAAGACCGCTGCGTAAATACAGCATGACAGAAAGTATTGCAACGACCGCCATTTTTTCCTCTAGGGTGTTAGAAAAAAAAAATATATATATATATATTGTTTGGGGGTTCTAAGTAATTTTTTAGCAAAAATAAATGATTTTAACTTGTAAACACAGAGTAGTCTAAACCCCCCCCCCTCCCCTTACCTGAGTTCTCATTCGATTCAGATACAGACAGTGAGGCTCAGGAATGAGCCCGCAAGATTCCCCTCATGGGAAGAAGCTGTCTATGCACTCTCTAAAGAGGAGGTGCAAGAATTGCCGATGAAGGAACCGTGAAGAGGAGGTGAGGGGTTGCTCTGTGCAATTTCACCAAAAGTACTAAATGTAACCTTTGATCTGAATTGTTTTATCAGTGATTTATGAAGTATTATGAAAAAATCCTCATGGTTTCAATATTCTATTTATTTCAATTTAATGTAAGCTTTGTTTTATTTGAATATGATATATGTTTTTTAAGTATTTTTAAAATTATTATAATCAATATAAAGGTAGGTAGGACTGAAGATTAGGTTAAGTAAATTGGTGGATTTTAATGAAATAAAGTTAAGGATTGGTGTAAATAGTGTAATGTAATAACTCATTTGTCCACAAGATGAAGACTCATAATATGTAGTATATAGGTCATAAATTGATTGGTGTTTTATCGTTTTAATAAGTAGTTCGATTTTAGGGGGATTTTAGTTATAGAATATAGATGTCAGAGGTTAATATTTTAATTCTTAAAAGTAATCAAGGTATGATTGACTGAATTAGGATTGAATACCAGTAGTTGGACGACAAGAAAATAGCGCTGGTAGCAAAGCAAAGCGTAAACAAATAAGCAGCTATGGCAAGGCGAGGTTTTGTTTACTCTTGAGGAAATTACATGGGGTAGTGATCAAATGCATTGCAGTGGAGGCTAGTGACGTCATCACGCTACCCGGGCATCACTAGATGTTTGGCTTATGAAGTGATGAAAAAGTCTATACCTTAAGGGGGCAATTAACTATAAATTCTGAAGTGATTTTAAGTTGGTGCACTTACTTTGTAGTGCACTATATCTGTGAGTGTCCTTCTATTATTTTATTAAAGTGACACTTTTTAAAGAGGTAAAGCACCAAGAATTTTTTTTTAATTTGTTTTGAGCTAGTGTGGCTTAAGGCTGTTCTTATTAACAAGAGTTAAAACAAGGAGGAGATCCAGGGACTAAAATCCAGAGGCACCCAAAGGAGATGAATTAGACCAATTAAAGGGGAATGCACATTGTGACCTATTCATTTGATAGGTCAATACAATCTGGTGAGCACACCGCGTGAATGGTGGTGGAACTCACTTGGAATACTGCTGCATGGTGGATAGATTTTATTATCACATTAGGACTTATTTTGGAGGACGTGTTGAGTATTTAATTATAACAGTACACGGATGGTGGAGTACATACATGTCAGATGTAAAAGAGTTGATATATATTTAGAATTTTAAGTGCTGATTTGAGTATGTATTTACGTTTATATATCACGTTGCGCTTTTTGTTGGATTCATACCTGCAGTAGTTCGCCCTATTCTTCTATAACAGAGTCCCTTTCAGTATGTGTATCTTTAAAACACGGAATTAGCATGTCATCGCTTGACATGCTAATGAAATTGCATTACAAAGAAGGAGTCTACATTATTTACCATGCACATTGACGTTAAATATTTTTCTACTTGTTCCAGCCTCATTTTTCACAACACACTCATAAACTCCACTGTCGGATGAGCCTGAGCTTGAAATGATGAGCTTTTGTCCTTTGGCTTGAATATGCAAATCATTGCTTGGCTCAAGAGGAATTCCATTTTTTAGCCACCTTTAAAAGAGGGAAAAAAATCATATTACACTTTGTACCAGGGTATCTGGTTAGAAAATCATGTGGATATACAACATATTGTAAAAAAATAAAAATCACATAAAGGCTAATGAAAATAACATTGGTTGATTTATTTTATCACCAAAAATAAAATCCTTACCTCACCAATCCTTACTGTAAATGAGGTGGCTATGTTAGTTTTAGTTTTTGGGGAATTTGCCTTTAGTTTCACCTGGTGATCTGGCCATTGATACACTTGCTAATTTTGGGTGTCTCTACTCTGGATGGAAAAGCAATGGAGACACTTTTGGACATCAGCATTGTCAGTCTGTGTAAAAGGGTAGTGTTAGGTGCGCTAGCAGATTTAGAAGGACTAGACTAATGAATTAAAGCTGAACTCCAGCTAACACTTTTTAAGCAGTTACCTCAAAAACTTTTATTTTCCATTTGGAAATAAAAACTGGCAATTGGGAGTTCCCCCATCAGTGTTAATGTGGAATTAAAACCTTCCTATCCTTTACAGCCAAGTAAGCTACCATCTTAGCCTTTGTTTTATTTGAAGTTGCCATGGTGCTGCACATGTGATGAGATATGACAGCAGTCATTTGGAGGCTTGACGGTTAATTTCCGGGTGCAAGCAGCTGTGACAGTTATCATTCATGGCATTCCTTAAAGTGGAAGTAAACCCTCCTATCGTTTTCAGCCAAGGAAGCTGCCATCTTGGCTTCTGTTTTATCCTCAACTGCCATGATGCTGCACATGTGATCAGCAATGACATTAGCCATTGGATGGTTTGACAAGTTTAGTTGAGAGCACAACCAATGTGACAGTTAGCATTCCCGGCATGCCGGGAATGTAACTGTGTTTTGAGACTGTTAAATCCATGGGTTTACTTCTGCTTTAAATGTAACTCTCTTCAGAAACAGTTACATTAATGGGTTTAGTTCTGTTCTTAATTGTTTGTCTCAACCATCTACCTCCCACTTTTGCTGGATAGTTTAAGTGGGGTACTAACTATTAGAAAATTGGGAAAAAAAATTCGAACAAAGAATGATTGTTCGATTTTTGTATAATGTGTACACAACTTTTGGCATTCAATTCAGACTTTCCAAACAAAAATTTCCAAAGGGACAAACTCCAATTTTTTTCTCCTACATGAACAGAACTAATGATTTTTGTTTAATGTGTATTGTTTTTGTAGCGGGGTATTCCCCTTTAATAGAGAGAGACAGGACTTTCCGGGTGAGAGGTGAGTCGGGAGGGAGTAGAGAAGAGACTTTACTGGAAGTGAAAGCAGAGGAGAGAGACTACGTTACCCAGAACCCCTTTCGGCAATGTTTCCACCCCAGAGACTCATGGGAGGGGTTATAAAAGGAGGAGGCGAGGCTGGGCTCGGGTTCTTTGGGACACGAGACTTCAAGGGATAGATCTTCCTGTGCGGATCCGCTGTAGTGCAAGGCCTGAAGCCTGGGGCCTTGCGCTGCTACCTAAAGAGCCTTCCACCCCATCTCAAGCCTGGGTGACATCTGACTCGGTTTCTTCAGCTGCTGCCGAGCCGGAGACCATACCGCTGCAGACGCTGTGTGTGGAGACACAGCAGGTGGAAGTTCCCGGACTGGGATCGCGTCCGGAGAGGTGAGCGAGCACTTGCTCAATCCACAAATACTTTATACTATTGTTAGGCCTACAGACTGCCGTGGCCCACCAGTTCCTATTTCAGTTCTTTTCCCCCACTGGAGATCCATAGCAGAACTGATTCAAACGGATCTCTAGTGGAGTGTACTTTGTTGGCATTTTTACCCCCCTTGGATTATAAATTTGTTCCTGAAATGTGCACCACCGTTTAAAGACTTGCATGCAAAGAATTTTACCCCCCTAGAGACTGAGTTATATGGTCAGGCCTGGCCATCTAGATAGTTTATTTAGTTGCTGCGCCATAGGGCGCATAGTGAAGTACTGTTACACGTGGCGCGTGTGCGCCATATCTGACTAGTTATAGTGTGTTTATTGCTGCAGGGCTCTGCAGATATATTCCTGTAATTTGTGATAACTGTTGATTTTATGCCAGTAGAAGTAAACTCGTTATTCTTCTATCACTGCATTGGTGTCTGAATTTAACCATAGAGCATAAGATATATATTACCCTAGACTAACTGTGCCAGAAGGGGGTCGAGTAAATTGCCGGGGGTTGGCGGAGCTGTCTTCAGGGCCCAAACTAAATCTGCGGCCCTCTTAACTAAGGGTATCGCTACACGTGGGGGTTCTCGTCCGGGATCCTGATACAGCAAGCGAACACGCCAAAAGTACCGGCATGGACCCGCTAGAAGTAGGACAGTGGTACACAGTGGCTGGCGCAGATCCGGCCGCGGGGGCAGTTATTGAACTCCCGGGGATCTGGCAAAGAGATGCGATAAAGCAGCTAATAACGTCCCTATCACCATGCCAGAAATCATGGGTGATGGATGTGAGACCAAATGCTTCGCGTACATACGCATTAATAGAGTGGAAAGACGAAATTCCAGAGCATTTTAAAAGCCCGAGCATACAAGCTATGGATGGTCAGACCTACCATCTGATACATGCGCTGCCACATAAGGGAGATTGGTTCCAAATACAAAAACCGTTATCTCCACAAATATCTCCTAAAGCAGGAAAGCAGAAGGCCAGAGAGAGTCCCGGGTCACCATCAACCACCCTCTGCGCAGAGCTGTGCGCGGTTCTAGGGGAGATTGTAGCCCAGTACAAGAGGGACCCCACAGACTACCCGATGTCGGGATACAGAAAACTTAGAATATTTTCTGGAAGAAAACCTGTACCTTCGGGGGAAAAGGGATTTGAGGAATGGCTGGATGGCGCCACTCAGGCCCTAGAGGAATGGGAAGTCCCAGAACATAGAAAGAAACAGAGGATCTCTGAGAGTTTGAAGGGGCCTGCGTTACAAGCCATACGCAACCTTAAGATAAGCAAGACAGACTGTGATGCGCAGGATTATCTGGACATTCTGCAGAATGTGTTTGGCGGGACAGAAAAAGTCACGGAACTCACGTACCAGTTGGAACACTGCTACCAGAAGACAGGAGATAAACTGTCAGAGTTCATGAGACGCTTGGATAAAATCCTACACAAGATCATACTGAAGAAGGGGATTGGCCCAAGGAAGGTAGATGAGGCCCGTGTCCAGCAGGTCTTGAGGGGAGCTCAGCCCCTGGACCCCATCGCATTGACGGGATGGGGATAGCCTGGAATACCCCGATTTGATCCGAACAATCAGAGAGGAAGAGGCTATGCTGGAAGAGAAAAAGAGGAGCCAACCAGTCGAACCACCCAACCCTCCAGTGGCGATCGTCAGGTCGGCCATGACTCCTGAGAGAGACTCAGAGGTGGACACCCTGAAGTCACAGATGTCCCAAGTGTTGGGGATGCTGACCTCTCTGATAGCGTAAGACACAGAGGGTCCTGAGAAAGAAGTAGCGAGAAAGGAACTGTTCCCAGTTGCTTCGGCACCCGCATCTCTGCAAGACTGGGGGGACATAATCTGTTTTAACTGTGGGGGAGTTGGCCACATTGCAGCTACATGTTCCAGTCCCAAGAAGAAGAAAACAGATAACCGCAAGCCGGCGGGAAACTCCAGAGGGCCCCGGTGAAGGAGTCAACCGGGTGCCCATCATCCTCAGTGAGCTACAAGCTGAATGTGAAGCAGAAGAAAAGAGGAGACAAAACCCCTCAGAGGAAACACAACATTCCTCAACAGAGATACACCTCAGAGAAAGGGGGCAAGACCCCTCAGAAGAGGCACAGCATTCCCCAAAGGGGATGCACACCTAAGAAAAACAATAATATCCCTCAGCGGGTCTGTACACCCATAGAAAGGAGGGAAATCAATGCATACCAGGCTCAAGAAAGACTAAAGTCCAAAGGGAGTTGGACGAGAGAGAGTCCGAAGGGAAAGGACCAGAAGAAGGCGACCCCTGCCAGGCCATACCCGGAGAAGCTGGTAGGCCCATCTCCTGTAGTACCCATTCAAGTGGAGGGAGTCTACCCCAGAGCCATCTTGGACACTGGGGCACAGGTGACCCCATTATACCGGGATTTCTACGATAAGCACTTGAGTCATCTGCCCATCCAGAAGATAGAGGAACTGGAAATATGGGGGATTGGAACCCAGAGCTTCCCCTACGATGGCTATCTGCCCGTCAAGATGACCTTTGACCCATCTGTGGCTGGGAAGGCCGAAGTGTTTGATACCCTGGCAGTTGTGTGCCCTCGGCCGCCAGGAGCCAACAAGAGTTCCCTTATAATACGGACGAACACGGACCTGGTCCGAAGACTCCTAACCCCTCTAGTGAAAGAGAAGGGGCCAGCGGCCACCAAGATCCACCCCATGCTGAAGACGGCCTACCAATGGCTGGTCCTAGAGCAGAAGACCCCTGGGGAGGGGATAGGGAAGGTGCAGAGACTTGGAAGAGAGGGGGTAGTGTTGCAGCTCGGCGAAGTAACCTGTCTCAGAGCCACTGTGAAGCTTACTTGGGAGCAACCTGGACCCTTTGTCATGCTGGAGTCCGACCCAAGGGAAGAGTCCTCCGGTCTGGAAGTGATACCAGAAGTGATTCCGCTGAAGGCCCTGAAGAAGGCCCATTGTAGAGTTCCGGTGAGTGTTAGGAATACTACAGGTGGCCCCATGGAAATCCCAGCCAGGATGCTGCTGGGCCAGGTTAGCCCTGCTGTCCCAGTTACCCTGTCAGAAGTCAAGGGGACGGGTGAAGGAGGAGGCGTTTGGGAGAAGCTGTCCATGGAAAACCCGAATCTGCCCAGGGCTTGGAAAGAGAGAGCCAAGGCCCAGTTGACCAGATGGGAGAGGACCTTCTCCAAAGATGAGTTCGATGTGGGGTGTGCAAGGAGTGCCACCCATCGAATCCGCCTCCAAGAAGACAAGCCCTTCAGAGAGAGGGTCAGGCGGGTCCCACTAGCAGATCTGGAAGATCTAAGGGAACAACTCGCAGAACTCAAGAGGACTGGTGTGATTCAGGAGTCTAGAAGACCCTATGCCTCCCCGATAGTGGTGGTCAGGAAGAAGAATGGGTCGTTGAGGCTCTGTATAGACTACAGGACTCTTAACAGGAGAACCATCCCCGACCAGTACACCACTCCGAGGATAGAGGACGCTTTACAGAGTTTGTCTGGAGCCAAGTGGTTCAGCGTTATGGATCTCAAGAGTGGATACTACCAGATCCCTATGCATCCAGAAGACAAGGAGAAGACAGCCTTCATAACCCCAGTGGGGTTCTTCGAGTTTGATCGAATGCCTCAGGGACTGTCTGGAGCTCCTGCTACCTTCCAACGTCTCATGGAGAAGACTGTAGGAGTCATGAACCTTATTGAAGTCCTTGTATACCTGGACGATGTCATTGTCTTTGGGAGAACACTGGAAGAACACGAAGAGAGGCTGGAAAAAGTGTTGAGAAGACTCAGTGAGGAGGGACTCAAGCTTTCGCCTGAGAAGTGTCGGTTCTACCAGTCTTCTGTGAACTATCTGGGGCACATAGTGTCTGAAGAAGGGGTGGCCACAGACCCTGAGAAATTGGAGGCAGTTACCTCCTGGCCAAGACCCACCACAGTAACAGAACTCAGGTCCTTCTTGGGTTTCTGCTCCTATTACAGGAGGTTTGTGGAAGGATTCGCCCGAATTGCCAGGCCATTGAATGAACTACTCAAGACCAAGGGGGAAGAGGATGACTCAGGGCCCAGGAAGCCGGGAGAGTCAGTCAGAGATCAGTGGAACCAAAAGTGTGAAGAAGCCTTCCAGGCGTTGAAGAAGAGCCTAACCACTGCACCAGTCTTGGCCTACACAGACCCAACCAAACCCTATGAACTACATGTAGATGCTAGTCATGACGGTCTGGGAGGAGTACTTTACCAAGAACACGAAGGACAACTGCAGCCTGTTGCCTACGTGAGCAGGAGCCTGACCCCCTCTGAGAAGAACTACCCCACTCACAAGCTGGAGTTCCTGGCCCTTAAGTGGGCGGTAGTAGACAAGCTCAAAGACTACCTGTATGGGGCGGAGTTCACTGTGAAGACCGACAACAACCCCCTTACCTACCTTTTCACCACAGCAAAGCTGGACGCCACTGGACATAGGTGGCTAGCCGCACTGTCTGGATTCAATTTCAGCCTAAAGTACAGGCCAGGGGCTGGAAATCGAGATGCAGACGCTCTGTCCAGAAGATCTCATGCCCCCACCAGTGACACAGAAGACTGGACTCAAGTGGCACCTGACGGGGTGCGGGCCCTTTGTCAAGGGGCTGAATAACAAGCAAGAGGAGGCTCAAGGGCGGAAGAGATAGGAATTACCATGGTAGGAGTCCCCAAACAATACTGTGGAGTGACCCAACTAGAGGAAGACAATCTGCCGAAACTGTCCAAGAAGGAACTGAGATGCGACCAATTAGAATACCCCATGGGGAAATTGGTTCTGGAAGCCCTGGAGAATCAGGATCCAAATAGACTCCTGCGCCACTCCTCAAAGGAAGCTCGCCTGTTGAGGAAAGAGTGGGACAGGTTGCAGGTGCATCAGAGTGGTCTACCGAAGGGGCCCCTCTGATGACCTGGAAGATAAATGGCAATTGTTCCTTCCGGGAAAAACATCGAGAAACTGTTCTGATTGCCCTACATGACAATCATGGCCACCTAGGGGTGGAAAGGACCTTTCAACTCGTAAGAAATCGGTTCTATTGGCCCTGCATGAGGGCATAAGTAGAAGAGTACTGCCATTCATGTGCACACTGCATCCAGAGGAAGACTTTACCCCATCAAGCTGCCCCAATGGGCCATCTACAAAGTCAAGGCCCAATGGATCTGGTATGCATTGATTTTCTCTGCCTCAAACCCGACCTGAGTGGACTAGGAAATGTTCTGGTGATAACCGATCATTTCACCCGGTATGCCCAAGCTTTCCCAACCAAAGATCAGAAGGCTTCCACAGTAGCCAAGGTACTTATGTATTTTGTCCATTATGGGCTGCCACAACGACTCCATTCAGATCAAGGAAGGGACTTTGAGAGTCGGCTGATCCGGAAACTCCTGGATTCGTTAGGAATCAAGAAAACCCGAACCACACCTTACCACCCACAGGGAGATGCTCAGCTGAAGAGGTTTAACCGAACCCTGCTCAACATGTTGGGAACTCTGGATAGTGAGAAGAAAAAACATTGGAGCAAACACATAGCAGCTATAGTACACGCTTACAACTGCACCACCAGTGATGCTACAGGCTACTCCCCATATCGACTCATGTTTGGGAGAGAAGCAAGGTTACCTGTGGACTTTACCTTTGGCCCCTCTTTAGACCATTCCTCAGCCCCATCCCACAAAGGATATGTGGACAGGCTCAGACACAGCCTGAAAGTAGCTTATGAACAAGCTCAAGCGGCCTCAGATCAAAGGGGAGCCCGAAACAAAAAAAAATTCGACCTGAAGGTCCGGGTACAAGACTTGCAGCCCGGGGACCGAGTATTGCTACGCAATCTGGGGGTCCCTTGAAAACACAAACTTGCAGACAGACAGAGATCTGAACCCTATGTCATCTGTAGGAAGCTGCCGGGCCTACCTGTCTACAAGTTGAAGCCAGAAGGAAAGGTAGGACCACTGAAGACGTGGCATCGAAACCACCTGCTCCCACTTGCTGAAGCAGTCAGGATACCTCCAGTGAGGGACTCCCCTGAACCAGTCTCTATTCTGGATACCCCCAGGCCAAACACTCGGTCCCAGACCTCTCGGGCTGAAGATGGAGAGGCCTCTGAACTTAGTGGAGATGAAGGAAGAGAACTTGACTGGCTGTGGCCTTCCCCAACTTCAGGAACTTCTGCTATAGATCTTCCAACCACTGAAGACACTATAGATGTACAACTGAACGCAGAAGCCACTGAGTTCATCCCATCTAGTCCTTCATCAGATTACTGGGAAGATGCCTGTGATACTTACTCTGAAAAGGACCCTAGAGACTCTACGTATCCCTCGGCTCCTGAAGCAGATGTTCCAGAGCCCACCGTGTTGCCCGAACCTGCTACAGAAGAAGAGCCTGTGGCACCAGAGCCAGAAACCCCAAGAGAGCAAAGGGCTCGAAGAGTCATAAGGCCTCCCAAAAAGTTGACTTACCCACAAATGGGGAAGAGCTCAGAAGATTCTGTGGTCACTGCCAGGAGGAGTGCAGAGAATCCGGATCCCTCCACTGTTCATTTGGTGGAGGGCAACCCTCACTCACTCTCTGGCACAGTTAGGCAGGCCACTCATGATAGTGTGACCTGTGGGCAAGGGAATTCAACCCCTTTGTTTTGGTGGGAATTCCCTATGCCAACATCATACGAAATGTTGTCTAGGGTTGTACGCAATGTATGCTAGAATTATCTTTGGGGACCAAAGAGTTTAAGTGGGGGGAGTGTGTAGCGGGGTATTCCCCTTTAATAGAGAGAGACAGGACTTTCCGGGTGAGAGCTGAGTCGAGAGGGAATAGAGAAGAGACTTTACTGGAAGTGAAAGCAGAGGAGAGAGACTACGTTACCCAGAACCCCTTTCGGCAATGTTTCCACCCCAAAGACTCATGGGAGGGGTTATAAAAGGAGGAGGCGAGGCTGGGCTCGGGCTCTTTGGGACACAAGACTTCAAGGGATAGATCTTCCTGTGCGGATCCGCTGTAGTGCAAGGCCTGAAGCCTGGGGCCTTGCGCTGCTACCTAAAGAGCCTTCCACCCCATCTCAAGCCTGGGTGACATCTGACTCGGTTTCTTCAGCTGCTGCCGAGCCGGAGACCATACCGCTGCAGACGCTGTGTGTGGAGACACAGCAGGTGGAAGTTCCCGGACTGGGATCGCGTCCGGAGGGGTGAGCGAGCACTTGCTCAATCCACAAATACTTTATACTATTGTTAGGCCTACAGACTGCCGTGGCCCACCAGTTCCTATTTCAGTTCTTTTCCCCCACTGGAGATCCATAGCAGAACTGATTCAAACGGATCTCTAGTGGAGTGTACTTTGTTGGCATTTTTACCCCCCTTGGATTATAAATGTGTTCCTGAAATGTGCACCACCGTTTAAAGACTTGCATGCGAAGAATTTTACCCCCCCAGAGACTGAGTTATATGGTCAGGCCATCTAGATAGTTTATTTAGTTGCTGCGCCATAGGGCGCATAGTGAAGTACTGTTACACGTGGCGCGTGTGTGCCATATCTGACTAGTTATAGTGTGTTTATTGCTGCAGGGCTCTGCAGATATATTCCTGTAATTTGTGATAACTGTTGATTTTATGCCAGTAGAAGTAAACTCGTTATTCTTCTATCACTGCATTGGTGTCTGAATTTAACCATAGAGCATAAGATATATATTACCCTAGACTAACTGTGCCAGAAGGGGGTCGAGTAAATTGCCGGGGGTTGGCCGAGCTGTCTTCAGGGCCCAAACTAAATCTGCGGCCCTCTTAACTGAGGGTATCGCTACATTTTCATACAAGAAAAATTTGATACAAAAGACTGCATATCATCAGAAACAATAAACAACAGTAAGTCAAGCAAAAAAAAAAACCTTTATCATACAATATTTTTTGTTTAATTAGTACCATCCTAAGTTTTCTGTGAAAGATCGAGGAAAATCAGACGATCGTTCTCTTGATTTTTCTTATAGTGTGTTCCCAGTCTAAGTCTGTTAAAGGAAGTTCAAAAAATAACAGACTTACTGGCCAAAACACCAGGTGAGAAAAAAAAACTCTAAAAAATAAAACGAATGCAGCTCCCACATTTACGAATTGGTTAGATGAAACATATTACATTTTTGGTTTTGGATTTAATACTGCTTTAATTCCACTTGGGGTATGGACAGAACATTTTGAGGAACAGCTTTCAATTTTCTATTATAGAAATCAAAATATTTGGATTCAATTTTTTTTAACTGGTGCCTATAATCCATAAATTAATCTCAACAAAGACATAATAAATGTGAAAACAAAATAGATATACTTGCATCTTACATTATAGCTGGAAGGGGGATTCCTTTGATATAGCATTCCAGCTCCACAGGATTGCTGGCAATGACAGTGTACTCCCCAGGATCATCAATATCCTCTATAGTTGGTGGTACTGTACAAATTGCATAGAACAACCATTTTAGAAATATAGATGTGATGAAACAAGTACAATATGTATTCAAGACAAAATGACCACAAACTATTTCCCATCAGTTGGTGTGACAGTAATTCAGTAATATGACAGTTTCATGTGTGAGTTGTATGCTATTTAGGAGTCTGTAGGGCTGAAATCGCACCCAAGTTGGACAAATGTAGTGCAGGAAACTTTTCTAAAGTCAGAGCGACTTGTGTAGTATCAGTTAAGATGTCTCTTATAGGGAAACATTGAATTTGACATGTCATGCGACTTGGGGTCTCACAAGGAGGATCCGCTGCAGCAGCAGTATGAACCGAGCTTAAACCAGATGGGCTTTGTTTACTGAAAAATTATCTGCACCCACTGATGCATCTACAAACCATGCCAAATGACATATTATCAGTGCGTGGTGGGATCTCAGTGGGATCTCAGTCTGCATGCATGAAATAAAATGCACAGAAATGAAGGCTTTGGTCATTTCATGCACTGCTATTTGTGACTGCATGTTGTAAAGATAAATGTTGGAATGCTGCCCTACAGATTTTTGAAAGCTGCTCCTTTGTTTAGCACAATAGCCTTTCATACCATTTTGTTTGTTTTTTGGACATAATCTTAAAATGCAACTTATTTCACATTATCTGCATATTTAGCACAAAAACAGCATTACCCTAATGTTTAATATACCTTGAAAGTAGTGGCTGCAAAGATGCATCGAACATTAGCACATGTGTTGGCAGATCAGTTAACCCCTTGCTGACAAGCGCGCAACAATATACGTCGGCACAATGGCACGGCTGGGCAAATGGGCATACCTGTAGGTCCCCTTTAAATCGCGACATATTGAGGAGATGCCCGATGCCTGCCAGGGGCCCGCGATCGTGACACGGAGCAGCAGAACGGGGAGATGCCTATGTAAACAAGGCATTTCCCTGTTCTGCCTAGCAACATGACAGGGATCTACTGCTCCGTCATCAGGAGCAGTGATCTCTGTCATGTTCTAGTGAGACAATCCCCCCTACAGTTAGAACACAGTGAGGGAACACAGTTAACCCCTTGATCGCCCCCTAGTGTTTAACCCCTTCCCTGCCAGTGTCATTTACACAGTAATCAGTGCATTTTTATAGCACTGATCGCTGTATAAATGACATTGGCCCCAAAATAGTGTCAATGGTGCCCGATGTGTCCGCCATAGTGTCACAGTCACAATAAAAATCGCAGATCCCCACCATTACTAATAAAAAAATTAAAAAATGCCATAAATCTATCCCCTATTTTGTAGACGCTATAACTTTTGCGCAAACTAATCAATATACGCTTATTATGGGTTTTTTTACCAAAAATATGTAGAAGAATACATATCGGCCTAAACTGAGAAAGAAATTTTTTTTTTTTATATTTTTTTGGGGGATATTTATCATAGCAAAAAGTAAAAATTATTGCTTTGTTTTCAAAATTTTCACACTTTTTTGTTTATAGCGCAAAAAATAAAAATCGCAGAGATGACCAAATACCACCAAAAGAAAGCTCCATTTGTGGGGAAGAAAGGGCGTCAATTTTGTTTGGGTGCAACGTTACATGACTGCGCAATTGTCAGTTAAAGCGATGTAGTGCTGTATCGCAAAAAGTGCTCTGGTCAGGAAGGGGGTAAATCCTTCCGGGGCTGAAGTGGTTAAGAAACCGTGTTTCTTGGGTGCACAGATATCCTTGATCATTCAAACCCATAACATGAGCACACCAATTATCTTCACAGCAATTTCCCCCTACTCTTGTGCATTTCCTTTTAGTAAATTAGGCCCAATGATTAAACAATTGATCTCTGACAAAAGTCAACAATTAAATCTCAGTATGTTCAGTAAGAGTTGAGATGTTCTCCGAACACTATACGTGGTAGGATGAGAAACCATGTACAGTATGCGCACAAGTATTGTTCCATCTTCAGTGGCAGATTATTGTGAATGGTTTGCTCTATAAACTCATATAAGAAAGTTTACACGTGTTCTGACATCCTAACTATACTCTGAACCCTAATATGTAATCTAATGTGACTATTGTCAGTGAAAAAATTAGCAAAGACAGAAGTTGTTTTCATTAAAAACTTGTCATGAAATGCAGCCAAGAAACTTTGCCAAATACAGTCCTAATTAGGAGAGGGTTTTTTCTTTTTTAATAAGATGTTCTTTTAATCTTTAGATTAGTGTTAAAACTACTGTAAGCAAACACTTCATTACCTTAAAAATGAACTTCAGAGAAATAGTTTAATTTACAATTGAGGCTCATACTTTATATATTTGTTTATTTCAGGTACTTATATAGCACCCAGAATTTACTCAGTGCTTTACATATAAACAACTCCAATTCCAAAAAAGTTGGGATGCTGTGTGAAGTCTACATTAAAACAGAATGCAATGATTTCTAAATGTCATAAACCGACATTTTATTCACAATAAAAAATAGAAAACGTAATAAATGTTTAAAATGAGAAAATTTACCATTTTAGGAATAAAGTAAGGTAATTTTGAAACTGATGGCAGCAACATGTCTCAAAAAAGTTTGGGACAGGGCACGCAAAATCTGGCAAAGTACAACCCAATTCCCAAAAAGTTGGGATATGGCCATAAAGCAAATGATTATGGACATTGCACTTCCCAAAAAAACTCTTTATGTGTGAGTGGGGATTAAGTGGAGACTCACTCACCTGGAGAAGCATTCTTTATTTCATTGGGACAAGGCCATGTTTACCTCAGAGCAGCATCCCCTCTTCACTGTAACAATAATCCAGATTCACCCCTCCAGAGTAGTACAGTGTCATTATGGTGACACTGAACTACTCTGTTGAAAGTATGCAAAAAAAATTGTAAAAGTAGAAAAGTAAAAAAAAAAAAATGGAATAAATTATTCATTACTTTCACCAGTCAGTATCCCTGATCCCCACCACACCATATGATGATGCTGTACTGCACTGGTAACAGTATGTAAAAAAAATTGTGAGGAAAAAAAACACATTTAATTTCTTAATTTTCAAAAAATTGTAACAAAAAATGACAACTTCAAAAAACTTGCCATGCCTCCTACTAAATACCTCAGATAGTCTACTTTCCAAAAATTGGTCATTTGGGGGTATTGTTACTGTGCTGGCAATTTAAGGGCCTCAAGAAATTAAATAGGCCATCAGTACATCAGGAACGATCCATTTTCAAATATACATACCAGTAGTTTGTAGACGCTATAACTTTTAAAGAAAAACCAAATAATATACACTTATTGGGATTTTTTTTTACCAAAGACATATAGCAGAATAATTTTGGCATACATTTATCAAGAAATTTGGATTTTTTCTATAACAGAAAGTAGAAAATATATATATTTATTTTTTTCATTTTTGGTCTTTTTTTGTTTATATAGCAAAAAATAAAAAATCCAGTGGTGATCAAATACCACCAAAGAGAGCCCTATTTGTGCGGAAAAAATTTATATAAATTTAATTTGTGTACAATGTTGCATGACTGCGCGAAGGGGGTAAAACCTGACAGAGGTCAAGTGGTTAACAAAACTTTTGGGAACTCTTGTCTGAGCATATGCTGCTCTAAATCCTGGATATATATTTCAGAATTGATGATGTCTAATAGTGATGAGCCGAACACCCCCGGGTTCGGTTCGCACCAGAACCCGCGAACGGACCGAAAGTTCGTACGAACATTAGAACCCTATTAAATACAATGGATGCGAACGTTCGAATTCTAAAGTGCTAATTATAACAACTATTATGCATGTTATTGTCCTAAAAAGGGTTTGGGAACCCGGGTTCTGCACCAGGGGACATGTATCAATGCAAAAAGAAGTTTTAAAAACGGTCGTTTTTCGGGAGCAGTCATTTTAATGATGCATAAAGTGAAAAAAAAAAAGTCAAATATTCCTTTAAATATCGTACCTGGGGGGTGTCTAAAGTATGCCTGTGAAGTGCCACGTGTTTCCCGTGTTTAGAACTGTCCCTGCACAAAATGACACTTCTAAAGGAAAAAAAAGCCATTTAAAACTGCTTGCGGCTTTAATGTAATGTCTGGTCCCGGTAATATGGATGAAAATCTTTAAGAAAAATGGCATAGCTACCCCATGACCCCCCCCCCCCTACCCCAGCCCATTACCAGCCCCTTTGGGTCTTGTATGGATATTAAGGGGAACCCCGCACATAAAATAAAAAAGGCCCTATATACTCTGAACAGCCGTATACAGGCGGTGCATACAAGACAGGGACTGTAGGTTTGTTCTTATGTAGAATGTGTTTGTAATTTTGAACAGGTACATTGTTGAAGTGTAGCTCCAGCCCAAAAATCTATTTTTAAACTTTTTGGAAAACATAGGTAAGGGTTATCACCCCTGTAACATTTGTTTTGCTGTCTGTGCCCCTGTTCAGAACATTTCACCTCACTTTCCGTCCCAATGACAACTGTTTTTGAAATGTGGTGTTTTTCTTGAAACAAGGATTGCTGATAAAGCATCAGTACAGAGGAGACACCTTTCTCCCATATTTATTCTTACAGGAGAGAATTTTCCTTCCTAGTGCTAGATTTCCTCTCACTTCCTGTTGTCTTCTTGCGTTTGCAAGTAGGAGTCGTTTGTAAGTTGGATGTTTGAAAGTAGGGACCTGCCGTATATACTCTGCAGAAATAGGCCCCTTAGTTGTTGGTGTTGGCACAACACTGTAAGCACTCACAGTTACTCTTGGTTGGTGCTGGAACGCCCTGCTGTCAACTATTATATCAGGAATTTTAATTACATATAATTGTTGAACAGTGGTAGTAAAAATTGGGCCTTTGATGGTGGTGCTGGTGCCACAACACTGTAAGCCCTGACAGTTACTCTTGGTGGGTGCAGCAATGGGCCCTGCTGTGAATTATTAGATCAAGAATTGTAATTGCATGCCCCTGTTGAACAGGGGCTGAAAAATTGGGCCTTAGGCACTGGTGGCACAACACTACAACCCCTCACAGATACTGTACTTGGAGCACAGCAATGAGCCCTGTTGCAAAGTATTGCTTCAAAAATTGTAATGACACGCCCCTGTTAAACAGGGGCTGAAAAATTGGGCCTTAGGCACTGGTGGCACAACACTACAACCCCTCACAGATACTGTACTTGGAGCACAGCAATGAGCCCTGTTGCAAAGTATTGCTTCAAAAATTGTAATGACACGCCCCTGTTAAACAGGGGCTGAAAAATTGGGCCTTAGGCACTGGTGGCACAACACTACAACCCCTCACAGATACTGTACTTGGAGCACAGCAATGAGCCCTGTTGCAAAGTATTGCTTCAAAAATTGTAATGACACGCCCCTTTTAAACAGGGGCTGAAAAATTGGGCCTTAGGCACTGGTGCCACAACACTCCAACCCCTCACAGATACTGTACTTGGAGCACAGCAATGAGCCCTATGGCAAATTATTGCTAAAAAAATTGTAATTACACGCCCCTGTAAAACAGGGGCTGAAAAATTGGGCCTTAGCCACTGGTGGCGGCACCCATAAACAAAAATGATCTTCCAAGCTATCATCATCAATCGTATCATTGAGGACTCGGAGGAGGAGGATAGCCAGTCAACATAACAGCACAGGCACTCAGCATCAGCATCAGTCTTGAAGGGATGTGACATGTTAAAATCAATTAGTCTGTTATATCAGCATCAGGTGTGTGGTAGCTGGTGGTGATCCAAGACTGGTTCATCTTGATGAAAGTCAGTCGATCAACCGAGTCGGTGGACAGGCGCACCCTGTGATCCGTGACAAATCCTCCAGCAGCACTGAATGTGCGTTCCGAAAGAACGCTGGATGCAGGACAGGCCAGTAGCTCAATTGCATACTGTGCAAGCTCTGGCCAGTGATCCATCCTCAAGACCCAGTAAGCCAGAGGATTTTCGGTGGGGAAGGTGTCCAAGTCTGACCTTGCCCCTAGATATTCCTGCACCATGTTTATCAGACGCTGGCGATGGTTGCTGGAACCGATCATACTTTGGGGCTGCGGACTAAAGAATTGTCTGAACGCATCGGTCAGACGGCCACCTTCCCCACCGCTCCTTCTTTGACTGGCCGAAGCCTCAGCAACTCGTTGTCCAGGACCAGGAGTTTGTAACCTCCCAGTCTCTGGGAACGCGTTGCACAGACCTTTCTGCAAGGCCTCCCGGAGTTGTCTCATCCTCTGCTCCCTCTGCGATGGTAACATAAGGTCCGCAACCTTACCCTTGTACCGTGGATCAAGGAGAGTGGCCAGCCAGTAATGGTCCCTCTCCTTGATCCGAAGAATACGAGGATCCTTCCGCAGACTTTGCAGGATCAGGGAGGCCATGCAGCGTAGGTTTGCTGAGGCATTCGCTCCGGAGTCCTCTGGGTCACTAAGGACGACATGATCCGCAGCCACCTCCTCCCAGCCACGTACAAGTCCACTGGTTTCTTGGGACTGTAAATCATCCCTAAAAGACTGCTGCTGATGATGCTGAGTGCCAGCCTCCACCTCCATGCTGACACAATCCTCCTCCTCCTCCTCCTCCTCCTCCTCCTCCTCTTCCTGTGCGATGGGTGGGACAGAAGGAACACTGTCTGGGTAAAGGGGGCCTTGAGAGGCAAGGAAGTCCTCCTCTTCCTGCCTCTGTTCTGCCTCAAGTGCCCTGTCCATTATTCCACGCAGCGTGTGCTCCAACAGGTGGACAAGAGGTACAGTGTCACTGATGCATGCACTGTCACTGCTCACCATCCTCGTGGCCTCCTCAAATGGTGCCAGGACAGTGCATGCATCCCTGATCATGCCCCACTGGCGTGGAGAAAAAAAACCAAGCTCCCCTGACCCTGTCCTGGTGCCGTAGTCGCACAGGTACTCATTGATGGCCCTCTGCTGCGTGTGCAGCCGCTGCAGCATGGCCAACGTTGAGTTCCACCTGGTGGGCATGTCACATATAAGGCGGTTCTTGGGCAGGTTCAACTCCTTTTGCAGCTCAGCCAGGCGAGCACTGGCATTATAAGATCTGCGGAAATGCACACAGACTTTCCTGGCCTGCCTCAGGACATCCTGTAAGCCCGGGTACCTGCCCAAGAACCGCTGCACCACCAGGTTAAGGACGTGAGCCACACAGGGCACATGGGTCAGTTGTCCCTGTCGGAGGGCGGAGAGGAGGTTGGTGCCATTGTCGCAAACCACCATTCCTGGCTTAAGCTGGCGTGGCGTCAACCACCTCTCGGCCTGGCCCTGCAGAGCAGACAGGACCTCTGCCCCAGTGTGGCTTCTGTCCCCCAAACACACCAGCGCAAGCACGGCATGGCATCTTTTTGCCTGCGTACTTGCGTAGCCCCGTGAACGGCTACGGAGCACCGCTGGTTCATAGGACAAACCACAGGAAGAGGCCATGGAGGAAGAAGAAGAGGAGGGGGTGGAGGAGAGAGGTGTGTCACAACCAGTAGTAGCATTTTGGAGGCGTGGCGGTGGAACAACCTCCAACACTACTGCACCTTGTCCTGCATCCTTCCCAGCTGCCAAAAGAGTGACCCAATGGGCCGTGAAAGAAAGGTAACGTCCCTGTCCATGCCTGCTGGACCATGAGTCAGCGGTAATATGCACCTTACCGCTGACCGCCCTGTCCAGCGAGGCCAAGACATTGCCTTCCACATGCCGGTAGAGAGCCGGAATAGCCTTCCGTGAGAAAAAGTGGCGTTTGGGAACCTGCCACTGAGGAACCGCACATTGCACAAACTCACGGAAGGGGGCCGAGTCTACCAACTGAAAAGGCAGCAGTTGAAGCGCTAGCAATTTAGCCAAGCTAGCATTCAACCGCTGGGCATGTGGATGGCTGGGAGTGAACTTCTTTCGACGGTCCAGCAGCTGGGGCAGGGAAATTTGCCTGCTAGAATCGGACGTCGGTGTACTGCTAGCAGAGTGGCCGCAAGTACTTGACTGTGACACACCTAATTCTACACCTTCATTCCTCTCAGTGCATGTTTCAGAGAGGACTGAAGTTATAGTGGGGTTGGAGATCCCAGCTGATGCGGTGCAAGGAGAGGTCCGCTTTGTTCTTTGGTGTGGGTCTTTGAGGTAGGCTTGCCAACGAGCTGCATGGCAGGTCAACATATGTCTGGTCAGGCATGTGGTACCCAAGCGGCTGATGTTTTGGCCACGCGATATACGCTTGAGACATATGTTGCAAACAGCAGCTGTGCGATCTGATGCACTAGCCTCAAAAAAGGCCCACACCAAGGAACTTTTTGAATGACGGGCAGAGGCAGCGCCCTGCACAGGCGGAACTCTGCGGTGTGATTCCGTCAGTGTACTGCCCTTACGCTGGCCACCAAAGGGCATCCTGCCTCGTTGGAGATGTGCCTCCTCCTCATCCTCCTCCTCCTCCTCTCTCCTATTAGGCACCCACGTGGAGTCAGTGACCTCATCATCCCCTCCCTCCTCATCACTGGAGCCAATCTGGCAGTATGCTGCAGCTGCTGGAACATGACTGCCAGATTGGTGTCCTTCTTGAGCATCCCCTCTGTCTGCTCTCACGCTACTGCCTTCCTGTAGCTGGGTTTCATCATCAGACCCTTCGAAACGCTGGGTATCCTCCTGGAGCATGTACCCAACACTGTGCTCAAACAGTTCGGGGGACTCCTCAGGAGGAGGACATGGTGGGTCTAGGGAAGGAGTGACTGATGATGAGTCTGACATTGATACCAGGGAAGAGGACGCTTTGGCAGCTGCTTTGCCAGTACCCTGAGCCTGGGTGAGAGAGGATGAGGAGGAGGAGGAGGGCTTGGTCATCCACTCTACCAAGTCTTCGGCATGATGTGGCTCAACATGTCCAGCTGCCGAAAAGAAGGACAAGCGTGTCCCATGGCCATGTGCTGATGACAATGCACCGCGTCCACGACCAGCACTGTTGCCCCCAGACACAGAGCCTGCTTGCCCTCTTTTATTGCCTCCTGACTGTCTGCCTCTCCTTGTTTGCCTTCCAGACATTCTAATAGATGGCCTGCAGGGAGATGGGAAAAAAGCAATAAGGGCTACCTTCAGGTGTCCTTCTCTGTCCCTTTACTTAAGGATTTCTAAATATGGTTGAGGATGATTGCTTTTGCACAGAATAGCACAACGACAATTTCCCTGACTGTCCAAAAAACAAGGATTTCAAAGATGGTTGATGAGGAATGCTTTAGCACACTATAGCACAAGGAGAATTCCCCTCACTTTCCTTCTTTGTCCCTAGAAACAAGGACTCGCACAGTGAAAGAAACTGACACTCTCCCTACCTAGAGTTTTCTGTCCCTAGAAAAAATGTTTTTTTAAAGCACACTATAGCACAAGGAGAATTCCCCTCACTTTCCTTCTTTGTCCCTAGAAACAAGGACTCGCACAGTGAAAGAAACTGACACTCTCCCTACCTAGAGTTTTCTGTCCCTAGAAATTTTTTTTTTTTAAAGCACACTATAGCACAAGGAGAATTCCCCTCACTTTCCTTCTTTTTTCCTAGAAACAAGGACTCGCACAGTGAAAGAAACTGACACTCTCCCTACCTAGAGTTTTCTGTCCCTAGAAAACATGTTTTTTTAAAGCACACTATAGCACAAGGAGAATTCCCCTCACTTTCCTTCTTTTTTCCTAGAAACAAGGACTCGCACAGTGAAAGAAACTGACACTCTCCCTACCTAGAGTTTTCTGTCCCTAGAAATTTTTTTTTTTTAAAGCACACTATAGCACAAGGAGAATTCCCCTCACTTTCCTTCTTTTTTCCTAGAAACAAGGACTCGCACAGTGAAAGAAACTGACACTCTCCCTACCTAGAGTTTTCTGTCCCTAGAAAAAATGTTTTTTTAAAGCACACTATAGCACAAGGAGAATTCCCCTCACTTTCCTTCTTTGTCCCTAGAAACAAGGACTCGCACAGTGAAAGAAACTGACACTCTCCCTACCTAGAGTTTTCTGTCCCTAGAATTTTTTTTTTTTTAAAGCACACTATAGCACAAGGAGAATTCCCCTCACTTTCCTTCTTTTTTCCTAGAAACAAGGACTCGCACAGTGAAAGAAACTGACACTCTCCCTACCTAGAGTTTTCTGTCCCTAGAATTTTTTTTTTTTTAAAGCACACTATAGCACAAGGAGAATTCCCCTCACTTTCCTTCTTTTTTTCCTAGAAACAAGGACTCGCACAGTGAAAGAAACTGACACTCTCCCTACCTAGAGTTTTCTGTCCCTAGAATTTTTTTTTTTTTAAAGCACACTATAGCACAAGGAGAATTCCCCTCACTTTCCTTCTTTTTTCCTAGAAACAAGGACTCGCACAGTGAAAGAAACTGACACTCTCCCTACCTAGAGTTTTCTGTCCCTAGAAAAAATGTTTTTTTAAAGCACACTATAGCACAAGGAGAATTCCCCTCACTTTCCTTCTTTTTTCCTAGAAACAAGGACTCGCACAGTGAAAGAAACTGACACTCTCCCTACCTAGAGTTTTCTGTCCCTAGAAAAAATGTTTTTTTAAAGCACACTATAGCACAAGGAGAATTCCCCTCACTTTCCTTCTTTGTCCCTAGAAACAAGGACTCGCACAGTGAAAGAAACTGACACTCTCCCTACCTAGAGTTTTCTGTCCCTAGAAAAAATGTTTTTTTAAAGCACACTATAGCACAAGGAGAATTCCCCTCACTTTCCTTCTTTTTTCCTAGAAACAAGGACTCGCACAGTGAAAGAAACTGACACTCTCCCTACCTAGAGTTTTCTGTCCCTAGAAAAAATGTTTTTTTAAAGCACACTATAGCACAAGGAGAATTCCCCTCACTTTCCTTCTTTTTTCCTAGAAACAAGGACTTGCACAGTGAAAGAAACTGACACTCTCCCTACCTAGAGTTTTCTGTCCCTAGAAATTTTTTTTTTTAAAGCACACTATAGCACAAGGAGAATTCCCCTCACTTTCCTTCTTTTTTCCTAGAAACAAGGACTCGCACAGTGAAAGAAACTGACACTCTCCCTACCTAGAGTTTTCTGTCCCTAGAAAAAATGTTTTTTTAAAGCACACTATAGCACAAGGAGAATTCCCCTCACTTTCCTTCTTTTTTCCTAGAAACAAGGACTCGCACAGTGAAAGAAACTGACACTCTCCCTACCTAGAGTTTTCTGTCCCTAGAAAAAATGTTTTTTTAAAGCACACTATAGCACAAGGAGAATTCCCCTCACTTTCCTTCTTTGTCCCTAGAAACAAGGACTCGCACAGTGAAAGAAACTGACACTCTCCCTACCTAGAGTTTTCTGTCCCTAGAAAAAATGTTTTTTAAAGCACACTATAGCACAAGGAGAATTCCCCTCACTTTCCTTCTTTTTTCCTAGAAACAAGGACTCGCACAGTGAAAGAAACTGACACTCTCCCTACCTAGAGTTTTCTGTCCCTAGAAATTTTTTTTTTTTAAAGCACACTATAGCACAAGGAGAATTCCCCTCACTTTCCTTCTTTGTCCCTAGAAACAAGGACTCGCACAGTAAAACACACTGACACTCTCCCTACCTATCCTTCTCTTTCCCTAAACTAAAGGAATCCAGGTTAAGCAAGAAAGAAATAAATGTCACTGTCCCTGCCTATGCTTGTCTTTCCCTGCTCCGAAACACACTACACTAGGCCGCCGTGCTGGCGGCCTTTTATAGTGTGGGGCGTGTACTAAACACCCTCAGCAATAATTGGCCACAGGCATCCTGCCTGTGGCCAATCATTGCTCTCCTCGCTGCCGGCGCTGTGATTGGCCAAGCATGCGGGGTCACAGTGCATGCTTGGCCAATCACAGCGCCTGGATGACACTGCGATGGCGTAGTGCATTGTGGGCCGTTCGCGTCACTCGAATTTGGCGCGAACGGCCCAAATCGTTCGATCTTCGTCGAACGATCGAACAGCCGATGTTCGAGTCGAACGTATGTTCGACTCGAACACGAAGCTCATCCCTAATGTCTAATGTACCAACAGTGCTGAGCGTTGATAACAGGCCAGACGGTCTGTCTTCTCTGTTGTGGATTGTGGGTCAAATTTTGATTCCTCTGACCACAGAACAGTCTTCCACTTTGCAACAGACCGTTTTAAATGAGCTTTGTCCCAGAGAAGACAGTGGCCTTTATGGATGTTGTTCAAATATGGCTTCTTATTTGTTAATACATCCTTATATTGCATTTTTGGATGGCACTGCGAACTGTGTTCCCAGGCAGTGATTTTTTAAATATTCCCCAGCCCATGCAGTGATGTCCATCACAGAATCATGCCTGTTTCTAATGCAGTGCCATGTAAAGGCCCAGCGATTATAAATATTTCCAGTATTGTGTTTTGGTCTTGTCCCTTGCGCACAGAGATTTCTCCAAATTCTCTGAATCTTTTGGTGATTTTATGTACTGTAGCTGATGATATCTTTAAAGTCCTTGCAATTTTACATTGCGAAACATTATTCTGAAATTGATCGACAATTGTTAGACGCAGCTTTTCTTAGACTGGTTAACCTCTGCCCATCTTTACTTCTGAGACACTCTGGGGTTGATTTACTAAAGGCAAATATACTGTGCGCTTTGCAAAGTGCAATTGCTCCAGAGCTTAGTAAACAAGGTAAATCTTCACTTTGCAAAGAGTACCAAATCACGTGCAAGGAGAATAAAAAAAAAACTGTGTTTTTGCTTGCACACAATTGGATCATGGAAGTCAGCAGAGCTTCTGCTCATTTACTAAGCACTTTGCAAAGTGCACAGTCTAGTTGCCTTTAGGAAATCAACCCCTCTGACTCCCCAAGATGCCCTTTTTATCATGTGACTGACCTGTTGCCAATTAACCTAATTAGTTGCAAAATGTTCTTTCAACTATGTACCACTTACTTTGCCAGCTTTGTGTTACCCTGTTCCAACTTTTATGAGATGTTTTACAGACATCAATTTCAAAATTACCAGATTTTTTTTCTAAAATTATATATTTTCTCAGGTAAACAAAACGGTTTCTGTTATGAATAATAATAAAAAAAAATCTCCTCCTCCCTGTCCTGTAGCCTGTAATTGGACAATGAAGGAGCAGCAGCAGACCGGTGAGTTCAGCAGACTTTGCATGCAGCACACCTGATTGGTAGCTACCGCTGCTCTTCCATCCTCCAGTCGGAGTTCTACTGTGCAGGGAATTACAAGAGGCCAAATTCAAGTACTAGTTGCATTTGAAAAAAGACTTAATGATTTTAATAATTTCACAATTGCATTACATGGTGTTATTTTTTTATGCACCTGGAGCTCATCTTTAGTAATCAATTTATGTTAAATATGTGGGTAATGAACAAGACTTCTGGAGAGAGTTCAGCTTACCTAAGATGTGAACATTGTATATCATTTCAGATTCTCCTGCTAGATTTGTGGCCACACAGATATACTGTCCTTGGTCAGACTCCACTGTTGACTTTATCTCCAGCTTTTTGCCATTATACAGAATACGTATGTTATCACTTATCTGTATAGGCACTTCTTCTTTTAGCCAAGTGATTAAGGGTAATGGATGTCCTGTGGCTTCACATTCCAGTACAAGTGTTTTACCAACTATGACCTTTGTGGTTTGAGGCTTGCTTAAGTCTTGATGAATGGAAGCTGGAGCTACTCAACAAGATGAATTTTAGTCGTTAGAACAGCAGGGTACCATGGGCAGGACAGACAGAACTTATTTCAGACATATATATAAAAAAGATGCATTAAAATACTCAAAGGTATAGTTATTTAAATCCCAAAAGCATACACATGGACTTGAATATAACATCCTGTTTTGATTTAAAAGAAATATGGCACAGGTGGATTATATCTCAAAGTATTATTTCAGTTCTGTTCTAAACCTATACATTATCTTTATTTATACTCATCGTGGTTCATCTTTTTAATAACATATAAAAAAAAAAAAAAAGAGTTTTTAGCAAAAAAAAAATGCACTTCGGGTGACATCACATTGCAGATCTAAAGTTTTGCAAATCTATTCTTCAATAATTTTCTAATCATTAAACAATATTAGTTATGTGGCTTATGGTATTCAGTCTTAAAGTGGAAGTAAACTTCCATTATTAAGGTTTACTTATAAGTAGTGTAAATATCTCCTAAACAGTGCCCGTTTAGCTGATATTTACTGTACATGCAGCCAGTGACATCACTGGCGCATGCGCTCTGAAGGAACAGCCACCTGTGCTGTTCCTTCAGAGCCCTGTGCCGTGAACGGCGGCTCCTGCACGCATGCGAACCCGGAAGTAAGGCAGATGAAGATGGGAGCGCCTGCAGTGCTGGGAGAGGTTAATTTTAAGGTACGTTTAACATAATGTGCTAGTATGCGATGCATACTAGCACATTATGACATTACCATGCAGGGTAATGGAGAGAAAAAAAAACGTGCAGCAGTTTACAACCGCTTTAAATTGTTAAAATATTCAGAATTCCCCTACAATTGATTGAATGTTGAATTGAACACAAGTTTAGTTCAGCTTAGTTACACATTAAAAAAATCAAGCCCAGCATTAGTTTCTTAGAGTGCAAAGCAGTGCCAAATAACAGAGCCATGTACCTAAAGTGATATTAAAGGCTGATTTTTTTAAAATAACAAACATGTTGTACTTACCTACTCCGTGCAGTAGATTTCCACCGGCGCTCCTGACCTGACCCGAGTGGGGTTGCTCCCGAGCTGCTGCTCTGTCTGTCCATTCAGACACAGAATGCAGCCCGGCCCTGCCCCACTCTCTCCTCATTGGCTCACTGGCTGTGCTTGACAGTAGCGGGAGCCATTGGCTCCCACTGTTGTCCCAGCCAATGAGGAGGCAGAGACCCCAGAGAGCCGCTGCTTTCGTGCACATTGCTGGATAAAGATCGGGCTCAGATAAGTATTGGGGAGGGTGGATGTGGGCGCAACTGCTCACAGAAGGATGCATGAAGGTAAAAAAAACTTGAGCCTTTACAAACATGTTAAAGCTGAAATCTACAGTAGATATAATATTTATTGCACGGTTACATTGATCACTAAAGTAGTTGCTGCTACTACAGTGATTGCCACTAACTTCTGGGTCCTTTGCCAAGTGGCTTCCCTTCTGCATACTGACCACAGGCGGTTGCTCAATCAGAATGCCTTGTATTTTTTCAATGAAAACAAGGCATTTGCTGACTGGTCGAAATGGAGCTCATTACACCATCATCCCACCTTTCCAACTATAATACAATATAAGGCATTTTTTGAATGGTATTGGTGCCAAGCAAGCAAACCCCTGTTGTCAGTGAGCAGCAGGTAGGCTGCTTAGCACAGAACCCAGAAGATTGCAGCTAGGGATGAGCCAAACACCCCTCGGTTCGGTTCGCACCAGAACATGCGAACAGGCAAAAATTTGTGCGAACACCGTTAAAGTCTATGGGACACGAACATGAAAAATCAAAAGTGCTCATTTTAAAAGTTAATATGCAAGCTATTGTCATAAAAAGTGTTTGGGGACCCGGGTCCTGCCCCAGGGGAGATGTATCAATGCATGTATCTTACGTCATGGGGGTTTCGTGTGGAGTGGAGTGGAGACTGCAGCGCTGGACATCGGATCACCGCGGGACATAGAGAACAACACTAATAAAGGACTTATCCCAACTGTGTCTGTGTGTTTTTTTACAATTTTTTACACTTTCTTTGTGAAATGGTAGGGGTAAAATGTACCCCGTTACCAATTCACATAGGGGGGGCCTGAATCTGAGGGTCCCCTTTGTTAAAGGGGGCTTCCAGATTCCGATAAGCCCCCCGCCCACAGACCCCCACTACCACCGGGCAAGGGTTGTGGGGATGAGGCCCTTGTCCCCATCAACATGGGGACAAATTCCCCATGTTGAGGGCATGTGGCCTGGTACGGTTCAGGAGGGTGGGGGGCACTCTCTCGTCCCCCCCTCTTTTCCTGTGGCCTGCCAGGTTGCGTGCTCGGATAAGGGTCTGGTATGGATTTTTTGGGGGACCCCATGCCATTTTTTTTTTTTTTTTTTGGTGCAGGGTTCCTGAACGGGCGAACAGCCAATGTTCGAGTCAAACTCATGTTCAACTCGAACATAAAGCTCATCCCTAATTGCAACATACACTGTAGTAGTGGGGACTACTACAGTGATTGTTACCTTACAAACAGGTCCCTCAGGTATTGAATATACATACTTATATTAGTCCACACTGCATGATATGCGATCATGCTAAACAATGCATAAGTGTAAAACTTACTTGTATTTTATTCTGTTATTGTACACTACCTAACTGCCTTTATCTTCCTTTCCTCACAAAATGGCATGTCATCGTTATCCAGGGTCAGTATGTATTTTAAGGACCAAGATGCTGGCCCATAGGTGACATCTTAAAGCGGAGTTCCAGGCAAAAAGACATATCGGTTTTAAACAATTGATCACACCACCCACCCCCTGAAGGCTTCACTGACGGTTTCCCCTACTTGCAATGTCGGCACCTGCACCCAAAGCCGATAGATGGATCGGCTTGGGGTGCCGACATCACTGGCTCCCTGCACAGGTAAGTGCCTATATATTAAAAGTCAGCAGCTACAGTATTTTATTTTTTTCCCCGGGGCTGGAACTAAAATGTTATCTAAACCCAAGAACAAAAAAATTATATACTGCAGTTTACCAGTCCTTAGATGTGATGGTTGCATTTGTTTTTTTCAGTCTACAGTACAGAAAAATACAGTACCTGTTGAGCCAGATAGAAAGCCAGTATCCTTGTAACTTTTGGCACATTGAAATGAAATCTCAAACAATCTTATTAGCTTTGACAGCTGTCATCTGTGAACTATACAACCCATCCTCCTTATGTAATGGAGATAAGGTAAGGGGAAGTGTTTGTAGCCCTAATCGAGAGAGCAGTTTAAGATGACAACATGGCTCCTCCATAGATGAATTACAGTAAGTAAGTGTTGTCACCCTAGGACTGGATGTATTATACTGGCAGAATCACAAGGTGAAACTAAAGGGAAACAAAAGTCTTAAGAAAGGAATCAAATGAAGCAACAACTTTTAAGGACTGGAAAGCTACAATATATTACATGTTTGTTATTGGATTTTTATATGCTTTAAACAGTAGCTTTTATATATTGTTTTTTCTCCCATAGATCAGCCTCTGCTCTGTCTTAACATGTGAGCAACTACAAACTTAAAATGTTACAACAGTCCTAAGCAGACAACATCACTGCAGGTAATTAAAAAGAACTACAACAGTCTTCAGCAAACATCTTTTCTACACTGTAATAGTCTTCAATTTAATCATGATAGCTTAAATACTACTTTTATTTAAACATATCTATATGCTTCAAGTTATTACAAATGTAGAAGTCAGTGTGAATCTGAGTTTCACACTGTACAATGAAAACATCAAGAGTAGAGTTGAGCGGGTAGCTGGATATTCGGGTCCGGCGGGTTCGGCCGAACTTCGGAAAAAAGTTCGGATTCGGGACCGAACTTTAACCCGAACCCGGACCCGGACCCGGACCCCATTGAAGTCAATGGGGACCCGGACTTCTGACGACTAAAAAGGCTCTAAAAAAGTAATGGAAAGGGCTAGAGGGCTGCAAATGGCAGCAAAATGTTGTTAAGAACATGGCAAGTGCTCTGCAAACAAATGTGGATAGGAAATAACTTAAAAGAACATAAAAAAAATAAAAAAATAAAAAAATATGCTGGAGGCCCGATTTTCAGCAGAAGAGGTACAGGAAGTCATTAAGAACCTCAGAAACTCAACGGCATGATGCGACACATATGGTGGGAATGCCCCAGAATACGCCCTTTCTGGAATAAATTATTTAATTTAATGGATAAGCTAGTGGGAAAATAAAATACTTTGAAATAAAAATGTAGCGGGGTGCTAAATTTAAGGAAAGTGTTTGAGTGGTAAATAGGCTCAAATACCCTAATTCTGTAGGATTCATGGACCATTTTGTCCTCGGGGGACAGTATTGGTGTGCAGTTCCCTGCGGCCTACAGGTGGCGCCTTTTGTGTCCCCTCTTGGCAGTAGTACAGCGGGGCGGGGAACCTGCTGTGCATGCCAGGAGAGCATATAAAAGGGGCAGACCTTTGGCCTGGGGGCTGATGTCCAGTGGGGTCCGCGCCCAGGTGCCTTCGGCCTGGGTGCATGTGTTCCTGTTCCATCTCGGGCACCTTTAGCCCGGGGTGAGGTACTATCCTGGAGTTCTTGCTGCCCTGGGTATGGAGGCCTAGGGGCGGGAGTAAAGCCTGGAGTCCAGAGCCGCCTCGTGTAGGGGACCCTGTTCCAGGGAAGGGAGGATCATTCTGATGGACCGATGCGGGAGTCACGGGGAAGGAATGGTCTGTTGACTCCCTGGAGAGATGTCTTCCCCTTGATATGGGCTAGGTTCGTAGAAGGAGAAGCTCAAGGTCACCTTGACTGTATCAGAGGCCTTATTCAACCGGCCCGTGGCAGGGGCCTTATACACCCTGGTCTGTGGCTGAGACCAAAGTTCTCCAGGCCCGTGGCAGGGGCCTTATACACCCTAGTCTGTGGCAGAGACCAAAGTTCTCCAGGTCTGTGGCAGGGGCCTTGTACACCCGGTCTGTGGCAGAGACCAACCTCAATGTCTGTGGCAGAGACCGTGCGCCAAAAACTGTTTGAGAAACCTAAGCAGTGAAGTGAATGTGCTACGTTTGTGCCTGGACCTCCTCCACACCTTAAGCTGTCCTGTTTCTTTGCTCTAACCTTTTCTATCTGAGTACAGTTTATTTTGCCATGAGAGAATAAGAGTTGGAGTTTCAGCTGGTGTGGACATTGACTTTACTGGCAATTAAAGGACTTGCCTCTACCTACAGTAGAGGTGAGAATCATCCTCTGGAGGAGTTTTGACTCCGGCTGTGGACACGGCCCGTCAAGTACACCGCTCAACCTCTTTATATAGGAGGATACGGGCTGGTAGTGCGGTGTGCCTTTCTCCCTCCTGCGAAGAGCCAACAACATAAAGGCAGGTAAGGGGGAAAGGATCTGTGCGCTACAAAAAAATAAAATAAAAATTTTAATCTTGGCCTAGCAGGACGAGGTCCATATGGAGTAGGAGGTTGAGGTGGCGGTGGATGTGGCTGTGTAGGTGGAAGCGGCGGTGGAGGAGGACGAGGTAGCCAACACTGGTTCAAAAATACAACAATGGCTGGGTAAGGCCGGTGATGTGTCGAATTCTGTCCCCTGTCGAATAGTGTCCGCCCTGTACTGCGCTTGCTGAGTATGTAGGACAAGGGGATTTCAAAAATCTCCCAAGACTAACAGCGCCTGCGTGTTGAGTTCAGGTGAAGGCCACACCATCCGTGGTTCAAGCCGAGCCAAGCAAGGCCGCGATCGAAGCGAGCCCGTGAGGGGCCCTGTTACTATGTGCTACCGTATGTCCTCTTGGATGGTGGGGCTTGAACCTGCACTCACAGCGCAGGCGCCGTTCATCTTCGGAGATTTTGTGAATCTCCTTGTCCTCTGTACTGCGCAAGCGCTGCGCCTGCGCAGTACGGGCCGGGCACAATCTGATGGCCGGACAGTTTGTCACAACACCGGTATACATGTCTATTCTGCACAAGGTACGGACAAGTCCTGTGGGATCCATGCCTGGTTCATTTTAATGAACGTGAGCTTGTCCACATTGGCTCTGGACAGGCGGCTGCGCTTGTCTGTGATAACGCCCCCTGCCGTGCTAAATACACGTTCAGATAATACACTGGCTGCAGGGCAGGCCAGCACCTCCAAGGCATAAACGGCAAGCTCAGGCCATGTGCCCAATTTGGAGACCCAGAAGTTAAAGGGGGCAGACCCGTCATCCAGTACGTGTAGGCCTGTGGACACATACTGCTCAACCATGTTGGTGAAATGCTGCCTCCTGCTAAGACGTTCCATCTCAGCTGGTGGTGCTGGTTGTTGTGGCGTGCTGACAAAGCTTTTCCACATTTCGGCCATGCTAACCCTGCCTTCTGAGGTGCTGCCGGTGCCCCGGCTGCGTTGGCGACCTCTTCCTCCTCCTCTGCCTTCGCCTTGTGCTTCCACCGTACGCCCGCTGTCAGGTGGGAATGCCACCAGCAGCGCGTCTACCAGCGTGCGCTTGTACTCGCGCATCTTACGATCCCGCTCCAGTGAGGGAATTAAGGACGGTATGTTGTCCTTGTAACGGGGATCCAGCAGGGTGGCCACCCAGTAATCAGTTAAAATGTGGGCAACTCGGCTGTCGTTGCGGAAACACTGCAGCATGTAATCGCTCATGTGTGCCAGGCTGCCCAGAGGCAAAGAAAAGCTGTCCTCTGTGGGAGGTGTATCGTCTGTGTCCTCTGTATCCCCCCAGCCACGCACCAGTAATGGCCACGAGCTGGTCTGAGTGCCACCCTTCTGTGAACATGGCTCCTCCTCCTCCTCCTCCTCCTCCTCCTCCTCCTCCATCTCCTCCTCCACCTCGTCATCCTCCAGAACTGTGCCCTTTCTGCCGGACAATTGTGTACCTGGCGTTTGTTGGTGCAGGAACCCACCCTCGTAGCCACTTGTGAAAGACTGCCCTGAAAGCCTTTGAAATGATCCCGCTTCCTCCTCCTCCTCCTCATCCTCCTGTGCCACATCCTCTTCCATCATCGCACAAAGCGTTTTTTCAAGGAGGCATAGAACTGGGATAGTAACGCTGAGAACGGCGTCATTGGCACTGGCCATGTTGGTGGAGTACTCAAAACAGCGCAACAAGGCACACAGGTCTCGCATGGAGGCCCAGTTATTGGTGGTGAAGTGGTGCTGTTCCGCAGAGCGACTCACGCGTGATTGCTGCAGCTGAAACTCCACTATTGCCTGCTGCTGCTCGCACAGTCTGGCCAGCATGTGCAAGGTGGAGTTCCACCTTGTGGGCACGTCACATATGAGGCGATGAGCGGGAAGGCCGAAGTTACGCTGCAGCGCTGACAGGCGAGCAGCAGCAGGGTGAGAACGCCGAAAGTGCGCACAGACAGCCCGCACTTTCTGCAGCAGCTCTGGCATATTGGGGTGATTTTTAAGGAACCTCTGGACCACCAAGTTCAGCACATGCGCCAGGCAAGGGATGTGCGTCAAACCGGCTAGACCCAGAGCTGCTACGAGATTTCGCCCATTATCGCACACCACCAGGCCGGGCTTGAGGCTCACTGACAGCAACCACTCATCGGTCTGTTGTTCCATGTCCCTCCACAACTCCTGCGCGGTGTGGGGATTTTCCCCCAAACAGGAAAGTTTTAAAACTGCCTGCTGTCGTTTACCCCTGGCTGTGCTGAAGTTGGTGGTGAAGGTGTTACGCTGAATGGATGAGGAGGCGGTAGAGGATGAGGAAGCGGAGAAGGAGGAGTTAGCAACAGGAGGCAAACTGAAGCGCCCTGCAATCCTCAGTGGTGGAAGGACATGCGCCAAACCGCTATCTGCCTCAGGCCCAGCCGCCACTGCATTTACCCAGTGTGCTGTTAGGGAGATATAACGTCCCTGACCGTGCTTACTGGTCCACGCATCCGTAGTTAGGTGGACCTTGCCACAGATGGCGTTGCGCAGTGCACACCTGATTTTGTCCCCCACCTGGTTGTGCAGGGAAGGGATGGCTCGCCTGGAAAAGTAGTGGCGGCTGGGCACGACGTACTGCGGGACAGCCAATGCCATCAGGCTTTTAAAACTCTGCGTCTCCACCAGACGGAATGACAGCATTTCAAAGGCCAGGAATTTTGAAATGCTGGCATTCAGGGCCAGGGATCGCGGGTGGCTAGGGGGGTACTTCCTCTTCCGCTCCAATGTTTGGGAGATAGAGAGCTGAACGCTTCCATGGGACGTTGTGGAGATGGTTGGTGACCCAGGTGGTAGTGTTGCTGGCAGATCCTCTGTTTGCGGGGTGACAGGTGCCACTGTCACTACAGAGGTGGATGAAGAGGCCGAGACTGCAGCAGAAGAGGAAGCAGGAGGAGCCAGAGACCTTTCTTGGTTTTTGAGGTGTCTACTCCACTGCAGCTCGTGCTTTGCACTTAGATGCCTGGTCATGCAGCTTGTGCTCAGGTTGAGAACGTTTATGCCTCGCTTCAGGCTCTGATTGCACAGCGTGCAAACCACTCGTGTCTTGTCATCAACACACTGTGTGAAGAACTGCCACGCTAGGGAAGTCCTTGGACCTGGCTTTGGTGTGCTCGGTCCCTTGCTGCGTTGGGCAGTAGCAGATGTACTGTCTAGGGGACGAATGCTCCGTTTTTGCACCCTGCTCCCTCTTCTGCTGTGCTGGTGGCTCTGTGCGACCACCGCCTCTTCCTCCGAACTACACTGGTCACCTGCATAACGTTGATTCCATGTGGGGTCGAGGACCTCATCGTCCTCCACATCATCTTCCACCCAGTCTTCACCCCTGCCCTCCATGTCTGTCTGCACAATTGCGAAAGCAGCAGCAGTTGGCACCTGTGTTTCGTCATCATCCGAGACGTGCTGCGATGGTCCTCCCATGTACCCATCATGAAACATAAGTGGTTGGGCATCGGTGCACTCAATCTCTTCCACTTCTGGGGCAGGGCTAGGTGGATGGCCCTGGGAAACCCTGCTAACAGAGTCATCGAAAAGCAGAAGAGACTGCTGCATGATTTGGGGCTCAGACTGCTTGGCTGATTTGCAAGGGGGTGAGGTGAAAGACTGATGGACATGGGCTTCAGGTGCCAACTCTGATCTTTCATCAGAAGAGTGGGTGGGAGACAATGTGAAGGAACCCGAGGCACTGTCAGCAACCCAATCTACTATCGCCTGTACTTGTCCTGGCCTAAAGATTGGTACAGCCTCATTAGGCGCGACAAAATACCGCTGCAGGCTCGGTCGCCTACTCGCACCTGAGGAAGGTGTTTCACTTGTGCGTGTAGCTGGCACAGATCCACCACGTCATCTCCCTGCAACAGGAGCTCCACCAGCAGCACCACGACCGGGGCTACCACGTCCCTTTGACCTTCCCCTCATATTTTCCAAATTTAGGATCTTGCCCTAAATGGTGTTTTTTGGAAGACCACAACACACCCACAGTATTTAACCGCTGAAACGCACAGCTACAGAACTGCAGAAAATGCTATTTAAAAAAAAAAAGGTTGTTTTTTTTAGTATAGCACAGTACAAGGAAAATATATAGAAATTGTTTATTTCACACACCTCCAGATGTGTATTTCACACTGCAAAATATTTTCTGTGGCCCTAAATGGCGTTTTTTGGAAGAGCACAACACAACCACAGTATTTAACCACTGAATCGCACAGCTATAGAAGTGCAGAGAATGCTATTCAAAAAAAATGTTTTGTTTTTTTAGTATAGCACTGTACAATATATAGAAATTGTTTATTTTACACACCTCCACGTGTGTATTTCACACTGCAAAATATTTTCTGTGGCCCTAAATGGCGTTTTTTGCCAGACCACAACACACCCACAGCACGTAACCGCTGAATCGCACAGCTACAGAAAATGCTATTCAAAAAAAAAGGTTGTTTTTTTTAGTATAGCACTGTACAAGAAGAATATATAGAAATTGTATATTTTACACACCTCCAAGATGTGTATTTCACACTGCAAAATATTTTCTGTGGCCCTAAATGGCGTTTTTTGGAAGAGCACAACACAACCACAGTATTTAACCACTGAATCGCACAGCTATAGAAGTGCAGAGAATGCTATTCAAAAAAATGTTGTTTTTTTTAGTATAGCACTGTACAATATATAGAAATTGTTTATTTTACACACCTCCAGATGTGTATTTCACACTGCAAAATATTTTCTGTGGCCCTAAATGGCGTTTTTTGGAAGAGCACAACACAACCACAGTATTTAACCACTGAATCGCACAGCTATAGAAGTGCAGAGAATGCTATTCAAAAAAAATGTTGTTTTTTTTAGTATAGCACTGTACAATATATAGAAATTGTTTATTTCACACACCTCCAGATGTGTATTTCACACTGCAAAATATTTTCTGTGGCCCTAAATGGCGTTTTTTGGAAGAGCACAACACAACCACAGTATTTAACCACTGAATCGCACAGCTATAGAAGTGCAGAGAATGCTATTCAAAAAAAATGTTTTTTTTTTTAGTATAGCACTGTACAATATATAGAAATTGTTTATTTCACACACCTCCAGATGTGTATTTCACACTGCAAAATATTTTCTGTGGCCCTAAATGGCGTTTTTTGCAAGAGCACAACAACCCCAACAGTATATAACCGCTGAATCGCACAGCTGCAGAGGCCAGAGAATGCTTTTTAAAAATAATGTTGTTTTTTCACACACCTCCAGATGTGTATTTCACACTGCAAAATATTTTCTGTGGCCCTAAATGGCGTTTTTTGGAAGAGCACAACACAACCACAGTATTTAACCACTGAATCGCACAGCTATAGAGGTGCAGAGAATGCTATTCAAAAAAAATGGTGTTTTTTTTAGTATAGCACTGTACAATATATAGAAATTGTTTATTTTACACACCTCCACATGTGTATTTCACACTGCAATTTATTTTCTGTGGCCCTAAATGGCGTTTTTTGGAAGAGCACAACACAACCACAGTATTTAACCACTGAATCGCACAGCTATAGAAGTGCAGAGAATGCTATTCAAAAAAAATGTTTTTTTTTTTAGTATAGCACTGTACAATATATAGAAATTGTTTATTTCACACACCTCCAGATGTGTATTTCACACTGCAAAATATTTTCTGTGGCCCTAAATGGCATTTTTTGCAAGAGCACAACAACCCCAACAGTATATAACCGCTGAATCGCACAGCTGCAGAGGCCAGAGAATGCTTTTTAAAAATAATGTTGTTTTTTCACACACCTCCAGATGTGTATTTCACACTGCAAAATATTTTCTGTGGCCCTAAATGGCGTTTTTTGGAAGAGCACAACACAACCACAGTATTTAACCACTGAATCGCACAGCTATAGAAGTGCAGAGAATGCTATTCAAAAAAAATGTTGTTTTTTTTAGTATAGCACTGTACAATATATAGAAATTGTTTATTTTACACACCTCCACATGTGTATTTCACACTGCAATTTATTTTCTGTGGCCCTAAATGGCGTGTTTTTGAAGAGCACAACAACCCCAACAGTATATAACCGCTGAATCGCACAGCTGCAGAGGCCAGAGAATGCTATTCAAAAATAATGTTGTTTTTTCACACACCTCCAGATGTGTATTTCACACTGCTAAATATTTTCTGTGGCCCTAAATGGCGTTTTTTGGAAGAGCACAACACACCCACAGTATATAACCGCTGAATCGCACAGCTGCAGAGAATGCTATTCAAAAAAAAGTTTTTTGTTTTTTTTTAGTATAGCATAGTACAAGAAAAATATATAGAAATTGGTTATTTCACACAACTAGAGATATACACTGCAAAATATTTTTTTTGCCCAAAAATAGGTATTTTTTGCGCACAACAAAGTGCCTTTTTTTTTTTTGCAACAGCACAATAAAGTGCCTTTTTTTTGGGGGGGCCCAAAAATGGGTCTTTTTAGCAAAAGCACAATAAAGTGCCTTTTTTTTTTTTTGTTTTTTTTTGTTTTTTTTTTCTGCCCGAAATGGGTCTTTTAGCAAGAGCACAATATAGCCACTAAATGGAATAGGTGTATCACTCAACGTAAT
This sequence comes from Rana muscosa, assembly GCA_029206835.1. NCBI lineage: Eukaryota > Metazoa > Chordata > Amphibia > Anura > Ranidae > Rana > Rana muscosa. Next base: position 215,796,387 of record CM055120.1, on the reverse strand, counting down.
GCAGTGCTGGTGCACTGAGCTTGCAACACAAACAGATAAACCTATGCAGATCGCTGAGCTATTATATCTCTCAATCTGGACTCCTATCTAAATCTCTCTCCCTGAAAGCACAAACAGGATCCTGCCCCTACACTACACTACACTACACTGTCTCTCTATCTTTTCTATCAGTAGATTGCAGAATCAGGACTAACTCCTATCATATAATTCTCTCCCTCACAGCAACAGCAGCCAGGATCCTTTCCCTACACTGTCTAAAAGCAGAGTGACGATCTGTGCTGTGTGCCTCTTGCTTATATAGAAGCTGGTCACATGCTGGGTCACATGTTGCACTGACCAATCACAGCCATGCCATTAGTAGGCATGGCTATGATGGCTTCTAAGGGCACACCAGCTAATCAAATGGTGATTGGCTGGCCCCTGAAGCATTTCTAACTGCGCCATTAAATTCCCGAATCCGGACCCGAACCCGGACTTTAGCGCAAAATCCGGGTCCGGGTCCGGGGTCGGGAAAAAGCCAAAATTCGGTACGGACCCGAACTTTACAGTTCGGGTCCGCTCAACACTAATCAAGAGCATATAACTTACCATAAACATCAAGCAGATACTCTCTCTCAGCTTGTCCTGCAGAATTGGTTGCATAACACTTGTATTTGCCTGAATGTGTAACCTTCACCTCTGAAATATGAAGATATTTGCCATTTTCAGTGAAACTGATATGTGTGCTCGCCTGAATTCTTTCACCATCTTTATACCATGTTATTGCAGGATGAGGAATTCCCCAAACATCGCATTCAAGGCTGACTCTGCTGTCCACATTAAAAGATAACTCTGTCGTAGTGTTTTCATTCTTAATGCTGGGTGGCACTAGGAAAAAATTGCATTTTGTAAAATAATGTCAGTGTTGCTTTCTTTATCAATAATTTTTATTCAGATTTAACAGTTTACAGAAGGTGAATATTGCAATCCATGTATAAATCTGTACATCAAGTATTGACACATAGAACCATAGGTAATAAAATCATACTTCTACATTGATGTTAACTTAGACTGCGAGTGACAATTGTAGGACGGGCGGTGTCGTCCGGCCCTCCAGACACCCCATTGGGAACTAACTGTGTCTTGGAGGGGGGACAGCACCCTCCATTCCCAGATTACCCGTTACAATCTCAGATAAGAGAAGTATTTAAATGGTCTCTCCAGTCCTATCAGATGGTCAATAAGTACGATGCTATCCCAAACATTCACCGTAAACCTAAGGCTCTAACAGAAAAAAATAAAAATAAAACAACTAAGAATAATAGAACTAGAGCCTTTTGCAGGGTACATTTGCTTAATTTTTCATTAAAGGGTCTGTATATATTTTTTTTTCGAGAGTTCAGGAACCCCACCTATGTAGAGTCTGCTTGGTTTAAATATGGTTTGTGAGCATTATACCAATCTATCCATGGTTGCCACTGCCAGCAGGAAAGAAATTGAGCGTGTTTTCCCCCTATGGATGCTAACATATTTTCATAGGTGTAGTGGATAGATAATGTGCGGATGGCCTCCTTAACCACTTCCCTACCCGCCCATAGTAATATGACGTCCATAGATGGGATATCCCATCCTGGGTGGACGTCATATGACGTCCTGGGCTTCTCGGCCATCTAGGGGGCGAGCGCCCGCGGCATTGCTCGGGACCCGGTGCGCGTGCCCAGTGGCCGCGATGTCCGCAGGGCACCCGCAATTGCCCGCAATCACAGCAGGAACGTGGATCTGTGTGTGTAAACACACAGATCCACGTCCTGTCAGAGGTGAGGAGCCCGATGTGTGTTCCCAGTACAGAGGAACACAGATCGATCTCCTCCCCTTGTGAGTCCCCTCCCCCTACAGTTAGAATCACTCACTAAGGAACATATTTAACCCCTTCATCACCCCCTAGTGTTAACCCCTTCCCTGCCAGTTACATTTATACAGTAACTAGTGCAGTTTTATAGCACTAATCGCTGTATAAATGTGCATGGTTCCAAAAATGTGTCAAAAGTGTCCGATATGTCCATCGCAATGTCACGGTCACAATAAAAATCGCAGATCGCCAACATTACTAGAAAAAAAATTAAATGCAATAAATCTATCCCCTATTTTGTAGACACTATAACTTTTGCGCAAACCAATCAATATACGCTTATTGCGATTTTTTTTACCAAAAATATGTAGAAGAAGACGTATCGGCCTAATTTTTTGGGGATATTTATTATAGCAAAAGTAAAAAATATAGAATTTTTTTCAAAATTGTCGCTCTATTTTTGTTTATAGCGCAAAAAATAAAAACCGCAGAGGTGATCAAATACCACCAAAAGAAAGCTCTATTTGTGGGGAAGAAAAGGACGTAAATTTTGTCAGTTAAAGCGACGCAGTGCCGAATCGCAAAAAGTGCTCTGGTAAGGAAGGGGTTAAATTCTTCTGGGGCTGAAGTGGTTAAGCTCTGGAGGGTCGGGAGATCTCCATAGCCTAAGTATTACCAGTTTGGCTGCTAAGAACAGATGGGTGGTAAATTTCCTATGAATCGGTGGTATGTCTTCAATGCCAATGTTTAAAAGAGCTAAGGAAGGGGAGTATTGTACAGATAATCCTGTCACTTGGTGGTGGATCGCAAATACACTAGACCAGAATCTAGCCAATTTTCCACATGTCCATAAAATATGGAAGATGGTGCCTGACTGTGTACAGTTTCTCCAACACAGATGTGGTGTGGAAGGGTCGAATTTGGCAATTCTGTATGGAGTCAGGTACCATCATTGTGTTACATTATGGGATAGCTCCCATAGATTGGTGCATTTGGTGGCCGAGTTGGTATATTGTAATGTTTTATTTCATTGTGCTTCTGAGAATGTTTCATTGAGATCTCTCCCATGCTAACATGAAGTTTGTTTTCGTAAGTATGGATTTATCATTTAAAAAGTCATAGAACAGCGAGATACCTCCTCTACGGCTTTCCTTAGATGTAAGGTGCATGTGGAATTTACAGAATAAGTTATAGGTAATAGTGTCATTACTTTTAAGATACGATGCTACTCGGATGTAGTTAAATTGTTCTGAGGTGGGAAATCCGTATTTTAATTGTAAATCTGCAAACAAATTTATGAGCTTATCCTTATATAAGTCTGATATCTATTTTACTCCCTGATTTGCAGGGATGAGCCGAACACCCCCCTGTTCGGTTCGCACCAGAACCTGCGAACAGACAGAATGTTCGTGTGAACTTTAGAACCCTATTAAATACAATGGACTCGAAGGTTCGAAATCTAAAGTGCTAATTATAAAGGCTAATATGCAATTTATTGTCCTAAAAAGTGTTTGGGGACCCGGGTCCTGCCCCAGGGGACATGTATCAATGCAAAAAAAGGTTTAAAAAATAGACGTTTTTACGGGAGCGGTGATTTTAATAATGCTTAAAATGAAAAAATAAAAGTGAAATATTCCTTTAAATTTCGTACCTGGGGTGTGTGTATGATATGCATGTAAAGTTGCGCATGTTTCCCGTGCTTAGAACTGTCCCTGCACAAAGTGTCATTTTTGAAGGAAAAAAAGTCATTTAAAACTCACTCGCGGCTATTAATGAATTGTCGGCTTTTATCAATACATAGAAAAGTCATTGATAAAAAATAAAAAAAAGCGTGGGGGTTCCCCCAAATTCAATTACCAGGCCCTTCAGGTCTGGGATGGATATTAAGGGGAACCCCGCCGAAAATTTAAAAAAAAATGGCGTGGGGTTCCCCCTAAATATCCATACCAGGCCCTTGAGATCTGGCATGGATTTTAAGGGGAACTCCACCCCAAATTTTTAAAAAATGGCATGGAGTCCCCCCAAAAATCCATACCAGACCCTTATCCGAGCACGCAACCTGGCCAGCCGCAGGGGAAGAGGGGGGGGACGAGAGAGCGGCCCCCCTCCCTCCTGAACCGTACCAGGCCACATGCCCTCAACATGGGGAGGATGTCCCCATGTTGATGGGGACAAGGGCCTCATCCCCACAACCCTTGCCCGGTGGTTGTGGGGGTCTGTGGGCGGGGGGCTTATTGGAATCTGGAAGATCCCCTTTAACAAAGGGGACCCCCAGATCCCGGCCCCCCCCTATGTGAATTGGTAAGGGGTACATTGTACCCCTACCATTTCACGAAGAAAGTGTCAAAAAATGTAAATAAAAACACACAAACACCTTGGAAAAGTCCTTTATAAAAAAATAATAATAAAAAAAAACATTCCAGCGATGAAATCCAGTGTCCCGCAGCGATCCCGATGTCCAGCGCTGTCCGTCATTGGTTGTGCCTGTGCGGACCTGATGGGGAACTTCCTCCGCTGTGTTTTAAATGTATAGACCCGCCCCTTCTAAAGTTCCCCATCAGGTCCGCTCAGCGGACCAGATGCGGAACGCGAGAAGGGGCGGGTCTATTCATGTATTGCACAGCGAACGAAGTTCCCCATCAGGTCCGCCCCCTCGGTATGTCCGACCCCGCCTACGTCATTGGCCTGAGCGGGGAACTTCCTTCACTGTGTAAATTCAGGCCAATGACGTAGGCGGGGTCGGACATACCGAGGGGGCGGACCTGATGGGGAACTTCGTTCGCTGTGTAATACATGAATAGACCCGCCCCTTCTCGCGTTCCGCATCTGGTCCGCTGAGCGGACCTGATGGGGAACTTTAGAAGGGGCGGGTCTATACATTTAAAACACAGCGGAGGAAGTTCCCCATCAGGTCCGCACAGGCACAACCAATGACGGACAGCGCTGGACATCGGGATTGCCGCGGGACACTGGATTTCATCGCTGGAATGTTTTTTTTTTAATTATTATTATTTATTTTTTTAATAAAGGACTTTTCCAAGGTGTTTGTGTGTTTTTATTTAAATTTTTTGACACTTTCTTCGTGAAATGGTAGGGGTACAATGTACCCCTTACCAATTCACATAGGGGGGGCCGGGATCTGGGGTCCCCCTTTGTTAAAGGGGTCTTTCAGATTCCGATAAGCCCCCCACCCACAGACCCCCACTACCACCGGGCAAGGGTTGTGGGGATGAGGCCCTTGTCCCCATCAACATGGGGACAAATTCCCCATGTTGAGGGCATGTGGCCTGGTACGGTTCAGGAGGGAGGGGGGGCCGCTCTCTCGTCCCCCCTCTTCCCCTGCGGCCGGCCAGGTTGCGTGCTCAGATAAGGGCCTGGTATGGATTTTTGGGGGGACTCCACGCCATTTTTTTTTTATTTGGGGTGGAGTTCCCTTTAAAATCCATGCCAGATCTCAAGAGCCTGGTATGGATATTTAGGGGGAACCCCACGCCATTTTTTTTTATTTGCGGCGGGGTTCCCCTTAATATCCATTCCAGACCTGAAAGGCCTGGTAATTGAATTTGGGGGAACCCCCACGCTTTTTTTTTTTTTTTTATCAATGACTTTTCTATGTATTGATAAAAGCCGACAATTCATTATAGCCGCGAGTGAGTTTTAAATGACTTTTTTTCCTTCAAAAATGACACTTTGTGCAGGGACAGTTCTAAGCACGGGAAACATGCGCCACTTTACATGCATATCATACACACCCCCCAGGTACGAAATTTAAAGGAATATTTCACTTTTATTGTTTCACTTTAAGCATTATTAAAATCACTGCTCCTAAAAAAACGGCAGTTTTTAAAACTTTTTTTTGCATTGATACATGTCCCCTGGGGCAGGACCCGGGTCCCCAAACACTTTTTAGGACAATAACTTGAATATAAGCCTTTATAATTAGCACTTTAGATTTCTCCCATAGACTTTTCGAATTTGCCGCAAACACCCCAAATTGTTCGTTGTTCGGCAAACGGGCGAACAGGCAATGTTCGAGTCGAACATGAGTTCGACTCGAACTCGAAGCTCATCCCTACTGATTTGTCCACTTGTCTAGGTTTAAGTCAGGTATTATCAATGCTAATGTGGATGTGGGTATTAATAGGGGAATAGTAGGGTTTGAAAGAGATTTGAACAACACCAGTGTTTTCCATGAGTTCAATGTTGCTATAACCGGTGGGGTAAGATCAGCGAGTTTGGGTTTAAGGTGTGGAAAGACTAAGACATAATCAAATAAGTTGCCTCCCGGAATTGGAGTTTCTTCAATGGTTCCCCATAATGGGGTGGGTTGGTTTGGAAAGTTGAGCTAAAATAGCAGCAGTATGATAGTCTGCAAAAACTGGCAGACCCACTCCTCCCACCCTCCTTACCTTTCTGAATTTGGAGAAGGCACTCCTGGCTTTTTTCCCCTCCCAAAGAAATTTGGACAGTATAGCCTGAAGGACTTGAAAGAATTTTCGGGGACTGGGTATAGGTTCTGTGCGGTATACATAAAGAATTTGGGGCAGGAATTGCATTTTGAAAGCTGCCAGCCTCCCTGACCATGATAAAATATGTTTGCTAAGGGATTGTAATCCTTCTGCTAGTTTATTTTCAAGTGGGAGGTAATTAGCTTTAAACAAATGCGAGGGATGGGACATTAGACTGATCCCTAGGTAGGTGATTGCTTGGTCACTCCAAACATATGGAAATTTGGTTTGTAAATATGATTTATCTGGCAGGAACACTCCCAGATCTAGAATGTACGACTTTGTGTAATTTACTTTATAGTATGACACCATACCATAACAATGGAGTGTGCGCGACACATGTTCCAGGGAAGACAACAGATCTGTAAGCATTAAGATCACTTCATCTGCGAAAAGGCTTATGACATGTTTACGATTAGTAATCATAAAACATGGTATATTAGGGTTCTGTCTAATACTAGCGGCTAATAGCTCCATTAGTAGATTAAAAATAAGGGGAGATAATGGGCACCCCTGACAAGTGCCATTTGTGATCCCAAAGGGTTTAGATAGCATGCCTGATGTATACACCCGTGCTGACGGAGAGGTATAGAGGGCTAGTATCGCAGAGAGTAAGTGGCCTGTGAAGCCAAATTTCTCTAATGTTTTTGTCAAGTATTGCCAGTGCACTCTATCAAACGCCTTCTCTGCACCCAAAGCCAGAAGCAGAGAAGGCACTCGTCTCCTCCTGACAACATGAATTATGTCTATCGTCAGTGTTACTTTCAAATGTAAAAAATAAAAATAAATTATTATAGATGATTCTAGTATAGTGTTTACTTATTTATTTATTTTTGATGCTGACAATTTTCGCAGATAATATCAGACTGCTATACTATCAGGGACGATGTTGATGGGTCTCTGTTCACTTCAAGTGGGCTTTGCACTCTCATGCAAGTCTTGGTGATTGTAAAACTTAATACAACATCCCCACACCCGCGCAAACTCAATATTTAAAATGAATTAGAAAATAAACCCACATAATAAAATAACAAGTGAAAATCAACTCAAATGTAATAAAATAACCTCTAAAAATATTTGTGTGGAGAGCTGCTCATTATAAGATTTAAAGTGATACTAAAGTCTTGTTTTTTGTCATACTTACCTGTTCTGAGCAGTGGCTTTGCACAGAGCAGCCCGATCCTCCTCTTCTCGAGTCTTTTGTCAGCTCTCCTGGCCCCTCCCTCCTGCTGAGTGCCCTCATAGCGAGCACACAAGCCGAGCTGCTGCTCTGTGAGTCCATTCAGACACAGAGCTGTGGCTGTGGCTTTCTGACTTTAGAACCACTTTAAAGTTAAGGCTAAAGACTAAAGTTTCTCAAATTGATGTCAAACTAATGCCATCAACACACCCCAAAACCCTTCAACACAGGCCATAAAAATGATTATTGTGCTTCTGCTTGGACTTCATATGCTATCTCCCACAATGTAGGTTCCTTAGACATATGCATCGATGCACCAATCTTGAGCATATACCCAAATCATACACTCACAGTATTTTTTATGTGTCTCCCGTGCAAATGAGACATTTACTAAGAATTGTGTCTTGTAAAGAACTTTGCTAGCTAAGAGGCAGCATGCCTAAAATTAAAATTTAATTCAAGCCAATGATTTTGAGTCTTTCTGGCCATATTTCAGGTAGGAACAAAACTGAATGAAGAGCATATTCATAATGGTATCAATAAAGGGGACTGTAGAAAATGAGTATAAGTAAGAATGCCACAGTGCATGTTGTGCAGGGGGAATAACAGTGCATAGTTTCTGATTTAGAATTCAGTGCACGTGTTGGTTTGTATTTTTTTTTTAAATATACAGGGAAAATGCAGACATAGTAATTAGTACTGCACTGAATCTGGATGTTTAAGACATGCAGCCTAGGCCTGCACTGTAAACTGCAAGCATTGATGTACATTCTGATAGATAGGTTCATGGACTATAATTTGTATGCAGGGGTAAATTGGCACACGTCGGGATTGGAGCACTAGGTACTATCCACATTTGATGGGAGGATACGAGCTCGGTGCTTGTGGTTGGTCGCAATTTTTTTCTACTCCAAATGTGAGTTTGTATTTACTGCTGTTATTTCAATAAATTGTTATTTAATATGGGATCATGCTATGGGCATCTCTCTTTCCCATCTTTAAAATCCACACACTGAGTTTGCACTAGAAGGGCTTTGGATTCAAGGCCGCACCAGGATTATATGCAGAGGCTTACGAACTCGGCGTTCGTGGATTGACGTCTATGTTTCGTATTTAAAAAGTGAGTGTATCACTTTTGGGTCTGCTGTCATCCATCCCCCTTTTACCTCATGGAATTATGCTATGAGTTTTTATTTTTCTCTTGTATGCCTCAACCTACCACTGAGATTTAAGAAAGATCAAGACTACTAAAACCAGGAGAGAATCATTGAACATTGCACCTGTGATCTATCCATGCTGTATACCTTATGGCAGTAACGTGAGCAGCCTGCAGACACACAGGTGTCACCACTGAAGATTTTTGGTTTCCCAGCACTCATCTGCCTTCCTTTTGGTGGTGGGATACATATATTTTTTATAGAAACAGGAGAAGTGCAGCGCTAGTATAGTGATCATAAATAGTGAAAAAAACAATCACCAAAAAAAACATGATGGCAATATGTGCAAAATATTGATTAAAAAAAATGAAGTAAAATGTGAAAAGTGAAATTAAGTTTTTTATCTCTCTTATATGAATGTTTGAGGACTCCAATCATCATCAAATTGCTTTAGAGACATATAGGTTGTGGGGAAACCTCATTCCCTGAGCTAGGTGAGACTGTTTACCACAGTCACGGCCATCTGGTAAGCAGATCATTATTCACTAGGGTGTTACACCTGAAGCTATCACGATACTCTTGGGAAGATTGGTTTCAAACATCTATCTCCTGACATCATCTTGGTTTTATTTTTGGAGACTTCACTACATGTTTTTTTTGTTGCATGGACTTATGTGTGGACTTAGCCCTTCACGGATTATATCCGATCACTCCTAAACTCTGCATTCGTTTTTCTTTTTCCTTTTTTTCCCTTTTTTCACTTAAGCCCCGTACACACGATCGGATAACCTATGGATTTTCGTCCGATGGATTTGTCCATCGGATATCCGATGAAACTGTTTTCCATCAGTCTTGCCCACACACCATCAGTCAAAAAACCAACCGTTCCAAACGCGGTGACGTAAAACACTCCGATGAGCCGAGAAAAATTAAGTTTAATGCTTCTGAGCATGCGTCGACTTGATTCTGAGCATGCGTGGGTTTTTGATCCGATGGACTTGCCCATAGACGATCGGAAATTCCCATCGGTTTTTTATCCATCGGAAAATTTTAAAACAAGTTCTATTTTTTACAACCGATGGAAAAAAGACCGATGGGTACCATACACGATCGGTTGGTCTGATGAAAACCATCCATCGGACGGTTTTCATCAGTCAAACCGATCGTGTGTACGGGGCTATAGAGTAAAAAAAAAAAAAATGTTGCCATTATTTCATTTCACTTTTCACTTCATTTTTTTGTATCAATATTTTGCACATATTGCCATCATGGTCTTTTTGTGATTTTTTTTTTTCACTATTTATGATCACTATACTAGCGCTGCACTTCTCCTGTTTCTCTTTGCTATTTTATTTTTTTTTTGTTTTGAACTTATAGTGCTGGCAGCTTTTTCTATTTTATTTAGGTTTATTGTCAATATTTCCGTATATACTCGAGTATAAGCCGAGTTTTTCAGCAATTTTTTTTGCGCTGAAATGCCCCCCATGGCTTATACTTGAGTCTGTGTCCATCTTCATTTTTGTGCACCTGATCCTGGCCAGCCATATGTCCCCTGGACCCCAGACTTGGCACACATGTAGCCCCACTCTTCCTCTACAATTATGCAAAGTTTATTGTCCGGGGGACCTACGGCCAGGGAGCACCGATTTTTCAAAGCCGGGCACCCCTTCCATAGACTCCCATGTTAAATGTCAGTCTAGTCACACAGCGCAGGAGATCAGGTAGGGAGATTGGGCACAGTGAGGCATGGACACAGTGAGGCATGGGCACAGTGACAGTGAGGCATGGGCACAGAGAGGCATGGGCACAGTGAGGCATGGGCACAGTGAGGCATGGGCACAGTGAGGCATGGACACAGTGAGGCATGGACACAGTGAGGCATGGGCACAGTGAGGCATGGACACAGTGAGGCATGGGCACAGTGAGGCATGGACACAGTGAGGCATGGACACAGTGAGGCATGGGCACAGTGAGGCATGGATACAGTGAGGCATGGGCACAGTGATGCATGGGCACAGTGACAGTGATGCATGGACACAGTGAGGCATGCACATAGGCACAGTGAGGCATGCAGATGGACACCCTGATACTCAAGTCAATACATTTTCCCAGTTTTTTGTGGTAAAATTAGGTGCCTTGGCTTATATTCGGGTCGGCTTATACTCGAGTATATATGGTAATTTATTCTCTATCATCTAGCGCAGCGTTAGCCTTAGGGCTTCTTTTTTATCATATATTTTTTATATACTGTACCTGACACGGACTTTTGTTGGATTTGTCACTTATCACTTTGCATATTGACACAGACTTTTTTACTGGATCATTCAATCTGTTTGTCACACGTTTTTTTCTATGAAGAATTTATCACAAAGAACTCATCATGTTATCCATGTAGTTATATAATGTCATAATTCTGATTTATTTATTTATTTGGTCGTTACTTTTTACACACATGTATTATTAATTTTGCTGTCACAGCACACTCTCTCTTATTTTGCACAGCGTAAAATTATTCATTTATACATTGTTCAGGAATAGGGTTGAGCGAACCCGAACTGTAAAGTTTGGGTTCGTACCGGACTTTTGGGTCTTTGGTACCCGGACCCGAACCCAAACAATTTACTGTATGTTCAGGTTCGGCGTTCGGCAATGTAATGGTGCTCTGCAGGGCAGCCAATCAACATTTGTTTAACTCGTGTGCCCTTAGAAGCCATCACAGCCATGCCCACTAATGGCATGGCTGTGATTGGCCAGTGCAGCATGTGACCCAGCCTCTATATAAGCTAGAGGCACATAGCACAGCACGTCACTCTGCTTTAGATAGTGTAGGGAAAGGTTGCTGCTGCTGCTTTGAGGGAGAGAATTAGATGGGAGTCCTGATTCAGAAATCAAATTACTCAGCGATCTACCTTGATTTTGTTGTGTGGGTGCAGTGCACAATCTTTTTACCCTGCCCTGAGCCCAGTGCCAGAGAAAAGATAACTTTTATCCATCTGTTAGTTAGGTTGGCGTCGGCGGGCATTTTATGCAAGCTTAGTGCACCAGCACTGCATATGTTACTGTGAGATACACCCTTTAGATACTGTTGCTCTATTCTGCTATTCAAAAAACACCCATTTAGGGCAAAAAAAAAATATTTTGCAGTGTTTCCTGCATATCTGCACGTGTGAGATACACACTTTAGATACTGTTCTTCTATTCAAATTTTTTTTATTTAGGGCAAATACATTTTTTTTGGTGCGTTTCCTGTATATCTGTACGTGTGAGATACACACTTTAGATACTGTTCTTCTATTCTGCTATTCAAATTTTTTTTATTTCTGGCAAATAAAAATTTTTTGGTGCGTTTCCTGCATATCTGTATGTGTGAGATACACACTTTAGATACTGTTCTTCTATTCTGCTATTCAAAAAAAATTTATTTAGGGCAAATACATTTTTTTTGCTGCGTTTCCTGCATATCTGTACGTGTGAGATACACACTTTAGATACTGTTCTCCTATTCTGCTATTCAAAAAAATAATAATTTAGGGCAAAAAAAAATTTTTGGTGCGTTTTCTGCATATCTGTATCTGTGAGATACGCCCTTTAGATACTGTTGCTCTATTCTGCTAGTTTAAAAACACCCATTTAGGGCAAGATCCTAAATTTGAGAAATATGAGGAGAACGTCAAATAAGGGACGTGGCCCCGGTCGTGGTGCTGCTGGTGGAGCTCCTGTTGCAGGGAGAGGACGTGGTCGATCTGTGCCAGCTACACGCACAAGTGAAACACCTTCCTCAGGTGCGAGTAGGCGACAGAGCCTGCAGCGGTATTTGGTCGGGCCTAATGCAGCTCTACGAATGTTGAGGCCAGGACAAGTACAGGCGATAGTAGATTGGGTTGCTGACAGTGCCTCCAGTTCCTTCACATTGTCTCCCACCCAGTCTCCTGCTGAAAGATCAGAGTTGGCACTAGGCTTGTGCAATTCGTTTCGTAACGAATTGAAATTCGTCCGAATTTAGCAACTTTCGGACATTCGGAAGCATTCGAATTTCCGAACAAAGCAATTACGAATAAGACCGAATCCGAAATAAATTATACCGCAAATAGCGAATGCCCGAATGTCTTCGGCATAATTCGTTATGAAAAAGTTACGAATGTACGAATCCATACGAAGCACAATAACACTCACTCTGCTCTGCTCTCTGCTTCTCCCACACCGTGCTGAACTCCCTCTCAAAATGGTGTACAGGGGCGGAGGTTATAGCCGCATGTAAAAAACGAAAGTAAAATACGAGATTTCGAATCCATTCGAAGCACAATAACACTCTGCTCTGCTCTCTGCTTCTCCCTCACCGTGCTGAACCCTCTCAAAATGGTGTACAGGGGCGGAGCCTATAGCCGCATGTAAAAAACGAAAGTAAAATACGAGATTTCGAATCGTTACAAATAACCGCTATGTATTTAGAAAAGTACAAATCCATTCGAAGCACATTAGGCATAATAGGCAGCGTCGTTGTGAGAGAGACACGGAAAATTACGAATCAACGAACCCAAAAAAAGTTACGAAAGTAGGAGTTGTGTCCAGAATCAACGAAAAACAACGTACTCTACCGAAAGTACGAATTATAAAGCAACAAAAAATTCAACGAAAAATGTCGCATGCAAAAATACGAATGAGTCCGAACACGAAAAATCCCGTCTAGCAAAATTACGAATGATTACGAATCAACAGGACCGGAAAGAAACGAACCGAAACGGAACGAATTTTTCCGTTGTGCACAAGTCTAGTTGGCACCTGCAGCCGATGTCCATCAGTCTTTCACCTCACCCCAAGCGCAGCCGCCTGTCCAGAGCCAATGTGGACAAGCTCACGTTCATTAAAATGAACCAGGCATGGATCCCACAGGACTTGTCCGTACCTTGTGCAGAATAGACATGTATACCAGCCTTACCCAGCCATTGTTTTATTTTTGATCTTTCTCACTCTTTTGGGGTGTACCCTGATTTAAAAAAAAATGTAATTAAAAACAAAAACCTGTGTTGGCTACCTCGTCCTCCTCCACCGTCGCTTCCACCTACACCGCCACATCCACCGCCACCTCAACCTCCTACTCCATATGGACCTCGTCCTCCTAGGTCAAGATTATTATTTTTTATTTTTATGTATTTTATGTTATTTTAAGTTATTTCCCTATCCACATTTATTTGCAGAGCACTTGCCATGCTCTTAACAACATTTTGATGCCAAATGGCAGCCCTCTAGCCCTTTCCATTACTTTTTTAGAGCCATTTTAGCCCTCAAAAGTTCGGGTCCCCATTGACTTCAATGGGGTTCGGGTTTGGGGTCAAGTTCGGGTCCCAAACTTGAACTTTTTTGCGAAGTTCGGCCGAACCCGTCGAACCCGAACATCCAGGTGTCCACTCAACTCTATTCAGGAATCCTACAACAATTAATCCCTGCTTTTGTTTATTTCCTTAGTTAATAAGACCCATTGACGTCTGTTGTGGTGGCACTGTACAGCTCAAAGTACTTACCGTATAAACTGAAATTAACTATAAATAACAAACCTTGAATTGAGTAGTAATCTTGAAATGATGAACAATGTTACATCAGCTAAGTAGTATATCTATTTCTACAAATATATACTTGAAGTGATGAGTAATGTTATATTAGTTGAGTAGGATATATACCTTTATATACTGTATGTGATAAGTAAATAGAATAATCATACCTTTTACATTACATTTAACTTACCATTAACAACTAATTTACTTTCTTTAGTTTGCAAGCCAGCTGAATTGGTTGCTACGCATTTATATTGTCCACTGTCAGTTAAACGCGAGTTCTTTATGTACAAAATTCGTCCATTTTCTAAAATATTAACATTTGTGTCTCCTCCTCCAACTAATCTATAATAAAAGTCAGGAAAAGTTAAGTTACAACATAAAAAAAAAGAATGCTTATTCCTAAAAGAACAACATTTTCTGCTATGGGTAGATGCTGATGGGACAAATCACTTGTAGTTTTCTTGGTTTTCTTTGGTACCCTAATAGCAAGATTTTCCCACCAAGTGAGATTTGCATAAGGGGTTGCCGATGCTCTTGACCGGCAGTCGCGATGACCGCCAGCCGCGAGCGATTGCGGGCACGAGAGGCAGAACAGGGACGTGTGTGTAAACACACACATCCCTGTTCTGTGAGCTGAGGAAAAACAGATCGTGAGATCCTAATAGCTAGGAACCACGATCTGTAATTTTCTCTAGGTCAGTCCCATCCCCCTACAGTTAGAACACACACGAGTGAACACAATTAACCCCTTGATCGCTCCCTAGTGTTAACCCCTTCCCTGCCAGTGACATTTTTACAGTAATCAGTGAATTTTTATAGCACTGATCGCTGTATAAATGCCAATGGTCCCAAAAATGTGTCAAAAGTGTCCAATGCGTCTGCCATAATGTTGCAGTCCCGCCGTTACTAGTAAAAAAATAATAATAATAAAAATGCTATAAATCTATCCCCTATTTTGTAGACGCTATAACTTTTGCGCAACTTTTGCACAAACCAATCAATCAAACCAATCAATATACGCTTATTGCAATTTTTTATTACCAAAATGATGTAGAAGAATACATATCGGCCTAATCTAAAAAAAAAAATAGCTTTTTTTAAAAAAAAATTGGGATATTTATTATAGCAAAAAGTACAAAATATTGTTTTTGTTTTTTTTTTTAAATTGACGCTATTTTTTTGTTTATAGCGCAAAAAATAAAAAACGCAGAGATGATCAAATACCACCAAAAGAAAGCTCTATTTGTGGGAAAAAAAGGACGCCCATTTTGTTTGGGTACAGTGTCACACGACCGCGCAATTGTCAGTTAAAGCAACGCAGTGCCGAATCGCAAAAAAATGGCCCGGTCATTGGGCAGCCAATTTTTCCGGGGCTGAAGTGGTTAAACAACTTCTTGTATCCAGCTTCATGTAATATAACAATTAGGCATGACAGCAAAAATCAATCAGTGATTTCAGCGGGGTCACTTCATGTTCACAGTATGTATTGATAATTTGTATAGTACAAATACAGCTTATAACTAGGGTTGAGCGTACCAAACTTTTGGGTTTTGGAGTCCCGGACCCGAACCCGAACAATTGACTGCATGTTCGGGTTCGGGTCTGGTGTTCGGCAATATGCATGTAAAGTTGCGCTTGTTTCCCGTGCTTCGAACTGTCCCTGCACAAAGTGTGATTTCTGAAGAAAAAAAAGTAATTTAAAACTCACTCGCGGCTATTAATGAATTGTTGGCTCCCGGCAATACATACAAAAGTCATTGATAAAAAAAAAAAAGCGTTGGGGTTCCCCCAAATTCAATTACCAGGCCCTTCAGGTCTGCTAGGGATATTAAGGGGAACTCTGCTGCAAATTAAAAAAAAATGCGTGCGGTTCCCCCCAAATATCCATACCAGGCCCTTCAGGTCTGGAAAGGATTTTAAGGGGAACTCCACCCCAAATTAAAAAAAAATGGCGTGGAGTACCCCCAAAAATCCAGACCAGACCCTTTATCCGAGCACGCAACCTGGCAGGCCGCAGGAAAAGAGGGAGGGACGAGAGAGCGCCCCCTCCCTCCTGAACCGTACCAGGCCACATGCCCTCAACATGGGGAGGATGTCCCCATGTTGATGGGGACAAGGGCCTCATCCCCACAACCCTTGCCCGGTGGTTGTGGGGGTCTGCGGGCAGGGGGCTTATCGGAATCTGGAAGACCCCTTTAACAAAGGGGACCCCCAGATCCTGGCCCCCTCCTATGTGAAAAGGTAATGGGGTACAAATGTACCCCTACCATTTCACAAAGAAAGTGTCAAAAATTTTAAAAATTACAATAGCTGGTTTTTGACAATTCCTTTATTAATGTCTTCTCTTTTCTTCCATCTTCTTCCATCTTCTTCTTTTCTCCATTCGGGTTTCTTCCTCCATCTTGTTCTTCATCTTCATCTTCCTCTTCATCTTCATCTTCATCTTCATCTTCCTTCTTCCTTCGGTGTTCTCGTCCGCATCTCGCTCCGGCTTCTTCTTCCCTTCTTCTTTTTCGCCGCTCTGCTTGAATTGGAGGTTCCCGCTGTGTGACGCTTCAGTTCTTCAGTTCTCCTCTGGGTCCGCTGGCACCCAGTGGCCCCTCCCCCCTCTGACAGCACGGGGAAAGTTCCCGTGAAATCCATGTGCGTCAGAGGGGGGCGGGGTCTCCGGGTGGCAGCGGACCAAGAGGAGAACTGAAGAATCTGAAGCGTCACACAGCGGGAACCTCCAATTCAAAAGGAGCAGCCGAAGAAAGAAGAAGGGAAGAAGAAGCCGGAGCAAGATGCGGACGAGAACACCGAAGCAAGAAGGAAGATGAAGAACAAGATGGAGGAAGAAACCCGAATAGAGAAAAGAAGAAAATGGAAGAAGATGGAAGAAAAGAGAAGACATTAATAAAGGAATTGTCAAAAACCGGCTATTGTAATTTTTAACATTTTTGACACTTTCTTTGTGAAATGGTAGGGGTACAATGTACCCCATTACCATTTCACATAGGGGGGTGCCGGGATCTGGGGGTCCCCTTTGTTAAAGGGGTCTTCCAGATTCCGATAAGCCCCCCGCCCGCAGACCCCCACAACCACCAGCAAGGGTTGTGGGGATGAGGCCCTTATCCCCATCAACATGGGGACATCCTCCCCATGTTGAGGGCATGTGGCCTGGTACGGTTCAGGAGGGAGGGGGCGCTCTCTCGTCCCCCCCTCTTTTCCTGCGGCCTGCCAGGTTGCGTGCTCGGATAAAGGGTCTGGTCTGGATTTTTGGGGGTACTCCACGCCATTTTTTTTTTAATTTGGGGTGGAGTTCCCCTTAAAATCCTTTCCAGACCTGAAGGGCCTGGTATGGATATTTGGGGGGAAGCGCACACATTTTTTTTTTACATTTGCGGCAGGGTTCCCCTTAATATCCATAGCAGACCTGAATGGCCTGGTAATTGAATTTGGGGGAACCCCCATGCTCTTTTTTTTTTATCAATGACTTTTCTATGTATTGCCAGGAGCCGACAATTCATTAATAGCCGCGAGTTTTAAAATGACTTTTTTTCCTTCAGAAATTACACTTTGTGCAGGGACAGTTCTAAGCACGGGAAACAAGCGCGAATAGTCTTCAGAAGTTCGGGTCCCCATTGACTTCAATGGGGTTCGGGTTCGGGGTCAAGTTCGTTCCCAAACTCGAACTTTTTACCCGAACATCCAGGTGTCCGCTCAACTCTACTTATAACATTATGAACATGCTAAAATGCCTTAAACATTCACAATGATATCAGTGGAAGAACCATATACATTAAAAATATACAGGGAGGAGGAGATCATATAATTACTTTACATTGAGAATGTTTTTAGAGCAATGTTTGGACATTATTGAGTCCTCATAACATTTTTAACATGTCCAAAGACATGGAGCAGAATACATTTTGGTCTACAAAATTATGAACAAATACATTTTTTTTTTGATTGGATATGTTTTATAACATAAAGTAGAAAACATTGTTTCTGTCTTTTTTTGTTTATATAATAAAAAATAAAAAACCCAGTGGTTATCAAATACCAACAAAAGAAAGCTCAATTTGTGTGAAAAAAAGAGATATTAATTTAATTTGTGCACAGTGTTGCATGACCACACAGTTGTCAGTTAATGTAGCACTGTGCAAAATTGCAAAAATGCCCTGGTCATGAAGGGAGTAAAAACTTCCAGAGTTCCAGTGGTTAAATAGGTAGCCATTATGCTTACACTGATTATCAGTATGGGACCTATATGTCTTACCTATTATCTTTGAACCACTGAATAGCAGGATAGGGCTTTCCTTTTACCTCACATTTTAATTTAGCTGCTCTTCCAATAACTACAGAAATGTCATCAACTGTTTCAGGACCAGCAATTTCAGGTGGTTCTGAAACAAAATGAGAATATTAAATATTGTATATATATATATATATTATATTGTTAGTTCATTCTGGCAGCTAAAAAATCTTACCGTATTTAAATAGTCCAAAACCAAACACAGTGCATACGTGTAGACAAAAAGCATAATAAATAAGAATTTATAAATTTTTATTTATACAACAGTATTTATACAACTGACTGGTCAGATGCGTACATGCTTGGAACATGCCCGCTTTGGAATGTGTGCACAATGTATTGAAAAAAAAATTCAACACGATCAAAAAAATTTTTTTATATATATTTGCAATCCATATTGCTTGTCAGTATTCCAAGTTTAAGTTACTTGACATAAATTAAAGTGTATCTAAATCCAAAAACAAACATGTAGTATATTGCATCCTACTAGATATGGTAGTTGCCTTTGTTTTCTTTTTTAAGGCTTATTTTCCTTTGCCTGGTAATGATGTCAATAAAATACTTTCGGTCCTACAGGGGTTGATTTAATAAAACTGGAGAGTGAAAAATCTGGTGCAGCTCAGCATAGAAACCAATCAGGCTTCTAGTTTTTTTTGGGCAAAGCTTAATTGAACTAGCACAAGTTAGAAGCTGATTGGCTACCATGCACAGCTGCACCAGATTTCTAGTCTTAGTATATCAACCCCAAAGTGACAATGCTTAACCACTGTACTGTGTCAATGGAGGAAAATTGTTTTCACCAGGACAGGACTGAGAGAATACATCCCCTCTTCTCTTTCAGTACATCACAGAGAATTCTGCAAAAAACACGCTAATAATATAATAACAGAGCAGCAGAGAGCACAGGAAGTTATCACCTCACTAAATTTCAGGTAGGGTTAACAGGATTTTCTTTTTTTTCGTATTTATCAAAGGGATATTACAACAAACCAAAAGGGAGCAAATAAGACCTTATTGGTAAATTGTTATCCTTTAAGAAAAGAGAGGTCCCAGGGGAACACTTATGCAGCAGAGACCAGAATAATATTACCCACAATAATAAAAAGACCTTGAAAAAGTCACGTGCCTAGTGACGTAACGCGTAGGAGGAGCCTAGTGACGAGAAGAAAGCTGAGAAGTACAGCACCGTGTCTGACCGTTCTATGTGCTTTTACTTGTTGGGTACATGTGAGTGGAATAATTTGTCATTTACCTTCTTTCTCCAGTACGAACTTACTGCACTATGTCACATTCTCTCTGTTCTTTGTTGAGATTTTAAAGCAATGGCCTGGAAACTTAGTACCTTTCTGGTCATTACTACGGTCATGTGGAGCAGAGTTTAGCACAAACCAGGATCTGTTTGCAGCCAGGTGCTACCTGCAGTGATTATCCCAGGATTCAGATCCATTTCTCTTTACCTGATATATGGACTTTTTTCTCTTTATTTATATTTTGCACATAGCACTTTATACACAGGTGTGTTTTGTTACTTAATAGGTTGATTTTAGCGCAATCATATTATCCTTTTATTTTTTTATATTAATAAAAAGGCGCCACGTCCTTATAATGACAAGAAAACTATGCTGTGCCTGGTCCTGTAGGTGAATCATTAGGGGTTCATATGGCTCCTTGCTTTTGGACATTTCAGTCTCTGTAAGATAACAGCTTTTTGGAATGGCAATACTTCTAGGAAATAAGCTGGATAATAAAATTATGAAGCTATTCAACAATCCTTGCAATACATTATGACTAGATCTTCACAGGTGATCAAAGTCTTATCTACTGAGAGATGTAATCACTTGTTGGCAATTATCCAATTTATAGCAAATTACATTTGACACATCCCTATCTCCAAGATCTCAGAGCAATGTGGTTTTGGAGTGGACCTGCAAGTTATTGCGGAAACTTTACCCTAACCATCAATGTAAGGGAGAACCTCATTGACCCAAAGTGTAAAGGGGAACTTCTTCATTGACCTCCAGTTTAAGGGTGGCACATGTCCAACAACCACCAGTGTAATGGAGGCACTTCCTCATCGATCATCAAAGTATGGGGGAACTTTACTTGCTACCAGTGTAAGTCATTTTTATTATCTTGTTCTTTTCAATGGGCACCAATATTCTGGGCCTTGTGCTATAAATGAAGGGGGAGGGGTGAATAAACTACAAAAGAATGCTAATAAATAGCAAATATAAACAGATGAGCAATATATGTTGCTGCCAATCAGCAGTAGCAGAGACTATTATTTATGACAGCAAAATGTCAGGTGTCATAGAAATTCTAACAAAAAAGGAGTTGCAATGCTGTGGTAGGGGTAATCAAAATGACATCTGAAATCTGACTTGATGCTGTAGCCAACAACACTTCCTTTCCTCCAGTTTTTAGATATAGACTTTTCATTAGGAGCCACTGGAAGGGATTTACAAAAGGAGTACATTTCTGTGTGCTTTTCGATATAAACCTGTATTCACTTGAATATTCAGTGAGGTGCAGCGTAAATTAAACTTTGATTGGATTATTTTAGGATAAACGGCTTTACTGAGCTAAGTTAAAAATAAACCTATTTAGTAAGTCAACCCTCATCCAATCCCTATAATTCATATAAAATTTACTGGAAAAAACTCAAAATGTGGATTCTGATGCACATCCAAACCAATGTATCTCCTCTTATCGTACACACGACCGGGTTTCCCGACAGGAAAACTGCGAGGAGAGCTTTTGGCCGGGAATCCCAGCCGTGTGTATGCTCCCTCGCAGTTTTTCTGACAGGAAAACTGCCAAAATCGACTAAAAAAAGAGAACCAGCTCTCTTTTCCCGGCGGGTTTGCCGACTGACTTTTTCCCGTCAGAAAACCCGGCCATGTGTAGCAGAAAACTGACATTTTTGGCTGTTTTCCTGTGGGAAAATGGAGCAAACACAGGGTCGGGATTCCCGAGGAAAAGCTCTCATCTGAGTTTTCCCGACGGGAAAACCGATCGTCTGTAGGGGGGAAAAGTAGAGAGCAGGCTCTCGGTTTTCCCCTCGGGATTTCCGACGGATCTTTTCCTGTCGGGAATCCCAGTCGTGTGTACTAGGCATTACTGGTTCAAGCACTTGGTATCAGCTGTTTAGAATTGTTCAACAATTCCAAAACCCATAATAATTCCTTTCAAATGATTGTATTTGCTTAAAAAACAATTCTCAGTGATAACATAATAATTTTGCTCTAATTTTACTTGGACTTTTACTATATATCCAGCATACCAATTTTAGATTTAATATAGAACTAAATAGACTACGTATAACATTATTATTATTAGAAGTAGTAGTATTAGTAGCAGTAATAGTAGTAGTAGTAGTAGTAGTAACAGTATTAATTATTTAATTAACTTACCTAGCACATCTACAAAGAAGTGCTTTTCATCACTTCCTGCAATGTTGCTGGCAGTGCAACTAAAAGATCCAGAATGTGACAAGGTTGTTTTCATAATCTTCAGAATTCTTCCTTTTTCTAAAATCTTGATATTATCACTTTCAATGACCTGCAATAAGATGACAGCTATACAAATGAATTACAGATTGTTCAAGTTACCACTGACAATTTTATACTGATTAACCACCTTTGCAGAAATGAATTATGATGCTTGGAAGGAAATAATACATAAAACCATCAAGATGAAAAATTAAAGCAATAGAAAGCTTCTGGCTAAAACTATAGAGAAGGTCAAGGTCTTTTAAGGCCTGTTCTGGCACACAGAAAAAGACACATTACAAATTCTACTGCTAAACAATATAACTTTACTTCAGCAAATGTATTCACCTCATATCCAGTAACATCAGTGTACATGATTTACTTGTTTACAGACTACACAGTGACAAAAAATGCATTGCTAGTAATACAAAGGATCAAATCTATTTTTATTAGATGTACATTATGGGACATGGGATGGATATTTAGGTACATTTAGGGGAAATCAATAAAGCACCAGCAACACCTTTCCACTGCTATGGCCCTTTAAAATGGCCTGTGCCAGATTCAAAAAACCCTACCATCCGTTTCAGTATTTTAATGACACCTGTGACAGATTCAGGTAGTTCTTAACAGTTCTTTTACAAAGTGGCATTACTAATGCACCAAATTCAAAAATGATTACCCCCAGTTCGTAGATTACAAAACTGGAAGTAATTAAGACAATCCCTGAGTTGGTGTACATTAGGGATGAGCTTCGAGTTCGAGTCAAACTCATGTTTGACTCAAACATTGCCTGTTCGCCCGTTCGCTGAGCAGCGAACAATTTGGGGTGTTCGCCGCAAGTTAGAAAAGCCGCGGAACACCCTGTAAAAGTCTATGGGAGAAATCGAAAGTGCTAATTTTAAAGGCTTATATGCAAGTTATTGTCACAAAAGGTGTTTGGGGACCCGGGTCCTGCCCCAGGGGACATGTATCAATGCAAAAAAAAGTTTTAAAAACTGCAGTTTTTTCGGGAGCAGTGATTTTAATAATGCTTAAAGTGAAACAATAAAAGTGAAATATTCCTTTAAATTTCACACCTGGGGGGTGTGTATAGTATGCCTGTAAAGCAGCGCTTGTTTCCCGTGCTTAGAACTGTCCCTGCACAAAGTGTAATTTCTGAAGGAAAAAAAAGTCATTTAAAAGTACTCGCGGCTATAATGAATTGTCGGCTCCCGGCAATAGAGAAAAGTAATTGAAAGTCATTGATAAAAAAAAAAAAATTATGCGTGGGGGGTCCCCCCAAATTCAATTACCAGACCCTTCATGTCTGGTATGGATATTAAGGGGAACCCTGCGTCAAATTTAAAAAAATATGAAAATTTAACGGTGTTTGGATGTTCGAACAAATTTATTGCCTGTTTGCATGTTCTGATGCGAACCGAACTGGGGGGTGTTCGGCTCATCCCTAGTGTACAGATATAGGCAGTCTGGCTGTTTCTGTATATAGTATAGTAGAGCGACATATTTGCCACCGCTTCCCTCTCCCTGTCACTGGTTGTTAAGGAGACTGTCGGCTTCATAGCTGACAATGTGCTAACAACAATGCCTGATGGGAAAGCTGAGCCACTAGTTCCCCATTAGCTCCACTATTTGCTTTTAATTGACAGCGAGCAGTGGGCAGATTCTATAGCCAATGGCAGGCTGTCTATTGGCCAAGGGATGGAAACTATCTGCTGTCAATCACAAGGGAAGCAGATCTAATGGGGACCTAGTGTCTGTGAATCCCCATCACGCTCTGTCCCCAGATACAAAAACCCCCACTGCTGCACTGTCTGTGTGACAGCTGTAGTGGCAGCAAGAAAGCACAATTGTACTAAAGATGGAGTGTTCATGTACACTCTCTGGCCTCAATCCACCTCTACATGACATGTGTTCCTCAAATTTATATACCTGTTTACTCTAAAAGTTTGTTTTTTTTTCTGTTGGGCTCCAAAGCAAAACCTGGGACTCAGTTCCGTATTAAAGTGATTGTAAAGGTTTTTTTTTTTTTTTAAATAACAAACATGTTATACTTACCTTCTCTGTACAAGGGTTTTATACAGAGTGGCCCCGATCCTCCTTTTCTGGGCTCCCCCACGGTGCTCCTGGCTCTTCCTCTTCTCAAGTGCCACCTCAGAGAGCCGCTTTCCAAGGGAGCACTCATGCGGGTGCACTCACGAGTCCTGCTGCTGCGTCTATTGACACAGACAGCAGGACTCGGCCCCGTCTCCCGTGTCACTGGATTTGATTGACAGCAGTCGGAGCTTTTCCAACATCACGTGGTTTTTCTGCTCTTTTCTGCTCTTTACCGCCACCTTTTGGTCAACTTTTGCTATTGTTGGTTGATTTTAACATTGGTTCTGGGCATGCTTATTTGTCCATCGGACAAAAGTCCGATGGTTTTCTGTACACACGGTCGGACTTTGCTCCATCGGACTTTTGTTGGCGAAAAGTTTGTCCATTTGCAGACCGAACATTTGTCCGATGAAAACCAAAAAAGTTTGTCCGATGGAGCGTACACACGGTCGGATTATTGGTCAAACTTGCTCAAAGTGAAGCTTGTTGGCAAAAAGTCCAAACTTCATTTTGAGCAAGTTTGACAAAAAATCCGACCGTGTGTACGCTCCATCGGACAAACTTTTTTGGTTTTCATCGGACAAATGTTCGGTCTGCAAACGGACAAACTTTTTGCCAACAAAAGTCTGATGGAGCAAAGTCCGACTGTGTGTACAGAAATCCATCGGACTTTTGTCCAATGGACAAATAAGCATGCCCAGAACCAATGTTAAAATCAACCAACAATAGCAGAAGTTGACCAAAGGGTGGCTGTAAAGAGCAGAAAAGAGCAGAAAAACCACGTGATGTTGGAAAAGTTTTGGGAAAGTTTGCAGAAAAGTCCTACCATGTGTATGCTATGGGTGTTCCCGACCAACTCCTTTCGGACAAAAATCCACAGAAAAGTTTGTTTGAAGTCCGACCGTGTGTACGAGGCTTTAAGGTACAAAACCCTGAGAGTTTACAACCCCTTTAAGTCCTGAATCCCCAACACTCCAAGTCTGCAAGCAAGTCCTCAAATAAAGAGGGAACACCCTCACTTGTCATGGTCTTTGCACCCATCTGTTCCAATGACATTTCACATGTTTTTGTCCAGAACATGTATCCCATGGCTACAAACTAGAATTTTTGTCTCTGCCTCCACCCTGCTTTATGTTGTCAAACCTATCAACTGTTCCTCTCTAAAAGTATGCAGATAGGGCCTTCTGACTTTTCTTTGACTTGTCTGATCTACACATTTGTTTTGGTCAGTCACTCAGGAAATATAAATGCTAGTACCTGAAGATAACAAACAGTCATATAGAAGGTTTATTCTTCTCTCACACACCTATGTCATTCTGGACCTACTCTGCTGGACAGATAAGATGAGTACATCTCTTTGTTACTTTGTTTCTCTGCACTGCACAAGGTTGATACCAGGTCAAGTGCAGTTACTTATACTGTCACTTATACTGTCAGCATTTACAAATACATTTATTGATTTAACCACCTCCCTACTGTGCACTAAAACCCCCTTCCTGCCCAAGCCATTTTTCAGCTTTCAGCGCTGTCACATTTTGAATGACAATTGCGCGGTCGTGCGACGTGGCTCCCAAACAAAATTTGCGTCCTTTTTTCCCCACAAATAGAGCTTTCTTTTGGTGGTATTTAATCACTTCTGCGGTTTTTATTTTTTGCGCTATAAACAAAATAAGAGCGTCCAGTTTGGAAAAAAAACACAATATTTTTTACTTTTTGCTATAATAAATACCCATTTTTTTTTCAATTAAAATTTTCCTCAGTTTAGGCCGATACGTATTCTTCTACATATTTTTGGTATAAAAAAAATCGCAATAAGCGCGTATTGATTGGTTTGCGCAAAAGTTATAGCGTCTACAAAATAGGGGATAGATTTATAGCATTTTTTTTTTTATTAGTAATGGCGGCGATCTGCGATTTTTATTGTGACTGCGATATTGTGGCGGACACATCGGACACTTTTGACACATTTTTGGTACCATTCACATTTATTCAGCGATCCCTGCTATAAAAATGCATTGATTACTGTATAAATGTGACTGGTAGGGAAGGGGTTAACCACTAGGGGGCGGGAAGGGGTTAAATATGTTCCCTCAATGTGTTCTAACTGTGGGGGGAGGGGACTGACTGGGGGAGGTGACCGATGGTTGTCCCTATGTACAAGGGACACACCACCAGTCCCCTCTCCCTCACAGGACGTGGATCTGTGTGTTTACACACACAGATCCACTTTCCTGCTCGTTTCCCGGGCAATCGCGGGTGCCCGGCGGCAATCGCGGCCGCCGGGCACGCACACCGGGTCCTTGGGAACGCGGCGGGCGCGCGCGCGCAACGCCGGCGGTGCGCGCGCACGCGCGATCCCCCTCCTTCTGAGGGACGTTCCGGAATGTCCACTCAGAAGGAGAGAGCACCCACCCGGCCGTATATGTACAGTGGCCGGGTGGGAAGTAGTTAATAATGACTATAGAACTACATGTATTTGTTTCTTTCATATCTGCTTGGAGTTTTCCTCCTCACATAGCAGGAAGTGAGAGGGATTGGGATAAACTAATGTGTCTTCAGGTTTTCAGGGGTTCAAGTTAAAATCAAACCCCACTAAAGTCTATATGAGTCAAATCTTTGTAATCAATTCTGGTCATTTTCAAGGCCAATAGGCAAGGGATTATCCAAACAAGTGCATAGGGAATTGGGTACTGTTGTAGAAAAACATATATCTATGTAAAAAATGGTTAAACAATACCGTGCAATGGAGAGAAGGTCCTCAAGACCAGAAAGCTCAGTGGGTGCAGTACCTCAATGAGACAATTGAGCAGCAAAAATCACGTACTCACCAAAGAAGGATAGCAACCAGTTTCCTTTAAAGTGTAACTCCACTTTTGTTGAGAAAAAAACATTCCCCTGTGGGTGATCTATGTACATTACAAGGATTTGTTGCAGATTCCTACCTTTTGTTAATCTGAAGAAATCACTGTTTGTTCCTCTGTGCCCATGTTCTAAGTGAGTCTAATGGGAGTAGTTTCATAATTATCAACCAACTGCTGCACTTGCAAAGCTCTAATAAGTAAAATTGCAGGGCCTGCATCACTTTAGATGTGTTCCTATTGGGAGAATCTCACCAAAAAAGAAATTTTTGTTGCAGGGGATGCCTGAAATCTGACTTGTATGTGCATGCAGACTTCTGGGAAAATCAGTAGGCCAATCACAAAAGCAGGAAATTACATATCTGGGGGGCGTTCTGTACACATTCTGTGTACAGAACAACTCCAGGTAGCCATATTGCATTGCATATTACAGAAAGTTACAGCACTGCAGATTGAAAAGGAAAGGTAATTTTTAATAACATTCAATTACTATATGACTTGTGTCGCAATTGGATATGGATATTTTTTTTATTATTAGCTATTTTTTGCCCCACGAAAGTGGAGTTACCCTTTAAGTTTTGCTAATGCTGCAGCATAGCAGCCACTTTATTTTAGGGCGTTGATAATGGGCCTATCCTTCCTTTTCCTCTTCAAGGGCACATAACAGACACATTTTTTGTAAATGTTGTTAATGTACCCTTTTTCTCCTCCTCCTCTATCTTCTCATATACCACCATCCCTTTGTTGCATTATTTAAGTTCTCCACCCCCCTCCATGATAATGTTGGGCATAATTCAAACTAAAAGTTGGCTGGAACTGGAGAAGGAAGTAAATGCAGTTCTAAAGGGCAGAAGGCTAATACTGCTTTGGAACATTAATCTTTCTTTGCAGGAGAGCAGGGAGGGCTGTTGGGATAGACATTTAAAACAAAGATGGTAAAGAGAATGAAGGGTTCTCTAGGCAAATTTTAATAGATGCTAATGTGTTTACAAATTGCATCTATTTTTTTTTTTTTTTATAATAAAGTATTGATGTGAGATGAAATGAGATTCATATTACGTTTACCTGAGTACTTCCATTATACCATGTGATAAAAGGTGGCGGACTTCCTGTAGCATCACATAATAAGCTTGCGTCATGACTCAACAAAACGGATACATTTGTCAGTTTTTCCTTGTCTTTAATAGCCGGAGGCTCTGTAAAGAAGATTTAGGGCAATTAAAAGTGGACACACCATGAGAAATTTATTCCTACAAATAATTAACAAAGTATGTGCAAATTTGCAAAAGGAAGCTCATGTTTACACCAGTGTCTAATTACTATGTTCTGTAGGCTAATAATACCATGTGTGAGAATGACTCACTGTACTGTTCTTGAGCATCTGCAATAAATTAGATGCTTGGCACTCACTAAACATTTGAGGAGGAATCAGGAAATTTGACAAACAAGGCACACATCAAAGAAAATAAATTGTGCAGCCTTAGGCTAAGTACGAGTCCAGTGATTAGGTGGGGTTACAGCTAATAATGTACAACCAACAAAACTAGAGCAGCATATGTTTGCTCATAAAATGTATTTATTGCAACCCACTTATACTAACATTGATAAACCTATATTTTCCAAACAACCTAGTTTTAAAGTTTCACTGTGAAAAACAGTTTTAGTCATGCCATTTTCTCTCTCTTTCTTCTATGACCAGTTTGCAGCATTTGGATATGATATGATATGATATCGATGATGTTAGAGTAAGATTTGTACTTTTGGAGTTATTTTTTAATTTGCATAGCCTCCCTGGCGGTATGATTATGTCAGATTTTTATGTCTCAAAGCGGTACATTGTTTTCCATAAAAATTCTGCGTTTTATATTGTAGGCCTGTAATTCTTAGTAATAACACACTTAAATCTGTCCAAACAAGAGTCTAGTAGACATCCTGGGTATGATAAAGTTTTAAAGACAAAATCATAATTTATAATATAATAAATAATTATAAATAATTATAAAAAATAATAATATAATAATAATAAAATGAATTTCCTCACAATTCACTATCGCTCAATTCTGCAAGTGTTCTAATTTACTATTGCTGTTTTCTAGCTGGTCTAAAACCACTTTTAATGTAAAGGGACACTTTTTGGTTGCCATGGACAATCTCAAGTTTCCAGGCAGAAAGAACAGTATATATAATATAAAACTGCATGCAGGGCACTGGACAAAGCATTAGAGACAAAAGGGATGTGAAATAATTTGATACAGTAATGTAATCTGTAAGATTACAGTGTACTGCTTGTGTTATGTTTTGTGTACTTTTTGAATTTGCCGCCAGGCTCCGCCCCTATGCGTTGCGGCGCTCGCAGGGAACGGAGCCCGGCACACAGGGCATCGGGCGGAGGACAGAGCCTGCGGACACAGCGGGGGGAAATCGCAGGATTCTGGGGACAAGGTAAGTAACCTGCACCAGGATCCTGCAATGCAAACCCTGGGTCTGGGTTACCACAAATGGTACTGAAATTTAACCCCGAGCCACACTCGGGAATTCCGCCAGGGAGGTTAAAGCAGACCTTGCAATACAAGCAAGGTCTGATCCTTTACTGAACCCCAGTCCCCTACCCCCATGACAAAATTCTGTAGTATAATAAAAAAAACTTGTGGCAAATTTTGATCCATGTGTGGCCACTGCAGTTCAACAATAGGCTGCAGTGCTGATCTGTGTAATCTGACAGCGGGGGGCATTAAAAAACACTTGTTTCACAGTATAATATTGTCTTTTTCACCCTACCCTTAGACTATACTGTATATATCCTTTGTTGTAGTCACATCAGATGATGTCAAGATCCAGATTACAGCCTTATTCCAAAATGGGTAGGGGTTGGGGTAGGCGTGGAATCACAAATGCTCCTACAGAGGCACCATCCCCTGAAAGTATGCAACTGTGTTTCAAAAAAAGGTTAGAACGGGGGTGGGACTTTAATTGTGCCTCTGAGGAGTGTAATAAAGGGATACAACTACTATGATTTATAGAAAAATAGATACCATAAATTTTATTTATCTGCCCAATGGCAGTACAATTTAAAAGTAAAAATTAAGTATAAACAAGCTACAGTCTTGAAGTTCGGGGTGTGCAGATCCCAAGCGGTTATAACAGTATGACCTACGCGTTTCGTGGTCAATTCCGCTTAATCTGGGCCTTGAATATAGCACAATAGGATATCACATGGTTTATATAGGCAAAAATACAGATATATAGGAGATAAAAAAAAATTGTTAATGCATATATTTAGTATATATTCACATATATATCTTATCATGCTGAACAAAGATCAATATAGACCATATGTTATGTTGTATAGCATCTATAACATGGACAACGTTGCATTTATGTTCTTATTAATGTACAGCGATGTTTTACACATGGAGAGAGTTGGGGTGAAGGTACTTGATTAAAAGATATTAATTGTCTACACATTAGAACTAGGATCCTTATATATATACATGCCACTAGAGGTAGTTGGCTTGGATTCGCGTATGTGTGTAAACTTACCCAGAGACTGGCTCGGTGGGACGTAGAGGCCTACGCGCCCGTGGGAACGCTTCTCCCCCACCTCAATGGAGGGAAAGGGGGAATCCTTTGTATGGATAGGAAGATCTGATAAGTCAGAGAGAGGGAGCTATGTAAACAGTGATGATTGGACTGTCCCTTCCCTTCCCATACCCTTCCCCTTTCTCTTTTTCAATCATCACTGTTTACATAGCTCCCTCACTCTAACTTATCAGATCTCCCTATCCATACAAAGGAGTCCCCCATTTCCCTCCATTGAGGTGGGGGAGAAGCGTTGCCACGGGCGCGTAGGCCTCTGCCTGACCGAGCCGGTGTTCTCCGACCACAGTCTCTGGGTAAGTTTACACACATACGCGAATCCAAGCCAACTACCTCTAGTGGCATGTATATATATAAGGATCCTAGCTCTAATGTGTAGACAATTAATATCTTATAATCAAGTACCTTCACCCCAACTCTCTCCATGTGTAAAACATCGCTGTACATTAATAAGAACATAAATGCAACATTGTCCATGTTATAGATGCTTTACAACATAACATATGGTCTATGTTGATCTTTGTTCAGCATGATAAGATATATATATGAATATATACTAAATATATGCACTAACTATTTTTTTCTCCTATATATCTGTATTTTTGCCTATATAAACCATGTTACTTATGCATTGTTTATCAACATTTCACCTATAGAACCTATGTGATATCCTATTGTGCTATATTCAAGGCCCTGATGAAGCGGAATTGACCGCAAAACGCTTAGGCCACACTGTTATAACCACTTGGGATCTGCACAGCCCAAACTTCAAGATTGTAACTTGTTTATACTTGATTTTTACTTTTAAATTGTACTGCCATTTGGCAGATAAATAAAATGTATCTATTTTTCTGTTTGGAGGAGAGAGAATGCTGAGTTGCAACCAAAGAACACCATACCTACTGTGAAGCATGGGGTGGCAACATCATTCTTTGGGGCTGTTTCTTCTCTGCAAAGGGAACAGGACGACTGATCTGTGTACATGAAAGAATGAATGGGGCCATGTATTGTGAGATTTTGAGTGCAAAGCTCCTCCCATCAGCAAGGGCATTGAAGATGAAACGTGGCTGGGTCTTTCAGCATTACAATAATCCCAAACACACCGCCCAGGCAATGAAGGAGTGGCTTCGTAAGAAGCATTTCAAGGTCCTGGAGTAGCCTAGCCAGTCTCCAGATCTCAACCCCATAGAAAACCTTTGGAGGGAGTTGAAAGTCCGTGTTGCCCAGCGACAGCCCCAAAACATCACTGCTCTAGTGGAGATCTGCATGGAGGAATGGGCCAACATACCAGCAACAGTGTGTGACAACCTTGTGAAGACTTACAGAAAACGTTTGACCTCTGTCATTCCCAACAAAGGATATATAACAAAGTATTGAGATGAACTTTTGATATTGACCAAATACTTCTTTTCCCCCATAATTTGCAAATAATTTTTTTTCAAATCAGGAACAAATTGTCTGGATTTGTTTCCACATTTTGTCTCTCATAGTTGAGGTATACCTATAAATGACATATACAGGCCTCTCTCATCTTTTTAAGTGGGAGAACTTGCACAATTGGTGGCTGACTAAATACTTTTTTGCCCCACTGTAAATATTCACAGCCTTTGTTAGGGTTAGGCCCGAGCATGAGTTCAGGCCGATCTTTGGCTGTTCGCTCTTTCGCCGAACAACTGAATTATTGGGTAGTTTGACCGTTTGTTCGGCCCGCCAAACAACCGCAATGCACTACACCGCCGCACAGTGCATTGAAAGCCCTGATTGGCTGAAGCAATGAAAGCTTCACCCAGTCAGTGCACAGAGCACTCTCAGAGCCATGATTGGATGCTGTCATGATGACTGTATACAATCATGGCTCAATGCTCTTAATCCCACCCCACACTATAAAAGTATTATTTTCATAGCAAACATTTTTAGTGTGATATCGCTGAGTACAGAGATAGAACAGGGTTCTGTTCAGCACTACTAGATAGACAGTTAGTGTGCTATAGTGTGCTATTGTGATTCTATTGTCAGTGCAGAATATTAGTTTAGTGTGAATCTAGGGACAGTGCAGTCAGTGTGAGTGTAGTGCGACCATTTATCTTTACATTAGTGTGAATCTAGGGACAGTTCAGTGAGTGTGAGTGTAGTGACCGTTTAACACCATATATTTCATTGCGTTACTGCAAGTTTAACGGCATAAAGTTTTGTGCATTACTGCAAGTTTGACACCAAATATTTATTTGCGTTACTGCAAGTTTAACGCCATATATTTTATTGCGATACTGCAAGTTTAATGCCATATATTTCATTGCGTTACTGCAAGTTCAACGCTGTATATTTCATTGTGTTACTGCACGTTTTAACGCCATATATTTCTGTGCGTTACTGAAAGTTTAAGGCTGTATATTTAATTGCATTACTGCATGTTTAACACCATATATTTCATTGTGTTACTGCAAGTTTAACGCTGTATATTTCATTGTGTTACTGCAAGTTTAAGGCCATAAATTTCATTGCTCTACTGCAAGTTTAACGCCATATCGTTCTGTGCGTTACTGCAAGTTCAACGCTGTATATTTCTTTGCGTTACTGCAAGTTTAACGCCATATATTTAATTGCTCTACTGTAAGTTTCACGCCATATATTTAATTGCGTTGCTGCAAGTTTAACACCATATATTTCATTGCGTTACTGCAAGTTTAACGCCATATATTTAATTGCGCTACTGCAAGTTTCACGCCATATATTTAATTGCGTTACTGCAAATTTAACGCCATATATTTCATTGCGTTACTAGCGCCATATAGTTCTGTGCATTACTGCAAGTTTAACGCCGTATATTTCATTGCGTTACTGCAAGTTTAACGCCATATATTTCATTGCGTTACTGCAAGTTTAACACCATATATTTAATTGCATTACTGCACATTTGACGCAGTATATTGCAGTATATTATATTGTATCCGTGGAGTGTGTCTGTGTACTGAATACTCAAATTAACCACTTCAATACAGGGCACTTTCGCACCTTCCTGCCCAGGCCAATTTTCAGCTTTCAGCGCTGTCACTTTTTAAATGAAAATTGTGCGGTCATGCTACACTGTACCCAAACTAAATTTGTATCATTTTTTCCCACAAATAGCTTTCTTTTTATGGTATTTGATCACCTCTGCGGTTTTTATTTTTTCCTGAACGACTAAAAAAAAGACAGAAAATTTAGAAAAAAATTAAGTTTTTCTTTGTTATTGTTATAAAATTTTGTAAATAAGTAAGTTTTCTCCTTCACTGATGGGTACTGATAAGCTGCACTGATGGGCACTGATAAGGCGACACTGATGAGGTGGCACCAATGAGATGGCACTGATGATGTGGCACTGATGGGCACTGATAGGTGGCACTGATAGGTGGCACTGATATGCAGCACTGATGGGCATTGATAGGCGGCACTGATGAGCACTCATAAGTGGCACTGGTGGGCACTGGTGGGCACTGATAGGCAACACTGATGGGCACTGAAAGGCTGCACTGATGGGTACTTATGGGTTGCACTGATAGACGGCACTGCTGGGCACTGATAGGCGGCACTGATGGGCACTGAAAGGTGGCACTGATGGGCACTAATGGCTGGCACTGATAGATTTCACTGATAGGCATCACTGGTCGCACTGGCACTGTTAGGCATTTTTTATTGGCACTGATTGGCAGCTGCCTGGGCACTGATTGGCATTTCCCTGGTGGTCTAGGGTGGCATACCTGGTGGTCCAGTGTGGTGGCCATCCCTGGTGGTCCTGGCGGCATCCTTGTGGTCCTGGGTGGGCATCCAAGGGGGGCTGCGCTGAAAAACAATCAGCGCAGACCCCCCTGTCAGGAGAGCAGCCGATCGGCTCTCCTCTACTCGTGTCCGTCAGATACGAGTGAGGAAAAGCCAATGGCTCTTCCTGTTTACATCGTGATCAGCCGTGATTCGACACAGCTGATCACTTGGTAAATAGTCTCTGTCAGAGACGGAGTTGTGGTGTGTCAGACTGACACGCCGCAACAACGATCGCCGCGATGTCACATGACGTCCGGTCAGGATAACACAACCACTTTGCCGACGTCATTTTTCTATATGGCGGGTGGCAAGTGGTTAAAGTGCACCAAACACCATTGATTAAAGTGCATCCACGTACACATTTACTCATCTTTATTACATTTTGTTAATAAGCACCCCCCATCATGTCTGGGAGGACAACAAGGAGAGGCAGACGTTCCCATGGCATTGTATGAGTCCACGGGCAAAGGTGGATGTGGTCAGTTCTCAGGCAGGGCATCATTTCCTCTGTTTAGTGATGTTGCCCGTGCTATCCAGCCACAGCATTCAAAGGAGGTGGTGGACTGGCTTACTAAACCATCCTCATCCTCCTCATCCTCCGTCACCCAAGCAGAGACTAGTGTGTAGTCCCCTGCAGCTACCAGAGTGGCTAAACCTGCCTCCTTGTCCACAGCTATTCCTGCCATAGCCCCAGCATTAGGCATGGAGGAGTCAGCGGAGTTATTTGAACACAGTGTCAGCCACTTGCTCCTTGATGATGCACAGCCATTACTTGATTCAGATGTTGGTTCTGAGGTTGAGGAAGGCAGGAACATGAGCCTACAGAGTGGGGAGAACACTGGTACACAAATTGCCAGTCATATTCCCCCAGCCGCAGCATATACTGCCAAGTTGTCTCCAGTGGTAATGAGGATGGAAGAGATGATGACGATGAGGTCACTGACTCGACTTGGGTGCCAGATAGAGCAGAGGAGGTAATTGAGGGTGAGGCACAACTCCAACAAGACAGCCATCATGGAAGAGTAGAGAGCAGTCACCCTATTCCATCACATTGTGGAGCTGTTATCTTCCGGCCCACTTCCACAGATCAGCTGTCTGGGCCTTTTTTAGCACATGTGCAGCTGATCGCACTATTGCAATTTGCAAACTTTGTGTCAAGCACATTAAGCATGGCAAAAACACTAGCCATTTGGGTACCACATGCTTGACAAGGCATTTAACCTCCCACAACTCAGCCCATTGGCAAGAGCACCTGAAAGCCACAAAAAAGCCATTGCTTACAAAATAAAGAAAGCTTGCAGGGAAAATGTCATTTTTTGGCTTTATAAATGCAATTATTTCTGCAGCAGCTTCTATACACAGTACAGATGTGCCACTTTACAGGTGGACTAAGGGGACCCCCCAGGCACTATATTAAAAGGAATTTTTCATTTTTATGCTTTCACTTTAAGCGTCCATAAATCACTGCTCATTTGAAAATTATGTTTTTTACAAACTTTTTTTTATTGATACATGTCCTCCATGGCAGTACCCAGGCCCCGGTAACCATTGTATGCCAAATTACTTGCATATAAGCCTTCAAATTAGGCACTTTTGATTTTTCACGTTCGGGTCCCATAGATTTCAGTAGGGTTCATTATTTGGTTGTGAACTTTTGCGATGTTAAAAAGTTCTGGTGCGAACAGAACTGGGGTCATTCGTCCCATCCCTAGCCTTTGCCATGGCACTCAAAATTGAGCTCAGGCTGGGTTCACACTTATGCGAACTGGATGCGGATTTCCCCGCATCTAATTCGCATGACAGGAGAGTGTGACCGTCTCTCAACGGGACAAGTTCACACATCTCCGGGGCGGCCGCGGAGTGCACAGCAGAAGGGTCCTGTGCGTCTTTGGCTCCGTTTCAGGTCTGAATTCAGGCAAAGATTCAGACCTAATTTGGACCTGAAACGGTGAGCAGGGATGCACCGGACCCCTGCTGTGCCACGCACCGCACATAGTGTGAACCTAGCCCTAGGTGCATTCTGTTTCCACTCATCATCCTTGATATGTTTTTACAACTTGATTGGGGTCCACTAGTTGATTGGACATGATTTGGAAAGGCACAAACCTGTCTATATAAGGTCCCACAGTTAACAGTGCATGTCAGAGCACAAACCAAGCCATGAAGTCCAAGGAATTGTCTGTAGACCTCCGAGACAGGATTGTATCAAGGCACAGATCTGGGGAAGGGTACAGAAAAATTTCTGCAGCATTGAAGGACCCAATGAGCACAGTGACCTCCATCATAGGTAAATGGAAGAAGTTTGGAACCACCAGGACTCTTCCTAGAGCGGGTTGCCCAGCCAAACTGAGCGATCGTGGGGAAGGGCCTGAGTCAGGGAGGTGACCAAGAACACGATGGTCACTCTGACAGAGCTCCAGTGTTTCTCTGTGGACAGAGGAGACCCTTCCAGAAGAACAATCATCTCTGCAGCACTCCACCAATCAGGTTTGTATGGTAAAGTGGCCAGTCGAAAGCCACTCCTCAGTAAAAGGCACATGACAACCTGCCTGGAGCTTGCCAAAAGGCACCTGAAGGACCCTCAGCCCATGAGAAACAAAATTCTCTGGTCTGATGAAACAAAGGTTGAACTCTTTGGCCAGAATGGCAAGCGTCCTGTCTGGAGGAAACCAGGCACCGCTCATCACCTGGTCAATACCATCTCTACAGTGACACATGGAGTAGGCAGCATCATGCTTTGGGGTTGTTTTTCAGTGGCAGGAACTGGGAGACTAGTCAGGACCAAGGGAAAGATGAATGGAGGAATGTACAGAGACATCCTTGATGAGAACGTTCTGGACCTCAGACTGGGGTGAAGGTTCGTCCTTCCAACAGGACAACGACCCTAAGCGCACAGCCAAGATAACAAAGGAGTGGCTACGGGACAACTCTGTGAATGTCCTTGAGTGGCCCAGCCAGAGCCCAGACTTGAACCCCTGATTTAACATTTCTAGAGCGATCTGAATATGGCTGTGCATCGACGCTCCCCATCCACCCTGATGGAGCTTGAGAGGTCCTGAAAAGGAAAATGGGAGAAACTGCCCAAAAATAGGTGTGCCAAGCTTGTAGCATCATACTCAAAAAGACTTAAGGCTGTAATTAGTGCAAAGGTGCTTCAACAAAGTATTGTGCAAAGGCTGTGAATACTTATGTACATGTTTTTTTTCTTATTATTTTTTATAAATTTACAAAGATTTCAAATAAACTCCTATTACATTGTCATTATGGGGTAATGTTTGTAGAATTTTTAGGAAAATAATTAATCTAAAAAGTGAAGGGCTGGGAATACTTTCCGGATTGCGCTGTACAATATATATATATATATATACACAACTGTGGCCAAAAGTTATGAGAATGACAAAAATATTCATTTTCACAAAGTCTGCTGCTTCAGTGTTTTTAGATCTTTTTGTCAGATGTCACTACAAAGTATTTAATTGACAATTACATTAATTTTATGCAAAAGAGTCAATATTTGCAGTGTTGACCCTTCTTTTTCAAGACCTCTGCAATTTGCCCTGGCGTGCTGTCAATCAACTTATGGGCCACATACTGACCGATGGCATCCCATTCTTAAATAATCAATGCCTGGAGTTTGTCAGAATTTGTGTTTTTTTGTTTACTCGCCTCTTGAGGATTTACCACAAGCTCTTAATGAGATTAAGGTCTGGGGATGTTCTTGGTCATGGATCCAAAACGTTGATGTTTTGTTCCCTAAGCCACTTAGTTATCACTTTTGCCTTACATCAAGGTGCTCCATCATGCTGGAAAAGGTATTGTTGCTCACAAAACTCTTCTTGGATGGTTGGGAGAAGTTGCTCTCGGAGGATGTTTTTGTACCATTCATGGCTTTGTTCTTAGGCAAAATTGTGAGTGAGCCCACTCCATTGGCTGAGAAGCAACCCCCACATGAATGGTCTCAGGATGCTTTACTGTTGGCATGACACAGGAATGATGGTAGCACCCACCTTTTCTTCTCCAGACAAGGTTTTTTCTGGATGCCCCAAACAATCGGAAAGGGGATTCATTAGAGAAAATTACTTTACCCCAGTCCTCAGCAGTCCAATCCCTGTACCTTTTACAGAATATCAGTCTGTCCCTGATGTTTTTCCTGGAGAGAAGTGGCTTCTTTGCTGCACTTCTTGACACCAGGCCACCAGCCAAGAGTCTTTGCTTCACTGTGCATGCAGATGTACTCTCACCTGCTTGCTGCAAGCTCTATACTAGTGGTGCCCCGATCCCGCAGCTGAATCAATTGTAGGAGGTGGTCCTGGCGCTTGCTTGACTTTCTTGGGTGCCCTGAAGCCTTCTTCATAAATGCAGTGGAATTTTTTTTTATGGGATTAAGTTATTTTTCATGGCAAAGAGGGACTTTGCAATTAATTGCAATTCATTTGGTCACTCTTCATAACATTCTGGAGTAAATGCAGCAGACTTTGTGAAAATTAATATTTGTGCCATTGTCAAAACTTTTGGCCATGACTGTGTATATATATATATATATATATGTAGTGCCCTGCTCCTGATGACCAGGTGCTATGTTTAAATTTAGTGGGTGTCTGAGCTGGTAGTTAGCTCAGACTTTGATGGTGAAGGCTAAATTGGTCTCTGTTCCGGCTATGGCTGTGCTTGGAGGGATTTCCCATTGTTTGCCTGCCGGTGGCGTTGCCACCACAGGCCAATGTTGGAACACAGGCAGGCCAGAGTGTATTGGGTATTTTTCCCCAGGGACAGCCCTGTGGGAGTGGTCTCCCCGCTGGGCATGCTGGGGAAGGGTACTTAAGGGGCAGACGCCATTTTTTGGGGCGCTTTTTGCCTCTTGGCCCTTCTGGCTCGAGGTATGTGATGGTAAAATTTCAGCCACGGAGCCACGTTGGCCCGAGGCTGCATCTCTGCCAGGTAGGTCCAGTTGTCCTGACTGGGGCCTGCACTATGAAGGTGATCCTGTGCTGTCTGTCCTGCGGGAGGAAGCCACTCAATGGAGGAAGCCAGGGTAGGACCTGTCCTGGAGAGGACCAAGCGGAAGGCTGGTGACCTTATTGGAGGATGCACTGTAGCTTATGTTACCTTACAGTGTGCCGGGTCGGCTTAAAGGCTCTAAAACTGTAAGGCTGGATATCCAGGTACTAAATATCCTGTGTCAGAGGATTATTGATCAGTTCAACTTTATCATCCTAAAGTCTGTGGCAGAGGCTGTTATTTATTCATTTTGTTCCTGCATCATCCCGGCTGCTAGGCCAAGTGAGAGAGGCCTATCCGGGTGAGAAACACCCACTTGAAGGAGAGTGGTGAGTGTGACTTTTGAAACTTAGAAGTTTCCCCAGTGATCTGCATTGTGTGTTTGAACCTTCCCCTGACCCTCCATCCCTCTACCTATGCAAGTTTGTGTGAAATAAAACCTAACGAAAAGGATTTATAACTTGTGTGGACATTGAAGTTTCTATAGACTCTCATCCCCTAGACAACGAACGGTGAGGTAACGTGCAAGGCCCAAATATAAAACCAGCAGCTCCTACGGGGGTAGTGCTACATATATATATTGTTAGGCTCTTTTTTTAAGTGTTTTTTTGTTACTGTGTAAAATGTTATCAACTTGGTTTGACTTTTTAACATTTACATTCTACTTTTGTTTGGTTCATGGGACTAGTTCACGATCTACGTTGACATTTTAAATTTGCTGACTTTCACCTATTTATTTTATTGGATGAGGTGGAGAGGTGGGGCAGAGACATTACACTCTCCGCCTTGTCCAAACAGAAAATGCTTTGCATTCGCTGAGAAAATGCAAAGGATTCTCTAAATGGTGCCCAGTGGATGCAATGCAGAATGCAGCAGGGCAGCTGCTCGGCACAGGACCTGGAAGCTAGCGGAAATCACTGGAGTAGTGATGCCTACTGAAGTAATTTCCATCTTCCATCTTCTAGAGCAGTGGTTCTCAACCTTCTAGTGCCGTGACCCCTTGATGAAATTTCCCAAGTTGTGGGGACCCCTAACAGTAAAATTTATTTTCATTGGCGTAAGTTGTCAGCACTCAAGGCAAGACAAGTAATTTTGCTCCTCTAACCCACGGACATTTAGCGCTCCCTGAGTCCCCTCCACTCGTACAGTATTAAAACCACTTATGGTACATTTTAGGATGTACCACTCTTTCTCTTTGTTCTCTTTTCTTTCATCTCTCTCTATCCTAATCTCTTGTTTTTCCCCCATCCCTCTCTGGGTGTCTTTCTTGTTCTTTCTCTCCCTTTTTCTTTGTTCCTCCCCCTCTTTTCCTCTCCCTCCCATGTATTCTCTATTTTTATTCCTTCTCTTACTCCTTAGGAGGGGAGTTG
This sequence comes from Rana muscosa, assembly GCA_029206835.1. Classification (NCBI taxonomy): domain Eukaryota; kingdom Metazoa; phylum Chordata; class Amphibia; order Anura; family Ranidae; genus Rana; species Rana muscosa. The sequence goes on along the minus strand of CM055120.1, from coordinate 215,755,656 downwards.
GGATAATTGGCAGTACTAGTGGGGAGAAGGGGAGGAGTGGCAGTGATGGGAGGAGTTCTGATCAGCCAACTTAGGTGCTCTTGATCAAGGTCATCTGCTGATCTGAGAACTGTAGTGGGGACTTTTAATGGTAACTCTAATCACAGGTAGTGTTACTCGCTGTGTCTCCGGATTCACTGTGTCTCTGACTTTGTGGTGTCTCGTAGCAGTGACACCTATGCCGAAATCAGGAGATGGGGTCTCCTCCAGCCCCTCCCATTTCATATTCCTCACCAGTCAGCTGACTTCTAGTCTCTGCCTCCCAGCCATGCCGTGAACTGAATGGGCGGCTTTGGGAGAGTGGTGCAGGCTTCAGGAACAGCTCAAGATTCGGTGACCCCTGGCAAATCGTCATTTGACCCCCGAGGGGGTCCCGACCCCCAGCTTGAGAACCACTGTTCTAGAGGGATCCAACAGGTATGGAAAATGCATCTTATTTAAATGAACATAAAATGCATGTAAAGGTTTGCACCAAAATTTTAAATGGCACAGCTTTCACCTATGCATTTTATTACTCTGCTTTTTTCTAAATCCCTCTCACTAGATTATTTGTGCAGTTACCAGAGAATGCGTTTTCCATGGGTGATTAATAGTACCATATGTAGAAACTGACTATATATGAGTTTTAATGCAATAAACTCAACAAGAACTATCTTTTCCCTGGAAAACATATAAGGAAAACTGATGTAAAATGTTTTTCGATCGTAAGCAGCGCCCCTTACCCTTTTGTATTGTAAAACATTGGAAACTGATAGAAACTAAAGAAGCAGGTTTGTAACTTCCATATTTTGTGGCTTAAGATACAATTTTTTTGAGTTGTACATATGGGTTAATTTACTAAAACTGGAGAGTGCATAATCTGGTGCAGCTGTGCATAAAAACCAATCAGCTTCCAGTTTGTTTGTTTTTTGTCAAAGCTTAATTGAACAAGCTGAAGTTAGAAGCTGATTGGCTACAATGCACAGCTAAACCAGATTTTTCACTCTTAGGTTTTAGTAAATCAGCTTCACAGTGTCCATCCTAAAATGACAGTAGCTTCTAAACAAACACAAACACACACACACACATCTGACTATAAGGCCTCATGCCCACGGACGTTTTTACAGCTGCGTTTTTGAGCGTTTTTTACAGCTTAAAAACGTATGTCCATGTTAGTCTATAGCTTCATGCCCACCTAGACGTTTTTGAGCTGCAAATAGCATAGACGTTTTTAAGCTGTAAAAAAAAAAGAAAACAGGACCAGTGCATTCCTCAGCGTCGGCGTTAGGCATAAAAAACACGAAGCATCAAAAAACGTGTAAAAATGCGCAAAAACACACAAAAACGCTGCAATTGCGTCTTTAAGCTCCGACGTTTTTTGTTTTTTTTTTTGAAAAAAAAAAAATATACAATAACATGGACAGGCGTTTTTAACCACTTAAAGCGGAGGTTCCGCGGCATTTTTTTTTTTTTTCCGCTTGCATGCAAAGTATTTGTAGATCACCAATTAGTACTCACGTGTTTGGTGACTTTAAACCTCCCCTGTCTTTTTTCTGGCAAAAGATGCACTTTTAAAATCAGCCGTCTGAATTTTCCATTTTGCTTGTGGGCATTTTGAAGCCCACAAGCACTGACTTCCTGGTGGTGGACTGTGTAATGCAGAAAAAGTTCCCCGGCGGATAAGGTTCCCCCCCCCCTGTACTGCGCATGCGCGGCACGAACCTCAACGGAGTTTCCGAAAGTAGCCGAACATGTAGAGCTGCGAGTTAGCTCTACACGGCGCCTGCGCAATGACTAGGAGTCATGTAGAGCTGACTGCGCAGGCGCTGTGTAGAGCCGACTCGCAGCTCTTCCTGTTCGGCTACTTTCGGAAACTCCGTTGAGGTTCGTGCCGCGCATGCGCAGTACAGGGGGGGGGAACCTTATCCGCCGGGGAACTTTTTCTGCAGGACATGTCACATCTGGGCGAACTCCCAGATTGCATTGCGGGTGAATAGAAACGCCTACTCCCGCGGGAGTGAGTACCCGGAAGACGAAATTGGAAATGACATTAGTACGGTATGTACTACATAAAAAAAAAAAAAAGTGGCTAATGTACATGTTCGTTCTTTAAGGAGTGTGCTTGTATATGGATGTTATTTTGCCTGAACCTCCGCTTTAACGACCGCTCACTGTATATATACGTCGGCAGAATGGCACCGACAGGCACAATCACGTAGAGTGTACGTGATTGCCTTTGTACAGTTGGGGGGTCCAATCGGACCCCCCTTCTATACAGTGAGCGGTGGCTAAGTGTCCGGGAGCGTTCCGGGATGAGGGGGCAGCCATTCGTTTCTGGCCACCCCCTCGCGATCGCTCCCGGCGAATAGAAATGCCCCCTCTGTCTGTGTCAGACAGAGGGAGCAGGAGGAAGTGATGTCATCTCTGGTGCGGCGCTCACATATACCGAGCGCCGTACAAGAGAAGATATCAGGTCAGTGCACACAACACTACACTGACACTAGGACACATAGGGACATAAATCGCCCCCCCAGGCCCCCCCAGACACCCCAGATCACCCCCCAGATCACCCCCCCAGCCCCCAGTCACAGTGTCACTGATTGCAGTGACCATTTATTTAGTGATCACTGCAATCAGTGACATTTGTGACTGTAAAAGTGTCACCAAAGTTTAGTCTTAGGTCCAGTGTAGCCCCCTAACCCCCCCTAATAAAGGTTTAACCCCCTGATCACCCCCCAGATAACCCTTTCACCGCCTATCACCACTGTCGCTTAGCGATAATTTTTCTGATCGCTGTCTTAGCGTCAGTGATGCCGATCGGCAGCCAGTAATTTTTTTTAGGTTCACCGCAGGTTTTTATAGCGTCAGGTACCCCAATATATTATCTAATAAAGGTTTAACCCCCTTAATCGCCCCCCAGGTAACCCTTTCACCCCCTATCACCACTATCACTAAGCGATCGTTTTTCTAAAGGCTGTCTTAGTGTCTGTGATGCAGATCGGTAGCCGGTAATTTTTTTTAGGTTCGCCGCAGGTTTTTATAGCGTCAGGTACCCCAATATATTATCTAATAAAGGTTTAACCCCCTTGATCGCCCCCCAGGTAACCCTTTCACCCCCTATCACCACTGTCGCTAAGCAATTGTTTTTCTAAACGCTGTCTTAGTGTCGGTGATGCAGATCGTAGCCAGTAATTTTTTTTAGGTTCGCCGCATGTTTTTATAGCGTCAGGTACCCCAATATATTATCTAATAAAGGTTTAACCCCCTTGATCGCCCCCCAGGTAACCCTTTCACCCCCTATCACCACTGTCACTAAGCGATCGTTTTTCTAAACGCTGTCTTAGTGTCTGTGATGCAGATCGGTAGCCGGTAATTTTTTTTAGGTTCGCCGCAGGTTTTTATAGCGTCAGGTACCCCAATATATTATCTAATAAAGGTTTAACCCCCTTGATCGCCCCCCAGGTAACCCTTTCACCCCCTATCACCACTGTCGCTAAGCAATTGTTTTTCTAAACGCTGTCTTAGTGTCGGTGATGCAGATCGTAGCCAGTTATTTTTTTTTAGGTTTGCCGCATGTTTTTATAGCGTCAGGTACCCCAATATATTATCTAATAAAGGTTTAACCCCCTTGATCACCCCCCCAGGTAACCCTTTCACCCCCATCACCACTGTCGCTAAGCAATCGTTTTTCTAAACGCTGTCTTAGTGTCGGTGATGCAGATCGGTAGCTGGTAATTTTTTTTAGGTTCGCCGCAGGTTTTTATAGCGTCAGGTACCCCCATATATTATCTAATAAAGGTTTTAACCCCCTGATTGCCCCTAGTTAACCCTTTCACCAGTGATCACCATATAAGTGTTACGGGTGACGCTGGTTAGTTAGTTTGCTTTTTATAGTGTCAGGGCACCCGCCGTGTATATAACCCAATAAAGGTTTAACCCCATGATCGCCCGGCGGGTGATATCAATTAGGTTTTAGCGTCAGAGAGGGTCTGAGTCACACCCCAGGCAGCGTCAGGTTAGTGCCAGTAACGCTAACACCCACGCGTGAAGCATACACCCCCCTTAGTGGTATAGTATCTGAACAGATCAGTATCTGATCTGATCAGATCTATACTAGCGTCCCCAGCAGTTTAGGGTTCCCAAAAACGCAGTGTTAGCGGGATCAGCCCAGATACCTGCTAGCACATGCGTTTTGCCCCTCCGTCCAGCCCAGGCCACCCAAGTGCAGTATCGATCGATCACTGTCACTTACAAAACAAAAACACACATAACTGCAGCGTTCGCAGAGACAGGCCTGATCCCTGCGACTCCAGTGCTGTAGGAGGTGATTTCACCACCACAGTTAAAAAAAAAAAGCAAATATGCCGAAGCATTGGGGCAGCAGGGGCGGAGGAGCGATTTTGCTCCTAATGCCGCGTACATACGGTCGAAATTCCGACGGAGGCTTGCCCGTGGAAAAGTCCGACCATGTGTGTGCGGCATAACTTTTTTGCGGGAGGATGCCCCCATGCTTCGGCATATATAAATGGTGCGTGTATGCCCATCATTGGAAGTGGGTGGATGAAGGGCGGTATTCTAATGGTGGGCATACCCACCGATCAATCTCTTTTTTTGTTCAGCCAACTGGCTGCATGAAATAAAAAGATTACAATACATGTCCAACAAGGACCAGCAACGTACTGGTATGTTGCTGGACTTTGAATGTTTATACCAGAATGATGCCTGCGGGTTTAGGTATCATCTTGGTATCATTCTTTTCAGCCTGCGGCCGGCTTTCATGTAAAAGCAATCCTAGCGGCTAATTAGCCTCTGGACTGCTTTAACAAGCAGTGGGAGGGAATGCCCCCCCCGGATATAAAAAGCGCCATTGGGAAATTGGGAAAGCATTTTATCACACTGATCTTGGTGTGGTCAGATGCTTTGAGGGCAGAGGAAAAATCTAGGGTCTAGAAGACCCCAGTTTTTTCAAAAAAAGAGTACCTGTCACTACCTATTGCTATCATAGGGGATATTTACATTCCCTGAGATAACAATAAAAATGATAAAAAAAAAAAATACTTGGAAGGAACAATTTAAAAATAAAATAAAAAAGCAAAATTAATAATAAAAAAATAAAAAAAATAAAAAAAAGCACCCCTGTCCTGCCCTGCTCTTGCCCAATGGCGAACGCAAGCGTCGGTCTGGCGTCATATGTAAACAGCAATTGCACCATGCATGTGAGGTATCACCGCGAAGGTCAGATCGAGGGCAATCATTTTAGCAGTAGACCTCCTCTGTAAATCTACTGGGGTAACCTGTAAAGGCTTTTAAAGGCTTTTAAAAATGTATGTAGTTTGTCGCCAATGCGCGTTTGTGCGAAATTTTAAAGCATGTCGTGTTTGGTATCTATGTAATCGGCCTAAGATCATCTTTTTTATTTCATCAAACATTTGGGCAATATAGTGTGTTTTAGTGCATTAAAATTTAAAAAAGTGTATTTTTTAACCCAAAAAATGCGTTTGAAAAATCGCTGCGCAAATACTATGTAGAAAAAAAAAATGCAACACCCACCATTTTAATCTGTAGGGCCTTTGCTTTAAAAATATATATATATAATGTTTGGGGGTTCAACATAATTTTCTTGCAAAAAAAAAAAATGTTTTCATGTAAACAAAAAGTGTCAAAAAGGGCTTTGTCTTCAAGTGGTTAGAAGAGTGGATGTAAGCTTCCTAATGTTGTGTATAAAATGCCAGAACAGTTCAAAACCCCCCCAAATCACCCCATTTTGGAAAGTAGACACCCCAAGCTATATACTGAGAGGCATGTCGAGTCCATGGAATATTTTATATGTTGACACAAGTTGCGGAAAAACGACAATTTTTTTTTTTTGTTTTTTGCACAAAGTTGTCACTAAATGATATATTGCTCAAACATGCCATGGGCATATGTGGAATTACACCCCAAAATACATTCTGTTGCTTCTCCTGAGTACGGGGATACCACATGTGTGAGACTTTTTGGGAGCCTAGCCATGTACGTGACCCCAAAAACCAAGCACCGCCTTCAGGCTTTCTAAGGGTGTAAATTTTTGATTTCACTTCTCACTGCCTATCACAGTTTCGGAGGCCATGGAATGCCCAGATAGCACAAAACCCCCCCAAATGACCCCATTTTGGAAAGTAGACACCCCAAGCTATTTGCTGAGAGGTATTGTGAGTATTTTGCAGATCTCGCTTTTTGTCACAAAGTTTTGAAAATTGAAAAAAAAAATATATATATATATATATATTTTTTCTTTCTTCATTTTCAAAAACAAATGAGAGCTGTAAAATACTCACCATGCCTCTCAGCAAATAGCTTGGGGTGTCTATATTCCAAAATGGGGTCATTTGGGGGGGTTTTGTGCGATTTTGGCATTTTATGGCCTTCGAAACTGTGATAGGTAGTGAGGAGTGAAATCAAAAATTTGTGCCTAGAAATCCTGAAGGCGGTGCTTGGTTTTCGGGGTCCCGTACGCGGCTAGGCTCCTAAAAAGTCCCACACATGTGGTATCCCCGTACTCAGGAGAAGCAGAAAAATGTATTTTGGGGTGTAATTCCACATATAACCATGGCATGTGTGAGCAATATATCATTTAGTGACAACTTTTTGTAATTTTTTTTTTTTTTGTCATTATTCAATCACTTGGGACAAAAAAAAATATATTCAATGGGCTCAACAGGCCTCTCAGCAATTTCCTTGGGGTGTCTACTTTCTAAAATGGGGTAATTTGGGGGGGTTTTGTGCTATTTTGGCATTTTATGGCCTTCGAAACTGTGATAGGTAGTGAGGAGTGAAATCAAAAATTTGCGCCTTTAGAAATCCTGAAGGCGGTGCTTGGTTTCCGGGGTCCCGTACGCGGCTAGGCTCCCAAAAAGTCCCACACATGTGGTATCCCCGTACTCAGGAGAAGCAGCAAAATGTATTTTGGGGTGAAATTCCACATATAACCATGGCATGTGTGAGCAATATATCATTTAGTGACAACTTTTTGTAATTTTTTATTTTTTTTTTTTAGTCATTATTCAATCACTTGGGACAAAAAAATAAAAAATTCAATGGGCTCAACATGCCTCTCAGCAATTTCCTTGGGGTGTCTACTTTCCAAAATGGGGTCATTTGGGGGGGTTTTGTACTGCCCTGTCATTTTAGCACCTCAAGAAATGAGATAGGCAGTCATAAATTTAAAGCTGTGTAAATTTCAGAAAATGTACCCTAGTTTGTAAACTCTATAACTTTTGCGCAAACCAATAAATATACGCTTATTGACTTTTTTTTACTAAAAACATGTGGCTGAATACATTTTGGCCTAAATGTATGACTACAATTGAGTTTATTCGATTTTTCTTATAACAAAAAGTAGAAAATATCATTTTTTTTCAAAATTTTCGGTCTTTTTCCGTTTATATCGCAAAAAATAAAAATCGCAGAGGCAATCAAATACCATTAAAAGAAAGCTCTATTTGTGGGAAGAAAAGGACGCAAATTTCGTTTGGGTACAACATTGCATGTCCGCGCAATTTACAGTTAAAGCAGCGCAGTGCAAAATTCTGAATTCACCTCTGGTCCTCTAGCTACCAAATGGTCCGGGGCTTAAGTGGTTAAGCTGTAAAAAACGCGGCTGTAAAAACGTCCGTGGGCATGAGGCCTAATAGACAATGGTTTTGAATAACACAGGCTGAAGTAAACTTAAAAGTTACCATGAACTTTCAAATTATATTTCCTTTCTGTCAATCCTGCCTGATTAGAGGCCACACACTTATATTCTCCATTGTCATACGATGTCAAGGAACTGATGATGAGCAGAGTTCCATCTTCTGTAATCTTGATACCAGGTTCTGTCCCAGTTAACTCTTTGTTGTTACGCAACCATTTAATAACCGGTTTAGGATTACCTAGTTAGAAGAATAAAAAAATATACATTATATATTTTAAGTAGTTCTGGTATAAGTTATATTACAGTATATTGCGCTCAAAAATTGTATCTCTGTAGAGAAATTAAACAATGCACTCTTGTGTTTGAAAGATGTATTCAAATTTCTACTGTTTTCATATTAATTTGGTTTTGGCTAGGACTATAACAGTGCAGATTATAAACAAGGCACCATTATGCCCTGCCAGAAGAGCAATGTAGCAGGTCAGGCATGCAGCATTAGAAGAGTCTTTGAGACTTGTAGCATAATTATTGTCTTTGTAAATATGAACCTTTTGGACAAGCTTTAAGGAACATTTAAGAAAGAAATAAACTTCATAGGCCATATCAAATTAGGCAGGTAAACAGATAAATAAATATATTTTTTTTAAGCCCAACTGAATTTAAGTTTTAAATAGTTGAAAATCTTTCAAATACATCATAACAGCATGTGTGCAAAGGCTAATGCCCTTTACACACAATCAGTTTTTCCGACAGGAAAACCGTGGTTTTTTTTTCAGCAGGAAAACGGCTCAAAATTGTCTTGTATACACACAGTTACACAAATCTTGTCTGAAATTCCGAATGTCAAGAACGCGGTGACGTACAACACGTACGACGATCCGAGAAAAATTAAGTTCAATAGGCAGTTTGGCTCTTCTGCTTGATTCTGAGCATGCATGTTTTTTTTTTGCGTCGTAATTGCATACAGACGAGCGCGATTCCCGATAGGAATTTTTCCTGTCACGAAAATATAGAACCTGCTCTCAATCTTTTCTTGGCAGGAATTCTGACAGAAAAAGTGTGATGGAGCATACACACGGTCCGAATTCCTGACAAAAAGCTCACATCACACTTTTCTTGTCGGGAAAACTGATCGTGTGTACGAGGCATTACAGTCTGTCTTCTTTAAAAACAGTCATATCCTGTATAGAAAAGCCTGTTTCCTGCAAGAATGCAGCAGAGAAGGACCACTATTCTCTATGTGGAAGCAGTGGTCTCTTTGCAGAAGTCTGACACGCCCTCAGCTGTGTCATAGCTAAAGTTCCCCAATCAGAAGGAAGCCTGAGCTTTGCTGATTGCAGGGCTATAAGTATGACTTAACAGAGGGCATCTCTGACCTCTGCAGAAAGACCACTGCTTCCATATAGAGAGGTAGGGTCTCTATAGTATGCAGGTATAGGACATACATTTCTACTCCGGCCATGGCTGCTTTTGAAATAAAAAAAACTGTAAGACTTTGCATACATTTTGTTTTGATGTACCGTATATACTAAAGTATAAGCCGAGCCGAATATAAGCCAAGGCACCTAATTTTACCACAAAAAAATGGGAAAACGTATTGACTTGAGTATAAGCCTAAGGTGTCCATCTGCATGCCTCACTGTGCCCATGCCTCACTGTGCCCATGCCTCACTGTGCTCATGCCTCACTGTGCTCATGCCTCACTGTGCCCATGCCTCACTGTGCCCATGCCTCACTGTGCTCATGCCTCACTGTGTCCATGACTAGACTGACATTTAACATGGGAGTCTATGGAAGGGGTGCCCGGGTTTGAAAAATCGGTGCTCCCCAGGCCGTAGGTTCTCCAGACAACAAACTTTGCACACTTGTAGAGGAGAAATGGGGCTAGATGTTTGTCAAGCTTGGGGTCCAGGGGACCTACAGCCGGCCGGTACCGGGTCCCCAAATTCTGGGAGATCAGGCGCAAAAAGGTGACCCGAGTATAAGCCGAGGGGGGCATTTTCAGCACAAAATTTTTTGCTGAAAAACTCAGCTTATACTCGAGTATATATGGTATCTGGAATGAATTTATCAAATTTAAACTAAAGGTTTAGTTGAATGTAATATTCTATTGAACATGATTGGGCATTCATAGAAATATACTGTATATACTGTATATTGTTGAAACAACCGTTATTTCTTTAAAAACTCAACCTTGCATCCTATGTTACAGACTGAAGAAGGAGGGCGTTTGAATAACAAATGTCATTCTGTTGTGCTTCTGTAATGCAAATATTTGGTTTGAATCAATAATCAAACCAATTTGCAGTGTTCAGATTTTTTAACTTGTACATAATAAAGTTGGCCACAAACATCAGATTGACAGATGGCATGCAACACATATCGAACAACTAAACATTATTCTGCCACCACCCTTTTTCTCTCAAATAAACAATAACATCCGGCCAGGAAATAACTATCCATCTAACAAACTTTACCCCTTAAGATCTTCTGGTCAGAGGTTCCTATAGAGGTCTGAAAATGCCAATAAACAGCATTATTTGCATTCAGTCTTTACTAGCAAGACAAAAAACATCTACAATTTGTTTGTACCATTTAAATAAAAAATAAAAAAATACAAATAAATGTGATCCACCTTGCCACATAAAGGTGCCTCTGTAAAGTTTGGCCTATTGTACAAAATAGCTGAAGATCCCTTGCGTCTGTCTATGGCACATAACCAAAACCCTAAAGACAAAAGAGAGAGGATTGGGCCTCTCCGTTTTTATATATATATATATATATATATATATATATATATATATATATATATATACACAGTATCTCACAAAAGTGAGTACACCCCTCACATTTTTGTAAATATTTTATTATATCTTTTCATGTGACAACACTGAAGAAATTACACTTTGCTACAATGTAAAGTAGTGAGTGTACAGCTTGTATAACAGTGTAAATTTGCTGTCCCCTCAAAAGAAATCAACACACAGCCATTAATGTCTAAACCGCTGGCAACAAAAGTGAGTACACCCCTAAGTGAAAATGTCCAAATTGGGCCCAATTAGCCATTTTCCCTCCCTAGTGTCATGCGACTCATTAGTGTTACAAAGTCTCAGGTGTGAATGGGGAGCAGGTGTGTTAAATTTGGTGGTATCGCTCTTACTCTCTCATACTCGTCACTGGAAGTTCAACATGGCACCTCATGGCAAAGAACTCTGAGGATCTGAAAAAAGGAATTGTTGCTCAGCATAAAGATGGCCTAGGCTATAAGAAGATTGCCAAGACCCTGAAACTGAGCTGCAGCACGGTGGCCAAGACAATACAGCGGTTTAACAGGACAGGTTCCACTCAGAACAGGCCTCGCCATGGTCGACCAAAGAAGTTGAGTGCACGTACTTAGCGTCATATTCAGAGGTTGTCTTTGGGAAATAGACTATGAGTGCTGCCAGCATTGCTGCAGAAGTTGAAGGGGTGGGAGGTCAGCTTGTCAGTGCTCAGACCATACGCCGCACACTGCATCAAATTGGTCTGCATGGCTGTTGTCCCAGAAGGAAGCCTCTTCTAAAGATGATGCACAAGAAAACAGCAAACAGTTTGCTGAAGACAAGCGGACTAAGGACATGGATTACTGGAACCATGTCCTGTGGTCTGAGACCAAGCAAAACGTATTTAATTCAGATGGTGTCAAGCGTGTGTGGCGGCAACCAGGTGAGGAGTACAAAGACAAGTGTGTCTTGCCTACAGTCAAGCATGGTGGTGGGAGTGTCATGGTCTGGGGCTGCATGAGTGCTGCCAGCACTGGGGAGCTAGATTTCATTGAGAGAACCATGAATGCCAACATGTACTGTGACATACTAAAGCAGAGCATGATCCTCTCCCTTCGGAGACTGGGCCGCAGGGCAGTATTCCAACATGATAACGACCCCAAACACACCTCCAAGACGGCCACTGCCTTGCTAAAGAAGCTGAGGGTAAAGGTGATGGACTGGCCAAGCATGTCTCCAGACCGAAACCCAATGAGCATCTGTGGGGCATCCTCAAAAGGAATGTGGGGGAGCGCAAGGTCTCTAACATCCACCAGCTCCATGATGTCATCATGGAGGAGTGGAAGAGGACTCCAGTGGCAACCTGTGAAGCTCTGGTAAACTCCATGCCCAAGAGGGCTAAGGCAGTGCTGGAAAATAATGGTGGCCACACAAAATATTGACAATTTGCGCCCAATTTGGACATTCTCACCTAGGGGTGTACACACTTGTGTTTCCAGCGGTTTAGACATTAATAGCTGTGTATTGAGTTATTTTGAGGGGACAGCAAATGTACACTGTTATGCAAGCTGTACACCCACTACTTTACATTGTAGCAAAGTATCATTTCTTGTTGTCACATGATAATATATAATAAAATATTTACAAAAATGTGAGGGGTGTACTCACTTTTGTGAGATACTGTATATATATATATATATTGTGACAGCAGGAAGGTAAAGTCACCTGGTTGCATCCAGGGGGGTAGATATATTTCGCCCAGATTCAGGCTTTACGCCGACTTATACAACTAGGCGGAGAGTTGTATAAGCCCAGCTAAGGCTAGTGGGCTCATGGATGACTCATACCTCTAGGGAGAGTGCTGGGCGTCGTGCAGACAGGGAGTTGAGTAGACCAGCTGAAGCCTGTCAGTTCGTTTAAGGCCTCTATAAAAACTCCCAGATTCATTAGGTGTTTGCTCATGCCTGGAACCAGACCTGTGTGGACTGTCTAGGGAGAGTGAACCCCTGTGCGGTGAGACAAAGCCTGTGTGGCTATTTGCTTGGACATTTAAAACCAGGGACTTAGGGACTAGGACAGCACTAGGCTGATCCCAGTTGTTAGTTAGGAAACCTGTATGTTTAGTTAGAGGTCAAGTTGACCAGGATTTATTTTGTTTATGTTTCTTTTGCTTTGCTGTGTTTTGTCACTGTAAATAGAAAATAAACCGCACCTTTTTGATTTTGAAAACCACAACCTCCGTTTGCTGGGCCTGTTTTTGTGTGGGGAGCCCATCCCGGGGGTCACCCACACCCGCTGCCGAGCTAACCCCCTCACAGTTGGTGGAGAACCAGTGGCAGTTTTTTTTTAAGCCAGCATGGAGGAGATACTGAAACAGCTGGCTCTAGCAAATGCCAATCAACAGCAGACAAATGCAGGTTTGCAAAAGAGCCTTGCAGCCCAGCAGCAAGCTCATCAACAGAGCCTTGCAGCCCAGCAGCAGACAAACACAACTTTGCAACAGAGTCTGGAGGCTCAGCAACAAGCCCAGCAGCAATCTGAGGCCCGCTTCATAGACCTGTTGCAGAAGCAAGAGCAGAGACTACAACAACAGATGGAAGCAGTAATGCAGCAACGTCCGCAGACCAGTGAGGAAAGCCGTCCCACTAATACCGCGTCCTTTGGGGTCAGTCGTTTATTGACAAAAATGACTGGAGAGGATGATCCAGAGGTATTTTTGACCACATTTGAAAGGACCGCTGAAAGAGAAAAGTGGCCTGAGGAGCAGTGGGCTGGACTGGTGGCTCCTCTGTTAACTGGTGAATCGCAGAAAGCTTACTATGACCTAGAGCCTAACCAAGCAAAAGACTATGTGATGCTAAAAGCTGAAATATTGGCAAGGCTGGGTGTCACCCTGGCTGTCCGGGCTCAGCGTGTGCATAACTGGACTTTCCAGCTTGGAAAACCCCCCAGGTCTCAAATGTATGATCTCATTCACCTGAGCAGAAAGTGGCTACAGCCAGAGACTTTGTCCGCACCAAAGATTGTGGAACGTGTTGTAATGGATCGGTTTTTGAGAGCTCTTCCTACTGCCATCCAAAAGTGGGTAAGCCATGGAGACCCAGAGACGGCCGATGGTCTTGTGGATCGTGTGGAGAAATACTTGGCTACAGAGAACCTGACGGCCTCTTCCAGAGACACTCGGACTTTCCACCCTAAGACCAGACCATCCCCAGGGGCGGATAAGAGGATTCCAAGGGGTGAGGGTGGAGAGAGTGAGAGGGTGGGAGCTCTACCCCAAGTTTGGCGAGAACAGCCTGGGAAATCAGCGGCTCAAGAGGCGGCAAGAAGGATCGTTTGCTACCGCTGCCGGCAAGCGGGACATATTGCAGCCAATTGCCCGGTTGTGGAGGAACCCATGCAGTGTGACTTTCTGACGGGCAGACGTCAGTCGCTGTGTGCGACAGTCGCATGCACTGCCATTCGAGGAACTGAGAAACATTTATGCAAAATGTGTGTTAATGGTAGAAATGTTGTGGTATTGCTGGATTCAGGTAGCCTTGTGACCCTGATAAAGGCTGAGTTAGTTAAAACAGAGGTCTCTGGGAATAGCAAGGTAGCTGTTATTTGTGTGCATGGGGACACCCGAGAGTATCCAGTGACTACAGTGTGTTTCGAGACCCCCAAAGGTACCCTCTTTCATCCAGTGGGCTTAGTATCTCAGTTACCGCATGACGCCATTGTGGGAAGGGATTTTCCGAAGTTCTGGGAACTGTGGGATGATCCTGAGCCCCCCACTGGTGCCCCTATGTACCAGGAATGTGATAGCCAGAACTCCCCTGAGAGTGGTGAGGACTCTCCGGAATTTCCCTTATCAGTATTGGCAGGGGAGACTCAAGAAACTGGAGAGGAGCCCACCTCCTCAGACGAAAACCTACCGTCTGTGGAGTTTTCTGATCTTGAGGTTCACAGGGAAAACTTTGCCACAGAACAGTTGAAAGACCCCGCCCTAATAAAGGCACGGGAAAACGTAGTGAAAATAGATGGCGAGTTAGTGAACCCAGATAATACCTGCACTTACCCATACTTCAGCGTAGAGAAGGACCTACTGTATCGGGTGGCAAAAAGGGCAGAAGAAACCGTTGAGCAGCTTGTGGTGCCCAAACCTTACAGGAAGTTGGTGTTGGAGTTGGCTCATGGGCACATTCTTGGAGGTCATCTGGGGACAGAGAAAACCCGAGAGAGGGTATTACAGAGATTCTATTGGCCGGGGGTGATGAAGGACATAGAAAATTATTGTTCCTCCTGCCCTGTGTGTCAGAGGTCGGCCCCGATGCCACATTTCCGTAGCCCGCTGGTCCCTCTACCCATCATTGAGGTCCCGTTTGAGAGGATCGCCATGGATTTGGTAGGTCCTATAATCAAGTCCGCTAGGGGGCACCAGTACATATTAGTTATAATGGACTATGCCACCCGTTATCCAGAAGCGATCCCTCTCCGAAATACCTCGGCCAAAACCATAGCCAAAGAGCTATCTCTTGTGTTTAGCCGGGTGGGTATTTGTAAAGAACTGCTTACGGACCAAGGTACACCCTTTATGTCCCGGGTTATGAAGGAGCTGTGTAAATTGTTCAAAGTGACGCAATTACGTACATCTGTGTATCACCCCCAAACCGATGGGCTGGTTGAAAGATTCAACAAAACCCTAAAACAAATGTTGAAGAAAGTGGTGGATAGAGATGGAAAGGATTGGGACTGTCTACTTCCTTATCTGATGTTTGCTATTAGGGAGGTGCCCCAATCCTCTACGGGATTCTCCCCCTTTGAATTACTGTATGGGAGACACCCAAGAGGGCTGTTGGATATTGCCAAGGAAACTTGGGAAAGTGAGAGTTCTCCCCACAGGAGTGTGATTGAGCATGTCGCCCTGATGCAAGACCGAATTGCACAGGTAATGCCCATCGTGAAGGAACATTTGGCCCAAGCGCAGTTAGCACAGCAGAGAGTGTACAACCGTGGAGCCAAGACCCGTACCTTTTCCCCGGGGGATAGGATACTGGTACTTGACCCTACGGTTGAAAGTAAATTCCTTGCCAAATGGCAAGGCCCCTACGAGATAATGGAAAAAGTGAGCGAAGTGAATTACAAGGTCAGACAACCAGGAAGGCGAAAGCCCGAACAGATCTATCACGTTAATCTGTTGAAAGCCTGGAGGGATAGAGAGTCCCTAGTCGCAGACACTTGGTCACCAGCTCAAACTGGTTGCGTGATTCCTGAGGTTGGAATAGCAGCCACCTTGTCACAACCCCAACAACAGGAGGTTAAGGAGTTTGTGCTTCGCAACAAGGAGGTATTCTCTGAGCTGCCGGGACAAACATCTGGGGTAGAGCATGACATCATTACCCCGCCCGGTGAAAGGGTGAAGTTAAAACCCTATCGGATCCCAGAGGCCCGACGGGAGGCAATACGGGAGGAAGTACAGAAAATGCTGAACTTAGGGGTGATAGAGGAGTCCCAAAGTGATTGGTCTAGTCCCATTGTGTTGGTGCCTAAACCGGATGGGAGCTGGCGATTTTGTAACGATTTTCGTCAGTTGAACAAAGTTACAAAATTTGACACCTACCCCATGCCACGTATAGATGAGTTGATCGACCGGCTGGGAACAGCCCGATACATGACGACTCTTGACCTCACAAAAGGGTATTGGCAAATCCCCCTGGCCAAGTCGGCCAAAGAGAAAACCGCATTTGTAACCCCAGACGGGGCGTTCCAATATAAAAGAATGCCGTTCGGGTTACAGAATGCGCCGGCCACATTCCAGCGGAAAATGGACCAGATGCTGAGGCCCCATCGGAAGTATGCTGCGGCTTACCTGGATGACGTAATTGTCCATAGCACAGATTGGGCCTCACATCTGCCAAAAGTGCAAGCAGTCCTGGACTCTGTTCGGGAAGCGGGGTTTACGGCTAACCCCAAGAAGTGTACCATTGGGCAGGAAGAGGCCAAATATCTTGGGTACACCATTGGGAGGGGAGTAATAAAACCCCAACTCAACAAAGTCGAGGCCATCCAGAGTTGGCCACGTCCCAACAGCAAGAAGCAGGTACGAGCCTTTCTGGGAATCGCTGGGTATTATCGGCGATTCATTCCCCACTTTGCTTCTAAGGCTGTGCCCCTAACCAACCTGACGAAGTGGAAAGGGTCGGTCATGATTAAATGGACCCCCGAGGCTGAGGCAGCATTCCAATTCTTGAAACAAGCCTTATGTAGCCAGCCAGTGTTGTACTCACCCGACTTCTCTAAAGACTTTTTCGTACAAAGTGATGCGTCAGATGTGGGGTTAGGAGCAGTATTGTCCCAGGTCTGGAACGGGGAAGAGCACCCAGTCATTTACCTCAGCAGGAAGTTGAAGTCCCATGAGGTAAATTACGCCACAGTTGAAAAGGAGTGTTTAGCGGTGAAGTGGGCTCTAGATTCCCTTCGGTACTACCTGCTAGGTAGGCACTTTGACTTGGTTACGGATCACGCTCCGTTAAAGTGGATGGCTCAAAACAAGGAAACAAATAGAAGAGTGAATAGGTGGTTCCTGGCCCTCCAGGAATTCAACTTCACAGTAAAGCATCGCCCTGGCGTTCAAATGGGGAATGTGGATGCTTTGTCTCGAGTACATGAATGCCTGATTGCTGGTGTTCCAACCCCGAGGTTAAAACAAGAGGGGGGGGTATGTGACAGCAGGAAGGTAAAGTCACCTGGTTGCATCCAGGGGGGTAGATATATTTCGCCCAGATTCAGGCTTTACGCCGACTTATACAACTAGGCGGAGAGTTGTATAAGCCCAGCTAAGGCTAGTGGGCTCATGGATGACTCATACCTCTAGGGAGAGTGCTGGGCGTCGTGCAGACAGGGAGTTGAGTAGACCAGCTGAAGCCTGTCAGTTCGTTTAAGGCCTCTATAAAAACTCCCAGATTCATTAGGTGTTTGCTCATGCCTGGAACCAGACCTGTGTGGACTGTCTAGGGAGAGTGAACCCCTGTGCGGTGAGACAAAGCCTGTGTGGCTATTTGCTTGGACATTTAAAACCAGGGACTTAGGGACTAGGACAGCACTAGGCTGATCCCAGTTGTTAGTTAGGAAACCTGTATGTTTAGTTAGAGGTCAAGTTGACCAGGATTTATTTTGTTTATGTTTCTTTTGCTTTGCTGTGTTTTGTCACTGTAAATAGAAAATAAACCGCACCTTTTTGATTTTGAAAACCACAACCTCCGTTTGCTGGGCCTGTTTTTGTGTGGGGAGCCCATCCCGGGGGTCACCCACACCCGCTGCCGAGCTAACCCCCTCACAGTATATATATATATATATATATATATATATATATACCCTATATATATATGTATGTATGTAGTTCTCACATGGATTGAAGAAGAATCACAATGTAAAGAGGCACCTTGATGGTGGTGAGCCTTACATATTGGCAACGGGATGCTGTGAGAATTACATTTATAATTTACAATTATAGAAGCACACCATAGTTACGCCCCCCTTGTTGGTTAGCAGGATTAAGTGTTGAGTACTGTGGGTACTGTTCATTTGCGGTGAATTTTGCCACCCACATGTACTTACTCTGGCAGTTATGTATTGATCAGCCAGCTGCCACTTCCCAGTTTTAGTCACATGAGAACCAGAAGATTGGCAGTATTCCTTTTTGGTGTTCTTCCCACACTAACCCTCAAACACTATATAACAGTAGTATAAAATGAAATAGAGACAGTAATCTGTGTCAGTCAATACTACAAACAGCGCTGAATGTTGACTAATAACAGTGGTCAACACCACATAAAAGTCTTTATAGACAGATGCAAATAAGTTGCAGTGCTTCAAAAGAATGTCCATGGGTGATCCTAAAGAAATAAGTAGAGTGCACCTTCCACCGACCCTCCAGATCCACCATGTGACACACACACCCCTTAGGGGTTAACACTCACCAGAGCAATATTGAAATAAAGCCTTGAACAAATATTGCTGCATCCAAGCCAAACACTGAAATATTGCATCCGTCAAGGGGACATCAGAATGAGATGGGATCAATATATAATCTGAATGAGCAAACATGAAGAATGGTTACACATCACCGTATCCGCCGTCCGGTCGTGTATCAGGAGAACCGAGGACTGCAATGATTGTCTTCCTCTTCCTGGTTCTCTGAACGGTGGGACGCAAACCAGCACTTCCAGCGTATTGTGTAGGTTACCAACCTATTTTCACGTCCGCTACACTGAGGAATTCCTCACCTTTCTTTGGCTGTTATCTGCAAGATTTCAACACCTCTCCCCTGGGCTTTGATGTTCCTTCCTGTGTCCTCCGAATTCCCCCCTCCTCCCCCCTCACTCTGAGGCTTTCCAAGTGTAGCGGACGTGAAAATAGGTTGGTAACCTACACGATACGCTGGAAGTGCTGGTTTGCGTCCCACCGTTCAGAGAACCAGGAAGAGGAAGACAATCATTGCAGTCCTCGGTTCTCCTGATACACGCCGGACGGCGGATACGGTGATGTGTAACCATTCTTCATGTTTGCTCATTCAGATTATATATTGATCCCATCTCATTCTGATGTCCCCTTAACGGATGCAATATTTCAGTGTTTGGCTTGGATGCAGCAATATTTGTTCAAGGCTTTATTTCAATATTGCTCTGGTGAGTGTTAACCCCTAAGGGGTGTGTGTGTCACATGGTGGATCTGGAGGGTCGGTGGAAGGTGCACTCTACTTATTTCTTTAGGATCACCCATGGACATTCTTTTGAAGCACTGAAACTTATTTGCATCTGTCTATAAAGACTTTTATGTGGTGTTGACCACTGTTATTAGTCAACATTCAGCGCTGTTTGTAGTATTGACTGACACAGATTACTGTCTCTATTTCATTTTATACTACTGTTATATATATTTTGCCATGTTTTAAACAGCTGCTTAGTTATATATATGTTTATATATATATATAATATATATTTTTTTATATTTTTATTATTTAAAAATATTTTTGTCAACATTTACTGCTCATTTGTGGATGATTGGTGTGGCTATTGCACCTTTTGGTATTGGCAATATTCATGGTCCATAGGCGCTGAGTGGTGTATTATAGGCCGTTTTATACACCCTTATTTAAACCCTCAAACACTATCTTTCTCTAATCTTCTCCCTAACTTTAGCACTAACCCTTGCTTAACTTACTGAACCTAATCCCTTGTTGTATACCTTTCCTGACCAGGATCATCTGCGCAATAGATGAAATTCAGCACAAAAGCAGAGTTAGAACCTACTACTTTGTGCCTAATACTTAAAGTGGCTGTAAAGTCAGAAGGTTTTTTATCTTAATGCATTCTATAAAAATCCTTCTATGTGCAGCAGCCCCCCTAATACTTTCCTGAGGTCCCTCTACTCCAGCGATGTTGTAGGAATGTCTCAGCAGTCCGGGACTCCCCTTCCCATTGGCTGAGACAGCAGTGCAGCGCCATTGGCTCCTGCTGCTGTCAATCAAAATGAGTAAGCCAATGAGAGTAGAAAGGGGGCAGAACCGGGCCATAGCTCCGTGTCTGCTTGGTGTGGGGGCACCCAACAAGAGGGAGGGGCCAGGAGAGCTAAAGACGGACACAAGAAGAGAAGGATCCAGGCTACTCTGTGCAAATCCACTGCACAGAGGAGGTGAGTATAACATGTTGGTTATTTTAAATTGAAAAAAAAGAGACTTTAATATTGATTTAACTGTTGCCAAAAATACCAAAAAAAGAGAAAAATGCTAATTGGATTCTAGCACATTTAATTTTATTTTGTGAGAATAACTGTAAATTATTTAAATAATAATAGTTATCATCTTTGTTTCAAATATGAGATAAGCATTAATGTGTGATTTTTTTAATTACAGTATATAACTTTTTAGCCTGATTTATTTGACAACTACATTGATCATATTACTTTTTTTTATTATTTCCAATATAAGAAAAAAAAAATCAACTAGTGAATTAATACTGTAAAAAAAGGCTACTTCAAAGAAAGTTGTCATAAAAAAATTAAAATAAAATAAGAAGCTACCATTAATGACCTATTTTTGTAATACGTTGTTCACTCGTTGAATGCTGAATTCACTGGCTTAAACACTTTGAGTCTCTGACACTCAACAAGTATGCAGCTCAGAAAAGTCAGAGAAAAGTCAGCAGGTTCACAAGTGTCACAAGGTCAGCATGACAGCTGGGCAACTATTGTTTTTAGGAATGGTCAGCACTGGCAACCCTTATATTTCCCTTAAGAAATTCTTGTTTAAACCTTTTGTTTAATATAATGACATGACAAATGAAATATGGATGGTTGCACTATAGAATCAGTCCAACATATACCTTTTGCAGGGCAGGGAAATGCAACCTGTTGACTGGAAAGCCTTTCCTGGTGTGTTTTGTCATAAGGAGGCTCCAAATCAGACAAAGTAGGTGGTGCTATAATGAAAACAAACAAGTGAGTGTAAGGAAACCATTGCATCCGAATACATGTTTAATACAGATATAAATTATATTTAGCTAATATCACTTTATAATTACTTAACTCCAGTGCTCAGTAAATTATTCATTTTACCTTGAACCTCTATTGTCACATTTGCACTGTCCTGGCCAACCATGTTACTGGCAATGCAAGTGTATACTCCAGCATCTGAAAGTTCAGCACTAGCAACTCTGATTGTAAAGTGCTGAAGCTTTTCATCCAGCTCCAACATTCTTCCATCTTTAAACCAGGCTGTTCTTGGTGGTGGGATCCCTTGACTTATGCAGGCAATTTCAAAGCTTTGTTTAACTTGTATTCTTATCATTTGAGGGCCACGCTGGATTTTAGGAGGGACTGTGGATAAAAATTAAAACGGGGGAATAAATGTTTAGCACAACAGCAGAAGTTAAATTATGAAACCATCATTATGTTGTCATCAAAAGGGACGTAACAATTTGCTGGTGGTTCAAGGGTCTCCTGAGGCTGCTCCACAGCTTCCTTCAAGTGTCACAGAAAGCCTACCAAAAGACATCCATAAAACACACCCAGACCTTCTCTACTTTTTTTTTTTTTTGTAATAAAAAATATGTATAGCTTAGTGCCACCTGTACTCCTGTAAATTACTAATGTTTTTTTTAGGAAACAAGTATATGTAAACATGTGTTATTTAATACAGAACTGAGAAAATTTAGTTACAGTAGATCGTGAGATGCGCTAACATATATTTTATAGTTAAGCCAAGACTGCATGTTATTCACCTTCTTCACTTGTCTGTCTTATTTACAACTCTGAGGCATTCTATAAAGATTTAAATGTGATTATTTGCTTGCATTTAATCTAACATTTGCTATATTCTTCATTGTTATACTAATATAAAGGTTATATAACTTTACTAGTCGCATATATATTTTCTCTGCCACTTTATTTCAGACGTGTTGTACAAAAATCTGATCAGATTCACTGCATTTATATATCCGTTAATGCTATTTTTCCAGCGATTCTCTGAAAACATTTATTAGATATATTACTACAGTACAGTGTTGCCAACTGTAGGTATATTTACGGACAGCACATGAATTTAACCCCTTTTTCGGGGTGTACGTTAACCACTTAAGCCCCAGACCATTTTGTAGCTAAAGGACCAGAGGTGAATTCAGAATTTGGCACTGCGCTGCTTTAACTGGAAACTGTGCGGACATGCAATGTTGTACCCAAACGAAATTTGTGTCCGTTTCTTCCCACAAATAGAGCTTTCTTTTAAAGGTATTTGATGGCCTCTGCGATTTTTATTTTTTGCGATATAAATGGAAAAAGACTGAAAATTTTGAAAAAAAATTATATTTTCTACTTTTTGTTATAAGAAAAATCGAATAAACTCAATTTTAGTCATACATTTAGGCCAAAATGTATTCAGCCACATGTGTTTAGTAACAAAAAATGGCAATAAGCGTATATTTATTGGTTTGCGCAAAAGTTATAGCGTCTACAAACTAGGGTATATTTTCTGGAATTTACACAGCTTTTAATTTATGACTCATTTCTTGAGGTGCTAAAATGGCAGGGCAGTACAAAACCCCCCAAATGACCCCATTTTGGAAAGTAGACATCCCAAGGAAATTGCTGAGAGGCATGTTGAGCCCATTGAATATTTTTTTTTTGTCTCAAGTGATTGAATAATGACTAAAAAAAAAAAATTACAAAAAGTTGTCACTAAATGATATATTGCTCACACATGCCATGATATATGTGGAATTGCACCCCAAAATACATTTTGCTGCTTCTCCTGAGTACGGGGATACCACATGTGTGGGACTTTTTAGGAGCCTAGCCGCATACGGGCCCCCGAAAACCAAGCACCGCCTTCAGGATTTCTAAGGGCGCAAATTTTTGATTTCACTCCTCACTACCTATCACAGTTTCGAAGGCCATAAAATGCCAAAATAGCACAAACCCCCCCCCCCCCAAATGACCCAATTTTAGAAAGTAGACACCCCAAGGAAATTGCTGAGAGGCATGTTGAGCCCATTGAATATTTTTTTTTGTCCCAAGTGATTGAATAATGACAAAAAAAAAATAAATTACAAAAAGTTGTCACTTAATGATATATTGCTCACACATGCCATGGTTATATGTGAAATTGCACCCCAAAATACATTTTGCTGCTTCTCCTGAGTATGGGGATACCACATGTGTGGGACTTTTTAGGAGCCTAGCTACGTACGGGACCCTGAAAACCGAGCACCGCCTTCAGGATTTCTAAGGGCACAAATTTTTGATTTCACTCCTCACTACCTATCACAGTTTCGAAGGCCATAAAATGCCAAAATAGCACAAACCACCCCCAAATGACTACATTTTGGAAAGTAGACACCCCAAGCTATTTGCTCAGAGGCTTGGTGAGTATTTTACAGCTCTCATTTGTTTTTGAAAATGAAGAAAGAAAATAATTTTTTTTTTTTTTCAATTTTCAAAACTTTGTGACAAAAAGCAAGCTCTGCAAAATACTCACCATACCTCTCAGCAAATAGCTTGGGGTGTCTACTTTCCAAAATGGGGTCATTTGGGGGGGTTTTGTGCCATCTGGGCATTCCATGGCCTCCGAAACTGTGATAGGCAGTGAGCAGTGAAATAAAAAAATTTACACCCTTAGAAAGCCTGAAGGCGGTGCTTGGTTTTTGGGGTCCCGTACGTGGCTAGGCTCCCAAAAAGTCTCACACCTGTGGTATCCCCGTACTCAGGAGAAGCAACAGAATGTATTTTGGGGTGTAATTTCACATATGCCCATGGCATGTTAGAGCAATATATCATTTAGTGACAACTTTGTGCAAAAAAATAAATAAAAATTGTCTTTTTTCCGCAACTTGTGTCAACATATAAAATATTCAATGGACTCGACATGCCTCTCAGTATATAGCTTGGGGTGTCTACTTTCCAAAATGGGGTCATTTGGGGGGGGGTTTGAACTGTCCTGGCATTTTATACACAACACTAGGAAGCTTACATCCACTCTTCTAACCACTTGAAGACAAAGCCCTTTCTGACACTTTTTGTTTACATGAAAACATTTTTTTTTTTTGCAAGAAAATCATGTTGAACCCCCAAACATTATATATTTTTTTTTTAAAAAGGCCCTACAGATTAAAATGGTGGGTGTTGCATTTTTTTTTCCACACAGTATTTGCGCAGCGATTTTTCAAATGCATTTTTTGGAGAAAAAATACACTTTTTTTAATTTTAATGCACTAAAACACACTATATTGCCCAAATGTTTGATGAAATAAAAAAGATGATCTTAGGCCGAGTACATAGATACCAAACACGACATGCTTTAAAATTTCGCACAAACGCGCATTGGCGACAAACTACATACATTTTTAAAAGCCTTTAAAAGCCTTTACAGGTTACCACGTTAGATTTACAGAGGAAGTCTACTGCTAAAATGACTGCCCTCGATCTGACCTTCGCGGTGATACCTCACATGCATGGTCCAATTGCTGTTTACATATGACGCCAGACCGACGCTTGCGTTCGCCATTGCGCAAGAGCAGGGCAGGACAGGGGTGCTTTTTTTTTTTATAATTAATTTTGCTTTTTTATTTATTTTTTTAAACTGTTCCTTCCATATTTATTTTTTTTATAATTTTTATTGTTATCTCAGGGGATGTAAATATCCCCTATGATAGCAATAAGTAGTGACAGGTACTCTTTTTTTGAAAAAACTGGGGTCTATTAGACCCTAGATCTTTCCTCTTCCCTCAAAGCATCTGACTACACCAAGATCGGTGTGATAAAATGCTTTCCCAATTTCCCAATGGTGCTTTTTATATCCGGGGGGGGCATTCCCTCCCACTGCTTGTAAAAGCAGTCCAGAGGCTAATTAGCCACTAGGATTGCTTTTACATGAAAGCCGGCTGCTGGCTGAAAAAAATGATACCAAGATGATACCTAAACCCGCAGGCATCAATCTGGTATAACCATTCAAAGTCCAGCAACATACAAGTACGTTGCTGGTCCTTGTTGGACATGTATTGTAATCTTTTTTTTCATGCAGCCTGTTGGCTGAAAGAAAAAAAGAGATTGATCGGTGGGTATGCCCACTATTAGAATACCTCCCTTCATTCACCCACTTCTAATGATGGGCATACATGCACCATTTATATATGCCGAAGCATGGGGGCATCCTCCCGCAAAAGTTATGCCGCACACACATGGTCGGACTTTTCCACGGGCAAGCCTCCGTCGGAATTTCGACCATATGTACGCGGCATTAGGAGCAAAATCGCTCCTCCGCCCCTGCTGCCCCAATGCTTTGGCATATATGCTTTTTTTTTTAACTGTGGTGGTGAGTTCACCTCCTACAGCACTGGAGTCGCAGGGATCAGGCCTGTCTCTGCGAACGCTGCAGTTATGTGTGTTGTGTTTTGTAAGTGACAGTGATCGATCGATACTGCACTTGGGTGGCCTGGGCTGGACGGAGGGGCAAAACGCAGGTGCTAGCAGGAATCTGGGCTGATCCCGCTAACACTGCGTTTTTGGGAACCCTAAATTGCTGGGGACGCTAGTATAGATCTGATCAGATCAGATATTGATCTGTTCAGATACTATACCACTAAGGGAGGTGTATGCTTCACGCATGGGTGTTAGCGTTACTGGCACTAACCTGATGCTGCCTGGGGCGACGCAGACCCTCTCTGACGCTAAAACCTAATTGATATCACCCGCCGGGCGATCAGGGGGTTAAACCTTTATTGGGTTATATACGGCGGGTGCCCTGACACTATAAAAAGCAAACTAACTAACCAGCGTCACCCGTAACACTTATATGGTGATCACTGGTGAAAGGGTTAACTAGGGGCAATCAGGGGGTTAAACCTTTATTAGGTAATATATGAGGGTACCCGACGCTATAAAAACCTGTGGCGAACCTAAAAAAAATAACTGGCTACCTATCGGCATCACCGACACTAAGACAGCGATCAGAAAAACGATCGCTTAGTGACACTGGCAAAAGGGGGTGAAAGGGTTACCCGGGGGGTCGATCAAGGGGTTAAACCTTTATTAGGTAATATATGGGGGTACCCGACGCTATAAAAACCTGCGGCGAACCTAAAAAAAATAACTGGCTACCTATCGGCATCACCGACACTAAGACAGCGATCAGAAAAACGATCGCTTAGTGACAGCGGTGCTAGGGGGTGAAAGGGTTACCCTGGGGGGGCGATCAAGGGGTTAAACCTTTATTGGGTAATATATGGGGGTACCCGACGCTAAAAAAACCTGCGGCGAACCTAAAAAAAATAACTGGCTACCTATCGGCATCACCGACACTAAGACAGCGATCAGAAAAACGATTGCTTAGTGACACTGGCAAAATGGGGTGAAAGGGTTACCTGGGGGGGCGATCAAGGGGTTAAACCTTTATTAGGTAATATATGGGGGTACCTGACGCTATAAAAACCTGTGGCAAACCTAAAAAAAATAACTGGCTACCTATCGGCATCACCGACACTAAGACAGCGATCAGAAAAACGATCGCTTAGTGACAGCGGTGCTAGGGGGTGAAAGGGTTACCCTGGGGGGGCGATCAAGGGGTTAAACCTTTATTAGGTAATATATGGGGGTACCCAACGCTATAAAAACCTGCGGCAAACCTAAAAAAAATAACTGGCTACCTATCGGCATCACCGACACTAAGACAGCGATCAGAAAAACGATTGCTTAGTGACATGGGTGAAAGGGTTACCTGGGGGGGCGATCAAGGGGTTAAACCTTTATTAGGTAATATATGGGGGTACCCGACGCTATAAAAACCTGCGGCGAACCTAAAAAAAATAACTGGCTACCTATCGGCATCACCGACACTAAAACATCGATCAGAAAAACGATTGCTTAGTGACGGCGGTGCTAGGGGGTGAAATGGTTACCTGGGGGCGATCAAGGGGTTAAACCTTTATTAGGGGGGTTTAGGGGGCTACACTGGACCTAAAACTAACTGCCCTGACACTTTTACAGTCAGTAAATAAATGGTCACTGCAATCAGTGACACTGTGACTGGGGGCTGGGGGGTGATCTGGGGGGTGATCTGCCGGTGTCTGGGGGGGCCTGGGGGGGGGCGATTTATGTACCTATGTGTGCTGGTGTTAGTGTAGTGTTTGTGCACTAACCTCTGTGTCTTCTCTCATGCGGCGCTCGGTATATGTGAGCGCCGCATGAGGAATGACATCACTTCCTCCTGCCTGTGTAAACATTACACAGGCAGAGGAAGCATTTGATTCACCGGGAGCGATCGCGAGGGGGTGGCCAGAATCGAATGGCGGCCCCCTCATCACGGGTCACTCCCGAAGCGATCCCGGCCGCTCACTGTACCGGAAGGGGGTCCGATTGGACCCCCCACCCATACGAAGGCAGGCACGTACAGGTACGTGATTGTGCCTGTCCGTGCCATTCTGCCGACGTATATTTACAGTGGGCCGTCGTTAAGTGGTTAAAGTCCCTTATGGGCATGCGCCGTTCCGAAGCCGGCCGAGCTCAGGGAAACTTGTTCACGCTCGGGCGGCACACGCGCACTAACGTGATGGTGCCGCTGGCGCCATTTTTGAATAGACCACAGCGGCTGGTGCAAGCCGTGCGACTCCTGCAGTGAATGCCATGCACTCATCATAGGTGGAGGAGCGAGCAGAGCACTGACAGGGGTGAGGAGGACAGACTCGAGGTGAGTGAAACTGGGGGGATATGAGGGGACAGCGAGTGAGCCTGGAGTCCTGGACATTGATTATTGGGAGCGTGAAGCCGTGCCATACAGGGGACACAGAGACTGATGTGCTCTGTCCACCATATTACTTCTCGAAATCATCAGTGTGCTGTGTCCTCCTCTGGCTCCTGTGCCCCTTTCACCTCTCCACAGGTCAGGGTAGCACAGTGCTGCCCTGACCTGTGCATAGGTGAAAGGGGCACAGGAGGAGAACACAGCACACTGATGATGTAGAGAAGTAATATGGTGGTGGACAGAGGAGGAGGCTACTTTGAGGGGGTGAGGAAGGCACCATCATGTCCGCAGCCTGTCTCCACCGGCACCTCCTGTAGTATGTCCACAGTCTCTGTCCACCTCCTGTAGTATGTCCACAGTCTCTGTCCACCTCCTGTAGTATGTCCGCAGCCTCTGTCCACCTCCTGTAGTATGTCTGCAGTCTCTGTCCACTTCCTGTATTGTGCCCGCAGCCTCTCACCATCTCTTGTCCTTTATCATGTCTGCAGTCTCTGAGGGGATCCTAGAAAGGAGTCAAGAAGGGGAGTGCCGCCGGGATGGGGGTTATGGCCCGGGAAGAAACAGACATGTGGACTGGGGAGAGGAGATCAGAGCCACCAAGCTAGAGCCGTCTGACTGAGCCCCACACTGTGCACCTGAGAGGAGGTCGGTGACAGTGCCGCCAGGCCATTCTGAGGGGGGGGGGTCACTGATGTAAGGAGGTGAGTGAATACAATAATGTAAGGGGGTACTGATATAAAGGTTTCCCCCTTATATTAGTACTCCCCCCTTACCTTAGTGTATTCACTCTGTGGAAGGTGGTCTCTTTTCACCAAAGCCCCCCCTCCACATCAGAGTTCCCCCTTAAATCATGATCTGCAGCGTTCTCCTTTACATAAAAGTTCACGTGCACTGTAAGGGGGCATCCTGCAGACTCTGATGTAAGAGGGAACTCTGTGCTGGCTGGGTTATAGTAACCTAACCTTCATGTAAATTGAGAAATATGTTTTTTTACTTTTGTTTATCTTAAACACATTGATAATAGCATTAGCTGTGTGTTTATAGTTCAAATATTGATATTTGCACTGTTTATCAATAAAAACAGTAATTTCAGGTACTTTTTAGCAGTGGCAGTAAAAAATGTGGCTCTGCCAGTAATTTTCATGATTGTTGCGAGTAAAAAATTGGTGCCGTTCAGAAATTTTGGCATCTTGCCAGTAAATTTCACTTCAGGGGGTTGGCAACACTGCTACAGTAGTTAAAATGTGTAAAATAGAATTAGTTGGTTGGTGAAAATTACAGTTGAAGTATTTTACATTGTGCATTTTTTCCACATTTGTTAAAATAGTTAAATTGGATTTCCACCCAAAAGTGGAAGCTCCATTTATCAGGCTCCTCCCCCCCTCCGGTGCCACATTTGCCACCTTTCAGTGGCGAGAGGGGAACAGCGGCTGGATGACTCGGAAGTTCGACCCCCTCCTCCTTCCCCCGCCAACAAGCCTTTCAGAAAGAGCACTGCCGTGTTCCCTTACTATGAATGGTGGTAAAAGCACCCGAGAGCCGATGGAAACATCGGCTGGGATCCCAACATCGCTGGATTCCAGGACAGGTAAGTGTCCTAATAATAAAAGTCAGCAGCTATAGTCATTCATGATTCAAAATAAATGATGTGTTGGGATTTTAGGTGACCAAGTTCAGGTTCTCAAAGCTTTTATCAGGTTCAATCATTTGACTGAATATATCAAGCATATGAATAAGTACTTACCATAGACATTGAGTGTTACTATTTGAGTAACATTTCCTGCTATGTTTGTAGCTACACAAGTATATGTTCCAGCGTCAGTAACCCTAACGTCTAATATCCTAATTGAGCCAGTTGGTAGAATAGTGTGCCTGCAATAAAAAACATAAAAAAGGTTTAAGTATGGACAAAAAATTAAGCTTAGTAGTCTCATCTATACTAAGTGAGTGTCTATAGATTATAATAAGGAAAACAAATTGAAAGGTTTTTATAAAATCTCTTGTATCAGTTGCTTTTCTTTTCTCTCTTTTTTTTTAAATGGTTTACATTTTTTAACAGTTTTCAATCTCTGGAATGGTGTTTAAATGTTGAGAAAGCAGATCGTATATAGCTAGGTTTAAGCTGGGAATATATGGCTCGAATTTCGGATGATTAGTACTAATTAGGCTGAAATTCAACTGTGGGTGGCCCTGCAAACACCATATGATTGAACTAAAGTCAATTGGAAAATTACCACCCAGACAGTGACTGCATCCTTTCAGATGCAATCACTATTCAACAGAGCAATTGTATGCAGGCAGCCGTGGGTGCTAATACCAAGGAAGGGAGATTTTTTTTTTCTCTGTCTCTTGGAGGTTGAATGGCCAAGTTCCAAACCATCTATGCTTATCTTGAGACTACATGTTATGAGGGGTGCATGTCACTGTCAGGAGGAAAAATACCCATGACTACTTCCAAACCTTCTTTCTTTCCTTCCTAATAGCAAGGAAGGGGGGGTCAAATAGTTTTTTCTCTGTCTCTTGTAGGTTGAATGGCTAAAATTCAAACCATCTATGCTTAGCTTGAGACTATATGTTATGAGGGGTGCATGTCATGAGGAAAAATACCCATGACTACTTCCAACCCATCTTTCCTTGCAGAATGCATTTATTATGGTAGCCCGCCTAAATCTCCAGCTCATTATGAACAAAGTCACTGCTACAAGCCTAACTCCAACTAAATCAGGACTTGTTTGCTGATTGTTCGTTCCTGGATTGCTATTCCTCCCATAGCCAAACTATAAGAAGAATCTTGTAGAGACGTAGTGAGTAAAGGTCAGAGGTGTTTCCACTCATGAGATTCCCTTTTGCCAAGAAGGCTGCTGTTACTTACTTTTGCTAGCTAACCTGTGCTATTTCCTGGAATTCTTGTGTAGCGGGGTGTTCAATTTAGGGGAAGTGTCTGAGTGGTAACCAGGCTCAGACACATTGAATTGATAGGATTCATGGACCATTTTTGTTCTCAGGGGTTAATGCTGGTGATGTGTTGCCTGTGCCATTCTGGGCCAGGGTTAAACCGCTGGTGCAGTGCTGTGCCTTTTGCGTCCCCTCTCGGCAGCCGTACAGTGGGGCGGGGAACCTGATGTGCATGCTGGGAGAGGACATAAAAGGGGCAGACATCTTCTGAGAAGGGGTCTTCGTCCGTCCACACACAGGCACCTTCAGCCTGGGTGTGTGGGAGTGGGATTCGTCATCTCCGGGTGCCCTAGGCCCGGAGGCCTTGTTCCGGTTCCACCTCAGGCACCTTTAGCCTGGGGTGAGGTACTACCTCACTGCTTCTGTTTGCCTGGGCATGGAGGTCCAGGAGTTGCCGTAACGGCCTGAAGCCCAGCAGCCTTCGGCTGGGGTCCGCAAGGCATCGAGGAGTCCAGGGTGCTGCCCTGTGAGGGGACCTACACCCTAATAGAAGGGAGGACCTGTTCCGAAGGACCGGTGCTGTGGACACGGTGAAGGAAGGGGTCTGTTGACTCTCTGGGGGGGTGTCTTCTCCCTAAAAGGGGCTATGTCCTAGGAAGGAAGTCAATATTCACCAGGTCAGTGGCAGTGAACCTATTCACCAGGTCAGTGGCAGCGACCCTATTCACCCGGTCAGTGGCAGTGACCCTGTTTGCCAGGTCAGTGGAAGTGACCTTATCCACCAGGTCTGTGGCAGAGACTAACCTCATGGTCTGTGGCAGAGACCATGCGCCAAAACTGTTTGAGAATCTGAACAGTTCTAGAGTTTGAGCTACGTTTGTGCCTGGACCTCCTCCACACCTTAAAGCTGTCCTGTGCCTTTACTCCAACCTTTCGTCTATCCAAGAGAATATGTGTTGTGCACGTGAAAAATAAAGATTGAGTTGGACTTTCAGCTGGTGTGGACATTTACGTTCCTGGGGAAATCAAGGACTTGCATCTACACACTGTAGAGGTGAAAATCATTCTCAGGAGGACTTTATGCCCCGGCTGCAGACAAGGCCCAAAAACAACACCGCCTAACCTCTTAACACAGGAGGGTACGGGCTGGTGGTGCGGTGTGCCCCTTTCTCCTGAGAGGAGCCGAAACAGACAAGGAGAAGGGGCTGTGTGCGCTACACTTTTTAAACGTACTAAAGCTTACCCTTTAAACTGAAAGACTATCAAGAAATAACAGTGAAATTATCTTACCTCTGAGAAAAAGGTGAAATTAGTTGTGTCTCTTTGGCCCAAGTAATAAATGGTGGAGGAACACTTTTGACCTCACAAGGAAGCACCACATCATCACTCACTTTTGCTGATATCTCAATTTGACCTTTAAAGCCATCCTGAAGACTCGATGATCCTGTATTTAGGATTCTAGGCTTTACTGAAAATAAAAACAATATATCTTTTAATACATTCTGCAAACTAAACTTGTCAAGTGAATTGCCTTTTTGACATATGAGCAAAATCCCTGCTGTCACAGTCCTTACAAATACCGTATTTATCGGTGTATAACACGCACTTTTTTCCCCTTAAAATCAGGGGAAAATCGTGGGTGCGTGTTATACGCCGATCCCCCACTGAAACGAGCGAGCGGAGCCAAGATACACAAAGCCGAAGTACACTCGGCTTTACTCGGCTCCTCTCGCAGTCCCGCCCATCTCCACTGACTGCGCCGCTGACATACAGAAAGCCGAGTGTACTTCGGCTAGTCTCGGCTCCTCTCGCAGTCCCGCCCCTGACTGTGAGCAGAGCCGAGTCTAGCCGAAGTACACTCGGCTTTCTCTATGTCAGCGGCGCCGCTGACATACAGAAAGCCGAGTGTACTTCGGCTAGTCTCGGCTCCTCTCGCAGTCCCGCCCTGACTGTGAGCAGAGCCGAGTCTAGCCGAAGTACACATTCGGCTTTCTGTATGTATGTAAGTGAGAGGTTGAGAAATTATTTTGGCAGTGTAAGGGGACCAGAGTCTCCAGAACAGGTATCTCGATTGAGGACAGGTGTATTTACAGCACAAAGGCTTCTGTCTGGAACTAATGCTGCTTAGAGTGATTGAAGCAGACGCCAATTTTAAATACCGGTAATGTAAAGAGACTGGCAAGGCTGCAAAAGCACTGGGCAATGCAGCAAAGGCACTGGGCAAGGCTGCAGATGGACACTGGGCAAGGCTGCAATGATGGACAAGGCTGCATTTAAATGTAAGTTTTTTTCCTTAACCACTTAAGTCCCGGACCATTTGGTAGCTAAAGGACCAGAGGTGATTTCAGAATTTTGTACTGCGCTGCTTTAACTGTAAATTTTGCAGACATGCAATGTTGTACCCAAACGAAATTTGCGTCCTTTTCTTCCCACAAATAGAGCTTTCTTTTAATGGTATTTGATTGCCTCTGCGATTTTTATTTTTTGCGATATAAACGGAAAAAGACCGAATTTTTTTTAAAAAAATGATATTTTCTACTTTTTGTTATAAGAAAAATCAAATAAACTAAATTTTAGTCATACATTTAAGCCAAAATGTATTCAGCCACATGTCTTTAGTAAAAAAAATGTCAATAAGCGTATATTTATTGGTTTGCGCAAAAGTTATAGCGTTTACAAACTAGGGTACATTTTCTGGAATTTACACAGCTTTAAATTTATGACTGCCTATCTCATTTCTTGAGGTGCTAAAATGGCAGGGCAGTACAAACCCCCCCCCCCCCCAAATGACCCCATTTTGGAAAGTAGACACCCCAAGGAAATTGCTGAGAGGCATGTTAAGCCCATTGAATATTTTTTTTTTGTCCCAAGTGATTGAATAATGACAAAAAAAAATAAAAAAAATTACAAAAAGTTGTCACTAAATGATATATTGCTCACACATGCCATGGTTATATGTGGAATTGCACCCCAAAATACATTCTGCTGCTTCTCCTGAGTATGGGGATACCACATGTGTGGGACTTTTTAGGAGCCTAGCCACGTCCGGGACCCCGGAAACCAAGCACCGCCTTCAGGATTTCTAAGGGCGCAAATTTTTGATTTTACTCCTCACTACCTATCACAGTTGCGAAGGCCATAAAATGCCAAAATAGCACAAAACCCCCCCAAATCACCCCATTTTGGAAAGTAGACACCCCAAGCTATTTACTGAGAGGCATGTTCAGTCCATGGAATATTTTATATTTTGCCACAAGTTGCGGGAATATGACAAACTTTTTTTTTTTTGCACAAAGTTGTCACTAAATGATATATTGCTCACACATGCCATGGGCATATGTGAAATTACACCCCAAAATACATTCTTCTGCTTCTCCTGAGTATGGGGATACCACATGTGTGGGACTTTTTGGGAGCCTAGCCGCGTACGGGACCCCAAAAACCAAGCACCGCCTTCAAGGTTTCTAAGGGCATACATTTTTGATTTCACTCCTCACTACCTATCACAGTTTTGAAGGCCATAAAATGCCCAGATGGCACAAAACCCCCCCAAATGACCCCATTTTGGAAATTAGACACCCCAAGCTATTTGCTGAGAGGCATGGTGAGTATTTTACAGCTCTCATTTGTTTTTGAAAATGAAGAAAGACATTTTTTTTTATTTTTTTTTATTTTCAAAACTTTGTGACAAAAAGCGAGATCTGCAAAATACTCAACATACCTCTCAGCAAATAGCTTGGGGTATCTACTTTCCAAAATGGGGTCATTTGGGGGGGTTTTGTGCCATCTGGGCATTCCATGGCCTCCGAAACTGTGATAGGCAGTGAGGAGTGAAATCAAAAATTTACACCCATAGAAATCCTGAAGGCGGTGCTTGGTTTTCGGGGTCCTGTACGCGGCTAGGCTCCCAAAATGTCTCACACATGTGGTATCCCCGTACTCAGGAGAAGAAACAGAATGTATTTTGGGGTGCAATTCCACATATAACCATGGCATGTTTGAGCAATATATAATTTAGTGACAACTTTTTGTACATTTTTTTTTTCTTTTTGTCATTATTCAATCACTTGGGACAAAAAAAAAATATTCAATGGGCTCAACATGCCTCTCAGCAAATAGCTTGAGGTGTCTACTTTCCAAAATGGGGTCATTTGGGGGGGTTTTGAACTGTCCTGGCATTTTATGCACAACATTAGGAAGCTTATGTCACACATCATCCACTCTTCTAACCACTTGAAGACAAAGCCCTTTCTGACACTTTTTGTTTACATGAAAAAAAAAATTTTTTGCAAGAAAATTATGTTGAACCCCCAAACATTATATATTTTTTTAAAGCAAAGGCCCTACAGATTAAAATAGTGGGTGTTGCATTTTTTTTTCCACACAGTATTTGCGCAGCGATTTTTCAAACGCATTTTTGGGGGGAAAAACAGTTTTTTTTATTTTTAATGCACTAAAAAACACTATATTGCCCAAATGTTTGATGAAATAAAAATGATGATCATAGGCCGAGTACATGGATACCAAACACGACATGCTTTAAAATTGCGCACAAACGCGCAGCTGCGACAAACTACATTCATTTTTAAAAGCATTTAAAAGCCTTTACAGGTTACCACGTTAGATTTACAGAGGAGGTCTACTGCTAAAATTACTGCCCTCGATCTGACCTTCGCGGTGATACCTCACATGCATGATGCAATTGCTGTTTACATATGACGCTAGACCGACGCTTGCGTTCGCCTTTGCGCAAGAGCAGGGGGGGACAGCGGTGCTTTTTTTTAATTTATTTTTTTATTATTTATTTTGCTTTTTTATTTTATTTTTAAACTGTTCCTTCCATATTTTTATTTTTTTTACCATTTTTATTGTTATCTCAGGGAATGTAAATATCCCCTATGATAGCAATAAGTAGTGACAGGTACTCTTTTTTTAAAAAAAATTGGGGGGTTAGACCCTAGATCTTTCCTCTGCCCTCAAAGCATCTGACCACACCAAGATCGGTGTGATAAAATGCTTTCCCAATTTCCCAATGGCGCTGTTTATATCCGGGGGGGACATTCCCTCCCACTGCTTGTAAAAGCAGTCTAGAGGCTAATTATCTGCTAGAATTGCTTTTACATGAAAGCCGGCTGCTGGCTGAAAAGAATGATACCAAGATGATACCTAAACCTGCAGGCATCATTCTGGTATAAACATTCAAAGTCCAGCAACATACCAGTACGTTGCTGGTCCTTGTTGGACATGTATTGTAATCTTTTTTTTCATGCAGCCTGTTGGCTGAACGAAAAAAAGAGATTGATTGGTGGGTAAGCCCACCATTAGAATACCTCCCTTCATCCACCCACTTCTAATGATGGGCATACATGCACCATTTATATATGCCGAAGCATGGGGGCATCCTCCCGCAAAAAAGTTATGCCGCGTACACACGGTCCGACTTTTCCACGGGCAAGCCTTCGTCGGAATTTCGACCGTATGTACGCGGCATAAAAGGTTATGCCGCGTACACACGGTCGGACTTTTCCACGGGCAAGCCTCCGTCGGAATTTCGACCGTATATACGTGGCATTAGGAGCAAAATCGCTCCTCCGCCCCTGCTGCCCCCATGCTTCGGCATATATGCTCTTTTTTTTAACTGTGGTGGTGAAATCACCTCCTACAGCGTTGGAGTCACGGCTTTATGTATCGTGGGAGCAAATGCTGTTGCTGTCAAGATAAATAGATCCGCGCTGCAACTGAATGGCGTACCTGCTAAGCAAATGGTGGTTAACATTAAAAAAAGTAACATTACAGTACAACAGTAAAGCCCCGTACACACGATCGGTTTAACTGATGAAAACCGTCCGATGGATGGTTTTCATCAGACAAACCAATCGTGTATGATACCCATCGGTCTTTTTTCCATCGGATGGAAAAAATAGAACTTGTTTTAAATTTTTCCGATGGATAAAAAAACCGATGGGAATTTCCGATCGTCTATGGGCAAGTCCATCGGTTAAAAAACCCACGCATGCTCAGAATCAAGTCGACGCATGCTTAGAAGCATTAAACTTCATTTTTCTCAGCTCATCGGAGTGTTTTACGTCACCGCGTTTGGAACGGTCGGTTTTTTGACTGATGGTGTGTGGCCAAGACTGATGAAAAACAGTTTCATCGGATTTCCGATGGTCAAATCCATCAGACGAAAATCCATAGGTTATCCGATCGTGTGTACAGGGCTTTAGACCTTACCATACCATACCTGCAAAGCAAATACCAAAACAAAACCTAGTAAAAAAAAAAAAAAAATTTTATACGCAACCTGTGCCTAAAATATATATATGCCGAAGCATGGGGGCATCCTCCCGCAAAAAAGTTATGCCGCGTACACATGGTCGGACTTTTCCACGGGCAAGCCTTCGTCGGAGTTTCGACCGTATGTACGCGGCATTAGGAGCAAAATCGCTCCTCCGCCCCTGCTGCCCCCATGCTTCGGCATATATGCTCTTTTTTTTAACTGTGGTGGTGAAATCACCTCCTACAGCGTTGGAGTCACGGCTTTATGTATAGTGGGAGCAAACGCTGTTGCTGTCAAGATAAATAGATCCGCGCTGCAACTGAATGGCGTACCTGCTAAGCAAATGGTGGTTAACATTAAAACAAAGTAACATTACAGTACAACAGTAAAGCCCCGTACACACGATCGGTTTAACTGATGAAAACCGTCCGATGGATGGTTTTCATCAGACAAACTGATCGTGTATGGTACCCATCGGTCTTTTTTCCATCGGATGGAAAAAATAGAACTTGTTTTAAATTTTTCCGATGGATAAAAAACCGATGGGAATTTCCGATCGTCTATGGGCAAGTCCATCGGTTAAAAAACCCACGCATGCTCAGAATCAAGTCGACGCATGCTCAGAAGCATTAAACTTCATTTTTCTCGGCTCATCGGAGTGTTTTACGTCACCGCGTTTGGAACGGTCGGTTTTTTGACTGATGGTGTGTGGCCAAGACTGATGAAAAACAGTTTCATTGGATTTCCGATCGTCAAATCCATCAGGCGAAAATCCATAGGTTATCCGATCGTGTGTACAGGGCTTTAGACCTTACCATACCATACCTGCAAAGCAAATACCAAAACAAAACCTAGTAAAAAATAAAAACATTTTTTAACGCAACCTGTGCCTAAAATATATATATGCTGAAGCATGGGGGCATCCTCCAGCAAAAAAGTTATGCCGCGTACACATGGTCGGACTTTTCCACGGGCAAGCCTCCGTCGGAATTTCGACCGTATATACGCGGCATTAGGAGCAAAATCGCTCCTCCGCCCCTGCTGCCCCCATGCTTCGGCATATATGCTCTTTTTTTTTTACCTGTGGTGGTGAAATCACCTCCTACAGCACTGGAGTCACGGCTTTATGTATCGTGGGAGCAAACGCTGTTGCTGTCAAGATAAATAATTCCGCGCTGCAGCTGAATGGCGCACCTGAAAAGAAATAATTACATACCTGAAAAGCAAGCATGATAAAACATTGCAGAATAGAATACAGTAAAAAAGAGCAGAACAATAGAGAGAAAATAGAGAGAGAGAGAGAACAATAAAACGACAACTATTTTTGGTTTTTTTATTTTATATTTTTTTTGTGTTTTGTTTTTTACGTTTTTTTTTTCTTTTTTACACTTTTTTTTGTAACTTTAACAACTGTAATGGTTCGGGTCTCTCAAAATGTAATGGCATCTTGGGAGACCCTGTGTAAGTGTGTCCTAGTCTGTGAAATGCTGTACCCTACGCTAAAACTTCACTTTTGAGTGGTAGCGTTCAAAACATTCACCAAGGCAAAGACCAGGTTTGTCAGGACAGAGTGGACAAAAAACACGGGTGTCACGCCTAAATCTGCGCTTGCTACAGACACAACATCTTTTTTCGGGGGTTCGTTGGGTAGGGGTACCCGGGAGGGCATACGGATAATGCCTCTCATGCAGCCGGCTTACTGCATTTGGTTGGGAATGGTGAGGTGCAGAACCGCCTGGATACAGGAGTTCTGTGACTATCTCATTCTGGAATTTTAGAAGAGAAGAGATAACGTCCCGCCTGAAGCTCTGTATACCACATGAGCGTTCAGCAAAGCCAATTTGAATAAGGATAGATACACTTTTTTGTACCAGCGGTCCACCCCTCCCATATTTTGGTTATATTCGTGGACACAGAGGGGTTTCTCCACAACACCAGTCGCCGTCCGAATTTGGACTGTCGTGTCTGCATGAAGGGAGGTAAGAAGGAAAAATAGGATTTTTATAACAGCTTACCTGTAAAATCCTTTTCTTGGAGTACATCACGGGACACAGAGCGACATAGTCATTACTAATGGGTTATATAGATACCGTCAGGTGCTGGCACTGGCAACTTCCAAAACCGGAAGTACCCTCCCCTATATAAGCCCCTCCCATCCGGGAGCACCTCAGTTTTGTAGCAAAGCAATAAGTGTCCCTAAAGAGGGGCGGGAGCTCTGTGTCCCGTGATGTACTCCAAGAAAAGGATTTTACAGGTAAGCTGTTATAAAAATCCTATTTTCTTTCTCGTACATCACGGGACACAGAGCGACATAGTCATTACTAATGGGATGTCCTAAAGCAATGCCAAATGAGGGGGGGGATACACCATATATAAGCTGAGCGCTATCAGACATGAGGATCTTTTGCGGCCTGCAACACACTGCGCCCAAAGGCGACATCCTCCTGACTTCTAACGTCCACCTGGTAGAACCTAGTAAACGTGTGTACCGAAGACCATGTTGCGGCCTTACAGATTTGAGCCAGGGAGGCCTGGTGATGCACTGCCCATGAAGTTCCAACTGCTCTCGTGGAGTGCGCCCTAACTTTGAACGGAGGCGGTCTACTTCTCAAGCCATAGGCTTGTATTATGACCTGTCGAATCCACTTGGCTAAAGTAGATTTTGACGCTGCCTGACCCTTTCTGGGGCCTTCCGGCAGAATAAACAAAGTATCCGTTCTGCGAATCTGAGCAGTGGCTTTTAGATAAGCTTTAACTGCTCTTACTACATCCAAAGAATGCAATAACTTTTCCTCTACCGAAGTAGGTTTGGGGAAAAAAGAAGGAAGAACCACATCTTGGTTCAAATGAAAACTCGATACCACCTTAGGAAGAAAGGCTGGATGAGGACGTAACACTACTCTGTCCTTATGGATAACCAGATATGGCTCCTTACAGGACATAGCTGCTAATTCCGATACTCTTTTAGCCGAACAAATGGCTACTAGAAAAATCAATTTCCTGGTGAGAAGCACCAAGGAAATATGCTGTAATGGTTCAAATGGTTGTTTCTGTAGAACCGACAGAACCAAGTTTAGATCCCATGGACATATGGGAATATTAACCGGAGGACTAATACGCATCACTCCTTGTATAAAGGCTTTGACTAGTGAATGCGAAGCCAAGGGCCTTTGAAAAAATATTGACAAGGCCGAAATCTGACCCTTGATAGTACTCAAGGCAAGCTTCCTATCTACAGCCCATTGTAGCAAGTCCAGAATCCTACCTATTACGTATTTACGTGGATGCCATTTCCTGGCCTCACACCAGGCGATGTACGCCTTCCAGATTCTATAGTAGATCTGCCTGGATACCGGTTTCCTGGCATTGATCATGGTAGACACCACAGCATTAGAGAGCCCTCTCTTTTTTAGAATGTGGGCTTCAATAGCCAGGCCGTCAAACCTAGGGCTGGTAAGGAAGGGTGGTATATCGGTCCCTGCGAAAGCAGGTCCGGACGATGTGGGAGGGTCCAAGGACTCCCCACAGACATTTTTACAATCTCCGCGTACCATGCTCTTCGGGGCCACGCTGGAGCCACCAGAATCACTGGTTTCTTTTTTACCCTGATTCTGCGGAGTAATCGAGGTAACAATTGTGGCGGTGGGAATGCATATATCAGCTTGAACTGATCCCAAGGGAACACTAGGGCATCCGAGCCGCAAGCTAGGGGATCCCTTGTCCAAGAGACAAACCTGTCCACCTTTGCGTTGAATCTGGATGCTAGCAGATCTACATCCGGTGTTCCCCACCGCTGACATATTGTCCGGAAAACCTCGGGATGAAGGGACCATTCCCCTGGGCATAATTGTTGGCGACTTAGAAAGTCCGCCTTCCAATTCTCCACCCCTGGAATGAATACCGCAGATATGGCTGGGACATATCTTTCTGCCCATCTCAGGATGTAATTTACCTCCCTTTGGGCTGCACGACTCCTGGTGCCCCCCTGACGATTGATATATGCCACTGCTGTGGCATTGTCTGACTGAACTCTGACAGGGGACCCTTGGAGTTTGGATGTCCATGCTACTAGGGCATACCGGGCTGCTCGTATCTCTAAGAGATTGATGGGCAGGGCCTTTTCTGTATCCGACCATCTGCCCTGGAGAGACCATTGCTCCAGTACTGCTCCCCAGCCTACAAGGCTGGCATCTGTAGTGACCACCTTCCAGGAAATCGGACTGAAGGATTTCCCTCTTTCCAGATTCTGGGGAACCAACCACCAGCGGAGGCTCCTGCGAACGGAAGGGGACAAGGACATTGGTAAGTCTAGGGCCTGAACTTTTTTGTTCCAGGCTGACAGTATGGCCCTTTGCAACTTCCTTGAATGGAATTGACCGTAGGGTACTGCTTCGAATGATGCCACCATCTTTCCCAGCAGCCTCATGCACAGGCGTATGGATGGCTGTCTTTTTGAGCCCACTAAGTGGATCAAATCTCTCAAAGACGACCCCTTTTCTTGAGGCAAGAAAAATTTTCTCTGGTCTGAATCCAGCCTTAGCCCCAAGTATTCCAGACTTTTGACTGGCTTTAGGGCTGACTTGTCTCGGTTGATAATCCAACCGTGATATTCCAGATACTTGATTGTCTCGTGAACAACCACTTCTAGTTTTTCCACTGAGTGGTCTATCAGCAACAAGTCGTCTAGATATGCCATTATCGTTACACCTCGTGTTCTTAGATTGGCCAATAATGGGGCCAAAATTTTTGTGAACACTCTTGGTGCTGTGGCCAGACCGAAGGGTAAGGCTCTGAACTGAAAATGGCGGCCTTCTACCGCAAAGCGTATACATTTTTGGTGGGCTGGAAAGATGGGAATGTGCAAATAAGCATCCTTGATGTCGATCGAGGCTAACCATTCCTCCCCTTGTAGGGCAGTGGCTACCGATCGGATCGACTCCATCCGGAAAGTCCTGATATGCAGGAATTTGTTTAGCCCTTTTAGATTTAGTATGGGCCTCACGTCCCCGTTTGGCTTCGGAACTGTAAAGAGGTTTGAGTAAAACCCGAACCCCCACTCTTCCAGGGGAACCTCTATAATTACTGCTTGAAGCAATAATTGTTCTAGTGCCAACAGGAGGGATCCTCTCTTCTGGGGATCCCTTGGCACGTTTGACCTTATAAAGCGGGAAGAAGGGGAGTTTTTTAACTTCAATTTGTATCCCAGATTTACTGCGGAGAGCACCCATCTGTCTCGGATCGTGTCCCGCCAGGTCTCTGTGAACAACTGAAGTCTTCCCCCCACCCGATTGGGTGGGGGCAACCCTTCATGCATTTGACTTTGGGGGAGGTTTTGTACCTCTCCTGCTCCAGGGCTTTTTGTTACCCTGCAACTGTCCCTGATTTCTACCTCCGGGATTTGACTGAGGAGGCCGTCGGAACTGCTTCACAGCCGATGTCCTAGGGACTGGAGAAGCCGGCCTCTTAAAAGAGGGACCTCTAACTCTATTTTTAACCGGCAAAAGTGTACTTTTACCGCTGGAAATTCTCTGGATATACTTGTCCAGGTCTTCCCCGAATAAGCGCTCCCCATGAAATGGGAAGCTAACCAGCAATTTTTTACAGGGAGCTTCAGCAGACCAGTTTTTGAGCCATAGAAGCCTGCGCATATGTACTACAGACAGCGTAAGGCGGGAGGCCTGATGGATTGAATCCTTTATAGCGTCCACCGCAAAGCATAAGGCTCTAGGTAGATCAGCTAGGGCAAGAGCCTGCTGATCCGGCAAGTCCCTTAAGACCTGTTTCAACTGATCCTTCACTGCTTGGCAGACCCCAATAGCTGCCACTGCTGGTTGTGTCACCAATCCTGCTGTAGAAAAAGCAGATTTTAATAAGGACTCCAATTTTTTATCTATTGGGTCCTTGAACATTT
Organism: Rana muscosa; assembly: GCA_029206835.1. Taxonomy (NCBI): domain Eukaryota; kingdom Metazoa; phylum Chordata; class Amphibia; order Anura; family Ranidae; genus Rana; species Rana muscosa. Next base: position 215,712,846 of record CM055120.1, on the reverse strand, counting down.
GGACATTTTCCACCGGACATGTCAGTGATTTATTCACACAAGAGATGGCTGCGTCCACTGTAGGGACCCTCCATTTTCTGATGAACTTATCCTCCATGGGATAGACCACCGGAAATCTCTTGGGGGGAGTAAATATTTTGTCAGGATGCTCCCAATCCTGGTAAATGAGCCCCTCCAGTAAAGGATGGATCGGAAAGGAACAAACAGTCTGGGGAGCTTTTAGCGACCCCAACGAGGAGACAGAAGTGGAGGATGGCTCCGCAAGTGGCATTTTAAATGCTGATCGGACCATATTAGTCAGGGACTGAACCCATAACCTTTCAGCATGTGATGCTGAGAACGGCTCTTCCACTGTTGATTCCTCTGCAACCGAATCGACCTCATCCTGATCCCCCTCAGGTAGGTCGACCTCTGTATGGGACTGTTGCTCTGTTAACAGGCACTCTGAGGGGGGAGACGGAGATCGAGCGCTTTTCTCCTGTGACAGGGAAGCAGCGATCAATGCTGACAATCTCTCTTCCAGCCCTCCCAGAGCTGAGGAAAAAACCTCCTCTGTTACATACACAGGAGCAGGTGAACTGAGGACAGCCACAGTACCAGGTACTCCTGAGGGTGCTCTACGGTCACTAACCTCTGATTCTTCAGGGGAGACTGGTGCAGCCAAAGCATGCCCAAGATCCTCAGAGCCCGATGGAGACCCCCTATTCCTCCTGGAATTTCTAGCCCCGGAGTTTTTAGACGGCATATTCCTAAGCCACAAAGCTGAGGTATTCCAGCCGAAATACACCAGTTACTGATAATAGTCTAGCATAAATGCTGCTATAAGAAACAGTTGGTGTCTACTAATGTGCCTTTCTAGGGGATGCCTGTATCAACCGCTTGCTGTATGCCTTTAAATGTTGCCAGCTCTGTCTCTGTACTTCATAGCCAGCTCACTACAATATTGTGGTTTTTTTAAACTGCTGGGACGCCCGCACATGCGCAGAAGCGCTGCGGCGCGCACAGAGCGTCATCCCCCAGGCTCCGCCCCCTTTCCCGGCTCACCTCTATATATAGAGGCGCGTGCACGCGCACGCGCGTGGCCACGTGCGCCTTCGGCGCTAATTTCAAAAAATGGTAACAAGGGACAGGAGCCAGGGCCCCTCTTTGCCGCAGGCCGGGGGATGGACGAGCACTGCAACATGGCAGAGGAAGCAGTTTCCTATAAGAGAACTCACCATCTGCCTGGACTTTGCTCTGCTGAGAAGAAGCTAGTCCACATGACAAGAAAACATTCCACAGCGGCCTCTAGTGGACAAACACAGGTACCGCAGTCTAATATATTAAATATATATATATAAAAAAAATTTTTTTTTTTTTTTTTTTTTCTTGACCACCATTAAAAATTATTACATTTTTTTTGTAGTTACAGGCATGCACAGAATTTTGCGGGAATACCATTAGGTAACAGACAGAAAGACAAATTAGGCTTGGGGGTCCCCCAATAGAACCAAGTTCCTGGGGGCCCCCACTTACCTGTTCCCCGCCGCAGGACTTTGTTTGGTCCACAAAAGCCCAAACTTCACCTATCACGGCAGGCATTGTAATCAAACCTTCAGGGACCGGGTTCCCAAGGATTCCACTCCCCTGGACCTGTATAGCACCCTGCACAGAAAACATCTTGGTCGTGGGTATGACCAGAGCTCTGGATCCCAGGGTCCAGCTCTCCTAAGAGAAGCATTACAGGCAAAACCTTGCTCTTCTCTGCAAGGCCCGGGTACCGACCGTTTAGCTATGAAGCTTTTTTGGTCGGATCCGGAATAGCTTACTGAGGCCCAAAAGAACCTGTACGCAAGCTCAGTGAAAAACACATGTTTCTTCTTGGCCAACACCTTAGACACTGGCAAAAAACTGAGGTGCTCCCGGATGGGAGGGGCTTATATAGGGGAGGGTACTTCCGGTTTTGGAAGTTGCCAGTGCCAGCACCTGACGGTATCTATATAACCCATTAGTAATGACTATGTCGCTCTGTGTCCCGTGATGTACGAGAAAGAAACATTCTTATTGTCCCTCCACTTCATAGCGAGCAAGTTATTACACTTCAAGCAGGCTCTCTCCCCCAGCCTAAGATGGGCATCTACAAGCCGCTGGGGAAAGCCCCGGCGATTAGGTCGCACGGTGCCACATGCTCCAATCTGATGATCAAACAAGTGACTAAACAGTGGCACGCTTGTGTAATAATTGTCCACATACAAGTGGTACCCCTTTCCGAATAAGGGTGACACCAAGTTCCACACTATCTTGCCAGCGCTCCCTATGTAATCCGGGCAGTTGACCGGCTCAACCTGACTGTCTTTTCCCTCATAAACCGTAAAGCTCAATACATAGCCTGTTGCCCTGTCACAGAACTTATAGAGCTTGACCCCGTATCTGGCACGCTTGCTGGGAAGGTACTGCTTGAAAGACAAGCGGCCAGAAAATTTAATCAGGGACTCATCAATGCAGACAACTTGATCGGGAATAAACAAGGCTGCAAAACGTTCGTTGAAGTGGTTTATGAGGGGCCGAATTTTATAGAGCCGGTCGTATTCAGGGTCTCCACGTGGACGACAAAGTTCATTGTCGTTGAAGTGCATGAACCGCAAAATCTGCTCGTATCGTGTCCTGGGCATGGAGGCAGAGAACACGGGCATGTGGTCAATTGGGTGCGTGGACCAATAAGCACGCAATGACGGGAATTTATGTGTGCCCATGTTGAGGGAAAGGCCCAGAAAGGTCTTAAATTCGGAAACCGTAATTGGTTTCCAATCTTTGGCAATTTTAGGCAACTGGGGGTTAGCGGCGATGAATTGACCAGCATATAAATTACTCTGGTCCACAATAGATCTATAGAGATCTTCCGTGAAAAACAGTGAATAAAAATCAATTGGCATAAAATCAGCTGTTTCCACCTGAATACCGGGTTGGGCAGTGAATGGGGGAAGTACGGGTTCTGCAGAAGTGGTGGGGACCCAATCAGGATAGGCGAATTCTGCAGGAGGGGCACTATGGGCACTACGGGCCTGCCTTTGTCTTCTTGGTGGCAGCGGGACACTACTTGTGCTTGCCACCTCGCCAGCTTGAACTGCACTTATGGGACTCGCCACGTCACCACGTGATACTGCAGTGCTGGATGTACGTAGGCCTCTTTACTAGTGTACCTTCGTCTTGCCATTTTGGGCTCTAAATTTAGGGGTACACTAGTAAGATTCACAGATAAAAAAAGCACCTGACTGTCAGCAAATGTATCAAACGCTACCAAAAAAACTGTTAGCGATCGCAGGGATCAGGACTGTCTCTGCGAACGCTGCAGTTATGTGTGTTGTGTTTGGTAAGTGACAGTGATCGATCGATACTGTACTTGGGTGTGCTGGGGTGGTCTGGGCTGGGCGGAGGGGCTAAACGCAGGTGCTAGCAGGTATCTGGGCTGATCCCGTTAACACTGCGGTTTTGGGAACCCTAAACCGCTGGGGACGCTAGTATAGATCTGATCAGATACTATACCACTAAGGGAGGTGTATGCTTTGCGCGTGGGTGTTAGCGTTACTGGCACTAACCTGACGCTGCCTGGGGCGATGCAGACCCTCTCTGGCGCTAAAACCTAATTGATATCAGCCGCCGGGCGATCAGGGGGTTAAACCTTTATTGGGTTATACACGGCGGGTGCCCTGATGCTATAAAAAGCAAACTAACCGACCAGCGTCACCCGTAAAACTTATATGGTGATCAGTGGTGAAAGGGTTAACTAGGGGCAATCAGGGGGTTAAAACCTTTATTAGGTTATATATGGGGGTACCTGACGCTATATAAAAACCTGACGGGTAACCTAAATAACTAAATAACTAACTGGCTAACCAGTGTCACCAGTAAAACTTATACGGTGATCACTGGTGAAAGGGTTAACTCTAGGGGCAATCAGGGGGTTCAAATAATATATGGGGGTACCTGACGCTATAAAAACCTGCGACGAAACTAAAAATAAATAACTGGCTATCTAGGGCACCACCGACACTAAATACAGCGATCGGAAATACGATCGCTTAGTGACGCTGGCGTTAGGGGGTGAAAGGGTTACCTGGGGGGCGATCAAGGGGTTAAACCTTTATTAGGGGGGGTTAGGGGGCTACCCTGGACCTAAACCTAACTGCCCTGCAACTTTTTACTGTCACAAATGACACTGATTGCAGTGATCAGTAAAAAAATTACCACTGCAAACGGTGACACTGTGACTGGGGGTACTGGGGGTGATCTGGGGGGTGATCTGGGGGTGACTGGGGGGTGTAAGTGTGCCTACATGTACTGGTGTCAGTGGGCTGTTGGTGCACTTACTATGTGATGTCTTCTCTCCTCGCGCCGGATCGAAAAGACCGACACGAGGAGAGATGACATCACTTCCTCTGCCTGTGTTTACATTACACAGGCAGGGGAAGCTCTCTCATTCGCCGGGAGCGATCGCGAGGGGGTGGCTGGAATCGAACGGCCGTCCCCTCATCCCTGATCGCTCCCAAACCAATAACGGCCACTCACTGTAAAGAAGGGGGTCCGATCGGACCCTCCAACTATACAAAGGCAATCACGTAGATCTACGTGATTCTGCCTGTCGGTGCCATTCTGCCGACTTATAATTACAGTGGGCGGTCGTTAAGTGGTTAAACTTCCCTCTTAAAAGTTTTTTTCCTTAAAATTCCCTCCTAAACTTGGGGTGCGTGTTATACGCCGGCGCGTGTTATACGCCGATAAATACGATAAGTTTCCTTCTTTAAAATCTTTTTATACATTTTTTCATTGAGAAAAAAAAACAGAAAACAATAACATTGCAAAACATCCACAATCACATATAACATTTCTACATCCATAAATTACTGGTAAGTATTGCATTCCTAGAATAAGCATACTGCAAAAAAAAAAAAAAAACACCCTTTGGTATATAATTATTCCTTATGGCCCGTACACACAATCCGAAAATCGGATGAAAAATACCCCTTTAGACGCGATCGTTCGATAATTGGATCGTTAGTACAGAGCTTTCGAGAGCCGATCATGACAGTTCATCCAATATTAATCGATCAGACAAGCAAGAAAATTTTCCTCGTACGATACTGTTCGTTTAGTCATTACAGTTGTCCTCCGAAAATACAATACAAATACATTACAACACATTACATCACTTCTGATTTTTTCTCCTGTCGTACGAATTTTTTTGTGACTTTAGTAACCTATTCAATTTCTACTTGCAAAAAGTCAGACGATCTGTCGTCCGATTTTCGGATTGCGTGTATGGGGCATAACCTTCTTTTCCTTTTTTTCTACTTTTCCCAACCTTCTTAGGGGGGAAAAAAAGGGGAAGGGAAGAAATTCAAATAATATTCCAGTATAAAAAGTGAGGAACCAGAGGGACCCAATATTGGACATCTGTCTGGTTCCATCTGTCAAACTTATCTATGAAAAAATACCCCCTAAAACTACCACTAAGCTTTCTTGTGCAAAATGTGTTATCTCCTGAGGGTGCATGCCTTTTGCACAGTAAACCTGTTGAGCTGTTGAGCAGAGAACTTTGCAGTTTTATTGTTCTAAATTCTCATTGTTTGCTGTTAAAATGTATTAAAGCATATATTTAAATATATAAACTCCTAAAAGCAAATTAATCATATAAGCTAAAACAAAAAGCATTAATATCAACAACTCAAAACGAGTTATCATTTATTTTGCAAGGTTACTAATTAATTTATGATATACAAACTCGCCCTTGACATATTCATGGTAAATTAATCTAAGTTCAGTGATGATTCTAGGCAATCAGAGGTCATTACTGAATTTTGTGTTTTTTAGATTTGTAAACTGCAGCTTTAAACTGACACTGTATATTGATATATTTAGCTTACGAATGACTTTGTATTATATTAGGGGAAAATGCTAAATCCTCTGCCAGCTCTTTGTGTGTTAAAACAGAGAGAGCCCATCCTCCACACAACTCCTGGGAATTAGTTAAACTCAGGGTTAAAATATTCAAGCATGCCCTGCATCCAAATGTAAAGCTTGCTTATCAAATACTGCCCCCCCCCCCCCAAAATGCTACAATTCACAAACTGTAGAGGAAAGTTAACGCAGAACTATACCTATAACAACTTGATAAAAAAAAAACTTTCTTTAGCAAGGAACATACATTCCACATTAAAGTGGTTGTAAACCCTTACAGACCACTTTTACCTACAGGTAAGCCTAGATTAAGGCTTACCTGTAGGTGCAAGAAATCTCTCCTAAACCTACACGGTTTAGGAGATATTTGCAAAAGACAGGCACCGATGTCTACGGCGCATGCGCCGTAGACAGCGGCGCACAGGCGCACTGAGCGTGTTGTTTCTAACGGCGATCGTGCCGTGACTGGCGGCTCCCGCGCGCATGCCAGTCACAGCGCCGGAGCCGCGATACCCGGAAGTCACTCCGGGAGAGATGGCGGCGACGGAGGAGGGGAACGAGGACCGCTGCGGGGGCTTCGATGTCAGGTAAGTAATTCATAATGAGCTACTATGCCATGCATACTAGCTCATTATGCCTTTGTCTTGCAGGGTGTTTTTTTTTTTTTTTTTTTTTTTCCAGAGGGTTTACTTCCTCTTTAATAACTATGCTACCAAATATAGTGTGCGCTGTAAAGTGCCTCCAGCATTGTTCCTGTTTCTTCTTGCCAGAGTCTGTCATTTTGCTGAAGCCCAGAGCCCCTGAGCAGTAGTAAACCTTTAGGCTGTCAGGAGATCGGCCTCTAGTGGCTCTGATTTTTGACACAGTGCTGAAAAATAGAGAGCAACTGAGCATGTGCAGAGCAGGGTGTGGCAGTGTATTACTGGATTTTAAACAGTATAGGCACTTATTTTTAATGTTTTACATGTTTTGGCTATACCTGCAAAAGAGGCTAGGCTCAAGTGATCTAACGGGACCTAATTTTCTGACTAAAGTTCCACTTTTAAATCCAAATTTACCTTATACCTAGTTTCAGCACAGGAGAGGATGACCTAAAAAAAAATTGGGTGCGATCCTGGGAATGCTGTGCCGTGCAGAAGCTGTGGTGTAAGATAACCATATTACTCTTTCGTCCATGGACCGACACAGCTTCTCTATTGACAAAGTGGGTATTATCCGTTAATTAGGAGTGACTAGGCAGAAAAACTTGTAAAAAGTGTTGCATTACACCTTCTACAGTACCGCCCAGGGGGCGGACCCTCTGGGTATACCCTCTCAGTCTGCATCTTCGCAGATCAGTTTTTTTCTGTCTAGCAAGGAGTAGGACATGGCTCCCTTCGGGCCCATTGGTCCGGGGAAAAAAGATAGATATAGATATATATATATATATATATATATATATATATATATATTATTTATTTTTTTGCTACATTTGTTGTTTCCTGCGATCTTCGATCAACTGCCGACTGGGTGACAGGCTGGATCCTCGATCCTTGTAGTCTCCCCAGTTTCGGCCATCGAGCGTGTGCCGACCCTAGCTACGCGCTGGGTTTTCCACGACATGCCCGTCGCTCCACGGGTGGCCGGTGAGCTTACGCTCCAAGGCTTGCATCGGACCGCTCAGCTTCGGCTGACCTTACGGCCGAGTCGCAGCAGCCTGTCCGGTGAGCGTCATGCTCCAGGGCATACATATGATCGTCCCTTCTGGGTCCAATCACAGCATGCCTGGCCAACAGTCACCTTCCGTGCGCGGACGATGATCTGTTTGGAATGTCTTCCAGCAGAATACATGCAGGATAGGTAAGTAAAACTCCCCTGCCTCGGCTGGGTGATTTAGCTGGACATTCCTGGAGAGATCAAGTAAGTGGTTGTGGCCCCTTTCTTCCCTCTCTCCCTGCCTTTCCCTCCTCCCTGGGCTTCTAGCTAAAGGTTGCTTGGTGCTGGGGGTCACCTAGGGGGTCCCACTGGAGCGGGGCTGGCTGTAACTAACATTTAAAAGAAATGTCATTTTTTCTTACCTGTGTTTGTGTCCTTCCTCCTCCATGCTGTCGGCGGCCATTTTGAGGTGGTCCATGCCAAGTTTGGCCTCTTGTGACTGCCCGGCGGCCATCTTCCTGTGGTTCGGCCACACCCACTGGCCCCTATCAGCTGATCGGCGGCCATGTTTGTCCACCCTGTATGCAGATATTGCCGTTCGGCGGCCATCTTTTTGTGGGCTATGGCTGCTTGACCTCTATCTTCTGTCGGCGGCCATTTTCTTAGAGCCCACATTATCTTCCATACAGACGTTTTTGGCAACCATTTTGCGAGAGCCTCCGGCCTCTAGGGTGCATTACACTGGCGCGAAAATTCACATAGGAAGTGCTGATAAAAGAAGCAGACTGTCACAGCAGCAGTGGGACAGCATCACAGGCGCAGCATAGCAGTACCTATCCAGGGTGGTGAGTCCTCTGGGTGACCCAGCCTCTCTGCAGCACAGGAGGGTGGCCTATTGATATCTTGCCTGGAGCCCTGTGGGTGTCAGCGTGTGGTCAGCATGGCATCTGAGCCAGATGTCTTCTCCCCTGAAACACCAGATTTAGCAGCTGGTGTCCCTGAGGTGTCTATGGACGCTATGTCGGCAATCCTAGAGGCGTTGGCTGCCAAGGTGGAAGCAGCACACGGGAATACAGGGGGTAATAAACGTCCCCGTCCCCTGCAATCTTCTGGGGATATTTCTGATGCAGAACCAGGTCCAGCTACGGCTCATGGCCCAGATTCTGATGCATCAGAGACTGCAGACCGTGACTGATCGGACAGTGAGGAGGACTCCAAGTCCAGGTCAGTACGCGAGACGGCTTTGGTATCTGACCTTATTACTGCAGTGCGGGATACGCTAAAGTTGGAAAAGACTGCAGAAGTAGTAGATACTCCAGTCCCCTTTGGGTTTCGTAAACCTGCCCGCACTGCTAAGGTGTTCCCTTGTGTGTCTTATTTTGACAAACTCTTATACAAGGAATGGGAGAACCCACTGAGGGTCTTTACAGCCCCAAAGAGGTTTGCAGTACGGTACCCCTTTGAGGAGAGTTTCTGAAGATATGGACCTCTCCCCCTATAGTGGACCCTTCGGTGTCCAGACTTAATAGAGCTACCACTATTCCAGTAGAAGGGGCTCCTGTTTTCAAGGACCCTGTGGATAAGAAGGCTGAAGCGCTCGCTCGCTACCTATACTCAGTGGTAGGCTCGGCAGTACGCCCGGCATTGGCGGGGGCCCTAGTGTCTCAGACACTTACTGAATGGGCAAAATTGCTACTCCAGGGGTTAAAGGAGCGAGATGCTCCTCCTAATGAGATAACTTTGGCCGACCAGTTGGTCCAGGGCCTTAAGTTTGTCTGCGAGTCAGACATGGATACTATTCCCCTGCTGTCAAGAGCTTCGGTTTATGCAGTAGCAATACGCCGCCTGATCTGGCTGAAGGGCTGGTCTGCGGACCAGACTTCCAAGAAAGCCCTGTTGGATCTGCCTTTTAAGGGCGACAGACTTTTTGGGGCTTCTCTGGATGACATCATCAAGGATGCCACAGGAGGTAAAAGCACTTTGCTTCCCCAAACTAGCAAGGGTAAGGGACCACGCCAAGGGCCCTCCTTTACTGCACGTAAGCGGTTTTTTCGCCCCCTTAAGGCGACAGGGAAAAGACCCCAGGCCGATAAAGCGCCTGCCCAAGGACAGAAGCGTCCTTGGTCCCGCAGACCCAACAAGCCTGCGGACAAATCTGCGTCCACATGAAGGTCCGCCCCCACCCAGCTCTCGGGTGGGGGGACGTCTTCGCAAATTCGCGACTCAGTGGACTGCTCTAGTCTCCGACAGGTGGGTTTGCGAAGTAATCTCCTCAGGCTACAAGATAGAATTTCTCTCTTGTCCACCAGACAGATTCATCACCTCCAATCTCCAGCTACTACCGACCCGTCGGGAGGCCCTGTATGGGGCGGTCCAGGGTCTACTGGAACGCGGGGTAGTTATTCCAGTTCCAGAACAGGAACGGGGTCAGGGTTTTTACTCAAATCTGTTCATTGTGCCGAAGAAGGAGGGGGTTCGTCCAATCTTGGATCTCAGAGCCCTCAATTGCTTTGTGAAGGTACAAAGATTTCGGATGGAGTCGGTTCGATCTGTAGTCACGGCTCTCCATCCGGGGGACTTTCTGGCCTCCTTGGACATCAAGGACACATACCTGCATGTCCCCATATACTCCAGACACCAGAGGTTTCTGCGATTTGCTATCGGGAAGAACCACTACCAGTTTGTGGCCCTCCCGTTTGGCCTTGCCTCAGCACCCAGGACGTTCACCAAGGTGCTCGCTCCGATTCTGGCACTTCTAAGACAGCGGGGTATCGCTATCACAGGTTACTTGGATGACCTTCTGCTGAAGGCCCTTTCAAGCTCAGAATTAGAGGTAAGCGTGTCCATTACCTGTCAGACTCTTCGAGACTGTGGTTGGATACTAAACACGCAAAAGTCAGTATTGGTGCCGACTCAACGCCTAGTGTACCTGGGGTTGATTCTGGATTCCTCAGAGGCAAAGGTATTCCTCCCTGTGGGGAAGTTGCAGACCCTCCGGGCTGCAGTACGGCAGCTGACTTCCAGGAATTGGTCGTCACTCCGTTTTTGCATGCGAGTGTTGGGCCTCATGGTAGCCTCCTTCGAGGCGGTCCCATATGCTCAATACCACACTCGAGTGTTACAGAAGGAAGTTCTGTCCAGATGGAACAGATGCCCTTCATCTCTGGATTATCAAATCCGAGTGAGCCACCTAGTCAGGAGATCCCTGGTATGGTGGCTGACAGCACCGGCTCTAATGGCCGGGAAGTCATTTCTTCCGGTTCACTGGATAGTGATCACGACGGACGCCAGCCTTACAGGTTGGGGGGGGGAGTCTGGGGTGTCCAGTCGGCGCAAGGTCGCTGGACCCCAGAGGAAGCCCTCCTGCCGATCAATGTCCTGGAGATCCGGGCGATCAAGCTGTGCCTCTTCAAATGGTCTCAGAGGCTGCAAGGGCGTCCAGTCAGGATCCAGTCAGACAACGCCACAGCGGTGGCATATGTCAATCATCAGGGAGGAACAAGAAGCTCAGCTGCAGCATCGGAGATCGCTCGCATCCTGAAGTGGGCAGAGAGGATCGTACCGGCACTGTCGGCCGTGTACATTCCGGGTGTAGAAAACTGGCAGGCGGACTACCTGAGCCGCCAGATGCTGGACCAGGGAGAATGGTCCTTACACCCGGAGGTGTTCCAACTCCTCTGCCAAAGATGGGGCACGCCAGACGTAGATCTTCTGGCTTCCCGACTCAATCGGAAGGTATTGAGATTTGTGGCCCGGTCAAGAGACCCATGGGCAGACGCAACGGACGCGTTGGTAGCATCGTGGGGTCAGTATCGGCTAATCTATGCCTTCCCTCCCTTAAGGCTTCTTCCTCTTCTGCTCCACAGAGTGGAGGCAGAGGGAATTCCAATGATCCTAATCGCTCCAGATTGGCCTCAGCGTCCTTGGTACGCCGATCTAGTACGTCTGGTAGCAGACGTCCCCTGGCGCCTACCACTACGGAAGGACCTGCTATCGCAAGGTCCCATATTCCATCCTGCTTTACAGTCATTGGCTTTAACGGCATGGCTGTTGAGAACCAGGTACTGAGAGACCGGGGCCTGTCAGACTCAGTAATCTCTACTATGAGAAGTGCTTGAAAACCGTCCTCTAGGAAGGTCTATCACCGCACTTGGAGGGCCTACATCTCCATGTGTGAGGAAATGAAATGGCATCCGCGTACCTATTTGGTTTCCAGAATCCTGCTGTTTTTACAGCATGGGGTGGAACAAAGGCTTGCCCTAAGTACGATTAAGGGACAGATATCTGCCCTGGCTGTCTTTTTTCAGCGACCCCTGGCGACTCACTCTCTCGTGAGTACATTTGTGCAGGGGGTCCGACATGTGGCCCCTCCGGTCCGTCCCCCGTTACCTCCGTGGGACTTGAACCTGGTCCTCTCGGTGCTCCAGAAGGCACCGTTTGAGAATATTAGAGATATTCCCCTGTTGACACTTTCTCAGAAAGTGGTCTTTTTGGTGGCTGTTACGTCAGTTAGACGAGTCTCTGAGCTGGCAGCCTTGTCCTGCAAGGCTCCCTATTTGATTTTCCACAAGGATAAGGTGGTGCTGCGGCCGCAGCCTTCCTTTCTTCCGAAAGTCGTTTCGGCTTTTCATCTCAATGAAGACATTGTACTTCCATCCTTGTGTCCTCAGCCGTCGAATCCTAAGGAGTCGGCGTTGCATTCCTTGGACGTTGTCCGAGCTTTGAGAGTATACCTATCTGCTACTTCCCTGTTCCGGAAGTCAGACTCACTGTTTGTTTCGGTGGCTGGTCCCAAGAAGGGCCAAGCAGTCTCATCTCTAGGTGGATCCGACAGATAGTAATCCAGGCTTACGCCTTAAAGGGTCAGGCGCCCCCCTTTCCTGTCACGGAGCATTCGACCAGGGCAATAGGTGCCTCTTGGGCTTTCCGACATCAAGCGTCTGTTTCCCAATTATGTAAAGCGGCGACTTGGTCGTCCGCTCACACGTTCACAAAATTCTACAAGGTTGATGTAGGTGCATCTTCGGATGCCTCTTTCGGCCGCAAGGTTTTGCAAGCGGCTGTTTAGAGTTGCAGCTCCTCCTTTGGAGGAGTGCTGTTTTTGTGTTTTGGGGTGAAGTTTGTTTTTATGCTGTTACCACCCCTCGTTTTTTTCTCTGACACTGCTTTGGGATGTCCCACTTTGTCAATAGAGAAGCTGTGTCGGTCCATGGACGAAAGAGTAAATAGGATTTTTTACTCACCGTAAAATCCTTTTCTCTGAGTCCATGGACCGACACAGCACCCACCCCCCCCTTTTAAGTTTGTACTGCTTTTTGACAAACTGATCTGCGAAGATGCAGACTGAGAGGGTATACCCAGAGGGTCCGCCCCCTGGGCGGTACTGTAGAAGGTGTGATGCAACACTTTTTACAAGTTTTTCTGCCTAGTCACTCCTAATTAACGGATAATACCCACTTTGTCAATAGAGAAGCTGTGTCGGTCCATGGACTCAGAGAAAAGGATTTTACGGTGAGTAAAAAATCCTATTTTTTTACTTTTCTCTGAAGGAATTTACAGTGGTTTGTGGCATGTTGGAATGGAGAGTTGGACCACTGTTTAATAAGTGGACCCTCCAAACATAAGGATTGCTAATCAAATATTGCCCCCTTCACCGTACCCTTATACAAAAATGCTGCAACCCACTAAGAAAAAACTGTAGAGAAAAGTTAAAAAACAAACTTACCTTACACCCAGCTACAACGCAGGAGAGGGGAACCACAAAATGCTTTAGTGAGATCCTGGGAATGCTGTGTATCCCTCAATCTCGCTAAAAGAACCATGATGTCGCCCCCCACCTAGGCATCATGGGCAGAAACTGGGGTGTAAGGCTATTTTTAACTTTTCTCCATGGGTATTTACAGTGGATTATAGAATGTTGGCATGGAGGGTTGGACTGTCACGGTTGTTTGGTTTTTACAGTGATTGAACTTCTTTTCCTGATGCATCTCCATAGCAGCACACACTGGGTTGTGACTCTGCCCCCACAACCTGACAGGATAGGTTAACTATAAATTTTGACGGAGTGGCACCCCACCTCATTATCTTTTTTTATCCTCACCTGATAAGATGGAGGACGCACCCTTACCGCATTTTCCCCACCAGGTTAATCCTCTCCTGGCTGGAAGTCTCTCCTGTACAGCCTCTAAAGGAGCCTCTATGGAGAGAACCACAATCTGGTGGTCTTGGGGGCACATTCTGGCCATTACAAGCTTTAAAGAAGCTTAAAGTTACTGCAGTGACCTCCTACCTTTCTTCTATTCCAAGGTATTGCTTTTGGCTTTGTTTTTTGCTCTCTTTTTGTTTGCAAGGGTTTGGCTGAGCTCTGTTGTCCCACAGGCAGGTGTATGTTCCATTATGGGAATTGCGTCCTTCTCTGGGCTCTGCACAGGCGCCGGAGGAAGTGAGGTAGAGCGACAGGTCATTCTGCCCTTTTCCAATATGGCGCGGGTGTCGGCGGAGCGCTTCTGCGCATGTGCGTTGACGTAATTTCTGCCGCGACGATGGCTGCGAATTTAAAAAGACCCACAGTTTGTTTGGATTTTGCTGATGGCTGCAGACTGCTCAGAACGATTGTTTCTTTTGTCCATTTCTGCCCTCAGTCTCTGGTAGGCTGCTTTCTTGTTTTTACCTGGTTATTTGCAATTCTGTATGACTTTCTAGCATTGCATTTGCTATACTGTTGTTTCTTATCAGGTACTACCTTTTCTGTGCACTATCTTCATGGAGGTCACTGCCCAAGCAGCCACCCTCAACATATAAGGTAAGAGGTGCTCAGCCTGTTTGGTAAGTATGGAAGAGGAAAAAGAGTGCGTGACTTTTCTAATGCTGCAATTACTGACAGCCCTTCCAGGTCAAGATTGTCAATCTCCAGGCATCAAGGTCGTTCAAGCCATACCTCAAGCCATAGGAGATCTGGGAGAAGTCGTTCAAAGTCTTCATCTCGCCATCGCCACTCTGGTCATGGCCATTCTCGTCACAGCCGCTCGCGGCGTAGACACTCACGCAGGAGGTCTCCTTCTCCCCGGCGCAAAAACAGCTATTACACCCACCCTGCAGCAAACGATTGCTGGTTGTGTGGAGCTCCAGCTTTGCCAGACAAATTAACGTGCCACGCATGCTTTATTAAAGTAACCAGGGAGAAGGAGTCGGACGCAAGGGAGGTATCTGACCTCATCAGAGAATCTGTGCGGGAGTCTATTCTGGAATCATCAGCTCCTGAACCAGACAAGGCAGGCCCAAGCACATCTATTGGAACTCATAATGCTCCCATTGATTTGGATTCAGCTTCTAACAATGATGAATCAGAGATGGCCACAGGATTCGATTTCACCTTAGTGGAACCCTTTATAAGGTCAGTTAAGGAGGCCATAGCATGGGAAGAAGTGGAAGCGGCTCCTCCCAAAATACGGAAGTACTTTCCTAATTTGAAAAGAGAGCCGGAATCTTTTCCCTTTTTTAGAGGAGCTGGAAGACCTCATTAAGGATGAATGGGAAAGATCAGATAAGAGATCTAACCTGAATAATAGGTTAGCCAAACTATATCCGCTAAAGGAGCTGAAGGTGAATTCGCTAATTCAGCCACCGGTGGTAGACGCTTCCCTAATGCGACTCGCAAGACAATTAACCCTCCCAATAGAGTATGCAGTAACCTTCTGGGACGTGCTGGTCTGGAAGATAGATCAGGATTTGAAAAAAGCTTACTGCACAGCAGGAGGGGTGTGTAGAGCAGCAGTAGAAACAGCTGCAGTCGGTAAAGCGATCTCTGGATGGTCTGCCAATATAGAAAAATCCATACGGGAAGGAGCTGACCAAGAAAACATTATTAATTCTCTTCAAGAAGTGAAACTAGCAGGCATTTTTGTAGCTGAAACTTCAGTAGATGTCATTCGTTCTTCTGCGAGGGCTATGCTGGCTTCAGTCATGGCCAGAAAAGCTCTTTGGCTAAAGCCATGGGTGGTGGATCCAGCATCGAGGACAAATTGGTGCAAGATTCCTTATGATGGAGGTAATCTTTTTGGTTCAGCAATCTCCAAAGTGACAGGGGGTAAGTCGGGATTGATTCCCTATTGATAGAAGGCCTTAAACTCAGAAGGGTCCAGCTTTCAAACGCAACCTTCCGGAAAGGTATAGGGAAGCAAAATCATATAGGCCAGGAAGAGAGTTCAAGAGAACCTGGAAGAATCCACAATCCTCTTTCTTGAGGCTTCAAAAATCCAAGACCACCCCATCAGGGGATAACCAGAAGTCTTTTTGAGGGTGCGCCCGTCCTGCCTGGGAAAGTGGGAGCAAGGCTCAGAAAATTCAAACAGGTCTGGACGGATCACATAAAGGATGCTTGGACACTGTCCACAATAAAACATGGGCACAAATGGAGGTTCTTAGACGCGGTGCCCGAGGGCCATTTCCAGCCAACCAGACTTCCCTCTTCGCCAGTCAAGAGGAAGCTACTCCTCAAGTATGTGGCGGATCTGGAAAGCAAGGGGGCAATTCTGGAAGTTCCAACCTCTCAAAGAAGGGGGTACTACTCTCCTCTATTCTTAATAAAGAATAAAACAGGAGACTTACACCCTGTGATGGACTTAAAGGGGCTCAACAAAGGAATTCAGATTGAAGCCTTCAAAATGGAGAGCTTCCAGTCAATCCTATTAGCCATAAACTTAGGAGACTGGATGCTGTCAGTAGATTTAATGGATGCCTATCTACATGTGCATATACACCACGCATTTCAAAAATATCTGCGATTTTCAGTCAATCATTGACATTTCCAATTCCAATGCCTCCCGTTCGGCATCTCCTCCACTCCCAGGACTTTCACAAAAACTCTCCTTCCAGTGATTGCATTTCTAAGGGAGAAAGGCCTTGGACTCCATCACTATTTGGATAACATTTTGCTTCTAGCAGACTCCGGGAGATACTGATCAACACACTGCAGAGTTTTGGGTGGTTAATCAACTGGAACAAAATCAATCTTCAACCTACACAGAACATGATCTTTCTAGGGGCAAAAATCAACACTCTGTCAAACAAAGTCAGTCTACCTCGAGAAAAGATAGATCCGTTGATTCGGAAGTTAAAAAGATTGATGACAACAACATTTCTTCCAGCAAGACTCTGTCTGAGCACATTAGGCTCCCGATGATCCAGTGGGCCCAGTAGCACATGAGGGAGATGCAATCCTCATTCCTCAATTAATGGAACGGAACATCAATGTTCCAGCTGATTGCCATTCACCTCAGAGTGAAAAAGTCGGTTTGGTGATGGATGAATACAGACAACCTCAAAAGGCAAAGACCTATAGTTCACCCAGAACCAGAGGTAATCACATCAGACGCCAGTCAGACAGGATGGGAAGCCCACTATCAGGACCAAGCAGTTCAGGGGCAATGGCAGTTTCACGCGGTGGGCATGATATCGAATGTTCTCAAACTCAGAGCAGCCTTTCAAGCCCTCCTAGATTTTGGCCCGTCCGTGATGGGGAAGAGTGTCCTAATACGGATGGACAACAAAGTGGCGGTGACATACATTCAGAGACAGGGGGGTACCAGGAGCAGTACTTTACTTCAGGAAGTTTGCCCCATCCTGTAATAGGCCCACTTATTCCTAACGGATCTACAGGCAGTGTATGTTCCGGCAGCACAGAACTTTCTAGCGGATCGGTTGAGCAGAGAGTTTCTGACAAACATTGAATGGTCCCTGAACTATCAAGCATTCGTTCTTCTGACTCAAATTGGGGGACTCCGGAGATCTATCTGGCCGCGACACCTACAAACACCAAGTGTCAGAGGTTCCTGTCGAGGGCAGCATATCCATCTGTGGAGGGTGTGGACTGCCTTGTCCATCCATGGAACTTTCATCTGGGGTACATATTCCCACCAACACCTCTAATTGCGAGATTCCTGTCCAGACACAGGAGGTCGTCATCCTCAGTAATAGCGGTGATCCCTTTCTGACCCAGGAGGCCTTGGTTCACGACTCTACTGCAGCTCAGCGTGGAAGACCCACTACCTCTTCCACTGTCTCAGGATCTGCTTCAACAGGGCCAATTCCTCCATCCGGATCCGGAGAGACTCCATCTAATGGCATGGATGTTGTCATTTACTGATGATCAAGGGCAACCACATGCCTTGGACATTATGACCACTATTAGGAACTACCTGACAGCTACTGTTTCTTTCAGGAAGACCGAAAATCTATTGGTGATTCCTCACGGGGGAAGAAGAGGCCAAATGGCTTCTTCTCGAACCATTGCATCTTGGTTGGTCAAGGTCATCAAAAAAGCCTACGACATTCAGAATTTACCGATACCTGGAGACATTAGGGCTCATTCAACAAGGGCAGTGGCAACCTTCTGGGCAGCATATTGCAGGGTGTCACCAGAGACAATCTGCAGGCAGCAACCTGGTCCTCCAGGCATACATTCATGTCCCACTACAGGGTAGATTCGGCTCAGTTATCAACAGTAGAGTTTGGTAGATCAGTTATTCAGGCCAATTCTACTGCCATATGATGAATAAATTCTGTTACTTTACTTGCACCCTCCCGACTGGCGAGTTATTTCCCAGTGTGTGTGCTGCCATGATGCGTCAGGAAAACGGAAAATTGTATACTCACCTTTCCATAATTTTTTTTTTCTGACGCATCTCCATGGCAGAACACGGCATTCCACCATTCATTCGATGATAGCTACAGAGAATGAGGTGGGGTGCCTCTCCTTCAAAATTTATAGTTAACCTATCCTGTCAGGTTGTGGGGGCGGAGTCACAACCCAGTGTGTGTGCTGCCATGGAGATGCGTCAGGAAAGGAAAATTACGGAAAGGTGAGTATACAATTTTCCGTTTTAATCAAGCACTGCAAGCATCAGAGGGTTGCCTTGCTTAGGACCTTGTTGTTTACAAAAACTGTAGGTATTGCGAACAACATGGGGTCTATATATACAAAATTTGCTGTGTGAATGTCTCTTTGAAGGTTAGCCTCCTTTGCAAACAGACCCCATGTATTACTACATAGAGAGTGGTAAAAAGCAAAGAGGGAAATGTTGTCTTTATTTAGTACCGCAAAGAGTCTTCAGGTAATACTTCCTAAAATGTATACAATAGGCTTCTCCAAAAAAAGGCCAGAAGTATTTTTTGTTATTTATGGAAAGTTCTGGTGACAGACTTTTTAAAATATAAAAACAGCATTCTAAATATAACTTAACCCAAGTGTATTCTATCTTTGGAAGTCAAATTTGAGAAAACCCCACTATGTTCTCTATATGTTTTGATATACACAGCATACCTAAACATTTTTTTATTTAAAATATTTCTTACCTTTTGGATGTTTCTGAGAAGAAATTGTGTTTTACTTACAATGCTCTACAAAATTAAAATGATTAAACATGTTTTGTGGGGGTCTAGCTCTACTTTAAGAGGAAAACTACTATGCAGGATTCTTGATAATCATTTATAAGAAATACACCTAAATATATGTGCAGCTTACCATAAACTGTTAACTGAACTTTGCGTGTTGCATAACCAGCAGCATTAATTGCACTGCAAGAGTATTCCCCAGAATCCTCCCCACGTGGAACAGACAGGAACAGACTTCCATCTGAGTCAATCAATATAGTGCCATTGTTTGGAACAACAGTTTCACCCTTCTGTAAATTAAAAAACAAGTTAGTACTGAAACTGGACACATGAAAAAGTCCAAACAACAAGCTTAGTTTTCTCCTATAGTCTTCTTTTGCATCGTTAAATTTAAATATTGCTATTTAATTACACTTTTTTGTGATTAGTGTTCATGCAAATCAAATCCAATAGAGAAGTGTGTTTACCTAATTTATAAATAATATGATGTATAGCTTTTGCCACACATCTACAAATGAAAGGCAGTTTTAGACACAAAAAAATTGTTTTTTAGTCTAGTTAATAAGTTTTACCTTTTGCATATTACCCTTCTTATCCTATCAAGGTCATAACAGATCTGAACTTTTGGATTTTAATTATAAATGTAAATATAATAGATTTTAGTTGAATGTGGTTTTTCAGAAAATATACCTTTTTCCAAATAATAGATGGTATGGGGACTCCACTGGCTTTGCATGGCAAAGATATTGCATTTCCTTCAACTGTACTGAATATCTGTGGTCCATGTTTTATAACTGGAATAACTAAAAAAGCATAAAAAAAAAAAGTGAGCGTTAAAGGAAACATGTTACGAACAGCCAATTTAATGCATGAGGCAAAAACTACCTGATCATCTATAGTCTTTAAAGTATAACTGTATAGAGTGGAGAGAGATTAGAACACTTGTCAGGTTTTGTTGCTGTCTGTGCCCCCATTAGGGTGATTCACCCTCTCTATTTATCCTGTTTACCAATATCATTGAAAGTTAAGCTCTGTACACACGATCGGTTTAACCGATGAAAACCGTCCAATGGATTGTTTTCATCAGACAAACCGATCGTGTATGGGACCCATCGGTCTTTTTTCCATCGGTTTTAAAAAATAGAACATGTTTTCAATTTTTCCGATGGATCAAAAACCGATAGCAAATTCCGATCGTCTATGGGCAAGTCCATTGGTTAAAAAACCCACGCATGCTCAGAATCAAGTCGACGCATGCTCAGAAGCTTAATTTTAATTTTTCTCGGCTCATCGGAGTGTTTTACGTCACCACGTTTGGAACGGTCGGTTTTTGGACTGATGGTGTGTAGGCAAGACTGATGGAAGTCTGCTTCATCGGAATTCCGATGGACAAAACCATCGGATTAGAATCCATAGGATATCTGATCGTGTGTACAGGGCTTAAGAGTTTAAAAACATTTTTGGGTTGTCCAAAGGACAGAAATGGATGGGAAATCCTCTAATGGTGACACTTAGGGATTCCCTCATATTGAAGGGATTTCTCTCATGTCCTGTTTTAGCACTGGGACAGGATATGAAGGGAAATCTTCCCAATAAAATACAGGTGGCAAAAAAAAACAAAAAACCTCCCTTACCTCCCTCTACAACAATTTGCTTTACTTTAAGATATACTGTAGACCTTAAAATGATATATATATATATATATATATATATATATATATATATATATATATATTTATATACTGTATATGAATTTTGATCGCTGACAAAAACAACAGTATGATTATGATTTTTTCTAATTAGAATTACTAATTACATACATACATATATGGGACCATTTTTATTTGCATTTAATGCACACATTCAGCCCTGCATATCCATCTAATCAGTTATCAATAGAAAAATATCCTCTGGTAATTTGTTTACAAAATCATCAGTTTCATGGCATCCCACTGTATCCTTCCATCACTATTTGGGGAGTTTTGACATGGCTCAGGCATGTTTGTTTCAATCTAGTAACCCACAAGGTTGTAAAGCATGCATAAAGATGAGAGATCTGGAGTATGCACTTTCAACGAGCAAGCCATAGCAGCTACAATATTTTTACCCTGACTGGCTCCTTTTGGACAGTATTCATTGAAACAAATACACTTTTGTATTTCTCCACAGTTTTTGTCTGGCAAGAAAGCTGTATGTTCTGACATACAAGATGAAAGTGTTTACAAATCTGAGCATGAATGATGAAAATATGGCAATGTACAAATCAAAATACATCATCATGAAATTCTACAAAAACAGTTACAAATAATCCCTAAATAAATATAAAATATTTTTCCTAAAATTGTCACAATTTCCACTGCTGTCATGAAATAGTCCACATGCTTTAACTCGTCTAAAAAAAAGACTCTAACTGCTCTGTGTCTATAATTGAAAAAAATTCAAGTAAAAATCTTATTGGTAACTGTTGTTCACTCTGTTTTGGAAAAAGGTTGCCATCATCCCTAATATACTCTCTTCTAATCTTCTGATTGGTTGCTTTGAATTACAATATATTCAGGTAATTTTATGATCTAAAGCTAACAAAAGAAAGCATGGAGTACCATAGCTATGTAAGAAATACATAAAGTCTATCTCTAGGCAAGACAATTTTTTTCCTATTTTCTTTTTAGCTTAATGCCCTGTACACACAATCGGAATTTCCGATGGAAAAAAGTCCGACGGACTTGTTTCATCGGAAATTCCGATCGTGTGTGAGCCTTTTTTCCATCGGTGTAAAAAAAATAGAACATGTTTTAAATTTTTTCAATGGAAAAAAACCGATAGGAAATTCCGATCGTCTGTGTGGAACTCCATCGGAGAAAAATCCACGCATGCTCAGACTAAATTAGGAGACGGGAGCGCTCGTTCTGGTAAAACTAGCATTCGTAATGGAGATAGCACATTCGCCATGCTGTAACGGACTGAAAAACACGGAGACTGAAAAGCGAGAACCAAACTTTTACTAACACACGGTAACACTAATTCAGCAAAAGCAGCCCAAAGGGTGGCGCCGTTGGATTTGAACTTCTCCTTTATAGTGACATTGTACGTGTTTTACGTCACTGCGTTTTGGACGGTCGGAATTTTGGTGTGTATGCAAGACAGCTTTGAACAGAATTCCGAAGAAAAATTCCATTGGATTTTAGCCCATCGGAATTCCGATCGTGTGTACAGGGCATTAGAAAAGATTAACACCATTTTTGTTTTAATTGCTGTCTTTTTTCTGTCTCAGAGTCACCTATTCTATTTATCCGACTGTAGTGATCATTGCCACATTGTTTTGGGAAATCCAACATTTTAAAGGTGTCACCAGAACAGGAGATAAGTAGAAAACTTTATATGGGAACATCTTGAGTAGGAATCGAAAATGGGAGACAGACAGCAGAAAATAAAATAAGGAAAAAATTTGCCAAAGGTTTTAACTGGCTAAAGATAAATAACGGGAAATTATATTAGACCCATACTGACATCCTCCTCATTTGCAACAAATTGATTTAAAATAATAAATAAAATAAAACAAATTAACAAGGGGCTCATTTTCAAGTTTTTGAGTAAACTCTCCCCAGCTGTGTAGTGGGGAATTCTAAGCGTACTCTCAAAATTGCACTAATTATGATTTGACCTGAACAACTTCCAAACTTTCTCAGATCAACTAATTACATCTTATACTTAACTTGAACATTCTTAAATATGGTCAATATTTCAATTCTACATTTTTCAAATCCTCTTTTTCAAATGTGTCATTTAATATGTGCCATGTCTCATGGCTTTTTTCTTTTCAGATTTAAGGAGGAAATAAACTTAAAGTAAATGCTAATATAAATCATAGATGAGTAATAGCAGAAACTAAAGAACATACTTGAAATAACTGAAGAGTTCATGTTTAAATAATCAAGATGTTCATTTACTCTTTTAATGCAAGTCTGTAGCAGGCTGACATATTTAGCCAAATGTCCCACACTTACTGAGTAATAAAAGATGCACAGACGTGCTTTAAAAATGTACTGTTTGGATTTGCAGAATTATACAAACTTTTGCCAAATTTCTAACCTTTTATTCATTCTCAATACTATGTTGGCTTTGTGTGGAAAGAGGTTTCTTTAATGTATAGAGGATGTTTTACTTTGTTTTTTTATTACTGCTGCAGTGAAAAATCAGGCTGTATGTAAATGCGGTGATCTGTATTGGACAAATCTAAGATGACCAGAATAGTAAAAAAAATCTAAAATATCTTACCATGTACATTAACAGCTGTAACTCTTCTGCTTGTACCAGCAACATTTGTTGCTGCACATATATACTCTCCACTGTCTTTTAAATGAACACTCTCAAGATGAAGGGTTCCATCAGAACGTATGCTAACGTATGGGCTGGAGATCAACTAAAGGAAACAATGTACAAAATATAAAATGTAAAGATTATTTTTTAAATCACAATTTTTTTTAACCCCTTAGTAAAACTTTACATACACAACTACTATATGGTATTGGGGCATAAAGAAGAGGGGGGGGTCCTAACCTCCCTGGAACATCTGCAGTATGGGAGTTGGGCCAGATACCCGGGGCAATGTTTCTCTGTTTTCTGTGGCTGCTCAGCATGTTGCTTCTAGGTAGCCACATTTTCCTATACAGCATGAGAGGTCAGCAGTGAAATGAATCATAGGGGGTGCTGAGCTGTATGACTCCTGCACTGTATATATTACATACACCTGGCAAATGCAGTCTGCGTGTTACATACTCCTGACCCCTACAATCTGTAAATTACATACTCCTGATACATGCACTTTGTGCAATACCAAATCCTGTCCACTACACTCTACACATTACATACACCAGACCCCTGAACTCTGTACAATACAAACACCTAACACCTGTACACTGTACACTACATATTTCTAACCTCTGCACAGATATTAAGCCCCTCTCTCTGTTACTGCAATTTTGCCATACACATGATTCACTGGGGTGCTCTGTGCCTGCAGTATCTTTTCTTCTAGGTAGCCTGGGTGGCACTGAATCTTATACGGTGTGTTGGTCTTCCATCCACCATATGATACAGCTTATGAACTGAAGTATCCCACATTTTTCATTGTGAGCACAATGCTGAAGATCAGGTTAACATTCTCATTTATTATATTTCACAAATATCCATAGAATCAGATTAGAAAGCAAACATACTACTTCATTGTTCCTGAGCCATTGCCTCACAGGAAGAGGATTCCCAGCTAACAGAATGCATGGCAATGTAACTTGGTTTCCTTCAATAACATTGACCACAGGAGGGCTCTCACCAATAACAGGAATTACTGAAAAAAAGAGGAGAATTTTGCAACCAAAATTGTAAACAATGAATTAACACATTAAACATAATGACTATTACATATGAAATCCTATTACATATGAGTATCATAGACTAAACTTTCAATACAGAAGGTACACCTTAACATGCTTACATTAAAGAACATATTAACCCAAACTGAATGACATTTAGTTTGCTAAAACACTGTACATAATAAACAATTGCATTCTTTTTTTTATGATAAAAAAGTGTTTTTACTCTTTTTAATGTTTAATGCATTTTATAACTGCTTATCTCCTATAACATTTTAACAGACATTTCCTGTCTACACACACTGTCCTGCAACTGTTGCACATTATTTTCCAGGGCAGGTTTATGATGGTGACAACTGTGGACCATGCTTATGTAATGTATGGCAGCAAAGGCACGGATACAGTAGGTTACTTTGAAAGTGTCTATGACAGGGTGATGATGCAGGAGCACAATTGGGACACAGGGAGGGGACATGTCACCCACGAGGAAGTGTCTGCATAGAGACTAGACATGTGCAGTTAATTTTGTGCCGAATAAATATTTTTCGTTATTCAGAGATTCGGATATATCCGAATACCCGAATTACAGTATAAACAAAGTTTACCGAATGCTCCGAATAACTAAACGAAATTCGTCTGAATTTCCAAAATTCTAATTAATTTAGATCGAATTCCAGTCGAATTCGAACTGTAAGCATATTTCTGAAATCAAAGACTGTGTGTTTATGTTATTAGAGTACCATTTCAAAATAATGCTGTTTTTTGTGATTTGAGGTGATTTAAAGAGTCATTGTTATCATTTGATGAACATTTTTCTTTTGTTTGTTCACTTTACCACATTCAAATGAAAAAAAAAAAAAATCTAAAGTTTTCGATTCGATCAATTCAAAATATATCGATTTGATCGTTTTGAACTGAAAAATATTGGTAAATTCGAAGAAAATTAAAAAAAATATATAAAACGAATTCCGAATACGAATCCTGAACACAAATTGAATGAATCAACCGAATTTAACTAAACTAAATAACTAGATTAACAAATCTAAACGAAACAAAACAATTTTTTCGTCATGCACATGTGTAATAGGGACCTTCATGGCAGGATCACTAGCTATTATTTTCAACACAACTGCGAATTTGAAAGTATGGCAAATTACTTTTGAAAATACTTAAGCACAAAACAATTATTATTGTAGCAAGTGGTTGTATGTATACATTAATGGTGTTGTACACTCCAACAATGTCAATGGCTAACTACGCTTATTCTAGAATGTCATCACCTCCTTCTCGTGTCTGAAACCTAAATTCCAGAATGACATCAACATTCCCTCCAAATCCTGTATCAGGTTTTATGCCTCTGTTGTGTCATCCCACAACCATAAGAAAGAGAGAAACAATGTGATTGTAAAGTCAAATACACTAAACTACATTTAACTGATTGCTTATGTTAAAGCCCTACAGAGATAAATAATCTTTGTCCTAAATTGTCAGCAATACAAGAAACAGTAATTTCTGAACACCTTTTTGCATTCTTATATAATCTAGCTACTAAAACAAATTAGCATATGCATGTTAAACATGCCAGTTGTGTCATTAGAAACATTACTATCAAGATAATCATAAATACATTACTTCACACCGACATTTTCTTACCTAGTCCAGTTAATGTAACAGTGGCCTGGGCTTGGACTTTTCCAAATTGATTTTCAGCTTCACAGATGTAGGTACCTTCATCTCCTACCCACAGATCTAAAATATATATGGCATATATAGTGAAATATGGAAATCAAGCACTCGTTGACACAAAACAACATTGTTGAAATGTAAAGTCATACAGTAGATGCGGGGCTTTTGTTTACTTAAGACTGGGTTCACACTGAGGAGACTGTGACCGGCTCTCAATGGAGTCGGTTCACACATCTCAGGGACAGCTGTGGAGCGAACTGCACAGGAGCCCTGTGCGTCTACTGGTCCATTTCAGGTCCAAATTCAAGCAAACACTTCGATCGAAATTGGACATGAAACGATAAACAGGGACACACCGGACCCCTGCTGTGAAATGGGTTTTGCATTACCATCCAATGAATTTTCAATCATCTTAGAAGTGTTTTATTGATGTCAAACTGATACTATCGGCACATGCTTAAAGCCCATTGACACGTGCCCTTATAGTGATCTGATCCTGTTACCATACGTAATGTTTCCAGTGAAGAGAAGTGCCACAGTTGTCCACAGGCCTTTCAACAATTGAACGTTTGTACTAGTAAATGTTCCAGGACCTGCTGGGTATAGTCCCAGAAACATGAGAGCAAGAGCCTACACCCCACAAAATTGTATTCAAACACATCATCCAGATGCAGGATATGAGCCAGTCATGGCCATACTAGGAAAGGTGCTCCAAACCCAAAAGGCAAAGGCCAGAGTTTATCACTGCTCTGCTAACATTAGAATCTTTAATCTGGGGGACAGAGTCTTAGTTCTGGTACCCACCGTACAGAGTACATTTCTGGCAAAGTTGCAGAGCACTATGAGATCAGAGATAAAATCAGTGATGCCAATCACCAGATATACCAGCCCAGAAAGAGAAAGCCCCTCTAAATATATATATATATATATATATATATATATATATATGCTTTTTGATTTACCTAGTCAAACTAGCATAACATACCATGACAATGGGACTGAACCTTACATCAGAGTAAAGTTTTAATCTGATTGGCATTTGGGTACACGTGGAGTGTGCCGGGTATGCCTGGGCACAACCCTATCTGGGTTTTGGCAATCGCAATCTACCCATTAATGCTGGGCAGGTGACAGGCAGATCGCAATCTTTCCTTGCTGAACCCTGAAACCTGGTCAGGGGGGACGGCAGGGGTGGAGTTTACTGGAATTGAGCTGTATTTTCCTCCTGCAGCAGCTGAAAGTAGGCTTCTCCTCCTCTCCCTACCACCTGCATTTAGCTGTCACAGGAGGAAAATACATCAGGGACCGGTATGAGTGTATGCTGCCCCCAATGTCCCTCCTGTCCCTGTTCATTATTGTTCTGCTCCACTAGTTACCCCACCACAGCCCTTCCGGATTCCCCTCCTCTCCTGCCAGCTGCTGTGGGGGATTGTTTCAGGATGGAGAGCTATATGTAATATGTAATTTACTGGCCCCTTCCCATTCATTCACTGTCCAGTGAAAGTTGAGGCTGCAGAGAAAGGGACTGGGGAATCTCTATCCTCAGTCCCTTTCTCTGTCTCAGAGACATCAGGGGTCTGTTTAGACCTCTGATATTTCACCAAGGCCCCCAACAGGGTTACTCAAAACATTATTAAAAAAATAATAAAAAATAATATTCTAAAAACTAATAATAAATTAATAATAAAATTGTAAATAATAATAAAAAATAAAATAAAAAAAAGCATAAAACGACTGACACCATTCACTGCCCTACTGTCACCAGTCTCTGCCCTACTGACACCGTCCACTTAGCAATCATTATTATTAAATTAATAATTTAGTTGCTCCAGTGGCAACCTGTGAAGCTCTGGTGAACTCCATGCCCAAGAGGGTTAAGGTAGTGCTAGAGATTAATGGTGGCCACACAAAATATTGACACTTTGAGCCCAGTTTGGACATTTTCACTTAGGGGTGTAGTCACTTTTGTTGCCAGCAGTTTAGATATTAATGGTGTGTTAGTTAATTAGTGTTAGTTAATTAGTGTGTTAAGTTATTTTGAGGGGACAGCAAATGTACACTGTTATACAAGCTATACACACATTACTATACATGGTAACAAAGTGTAAAATACTTCAGTGTTGTCATATGAAAAGATATAATATTTTAAAAAATTTGAGGGGTGTACTCACTTTTGTGAGATACTGTATATATATATATATATACATATACACATACACACACACACGCATGTGTGTTTGAGCTTTTGGGTGCACACCCTAATACAATAGACTGTGCACACCTATGTTTCTTGGATAGCTGAAGCTCAATGTAAGGTAAATTCGAAGGATGTACAGGAAATGTTGCCAGAAACCCTGCAAGTGGTTGCTGATAGACTGTCACTGTATGTTGGCAAAATATGCACATTTTCACAGGTCTGAGCAGAGTAGAGGATATGTGAGGCACTGCCTGGTATATGCATCACTTAGGTGTAACCCAGGTTTCCCACCTACACATGGTGAGGGGCTCCAGGATTTGTGTCTTTTGTATTTATTTATTTTTTCCTCAGATCTAAATAAGTTTTGGTCCTACGTTTTGAGCCTTGCTAGTCTGGAACTGACATAAATTTAGTTAGTGGTTTGAACAAGCTCATATTTGTTTAATGTTATGGACTAGGTACACCAACTCTCCTGCATTGAACTGTATTTGTATTCTGCCATGTTGAAAAAAATTACAGTACAAACCTGCCTTTCGAATACACGGTTTACCACTGCCACTGTTGTATCCTACCTAAGATGTATGTAGAAACCATACAAGAAGACCCCAATAAATGAATGGAGTGGGCAACTAGATGGCAAATGAGGTTTAACATTGAAAAATGTAAAGTAATGCAGTAATGCACTTGGGGGTTAAAAATATAAACACAGGTTACTTACTGGGGGGGAGAAGCTCTGGGGGATTCAAGGATGGAGAAGGATCTCGGGGTTATAGTAGATGACAGACTTTACAATGGCATGCATTGTCAAGCTGCAGCAAGCAAAACCAGCAGAATATTAGCATGCATTAAAAAAAGGTATTTACTCCAGAGATAAAACAATATCTCTACTACTTTATAAAACTCTGGTTCGGCCACATCTGGAGTATTCCATCCAGTTCTGGTCAACAATCCTTAGAAAGGATGTGCTGGAACTGGAGAGAGTTCAGAGAAGGACAACAAAATTAATAAGGGGGCTGGAGGACCTCAAATACGAGGAGCAACCACAAGCGCTAAATTTATTCTCCCTGGAGAGGAGACGCTTGAGAGGAGATATGATAGCGATGTACAAAAATCTCAATAGTAATCTCTGTGTAGGTAGGAAACCATTCAGTCTCAGAGTGTAAGAGGACACGGGGTCACACAATGAGATTGGAACGGAAGCATTTTAACCTTTGGCTGCGCAGGGGGTTTTTCACTGTCAGGGCACTAAGGATGTTGAACTATCTTCCACAATCAGTGGTGTCAACATGAAGTATTGATTGTTTCAAAAGACTCTTGGACGTGCATCTTATCGAACACAATATACAGGGATATGGGAAATAATTATCTACATGAACACACACCAACATAGGTTGAACTGGATGGACTTTATTCAACCTTACCAACTATGTAACTATGTATTTTTTGCATTGAACTGCATTATGTTATTCACGTTCTGAAGTCTGCTGACATCTAGTGGTAGTTCAGTGTCACTTTAACTTCTTTATTTTCTGTAGTTGGTATCCCTCTCTGTACTGCCCTCGTATTTAGGGCTAGTTTGTTTAGTCCTAGCTGGACCCCCCATTTATTTCCATGTTTGCTCAGTCAGTGTTAGTCATTGCAGGGGCTAGGTATAGAGAGCCATTGTTTTCTTACACTTCAAAAGGCTGGAAAAACACTCTTAGCACTACATTCATCTGATGTAAAATTTACTTCAATTCAATGTCTGTGTCTTATTGAAGAGTTAAGGTGGCTGTGCATTTTGCCAAGTCAGCAAGTGTCCCCACTAACTGTGTTTAAGAAGGTATATTATTGTATATATCGTTTTTTAAAACAAACCAGCCACTACCAGTCTGTCCCTGTTACAACACAGGTCCTGGGATTTCAGCTATAGAGCTATAGAAAGTAATTTCATGAGAAAATGTAATGTATAATAAGTCTTACTGGTAATCTTTAGTGCTCCAGTCTTCTGCTGTGGTACAAGTGGCTTTGATAGTGCTGATGTTCCAATTAACTTACTCCATTTTATTTTTGGTTCTGGGAAACCTTGGACCGAACAAGGCAAAATCACATTTGATCCAATATCAATTGCTATATCACTTGGACTCTGTGTGAACACAGGAGCAGCTAGGAAAGCAGAAAATGTATTAATAAATATTTCAATAACATCTATAGACAAAAATATAGACACTTTGAGAGATTATCAGAACACAGAATACATAAAAAAGTAGGTCTTGAACTGTTTAATACAGTAGAAGAAAGCTAAAGTTAAAGGGACACTAAAGGTTCCCGTTAAAAAAAATAAAAATAACAAACATGTTATACTTGCCTCCACTGTGCAGCTCGTTTTGCACACAGTGGCCCTGATCCTGGTCTTCTGGGGTCCCTCGGCGGCTGTTTCAGCTCCTCCCCGCAAGGACTCCACACCATAATTAAAGATTTTAAAATCTTTAATTTTAAAATAAACAATTTTTATCCGCTTTTACAATGCACTTCACCATGGAGTCCCTCTCTTTTTTATTGAGCTGTTGATCAAAGGGACTGTAAGACCCCGGTTATATACTGGTTGCAGCGGTGAAACTGCAGAAATCCTCTGTTGTGTTTACGCTGGAAATCGGTGAGAGGTCTATCTGACCCTTTTGGATACATCTACAAGATCTGCGGAAGCGGTGGGGAGAAAAAAAGCTGCGGTGATCTGCTGTGGAGTCTATGCTGGAGAGTGATCAGAGCTGTATCTGACCCTTATGGGTCTATCTACAAGGTGAGAGGCTGGTACTACCGGGGGAGGATTGTGGAATTATATATATACCTGTGGCTTTCCATTTGATGTGAAAACTGGGACTCCCACACCCGTTCTTTTCCCTCTCCTCTCTCCTTGTCTACCGGATTATTTCCATCTTTACAGGGAAATTGTTATGGATTATACGAATTATATGACCATACACTTTTGTTTTTGATAATTATCACGTTTGGATACACTTCCGTTTTGGATAATTATCACGTTTGGACTCACATCATCATTTTTTGCATTGTATATACAGTTGTAGCGGGTATATGCTTTCTATTTTTTTAATCTGGTGGGGAAAACTGTGATGTATGGTTCCCTGGGGCCCACCAGGTGGCACTGTCGCTTTGGGCCCGGGGTTGCGTCATCGTTGCGGTGGCGTACCTCTTTTGGTCTCTCTCAGCGGTTGTATGGTGGGGCGGGGAACCCATCATGCTTGCTGGGAAGGGGTATAAAGGGGCGGCCATTTTTGGTGGCGGGAGTCGAGCCCGGGCACCTTCAGCCTGAGGACGGTGGTTCGTGTCGGTCCCCTAGGCGGGTCTAGGCCTAGAGGACGTTCGGAGGTCGTGTTCCATCCCAGGCACCTTTAGCCTGGGGTGAGGTACTCGGAATGGAGGTCTGGAGCTCTGTGCCCAACACTGAGATCCGCAAGGGAAGGAGGTCCTAGGGAACCCCGGGAGTGGGTACTCGAATCCAGAAGGCGTAATGGACTTTGCTTCCACCACACAAACATCGGCGGTGAGGGCTTGGCGTGGTGACCCCGCTCTCTCTCCTCTAAAGTACCCCTAGACAAGAGACAGACGAGCTGATAGAAGAGAGGGGAGAGAGGAGGCCGCTACACGGGGGGGCTCGGGTCCGGTATAGTGTTAGTTTACCACGGAATTGAATGTGTCTGCCCGGAGGAGTTACGAGTAGGCAGGCCTTCATTGGCCGAAGTGCATCCCTGCTCGAAGTCGTGGACATGAAGAGTGGAAAAAGGGGGAAGTTCAGCCGTGTGAAGTAGTACACGTGGGGGCTTCTATTGCACTGCGCCACCAGGCACACTCCCACCGCTTAGTTCGTGGGCGTGACTCAGAAAAAGAAAAGAAGAAATGCCCGCGAACTGGAGCAAAGGGGAGGAGTCCAATACGTGTGAAGGACTACACGTGGGATGTTGGTGCAAAACCCTGGCAGTGTGTGATGGATCAGCCACAGGTCACCATGTTCGGACATACATTGTGGATTCCGGTTCACCCTTCTACCAGGACACTGACTGCTGCTGCTCCGGTAACAGATACGGGGATCCGGCTAAAGCCAAGGGGTCTTTTCCCCCTGTATTCATGCATGGACGTTGAGGCCCTGGGTGTGATTTGTCCCGGTTGTTCGGGACTGGTGTGCCAACTGAAGCCGTTTTGGCGATGCGAGGCCTGTGGGGAGTTCCTTTTTGAAGTGGATCCAGCGGTTGAGAAGCCGAGAACCATTTACCCCAGCCGGGCTGCAGGCAACACCACTCAGAGAGGAGGAATCACTGCTTTGACAGCCATCCCTGCGCACACTGTGCAACGACCGCAGAGGAGGTCGTGAGTACTCAACGGGAGAAATCCGAGGATGCTGACTCGGTCACCACAGTCTCGCAGCGTCCACCACCAAAGAAAAAGACCGGTATGGTAGCCCCGACCAGCGGTTGTGGTGGACCGTCTCGCCCGCTTATACCCGGCCCGGATGGATCTGTCAATAAGAGTTCCGGACGTCCCGCTTCAAGTAAAGGCCGAGGTAAGCCAGGCAGAGAGATTTGGTGTGTGGGAAGAGGTGAAAACTCAGTCTCCACTACAGGTTACCTGCCCGCGGAGGAGTGTGACACCTCTGACCTGGAGTCGCTCTCGGAGATGGGAGACGATGTTGCTATTGACGAACTGTTTGCAGAAAAGGGCTGGGACAAAGTACCTCTCGCTTCATCCCGCAGAACCAGGGATCCACCCATGTCTACAGGGGATAGTACACCCCGGGTGGAGGCCCCAGCCCCTGAAGAGGGGTCCCGTTCCCAACCTGCCCTTACATCCCCGGTGTCACCTACACCCAGGACCGGGGAAAAGAGACTGTTGCGGGCACCTATGCCCAGATCAGATGTGATCAAGGTCCCTCGCCACCCGGACTCAATAGTTTTACCTGGCGAAGGGGACAGAGCCACTATGCCTCCTCTGGTGAGACTACAACGCCTATTTGGTCAGAAGGTTGCTGCAGAGTATGGATGGGAGTACCCATACTTGTCCAAGGAGTTGTTATACGAGGTGGAAATTTGCCAGGAGTAGTGATGAGCCGAACACCCCCGGGTTCGGTTCGCACCAGAACCCGCGAACGGACCGAAAGTTCGAACGAACATTAGAACCCTATTAAATACAATGGATGCGAACGTTCGAATTCTAAAGTGCTAATTATAACAACTATTATGCATGTTATTGTCCTAAAAAGGGTTTGGGAACCCGGGTTCTGCACCAGGGGACATGTATCAATGCAAAAAGAAGTTTTAAAAACGGTCGTTTTTCGGGAGCAGTCATTTTAATGATGCATAAAGTGAAAAAAAAAAAGTCAAATATTCCTTTAAATATCGTACCTGGGGGGTGTCTAAAGTATGCCTGTGAAGTGCCACGTGTTTCCCGTGTTTAGAACTGTCCCTGCACAAAATGACACTTCTAAAGGAAAAAAAAGCCATTTAAAACTGCTTGCGGCTTTAATGTAATGTCTGGTCCCGGTAATATGGATGAAATTCTTTAAGAAAAATGGCATAGCTACCCCATGCCCCCCCCCTACCCCAGCCCATTACCAGCCCCTTTGGGTCTTGTATGGATATTAAGGGGAACCCCGCACATAAAATAAAAAAGGCCCTATATACTCTGAACAGCCCTATACAGGCGGTGCATACAAGACAGGGACTGTAGGTTTGTTCTTATGTAGAGTCTGTTTGTAATTTTGAACAGGTACATTGTTGAAGTGTAGCTCCAGACCAAAAATCTATTTTTAAACTTTTTGGAAAACATAGGTAAGGGTTATCACCCCTGTAACATTTGTTTTGCTGTCTGTGCCCCTGTTCAGAACATTTCACCTCACTTTCCGTCCCAATGACAACTCTTTTTGAAATGTGGTCTTTTTCTTGAAACAAGGATTGCTGATAAAGCATCAGTACAGAGGAGACACCTTTCTCCCATATTTATTCTTACAGGAGAGAATTTTCCTTCCTAGTGGTAGATTTCCTCTCACTTCCTGTTGTCTTCTTGCGTTTGCAAGTAGGAGTCGTTTGTAAGTTGGATGTTTGAAAGTAGGGACCTGCCGTATATACTCTGCAGAAATAGGCCCCTTAGTTGTTGGTGTTGGCACAACACTGTAAGCACTCACAGTTACTCTTGGTTGGTGCTGGAACGCCCTGCTGTCAACTATTATATCAGGAATTTTAATTACATATAATTGTTGAACAGTGGTAGTAAAAATTGGGCCTTTGATGGTGGTGCTGGTGCCACAACACTGTAAGCCCTGACAGTTACTCTTGGTGGGTGCAGCAATGTGCAGCAATGGGCCCTGCTGTGAATTATTAGATCAAGAATTGTAATTACATGCCCCTGTTGAACAGGGGCTGAAAAATTGGGCCTTAGGCACTGGTGGCACAACACTGCAACCCCTCACAGATACTGTACTTGGAGCACAGCAATGAGCCCTGTTGCAAAGTATTGCTTCAAAAATTGTAATGACACGCCCCTGTTAAACAGGGGCTGAAAAATTGGGCCTTAGGCACTGGTGGCACAACACTGCAACTCCTCACAGATACTGTACTTGGAGCACAGCAATGAGCCCTGTTGCAAAGTATTGCTTCAAAAATTGTAATGACACGCCCCTGTTAAACAGGGGCTGAAAAATTGGGCCTTAGGCACTGGTGGCACAACACTGCAACTCCTCACAGATACTGTACTTGGAGCACAGCAATGAGCCCTGTTGCAAAGTATTGCTTCAAAAATTGTAATTACACGCCCCTGTTAAACAGGGGCTGAAAAATTGGGCGTTAGGCACTGGTGGCGGCACCCATAAACAAAAATGATCTTACAAGCTATCATCATCAATCGTATCATTGAGGACTCGGAGGAGGAGGATAGCCAGTCAACATAACAGCACAGGCACTCAGCATCAGCATCAGTCTTGAAGGGATGTGACATGTTAAAATCAATTAGTCTGTTATATCAGCATCAGGTGTGTGGTAGCTGGTGGTGATCCAAGACTGGTTCATCTTGATGAAAGTCAGTCGATCAACCAAGTCGGTGGACAGGCGCACCCTGTGATCCGTGACAAATCCTCCAGCAGCACTGAATGTGCGTTCCGAAAGAACGCTGGATGCAGGACAGGCCAGTAGCTCAATTGCATACTGTGCAAGCTCTGGCCAGTGATCCATCCTCAAGACCCAGTAAGCCAGAGGATTTTCGGTGGGGAAGGTGTCCAAGTCTGACCTTGCCCCTAGATATTCCTGCACCATGTTTATCAGACGCTGGCGATGGTTGCTGGAACCGATCATACTTTGGGGCTGCGGACTAAAGAATTGTCTGAACGCATCGGTCAGACGGCCACCTTCCCCACCGCTCCTTCTTTGACTGGCCGAAGCCTCAGCAACTCGTTGTCCAGGACCAGGAGTTTGCAACCTCCCAGTCTCTGGGAACGCGTTGCACAGACCTTTCTGCAAGGCCTCCCGGAGTTGTCTCATCCTCTGCTCCCTCTGCGACGGTAACATAAGGTCCGCAACCTTACCCTTGTACCGTGGATCAAGGAGAGTGGCCAGCCAGTAATGGTCCCTCTCCTTGATCCGAAGAATACGAGGATCCTTCCGCAGACTTTGCAGGATCAGGGAGGCCATGCAGCGTAGGTTTGCTGAGGCATTCGCTCCGGAGTCCTCTGGGTCACTAAGGACGACATGATCCGCAGCCACCTCCTCCCAGCCACGTACAAGTCCACTGGTTTCTTGGGACTGTAAATCATCCCTAAAAGACTGCTGCTGATGATGCTGAGTGCCAGCCTCCACCTCCATGCTGACACAATCCTCCTCCTCCTCCTCCTCCTCCTCTTCCTGTGCGATGGGTGGGACAGAAGGAACACTGTCTGGGTAAAGGGGGCCTTGAGAGGCAAGGAAGTCCTCCTCTTCCTGCCTCTGTTCTGCCTCAAGTGCCCTGTCCATTATTCCACGCAGCGTGTGCTCCAACAGGTGGACAAGAGGTACAGTGTCACTGATGCATGCACTGTCACTGCTCACCATCCTCGTGGCCTCCTCAAATGGTGCCAGGACAGTGCATGCATCCCTGATCATGCCCCACTGGCGTGGAGAAAAAAAACCAAGCTCCCCTGACCCTGTCCTGGTGCCGTAGTCGCACAGGTACTCATTGATGGCCCTCTGCTGCGTGTGCAGCCGCTGCAGCATGGCCAACGTTGAGTTCCACCTGGTGGGCATGTCACATATAAGGCGGTTCTTGGGCAGGTTCAACTCCTTTTGCAGCTCAGCCAGGCGAGCACTGGCATTATAAGATCTGCGGAAATGCACACAGACTTTCCTGGCCTGCCTCAGGACATCCTGTAAGCCCGGGTACCTGCCCAAGAAGCGCTGCACCACCAGGTTAAGGACGTGAGCCACACAGGGCACATGGGTCAGTTGTCCCTGTCGGAGGGCGGAGAGGAGGTTGGTGCCATTGTCGCAAACCACCATTCCTGGCTTAAGCTGGCGTGGCGTCAACCACCTCTCGGCCTGGCCCTGCAGAGCAGACAGGACCTCTGCCCCAGTGTGGCTTCTGTCCCCCAAACACACCAGCGCAAGCACGGCATGGCATCTTTTTGCCTGCGTACTTGCGTAGCCCCGTGAACGGCTACGGAGCACCGCTGGTTCATAGGACAAACCACAGGAAGAGGCCATGGAGGAAGAAGAAGAGGAGGGGGTGGAGGAGAGAGGTGTGTCACAACCAGTAGTAGCATTTTGGAGGCGTGGCGGTGGGACAACCTCCAACACTACTGCACCTTGTCCTGAATCCTTCCCAGCTGCCAAAAGAGTGACCCAATGGGCCGTGAAAGAAAGGTAACGTCCCTGTCCATGCCTGCTGGACCATGAGTCAGCGGTAATATGCACCTTACCGCTGACCGCCCTGTCCAGCGAGGCCAAGACATTGCCTTCCACATGCCGGTAGAGAGCCGGAATAGCCTTCCGTGAGAAAAAGTGGCGTTTGGGAACCTGCCACTGAGGAACCGCACATTGCACAAACTCACGGAAGGGGGCCGAGTCTACCAACTGAAAAGGCAGCAGTTGAAGCGCTAGCAATTTAGCCAAGCTAGCATTCAACCGCTGGGCATGTGGATGGCTGGGAGTGAACTTCTTTCGACGGTCCAGCAGCTGGGGCAGGGAAATTTGCCTGCTAGAATCGGACGTCGGTGTACTGCTAGCAGAGTGGGCGCAAGTACTTGGCTGTGACACACCTAATTCTACACCTTCATTCCTCTCAGTGCATGTTTCAGAGAGGACTGAAGTTATAGTGGGGTTGGAGATCCCAGCTGATGCGGTGCAAGGAGAGGTCCGCTTTGTTCTTTGGTGTGGGTCTTTGAGGTAGGCTTGCCAACGAGCTGCATGGCAGGTCAACATATGTCTGGTCAGGCATGTGGTACCCAAGCGGCTGATGTTTTGGCCACGCGATATACGCTTGAGACATATGTTGCAAACAGCAGCTGTGCGATCTGATGCACTAGCCTCAAAAAAGGCCCACACCAAAGAACTTTTTGAATGACGGGCAGAGGCAGCGCCCTGCACAGGCGGAGCTCTGCGGTGTGATTCCGTCGGTGTACTGCCCTTACGCTGGCCACCAAAGGGCATCCTGCCTCGTTGGAGATGTGCCTCCTCCTCATCCTCCTCCTCCTCCTCTCTCCTATTAGGCACCCACGTGGAGTCAGTGACCTCATCATCCCCTCCCTCCTCATCACTGGAGCCAATCTGGCAGTATGCTGCAGCTGCTGGAACATGACTGCCAGATTGGTGTCCTTCTTGAGCATCCCCTCTGTCTGCTCTCACGCTACTGCCTTCCTCTAGCTGGGTTTCATCATCAGACCCTTCGAAACGCTGGGCATCCTCCTGGAGCATGTACCCAACACTGTGCTGAAACAGTTCGGGGGACTCCTCAGGAGGAGGACATGGTGGGTCTAGGGAAGGAGTGACTGATGATTTGTCTGACATTGATACCAGGGAAGACGACGCTTTGGCAGCTGCTTTTCCAGTACCCTGAGCCTGGGTGAGAGAGGATGAGGAGGAGGAGGAGGGCTTGGTCATCCACTCTACCAAGTCTTCGGCATGATGTGGCTCAACATGTCCAGCTGCCGAAAAGAAGGACAAGCGTGTCCCATGGCCATGTGCTGATGACAATGCACCGCGTCCACGACCAGCACTGTTGCCCCCAGACACAGAGCCTGCTTGCCCTCTTTTATTGCCTCCTGACTGTCTGCCTCTCCTTGTTTGCCTTCCAGACATTCTAATAGATGGCCTGCAGGGAGATGGGAAAAAAGCAATAAGGGCTACCTTCAGGTGTCCTTCTCTGTCCCTTGAAACAAGGACTTTCACAGTGAAAGAAACTGACACTCTCCCTACCTACAGTTTTCTGTCCCTAGAAAAAATATTTTTTTTAAGCACAATATAGCACAAGGACAATTCACTCACTGTCCTTACAGGTCCCTGGAAACAAGGACTTGCAGAGTGAAAGAAAAAAAACACTCTCCCTACCTACAGTTTTCTGTCCCTAGAAAAAATGTTTTTTTTAATCACAATATAGCACAAGGACAATTCACTCACTGTCCTTACAGGTCCCTGGAAACAAGGACTTGCAGAGTGAAATAAACTGACACTCTCCCTACCTACAGTTTTCTGTCCCTAGAATAAATGTTTTTTTTAAGCACAATATAGCACAAGGACAATTCACTCACTGTCCTTACAGGTCCCTGGAAACAAGGACTTGCAGAGTGAAAGAAAAAAAACACTCTCCCTACCTACAGTTTTCTGTCCCTAGAAAAAATGTTTTTTTTAATCACAATATAGCACAAGGACAATTCACTCACTGTCCTTACAGGTCCCTGGAAACAAGGACTTGCAGAGTGAAATAAACTGACACTCTCCCTACCTACAGTTTTCTGTCCCTAGAATAAATGTTTTTTTTAAGCACACTATAGCACAAGGACAATTCACTCACTGTCCTTACAGGTCCCTGGAAACAAGGACTTGCAGAGTGAAAGAAAAAAAACACTCTCCCTACCTACAGTTTTCTGTCCCTAGAAAAAATGTTTTTTTTAATCACAATATAGCACAAGGACAATTCACTCACTGTCCTTACAGGTCCCTGGAAACAAGGACTTGCAGAGTGAAAGAAAAAAAACACTCTCCCTACCTACAGTTTTCTGCCCCTAGAAAAAATGTTTTTTTTAATCACAATATAGCACAAGGACAATTCACTCACTGTCCTTACAGGTCCCTGGAAACAAGGACTTGCAGAGTGAAATAAACTGACACTCTCCCTACCTACAGTTTTCTGTCCCTAGAATAAATGTTTTTTTTAAGCACAATATAGCACAAGGACAATTCACTCACTGTCCTTCCAGGTCCCTGGAAACAAGGACTTGCAGAGTGAAAGAAAAAAAACACTCTCCCTACCTACAGTTTTCTGTCCCTAGAAAAAATGTTTTTTTTAATCACAATATAGCACAAGGACAATTCACTCACTGTCCTTACAGGTCCCTGGAAACAAGGACTTGCAGAGTGAAATAAACTGACACTCTCCCTACCTACAGTTTTCTGTCCCTAGAATAAATGTTTTTTTTAAGCACAATATAGCACAAGGACAATTCACTCACTGTCCTTACAGGTCCCTGGAAACAAGGACTTGCAGAGTGAAAGAAAAAAAACACTCTCCCTACCTACAGTTTTCTGTCCCTAGAAAAAATGTTTTTTTTAATCACAATATAGCACAAGGACAATTCACTCACTGTCCTTACAGGTCCCTGGAAACAAGGACTTGCAGAG
The DNA here is from genome assembly GCA_029206835.1 of Rana muscosa. Taxonomy (NCBI): domain Eukaryota; kingdom Metazoa; phylum Chordata; class Amphibia; order Anura; family Ranidae; genus Rana; species Rana muscosa. The sequence goes on along the minus strand of CM055120.1, from coordinate 215,672,788 downwards.
TGAAATAAACTGACACTCTCCCTACCTACAGTTTTCTGTCCCTAGAATAAATGTTTTTTTTAAGCACACTATAGCACAAGGACAATTCACTCACTGTCCTTCCAGGTCCCTGGAAACAAGGACTTGCAGAGTGAAAGAAAAAAAACACTCTCCCTACCTACAGTTTTCTGTCCCTAGAAAAAATGTTTTTTTTAATCACAATATAGCACAAGGACAATTCACTCACTGTCCTTACAGGTCCCTGGAAACAAGGACTTGCAGAGTGAAAGAAAAAAAACACTCTCCCTACCTACAGTTTTCTGTCCCTAGAAAAAATGTTTTTTTTAATCACAATATAGCACAAGGACAATTCACTCACTGTCCTTACAGGTCCCTGGAAACAAGGACTTGCAGAGTGAAATAAACTGACACTCTCCCTACCTACAGTTTTCTGTCCCTAGAATAAATGTTTTTTTTAAGCACAATATAGCACAAGGACAATTCACTCACTGTCCTTACAGGTCCCTGGAAACAAGGACTTGCAGAGTGAAAGAAAAAAAACACTCTCCCTACCTACAGTTTTCTGTCCCTAGAAAAAATGTTTTTTTTAATCACAATATAGCACAAGGACAATTCACTCACTGTCCTTACAGGTCCCTGGAAACAAGGACTTGCAGAGTGAAATAAACTGACACTCTCCCTACCTACAGTTTTCTGTCCCTAGAATAAATGTTTTTTTTAAGCACAATATAGCACAAGGAGAATTCACTCACTGTCCTTCCAGGTCCCTGGAAACAAGGACTTGCAGAGTGAAAGAAAAAAAACACTCTCCCTACCTACAGTTTTCTGTCCCTAGAAAAAATGTTTTTTTTAATCACAATATAGCACAAGGACAATTCACTCACTGTCCTTCCAGGTCCCTGGAAACAAGGACTTGCAGAGTGAAATAAACTGACACTCTCCCTACCTACAGTTTTCTGTCCCTAGAATAAATGTTTTTTTTAAGCACAATATAGCACAAGGACAATTCACTCACTGTCCTTACAGGTCCCTGGAAACAAGGACTTGCAGAGTGAAAGAAAAAAAACACTCTCCCTACCTACAGTTTTCTGTCCCTAGAAAAAATGTTTTTTTTAATCACAATATAGCACAAGGACAATTCACTCACTGTCCTTACAGGTCCCTGGAAACAAGGACTTGCAGAGTGAAAGAAAAAAAACACTCTCCCTACCTACAGTTTTCTGTCCCTAGAAAAAATGTTTTTTTTAATCACAATATAGCACAAGGACAATTCACTCACTGTCCTTCCAGGTCCCTGGAAACAAGGACTTGCAGAGTGAAAGAAACTGACACTGTCCCTACCTACAGTTTTCTGTCCCTAGAATAAATGTTTTTTTTAAGCACACTATAGCACAAGGACAATTCACTCACTGTCCTTACAGGTCCCTGGAAACAAGGACTTGCAGAGTGAAAGAAACTGACACTGTCCCTACCTACAGTTTTCTGTCCCTAGAATAAATGTTTTTTTTAAGCACACTATAGCACAAGCACAAAACACACTGACACTCTCCCTACCTATCCTTCTCTTTCCCTAAACTAAAGGAATCCAGGTTAAGCAAGAAAGAAATAACAGTCACTGTCCCTGCCTATGCTGCTCTATCCCTGCTCCGGAACACACTACACTAGGCCGCCGTGCTGGCGGCCTTTTATAGTGTGGGGCGTGTACTAAACACCCTCAGCAATAATTGGCCACAGGCATCCTGCCTGTGGCCAATCATTGCTCTCCTCGCTGCCGGCGCTGTGATTGGCCAAGCATGCGGGGTCACAGTGCATGCTTGGCCAATCACAGCGCCTGGATGACACTGCGATGGCGTAGTGCATTGTGGGCCGTTCGCGTCACTCGAATTTGGCGCGAACGGCCCAAATCGTTCGATCTTCGTCGAACGATCGAACAGCCGATGTTCGAGTCGAACGTATGTTCGACTCGAACACGAAGCTCATACCTAGCCAGGAGCGCTGGTACAATGACTTTGTGTGGACTCACCTTCAGATTCCACACGCCCGCAGGTACCTGGCGTGTTCTCCCAAGGCCTCTCAGCGTTTTAAGGACTGCAAGGCAGAGTGGATGTTGGGACGGCACATCCATGCGGACAAGGTGCTGATCCGGTGCAAGGAAGGGGAAGATGTTGAGTATCATCTGGAGACCATGGATCAGCACTTGAAGCCACTTGTTCTGCTGCATCCCCATTTCTATTTGTAGGAGGAAAAAGAGTCCGTTCTTGTTTGTATGCTGCTGAACTTTCTGGAGCCTGTTGTCCTTCTTGCCCAGAGGAATAAAGGACTGTTCCTGTTGTTCTTCACTTTTCCAGCAAGAGATCATGGACTCTGGGGTAGATAGGGCTCAAGAGAAGAAGAAAAGTTCCACGAGTGCAGTTACCGCGACACTGTTACCAGGTGGCAGTTTTGCGCATTGTTAACACTTTTTCACACACTCACTCTTTGGAGAAAAGGGATTTCTTTACAAAGAAGTTTCTTTCCTCTTACACGAATACATGTGTCAGGGTTTATGTGTGTTAATTTTCTTTTTTCCCTCTGCAGGAGAGCATCTCATCAAGACCACTGAGTATGGGGTGGGTCTTAGTCAGGATGGGTGGGGAAAAAGCATAATGTGAATATGTGATTCTAACAGTTATGGTTAAAATGTTGTTGTTTCCCTTCCCTTTTATGTGAGGCTCAGACACAATTTCTTTAGTTGACCAAGTTTTCAAAAAAAAATTATATTTTTGTACAATTTATAGTTGGTTTCTGGATTAGGACTATGTCAGCTGCTGAGGGCATGGTTTGCTCCAGACACTGGGGACCAGTGTCAAATCACCAGGGGGAGAGTGTAGCGGGAATATGCTTTCTATTTTTTAAATCTGGTGGGGAAAACTGTGAATCCAGAAGGCGTAATGGACCGGTGGGAGATACTTACTTGAAGACCCGGTGCAGCATATTGCCAGTGACAGGTGAGCCTCCCATCAGAGACCGCCTGGAAGGAAATCCCCCCTCGCTCGGAGACCGCAACCCACTTTCAGGGAGGAAAGTGGAGAGTTCATTGTGTCTGGGCCTACTCGCATCCACACCTCCTTTTCTGTTCTGTTCTACAAGGGAGTCTAACTGATTGTGTTCATTCAAGAAGAATAAAGGAGTGTTGGACTTTAATGGTGTGGGGCTCATTTTCTGGCAGACATTGTTCAAGGTAACTCTCATTGGAGGTTCCAGGTGCAGAACACTGACCCGAAGGTAAAACAAGAACTTTGCTTCCACCACACAAACATCTGTGGTGAGGGCTTGGCGTGGTGACCCCGCTCTCTCTCCTCTAAAGTACCCCTAGACAAGAGACAGACGAGCTGATAGAAGAGAGGGGAGAGAGGAGGCCGCTACACGGTTTATATTATGTTTTGATGCATTGAAGAATTCATGATATTCCACTTATATTCACAAAGACTTCAAGGAAGTTGGTGTTTTAGTTACTAATATTGTATGTTCTTTTGAACTATCTATTTGCTTTATGCTCTTTGTATATGTTTTATTTAATTGCACTTTGACTATTAGCGCTGCTTCATATTTTTTATATCTCTATTCGTGTTGGTGCACTATAGAAGTTCAGCAGCTATCTGTCATAATTTTTCACTTTATTATTTTTATTAGAAGTTAGTTTCTTTATTCAATTACATCAAGTGGTAGGCGCACTAGTACCCCCCCCCCCCCTTGAAAATTTTGAATACATTTGCTGAGAGACTGTAATTATGTTTTCCTTGAAAAATGCAGCACAAACATTCTACAGCATCTGCCTTCCAGTATTGTTATAGGCTTTGATTTCTGTAAATATTTAGGAAGAACCAAAGTAGAAAAATAACAATGGAAAACATATGTAGGAAAGAGACATGAATGTATAAGCTAAAGAAAAAAAAAAGAGGTAAAAAAAAGTAAAGTGAAAATAAATTAAAGGCATTGTCACTGTTGCATCTCTGTCCTGGACATCTGCCGCTCCTTAATATACATGATGTGTACATTCAATTCATTCATTATGTTTACATATTCTTTAAAAACAGTAACAAGCTAAACATAAAAAGAAAGTGCTTACTGACTGCTATAGCTTTGTATGTAAAGATATACTGTATATCATCAAAGTTCAGAGAAGCATTGACGTTGTTAAAGTCCTTCTCATACCAGCTCAACTCATGGTGCTCTCCCTCCTACAGCATGTGCTCTGTGTTTAGATTAGAAATCAGAAGGCTGCTGAATCAGTGGTAAATGGGGAGCTGGGGGGGGGGGGGGGGACAGACGAGCAACGTCAATGCTCCTGCTGTTGTGGATATATTGCTCCACAATGCCTGTAGCTGCAAAGGTTAGTACTTGTTTTAAAGTGCATATACTGCTCAATAAGAATATGTAAATGCTTTTGTAGGAACAGATTTTTAGGCTATCAGAATCCAAACTGGTGCATCTACTGCCTGTTGGGTAAGCTAATTTGTACAACATGAATATAAACTGTACAGTGTCTTGCAAAATTCATGCCCTTGGTGTTTTTCTTGTTTTGTTGCATTACAACCTGGAATTAAAATTGATTTTTAGGGGCTTGGACCATGTGATGTATACAACATGCCTATGACTTTGAAGGTACAATTATGACCCAAACAATAATTCGATAAAAAAAAATTAAAAATAAACAGAAATGTTGAATGTGCATAAGTATTCATCCCCTAAGTCCATACTTTTTAGAACCACCTTGCAATTACAGCTTCATGTTTCTTGGGGTATTTCTCTATCAGCTTAGCACATCTAGCCACTGGGATTTTTGCCCATTTTCAAGACAAAACTGCTAGAGTTAGATGAGTTGTGCTGGTGTACATGAATCTTCAAGTCATGCCACAGATTCTGAATTGAATTAAAGTCTGGGCTTTTACTAGGCAATTCCAAAACATATATGTTTCCTTTTAAACCACTCCAGTGTAGCTTTACTGGTATATTTAAGGTCATTGTCCTGCTGGATGATAAACCTCTGTCCCAATACCTAATCGCTGGCAGACTAAAACAGGTTTTCTTAAGAATTTCTGTATTTACTGCCATCCACTTTTCCTTCAATCCTAACCAGTTTTACATTGTAGAAGATTAGGATTTGTGCCACACATAGCATTTCCCATGATGGCCAAAAGTAAAATTTTTGTCTCATCTGAGCAGAGAACATTTTTCTATGTGTTTGGACAGCCTGTCACATGCTGTTTGGCTAACTACAAATGTGTACTCTTATTTTGTTTCCTTCAAGCAATGGTTTTATTATGGCCACTCTTCCCTAAAGTCCTAATCTGTGAAGTGTACCCCCCTTTTTTTTTTTGTTTTAAAAATAGTCGAGAGGTATTAGTGCATCTGGCATGTTTTTATTACAGTCTGTGCCCCTTTTACCAAGCTTCACCCTCTCTATGGGGTTGATTAACTAAAACTGGGGAGTGCACAATCTGGTGCAGCTGAGCATGGTAGCCAATTAGCTTCTAACTTCAGCTTGTTCAATTAAGCTTTGACAATAAATAGTAAATAAACCCCTATATGTCATGTTTACCATTATCACTAAAAGTGAAAGAAAAAGAAAAAACATACACTTTGGGTTGTTCCCAGAACAGTAATACAGGGGAAATCTTCCAATGGGGAAGCTAGTTCTGGTGGCCCTGGTGACAACTAGGGATTCCCTCACTTTGGACACATTTCCTCTCACTTCCAATTGTGGCTATGAGGTGGGAAGTGAAGAGAAATCTACCCAAAGGGACTCACATGGCCAAAATAAAACTGACAGGAGTTATAATACTTCCTTATGCTATCCAAAATGAAAAACAAAGTTTTGCCTTTAGTTCTGCTTTAAAGCAAGATTTCACCCGCAATTTTTTTTTTTTTTTAAAGTCAGCAGCTACACTTACCTGTCCTACTTGCCCGCTATGTCACCCCCCCGAGGCCGATCCCTCGATCCTGGCAGCTCCCAGCACCGCCATCCTCACTAAGGGAGACAGGCAGTGAAGCCGTGTGGCTTCACTGCCCGTTTCCTACTGCGCATACGCGAGTCTCGCAGTGTGTTCTGAATGGGCGGCTGCTCTCTGGAATACACACAGTTCCCAGAAGGCAATGTGCCCCATTCACCAGAAGACACCACGAGTAGGACGGAGGAAGAAGACCTGCCGATGATAAGGAAGAGGCAGATTAGGAAAATCCGCATAACAACTGCCTTTTCTGGTGAGTAAAATTTTATTTTTATTTTTTCAATTTTTTTGCAGTATTTTTGTGTATTTTTTATTTTTTTAGGGTGGAACTCTTCTTTAAAGTGGTCCTTTGGACAGATACACCCATCTCCACTGTGGATGTTTTCAACTCCTTCAGAGTTATCTATGATATTTTTGTTGCATCTCTGATTAATGCTCCTTTTGCCTGGTCTGTGAGTTTTGTTAGACAGCCTTCTCTTGTCAGGTCTGTAGTTGTAGTGTTGCCATATCAAATTCATTTTTTTTTTATAATGAATGTAATTGTTTTCCTTGGGATGTTCAAAGTTTTTTTTTTATAACCCAACCCTGATTTATACTTCTCTACAACTTTGACCTATTTTGATAGCTCCTTGGTCTTCATGTTGCTTGCTTTGTGATATTGTAGACTCAGGGGCCTTTCAGAAAAGATGTATTGTATATATACTGACATCATGTGACAGATCATGTAACACATGATTTGCATTCAGGAGGATCTAATTACAGTATGGCAATCCTGAAGTTAATTGGATTGACCACACCTTAGGGGTTTCATAGCAAAAGTGGTGAATAATAGACATGTGCATTCATTTCCGTCCGAATGCATTTTCGTCCGAATTTCGGGGATTTTCGCGTTCGTTTTAACAAATGATAACGAATGTGCAGAGTCCGAAATCCGAAAGATCCGACATAAAAAATGCTTTATTTTAGTTTCGTTGCGACAACAGTTCGATATAGATAGAAGATTCAACATGACGGTGACAATAGCGATCTGTGTCTATCGAATCTGTGGTTGAATGTGCCTAACCTAACTCTATTAGTCCGAGATTATTCGACATAGGTAGAAAAGATTCAACATTATAGAGACATGAAAATTCGACATAGAGAGAAAAGATTCGACATAGGGAGAAAAAATTTGACATTATAGAGACATGAAGATTCGACAAAGCAGCTAAAAACATACGATCGTCACAAGCGGACATTTATGGTCAAATGCTCCGCCCATAGGCTATAGAAGAATTCTAATGTTGTTTGACTAGTAATAATAATTAATAAATATAATTATTACTAGTCATACAACATTAGAATTCTACTATAGCTTGTGGGCGGAGCATTCGACCAGAAATGTATGATTGCGGCGTCGTACAGTTTAGCTGCTTCGTCGAATATTCGACAGACACCATAAGCCTTCAATTGACAGATTCGACCTTAATTCATTCAGATTTTCGGACAAATGCATTTTTTAACGAAACTAAATAAATAAAAACAAATTTTGGGAGTAACTAAATAAATGTATTTGTCGGACGAAGACGAAATTCCGAAACAAAATATTTCAGTGTGCACATGTCTAGTGAATAATTATGCACACTCAAGATTTGTGCTTCTTTGGATGAAATTATTGCTTGAGTCACAATAAAAAATAATTTGCACATTCAAAGTCATAAGCATGTGTACATCACATGGTACATAGTTAAAAAAAATACATTTTAATTTCAGATTGTAATGCAAAAAAAAAAGGAAAAACACCAAGGGGGGTAAATACTTTCTCAAGGCTCTGTACGTGCCTTTTTACTCTAAATTATCTAGAGCAGGGGTCTCAAACTGGTGGCCCTCCAGCTGTTGCAAAACTACAAGTCCCATCATGCCTCTGCCTGTGGGAGTCATGCTTGTAACTGTCTGCCTTGAAATGCCTCATGGGATTTGTAGTTTTGCAACAGCTGGAGGGCCGCCAGTTTGAGACCCCTGATCTAGAGCATGCAAAATATGCACTCTCAGTCTGCTATGCAAAAATCCTATGTCTGCATCGGCATGTCCACTGCTATTTTTTTTTATTTTTTTTACCAAAAATCATTACAATAAAAGACAAAATAAAGCCTTACCACCAACAGTAAGGGTAACTTTTCCACTTGATTTTCCTGCTTCATTCCTTGCCTCACAAGTATATTCCCCAGCATCAATATACTGTGTACTTTTAATTGCTAGTGTTCCATGAATGTGATCAATAGACATGTGTGAGGATGTACTCAACTTCACATCTCCTGAATGAATAAATGAAAAGATCAATAGGCATTACATCATATTAACAATTACTAAAGGCTAAACTACAATATAATTCTGTTTTATACCTTTATACCAATCAAACTGTGGCTCTGGAATCCCTGTTGCCTTGCATTCTATATTTGCCTCGGTATCAACTGCTATTAACATTTCTTTTCTGACAACTGTAACCACAGGGGCCTCTGGAACAAACAATGCAAAAGTTGCTATCAATTCATTTATGAAAGGAAATAAATAACTTAGAAGACAGCAGACACAATTTTCAGCATCTAAATCGCAAAAGCCAACTAACAACTAACATCTAACAGAAAAAAAGCTAAATCTGGAATTTCAAGCATAAATATTTAGGAGAGATGTAAAAATCCTAATTTTAAGGGCCCATTAACACTGAGTTATGGCAATGCATGGTAAAACCAAACAGTTTAATCTTATGTGTATTGAAAATGTTTACATATTGTTTTAACTGTTTAAACATTGATTGAAGGGGACTCATGTTAGGATCTTGCACACCAAAGTTCATGAGAAACCAATACAGCTTTACTGTACAGTTTTAGTCAACTGTAAGTACTGAACATACAAACATGTATTGAATAACACATGCTTTTTAGTTTTACTTCACTTGTTTTGCTTTTTACTTGCATTTATTCAGCCTTTCATAAAAAATTGTTCAACCATGGTTTAGTTTTCTGCATGTATTTATGAAGTACTTTTAATACATATTTAAACTTTATACACTTACCTATGTAAGTAAGTTTGGATGTCTGTCTATCTGTTCCAGCATTGTTAGCAGCCAGACATGTGTAAATTCCAGAATCTTTTTCCATTGCATTTTTAATAATAAAGCTGCCATCTTCAGTTATCACATATCTGTAGAAAATAATATTGGTAAAAAAAAATAAAAATCAAACTTGTTTGTGTGGTAACAGTTTCAGAAAAGCAATTCCAGGCAAAGGTAAAATATTTGTGAACGCAGTAGTTTAAAGCCTAAGAGCCGGTTCACACAGGGGTAGGGATGAGCTTCGTGTTCGAGTCGAACATACGTTCGACTCGAACATCGGCTGTTCGATCGTTCGACGAAGATCGAACGATTTGGGCCGTTCGCGCCAAATTCGAGTGACGCGAACGGCCCACAATGCACTATGCCATCGCAGTGTCATCCAGGCGCTGTGATTGGCCAAGCATGCACTGTGACCCCGCATGCTTGGCCAATCACAGCGCCGGCAGCGAGGAGAGCAATGATTGGCCACAGGCAGGATGCCTGTGGCCAATTATTGCTGAGGGTGTTTAGTACACGCCCCACACTATAAAAGGCCGCCAGCACGGCGGCCTAGTGTAGTGTGTTCCGGAGCAGGGAAAGAGAAGCATAGGCAGGGACAGTGACATTTATTTTTTCTTGCTTAACCTGGATTCCTTTAGTTTAGGGAAAGAGAAGGATAGGTAGGGAGAGTGTCAGTGTGTTTTACTGTGCGAATCCTTGTTTCTAGGGACAGGGAAGGACAGTGAGGGAAATTCTCCTTGTGCTATAGTGTGCTTTAAAAAAACATTTTTTCTAGGGACAGAAAACTATAGGTAGGGAGAGTGTCAGTGTGTTTTACTGTGCGAATCCTTGTTTCTAGGGACAGGGAAGGACAGTGAGGGAAATTCTCCTTGTGCTATAGTGTGCTTTAAAAAAACATTTTTTCTAGGGACAGAAAACTATAGGTAGGAAGAGTGTCAGTTTCTTTCACTGTGATAATCCTTGTTTCTAGGGACAGGGAAGGACAGTGAGGGAAATTCTCCTTGTGCTATAGTGTGCTTTAAAAAAACATTTTTTCTAGGGACAGAAAACTATAGGTAGGGAGAGTGTCAGTGTGTTTTACTGTGCGAATCCTTGTTTCTAGGGACAGGGAAGGACAGTGAGGGAAATTCTCCTTGTGCTATAATGTGCTTTAAAAAAACATTTTTTCTAGGGACAGAAAACTATAGGTAGGGAGAGTGTCAGTGTGTTTTACTGTGCGAATCCTTGTTTCTAGGGACAGGGAAGGACAGTGAGGGAAATTCTCCTTGTGCTATAGTGTGCTTTAAAAAAACATTTTTTCTAGGGACAGAAAACTATAGGTAGGAAGAGTGTCAGTTTCTTTCACTGTGATAATCCTTGTTTCTAGGGACAGGGAAGGACAGTGAGGGAAATTCTCCTTGTGCTATAGTGTGCTAAAGCATTCCTCATCAACCATCTTTGAAATCCTTGTTTTTTGGACAGTCAGGGAAATTGTCGTTGTGCTATTCTGTGCAAAAGCAATCATCCTCAACCATATTTAGAAATCCTTAAGTAAAGGGACAGAGAAGGACACCTGAAGGTAGCCCTTATTGCTTTTTTCCCATCTCCCTGCAGGCCATCTATTAGAATGTCTGGAAGGCAAACAAGGAGAGGCAGACAGTCAGGAGGCAATAAAAGAGGGCAAGCAGGCTCTGTGTCTGGGGGCAACAGTGCTGGTCGTGGACGCGGTGCATTGTCATCAGCACATGGCCATGGGACACGCTTGTCCTTCTTTTCGGCAGCTGGACATGTTGAGCCACATCATGCCGAAGACTTGGTAGAGTGGATGACCAAGCCCTCCTCCTCCTCCTCATCCTCTCTCACCCAGGCTCAGGGTACTGGCAAAGCAGCTGCCAAAGCGTCCTCTTCCCTGGTATCAATGTCAGACTCATCATCAGTCACTCCTTCCCTAGACCCACCATGTCCTCCTCCTGAGGAGTCCCCCGAACTGTTTGAGCACAGTGTTGGGTACATGCTCCAGGAGGATGCCCAGCGTTTCGAAGGGTCTGATGATGAAACCCAGCTACAGGAAGGCAGTAGCGTGAGAGCAGACAGAGGGGATGCTCAAGAAGGACACCAATCTGGCAGTCATGTTCCAGCAGCTGCAGCATACTGCCAGATTGGCTCCAGTGATGAGGAGGGAGGGGATGATGAGGTCACTGACTCCACGTGGGTGCCTAATAGGAGAGAGGAGGAGGATGAGGAGGAGGCACATCTCCAACGAGGCAGGATGCCCTTTGGTGGCCAGCGTAAGGGCAGTACACCGACGGAATCACACCGCAGAGCTCCGCCTGTGCAGGGCGCTGCCTCTGCCCGTCATTCAAAAAGTTCTTTGGTGTGGGCCTTTTTTGAGGCTAGTGCATCAGATCGCACAGCTGCTGTTTGCAACATATGTCTCAAGCGTATATCGCGTGGCCAAAACATCAGCCGCTTGGGTACCACATGCCTGACCAGACATATGTTGACCTGCCATGCAGCTTGTTGGCAAGCCTACCTCAAAGACCCACACCAAAGAACAAAGCGGACCTCTCCTTGCACCGCATCAGCTGGGATCTCCAACCCCACTATAACTTCAGTCCTCTCTGAAACATGCACTGAGAGGAATGAAGGTGTAGATATAGGTGTGTCACAGCCAAGTACTTGCGGCCACTCTGCTAGCAGTACACCGACGTCCGATTCTAGCAGGCAAATTTCCCTGCCCCAGCTGCTGGACCGTCGAAAGAAGTTCACTCCCAGCCATCCACATGCCCAGCGGTTGAATGCTAGCTTGGCTAAATTGCTAGCGCTTCAACTGCTGCCTTTTCAGTTGGTAGACTCGGCCCCCTTCCGTGAGTTTGTGCAATGTGCGGTTCCTCAGTGGCAGGTTCCCAAACGCCACTTTTTCTCACGGAAGGCTATTCCGGCTCTCTACCGGCATGTGGAAGGCAATGTCTTGGCCTCGCTGGACAGGGCGGTCAGCGGTAAGGTGCATATTACCGCTGACTCATGGTCCAGCAGGCATGGACAGGGACGTTACCTTTCTTTCACGGCCCATTGGGTCACTCTTTTGGCAGCTGGGAAGGATGCAGGACAAGGTGCAGTAGTGTTGGAGGTTGTTCCACCGCCACGCCTCCAAAATGCTACTACTGGTTGTGACACACCTCTCTCCTCCACCCCCTCCTCTTCTTCTTCCTCCATGGCCTCTTCCTGTGGTTTGTCCTATGAACCAGCGGTGCTCCGTAGCCGTTCAAGGGGCTACGCAAGTACGCAGGCAAAAAGATGCCATGCCGTGCTTGCGCTGGTGTGTTTGGGGGACAGAAGCCACACTGGGGCAGAGGTCCTGTCTGCTCTGCAGGGCCAGGCCGAGAGGTGGTTGACGCCACGCCAGCTTAAGCCAGGAATGGTGGTTTGCGACAATGGCACCAACCTCCTCTCCGCCCTCCGACAGGGACAACTGACCCATGTGCCCTGTGTGGCTCACGTCCTTAACCTGGTGGTGCAGCGGTTCTTGGGCAGGTACCCGGGCTTACAGGATGTCCTGAGGCAGGCCAGGAAAGTCTGTGTGCATTTCCGCAGATCTTATAATGCCAGTGCTCGCCTGGCTGAGCTGCAAAAGGAGTTGAACCTGCCCAAGAACCGCCTTATATGTGACATGCCCACCAGGTGGAACTCAACGTTGGCCATGCTGCAGCGGCTGCACACGCAGCAGAGGGCCATCAATGAGTACCTGTGCGACTACGGCACCAGGACAGGGTCAGGGGAGCTTGGTTTTTTTTCTCCACGCCAGTGGGGCATGATCAGGGATGCATGCACTGTCCTGGCACCATTTGAGGAGGCCACGAGGATGGTGAGCAGTGACAGTGCATGCATCAGTGACACTGTACCTCTTGTCCACCTGTTGGAGCACACGCTGCGTGGAATAATGGACAGGGCACTTGAGGCAGAACAGAGGCAGGAAGAGGAGGACTTCCTTGCCTCTCAAGGCCCCCTTTACCCAGACAGTGTTCCTTCTGTCCCACCCATCGTACAGGAAGAGGAGGAGGAGGAGGAGGAGGAGGAGGATTGTGTCAGCATGGAGGTGGAGGCTGGCACTCAGCATCATCAGCAGCAGTCTTTTAGGGATGATTTACAGTCCCAAGAAACCAGTGGACTTGTACGTGGCTGGGAGGAGGTGGCTGCGGATCATGTCGTCCTTAGTGACCCAGAGGACTCCGGAGCGAATGCCTCAGCAAACCTACGCTGCATGGCCTCCCTGATCCTGCAAAGTCTGCGGAAGGATCCTCGTATTCTTCGGATCAAGGAGAGGGACCATTACTGGCTGGCCACTCTCCTTGATCCATGGTACAAGGGTAAGGTTGCGGACCTTATGTTACCGTCGCAGAGGGAGCAGAGGATGAGACAACTCCGGGAGGCCTTGCAGAAAGGTCTGTGCAATGCGTTCCCAGAGACTGGGAGGTTACAAACTCCTGGTCCTGGACAACGAGTTGCTGAGGCTTCGGCCAGTCAAAGAAGGAGCGGTGGGGAAGGTGGCCGTCTGACCGATGCGTTCAGACAATTCTTTAGTCCACAGCCCCAAAGTATGATCGGTTCCAGCAACCATCGCCAGCGTCTGATAAACATGGTGCCGGAATATCTAGGGGCAAGGTCAGACTTGGACACCTTCCCCACCGAAAATCCTCTGGCTTACTGGGTCTTGAGGATGGATCACTGGCCAGAGCTTGCACAGTATGCAATTGAGCTACTGGCCTGTCCTGCATCCAGCGTTCTTTCGGAACGCACATTCAGTGCTGCTGGAGGATTTGTCACGGATCACAGGGTGCGCCTGTCCACCGACTCGGTTGATCGACTGACTTTCATCAAGATGAACCAGTCTTGGATCACCACCAGCTACCACACACCTGATGCTGATATAACAGACTAATTGATTTTAACATGTCACATCCCTTCAAGACTGATGCTGATGCTGAGTGCCTGTGCTGTTATGTTGACTGGCTATCCTCCTCCTCCGAGTCCTCAATGATACGATTGATGATGATAGCTTGGAAGATCATTTTTGTTTATGGGTGCCGCCACCAGTGGCTAAGGCCCAATTTTTCAGCCCCTGTTTTACAGGGGCGTGTAATTACAATTTTTTTAGCAATAATTTGCCATAGGGCTCATTGCTGTGCTCCAAGTACAGTATCTGTGAGGGGTTGGAGTGTTGTGGCACCAGTGCCTAAGGCCCAATTTTTCAGCCCCTGTTTAACAGGGGCGTGTCATTACAATTTTTGAAGCAATACTTTGCAACAGGGCTCATTGCTGTGCTCCAAGTACAGTATCTGTGAGGGGTTGTAGTGTTGTGCCACCAGTGCCTAAGGCCCAATTTTTCAGCCCCTGTTCAAAAGGGGCATGTAATTACAATTCTTGATCTAATAATTCACAGCAGGGCCCATTCCTGCACCCACCAAGAGTAACTCTGAGGGCTTACAGTGTTGTGGCAACGCCACCACCACCACCACCATGAAAGGCCCAATTTTTCAGCCCCTGTTCAAAAGGGGCATGTAATTACAATTCTTGATCTAATAATTCACAGCAGGGCCCATTCCTGCACCCACCAAGAGTAACTCTGAGGGCTTACAGTGTTGTGGCAACGCCACCACCACCACCACCACGAAAGGCCCAATTTTTCAGCCCCTGTTCAAAAGGGGCATGTAATTACAATTCTTGATCTAATAATTCACAGCAGGGCCCATTCCTGCACCCACCAAGAGTAACTCTGAGGGCTTACAGTGTTGTGGCAACGCCACCACCACCACCACCACGAAAGGCCCAATTTTTCAGCCCCTGTTCAAAAGGGGCATGTAATTACAATTCTTGATCTAATAATTCACAGCAGGGCCCATTCCTGCACCCACCAAGAGTAACGGTCAGGGCTTACAGTGTTGTGGCACCAGCACCACCATCAAAGGCCCAATTTTTACTACCACTGTTCAACAATTATATGTAATTAAAATTCCTGATATAATAGTTGACAGCAGGGCGTTCCAGCACCAACCAAGAGTAACTGTGAGTGCTTACAGTGTTGTGCCAACACCAACAACTAAGGGGCCTATTTCTGCAGAGTATATACGGCAGGTCCCTACTTTCAAACATCCAACTTACAAACGACTCCTACTTGCAAACGCAAGAAGACAACAGGAAGTGAGAGGAAATCTACCCCTAGGAAGGAAAATTCTCTCCTGTAAGAATTAATATGGGAGAAAGGTGTCTCCTCTGTACTGATGCTTTATCACCAATCCTTGTTTCAAGAAAAACACCACATTTCAAAAACAGTTGTCATTGGGACGGAAAGTGAGGTGAAATGTTCTGAACAGGGGCACAGACAGCAAAACAAATGTTACAGGGGTGATAACCCTTACCTATGTTTTCCAAAAAGTTTAAAAATAGATTTTTGGGCTGGAGCTACACTTAAACAATGTACCTGTTCAAAATTACAAACAGATTCTACATAAGAACAAACCTACAGTCCCTGTCTTGTATGCACCGCCTGTATACGGCTGTTCAGAGTATATAGGGCCTTTTTTATTTTATGTGCGGGGTTCCCCTTAATATCCATACAAGACCCAAAGGGACTGGTAATGGGCTGGGGTAGGGGGGGGGGGGTCATGGGGTAGCTATGCCATTTTTCTTAAAGATTTTCATCCATATTACCGGGACCAGACATTACATTAAAGCCGCAAGCAGTTTTAAATGGCTTTTTTTTCCTTTAGAAGTGTCATTTTGTGCAGGGACAGTTCTAAACACGGGAAACACGTGGCACTTCACAGGCATACTTTAGACACCCCCCAGGTACGATATTTAAAGGAATATTTGACTTTTTTTTTTTCACTTTATGCATCATTAAAATGACTGCTCCCGAAAAACGACCGTTTTTAAAACTTCTTTTTGCATTGATACATGTCCCCTGGTGCACAACCCGGGTTCCCAAACCCTTTTTAGGACAATAACATGCATAATAGTTGTTATAATTATTAGAACTTTAGAATTCGAACGTTCGCATCCATTGTATTTAATAGGGTTCTAATGTTCGTACGAACTTTCGGTCCGTTCGCGGGTTCTGGTGCGAACCGAACCCGGGGGTGTTCGGCTCATCACTACACAGGGGTGTCCTGGGATCCGACTTTCAGTCGCCCCAAGTTGCGCGGTTTAGAAAAGTAATGGAAGTCAGGGATGAGCCGAACACCCCCCTGTTCGGTTCGCACCAGAACCTGCGAACAGACAAAATGTTCGTGTGAACTTTAGAACCCTATTAAATACAATGGACTCGAACGTTCGAAATCTAAAGTGTTAATTATAAAGGCTTATATGCAAGTTATTGTCCTAAAAAGTGTTTGGGGACCTGGGTCCTGCCCCAGGGGACATGTATCAATGCAAAAAAAAGTTTTAAAAACGGCCGTTTTTTCGGGAGCAGTGATTTTAATAATGCTTAAAATGAAAAAATAAAAGTGAAATATTCCTTTAAATTTCGTACCTGGGGGGTGTGTATGATATGCATGTGAAGTGGCGCATGTTTCCCGTGCTTAGAACTGTCCCTGCAAAAAATGTCATTTTTGAAAGAAAAAAAGTCATTTAAAACTCACTCGCGGCTATTAATGAATTGTCGGCTCCCGGCAATATATTCAAAAGTCATTGATAAAAAAAAAAAAAAAAAGCGTGGTGGTTCCCCAGAATTCAATTACCAGGCCCTTCAGATCTGGAATGGATATTAAGGGGAACCCCGCCGCAAATTTAAAAAAAAATTGACGTGGGGTTCCCCCAAATATCCATTCCAGGCCCTTCAGATCTGGCATGGATTTTAAGGGGAACTCCACCCCAAATTTAAAAAAAAATGACGTGGAGTCCCCCTAAAAATCCATACCAGACCCCTTATCCGAGCACGCAACCTGGCCGGCCGCAGGGGAAAAGGGGGGGACGAGAGAGCGGCCCCCCTCCCTCCTGAACCGTACCAGGCCACATGCCCTCAACATGGGGAGGATGTCCCCATGTTGATGGGGACAAGGGCCTCATCCCCACAACCCTTGCCCAGTGGTTGTGGGGGTCTGCGGGCGGGGGGCTTATCGGAATCTGGAAGACCCCTTTAACAAAGGGGACCCCCAGATCCCGCCCCCCCCTATGTGAATTGGTAAGGGGTACATTGTACCCCTACCATTTCACGAAGAAAGCGTAAAAAAATGTTTAAAAAAAAAACACACAAACACCTTGAAAAAGTCCTTTATTAAAAAAGAAAAAACATTCCAGCGATGAAATCCAGTGTCCCGCGGCGATCCCGATGTCCAACGCTGTCCTTCATTGGTTGTGCCTAAGCGGACCTGATGGGGAAGTCCCTCTCAGTGTTTTAAATGTATAGACCCGCCCCTTCTAAAGTTCCCCATCAGGTCCGCTCAGCGGACCAGATGCGGAATATGAGAAGGGGCGGGTCTATACATGTATTACCAAAGTGAGAGCAGTTCCCCATCAGGTCCGCCCCCTCGGTATGTCGGACCCGCCTACGTCATTGGCTTGAGCGGGGAACTTCCTTCACTATGTAAATTTAAATTACACAGTGAAGGAAGTTCCCCGCTCAAGCCAATGACGTAGGCGGGTCCGACATACCGAGGGGGCGGACCTGATGGGGAACTGCTCTCACTTTGGTAATACATGTATAGACCCGCCCCTTCTCATGTTCCGCATCTGGTCCGCTGAGCGGACCTGATGGGGAACTTTAGAAGGGGCGGGTCTATACATTTAAAATACTGAGAGGGAGTTCCCTATCAGGTCCGCTCAGGCACAACCAATGAAGGACAGCGCTGGACATCGGGATCGCCGCGGGACACTGGATTTCACCGCTGGAATGTTTTGTTTTTTTTTTCTTTTTTTTTAAATAAAGGACTTTTTCAAGGTGTTTGTGTGTTTTTTTAAACATTTTTTTTACGCTTTCTTTGTGAAATGGTAGGGGTACAATGTACCCCTTACCAATTCACATAGGGGGGGGCCGGGATCTGGAGTCCCCTTTGTTAAAGGGGTCTTCCAGATTCCGATAAGCCCCCCGCCCGCAGACCCCCACAACCACCGGGCAAGGGTTGTGGGGATGAGGCCCTTGTCCCCATCAACATGGGGACATCCTCCCCATGTTGAGGGCATGTGGCCTGGTACGGTTCAGGAGGGAGGGGGGCCGCTCTCTCATCCCCCCTTTTCCCCTGCGGCCGGCCAGGTTGCGTGCTCGGATAAGGGGTCTGGTATGGATTTTTAGGGGGACTCCACGCCATTTTTTTTTTAATTTGGGGTGGAGTTCCCCTTAAAATCCATGCCAGATCTGAAGGGCCTGGAATGGATATTTGGGGGAACCCCACGTCAATTTTTTTTTAAAATTTGCGGCGGGGTTCCCCTTAATATCCATTCCATACCTGAAGGGCCTGGTAATTGAATTCTGGGGAACCCCCACGCTTTTTTTTTTTTTTTATCAATGACTTTTGTATGTATTGCCGGGAGCCGACAATTCATTAATAGCCGCGAGTGAGTTTTAACCTCCCTGGCGTTATGATTCTTTCTGGAATTATGTACTAAAAGCGGTACAATTATTTTGCATGGAAATTTGGTGTTATGTATTATAGGCCTGCAATTCTTAGTAATTACTTACTTAAACCTGAGCAAACCAGAGTCTAGTAGACATCCCGGGTATGATAAAGTTTGAAACACAAAATTATAAATTATAATATAATAAATAACTATAAATAATTATAAAAAATAGTAATCTAATTATAACAAAAATTATTCAATAATGTAATCAAATCAAAAACACTGAAATTTGCTCAGTTGCAGAATTGTCGCTGTCATTAGATTTAGTGTTTGATGACGAATTTCCCCACAAATCGCTATCGCTCAATTCTGCGAGTGATTCTAATTTATTATCGCTGTTTTCTAGCTGGTCTAAAACCACTTTTGACATAAAGGGACACTTTTTGGTTGCTATGGACAATCTCCAGTTTCCAGGCAGAAAGAATAGTTTTTATAATATAAAACTGCATGCAGGACACTGGACAGACCACTAGGGACAAAGGGGGTGTGTAATTATTACATACAGTACTGTAATCAGTAAGATTACAGTATACTGTATGTATACTATTTGTTTACCTTTTTGAATTTGCCGCCCAGTTCCGCTCCCATGCGCCGCTGCGGCTCGCAGGGAACGGAACTAGGAAGTCAGATGGGGTCGAAAGTGCTGACACTCGCCGGAGATCTCGCTGGCGATCACAGCAGAGGACATCATCGCTGGATCGCCAGGAGAAGGTAAGGAAACTCCGCTGCGGGCTCTGCAATGTCTACCCCGAGCGTGACTCGGGGTTATCGATCCTAGCATAAAAAAACAACCCCGAGTCACGCTCGGGATTACCGCTAGGGAGGTTAAATGACTTTTTTTCTTTCAAAAATGACATTTTTTGCAGGGACAGTTCTAAGCACGGGAAACATGCGCCACTTTACATGCATATCATACACACCCCCCAGGTACGAAATTTAAAGGAATATTTCACTTTTATTTTTTCATTTTAAGCATTATTAAAATCACTGCTCCTGAAAAAACGGCCGTTTTTAAAACTTCTTTTTGCATTGATACATGTCCCCTGGGGCAGGACCCGGGTCCCCAAACACTTTTTAGGACAATAACTTGCATATAAGCCTTTATAATTAGCACTTTAGATTTCTCCCATAGATTTTTCGAATTTGCCGCGAACACCCCAATTTGTTCGCTGTTCGGCGAACGGGCGAACAGGCAATGTTCGAGTCGAACATGAGTTTGACTCGAACTCGAAGCTCATCCCTAATGGAAGTGAATGGAGCCGTCTTAATGTACACTACTGCACTACTGCAGTCACTCCGACTTCAGAAAAGGTTCCTGTATGACTTCAATCCGACTTCTAGGCGACTTGTACCCATTGATTTTAATGGAAGTTGCCTCCAAGTCGGATCCCCTGTCTTAACTGAAGCAACTTTCCAGGAAGTAAAAATAGTTTTCCAGGCAAACCCCTCCCTCCCACAGAGCTGATTATTGTTTGATTGGCCACTGGAATGTCTCCTGTCCTGGAGGCAACTTGAAGTTGCCTTGTAAGTTGCCTGGAGTCGCGCTGTGATTCATGCTCAAGTCATGTCCAAGTTGCCTCCCAAAGTCGCGCTGGAAGTCGTGTTGCCCCTGTGTGAATGGGCTCTAAGTTTACCTACAAACAAGTTTACCCCCTCCGATGTCTACCCCATCCCCTGTGCTGCAATCTTCTGGTGCGGTGGTGGTTAATAAAGTTGAGGGGCTGTACCAGGCACTGATCAAGGGAGCCTGACTATGTTGCCCTTCTGCCCAGCTCCTCCATTCATAGAAGCCATTACTGCAGATTCTATGAATGGAAGTTGATCTATGAATGGAGAGGCAGGCCTTTCAATCATCCGCAGAGCACTCTATTGATAATACTTCACACTCTATAAAAATATACTTTTTTTTGGTGTCCCTATAGAAGAAAATAATATAAAATATATATCTCACCTGCTAGAGTACGTAAGGAACATGTCATTGTGGGTCCAAACAATCTGAGGCACAGGGAATCCTGTTGAAGAGCACTTCAGCTTAATTCTAAGTCCTTTAGTAAATGTTTCATTTTTGGGCTCTACTAAAACTTTGGGTGGGTCTGCAAAGAATTAGAAAAGAAAACCATAAAAAGCAAGTTATAACAGTTTATTAAAGTGGTTGTAAACCCAAGTCATGTAATTTGAGCAAAGAACATATATCTGCAATGTTTACTTATCTCTCTCCAAATCTCTAAACTCTAAGTGTTGTTTCTCTCTGGTGCTTCGTTCCTTTGTTATTAGCATGACTCACTTCTGAGAAGTTTTCCTGACACATGAGATACATTTGTGTTGGGAGGGAGGGGGAGGCAGAGCTCAGATGGAGCTTGTCTATTCAGAACACAGTTCTTCTGCTGTGGGGAGGGGGTGTGTGCCTTTCCTCCAGTCAGTTCTCACACAGTGTAACTGCAACCTCTCTGCCCTTCCCTATGTGCTGCTGACAGATGAAGATGGATTTTTAACATGGTCTGCGCTTTGGAAGCGGTGTAGAGAGAGGAAGACAGCAGATATACAAGAAAAACCTATGTAGGAGAATCTGTGTATCATCTGAGGCTGTTCACTTCACTGGGTATGTGAGGGTTTACATCCACTTTAAGCAGTGAACAACTGCTATAATAATCAAATGCAAAGGCATTTCACAAGAAAGGGGTTTGTTTACCATAAAGTAATTTTGAACATGACTCAATACAAATGTGAATGTGGAAATAAGGGTGCAAGCTTCAGGTCTTTTACCTAAGCTAGGCTTATCCTCCTAGTGAACCACTGACCTGAAATAAACATGTGCCTAGTTATGTTATATCCACAGTCCACAGTTCAGGTCAATGACTCACTAGTGAAGCTTGGAGTGGGGTGACAGCCCCAGAGCCTTCACCTTTAAAATCAAGGCAATAATGGCAGCTTGCATATTTCTATTCTTTTAGGTTCTCTTTAAATCATAAAAAGCGTATTTACTAAAAAAATCATTTAACCTGGAACTGAAAAGGGGGTGTGGACAGAAGCTGATAAAGTGGAACACAGAGCTTAGCATATCCTCTCCAGCTGTGCCCGGGATTTCTCTATTCTAACACTCTAAACATTGCACAGATCTACCTAGTCTGCTTCTTTCTCCTATCTAATGTCAGAAATGGTAAAATTTGAACACTAATACAGGAGTATCCCCTGTAAAAGTGCATGTTGTTGCAAAGGTACCACAAGGTACCACTTAACTCTAGGCAAATTAGAAATGATCCATACCAGATCATCAACTGAGCATGCAACGTGGCTGGTTTGGGAAGAGGGGGGAGGGTGGGGATAAGGGTGTGTGTCTTTCCCAAACCATACCAGACCACGTGTCCTTTAAAAAAGTACCTTGCTAGGGGGTGTTGTTGAGGACTCTATTGACCAAATATAGTCGTGTCCATATATTGTATGTAAACAAAGAAGGGAAATCACGCTAGGACCCCAAATGTGTGATATCACAAAGCATCTGGCTCAATACCCTAATACATGATATGCATACATTGAAAAAAAAAATCAGTGCAGCACAGTTGAGAAAAAAAGAGTCCCACTGAAGAGCCAAAAAGCGACTGAAAAGTCCTCTTGCGTATATTAAAATAAAGAGAAGATTGAGAATCCCAAAAGAGCCTCCGAGCTTTTCAGCAATGGAACCATCATGTAGACTACTACAGTGTGTGAAGAGTTCGGTATTAAAAGGTTCTGATGACCCTCACAAAGGAGAGTTCAAAAAGGCTTATAATTAACCCACACAATATAAATATCATCAGGTAAAGAGAAATGATGACAGGGAGACATTGGTCATGATTTGGTCATAGAGAGACAGTTTTTTTTTTTCAGTTTTCAGTATTTCCTTCCAGATAACAATTGCCATTACCTTGTACAGTAAGAATTACAGAAGCTGCAGCTGTTCCACCTTCATTTGATGCAAAGCAGATATACTCCCCTGCATCTGTAATATCTACACTTATTATCTTCAGAGAGTTATTAGTCAGAACCTGAATCCCAGAAACACTTGCTTGACGTAAATCAAGTTTGTTTCTCAGCCATGTTAAATTGTAACCGACGGTGCTTAAAACATCGCAACTCAGTATTGCTTGCTTTCCAATGTTGATGGTGATATTATTTGAAGCTTTAATTACAGGTGGCGGTTCTGCAAAATAATAATACAGCAAAGAACAACATATATATCATTAAAATGTTAGTATTACACATTGCTTTTTAATGTGTATTGTAAAGCTCAGGGGTAAAGCAATTGTCTTAACATAAAAGTCTTTATTTTTATCTTTAAAGCAAATGAAACAGAGCTTCCAGCAGTAAACAAGACTAACTTTACTACATCAAGACTGCTTGTCTTTAGCACAAGTACAATATAAGACATACAAAGTTCATGTAAGGGATTTACCCAAAGCTAGTAATTTACAGCTTCAGTTGTATGGCAGCTTCCAGCAAGCATGCAGCCCTCAGACAGGTCTCCTCTCTCAAACTCCTACTACTCCATACCCAGCACTAGGAGCTTCCTGTCTTAAGTGCTGCTTCTTGGAGGTTGTTTAACCGTTTTGGGACCAGAGTCCTCGTAATCAGGGGTCGAGGTTCTTTACCACCGGAATTTCGCTCTGAACCTCCAAAATTCTGGGTACCAAATAGGCAATTATTAATACAGACAGAACAGCAAGTCAGTTCTCTCCTTTATACTTGACTGTCCTGGAAATTCTCACCCTGCACAGGTGAGACCCCTGAGTACAACAACCATTTCCCTTAAAGGGACCATAGCCCAAATAGAATAGAACCCACCCAGGACCCATCCTCTGTGTCTTGTACAGTATGTAAAGCGTATATAAACTCAGAATCTTTTCTTCAGTATGTTTGATATCATGCATCACTGTATCTCATTTTCAAAAGCAAATCATTTTTGTGAATCTTTTGCAAAGCTTCTTATCTAGAGGATCCTGTTAGTAACAGCACTTCCTGTTTCCAGCTGACAACAGCCTCACAATTATCAGCAGCCTTTATAGCATGCCATGTGTAGTCATTCAGTTGACCGATAAGCTGTCTGTCAGGTCTATAAGTCAGGCAATCCTATTGTCAACTGATGAAACTTAAACAGTAAGCTAACAGCAGTTCTGCTAATTGCAAGGCAATGGCTTGACTTTTTAAGCCTTCAAAAGAAAGTGCTGTCACTGGCAGGATCTCCAGCAAAGGAACTTTGAACATATTAAGAGTTTACATACTTTTTAAATCTGATCTATAGCCAAACTTTTTTTTCCTTACAGCAAGTCCTGTCCTATGTTGAAACTGATTAATCTTAATCCCCAGCAAACTTGCATCTCCACAATATAACCCTTAGAAGCTGCTGCAACTATCTTGAGCCCAACTTTATTGTGAAGTCTGAATGACTTCAATCATCATTGCCCACCTCTCACAGCTATTAGCTTTCTCTGCCATCAACTATCTTGTTCCTGAGCATTATATCAAAGAATACATCCCAGCATCCCTCTGGATGTGCACAATCCCTGGGTGGTGCAGAATGCTGATTATGTTACCAATCATGTAACTGTCAAGCAGATTGCACAGCTAAAGTCTGTAGCACCTACTAGCCAGAAGCAAGGAATATGCATGTTTAAAAGGATACTGGAGATATGTTCTTTCCTATTAAACTCTTGAAAGATCCAGGGCAGGGTACCATGATGTTTACAGGAGCCTGCCAATCCCTCCCATTAAAGGGTAAATTATTATTTATAAACAAAAACACAAAAAGACAGACAAAACCCAAGCTCAACTTACCAACCAATCAGCAACCAACCAAAATCACCTGTCTAACAGTGCGTTTAAAAACAGGGGTTTAGTTGCACGCATTTTCAAATACATGCGTAAGCTGCAGGCCTCGTCAAGGCTCTCTGTGTACTGCAGACCTAATTCTAAAATGTAAAGTCTTCTCAGTGGAAGCACATGCATGCTGATGGATAGATAAAGGGCAGATAACTGAAGGGGGCCCACCCTCCTTAAAGGGGCAGGAGCACACTAGGCACCCAGCACATAGAAGCAAAGGTGCTAGTGCGTTGCCTGACCACAATGACATAAAATGCCAACATTACAACAAACAAATGTCACTGCCCTTATCTATGACTGTAAATTCTTATTTAGTCTAGGGCTGCACAGATAAGGAGAAATACTTACCTTACTGCTGGCTCTGACAGTCTCTTGATCCATACAACCAGTCCCCTACAGCCGCTTTGGATGCTCGCCCCCACGATTTACAATAAAAGGGTAATAGCCCTGCATTGCACGACCTGTAGTCGAGGCCACAAACTGGAGCTTCAGAGAGAGGAGGAGAGCATCGGAGCCAGATGGACCAAGGAGTTAGGCAAGCAATATAGATTGTTCAGCTATCCCTAGACTAAACAAGCTTTACTTTACATATCACTCCATAACAAAATATGTCCACCGTAATGTTATAGACTGACATTTACAGTCGATACCAACCGCAAACACCAGGGTAAGAGGATATATGGAGCCTGCAACGGAACTTGTTACCTCTTAAACGAACATTTAACTCTTGCAGTGTGGGCTGCAAGGGTTGTTTTTGTCACATTATCGAATTCAGCTTTGAGAAGGTTAAAGTCATCTAAAATCTAGAGATTTTAGGGGTAGGAAAGAGATTTGTCCAAATGTAAACTTGGAGTCTTCAGAGAAAAGGAGTCAACAGACTTTAGATCATATTTATAAACAGCAGTAGAATAGATCTATTCTACACTCACCTATCTAGATAATTTTGCTTGCATTTTACTAGCATTCATATACATATACAGTACAAGAGATGAACTTCATTAATTAAACAATGTACTTCCTATAATTTTTTAAGGTGCTTAGCTAGAGCCATGAATCTATTTCATGTATTAAAACCAATCATTATACTGTATAGTAATAATTTTGCTGTCCCATTACTTTAGTACTTACCATTTACATCTAGAAATGTCTGGGCTCGTCCACTTCCTGCACTGCTAGTAACAAAACAGTCATAGTAGCCCTCATCAAGGGAAGAGACATTGGCTATTACCCAACTTGTATTGACTGATTCTCTACAAATAAAAATTTAGAAATGATTGCTTTTATTTTTATTACTAACATGCACTAAATAATTTCACAATACCTTTATAAACACTATATACAGGGACCCTGTCGCAAAATTAAAAATGAGTAGGAAGGTTCCCCTCAAAAGAAAAGGTATTATACTTACCTGTCCCACCACACACATTAATCGTTTTTTTTTTTTTTTTTCAAGAACTATGGTGTCCAGAGAATCCTCTTCATTTAACACACTTCTGGTAGTTTTGGATGCCTTGCTCTCTGCTGACAGCTGTGGTTCCTTCTGCCAGCCCCTATTTAACTTGTATTTTGCCAATCCCATACATTAAAAGCTTTCCATCATCTGCTCTCCTACATATCTGCATATTAAAGTAGTTCTAAACTCTAACCAAACAACATTTACTTTGTTAAAGCACTTTTTCTTTCATTAAATCCTTTTTTTACATTTGTTTTCGTCCAGCCACTAGGGATGAGCTTCGAGTTCGAGTCAAACTCATGTTCGATTCGAACATTGCCTGTTCGCCCGTTCGCCGAACAGAGAACAATTTGGGGTGTTCACGGCAAATTCGAAAAGCCGTGGAACACCCTGTAAAAGTCTATGGGAGAAATCTAAAGTTCTAATTTTAGAGGCTTATATGCAAGTTATTGTCATAAAAAGTGTTTGGGGACTCGGGTCCTGCCCCAGGGGACATGCATCAATGCAAAAAAAAAAGTTTTAAAAATGGCAGTTTTTTCGGGAGAAGTGATTTTAATAATGCTTAAAGTGACCTGAAGGGCCTGGTAATTGAATTTGGGGGGACCCCCACGCATTTTTTATTTTTTTTATCAATGATTTTCAATGACTTTTCTCTTTTCTCTTTCCGGGAGTCGACAATTCATTATAGCCGCGAGTACTTTTAAATTACTTTTTTTCCTTCAGAAATTATACTTTGTGCAGGGACAGTTCTAAGCACAGGAAACAAGCGCTACTTTACAGGCATACTATACACACCCCTTAGGTACGAAATTTAAAGGAATATGTCACTTTTATTGTTTCACTTTAAGCATTATTAAAATCACTGCTCCCGAAAAAACGTCAGTTTTTAAAACTTTTTTTTCATTGATACATGTCCCCTGGGGCAGGACCCGAGTCCCCAAACACTTTTTATGACAATAACTTGCATATAAGCCTTTAAAATTAGCACGTTAAATTTTTCATTTTAGAGTCCTATAGACTTTAACGGTGTTCGGATGTTCGAACAAATGTATTGCCTGTTCGCATGTTCTGATGCAAACCGAACAAGGGGGTGTTCGGCTCATCCCTACCAGCCACTTCCTGACTATCGGCATTGTCTCCAGCTGGCTACAGGTCATTGCTCCGAATCTGCTTCCTTAGTCACAATGGTGGACCATGTAATGTAATTTTAGTTCCCAAGAGGGGAAAATGTGACTGGGTGACTTTCAGTTCCCAAGAAGGGCAAATGTGACTGGGTGACAACAATGAAGCACACTTGGGAGAGATTTGTCATTGTATAACAGGAAAAACCTGAACAAACAACTTCATGGCAGAATCATTTGATTAAAAGCTGCATTCATAAAATGAATAAAACAACTTTTTATATCACAGTAACACATTCTAAGGAAGAACTTTGAAAAGCCATTCTCTTACAACACATTGGGGTTGATTTACTAAAACTGGAGAGTGCAAAATCTGGTGCAGCTGTTCATTGTAGCCAATCCGCTTCTAACTTCAGCTTGTTCAATTAAACTTTGACAAGAAAAACTGGAAGCCGAATGGTTTCTATGCAGAGTTTGCACTCCCCAGTTTTAGTACATTTATCCCATATACAGGCATACACACATTTACATGTATAATGCAAATCTTAGGTATTAACATTTTGCACTTACCCGAATTTTTGTTCTGGACCAAGTCGAACCCCATTTTTACTGAAGTGCACGGTTATAGGTATGAGACTTTCCACAGAGCATGGAATTTGACCAAGCTGCAAGTAATACCCAGGAGTTACTTCAGGCATTGACACTTTTGGAGCTCCTATAAGAATAAACATTAAAATCAGATATATTTTCCAATATAGTGAGGCTTGGTGGTTCTATAATGAACCATTGAAAAGACTACGTAACAGAAGTGAGTATTAGGCTGTAGAAATGGAAAATATCATATTATTATAATGTGAACAGGTAATTTGACTAATACCTGTCCTTTTTCCTTGATGGTATAACATACCTTGTGAGTGTGTAAATATTCTAAAATTACCTGGAATAATATTTGAGAAGGAAACGCTGGACGCCCGTTGAAACAAGTAATCATCTTTATCGTATCCTGTTATTCTTAAGATGAATGCTTCATTTGGTGGAATAAACTCAGTTACATTCCATATTTCATAGGGTATCTTATCAGGGTAATATTTTACTGGAATGGACTCCAGAAGCTTTCCTGAGGCAGTCAGCAAGTCAAGACGATCGATTCTAGCTGGATGCTGCAATCCAGTTGTATTTAGAAGCACATATGTTAGAATGCCTGCAAGTATTAAGCATTCTGTTAATAAGAAACAATGCCAAGAAAGAAAGGCTTCAAATGGTATATACTGCATTCATCCAGCCACTAGTGTCATTTAGTAAAGTGTATAAAATATTGCCGATGGAAAGAATGTTTTGAAGAATTTACATTTTACAGGGATCTCAACACAATATATATCAGAATAGCACTCTTCACTACACGGAAAGGGTTATCAGCACAAATATGCAGCCTTTCTGCAGTTACTGCTTTTGCTTTGCAAAGACATATCTCTTCTCTATTTGGCATCCTTTGCCAGAGAGACAGTTCTCTACAAAGACATACATTGAGTAAAAATAAATAAAAGTAAAAGAAAAGAATAGTTGCACAAAAAACACATGTAGGCAAGTTCAAGACAACAATTTAGTCTTACTGATCCAATGCTGAGCCAAAAGTGGAGAGTAAGGTGGTCATTTGTAAATATCTGCCATTAAATGCTACTAAAAGCCTATGGCCATTATTTACGAAAGGCAAATCCACTTTGCAGTACAAGTGCAAACTACAAGTACAAAGTGCACTTGAAATTGCACTGAAAGATCCGAGGGGGACATGCAAGGAAAATAAAAAACAGCATTTTAGCTTGCACATGATTGGATGATAAAATCAGCAGAGCTTCCCTTCATTTCAGATCTACCCCTCAGATTTACAGCAGCTGCATCTCCAAGTGTACTTTCAGTGCAATTTCAAGTGCACTTGTAGTTTGCACTTGTAGTGCAAAGTGGATTTGCCTTTAGTAAATAACCCCCTATGTGTGCACGAACACATAGGCTAACATGGAGGGCCATTTAGAGGCAGTAAAGTAAAACTAAATAGTTAAGTATAGAGCTCTCCATTTGTATATAAAATAGACAAAAGGGGGCCAAACACCTGAGTGCTGCAAAGCACAGAAAAAGGAGGAAATGGTTAAATCTATAAAGAAACAAGACAAAACCTGTTTAGGTATATTAGTGATCGGAAGAAAAAATATAATGGGATCACTAAAATCAAAACTGGGCACAACACTTATGTTAAGGGAGACCTGGATGTAGCAAACCATTTAAACAGTAAACATGATCCCCTGAGCTATGTGTGCTTACAATCTCTAGTCTGTGATAAATAAATGTGTGTGGGTTTGTTCCCACATATACTAACAATAAACAAAGAGAAAAAAACAAGTGAAACACTGACCCTCTTAAATGTGAAATATAAAAACCAAATTAATAAAATTAAATAATATTAATAGTGACCTCTTATATAAACTATAATTGCGAAGTAAGTTCCTAAGTCTTTCCAATAATTACTGGTACTAAACTTAAACAAATACTAGACCAATGAGTGTCAAATTGAGTGTAATAAGTGTCAATAAAATATAATATGTGTTAAAAATGCCAAACATTCCAAATAATAGTGAATAATGTAACAAAAGTTTAAAGTAAATAACAAATCTGTATGAATCCTAAAACAGACACTCTTTCATTGATACTGTGTGCTTAGTGGGCAAAACGCCTTATGGACCTCCACCAGTCTGTGTGTGCGCTCACCTCACTTATAGACCCTTCCCCTAAGGGGTTCATATGCCTTGGCTGGCAGATCTCCTCTTGCGGTGGGGCGTCTTGCTTTTGGTGTGCTCAAAGAATATAGGGAACAACATAGTGTTGAACTTACTTTTTATTATCAATATTAAAATTCAAACTCACATTTGAATGTGCACTTTCTCCAGTGCACCTTAGTACATTTGAGGTATGAGTCCCGTTAAAAGATCATCTGCGTGTTTACAGCGGCTCAGTCACGGGATATATAATAAAAAACTTCCTGTTGCAGTGTGATGACGTCAATAACTCCATCCCGAAGCTTTTCGTCACTTGTCACGTGACTTCCTCAAGGAAGTCTTTGAGGGAGTCCCGTGATTATCGGAGAGACTGAGGTTCTAACTTTGCACTTATATTTTATACAAGGGGGTCACTATTAATATTATTTAACTTTATTAATTTGGTTTATTTCTCACATTTAAGAGGGTCAGCGCTTTACTTGTTTTTTCTCTTGGTTTAAACCATTTAAACAATTACTTCTGTTCAGTCTTCTGAGAAATTTGTACTAACAATAACAAGTTGGGGGATAATATTGGTTCTAGTACCTAATATTGCTAATATTGCTATTATTAGCGCAATTTACCACATCCATGATTTACCACAGTGCGCTGCCTTATTAATCTGAGTGCCCAAGGCTGAACCCACCACAGGACGAAAGTTATCTATGGCCCTGGATCACCTCGATGATTATTATAAAGTATATTTTGCTTTGAAAGAAGGATGGTCACCTGTAGAAAATGATGTACCACCATAAATATCAGTGGATAGTTTGTTATATTGTTACTTGTTAGTAAAAGGTGAGGCTGAAGGCATCTTAGTTTTTTTTAGAAGTAAAGAAGCATGTTTTCTGTCTACTGGCTGTCTACAGATGCCAAGTAAAGAAAAACATTACACTCATGGTTGGAGTTTCAACTGCCAGCATCACTCCCCAAAGGAACATCTACTAGAGGCCTAAGAACAATCTTTTATAAAATGCCCACCAGTTGGAACACATTTCTTATTTCAGTGATTGAATGACAATACAACCATATTCAAACTAAAATGAGCTTGGGAAGCTCTTAGGTGCAAAAGGTAGGTGCACCAGATCCCATTATAACATTCACATTATAACATTATAACCATTTGTCTAAAGCGACATGGACTTTTAAGGTGCCCCCTGGAAAGATCACAACATGCAATTTATTTAGACAATGGGGGAGTTCGCACCCCTCATATACTTGTACAACTAAATTCAGGGTACTGCGGGTATCACAGTTACAGTCAGGTCCATAAATATTGGGACATCGACACAATTTGTGATGTGCTTTAACTGCAGACTTTCAGCTTTAATTCGGTTCTTTGAATCGAGCGAACGCGGTGACGTCATCGACTACGACGAGCATGCGCTCGTCACATTTGATGCCGTCGCCGCCATCTTGGTATACCCTACCTATGCCTAGGAAGCTACCGCGCATGCGTTGAATTCATTTCGAACATGCGCGGGCTTCCGGGAGGACAGGTAAGTGTACACACACTCACTTTTCTCGTCGAGAAACATGCCGACGAGAATCTCGACGAGAAAATAGAGAGCAGGTTCTCTATTTTCTCGTTGAGATTACTTGTCGGTTTTCTTGACGAGAAACCATACACACGAACGAGTTTCTCGGCAAGACATCTCTGCCAGCAAGTTTCTTGTGTGTACGAGGCCTCACATTGATTTGTTTTTGTATTCAGAATAGGGATGAGCTTCGAGTTCGAGTCGAACTCATGTTCGACTCGAACATTGCCTGTTCGCCCGTTCGCCGAACAGCGAACAAATTGGGGTGTTCGCGGCAAATTCGAAAAATCTATGGGAGAAATCTAAAGTGCTAATTATAAAGGCTTATATGCAAGTTATTGTCCTAAAAAGTGTTTGAGGACCCGGGTCCTGCCCCAGGGGGCATGTATCAATGCAAAAAGAAGTTTTAAAAACGGACGTTTTTTCGGGAGCAGTGATTTTAATAATGCTTAAAATGAAAAAATAAAAGTGAAATATTCCTTTAAATTTCGTACCTGGGGGGTGTGTATGATATGCATGTGAAGTGGCGCATGTTTCCCGTGCTTAGAACTGTCCCTGCAAAAAATGTCATTTTTGAAAGAAAAAAAGTCTTTTAAAACTGACTCGCGGCTATTAATGAATTGTCGGCTCCCGGCAATACATACAAAAGTCATTGATAAAAAAAAAAAAAAAGTGTGGGGGTTCCCCAGAATTCAATTACCAGGCCCTTCAGGTCTGGAATGGATATTAAGGGGAACCCCGCCGCAAATTTAAAAAAAAATTGACGTGGGGTTCCCCCAAATATCCATTCCAGGCCCTTCAGATCTGGCATGGATTTTAAGGGGAACTCCACCCCAAATTTTTAAAAAATGGCGTGGAGTCCCCCTAAAAATCCATACCAGACCCCTTATCCGAGCACGCAACCTGGCCGGCCGCAGGGGAAAAGGGGGGGACGAGAGAGCGGCCCCCCCTCCCTCCTGAACCGTACCAAGCCACATGCCCTCAACATGGGGAGGATGTCCCCATGTTGATGGGGACAAGGGCCTCATCCCCACAACCCTTGCCCGGTGGTTGTGGGGGTCTGCGGGCGGGGGGCTTATCGGAATCTGGAAGACCCCTTTAACAAAGGGGACACCCAGATCCCGGCCCCCCCCTATGTGAATTGGTAAGGGGTACATTGTACCCCTACCATTTCACAAAGAAAGCGTAAAAAAATGTTTAAAAAAACACACAAACACCTTGAAAAAGTCCTTTATTTAAAATAATAAAAAAAAAAAAAAACATTCCAGCGCTGAAATCCAGTGTCCCGCGGCGATCCCGATGTCCAGCGCTGTCCTTCATTGGTTGTGCCTGAGCGGACCTGATGGGGAACTCCCTCTCAGTATTTTAAATGTATAGACCCGCCCCTTCTAAAGTTCCCCATCAGGTCCGCCCCCTCGGTATGTCGGACCCGCCTACGTCATTGGCTTGAGCGGGGAACTTCCTTCACTGTGTAATTTAAATTTACATAGTGAAGGAAGTTCCCCGCTCAAGCCAATGACGTAGGCGGGTCCGACATACCGAGGGGGCGGACCTAATGGGGAAATGCTCTCACTTTGGCAATACATGTATAGACCCGCCCCTTCTCATGTTCCGCATCTGGTCCGCTGAGCGGACCTGATGGGGAACTTTAGAAGGGGCGGGTCTATACATTTAAAATACTGAGAGGGAGTTCCCCATCAGGTCCGCTCAGGCACAACCAATAAAGGACAGCGCTGGACATCGGGATCGCCGCGGGACACTGGATTTCACCGCTGGAATGTTTTTGTTTTTTTTTTAAATAAAGGACTTTTTCAAGGTGTTTGTGTGTTTTTTTTAAACATTTTTTTACTCTTTCTTCGTGAAATGGTAGGGGTACAATGTACCCCTTACCAATTCACATAGGGGGGGCGGGATCTGGGGGTCCCCTTTGTTAAAGGGGTCTTCCAGATTCCGATAAGCCCCCCGCCCGCAGACCCCCACAACCACCGGGCAAGGGTTGTGGGGATGAGGCCCTTGTCCCCATCAACATGGGGACATCCTCCCCATGTTGAGGGCATGTGGCCTGGTACGGTTCAGGAGGGAGGGGGGGCCGCTCTCTCATCCCCCCCTTTTCCCCTGCGGCCGGCCAGGTTGCGTGCTCGGATAAGGGGTCTGGTATGGATTTTTAGGGGGACTCCACGCCATTTTTTTTTTAAATTTGGGGTGGAGTTCCCCTTAAAATCCATGCCAGATCTGAAGGGCCTGGAATGGATATTTGGGGGAACCCCACGTCAATTTTTTTTTAAATTTGCGGCAGGGCTCCCCTTAATATCCATTCCAGACCTGAAGGGCCTGGTAATTGAATTCTGGGGAACCCCCACGTTTTTTTTTTTTTTTTTTATCAATGACTTTTGAATGTATTGCCGGGAGCCGACAATTCATTAATAGCCGCAAGTCAGTTTTAAATTACTTTTTTTCTTTCAAAAATGACATTTTTTGCAGGGACAGTTCTAAGCACGGGAAACATGCGCCACTTCACATGCATATCATACACACCCCCCAGGTACGAAATTTAAAGGAATATTTCACTTTTATTTTTTCATTTTAAGCATTATTAAAATCACTGCTCCCGAAAAAACGGCCGTTTTTAAAACTTTTTTTTGCATTGATACATGTCCCCTGGGGCAGGACCCAGGTCCCCAAACACTTTTTAGGACAATAACTTGCATATCAGCCTTTATAATTAACACTTCAGATTTCGAACGTTCGAGTCCATTGTATTTAATAGGGTTCTAAAGTTTACACGAACATTTTGTCTGTTCGCAGGTTCTGGTGCGAACCGAACAGGGGGGTGTTCGGCTCATCCCTGATTCAGAATAACAAAGTAGGGCTAATTTACTAAATGTTAGGAACTGCCTACTAAGAAAAGTAAATGTTTACTAAGCTTAGCAAAAGGTGAAGCTGTGTGTACTTTATTCAAACAATCATGGGCTAGCAAAAAATTGTTTTTTTTTAAATTTCTCATGCGATTGGGTTCCCAAAGTGTTTACTATGTTTACTAATATTCACTTTGCAAATTTACAAGCCTCGGCTGCTTTAATGTTGCACTTTACTCATTGTCAGAAGTTCAGCATTTGTTAGTTCCCTTTTCTGCAAACAATAAAAAATGACATGAAACGTTACAGAAATAAAAAAACAACCTTCTATGGGTCTGCTGGATGTTTTACTGAAATCTAATGTAGGTTTATTGGAGAATCCTGCCTGGAAATCCACCGCACTGACACCTGTGATTCTCACTGAATGCCGTGCACTGCTTGATGTCTGGAAGAAAAAAAAGGAATTTCATTTTTTTTTATTATTAGAATAGAAGGACTTATTTATACATATGCTCTTTTGTGTATTTTCACTAGGTAATTGCACTGAAAGTTCTGACCATTGTTGTCAATAAAGCCATTCAAACTTCAATATTGTTGCTGCAATGTGGTCATCATTAGACTTCATAACTGCTACTAGCGGCAGTTTGGGAATGCTTTGTATTACATATAGTGATAGGTGTAATGGAGTAGCTATTGCTATCTCCTTCACTGTCCAGCTGTGAGCTTTACATAAAGCAGAGTGATTTGAGGGTGCTGCTCAGGGAAGCTACAGGTCAGAAGCAAGGATTCTGGGCTTTGATAAAGCACAGTTCATGTGTGAAACGTGTTAGAATTTCCTCCCCTGCTTGTCCATGTAGTGCTCTTCATGTTTTTCATGGTTTTACACAAACAAAGAATGTTTGGATATCAGCTTGTGTGTGCAGCCATCTGGGCTTTTCTTTCTCTATGCCCTATACTTGGTTAAGTAGGATGATTAAGTTGAATCGTCCATTTATCCTCTGCCACAGGATTTTAGTACCCAGAGATCCAGCCTTACAGTCTAAGAGCCTTTAAGCCAACCCGGCAGACTGTAAGGTAACTTTAGCTACGGTGCATCCTCCAATAGGGTCACCAGGCCTTCCTCAAGCTACCAGCCTTCCGCGTGGTCCTCTCCAGGACAGGTCCTCCCCTGGTTTCCTCCATTGAGTGGTTTCCTCCCACAAGACGGACAGCACAGGATCACCTTCAAAGTGTAGGCCCCAGTCAGGACAACTGGGCCTACCTGGCATAGATGCAGCCTCGGGCCAGCGTGGCTCTGAGGCTTAAATTCCAGTAACACACACCTCGAGCCAGGAGGGCCACGAGGCGAAGAGAGCCCCGAGAAATGGCATCTGCCCCTTAAAAACTCTTCCCCAGCATGCTCAGCGTAGAGACCACTCCCACTGAGCTGTTCCCGGGGGAAAGACACCCAATACACTTTGGCCTGCTTGTGTTCCAACATTGGCCTGGGGTGGTAACGCCACCTACAGGCAAACAGTGGGAAGTCCTTCCAAACACAGCCATAGCTGGAACAGAGGCTAATTTAACCTTCATCATTACAAAGTCTGAGCTAGCTACCAGCTCAGACACCCACTAAATTTAACATAGCGCCTGATCATCAGGAGCAGGGCGCTACATAAGATTCTGCACTTATCAAATGCTCATTGCTCTCTTGCTGGTCTATTAAACATGCCCAATAGCATTGTATTCATTGGCATCTCTTTATTAAAATAACATTTCTTTCTCGTACATCACGGGACACAGAGCGACATAGTCATTACTATGTGGGTTATATAGATTACCTTCAGGTGCTGGCACTGGCAACTTCTAAACCGGAAGTACCCTCCCCTATATAAGCCCTTCCCATCCGGGAGCACCTCCGTTTTTTGCCAGTGTCTAAGGTGTTGGCCAAAGGTTAACATGTGTTTTTCATCTGGGCTTGTGTACAGGTTCTTTTGGACCTCAGCAAGCTATTCCGGATCCGACCAAAAAAGCTTCATAGCTAAACGGTCGGTACCCGGGCCTTGCAGAGAAGAGCAAGGTTTTGCCTGTAATGCCTCTCTTAGGAGGGCTGGACCCTGGGATCCAGAGCTCTGGTCATACCCACGACCAAGATGTTATCTGTGCAGGGTGCTATACAGGTCCAGGGGAGTGGAATCCTTGGGAACCCGGTCCCTGAAGGTTTAATTACAATGCCTGCCGTGAGAGGTGAAGTTTGGGCTTCTGTGGACCAAACAGAGTCCTGCGGCGGGGAAAAGGTAAGTGGGGGCCCCTCAGGAACTTGGTTCTATTGGGGGGACCCCCAAGCCTAATATGTCTTTCTGCCTGTTACCTAACGGTATTCCCGCTAAATATCTGTGCATGCCTGTAACTACTAAAAAATGTAATAATTTTAATGGTGGTCAAGAAAAAAAAAAAAAAAAATGGACAAACCGCGGTACCTGTGTTAATCCACTAGAGGCCGCTGTGGAACGTCGTTTTCTTGTCATGTGGACTTTTTTCCTTCTGAGGTCAAGTCCAGGCAGATGGTGAGTTCTCTTGTGGGAAACTGCTTCCTCTGCCATGTTGCAATGCTCGTCCATCCCCCGGCCCTGCGGCAAATAGGGCCCTGGCTCCTGTCCCTAGTTTCTTTTTAAAAAATAGCGCCAAAGGCGCACGTGCCCGCGTGCGCCTCTATATATAGAGGTGAGCTGGAAAAGGGGGCGGAGCTTGGCGGATGACGCTCTGTGCATGCCGCAGCGCTTCTGCGCATGTGCGGGCGTCCCAGCATGTTAAAAGGCACAATTAGGTGTTGTGAGCTGGCTATGGAGTGCAGAGACAGAGCTGGCAACATTTAAAAAAGGCATACAGCAGGCGGCTGATGCAGGCATCCCCATAGAAAGGCACATTAGTAGACACCAACTGTTTATATAGCAGCAATTGTGCTAGACTTTTGTCAGTAACTGGTGTATTACGGCTGGAATACCTCAGCTTTGGGCTTAGGAATATGCCGTCCAAAGTCTCCGGGACTAAGACTCCCAGGAAGCAAAGGGGGTCTCCATCGGGCTCTGAGGATCTTGGACATGCTTTGGCTGCACCAATCTCCCCTGAAAAATCAGAGGTTAGTGCCCGTAGAGAACCCTCAGGAGTACCTGGTACTGTGGCTGTCCTCAGTTCACCTGCTCCTGTGTATGTAACAGAGGAGGTTTTTTCCTCAGCTCTGGGAGGACTGGAAGAGAGATTGACAACATTGATCGCTGCTTCCCTGTCAGAGGGAAAGCGCGCCCGATCTCCGTCTCCTCCCTCAGAGTACCTGTTAGCGGAGCAACAGTCCCATACAGGGATCGACCTACCTGAAGGGGATCGGGATGAGGTTGATTCTGTTGTAGAGGAATCAACAGTGGAAGAGCCATTTTCAGCATCACATGCTGAAAGATTATGGGTTCAGTCCCTGACTGATATGGTCCGATCAGCATTTAAAATACCCCTTGCGGAGCCATCAACCACTTGTCTCCGCGTTGGGGTCGGTAAAAGCTCCCCAGACTGTTTGTTCCTTTCCAATCCATCCTTTACTGGAAGGACTCATTTACCAGGATTGGGAACATCCTGATAAAATATTTACTCCCCCCAAGAGATTTCCGGTGGTCTATCCCATGGAGGATAAGTTCATCAGAAAATGGAGGGTGCCTACAGTGGACGCAGCCATCTCTTGTGTGAACAAATCACTGAAATGTCCAGTAGATAATGTTCAAATGTTTAAGGACCCAATAGATAAAAAATTGGAGTCCTTATTAAAATCTGCTTTTTCTACAGCAAGCTTGGTGACACAACCAGCAGTAGCAGCTATTGGGGTCTGCCAAGCAGTGAAGGATCAGTTAAAACAGGTCTTAAGGGACTTACCAGATCAGCAGGCCCTTGCCCTAGCTGATCTACCCAGAGCCTTATGCTTTGCGGTTGACGCCATCAAGGATTCAATCCATCAGGCCTCCCGCCTTACGCTGTCTGTAGTACATATGCGTAGGCTTCTATGGCTCAAGAACTGGTCTGCTGAAGCTCCCTGTAAAAAATTGCTGGTTAGCTTCCCATTTCATGGTGAACGCTTATTCGGGGAAGACCTGGACAAATATATCCAGAAAATTTCCAGCGGTAAAAGTACACTCTTGCCGGTTAAAAACAGAGTTAGAGGTCCCTCTTTTAAGAGGCCTGCCTCTCCAGTCCCTGGGACATCGGCTGTGAAGCAGTTCCGACGGCCTCCTCGGTCAAATCCCGGGGGGTAAAAATCAGGGACAATCGCAGGGTAACAAGAAACCCTGGGTCAGGAGAGGTACAAAACCTCCCCCCAAGTCAAATTCATGAAGGGTTGCCCCCACTCAATCGGGTGGGGGGAAGACTCCAGTTGTTCGCAGAGACCTGGCAGGACACGGTCAGAGACAGATGGGTGCTCTCCGCAGTAAGTCTGGGATACAAATTGGAGTTAAAAGACTCTCCTCCTTCCCATTTTATGAGGTCAAGCGTGCCAAGGGATCTCCGGAAGAGAGGATCCCTCCTGTTGGCACTAGAACAACTATTGATCCAAAGAGTAATTATGGAGGTTCCCCTGGAAGAATGCGGGTTCGGGTTTTACTCAAACCTCTTTACAGTCCCGAAGCCAAACGGGGACGTGAGGCCCATATTAAATCTAAAAGGGCTAAACAAATTCCTACATATCAGGACTTTCCGGATGGAGTCGATCCGATCGGTGGCCACTGCCCTACAAGGGGAGGAATGGTTAGCCTCGATCGACATCAAAGATGCTTATTTGCACATTCCCATCTTTCCAGTCCACCAAAAATTTCTGCGCTTTGCAGTAGAAGGGCGCCATTTTCAGTTCAGAGCCTTACCCTTCGGTCTGGCCACAGCACCACGAGTGTTCACAAAAATTCTGGCCCCACTATTGGCCAATCTAAGAACACGAGGTGTAACGATAATGGCATATCTAGACGACTTGTTGCTGATAGACCACTCAGTGGAAAAACTAGAAGTGGTTGTTCACGAGACAATCAAGTATCTGGAATCTCACGGTTGGATTATCAACCGAGACAAGTCAGCCCTAAAACCAGTCAAAAGTCTGGAATACTTGGGGCTAAGGCTGGATTCAGACCAGAGAAATTTTCTTGCCTCAAGAAAAGGTGTCGTCTTTGAGAGATTTGATCCACCTAGTGGGTACAAAAAGACAGCCGTCCATACGCCTGTGCATGAGGCTGCTGGGGAAAATGGTGGCATCATTCGAAGCAGTACCCTACGGTCAATTCCATTCAAGGAATTTGCAAAGGGCCATACTGTCAGCCTGGAACAAAAAAGTTCAGGCCCTAGACTTATTAATGTCCTTGTCCCCTTCCGTTCGCAAGAGCCTCCGTTGGTGGTTGGTTCCCCAGAATCTGGAAAAAGGGAAATCCTTCAGTCCGATTTCTTGGAAGGTGGTCACTACAGATGCCAGCCTTATAGGCTGGGGGGGGCAGTACTGGAGCAATGGTCTCTCCAGGGCAGATGGTCGGATGCAGAAAAGGCCCTGCCTATCAATCTCTTAGAGATACGAGCAGCCCGGTATGCCCTAGTAGCATGGACATCCAAACTCCAAGGGTCCCCTGTCAGAATTCAATCAGACAATGCCACGGCAGTGGCATATATCAATCATTAGGGTGGCACCAGGAGTCGTGCAGCCCAGAGGGAAGTAAATTGCATCCTGAAATGGGCAGAAAGATATGTCCCAGCCATATCCGCGGTATTCATTCCAGGAGTGGAGAATTGGAAGGCAGACTTTCTAAGTCGCCAACAATTATGCCCAGGGGAATGGTCCCTTCACCCCGAGTTTTTCCGGTTAATATGTCAGCGGTGGGGAGCACCGGATGTAGATCTGCTAGCATCCAGATTCAACGCAAAGGTGGACAGATTTGTCTCTCGGACAAGGGATCCCCTAGCTTGCGGCTCGGATGCTCTAGTGTTTCCTTGGGATCAGTTCAAGCTGATCTATGCATTTCCACCGCCACAATTGTTACCTCGATTACTCCGCAGAATCAGGGTAGAAAAGAAACCAGTGATTCTGGTGGCTCCAGCGTGGCCCCGAAGAGCATGGTACATGGAGATTGTATTGTATTGTAAATGTCTGTGGGGAGTCCTTGGACCCTCCCACATCGTCCGGACCTGCTTTCGCAAGGACCGATATACCATCCTTCCTTACTAGCCCTAGGTTTGACGGCCTGGCTATTGAAGCCCACATTCTAAAAAAGAGAGGTCTCTCTAATCCTGTGGTATCTACCATGATCAATGCCAGGAAGCCGGTATCCAGGCAGATTTACTATTGAATCTGGAAGGCGTACATCGCGTGGTGTGAGGCCAAGAAATGGCATCCACGTAAATACGTAATAGGTAGGATTCTGGACTTCCTACAGTGGGCTGTAGATAGGAAGCTTGCCTTGAGTACTATCAAGGTTCAGATTTCGGCCTTGTCAATATTTTTTCAAAGGCCCTTGGCTTCGCATTCACTAGTCAAAGCTTTTATACAAGGAGTGATGCGTATTAGCCCTCCGGTTAATATTCCCATATGTCCATGGGACTTAAACCTGGTTCTGTCGGTTCTACAGAAACAACCATTTGAACCATTACAGCAAATTTCCTTGGTTCTTCGCACCAGGAAATTGATTTTTCTAGTAGCCATTTGTTCGGCTAAAAGAGTGTCGGAATTGGCCGCTATGTCCTGTAAGGAGCCATATCTGGTTATCCATAAGGACAGAGTAGTGTTACGTCCTCATCCAGCCTTTCTTCCCAAGGTGGTATCGAGGTTTCAATTGAACCAAGATGTGGTTCTTCCTTCCTTTTTCCCCCAAACCTAGCTCGGTAGAGGAAAAGTTATTACATTCTTTGGATGTAGTAAGAGCAGTTAAAGCTTATCTAAAAGCCACTGCTCAGATTCGTAGAACGGATACTTTGTTTATTCTGCCGGAAGGCCCCAGAAAGGGTCAGGCAGCGTCAAAATCTACTTTAGCCAAGTGGATTCGACAGGTCATAATGCAAGCCTATGGCTTAAGAAGGAGACCGCCTCCGTTCAAAGTTAGGGCGCACTCCACGAAAGCAGTTGGAACTTCATGGGCAGTGCATCACCAGGCCTCCCTGGCTCAAATCTGTAAGGCCGCAACATGGTCTTCAGTACACACGTTTACTAGGTTCTACCAGGTGGACGTTAGAAGTCAGGAGGATGTCGCCTTTGGGCGCAGTGTGTTGCAGGCCGCAAAAGATCCTCATGTCTGATAGCGCCCAGCTTATGTATGGTGTATCCCCCCCCCCTCATTTGGCATTGCTTTGGGACGTCCCACATAGTAATGACTATGTCGCTCTGTGTCCCGTGATGTACGAGAAAGAAAATAGGATTTTTATAACAGCTTACCTGTAAAATCCTTTTCTTGGAGTACATCACGGGACACAGAGCTCCCACCCCTCTTTTGGGGACACTTATGGCTTTGCTACAAAACTGAGGTGCTCCCGGATGGGAGGGGCTTATATAGGGGAGGGTACTTCCGGTTTGGAAGTTGCCAGTGCCAGCACCTGAAGGTAATCTATATAACCCGCATAGTAATGACTATGTCGCTCTGTGTCCCGTGATGTACTCCAAGAAAAGGATTTTACAGGTAAGCTGTTATAAAAATCCTATTATTTCACTGAGTTATTGAGTTGGTCTTTACAGCTGAATTCCAGGCAAATTTAAAGAAAAAACACAGAAAGTTATTTTAATCAATAAAAATAATGTATTGTAAGTGGTTTTAAAGGTTAGGAGGTGTTTTTTTAATTTTTATTTTACCCTAATACATTCTTTGAATTAAGGTAAAACACCTTCCATGATCAGCTCCCCCCGCCCTCTGCCCACATAAAATACTTACCTGTGCCCGATCTTGATCCAGCGCTGTGCCCAACAGCAGCAGTACCACTCTACCTTCCTCTTCTCACAGGAGCTCCTGGTGCTGGTAATCAAATACTGTGAGGAGTGAGCAGGTGGGGGGGAGGGGGGGAAGTCATGCTGCGTGTGTTTCTATAGATGCATAAAGCCTGGCTTAGAATCAAGCCTGCGTGAGTGCCCACATAGCAAGTGGTTTGCTATGAGGACACTTCGATGGGAGGAGGAGCCAAGAGTGCTGGTGGGGGACCTCAAAAGAGGAGGTTAGAGGCTGCCTTGTGCAAAACTATTGCACAGAGCAGGTAAGTATAACATGTATATTATTTTATTTTAAAAAAAAACATAATTTTAAAATCATTTTAAATGCAGCTAGTGTAAATATCTGAATTTAATTTGATATGAGCCTCCCAAAATTCTTTGTGCCACAGCACACAGACTTGGAGAGGGTGGGGCAGCACTAGGAGCCAATAAGTTGTGCTGAACTACACATATGTTGATAAGAAATATACTGACAGGAGGAAGGAGCAGAGTAAGCAGTGGGATAAGTTAAAGTGATTGTAAAGTCTTGTTTTAAAAAAAATACAAATAAACATATTATTCCTACCTGCTCTGTGCAGTGGATTTGTACAGAGACGACTGGATCCTCCTTTTCTCCAGTGCCTCTTTGCCTCTCCTGGTCCCTCCTTCCATTTGAGTGCCTCTACAGCAAGCAACTTGCTATGGGGGCACTCGAGCCGAGCTGCAGCTCCGTGCATCCATTCAGACACCCCTCTCTCTCCTCATTGGCTAACTGACTTTGATTAAAGGCAGTGGAAGCCAATGGCGCCGCTGTCTTAGCCAATGAGGAGGGGAGTCCTGGATGGCCAAGGCAGTCGTGGACATCCCTAGGCAAAGATGGGGCTCAAGTAAGTATTAGGGGGTGCTGGAGAGGCTGCTGCACACAGAAGGCTTTTTATCTTCATGTATAGAATGCATGAAGATAAAAAACCTTCTGATTTTACAACTCCTTTAAGTGGTCTGCTGCTCCTTTATTGTCCAATCAGCAGGCTGTGGATACGGAGATAATCTAACTATATTTATTAACTGTAGAAGAGAAAGATCTGGAACCTGAAGAACTAATGAAATGTAACTATTAAAGAGGAAGTAAACCCTCTCTAAAAAAAAAAAATCACCCTGCAAGATGAAGGCATAATGAGCTAGTATGCATAGCATACTAGCTAATTATGTATTACTTACCTGAGATTGAAGCCCCCGCAGCGACCCTCGTTCCTCTCCTCCGCCACCGCCATGATACCCGGAGTGACTTCCGGGTATCGCCGCTCCGGCGCTGTGACTGGCCGAAGCGGCGATGACGTCGCTCACGCAGTTCCGGCACTATCCCTATATTTTCTGCAAATATCTCCTTAACCGTGTAGGTTAAGGAGATATTGCAAGCACCTACAGGTAAGCCTTAATGTAGGCTTACCTGTAGGTGCAAGTAGTATCAGAGGGTTTACAACCACTTTAAAACAGATGAAATGTAACTATTATCCTCTCAGATGTATAATGTGAACTTCAGTCAGACAGCTAGTATATAGTAATTATTCCTATACATATGTGGACAGATTCACACCTTTGGCTGTTATGAAAGGCAGGGCCGTATTTCTACATAGATGACATATGCCTTGACCTAGGGCAGCAGGACTGTTGGGGGAAACATGCAGCCACTCACTGATCATGTTCATTATTGTGAGAAGCACATACCAGGTTCCATACTCCAGTTGCATACCATATTACACATGGCTGGTTCCTGGATTAAAAGTTTGCTTATTTGTTTTGCCTGGAATGTAGCACCGTAATAATTTAATTACGGAAGTATTACTTCTTTATCAGGAATTTAGTACTGTGCTAAATTAATTAGAAAAGCATTACTTTTATAACACCTGTCTCACCTTAATTTTCCACATCCCCGGTGTTGGTTCTTTGATATTTAAGACTTTGGCAGAATTGTATATGTTCAGTAATTCATTGAGGCCCGTTTCTGGCTTCATCTGTCTCCCTAGGAATACATGTAAAACAAAACATCTTAGACAAAATGGCACTAAACATTGCTTAAAAATAGTTGCCAGGCCTACAACTGTAGACAGCACTTGAGACACGCTAAAGTGACCTCAATCAATATACTGCATGTCTTTATAGTAATTTTTAAGCACTATTTAGCATGCCATACAAGTTTGAGAGGGTCATCAGCTCTGCTCAAAAAAGGAGGCAATCACAGGCACAAGAAAGCCTGCAATAAAATATACATATTTGAATATATCAGTTGCA
Source organism: Rana muscosa (assembly GCA_029206835.1). Taxonomy (NCBI): domain Eukaryota; kingdom Metazoa; phylum Chordata; class Amphibia; order Anura; family Ranidae; genus Rana; species Rana muscosa. The sequence goes on along the minus strand of CM055120.1, from coordinate 215,628,264 downwards.
GGCAATCATTTGTTCTAATGGCTTTGAGGAAATGCAAATGCAGACATACTACTGCCTACACACCATAGCAGGAGAATGACAACTATCCCTCTGTATCATTCACTCCTGTCTTTTAGTAGTATATTTGTCTTGTTACAATTTCTGTACCTCCAGCCTATATATACACACAGGGGTGTATTTACTAAAGACAAATCCACTTTGCACTACAAGTGCACTTGGAAGTGCAGTCGCTGTAGATCCGAGGGGGACATGCAGGGAAAATAAAAAATAGCATTTTTGCTTGCACATGATTGGATGATAAAATCAACAGAGCTTCCCCTCATTTCGATCTTCCCCTCAGATCCACAGCGACTACACTTCCAAGTGCACTTGTAGTGCAAAGTGCATTTGCCTTTAGTAAATCAACCCCACAGTGTGGCTTTAGAGACACCAAAAAAGAATCCACAGGAGCACATGTCCCCAATTGTGTATTGATGGTGCTGGGTGAATATGACTGGAGCATGAGAACATTTGTTGGGTTGAATTTTAATGCTGGACATTTCTCGCCTATTGTTTGCTCACTGTATTTTACTTTAACTAACTATTTTTTTTTTTAGCAAATGAAAAAAAAAGGGGGGTTTTCCTTTTCTAGTGCTAATTTCACAAATAAACACTTTATAGTATGTTTGCATCTTGTAGCTCTCCTTAACCAAAGTTTATTCTTTTTGGCTCATCTGATGTATAAAAATATTTTTGGTTTTGATTTTTTTATTTGTCTATACACATTGCCTAATATTCCTATTTTAAAGCAATATTTAACGCAAAAGAAAACATTTATTTATATTGCAGCTTATCTATTCTTAGATGTGGTGGTTGTATTCATTTTTTTTTGCCTTCTTTCCTTTATTTTCACCCGGTGATCTAGCCAGCAAGTTGTTTTCAACAGAACAAGTTATCCTGCAGATGCAGCAGTTAGATAGTTGAGATAAAACATTTACTCTTGACAGGGGTGCATACATTGATTAGCTTGAAAATTTTTTTTATTTATGTTAGTGGTAGCTGGAGTTTGGCTTCAATTTTTCTAAATCTGCTGGTGCATCTAACACTCTACTCCCCCTTGGATTGACAATGCTGCTGTTCAAATGTGCCTCTGTTGCTCCTTCATCCAGAATGTAGGCCCCTAATACAAAAGTGTGTTACTGGCAAACAGAGCTCTTCTCTCCATTTCTAACACTTGCCATTGAGGTTGCACCGATACTGTTTTTTAACGGCGAGTATGAGTACCGATATTTGTGCTCAAGTACTTGCCGGTACCGATTACCAATACCTTTGCGATGTAATTTGAGCCCAAAAGAATTGCATGTGATTTGAACAGGAATGTGGTGCATGCGATTTCCCACACCGCTTCTGTGTGAACCCAGGCCCAAGTCACTATGACAAATCTGGGTTCACACAGGAGCGGTGGGGGAATACACATGTGATTGCACCGCATTCCTGTTCAAATAACATGCAATTATTTGCAGTGAAATTTGAGCCCATTCATTTTGTATGGGCTCAAATTGCATCACAAAGGTATCAGTTTCAGATATCGGAGCATAGTACTAGCAGAGTACTCATACAAATGCTTATTATCGGCAACCCTACTTGCCATGATAAACTTCCATTCTGCTTCCTTCTCTGTTTCCCACCCATAATCCATTTTCAGCCACTGTTTTCCTTCTCATTGGGCCGGCAATAGCACCATCCAAATTCCCAAAAGTAGTTCCTGTACTGCTTTTGGTGACTTCGGGGGTGATTTGAATAGACATCTGTGCAGGAACACGAACAGATGTCTGTCAAATTGCCCCCCCCCCCAAAGTCGGACTGCATTGCCGGTTAGAAATCATGCCAGTTCAGCTGAACTGGCACGATTTCTAACCCACAGCAGTGTGAACCTGGGCTTAATCAGATTCCACTCAAATTTGATCCCCTGAATTATGATCAGTTTACTTTTACATCCAATACCATATACATCTTCCATTGCATTTCTGTTCATAATATGTTTCCCATTCCTTTAATTAGTCCCATTTATTTAAACATCTATCTCACCTCTAGACATCATTGTCAGTGGGTTGCCTTCCCTTATTTCCTTTTTATGTACTTCCATAGGGGAAAGCATATAGTATCCCTTTTTCTGTTAAATGTCTTTAATTCTCACAGCCTTTCTTAGTTCTGCCTTGCGATTTTATATATTCCCCCCCTACCTCCCTCCCAAAGCAAACCTAGGACCATTCCAAAAAAAAAATGAACAGTTTACAATCAGACACTCCCATCATCAGTTCTAGTGAGATGGCACACTTGACCAAATAATACATGTCCAGCTAACATATTGTCTGAAAGAGTAATGATCCATACCAGTTGGTTATTATTCACCCAGAGACCAAAAAACATTTAGACTAAATTAAGCCATTTGTGAATCGGTATACATTTTCTAGTTATAATTGAATTTGACTCTCTCACCCAATGGATTGTACAGTTCAATGTCTGGTGCTGGCCCACTCAGTGACACAGTAACTTCTTTAAGGCTTGGATCAAAGGGGATTTCCCAGGTGAATGACACCTCACTCAAGTGGTCTGTGGACATAAGATGAACCTTGGAAGCTTGAACAGTCTCTTCTACCCATTTCAATACCTAAGCAAAATAACAAAGAAATTGTGCATATTAAAACCATTTGGATAATTTATGAACTTTTATAAAATTATACTTAATAAAGTGTACCGAACTGCTGGAAAATGGTTACATGGTAGTTGTAAGCAAAATATATTTAAAATTAGCTAAAAGTTAGCAATGGTGTACATTATTAATGATCTGCTGTATGAAATACAAAATAATGTTGCAATTTTGGCTGATGACATGAAATATGTAGATGTATTAACAAATAGAAGGAAAATCACCTATTACAGATGGGTCTTGGCAAAATAAGGACATGGGCAGCTAAAATGCAAATTAATTTCATGTTGAAAAATATAGGGCTTTGTATTTAATATGTGACACTGACAATACAATTACTCTCTTAGCATGAAATGGAATAAAGTTGGGAAAAACTAGCAATTTTGTTTTGCCTTCCTGTAAACCGAATCTGCAGGAGCTGTAAGAGACTACAGCTAGTTATGGGTCATCCTTATCAATTATATATACTCAGGTAATTGTTATTAAAATGTCATATAGTGTCATTTCAAATATACAAATAATTTCATATATATAATATGAAATATATTTAAAAAATACAAATTTAGTGCCAAAAAAATGAAGGATTTGATTTTTACATTACGTTCTCTAAAGGATAACAATTGTTTATTGCAACTTTTAATAAATAGTTTTCACTACTTGTAGTAGCTAAAAAAAAATGGAATATTGTATCATTAATACCCTACATTACCTCTTTAACTTGCTTCTTGTCTAGGTGAAATACTTGACCAGAGCTGGTGGAAGCAATTTCTTCATATACCTTATACCCCACATGGCCTCTGTCATCACAGTCTCCAGTAAGCACAAACACAACCTACAAGTAAATATTGAAGGATACATGGTATATTATCAGCAGAGCACCTCTTGTACATGCAGCAGTTCTTTAGTGAGATATATATCCAAATTAATTATAGAGAATATTATTAAAGTCATTGGCAGTCCGGCCATTTTGAAAAATGATCGGCAATGCTAGATTTTAAGTTTTGCTACTGCCAATTGTCCAAAGACAAAAACATCCAAGAGGCGTTGGTACTTTAAAGTAAGTTTAAAAGAAAATAGTGAGAAGGCAAAAACATTTGAAGAGCTCACTGGCTCAAGTTAGGCAGCTCACTACAAACAAGGCTACCCTCAGGTGGGTACCCCAGCAGGTTACCAGAAAAAAAAATGAACAAATGGAAGGTGCACCCAACCAATAGATTAAAGAGTCCAAATTAATTTATTAGTTTGTACTAGAACACAGCCAACACGTTTTGGGGGTCTAAGAAACTCCCCCTTCATCATCATTGCTCACACAAACCACATATATATCTGTGTATTCTCCATTGACACAGATTTACACAGGAAAGCTCTAGTTTGAGGGCATTTAAGATACTCATTTTGACTGAAGGTATACATAAACCACTTTCGTGTCTTACTCGTGTTCCAAATCACTGTTTTGCTTTGATTTTGTCCAAGTATAGGTTCCATGTGCATTTCTTTGGCATAGACTCCTTATACATTTTTTGCTGTGGCTTCTAAATACAGTATCATTATTAGTATCAGTGTCATTGTAGAATTTTAAGTATGTGTAGTTTTAGTCGCACAATTTTTTTAGATTTTTCTTATTGATGGTTGTTACATTAGGGTTCTATTGTACCATTTATGACATAGTTGTTTTTAACCACTTGCTTACTGGGCACTTAAACCCCCTTCGTACCCAGACCAATTTTCAGCTTTCAGCGCTGACGCACTTTGAATGACAATTGCGCGGTCATACAACGCTGTACCCAAATGATATTTTTATAATTTTTTTCCCACAAATAGAGATTTCTTTTGGTGGTATTTGATCACCTCTGCGGTTTTTCTTTTTTGCGCTATAAACAAAAAAAGACAGAAAATGTTGACAAAAACACAATATTTTTTTACTTTTTGCTATAATAATATCCCAATTTTTTTTTAAAACAATTTTTTTTTTCTCAGTTTAGGCCGATACGTATTCTTCTACATATTTTTGGTAAAAGAAATTGCAATAAGCGTATAGTGATTGGTTTGCGCAAAAGTTATAGCGCCTACAAAATAGGGGATAGATTTATGACATTTTTATTATATATTTTTTTTTTACTAGTAATGGCGGTTATCTGCGATTTTTGTCAGGACTGCGATATTGCGGCGGACATATCGGACACTTTTGACACTATTTTGGGACCATTCACATTTGTACAGCGAACAGTGCTATAAATATGCATTGATTACTGTATAAATGTGACTGGCAGGGAAGGGGTTAACCCTAGGGGGCGATCAAGGGGTTAAATATGTTCCCTATTAGTGATTCTTACTGTGTGGGGGAGGGGACTGACTGGGGGAGGAGACCGATCTGTGTCCCTATGTACAAGGGACACAGCATCGGTCTCCTCTCTCCCTGACAGGACGTGAATCTCTGTGTTTACACACAGAGATCCACGTCCTGCCTCTGTAACAGCCGATCGCGTGCAGATGGCGGACATCGCGGCCCCTAGGCACGCGCATCGGCAACACGTGACCCAGCGGGCACAGCTGTTCCCCGCCGCGCGCCTTCGGCGGCGCACAGGGGGAGTGAAACAGGCAGGACGTCCATGGACGTCCACTCAGCACTTGAGAGCCGCGCTGCAGACGTCTTTCGTCTATAGCGCGGGTCTCGAGTGGTTAATAACTCTTTGGACGCGTGAGTGCTATTTTTTAGACATCTTTGCATTATATAATTATTTTATATTAAATAGATTTTTTTTCTCATGTGTATTATATCAGTTATATGTACAATGGTATAATGGCATCTACTTAAAATGAAGCATCTGATAATATTAGAGAGATACTAAAGTCTGTTTTTTTTTTTTTCATTTAAAAATAACAAACATGCTATACCTACCTGCTCTGTGAAGTGGTTTTGCACAGAGCAGCCCAGATCCTCCTCTCCTCATGTCCCTTGCCGGTGCTTCCTGCCCCTCCCTCCTGCCAAGTGCAAGCAGCTTTCTATGGGGGCACCCAAGCCGAGCCACTGCTCTGTGTGTCCATTCAGACATGGATCCTTGGCTCGGCCCCACCCCCTCTCTCTCCATGGCTTACTGCAGCGGGAGTTATTGGCGCCCTGCTGCTGTCTCGGCCAATGAGGAGGGAGACTCTTGTGCAATATCGCTGGATTGAGATGGGGCTCAGGTAAGTATTACGGGGGCTGAGGGGGCTGCTGCACACAGAAGGTGCATAGAATGCATTAGGATAAAAAACCTTCTGACTTTAGAACCCCTTTAACTCCAAAAATTAACTTATCACACATTATCACTTACCATCTGATGTTTCTTTTCTTCATTTCTATGCATGTGTGTACACGTATGTGTATATGTGTGTATTTTCAGATGCACATATATGTACACATATGTGTATGTATGTTATCTATGATGTTCTATGATTGTTAGACTAATGATTTTGTCGCATTTACATTATATTGTGTTTTGTTGTCGCACTGATGAAGTGGGAGTTTCTTAGACCCCTGAAACATGTTGGCTGTTTTTTGGTACACACTAATAAATGAATTTGTACTCTTTTATCATTTGATTTTATGCTCCTTCCATTTGTGCATGTTTTTTTTTCTAATTATCTACAATGACAGTTTGTATATGGCAACATAAAATGTAAAAAGCATCAACACTTTTAATTTTTTAAATTGTAATTGTCTTGTTTACTTCAATATGTTCTACAACATAAAAAATATTTGTCATATGATAAGTTCACTTTAACCACTTGACCACCGAAAGGTTTTACCCCCTTCATGACCAGGGCATTGTTTGTTATTCAGCACTGCGCTACTTTAACTGTCAATTGCTTGGAAATGCAACACTATAAGCAAATTTAATTGATATAACTTTTTTTCACACAAATAGAGCTTTCTTTTTGTGATAGTTAATCGCCACTGAGTTTTTTATTTTTTGCTATATAAACAAGAAACTCTGGAAAATTTTGAAAAAAAAATCCAATCAAATAATCTTAATTTATAATTTAGGCCAAAATGTAGTCTGCTAAATGTCTTTGGTAATAATAACCCAAATCAGTGTATATTATTTAGTCTATGTGGAAGTTACAGAGCCTACAAACTATGGTATACGGGAAGGGTCTTCAAAAAGCTTCTGCCCTTTTATATTTTCGTTGGAAACGGTGAGGGCGGGAGTAGTAATTTCTGAGAGTGTCATGTGACTAGTCTGTCTGGCAAGTCGGCTGAGCATGCTGTTTAGTATGAGTTGTCATGCTATGGTGAAGATGGCTGGAAACTTATAAAAAAAAGTGCAACAACTTTTTGAAGAACCCTTGTATATTTGAAAATTGATCAATCCTGATGTACTGATGGCTTATCTCATTTCTTGAGCCCCTAAAATGCCAGGACAGTACAAACACCCCCAAAATGACCCTTTTTTTGTTAAGTAGACAGTCCAATGTATTCAGTAAGATGCATGGTGATTTTTTTTTTTTTTTAAGTTGTAATTTTTTTTTACAATTTTTTTTTTACATACTGTCACCAGTGCAGTACAACATCAACATATGACTGGTGTGAAGGTTATCAGGGATACTGAATGGTGAGTAGTTCAGAGTATTAATACTCTGGGGGGAGGTGATCATGGATCTTTTTTATGCTGGTATTGCTTATAACAGTGACAATAATTTTAACTGTCATGAATGGTTTTTATTCATGACAGCTTGCTTACTATCATGATCTGTGATTAGCTACAGCTAATCACATGGTACATGGTTGCAAAGAATGCATTAATGGGGTTGTAAAGGTTTGTTTTTTATTTTCTAAATAGGTTCCTTTAACCTCCCTGGCGGTATGATTCTGTCTGGAATTATGTACCAAAAGCGGTACAATTATTTTGCATGGAAATTTGCTGTTATGTATTGTAGGCCTGCAGTTCTTAGTAATTACTTACTTAAACCTGACCAAACAAGAGTCTAGTAGACATCCCGGGTATGATAAAGTTTGAAACACAAAATAATAAATTATAATATAATAAATAACTATAAATAATTATAAAAAATAATAATATAATAATAATAAAAACTATTCAATAATGTAATCAAATCAAAAACACTGAAATTTGCTCAGTTGCAGAATTGTCGCTGTCATTATATTTTTTGTTTGATGATGAATTTCCCCACAAATCGCTATCGCTCAATTCTGCGAGTGATTGTAATTTATTATCGCTGTTTTTTAGCTGGTCTAAAATCACTTTTGACATAAAGGGACACTTTTTGGTTGCTATGGACAATCTTCAGTTTCCAGGCAGAAAGAAAAGTTTTTATTATATAAAAGTGCATGCAGGACACTGGACAGACCACTAGGGACAAAGGGGGTGTGTAATTATTACATACAGTACTGTAATCTGTAAGATCACAGTATACTGTATGTATACTATTTGTTTACTTTTTGGAATTTGGCGCCGAACTCCGCCCCCGTGCGCCGCAACGTCGCAGGGAACGGAGCTCGGCACACGGCAGTGAGGATCGAGCGAGACACGGCTCACTGACACTGCGGGAGGACATCGCAGGATCCAGGGAAGAAGGTAAGTTACTTCCCCTGGATACTGCGATGCAGCCCGAGTCTGGCTCGGGGTTACCGCTCTTAGCATTGAAAACTCACCCCGAGCCAGACTCGGGATTACCGCTAGGGAGGTTAAGCTAGTGCATTGTTGGTTCACTTACCTTTTCCTTAGATTTCCCTTCTAAATATTTTTTTTCTTTGTTTTCTTTGTCTGAATTTCTCACTTCCTGTTCCTCCTCAGTAAGCTGTTCAGTAAGCTGTTCTGGATGACTCCACACCACTCGGATGATGGTGTGGAGTTCAGTGAGGAGAAACAGGAAGTGAGAAATTCAGACAAAGAAAACAAACCTTTAGAAGGTAAATCAAAGGAAAAGGTAAGTGAAGCAACAATGCACTAGCTTAAAGGAACCTATTTAGAAAATAAAAAACGAACCTTTACAACCCCGTTAAGGTGAAAAAATGTTTACCTTTACAACCCCTTTAACTCTGTTTTGATACATTTTCTATAAGTTGTTATGGGTTACTCCATACACAGGTCTGTGATTTATGGCAGCAAAGATTCAGGGAGAACAAGATGCTCGTTTTTTAATTTTCTTTACCTGCAACTAGAACTATAAGCAAAACTTTTTTTAAATTTTGGATAGAGCAAGAGAGTGTCATAACCCATGTTTTTTGGAGACAACCCAAGATTTGGGTTATCAATTATCAACGTTAACAGTAAACAGGACAAATAGAGAGGGTGAATCTCCCTAATAGAAGCACAGAAAGCAATAAAAACTGACAGGTGTCCTAATCCCTCTCCACTAAATTAAAAAAAAGTTTTGCCTTTAGTTGGACTTTAATGCAGGACTTTTGGTGCATTTTCAGAAATTGCACCAAAACCATGGGAGATAATAGAAGTTAATGGGAAAGCATAGCTAACCAACACCAAAGCCGCATGTACACTGTGCTGCACTTGCGATGCAGGCAAACCGCACCACATCGATGTGAAAGAGGCCTAACTTACTAGATAATGTGACAAGAAAAATCATGTAAATTTGAGATTTGAATCTAAAACATAAACACCTAGAAAATCCTTAACAATATAAAACTTTTTCTATAATTGAAATAATTAATTAATTTAATAGACAGGGAAGCTTAGTGTACAATGTTGCACAAAATTGATAACACTACCTAAATCCTATACCTGCTGATCAACACTGTAACATATTTACCAACATATTTTTCTCACAAACATAATAAAGTGTTCCTAAAATTCATCTGGCAAGGGAAAAAACTAAACTATTAGGAATATATTTCAGACCAGTTAAAGAGGAAGTAAACCTTCCTCAAAAAAAAAAAAAAGACTCTGCAAGACAAAGGCATAATGAGTTAGTATGCATAGCATACTAGCTCATTATGTAGTACTTACCTCCGATCGAAGCCCCCACAGCCGTCCACGTCTCCCCTTCCGGCCACCGACATGTTGTCCCACAGTGACTTCCGTGTATCGTGGCTCCGGCGCTGTGATTGGCCGGAGCCGCGAGGACGTCACTCCCGCGCATGCGCGCGGGAACGTCACAGTACAACTGAAGCAATGGCACATAGTGCCATTGCTTCAGTTGGCTTAAGTGCGCATGTGCTGCATGACGTCAGCACATGCAAATACAGGGGTATCTCCTAAACCGTGCAGGTTTAGGAGATATCCTTGTTATCTACAGGTAAGCCTTAATATAGGCTTACCTGTAGCATAAAGTTGTAAACAAGGGTTTACATCCACTTTAAGAACTTATTCATGATAAAAGCAATGTTTTTTTTTTTTATATTTTGAATAAAGAAATAACATTTTACCAGAAGGATTTTTTTTAGATCAGCGTTTAGTAACTCATACCCAAACCCATGGATACCCAAGCATATGTTGGAAAAACGAAACTATACCCAAAAGAATATTAATGTTTTATTTTTATTTATTTTTTACAAGATATGGAATTCCCCGCTTGAATGTGGTAATTATTTTAAACAATTTCTTCCTTAAAAATTAAAATTTTACCTTATCACTTTTGTTTTCTTAAATGTATTTATATTAACAAAGCAATTTTGTTGTACATTTTTTAACACTTGTATGTTTTAATATTCTTAATTAGTTTTTACACAGGAGATTACCACCACTATGTTACCCCCTTCCCTTTCCCTATTCCTTTCCCGCAAATTTTATTTGATGGTTTATAACTTATTAAACAGTATATTTGGACTACTTTATAATAGACTACACTAGCTCATTGTACAATATTATACTGTATACCTTATATTGCATATCCTGTGAAAATGTTTGCATATGTTGAAATGTTATTTAAAAAAAAAAACATTTTACAAAAAAAAAGATTTAGACCTAAAGATTAGGCAAAATACTTTTCTAAATAATGTATTTTAAATGCTTCTGTAAAGTGTTTTTTTCCTGCACTCCCTTCTTCTTAGTGGACCACAGCTGTTCCACATTATTTTACAGGATTTATAATATGTTCAACTGTTTGATTTATTTTAACCAATGCTGAAGTAAAATCCTGGTTCCCTAGAGTTCAAATAATTTCAGTAACAATATTTTTTTTGCCATACCCTCTTGGCTGCCTCTAACAGGTATCCCATTATTATTTACTTTGACATTTTTTCCAACCAAAAATAAACCTGTTTAATGCTTATTAAAACACTTGTATTTGCCTGTAGTAGGAACGTGCAGTTACTGTTCTCTTAGAGGCACACACAGGATAGAAAGAGCAGCTGCATCCATCTAGGACATAATCTGATCATTTTTAAGCCCTCTCACACCTTGTCGGGTTGCATTGCTCAACACAGCCCAAATGCAATGGTAATCTGAAATCCAATAGGTCCAGTTTCCATCAACAAATTGCACTGTTGTCCACTTGGTAAGATGCTGCATTTTAACACAGAAATGTGCTGAAATGCAGCACAGCACACTACAATTCAATACAACCTGTGTTAAGGTAAGCAAAGTCAAGTATTTTAGATTCTGCAGGTTGAAAAAAATGCATATCAACACAATATAATGTGATAAAAAGGGGGTCAACACACAATTCATATGCATTGAATGCATGCTTAACGCAACATACATGGTGTGAATATGGCCTTAACATAGTTGCCAACAGTCCCAATTTTCCAGGGAAATTCACGGAATTCAGACCCATGTCCCGGTCTGACTGTGTCCCAGTCAGAATCACGGAAAATTGTCTTTTCCCCGGACGTCACCTTGGGCCGCTCTGATTCACTGTAAAAAGGCTGCAACTTCCTCTCCTAAAAAACATGACTGCGGGCTGACTTTAGAACTGCACATGCACTGCTTAGGCAAGCTCGGCCGTTAGGGCTCCGGCAAGCTCGGCCTAGCTCGGCTGTTTGGGCTCGGACGGGGGGGCGCAATGACAGCATGGTGCCGCCCTGAATGAAGAGGGCATGCCCCTGGAGACCGCGGTGAATAGAGTGGCCAGGCTGTGAGCAGAGGAGTACAGGAACCGGTTGGGACATGACTGGACTGAACGTGATTATCACCCCATCTTCTCTGTACACAAGTCCTCCTCATCTCTCTGTGCTGTCAGCTGTGTCCTTAGTCTCTGACCATCTATATCATGTCCACAATTTCTGACCCCATCTCTTGTAGTATGTCTGCAGTCTCTTGCATCTCCTGTATCATGTCTGCTCACACTCTGAGTAGCTACTGTAGCATGTCCGCACACTCTCTGACCATCTCCTGTATCATGTCTGGAAAGTCTCTGACCATCTCCTGTATCATGTCTGGAAAGTCTCTGACTATCTCTTGTATCATGTCCGCAGACTCTCTGACCATCTCCTGTAGCATATCCGCACACTCACTGACCATATCCTGTAACATGTCCACACACTCTCTGACCAACTCCTGTATCATGACGCACACTCTCTGACCATCGCTTGTAGCATGTCCGCACAGTCTCTGACCATCTCCTGTAGCATGTCCCCACACTCTCTGACCATCTCCTGTATCATGTCCACACAGTCTCTGACCATCTCCTGTATCATGTCCACATAGTCTCTGACCATATCCTGTATCATGTCCGCACAGTCTCTGACCATCTCCTGTATCATGTCCGCACACTCTTTGACCATCTCCTGTAGCATGTCTGCACACCCTCTGACCATCTCCTGTAGCATGTCCGTAAAGTCTCTGACCATCTCCTGTATCATGTCCGCACACTCTTTGACTATCTCCTGTAGCATGTCCACACACTCTCTGACTATCTCCTGTAGCATGTCCGCACACTCGCTGACCATATCCTGTAGCATGTTCACACATCCCTCCATCCCTCTTTCATCTCCTATTTAACCACATGCCCTTTAAGCCACGCCCAATATTTAGCATAGTTTAAACCACACCCATTTTTCACCACAGCATGCTATGCGCGCCACATTTTTCAACTCAGACTAGACCACACCTACAAATGAATGCCCCACCCCTAATTAAAATAATGCTCAGCCTACAAAAAACAAATGTCCCTAAACATTTTTTGAGAAAATTCGCAGCTATGCCTTAATGAATCTTGTCTTATCCTGTTTCTTGTAAAAAGACCATCTGAAGACCTGTTCTGAACTTCTAATAGAACTTCTAATAGATCAGAAAATCAGCTAAGTTTCTAAGCTTTAGATCACTTTAACTTTAAAAGCTTCATCATGGTGATCCCGTAGTCAGCAGGCAAATAATAAATAGTTTTAGATACCAGTAATGTATAACTGAAAAGAAACAATAAACATTGTCAGCTTGCTGTTGACCCCAAGCCCCAGTGTCCCTAAGAAAGAATGCATCTCAACTAATACTCTAAAATACATAAAGTAAATAACATACTTTTTCCGAAAATGCAGCATTCTGCAAATGCTTGTGTAGCGGTCCTCCCCCAGCTTCTCCCCTCTCTTTTTGGCTGGTTCTACTTGTCTAGGGGTATCTGGGAGAAGGGGGAAAGATGCACACCACCAGCTCGGCTCTCTGATGTAGGATGCAGAGATATGAGCTAAACGGTTTACCTTCGGGTCTGCGTTTTAGGCCGGAGCCTCAGCTTCTCCTGTGGAGGATGACTGCCACTGTCACCGACAGGGACACTTAGCTTCCAGTAACACAAGTTCCACACCATAAAAAGTCCAACTCTGTTTAATTGCTTTGATCAATAGGTAGACTGGTTGACTTTTAAAAGAACAGACAGGGTGTGGGAAAGAGTAGGTCCAGGCACAACACAATGAATAGAGTTTCTCCTGTTCCGTTTAGTGCAAACAGGCTTGGCGCACAGTCGCTGCCACCGACTGTGAATTTGGTCACTGCCACTGACCTGGGTGAACGTTGAGGCCTCTGCCACAGGCCTTGGATGAGGCCTGCCACTGACCTGAGGAAGATGGGTCCCTGCCACAGACCATGAGAACATGAATTACCTCCTTTAGAACAAACGACCCCTGTCAGAGGAAGACATCTATCCGGGCGGTCACCAGAGGCCTCCACCGTCACCAGCAAATGCTGCGCTGGCTCTTCGGGGAGGTCACGTCTCCGGTCCCTTACGCCCTGGATTCAGGCACCCAATACCGCGGGCACCTTAGGAATGCTTCACCCTCGCGGGACCCAGTCGAAGGTACTGGACCCCAGGCCTCCTGGAAAAGTACCTCACCCCAGGCTGAAGGTGCCTGGGATGGAACTCGACTCCACGCGCCCAGGCCGAGGGCGCCTGGGCACAGACGAACCGCAGCAGCCCCCAGTCCGAAGGTGCCTGGGGAATGGACCTCGTGCGCAAGATGTCCGCCCCCTTTTATATCCTCTCCCAGCAGGCACAGTGGGTTCCCCGCCCCACCGTACTACTGCTGCGAGAGGACAAAAAGGGCACGGCTCCAGAATGGCAGTTCAACCCCGGTCCCAGGTGACAGCGCCACCTAGGGACCGCAGGGAACATGACACCATTCATACCTCCCACACTCCAAAGTGTCCATAAATCCCTAAAAATCAATGTATCTGGGCCATCTATGGCCCAGATACACCCCACTAAATTTGACACCCGCTACACTTGTATGCCACACAGATTAGCTAATAAAATATTAGGTTCCATTTTGTGCAACAAACTAGCATAACTCTGGACAAAAGTTTATGTTTCTTTCCTTTGGATAAAATTGGAAAGGGTGTAAACCTCAGGCTGTTCTTGTTCTGTTGAGTTGATTTACTAAAATAATTTTTACTAAATGAACTGTGATCTGCAAAATACTATGGCTTCCTACATTACAGTGTAAACTTATAATATCTCAAGGAAAAGGAGCGTATGCATTATGGGAAACAGTGAACAGAAATGATCAGTGGTGGCCACTCATGCAGGGCGCTGCCCCCCCAATCTATGCGCCCAGCCCCTAATCTACATGCATAGTGCCGAACACAAGGATTCCAATTTTTTTTGAAGCACATGATTAGGGCCTGAGGCTCGAATTGCCTTCAAAAAGGGTAGGCTCAGGACGCACAGTACATTAATATGCGCTAATGTCTTCCTGTTTCTCCTCCTGGCCAATCAGGAAGCGGGTCCTGAGACCTGATTGGCCGGGAATCCTAAGACCCGATTGGCCAGCCAGGAGGTGAAGCAACCGCCGGGACTCGGGAGGAAACACAGGGGGGGAGCCGCCGAAGCCACGACCAAGAAAATTGAGTACCAGCCGCCACTGAAAATGATAGAGTAAGTAAATAATGGCTATAATTTAAACAAGTATGTCAGTATGAGGGAAAAAGATGGCAGAAATTGCTTTTACCTTTTCAGTTTAGCCTATCATTGCCAAATTATACGCAACAATCAACTGTTTTCATGCTTTTCATTTAAATTGTCAACATTGTAGATGAAAGCAGTATAGAATCTCCTTGAATCTCTTATGCCCCGTACACACGATCCGAAAATCGACCGACTTTTCTCGTTTACTAGTCGCAAATAGAAATTAAATAGGTTACTAAAGTCACGAAAATTCCCGTACGACAGAAAAAAAAATCGGAAGTGATGTAATGTGTTGTAATGTATTTGTGTTGTATTTTCGGACGACAACTGTACTGACTAAACGAAAATCGTACGATTAGGTATCGTACGTGGAAAATTTTCGTGCATGTCCGATAAAATAATATCGGATGAACTGTTATGATTGGCTAACGGAAGCTCTGTACTAACGATCCGATTATCGTACGATTCTTCCTCGGACGACATTATTCGTACGATATTCGGATCGTGTGTACGGGCCATTACAGTAAAATATTCTTTAAGCCTGGAAACTAAAATCAATTATTCACAATGAACACACAATACATTAACATTATTTTAAACAGAGTTATCAAAACCAACAGACTGAATGAAAACCAATTTAGGTGTCTAATGACTTCATTTCTGCATGTGTAAGAGCGATTTTGACGATGGCAGATTTTTTTTTAACAGCAATATACATAAAGGTGATCAAAACCATTAGGTTTAAGATATATTGACATCCAGATTTCCTTACTTGAGACTGCTTTTGCTGTATCAGTTGTAGCACATCGCTGGCAAGCTGGTAGTCCTTTGATCTGGCATCAGTAAACACATAAATAAAAGATCCTGGCAGAGATATTTCCAAGGCAATTTTAATAGCACCCACACTCATCTCAGGACAGTCTCCTCCTCCCTTAAAAAAAAAAAAAAAAAAAAAAAAACATAGATTGTGACACATAGTAGCTCAGAATTCAAACAAATGTAAGATTATTTGCAAAAGGATGAGTTTTTAATCTAGACTGTTTAACTGAAATACTTAATCAGATTTAGGGGATTGTTTTTAATTCCTCTGGTTTACCAACCTGAGCAGCTTTTGTCTTAAAAGCATCCTGATTAGTCTACCTTGAATCATGTCTACCTTTTGCATTGTCTGCCAACATGATGTAATTTTAAACATACAGTATGATGCTAATGTTGCACAGTATACTTTTCTCCTCCAACTTGTAACTTTATCTGCTTTGCTAAATCAAGTTATCTAAAAGATATTCCTACAGTGTTAATCACCTTTTACATAGTTCATGCAATTTCTCCTCCCGGCCTATCAGGAAGTGGGTCCTAAGCCCCAATTGGCCGGGAGTCTTAAAACCCGATTGGCCACAAGTCCTAACTCCTGATTGGCTGGGAAGGGAAGCAACCGCCCGGACTCAAGAGGAGACACAGGGGGAGAAGCCACCACCTGGATGGGGTAAGTGCAGGGATTGGTGGGGGGCCTGACGAATGATCAAGCAATGGGGGAGTGGGTTATGTGCTTGGCTGGCTGGGGGGGGCCGTGGGCAGCTCCCCCCCAAAAAAGAATTTAGCACCAGCCGCCACTGATTTTGAAAATACAGTATAGCCTGATAATATATCATCAAGCTATGAAAATGTAAATGTTGCTGTTTACCTTCAGCCTGTTTGTATCTGGACTGCAAAGGAAGACAAAAAGTGAAAACAATGGAGGCAGCTTCCTAACATACCCATTTTATTTAATTCCTTCACTGCCGGAAGCCATGAACAATCATTCTGTGATGCAATGCACTCGTGCAATTTTTGGAGATCACTAAACACATTTATAATCTAATCTCATTTGACTAGACTCTTAAGGAAATGTAATGCTGTACAGACCTGTACATAGAGTTCTTTAAGTTCATTCTGAAATGTCTCTGGATCTGTTGTAATTGTGACAGGGCCAATTTCTGGAACACAATACAATTATTGAAATGTTATTTAATTACTGTATATGTATATATATTTATAGCCTACAAAACAGACTATCTAGTAACTGATGAAGTAACAAACATGCATTTAAAAATGATTAGATTTACTATTGCAGCCACCGCCACCACTGGGGAATTCTGACTGTATCCACTTAACCTCCCTGGCGGTATGATTCTGTCACATTTTAGGTCCTGAAAGCGGTACAATTATTTTGCATGGAAATTTGGCGTTTTATATCGTAGGCCTGCAATTCTTAGGAATTACTCACTTAAACCTGACCAAACAAGAGTCTAGTAGACATCCCGGGTATGATAAAGTTTGAAACACAAAATCATAAATTATAATATAATAAATAACTATAAATAATTATAAAAAATAATAATATAATAATAATAACAATTATTCAATAATGTAATCAAATCAAAAACACTGAAATTTGCTCAGTTGCAGAATTGTCGCTGTCATTACTTTTAGTGTTTGATGACGAATTTCCCCACAAATCGCTATCGCTCAATTCTGCAAGTGATTCTAATTTATTATCATTGTTTTCTAGCTGTTCTGACATAAAGGGACACTTTTTGGTTGCTATGGACAATCTCCAAATTCCAGGCAGAAAAAACTGTATTTATAATATAAAACTGCATGCAGGACACTGGACAGACCACTAGGGACAATGGGGATGTGTAATTATTTTATACAGTACTGTAATCAGTAAGATTACAGTATACTTTATGTGTATTGTGTTTTTACTTTTTTGAATTTGGTGCCGATCTCCGCCCCCGGGCGCCGCAACGTCGGTGGGAACAGAGCTCGGCGGCACTCGGACACTGTGTGAATTGAGCGAGGAGACAGCTCGCACACACAGCGGGGAGACATTGCAGAATCCAGGGGACAAGGTAAGTAACTTTGCCTATATACTGCGATGCAGCCCGAGTCTGGCTCGGGGTTACCGCTACTGGTACTGAAATTTTACCCCGAGCCAGACTCGGGAATACCGCCAGGGAGGTTAAGCCTCATAGACTTGAATTCAACATACACATACTACAGGAGTAACATCCCATTCAAATTTATGGGAGGTTAGTATGCAGGCAGAAGAGATAAGTAAGGACCTATGAGGGAGGAAAGTGGAGAAGTACAGTTTCCTGTATTGGGACAGCTGGAGGGATTTTCAAGAATTTTGTTTTTAATTAAAGCAGAACTAAACTCTCTCAATCAACATGAACTCTTTTTAAATCCACCTGTCTGCAAGCCTGAGCTAAGAGCAGATGGATTCCATTCATCCAATCAGATAGATTCATGCTACATAAATCATCTGCCCTTACTCAGGATGGCGGTGGCTAGGAATGTTAGGGAAGTGGTTTTTTAAAGTGATTTTTCAACAAAATAAAGCATGGAGACAAGGATGGATGGATGGGTAAGTAAGCTTTGAATACCAGAAATTAATTAAACAGCGTTTTCAGTTTGTGGCACTCAGATACAGTTAAGTTCTGCTTTAATTTTGCATAGAATGAGGGAGGGTTTGAACCTAGGTCTGACTTTAAAGCTGTCAGTCACCTCATTGTGGAGATTTCACCTTCCCTTCATGTATTGCCACTAAGACAGAAAATGCGGGGAAATCTTTGTAATAGTAACACAGAAAGTAATAAACACTTGTTTTGGTAGAGTAGGGAAGGGTTAGAACCTTTATCAAAGTAAGAATTTGTGTGTTATTGCTGTTAGTTTCTCTGTTGGGGAGATCCAATTGGGCCATCCTTGGGATTCATACACACTGGTAACACCGGCTAGTGAAGAATATTATATTACATTATCTTGGTTCAGCTTCACATTCACTTGGTCACATTTCAATACAATAAAGAAGTACCCCTGCTAGCTGGTTACAGTTTACAGCAGAGTGACAAGTATTATATTATCATAGCTAGAATATGTGTGTCACAAGGCATGCACAAGCAATTGGTGCAAAATATGAACTAATGCCAGGCCCTTCCAAGTACCGTACATTAAAATAAATATGGACATGACTTATTCTCATAAGAAAATCCAGAAAGGAAAATCCATAAAAGAAAACTCCCTATTCTTCCTGGAATAAAAGGGATAAACAATGTCAGCGTGAGCAACTTCTCTTCAATGGCCAGGATTCGATTGATTCCTGCAGTATAACCATGTAGAAAGACGGAAAAAAAAAAGAGAGAAACAAAGCACTATCGACGAAGTGTAACAATTTACTAATGTGAATAAAGTAATAGACAATTATGCATGCACAATGTGTTCAAGATCACACATTGTAAGTGCATAAGTGTCTTTTATATTATTCAAATTAATAGATTGCTACACTTAGTCGGTGGCGCTTTGTTTCTCTTTTTTTTTATTACCAAAACTCCAACTACTGGCCTGAAATATCTGACAGCCTGCTAATGTCAGTGTCAGTCTTTGTCAGGAAACATAGGGACAGAGATAGCTTCTGGAAGTAGAATTCTTCTCTCGTTCTCTCCAATAGCAGCTAGTGTGGGCAGAAGAACTCAAGGAGAACGGTCAGAGCAGATCTCCTATCATTACAGGCACTCTCAGGAGGTAAGAGCCAACTAATCTCCCTCTTCCATTCAGAACTCCCCCCTACCCTAAATCCTTACAGTGCCCCTTCATCCTACCGACACAACCACCAGGAGTGACTTCCTCCTACTGACACCACAGATGTTGGGGCAATTTTGTCTCCCACCAATCTTAGACACAGGTTCATTTTTTATTCACACTAGACATGTGCACTGCCCAAAAATGTGTTAATTTTCATTTCATTTGTTTGTTTGTTTTTTCGTTTTTTTGGGTCATTTGTTATTATCGAAATTCGTAAATTCGAAAATTCATAAATTTGAAAATTTGAAAATCCAAAAATAAGAAGGAAAATCCGAAAATTCTAAAGAATAACTAACCAAATAATAATAAATAACTATTAAATTATAGGTATTGGAATTTCCTCTCAAATTTGACTGTTAGTGAATGTAACAAATACGAACTTATCCAAAGTTACGAATTAAGCGAACTAACGAATGCCGCATCTAAACAAATGGAACGGAACAAATTAATAATAAATAATACTAATAATAATAAAACGTTTTTATTATTATTGTTGTTATTTGTTATTATTAATTTGTTACGTCCCATTCGTTTAGATACGGCATTCATTATTTTGGATAATTCGTGACTTTGGATGAATTAGTTTTTGTTACGTTCACTAACAGCCAAATTTGAAAGGAAATTCCAATACCTATAATTTAATAGTTAGTAATAGTAAAGTTATTATTAGTTAGTTATTATTTCAGATTTTCAAATTTTCGGGTTTTCGGATTTTCGAATTTCCGAAATTTCTTGTTTTTGAAATTAAGAATTTATGAATATTCAAATGGATTTTTGTTAATTTGGATATTTCCGAATTAACAAATTTTTCAAAATTTGTTAAAAAATTAATTTGGAATAAAATGATTTGCACATGTCTAATTCATACTGATATGGGGAATTTTGTTCTTCCCACCAACACAGGGGCATTGTTTTCTTTCATTTTTGCTTAGGTATTTTTTTTCCCTCCAGTGAAATCACTGCCATTTTTTTCCCTACAACACCAACGGCACTGAGCACAGTTTTTCCACCCACTGATACTACAAACACTAGGGAATTTTTGTATCTCGCACTGACACCACCAAACCTGGAGAATTTTCCTCTGTCTTTGCTAGCCCCATATTTTTGAAAAAGTACAATATGTGCAATGCTATTAAACCATCAATTTGCAATGGCGCATTAAGCGCCTCACAACCATTGCCTCCATTTCAGTGTGCCACTATTAGCCCAACCCCCTAGTCTCAGGCACACCAATACCTAAAAGTTCCTGGAATATACAGGTATATTATTCTTCAGCCACATACTGTGCCTATGATCAAGTTCTACGTGTTCTTGGTTATTGTACACACAAGGGATATATATGCCATACAATTCCAGGAACGACTCTCAGATCACTGGACTTAAGGTGGCAAGCATGACTAGCAACCTGGAATGACCTTGCACAAATGTCAGAGCTTTACAGCTATCCAGGTGTGTTAAGTAGCTCATAACGCAAGCATATGAATATATTAATAGATATTTGTGGGTTCCCAAAACTATAAAGAACATAGTAACAAAAGGAGGCTTGGGATTATAATGGTGGCCCAAATTGAAGAGAATACATTTTGTATAAAAATAGAAAATGTATTCAAAAATAGCAACATATATTGGGTTCAATAAAAATCTGGTGTCCATGTATAGAAGGTGATCAGTGTATGATGTTGAATCCCAACGTGTTTCGCCAACTTTGGCTTCTTCAGGGGATTTCTAAGGCTCACCAATTCTCTTAAAATTCTATTCAGGATAAGATCATATACATAATCAATAGTTATTCATACATTTAGAACACGTTCAGTGTTTACATAAGGGACATATTTACAGTATAAAGTAGTGAATGTTTGGTGAAAGTCACATTCATTGTTTTATAAATATGCCCCTAACTGATAAACAGTCATATGCTGTGTGCTTAAAGCAGTAGTATACTGAGTTAAAAAAAAACTTACCTGTAAGTACAAGATAAAAAGTGGAGTTTACTAACGCTTTAACAAGGATCATGTTTGAGCAGAGCTATCCCAGCATGCACCCGTGACTCCTGTCCTGATTCTCTTGGAACAGTCCAAAGCACCTTAACATAATGGGTCACAGTGTTTACAATTCATGGTAAGAAGGTGGTGTAGGATCATAAAAGACCCAAAGTACCCAGGGAAACTATTCTGAAAATGGCAGTGTGCATTCATTCCAAACAAACCCTGGGTTTTTCCAAAATGTAGGTGGGTTTTTAAGGGAGGGATTAAATAGATACAGTACCTTCAGCTTCTTTATGTTTTAAAAAAAGGCAATATTATATTATTCTCCAACACCATAATAAATTTCCCAGCATTAACAATATTATAATATGTACCAGCACCATGATAACATTATACAGGCATACCCCACTTTTAAGTACACAATGGGGTTTATTTACTAAAGCTGTAAAGTGCAAAATCAGGCTCACTTCTGCATATAAATCAACGAGCTTCCAGGTTTTATTACCAGGCCTAATTGAACAAGCCGGGCTTAGAATCTCATTGGTTTATATGTAGAAGTGAGCCTGAGTTTGCGCTTTCCAGCTTTAGTAAATAAACCCCATTGTGTACTTAAAAGTGGGGTATGCCTATATTATCCAGCAGAACCTTTATAATACCCAGCAGTTTCCTCCAACACCACTGTCACACTTTGTTGTCCTGGTGCATTGCCTTAATGCAAGTCATGTAGTATTAAAGTGTGTTGTGTTAAAGAGGAACTAAACTCTCTCAATCAATAATAGCTATTTTTAATCTTTATGTTACTACCCTTTGTAAATAGATAGGTAGGTATATTTGTATTTGTTTTAACCTTTTTTATTAGATTTCTTCAGTTGCTTCCTGATTTTTCACCTAGGCCAAAATGATGGCATACATCATGGGCATTTTTTTCCTTCCATCTGGGGGAGGGGTTTTCTCAGCTAAGCATAGCCTTCTTCTTGCATCCCTATGCTAAAGGGAAGAATGTCAGGGCCTAGCAATGTCCCTGTAAGAGGGGAGCACATTAACATTTGACATTGTAAATATACATTATAATTTGGTCCCTTTGATGTGAAGAATGAACATTGTATATACTGTATATACTGTCACAGATTAAAGGTCTGCCACTGTATAAAAAGGCAGATAGTGAAAGGGGGGAATTAACAGATGTTAGACTGATTGGTGACAGTGGGTGTTTTCTGCAAAAATAGGATTTTTATACTCACCGTAAAATCCTTTTCTCTGAGTTCATGGACGGACACAGCCTTAATCTTGACAATGTGGGTATTAGCCTTCATTCAGGAGTGACTAGGCTGAACAGCCCCGCCCAGGGGGCAGTCCTACTGGCTATATCCCCTCAGCCTGCACTAAGCAGCTCAGTTCATCAAGCAGTACAAACTTAAAATGGAGGGGTGGGTGCTGTGTCCGTCCATGAACTCAGAGAAAAGGATTTTACGGTGAGTATAAAAATCCTATTTTCTCTTTCGTTCATGGACAGACACAGCCTTAATCTTGACAAAGTGGAACGTCCCAAAGCAGTGTCAAGAACGAGGGGTGGGAACAGCATTAAAACAACTTCACCCCAAAACAAAACAGAGCTCCTCAACGGAGGAGTTGCAACTCTAAACAGCCACCTGCAATACCTTGCGGCCGAAAGAAGCATCCAAAGATACACACACATCAACTTGTAAAGTTTAGTAAAAGTGAACGGATGACCAGGTCGCCGCCTTACACACCTGGGAAACAGACGCTTGATGTCAGAAAGCCCAAGAGGCACCTCTTGCCCTGGTCGAATGCTTCGGGAAAGGGAGACGCCCGACCCTTTATGGTGTAAGCCTGATCACGATCTGTCGGATCCACCTCGGAATGGTGGCCGACGAGACCGCTGGGCCCTTCTTGGGACCAGCCACAGAAACAAACGGTGAGTCTGAACTCCGGAACAGAGCAGTAACAGACAAGTATACTCTCAGAGCTCGGACAACGTCCAAGGAATGCAACGTCGTCTCCTTAGGATTCGACGGATGAGGACACAAGTATGGCAGTACAATGTCTTCCTTGAGATGGAAGGTCGAAACGACCTTAGGAAGAAAAGAAGGCTGCGGACGCAGCACCACCTTATACTTGTGGAAGATCAGATAGGGAGCCTTGCATGACAAGGCTGCCAGCTCAGAAACCCGTCTTAAAGCGGAGCTCCGCCGGAAAAAAAAATATTAAAAGCCAGCAGCTACAGCTACAGCAGCTGCTGGCTTTTAATATTTGGACACTTACCTGTCCTGGAGTCCAGCGACGTCCGCAGCAGAGGACGAGCGATCGCTCGTCACTCTGCTGCTCCCTCCGCCATCCTCGCTGAGGGAACCAGGAAGTGAAGCCCTGCGGCTTCATGCCCGGTTCCCTACGGCGCATGCGCGAGTCGCGCTGCGCCGTTCTGATAGGTGCTCCTGTGTTCTGGGAGCCGAGTGTCTCCCAGAACACCAAGGGAAGTCTGCGGGAAGTGACGTCACTCCCGCAGATTCCCGGAGAGAGGACTCCCGGATGTGGGTGAAAATACCTGTCTTAGACAGGTATCTTCACCCCCCTCCCCCCTGAAAGGTGTCAATTGTGACACCGGAGGGGGGGAGGGTTCCAAATAGCAAAAGTTGCTATTTAGGGTGGAGCTCCACTTTAACTGACATAACAGCCACCAAAAGGACCACTTTCTGAGAAAGTGTCAACAAGGGAATCTCCCTGATGTTCTCAAACGGTGATTTCTGAAGCACCGAGAGGCCATGCCGTTAAAGCCAGCGACTGTAAGCAGGATGGCATATGGGACCTTGCGACAGCAGGTCCTCTCATAGCGGTAGATGCCAAGGGATGTCTGCTATACAAGCCCCACGGAGGTAGTGGAGGGCGGAACCCACTGTACAAATGTTCTCACTAGAGAGTAAGCCACCAGGGGTCATTGAAAAAAGTCAGCCAGGGCAGATATCTGCCCCTTAATTGTACTTAAAGCAAAGTTTTTGGTCCGCCCCACGCTGTAAGAACAGCAGGACTCTGGAACCAAATAAGTACACAGATACTACCTAATTTCCTCACAAATGGATATGTAGGTCTTCCAAGTGTGATGGTAAATCTTCCTAGAGGACGATTTCTGAGCACTCCTCATGGTAGAGATCACTGAGTCTGACAGGCCCCGGTCTCTTAGCACCTGGCTCTCAATAGCCATGCCGTTAAAGCCAGTGACTGTAAAACAGGATGGCGTATGGGACCTTGTGACAGCAGGTCCTTTCTAAGCGTCTGCTATTAGACGCACTAGATCGGCGTACCAAGGACGCCAAGGCCAATCCGGAGCAATAGGGATCATTGGAATCCTCTCTGCCTCTGGTCTGCGAAGCAGATGAGGAAGGAGCTTCAGAGGAGGGAAGGCATAGATTAGTCGGCACTGACTCCACGGTGCCACCAACGCATCTGTTGCGTCTGCCCATGGGTCTCTTGACCTGGCCACAAACCTCAATACCTTCCGATTGAGTTGAGAAGCCAGGAGATCTACGTCTGGCGTGCCCCCCCCTTTGGCAAAGGAGCTGAAACGCCTCCGGGTGTAGAGACCATTCTCATTGATCTAGTATCCGACTCCGCCTGCCAGTTTTCTACGCCCGGAATGTATACGTCCGACAGGGCCGGTACGCTCCTTTCTGCCCACCTAAGGATGTGAGCGACCTCTGATGCTGCACTGAGCTTCTTGTTCCTCCTTGATGGTTGACATACGCCACCGCCATGGCGTTGTCCGACTGGATCCTGACTGGACGCCCCTGTAGCCTCTGAGACCATGTTGAGTTGCACAGCCTGATCGCCCGGAGTTCCAGGACATTGATCGGCATGTGGGATTCCTCCGGAGTCCAGTGACCCTGGTCGACTGAACCCCCCCCAGACTCCCCCCCAACTGGCAAGGCTGGCGTCTGTCGTGACCACCATCCAGTAAAAAGGAAGTGCCGGTGATGTCAGCCACCAAACTAGGGAGGTCCTGACTAGGTGGCTCACCCGGATTTGACAATCCAGGGATGAAGGGCACTTGTCCCTTCTGGACAAAATTACCTTCTGTAACACTCGCGTGTGAAATTGCGCATATGGTACTGCCTCGAAGGAGGCTACCATGAGGCCCAGGACTCGCCTGCAAAAGCGACGTGATGACCATCTTGGGGATGTCAACTGCCGCACCGCAGCCGAAGGGTCTGCAACTTTCCCATAGGGAGAAAAACTTTTGCCTCTGAGGAGTCCAGAATCAACCCCAGATACACTAGGAGTTGAGTTGGTACCAATACTGACTTCTGAGTGTTCAGCACCCAACCAAAGTATCAGAGGGTCTGACAGGTTATAGACACTCTCACCTCTAATTCTGAGCTTGAAGTGGCCCTCAGAAGAAGATCGTCCA
Source organism: Rana muscosa (assembly GCA_029206835.1). NCBI lineage: Eukaryota > Metazoa > Chordata > Amphibia > Anura > Ranidae > Rana > Rana muscosa. The sequence continues at coordinate 215,602,253 of CM055120.1, read as the reverse complement.
AGTAGCCCACGATAGCGATGCCACGCTGTCTTAGTAGGGCCAGAATCGGGGCGAGCACCTTGGTGAACACCCTCGGTGCCGATGCCAGGCCAAAGGGGAGAGCCACCAATTGGTAGTGGTCTTCCCCGGCCGCAAAGCGCAGACATCTGATGCCTGGTGCATATAGGGACATGCAAGTATGCGTCATTGATGTCCAAGGATGCCAGAAAATCCCCCGGATGGAGGGCAGCGATAACAGAGCAAATCGACTCCCTCCGAAATCTTTGTACCTGTATTAATAAAAGTGGGTAGGAGCTCTAAAATTTAGTTTTCTGGGTGAACTGAGTTCCTGGAAAGCTCTCCATTTGGAGCTAAATCTCACAATACTGACTCACACTGTGATCATTGAGAGTGTAAATACCAAATGGTACAAGCTCTAATGCCCTGTACAGACGATCCGATTTCCGATGGAATAAAATCCGATGGAAGCTGACTTCCATACGTCTTGCCTACACACCATCAGTCAAAAATCCGACCGTCCCAAAAGCCGTGATGTAAAACACTCCGAAGAGCCGAGAAAAATGAAGTTCAATGCTTCTGAGCATGCGTCGACTTGATTCTGAGCGTGCGTGGGTTTTTTCTCCGATGGAGTTCCCCACAGACGATTGGGATTTGCTGTCGTTTTTTTCCCAAAAGACTGATGGGGCCCACACACGATCGGTTTGTCCGATGAAAAAAGTCCATCTGTCTTTTTTTATCAGAAAAACCGATCGTGTGTACGCGGCATTAGAGTATAACTGTATACTATGTAAAAATAAACACAAATGTAATACATACAATGCTAGTTCCCGTACAAGTGTGGTTCATAAGCCTTCATTAATAGATATATAAACCCCTATTGTGTTCTTTGAAATTAAGCATACATTCCTGAATCGTTTTCCAATGTCCTAGCAAGTTAATTATTTAGAATAAAAACAACACTTACATTTATGGGCTCCATAAGCTGTTAACCATCAGTAAAATAGCTCATTAGCACACAGGAAATGTCAATATTATCCTCAGGGACATTAAGTATTGGGATTGGGAAATTACAGCAATGCTTGACATATTAACCCATACTGTGTCCATCTCTAGACCTAGTGTGCTGATGTACATGGACCTTCCTCTGTGCCCCTGATCCAGAAATGTTCAAGTGTGAAGGTCCTCTCAGTCAGTCAGCGAAGATACCTATTACATTGCTGGGCCAATATGGAGACACTGAAGAATAAGAAGTCAAGGGACAACTTCCTAGTTTGGAGAAGGCCTTGGACAAGTGGAAATCTGTTTAAGCCCACGTTCACATTGGGGCGATTTGCCAGAAATGGCACCGTCCGAATCGGTGCGACGCTGCACCAATTCCCAAAAGTAGTTCCTGTACTATATTGGCAACTTCGGGGGCGATTTGAATAGACATCTGTGCATGAACCCGCACAGATGTCTGTCAAATCGCCCCCGGAGTCGGATTGCATTGCCGGTTTGAAATTGTGCGAGTTCAGCCGAACTCGCACAATTTCTAACCCACATCATTGTGAACCTAGGCTTAGGATCAGATTATTTGTCTGAAATAGAGGCTAAATTGCAAAATGGTGAAGGAGAATGAAAGAAACAAATCAAATTAAAACTTCCCACTGTATCCAGCATGGCCGGATCTTGGGGGGTGCTGGGGTGGGTTACGCCCCCACAGATTCCAGTTGCCCCCCCCAAAGCCAGAAGCTCCCGGAAAAAAAAATATTAAAAGCCAGCAGCTACAGCTACAGCAGCTGCTGGCTTTTAATATTTGGACACTTACCTGTCCTGGAGTCCAGCGACGTCCGCAGCAGAGGACGAGCGATCGCTCGTCACTCTGCTGCTCCCTCCGCCATCCTCGCTGAGGGAACCAGGAAGTGAAGCCCTGCGGCTTCATGCCCGGTTCCCTACGGCGCATGCGCGAGTCGCGCTGCGCCGTTCTGATAGGTGCTCCTGTGTTCTGGGAGCCGAGTGTCTCCCAGAACACCAAGGGAAGTCTGCGGGAAGTGACGTCACTCCCGCAGATTCCCGGAGAGAGGACTCCCGGATGTGGGTGAAAATACCTGTCTTAGACAGGTATCTTCACCCCCCTCCCCCCTGAAAGGTGTCAATTGTGACACCGGAGGGGGGGAGGGTTCCAAATAGCAAAAGTTGCTATTTAGGGTGGAGCTCCACTTTAACTGACATAACAGCCACCAAAAGGACCACTTTCTGAGAAAGTGTCAACAAGGGAATCTCCCTGATGTTCTCAAACGGTGATTTCTGAAGCACCGAGAGGCCATGCCGTTAAAGCCAGCGACTGTAAGCAGGATGGCATATGGGACCTTGCGACAGCAGGTCCTCTCATAGCGGTAGATGCCAAGGGATGTCTGCTATACAAGCCCCACGGAGGTAGTGGAGGGCGGAACCCACTGTACAAATGTTCTCACTAGAGAGTAAGCCACCAGGGGTCATTGAAAAAAGTCAGCCAGGGCAGATATCTGCCCCTTAATTGTACTTAAAGCAAAGTTTTTGGTCCGCCCCACGCTGTAAGAACAGCAGGACTCTGGAACCAAATAAGTACACAGATACTACCTAATTTCCTCACAAATGGATATGTAGGTCTTCCAAGTGTGATGGTAAATCTTCCTAGAGGACGATTTCTGAGCACTCCTCATGGTAGAGATCACTGAGTCTGACAGGCCCCGGTCTCTTAGCACCTGGCTCTCAATAGCCATGCCGTTAAAGCCAGTGACTGTAAAACAGGATGGCGTATGGGACCTTGTGACAGCAGGTCCTTTCTAAGCGTCTGCTATTAGACGCACTAGATCGGCGTACCAAGGACGCCAAGGCCAATCCGGAGCAATAGGGATCATTGGAATCCTCTCTGCCTCTGGTCTGCGAAGCAGATGAGGAAGGAGCTTCAGAGGAGGGAAGGCATAGATTAGTCGGCACTGACTCCACGGTGCCACCAACGCATCTGTTGCGTCTGCCCATGGGTCTCTTGACCTGGCCACAAACCTCAATACCTTCCGATTGAGTTGAGAAGCCAGGAGATCTACGTCTGGCGTGCCCCCCCCTTTGGCAAAGGAGCTGAAACGCCTCCGGGTGTAGAGACCATTCTCATTGATCTAGTATCCGACTCCGCCTGCCAGTTTTCTACGCCCGGAATGTATACGTCCGACAGGGCCGGTACGCTCCTTTCTGCCCACCTAAGGATGTGAGCGACCTCTGATGCTGCACTGAGCTTCTTGTTCCTCCTTGATGGTTGACATACGCCACCGCCATGGCGTTGTCCGACTGGATCCTGACTGGACGCCCCTGTAGCCTCTGAGACCATGTTGAGTTGCACAGCCTGATCGCCCGGAGTTCCAGGACATTGATCGGCATGTGGGATTCCTCCGGAGTCCAGTGACCCTGGTCGACTGAACCCCCCCCAGACTCCCCCCCAACTGGCAAGGCTGGCGTCTGTCGTGACCACCATCCAGTAAAAAGGAAGTGCCGGTGATGTCAGCCACCAAACTAGGGAGGTCCTGACTAGGTGGCTCACCCGGATTTGACAATCCAGGGATGAAGGGCACTTGTCCCTTCTGGACAAAATTACCTTCTGTAACACTCGCGTGTGAAATTGCGCATATGGTACTGCCTCGAAGGAGGCTACCATGAGGCCCAGGACTCGCCTGCAAAAGCGACGTGATGACCATCTTGGGGATGTCAACTGCCGCACCGCAGCCGAAGGGTCTGCAACTTTCCCATAGGGAGAAAAACTTTTGCCTCTGAGGAGTCCAGAATCAACCCCAGATACACTAGGAGTTGAGTTGGTACCAATACTGACTTCTGAGTGTTCAGCACCCAACCAAAGTATCAGAGGGTCTGACAGGTTATAGACACTCTCACCTCTAATTCTGAGCTTGAAGTGGCCCTCAGAAGAAGATCGTCCAAGTAGCCCACGATAGCGATGCCACGCTGTCTTAGTAGGGCCAGAATCGGGGCGAGCACCTTGGTGAACACCCTCGGTGCCGATGCCAGGCCAAAGGGGAGAGCCACCAATTGGTAGTGGTCTTCCCCGGCCGCAAAGCGCAGACATCTGATGCCTGGTGCATATAGGGACATGCAAGTATGCGTCATTGATGTCCAAGGATGCCAGAAAATCCCCCGGATGGAGGGCAGCGATAACAGAGCAAATCGACTCCCTCCGAAATCTTTGTACCTGTATTAATAAAAGTGGGTAGGAGCTCTAAAATTTAGTTTTCTGGGTGAACTGAGTTCCTGGAAAGCTCTCCATTTGGAGCTAAATCTCACAATACTGACTCACACTGTGATCATTGAGAGTGTAAATACCAAATGGTACAAGCTCTAATGCCCTGTACAGACGATCCGATTTCCGATGGAATAAAATCCGATGGAAGCTGACTTCCATACGTCTTGCCTACACACCATCAGTCAAAAATCCGACCGTCCCAAAAGCCGTGATGTAAAACACTCCGAAGAGCCGAGAAAAATGAAGTTCAATGCTTCTGAGCATGCGTCGACTTGATTCTGAGCGTGCGTGGGTTTTTTCTCCGATGGAGTTCCCCACAGACGATTGGGATTTGCTGTCGTTTTTTTCCCAAAAGACTGATGGGGCCCACACACGATCGGTTTGTCCGATGAAAAAAGTCCATCTGTCTTTTTTTATCAGAAAAACCGATCGTGTGTACGCGGCATTAGAGTATAACTGTATACTATGTAAAAATAAACACAAATGTAATACATACAATGCTAGTTCCCGTACAAGTGTGGTTCATAAGCCTTCATTAATAGATATATAAACCCCTATTGTGTTCTTTGAAATTAAGCATACATTCCTGAATCGTTTTCCAATGTCCTAGCAAGTTAATTATTTAGAATAAAAACAACACTTACATTTATGGGCTCCATAAGCTGTTAACCATCAGTAAAATAGCTCATTAGCACACAGGAAATGTCAATATTATCCTCAGGGACATTAAGTATTGGGATTGGGAAATTACAGCAATGCTTGACATATTAACCCATACTGTGTCCATCTCTAGACCTAGTGTGCTGATGTACATGGACCTTCCTCTGTGCCCCTGATCCAGAAATGTTCAAGTGTGAAGGTCCTCTCAGTCAGTCAGCGAAGATACCTATTACATTGCTGGGCCAATATGGAGACACTGAAGAATAAGAAGTCAAGGGACAACTTCCTAGTTTGGAGAAGGCCTTGGACAAGTGGAAATCTGTTTAAGCCCACGTTCACATTGGGGCGATTTGCCAGAAATGGCACCGTCCGAATCGGTGCGACGCTGCACCAATTCCCAAAAGTAGTTCCTGTACTATATTGGCAACTTCGGGGGCGATTTGAATAGACATCTGTGCATGAACCCGCACAGATGTCTGTCAAATCGCCCCCGGAGTCGGATTGCATTGCCGGTTTGAAATTGTGCGAGTTCAGCCGAACTCGCACAATTTCTAACCCACATCATTGTGAACCTAGGCTTAGGATCAGATTATTTGTCTGAAATAGAGGCTAAATTGCAAAATGGTGAAGGAGAATGAAAGAAACAAATCAAATTAAAACTTCCCACTGTATCCAGCATGGCCGGATCTTGGGGGGTGCTGGGGTGGGTTACGCCCCCACAGATTCCAGTTGCCCCCCCCAAAGCCAGAAGCTCCCGGGCACACTGCCTGACCGCTAAACTCCCCCCATGGCCGGGACATGGCCGGGACACAGAGGGTGCAGTGAATAAAGGCCGGGCACACTGAGAACTCCAGCAGCTTCCGTCTACATCTTCTAAAAGAAAACAAAGACATAGCAATAATGTGTTATACCAAAGTGAATATTCCTCTCCCCGATCACAGAAATGTTGGGGGACACTGCTGGTGTCTATAGTACGAATCCCCCCCACCTCTTTACAGAACCAGCCTGTGCAACAGAGGGGCCAGTGCAGCAGCTTTCTGGATTCTAGGAGCTACCCTAGGAGACTGAGGGAGTACAAACCAGCCAACCCACTTAAAGTTATAGAGAAGACAGTGAAGTACAATACCTCACATGTCTGGGACCAGAGCAACAGCTTAAGAGCACATGTAATACAGCCAGGAGCACCCCAATTTATCTCTAGCATTGTTCAAGAGCAGCCAAGTGCCGTGCAATACAGCCAGGTGCTGCATCTGCAACCTTTTGGAACTTTGGTTTATTATTCCAGTTGCACCATCACTCCCACTGGTGTGCAGCTCAGTTTGAAGTCAATTCATAGCAGCCAGAGACTTTAGCAGGTCCTCATCTGTTTGTATGAAATTTGAATTTCTTCCATCTTGGGCATCTCATGTATTCCTATTCCCCATCCAAGTTAAATGTTCTACAATAAACCTAAAAAAACTGATCCCCTAGACTGAATATTGAGCCTTTGGAGAGAGTGTGGAAAATCCCCTTTACCTGGCTGTGAGTACTGTGTGGGGAAAAGGCCCAAAGTCCAGCGGCCCTTTCGGGGGTAGCGCTACACTCGGGATTGAATTTGTTGCCTTTCACCCGGTGAAAGGCAACAAATACAAACTGACATTACACACATATTACATATTTGGTTACATACGACATTCACATAAAACCCAGCATATCCTAATCCACCTCTTCTACTATTCATCTTTATTTCTTCTCTTTTACCTCCCCTCCTCCTTTTTTTTTTTTTTTTGTTAACTATTTCCAATATATTTAATTGTATAGTCATTGTTGTTATTTTATATAGCATATCTGCATTACCCTGATTACGTATTCTATCTTAATATGTGGTAAACACATATTACAAACATTAACAGTATTATTTTGCACAAATCCTGAGACATTTGTGAAGCAAAACTTTTATATATAGACCCCTTAGTGTCTCATGACTTCTGTGTACCAGATAACTAAAGTAGCACATATTTCTATGTATGTATTTCTATACAGTTATTTTCTATTAGCATTTTAAAATGCATTATAGTCAGTTTGCCCTCTAGTGGTACAAATTGAGATAAATTTATACAGCAATGCTTTTTTTTTAAGGTGCATGCTTGTTCTAGGTCTGTTACACAGAAATATTAAAGCCGAATAGAGCAGGATTTGCCGCTATTGTTAACCTCTGAAAAAAGTAGTTGTCTGTCTGTCATGCTTATCTAGATGCCTAAAGTGATTGCGAAGGTTCTTTTTATTATTATTATTTAAATAGCAAACATGTCATACTACCCTGCTCCGTGCAATGGTTTTGCACATAGTATTGTAGGTGTTACAATCAGGTCTGTCACTTTCTGCCAGACAGTTTGTGGAGTGTGTACCTCTTTCATATCAAACTTATTTTTCAGTGATTGTGTTTTTAGAATCACTTAAAGCGGAGTTCCATCCAAAAATTGAACTTTCACTTTTCGTAACCCTCCCCCCCTCCGGTGTCACATTTGGCACCTTTTAGGGGGGAAGGGGGAACAGATACCTGTGGGTATTTACGCTACTTCTGGCGCCTTCTCCGCCCCCCACACACATGTCCCAGAAGACAGCAGGGACCAGTGGCATCGCGCAGCGCGAGTCGCGCTTGCGCAGTAGGGAACCAGGAAGTGAAGCCACAAGGCTTTACTTCCTGATTCCCTTACCGAAGATGACGGTGGCAGCACCCGAGAGCCGAGCGATATATCGGCTTCGGGTGCCAACATCGCGGGTGCCCTGGACAGGTAAGTGTTCTTATTTTAAAAGTCAGCAGCTGCAGTATTTGTAGCTGCTGACTTTTAAGAAAAATAAATCTGGCGGAACTCCGCTTTAAGCCTGGGCTTCAACTTGTAAATAACTTGTGAGTATATTACAAGAATTTGCAATGTTTTTGCATGCTTCAAGCAGGTTTTCCTTTAATGCTTTGTCTGTCAAGGATGTATACCATTCATCGTGGCTTTATCTTTTTCTAGGTGGCCAGTGATGTATGGAATTCATCATGGTAATTAAAGGGTGGAAATTAACTTATAACTGCAAAACCTGCCAAAAGTTTACTTGTTTTCTGTGGCAATGCCCCCTATGTGTAGTAAATACTCAATAAGGATCTTTCAAATTGTTGGGTTGTTGGGCTCTCCTCAGTAGTGACCCGCACTTAGGTGGACCTGGCACTCACCAACACACCAGTAATGAAACAACAGGGCTTTATTTAGGAAGGATAAAAGCCCTGTAAACAGAACACTGATTAGCATGTTACCAAAGCCTAAAATATTCAATGGCACTGTGAAGCAAAGAATGTTTTTTCCCTTTAGTTCTCTGCACCCCAGCCTTCCTTCTTTACCCTTCTTCTTTCCTGGGCTCTCTGTGTGCTCCCACCTGCAGGCCTGTCTATTCCCAGTGAGGAGAGATAGCACTTCTAAAGCCTCGTACACACGGGCGGGAATCCCGTTGGGAAAAAAAACGTTGGTTTTCCCGACGGGATTCCCGGCAAGCTTGCCTTGCACGCCGAGTGTACACACGGCCATTCAAAAGAACAGCCGTTATTTTGAATGGCAAGAACGCGGTGATGTCATCGACTACGACGAGCCTGCGCTCGTCACATTCAATGCCGTCGCCGCCATTTTGCTACACCCTACACTACCCTTGTATGCTACCACGCATGCGTCAAAGTCTTTTCAAGCATGCGCGAGTTTACCATGGACAGGTAAGCATACACAATCACGGTTTTCTCGGCAGGAAACACTGCCGAGAATCTCAACGAGAAAAATAGAGAGCAGGTTCTCTATTTTTCTCGTTGAGATTCCCGACAGTTTTTCCGACGAGAAACCATACACACAAACGTTTTTCTCGGCTAAAAGCTCTCCCAGCAGCTTTCTTGCAGAGAAAACCGGTCGTGTGTACGAGGCTTCAATCGAGATGCTGGTCAGGGCTGCAATAGTTTTACATGGGGTTGGGCATTAGGTATGGCTTCATACTCATTACTAAATACATAGTTATGTAAAATAATTCAATGCAGAGGAATGCATGAGATTTGGTTAACTAGCATTTCAGTACAGTATTATTTAAAAACTCTAAACATCTGCTAAACAACGATGTTAAAAATGTATTGCCTGTAAAGTCAGAAATATTTTTCTTTTTACTTGAAAAAATGTACGTACGCGATCTATTTACTTTTTAAAACATAAGCCTGGCTTCAGTAAAATATGGATGTAATATAAACAAAGGTTTCAACCTGAAGCTCATATATACTAAATACATTCTCAGCTGTGTGTTCTGGCATGGTTAGACATGCAGCAGTTTCACAGTCAGACTAATGGAGATACATGTAAAAAAGGGAACCTCAGAATATTTTAATTATGCGTAGATACCAGAGACTAACTGGGATGCTGTTCAGTTTCTGAGCCCAGTTGCCTATTATTATAGGTCCCTGTAATATATGAGTTTTTATACTCACCTCTGAGGCAGCCCATGTCTCCTACATTTCCTCTGTTCTAGTATCGCAGCCTCCGGGAAAGCCTTTAACATTTGACACTTCTGGGAATGTCAGATACCTGTGTTCCCTTCCATCCTCTACTTCACAGATGTGAAGGGAACCATAGCATGCAACGTAGAACACAGGCATCCCATACCGCAATGGAATGGAAGTAAAAGAGATCTTCCATTGCAGGGACCTGTCATTAGTAGTGTTGGGCGAATGGTTCAATCCGAGCAAAAGTTTGGCCCGAACATTGCCTGTTCGCCCGTTCGGCGAACACCCGAATTTGCGCAGTGCATTTTAGGGCCCTAATTGGATGAAGCCTTGCACCTGACTGCTGGTCAGGTGCAAGGCTTTGCCAATTAGGGCACAGAGCACTGATAGAAAGTATGACTTTGTCCAATCATAGCTCAATGCTCTAAGTTCCAACCCGCACTATAAGGCTTCATGCCCACTGACATTTTTACAGCTGCGTTTTTTACAGCTTAACCACTTGTCCCCCGCCCACTGTCAATAGACGGCGGGCGGAGGATACTCTCGTTCTGGGAGGACGTCATATGACGTCCTCCCTTTAAAACGAGCTAGAAGGCGCGCGCCCGCCGCGTTCACAAGGCCCCGGTGCGCGTGCCCGGCGGCCGCGATTGCCGCCGGGCACCCGCGATTGCCCGGGAAACGAGCAGGAAAGTGGATCTCTGTGTGTAAACACAGAGATCCACGTCCTGTGAGGGAGAGGGGACCGATGCTGTGTCCCTTGTACATAGGGACAACCATCGGTCACCTCCCCCAGTCAGTCCCCTCCCCCCACAGTAAGAACACTTTGAGGGAACATATTTAACCCCTTCCCGCCCCCTAGTGGTTAACCCCTTCCCTGCCAATCACATTTATACAGTAATCAATGCATTTTTATAGCAGGGATCGCTGTATAAATGTGAATGGTCCCAAAAATGTGTCAAAAGTGTCCGATGTGACTGCAATATCGCAGTCACAATAAAAAATCGCAGATCGCCGCCATTACTAATAAAAAAAAAAAAAATGCTATAAATCTATCCCCTATTTGGTAGACGCTATAACTTTTGCGCAAACCAATCAATACGCGCTTATTGCGATTTTTTTTTTTTACCAAAAATATGTAGAAGAATACGTATCGGCCTAAACTGAGGAAAATTTTATTTAAAAAAAAAAATGGGTATTTATTATAGCAAAAAGTAAAAAATAGTGTTTTTTTCCAAACTGGACGCTCTTCTTTTGTTTATAGCGCAAAAAATAAAAACCGCAGAGTTGATCAAATACCACCAAAAGAAAGCTCTATTTGTGGGAAAAAAAGGACGCAAATTTCGTTTGGGAGCCACGTCGCACGACCGCGCAATTGTCATTCAAAGTGTGACAGCGCTGAAAGCTGAAAAATGGCTTGGGCAGGAAGGGGGTTTTCGTGCACAGTAGAGAAGTGGTTAAAAACGCCTGTCCATGTTATTATAAATAACAAACAAAAAATTCGGAGCTAAAAAACGCGACCGCGCGTTAGTGCGTGTTTTTGAGCGTTTTTGAGCGTTTTTTGACGCTCGCGTTTTTTTCTGCCTAACTCCGACGCTGAGGAACGCACTGGTCCTGGGTTTTTTTTACAGCTTAAAAACGTCTGTGCTATTTGCAGCTCAAAAACGTCTAGGTGGGCATGAAGCTATAGACTAACATGGACAGGCATTTTTAAGCTGTAAAAAACGCTCAAAAACGCGGCTGTAAAAACGTCCGTGGGCATGAGGCCTAAAAGTTCCTTCCCACAGGAAGCTCTTGCAGTGTGTTGTTTTTTTTACTTTTTTTTTGTCCCCTGCCTGCCCTCTTTTTTAAAAAATTGTCATCCAAAGTTTTTCTGTCTGCAACGCTGGTGTGCCCCCTTTTTTTTTATCGTCTTTACATTTCTGTTAGCGTCAGACCTCAATATAAAGTGCGCCAAACACCACTTTTCATTCAATGAAGTGCATCCATCCAATCACACATTTCCCAGTTTCTATTACATTTGGGTAATAAGCCCCCCCCATCATGTCTGGGAGGCCAATAAAGAAAGGCAGATATTTCCATGCCACTATGAGGGGGCCTGTAGCGTCTGTGTCCACAGGCAAAGTTGGACGTGGTCCGTCCTCAGGCAGGGCACATTTGTTTAGTGATGTTGCTCATGCTATCCAGCCACAGCATGCAGAGGAGGTGGTGGACTGGCTTACTAAACCATCCTCATCCTCCTCATCCTCTATGACCCAAGCTGACACTGGTTCCCAGTCCACCGCAGCTGCCAGAGCGGCTTATTCTGCCTCTGGAAGGTTATGGGGAGAAGGCACCACCAACACTCAAAGACCAATTTTTCTGCAACTGTGTGACAAGGGCATCAAATTTCAATTTTTTTTACAGAAAGGCCAATTCTTGTATTCAACAAGATTACCTCTAGAACGTGACGGGATGAAGGCACCACCAACACCCAAAGACCAATTTTTCCGCAACTGTTTGACAGGGGCATCAAATTAAATTTTTTTACAGCAAGGCCAAATCCTTGCTTTCATCAAGAGTACCTCTTTAGGCTTATGGTATAAAAGCACCACCAACAGCCAAAGCCCAATTTTTTCGCACCTGTTACTTCTATCCAAAGTCTGTGAAAAAGACACGAGACTTTATCTAAAAACAATTGTTAATCTTGGCCTGAGTGTACTATAATTTGGCTTCTTCACATAAGGCTTGCTCACTTTGTTGCAAAAATGTGTTATTTCCATCCAAAGTCTGCCAAAGAGACACCAGAATTTATCCAAAAAATCTCTAATCTTGTTCCGAGTGCACTAAGGCCTTGTGTACACAGGGCAGTTAAAAACCTCTTCTGAACTCTGGAAACTGGCAGCTGATAACCGTCAGTGAAAAACGTCCATTTTACAGCATTTACATAATGAGTTTATGTGAGTTTAGCAGCAGTTATGAACATTTGAGGTTAGAAGCGTTTTTTAAAGATAACCTCAGGAGACCCTCCCAAGTGGCCACAATGCATGAAAAACAGATAAATTATAAACTATTTCAGCCATTCTGTGAGAGAAGAAAGAGAAGTGTGCTTTAACTATGGATTCTCTCTCTATCTGCCTCTCTCTCTCTCTCTCTCTCTCTCTGTCTGTCTCTGTCTCTCTCTCTATCTCTCTCTCTGTCTGTCCATCTCTGTCTGTCACTCTCTGTCTGTCTCTCTCTCTGTCTGTCTCTCTCTCTGTCTGTCTATGTCTGTCTCTCTTTGTCTGTCTGTGTATGTCTGTCTCTCTCTGTCTGTCTTCCTCTCTCTCTCTCTCTCTGTCTGTCTGTCTCTCTCTCTCTCTGTATGTCTCTCTGTCCCTCTCTGTATGTCTGTCTCTGTCTGTCTGTTTCTCTCTCTCTCTCTATGTCTCTGTCTCTCTTTTCTCCTCTCTGTCTCTGTGTGTCTCTCTCTGCCTCTCTCGCTCTCTCTGTCTGTTTGTCTTTCTCTGTCTGTCTGTCTTTCTCTTTGTTCGTCGGCCTTTCTCTCCCTGTCTGTCTGTCTCTGTCTGTCTTTCTTGTTGTCTGTCTTTCTCTCTCTCTGTCTGTCTTTCTGACTCTCTCTGTCTGTCTGACTGTCTGTCTCTGTTATCTGTCTGTCTCTGTCTGTCTCTCTCTCTATGCCTGATTCTCTCTCTCTCTCTGCCTGCCTGTCTCTCTCTCTGCATGTATCTCTCTCTTTGTCTCTTTCTCTCTGTCTGTCTGTCGGTCTCTCTCTGCCTGTCTCTCTCTCTCTCTCTGTTTGACTCTGCCTGTCTCTCTCTGTCTGTCTTTTTCTCTGTGTCTCTCTCTCTGTCTAAACTCAGGTTACAGCTTTTACATGTTTTTTTCCAAGCAGTTACAAGCATTTGAAATTCCAGTAAATTTCCGTCCTGATTACAATCTTTTGCTTTAAAAAAAATTCCACAAAACTCAACTGCCTTTAAACGACTATAAACTACTCAGTGTACATGTACAGATAAGATAACATAGAGGAGAGTTCAGGGGCTGCTGAAAAAAATTCCCAACTGCTCCTAAACGTCCGTTTATCAACAGCAGTGTACATGAGGCCTAAATTGTGTCAGTTTTGCTGCAGCAGGTTCTATACATGGTATAGATGCACCACTTGACAGCAGACTAAGGGGAACCCCCAGGCACTATATTTAAAGGAATTTTTCATTTTTACTGTTTCATTTTAAGCATCATTAAATTACTGCTCCTTATAAAACAATCTTTTTATTTAAAAAAAAATTGCATTCATATATGTCCCCCAGGCCAGTACCCGGGTCCCCATACCCTTTTTTAGCCAATAACTTGCATATAAGCCTTCAAAATGGGGACTTTTGATTTTTCAAGTTCGGGTCCCATAGACTTTAATAGGGTTCGCGGTTCGGGTCTGAACTTTTGCGATGTTCGAGAGTTCTGGTGTGAACTGAACCCGGGGGTGTTCGGCCCATCTCTAGTCATTAGCATTGTTCTACAGAAATGACAGGATCACCTTAAACTACACGTAAACTCTAACTGCTAAACACTGTATCTTGAAAGCATCTGCAATTTTCAAAGAATAACATACTTTTTTTACATTTTTACCTTTCACATTTTTATACTAGTAGGGGCTGCAAAGCTATTGTGTTTCACATTGTCATATGCTTAGTTACCCACTTCAGCCCCGGAAGAATTGGCTGCTCAATGACCAGGCCGTTTTTTGCGATACGGCACTGTGTCGCTTTAACTGACAATTGTGCAGTCGTGCAACGTTGTACCCAAACAAAAGTGATGTTATTTTTTCCCCACAAATAGAGCTTTATTTTGGTGGTATTTGATCACCTCTGCGGTTTTTATTTTTTGCGTTATAAACAGAAAATAAGCGACAATTTTGAAAAAAAAACAATATTTTGTACTTTTTGCTGTAATAAATATCCCCAATTTTTTTTAAAAAAGTAAATTTTTCCCTCATTTTAGGCCGATATGTATTCTTATACATATTTTTGGTAATAAAAATCGCAAAAAGCGAATATTGATTGGTTTGCGCAAAGTTATAGCGTCTACAAAATAGGGGATAGATTTATGGCTTTTTTATTATTATTATTATTTTTTTTACTAGTAATGGCAGCGATCTGTGATTTTTATCGGGACTGCAACATTTTGGCGGACATATCGGACACTTTTGACACATTTTTGGGACCATTGGCATTTATACAGCGATTAGTGCTATAAAAATGCACTGATTACTGTGTAAATGTCACTGGCAGGTAAGGGGTTAACACTAGGGGCAATTAAGGGGTTAACTGTGTTCCCTAATGTGTGTTCTAACTGTGGGGGGATGGGACTCACTATAGGAGATGATAGCGCCCGCTATCCCGCTTAAAGGGACCAACGTACAGCTACGAAGGTCCGCGGGAACGAGCCGACCTGCCGCAGTAAAATGACGGCGGCTGGTCGGCAAGCGGTTAAAGAAGTAAAGACTATTTTAAACACTTCAATTGAAAAACTTTCAAGTACATTTGATACTACATCATCAAGACGACGCAAATCTGGTAGAGGTGGACAGAACTAGGACTTATGACAGGTAGATCCTGCAGCTGAAGTCCTTTAGAGAAAGGACGTACAGGGATAGAGGGTACTTTGAGGTGGAGCAGTGGGATTTGGAATCCTGCCTCTTATGGCTTCCCCTGGTACTAGTCCCCTAACCTGGATGCCCAATTGAACTCATTCCTATACACTGTAGGTTCTGTAAGGCCGCATGCAAATTCATCTTCATCCCACTTGGCTGAGGGCTGATAAGAATTACATGCAATGATATGTATTCTCCCTAAGTGGCAAATCTGGTAACGCTACATGCTATGACTGTTTACCCTTCTAGACTGTGGGCTTTGTGAAGAATGTATGTTTTATACTAAACCTTATTCTTCCACTAGACTGTGGGCTTTGTATGTTCAATGTTAAGCTTCATCTTCCCATTGATCTCTGGCATATGCAGGCTTTATATCAGCCATCATCCTACAAAATTGTTGGATGTGTAGGCATTATACCAGGCCTCATCTTTCCACTAAAACAATGGCTGTGCAAGCTGTATGCTACTATCCACTCGTATGTGGGTTTCATACCAGACCTCATACCCTTACTAGACAATGAGTTGTGTGGCATTTATCTACCCAACTAGATGATGATCTCTGTGGGCTTTCTGCTAGATCTCATTGTAGGCATCTATGCTTCATCCTCCGACTAAACTGTGTAGGTAGCAAACTGGGTCTCATTCTTCCAAGTTTTAGAGATTTGCGGGCTGAATACAAGGCCCTATTTTACCAATAGACAGCTTGTGAGCTGTGAAAGAGGTATACTTGACCTCAACATTGCTTCCACTAGAGCTTTGCATGCTACATACAACTCCTCAATTAATCTAAATGTTTGGGTTATGTAGGCCCTTTGTTCTCTGTGAGTTGTGAAGGCTGCATGTTTTGACTGCCAGATCCCAGCAGGCTGTGTAAAAGCTGGGCCCATGCTGGGAAATAAAGACATCATCAAAAAGATTAGCAAAGGTAAACTGCATGCCGTAGCATGGTAAATCAAATATATTGAATTGCAAGTCTGTAGAAAGCACAGGAGATCTTCAAAAATAGTCTGTTTATTGTTGCACAAAGCCTCTGACAAATCACCATCTTTCGAAGGTACAGTGCCTTGCAAAAGTATCCACCCCCTTGGCATTTTTTGTGTTTTGTTGCCTCACAACCTGGCATTAACATGGATTGTTTGAGGATTTGCATAATTTAATTTACAGAACATGCCCACAACTTTGAAGATGTTTTTTTATTTTTTTATTATTATTGTGAAGAAAACAACAAAAAGGACAAAATAACAGAAAAAGTCAATGTGCATAACTATTCACCCCCTAAAGTCAATACTTTGTAGAGCCACGTTTTGCAGCTATCACAGCTCCAAGTTGCTTTGGATAAGTCTCTATGAGCTTGCCACATCTTACCACTGGGATTTTTGCCCATTCCTCTTTGCAAAACTGCTCCATCTTCTTCAAGTTGGATGGATTGGATTGAGGTCTGGGCTTTGACTAGGCCATTCTAACACATTTACATATTTCCCCTTAAACCACTTAAGTGTTGCTTTATCAGCGTGTTTGGGGTCATTGTCCTGCTGGAAGGTGAACCTCCATCCTAGCCTCAAATCACACACAGAGTGGTACAGGTTTTGCTCAAGGATATCCCTGTATTTAGCATCTTTCCCTCAACTCTGCAGCTCCTCCAGGGTTACCTTAGGTCTCTGTGCTGCCTCTCTGATTAATGCCCTTCTTGCCCGGTCTGTGAGTTTTGGTGTGCGGCCGTCTCTTGGCAGGTTTTTTGAAAATTCTATTTTTATTTTTTTTGCAAAAACATATCATACAACATTTGGACGTGTCAATCGGACACCGTCCACACGTGGCCAACATGGCCCAAGTTTAACTAACTAACAAAGACCATCTATCTAACCCCCCGCATCACCCCCCCTCCCTCCCTCGATCCCCCCTCCACCCACTCATGAGTCACAGCTTGACTAAAAAACGGATCCTCCAGTTTTCCTTTAACTATCCATAGGAAATGTTAGCCCATGGATACATATATTCAGGACCTCAGGGGAAAGTTCCGTCATGTAGGTATATTGTGATGTATGGATCTCTTCATTTTTGATGGGAAGAGAGAGCGGCCCCTTCTCCCTGAAGGCACCATATTGTTCTAGTTTCGTCATTAGCACTTATTACGCACCCCTCACTATCCCACTGTAGTACTGGATTTAAACCATGAGTGCCACACCTTGTCAATTTTTTTCATACAGCCTCTAGCCTCATATGTAGCTTTGTAGTAGAGAAGCATGGAGTTTACCAGGCCCTTCCAGAAGGAGATCCTTGGAGCCCCTGGCTTTTTCCAATTTAATAAAATAGCCTTCCTTCCATAGAAGAGCAGAATGTTCAGCATAGTCCGCAAAGCACGTAAGGGCACCACATCATCTACTAGACCCAGCAGACAAACCCTAACAGTCATTGGTATCGGCACTGACAGTAGTTCAGTGATACAAGAGTTGATATCTGTCCAAGATCCCGGAATAAGAGGGCAGTGCCAAAAAATGTGGTCAGCGTCTGCAGGTGAGTGAGAACTCTCTTGGTAGGTTTCTGTTGTGCCATGTTCTTTCCATTTGGCTATGATAGATTTGTTGGTGCTCCTAGGGATCATCAAAGATTTGGATATTTTTTTATAACCTAACCCTGACTTGTACTTCTCAACAACATTGTCCTTTACTTATTTGGAGAGTTCCTTGGTCTTCATGGCAGTGTTTGGTTAGTGGTGCCTCTTGCTTAGGTGTTGCAGCCTCTGGGGTCTTTCAAAAAGGTGTGTATATGTAATGACAGATCATGTGACACTTAGATTGCACACAGGTGGACATCATTTCACTAATTATGTGACTTCTGAAGGTAATTGGTTGCACCAGAGCTTTTTATGGGCTTCATAACAAAGGGGGTGAATACATACGCACATGCCAATTATCCGTTTTTTATTTCTGAAAAATAGTTTTATGTATATAATTTTCTAATTTTACTTCACCAACTTAGACTATTGTGGGCTGTAATGTAACAAAATAGGTAACAAGCCAAGGGGGTGAATACTTTTGCAAGGCACTGAACTTGGCCTGTTTATTGATTAAACTTAGCTTTCTGATTGTAAGGAAAATTAAGGCCCCTTGACCCGCTCCACACTAAGGAAAGGGAGCCTTGACTGCTGGATGCTTGGCAACCAAGCGGGGCGTCAACCTAATCAGGGAGTCGGAGTGGCTCCGCTGGGATTGGCTACAATGGCACAAGGTGACGGAGTGGAGCCTGAACTCTAGAAAAAGCTACGCAGAGGCACGTCCCACTACTCCTGGAGAATTTGACGGCACAAGAGTTGAACCACCCACCCGCCCGTTGTGTGTTTCGTCACAGCTTCCTTGGCAGTTTCACCTTGCCAGCAATTGGTATTACTTCATGGGCTAAGCCCTCAAGTTGAATTACGGGGTCAGTTTAATGCCTGTCTCGCCCTGATGGTGGAGACAGGCCTCTTAGACTAGACGGTTTGTTTATAGATGCTCACGGTTATTGGTATTTTGAAGGTTGTTATACCGATATGTTCAATAAAGCTGTCGCCTTGCCCTACTTCCAACTTAAAATGGTCTATGTGTATTTTTGGGGGGCAAGGTTTGTTATGGTTTGAATAAGTGGAAGTTAAGTTAAGCCTAAGCTTCTCAGCAATCATGTCCTAATATTTTTCACTTGAACCTTTTGGCTGTGGAATAACAAAAAGGTATGATACGGCTTTTTCCTGGCTATTATTAATGTTATTGTGTTCTTAATAATGTATTTGAGTTTGACTACCTAGTTTTTAGGTGTCCATAACTATATCTAAGTATTTTTTTTCTAAGCTTTACAACAGAATATTTACTTGTTTATCTACTCTTTTTATTTACCAGTAGATCTGAGGCCTGGAAGTGATTTGGTATATATGGTAGATGGTCACTGAGTGCAGATTTAATTTTCCATCTTAAAAATAGCTTTTGAGCTGTTTAGCATTTTTGCTTGAATATTGTTTTTCACAGATTGCATAAAGTTCTTGTAGTCAGAGTGTTTGTATGAATACATAAGGTTATTAGTACAGGCTGAGCGTGGCACTGGCATATATACCATTTTGTCCAAGTATTGTCCTAAAAAAGTACCAGGAGAACTTTAGCACTCCATTATTTGCTCATCAGCCTCGCGACCATCGCTGCTTTTACACAACTGTTGAACCTGTCCATATTATTGTGTTTTTGCCTTGCCTAAACAATGAACTGTTCTTAATCCTAATAACTAAAAAGCTGGCCATAGATGGAGCGATTTTCTTTCCTGCAACCACCGGTTTCAGGTAATAAAATTGCTTGATTCCCCTATCAACACAGTCAGTGTTGATAGGAGAATCCCCCCACAGAGAGACAGGGAGCTGTCCTGGCTGGAAGACAGACAGTAATTATTGCTAGCGGCTGTAGCCGCTAGCAATAATTGCATTAAAGATCAGACAGGCTGGTTGTACCCAAGTTGATCGAGCAATCAACTTGTGTCCATACATGGTTTGAATCTTGGCTGGTCCCTATTTTAGTGGCTGAGATTTGAACTATCTATGGCCAGCTTTAAATCTCTTGTAGTCTGTCTTATGTTTGAAAACTTTGCTCTGCTAGCCATGTGTCTTTTATCAGCTCATGATTGAATAACTTACAGGTACTACCTTCACTTTATTTCATTAGAAATTTATGGGGCAAGGTAAAGACTGGGGAGTCACAAGTGGGGTTTGCATTGACATATACTATTTTGTCTGAATACAATTTTGAACAAATGCACAGCACTTCAGCTAAGTCACAAAAAGAAAATCAGCAACAAACAACCTTGCATAACACAAAACAAACTGCAGGTAACCCTTATTTTTCTATCCAACTCTTGTAACTTTTTCTTTCCCCGTCTGTTTCCTACTCTATCCACCCTGTAACATGCTCTATCCACCTTTCTTTCTTGCAATAGTACAATAATTACCTTTTTCCTTAATTTCTCTCTATCACCCTTTCTCTCCATCACACAACCTATCCTTATCACCCTCACTCCTACACTCTCCCTTTTACTGCATTTATCAACACCTGCTAATCCTGAAACAACAGGCTTACAAAACCTCAAGGACACTGAGTCAGGCCTTTGCACTCCCATCTTACCTCCCTCACCTTTCTGCTTTTCTTAACTTCTAACCCTGGCCTTCCACCATCTAACTTCCATCTTCCACCCTGCACCCCTTCCCTCTGGCAGGAGCCACATTTCAACCACTTGAATTTCTATTCTTCTTCTTTCTGGAACCAGTCCCTCCTTTATATGTGCCCTCCGGAATGCCCCCTCAATTTTTAACAAGCTCACCTCTGTCCATGACCTTTTTATCTCCAACTCCTTTAACCTACTTGTTGTTATATGGCTTCAGAAATGTCACTATGCCTTTTCAGCTGCCCTCCACCATGGTGGCCACTGGAAACAGTCCCGTAGACCAAACGAATGAAGGGTAGGTGGATTTGAAATCCTTCTATTTCCAAAAAGCATTTTTCAAGTTCTTCCCTCTTTGTGCCTCTCCTGTTTTGAAGCTGACTGTATTCCTCTTTCTCCAGTTTCTCTGAAGATTGCTTTGATCTATTGGCCTCCTGTATTATGTGTCTTTGACTACCTCTGCCTGGCTACCTACTTTCTATCCTCTGAAATACCCACTATCATTCTTGGTGACTTCAACATCCCTGGTAATGTTAACACTCCAGCTTCCTCTCTACTCCCCAGTTCATCCTTCTCTTTTGACCTAAAACAATGAATACAAATTTCTACTCCGATGGCAAGACCTTTGCCATTGTGTTCTTTCACCTCTGCACTTCTTGCAACCTCTCCAACTCAATTTCTCTCTCTCTCTCTCTCTCTCTCTCTCTCCTCTCTCTCTCTCTCTCTCTCTGATCAAATCTTTATCAGTTTCACAGTCTCCCTAAATTCAACCCCTATCCCCCCAATCAGCAAAGTTACCATACCAGCTGCTGCTTTAACCCTTCTCTCCTCCATTTTGCAACAAACTACCTCAACAACAAAAACGTACCCTTGTCCTACCCCAACCTGGCCACTTCTATCTACAAAAGCCCACTCTCATCCTCTTTGGACACACTTGCTTTTTTCACTACACACAGATTCATGCCCCTACCACTACAATCTTGGCAAATAGATGACACCAGAGCATCTTAAAAGACATAGCCATACTCTTGGGTAACTGTGACATAAAACGAAATCCCATGAAAACATTACCCTGTATAAATCTGCCTTCCAAAAATACACCCCTGCCTCTGTACTGCCAAGCAGACCTATTTCATCACTCATTACCAACCTTTAATCCAATCCTAATCAACAAATTTCTACCTTGAACTGCCAACTTCATTATTTACTGCCTCCACCCACTAACTCACTCGATGCCTAGGAGATTGCCAGTCATTTCAAAAACGAGATTAAATAAATTTGTGTTGAAATCTCCACTATCCAGATACAGTATCTCTTCCACCTAAAAATACCATGTCTGCCACCACATTCAATACCTTTCTCATTTGATCCTGTTGCTAAAGTGGAGGTTGCTAAACTTTTTTCTAATGCGCACTTAACTACTTCCTCCCTTGGCCCCATTCCCACACAACTACTATGGTCACCCTTCTGCTCTATACTACATTCTCCAACTCACATCTTTAATCACTTAAGCCCCGGACCATTTGGCTGGCCAAAAACCAGAGAACTTTTTGCGATTCAGCAACGCGTCGCTTTAACTGACAATTGCGCGGTCGTGCGACGTGGCTCCCAAACAAAATTGACGTCCTTTT
This sequence comes from Rana muscosa, assembly GCA_029206835.1. Taxonomy (NCBI): domain Eukaryota; kingdom Metazoa; phylum Chordata; class Amphibia; order Anura; family Ranidae; genus Rana; species Rana muscosa. The sequence continues at coordinate 215,580,405 of CM055120.1, read as the reverse complement.
TTTCCCACAAATATAACTTTCTTTTGGTGGTATTCTGATCACCTCTGCGGTTTTTATTTTTTGCACTATAAACAAAAATAGAGCGACAATTTTGAAAAAAATTCAATATTTTTTACTTTTTGCTATAATAAATATCCCCCAAAAAAATATATAAAAAAAATATTTTTTTCCTCAGTTTAGGCCGATACGTATTCTCCTACATATTTTTGGAGAAAAAAAATCGCAATAAGCATTTATTGATTGGTTTGCGCAAAAGTTATAGTGTCTACAAAATAGGGGATAATTTTATGGCATTTTTATTAATATTTTTTTTTTACTAGAAATGGCGGCGATCAGCGATTTTTATCATGACTGTGACATTATGGCGGACACAACGGACACTTTTGGTGCTATTTTGGGACCATTCACATTTATACAGCGATCAGTGCTATAAAAATGCAGTGATTACTGTGTAAATGTGACTGGCAGTGAAGGGGTTAACCACTAGGGGGCTAGGAAGGGGTTAAGTGTGTCCTAGGGAGTGATTCTAACTGTTAGGGGGCATGGCTACGACTGACATCTCCCTGTTCTTCAGCTCAGTGACACGATCGCGGGACACTGGCGGACATCGAGTCCTCAGGTCCCACGGGCATGGTCACAGAGCTCGTGGCAGTACCTGTACGCCCATTTGCCTGTCCGTGCCATTCTGTCAACGTATATGTTTGTGCGGTGGTCGGCAAGTGGTTAAATTCCTCCTCCCTACTGGCGTTTTCCCCAAAAATAATAAACAAGCACTGGTCTCCCTCATTCTTAGAATGCCCTCACTGGACCCACCAATCTTAGCAACCTAAGACCCATTTCCTTGCTCCTGTTTACCTCCAAACTTGTAGAAAGCCTATTCTACAACTGTCTGAGTTACCATCTCACTTTTACCCAGAACACTTCAAAAACTTGTGCTCCTAAAATGCACTAACAACTTACTCTCTGCTAAAAACAATTGCCACTACCTTACACTCTACTCTTAGGCCTTTCTGCTGCCTGTGATACAGTTGCTGGTTCTCCTCTTACCTATATCTTGACACCTTCAGTGTCATCTACATCTCTACTGCCTTCTTTCTCCCTTTCTTCTTTTTCTCCTCCCTTGGTCAACTGATAGCCTGTCACAGCTTCTAATACCATGCCTCTGCTAAAGACACCTAAATCTATCCCTCTACTCCTCTGCTCACCCCATCAATGCCTTTCTGCACCACTAATTTACTAACACATCATTATGGATGACTTCCCCTATCCTTCTGACCAAGCCAGCAGTGGTGAAATGCATCAAGAAAGGTTGGTTTCGGGGTGGAGAAATTAATGTATGCAGTGTTTTTTTTTACAAATTAAACATAATAAGAAGAGCTAAACTTTGGCTTAGATTTTTTACATCATTATGGATGTCACACCACTTTCTCAAACTCAGTCTTTCCAAATCTGAGCTTATAATACCACCCTTCCCATGCCCCACCCCTCACTTTTCCATCAAGATCAATGACACAGCTTTTGTAACATTTACAAAATATGCCCCTTTATATCCTAAAAATACTACAAATCTACTAATTTACTTATCTCTCAACTATTTAAACTCTTTCCATGTTGGCCTACCTTTACATAGGCTATCATTCCTTCAGTTCTTTATAAATGCTGCTGCCAGGCACCCCTCTCTATGACGATCTCTCCACTTGGCCAACTAATGAAATTTAAAATACTAACAACATACAAAGCAATCCATAACTCTGCCCTAAACCATATCATCAACCCCATCTCGAAATATCATCCAGACTGCCCTTTTAATTCCTCCAAAGACCTTCTGCTCTCTAGCTACCCCATCACTTCCTCCCAATCTATCTAGCTATCATCTACTGTGTCCACCATTAAGCAATTCCTGAAAACTCAGCTCTTCAAGGGAGCCTATCTTGCCTCCCTCTAAAAAACTGTATTTTTGCTTTCTTCATTAGCTCATTCCCTACATGTATTACCTTTTGTATCGCCTTCCCCTTTAGAGTGAAAGCTCCCATGAGCAGGGCCATGTGAACGCTCTTGTATTGAACTGTATTGCAAATGTACTGTCTCTCTCTATGTTATAAAGTGCTGTACAAACTGATGGCGTTATTAAAAATCCTGTAATATAATAATACTAGATCTATTTTTTTCCAGTAGCACAACACAACACAAATTTTAGGCTTATATATTCCACTTTGAACTATAACTATTAGCGAGTTCTAGAGGCCAGCATAAGTACATGTGGTTGCAGTATGTGCAGCAGGTGTCAGAGCCTAGCATGCCAACCCATGTGGGGAAAGCTGTGGTTGTTTGTGATTGCTATCATTAAAGCTAAATAGAATGAGGCCCTTGCATCCATTATGTACAGCAATGAGCCTGAGGCCCTTGCATTCATAATGTATAGGAAATGGTCATTCTGTAGCCATCTGGAGTCTGGTACACATTTTTTCTTTCTGTTCAGTTACTCCTAATTTCCCCAGCTAGTTATAGTCTAACAAATCTTCAGTTTGTATTTGCTAAAATATGGCTATTTGGTATCCATGTACAGCTAATTTTGTCCTGTTGTTGTTGCATGATATCAGTTTGACTGAGTTTATTTTTTGCATGATAGGTATTCTGGCTCATCATTTTACCCAAGAGTATCTGGAGGTGCCCTATGTTTAGCTATGAAACATATGATGTGTATGACCCATTGTTTCATGATCATGCCAAAAGGGGTCTCCAGCAGGCCTGGTATTGTAAGCCAGTGTTTCTCAACTCCAGTCCTCAAGGCGCCCCAACAGGTCATGTTTTCAGGATTTCCCTCAGATGAAACGGCTGCGGTAATTACTAAGAAAGTGAAACTGATCAAATCACCTGTGCAAATTAATGGAACGCCTGAAAACATGACCTGTTGGGGCGCCTTGAGGACTGGAGTTGAGAAACACAGTTGTAAGCCATGGCTCTACAATGTTGTTATTGGGTGAAGACAGTAATTTCATTCTAGAGATACCCTTTTTTTATTGAGCAAAGCAGGAACTATGAGGTGCTGGATTCTGGAGCTCTGACCATTATATAGCAGTTACGGTACTTCCTATACATCTCATTTCTATTGTAGACTTGATGTTTCATCTTTGTGGAGGAAACTGATGTTTATACTTCTGATGTACAGGTTTGCAAGAGTTCAATTTAAATCTAGAACCTGAATAATTGTGTTTTAAACTGCTTTGTAGTAATTTGTTAGCTGAGCTTCCATTCATTCAGCACTAGAGTTATCTCGAGTTTCTAAATTAATATGATGTGATCCTTCTAAATGCCAATAGCCATGTTAAAAAAAGGTGGTGAACCACTGCTTCAACTACTACTGTTTAAACCAATAGTACTGCAATACTGTCAGGTTTGTGTCTCCTTCTTTAAGGCAGAGTTTCACCCAAAAATGGAACTTCCGCTTATCCGGTTGCACCAAACCCCCCCTCCCCCGCGGTCACATTTGGCACCTTTCAGAGGGGAGAGAGGAGCAGATACCTGTCTAATACAGGTCTTTGCTCCCACTTCCAGCGATCTACGCCATGTCCGGCTCCTCCTCCGTCCCCCTGCTGTCTTCTGGGAGACACACAGGTTCCAAAAGACAGCAGGGACCAGTCAGGACGCGCAGCGTGACTCGCGCGTGCAAAGTAGGGAACCAGACTGTGAAGCTGCAAGGCTTCACTTCCTGATTCCCTTACTGAAGATGGCGGCGCCTCCACCAGGGAGCCGAGGGACGGGTTGGCTTCGGGTGAAAATATTGCGGGTGCCCTGGACAGGTAAGTGTCCTTATTTTATAAGTCAGCACTGCAGTATTTGTAGCTGCTGACTTTAAATAGTATAGCAGCTATTACTGCTCTACCTAACTGGCAGATCTGTAAAATATGCTATCGACCATTAAAGCGTAACTCCACTTTTGTTGAGAAAAAAACTTTCCCCTCCAGTTGATCTATATACATTACAAAGATTTTACCAAACTTTGTTTCTGATTCCTCCCTTTTTTATTCTGAAGAAACCACAGTTTGTTCCTCTGTGCCCCTGTGCCAAGTGGGTCTAATGGAAGTGGTTTCATAATTATCAATCAGCTGTGCACCTACAGGGTTCTAATGAGGAAAATTGCAGGGTCTGTATCCCTCTAGCCATGATTTCCTATTGAAAATATCTCACCAAAAATAAAAAAAAATCCTGCGGAGGATGCCTAAAATCTGGCTTGTATCTAAGACCGTTTTCACAAGGCGTCGGCGGTAAAGAGACGCTATTTTTAGCGGCGCTTTACCGTCGTTTGTGCGGTGCTATTCGGCCACTAGCGGGCCACTTTTAACCCCCACTAGCGGCCAAAAAATGGTTAAACCCGCTGCACATTGGAGTGAAAGGAGAGGCTCTTTCAAGGCGCTTTGCAGGCGCTATTATTAGCGCTATAGTGCCTGCAAAGCGCCTTAGTTTGAAAGCAGCCTTAGTGCAGACTTTTATTACAGATCTGCAAATTGAAAAGGAAAGGTAATTTTTTAATAACATTCAATTACAATATGACTTGTGTCGCAATTGTTTATGCTAAATATTTTTTTCTTTATTTGCTATTTCTTTTCCTCATGAAAGTGGAGTTACCCTTTAATTCTTGAGTCAGCAGAGTATGCAATGTAAACACCTATGGGACACCCTGATTACCATACGATAAATGCATTTCAATAAGCATATGATGTGTTAGCATAGATTATATGTTCCATGGATTCCATTATGATGGAGCTTACCTTTGGGAGAAGCAGTTTCATTCCTCCCATAGCAACCGTAATTGTCCATTTGCCAGGGCGCACACTAGGTCCTGACTGTGACGCTGAACTAGATTTGCTGTTTTGTAACATGGCTACTCTAGAACAAGAGTGTGGTCTGCCTGGACTTACATTGCTGTGCCTTATTTCTAGAAGCCTATGAAAACAAGTACATTATAATAATTACTGTAAAATGTCTTTGTTTAAGGTCTACCACTGAGAGGTCCACTGCACTCCTCTAGTTTTCTTCCCTTGTTACAAAAAAATCCAATTAGAGTGCTAAAAATATTTATGATAAACAGTATATACACCAAACACCGACTAGAAAATGAGATAAATTGTGCGCCCACTCAGAATTACACTATATGTGTATAGAAAAGAGTTGGGTCTGGAAGCACAGTACAAAAATACAATAAAACTGAACTTTTAACTCTGAAAAAAACTACAACGTATTTGAAGATCGGAGACAAGGCCTCAGCAAATTTTAGAAAATATCAAGTATGCATATTATCAAATATACTGTATAAATGTGAATTAAAATCCCCAATAAATACCCCAGTGCGGGAGACCTGAAATAAAAGTAAGTTAAACATCTGTCTCTTTTTTACAATTGTTATTCTAGTGTATATAACTGTTTGTATAATGCTGTTTCACAACTGAATAAATGTGTTGAAACGGTTCCAAATTTTACAGTGCCCAGAAAAAGTATTCATACCCCTTGACATTTTCCACATTTTGTCATGTTACAACCAAAAACGTAAATGTATTTTATTGGGATTTTATGTGTTAGACCAACACAAAGTGGCCCATAATTGTGAAATGGAAGGAAAATAATATTTTTTTTTCTAAATTTTTTACAACTAAATATCTAAAAAGTGTGGCATGCATTTGTATTCAGCCCCCCTGAGTCCATACTTTGTAGAACCACCTTTTGCTGCAATTACAGCTATAAGTGTTTTTGGGTACGTCTCCACGAGCTTTGCACTTCTAGAGAGTGACATTTTTTGCCCATTCTTCTTTGCAAAATTGCTCAAACTCTGTCAGATTGGATGGAGAGTGTCTGTGAACAGCAATTTTCAAGTCTTGCCACAGATTCTCAATTGGATTTAGGTCTGGGTCATTCTAACACATGAATATGCTTTGATCTAAACCATTTCATTGTAGCTCTGGCTGTATGTTTAGGGTCATTGCCCTGCTGGAAGGTGAACCTCCGCCCCAGTCTCATCAAGTCTTTTGCAGACTTTTCTTCTAAGATTGCCCTGTATTTGGCTTCATCCATCTTCCCATCAACTCTAACCAGCTTCCTTGTCCCTGCTGAAGAAAAGCATCCCCACAACATGATGCTGTCACAATCATGTTTCACAATGGGAATGGTGTGTTCAGGACGATGTGCAGTGTTAGCTTTCCGCCACACATAGCGTTTTGCTTTTGGGCCAAAATTTAAATTGTGGTCTTATCTGACGACCAGAGCACCTTCTTCCACATGTTTGCTGTGTTCCCCACATGGCCTCTCGCAAACTGCAAACAGGACTTCTTATGGCTTTATTTTAACAATGGCTTTCTACTTGCCACTCTTCCATAAAGGCCAGATATGTGGAGTGCACGACTAATAGTTGTTCTGTGGACAGATTCTCCTACCTGAGCTGTGGATCTCTGCAGCTCCTCCAAAGTTATCATGGTCCTCTTGGCTGCTTCTCTGCCCAGTCTGTCAGTTTAGGTAGACGGCCATGTCTTGGTAGGTTTGCAGTTGTTCCATACTCTTTCCATTTTTCGGATGATGGATTGAACAGTGCTCCATGAGATGTTCAATGCTTGGGATATTTTTTAATAACCTAACCCTGCTATAAACTTCTCCACAACTTTATCCCTGACCTGACTGGTGTGTAACTTGGTCTTCATGATGCTGTTTGTTCACTAAGGTTCTCTAACAAAGCTCTGAGGGCTTCAAATGACAGCTGTATTTATACTGAGATTAAATTACACACAGGTGTATTTACTAATTAGGTGACTTCTGAAGGAACTTGGTTCCACTAGATTTTAGTTAGGGGTAACAGAGTAAAGGGGGCTGAACACAAATGCATGCCACACTTTTCATATATTTATTTGTAAAAAAAATTAAAACCATTTATCATTTTTCTTCCACTACACAATTATGTGCCACTTTGTGCTGGTCTATCACATAAAATCACAATAAAAACCATTTAATTTTTTGGTTGTAACATGACAAAATTTTGAAAATTTGAAGGGGTATGAATACTTTTTAAAGGCACTGTAATTATTAAAATATCACAAATCAGTTGGCATTCCATTTTAATATTGTATATAGCATGTGCAGAGGGAAATAAAGGACTAACCAAGCAAAGGTTCAAACTGTGCTGAATAAGTAGTTTATGACAAAATAGTATACTACCACTGGCCTGGTGCATAGTATCAAAGTGAGAATAAATAGCCTTAAGAAATCACACTTTCCAAACAACCTATGATGATTTACAAAACCGACCTTGCTGGTTGGGCACTGGTGAGGTAAACAAAATTAATTGTGTTCTTAACTTAGGAAATTTAAAGACATCCAAAAGTTTCTGCCCCTTACTCCCCCACTGGAGGTTCTCTCTTGCTAATAATGACCATAACAGGTCATCCATATTGGAAAAAATTAGGTGTCATGATCTTAAAGTCAAAGTCCCTGAGAGTAACAGCTCATGATTAACCACTTCAGCCCTGGACCATTTTGCAGCAAAAGGACCAGGCCCCTTTTTGCGATTCGGCACTGCGTCGCTTTAACTAAGCAATTGCGCGGTCTTGCGACACGGGCTCCCAAACAAAATTGGCGTCCTTTTTTTCCCACAAATAGAGATTTCTTTTGGTGGTATTTGATCACCTCTGTGGTTTTTATTTTTTGCGCTATAAACAAAAATAGAGCAACAATTTTGAAAAAAATTACATATTTTTTACTTTTTGCTATAACCACTTCCCTTCCGTGCACGAAAACCCCCTTCCTGCCCAAGCCATTTTTCAGCTTTCAGCGCTGTCACACTTTGAATGACAATTGCGCGGTCATGCAACGTGGCTCCCAAACGAAATTTGCGTCCTTTTTTTCCCACAAATAGAGATTTCTTTTGGTGGTATTTGATCACCTTTGCGGTTTTTATTTTTTGCGCTATAAACAAAAGAAGAGCGTACAGTTTGGAAAAAAAAACACTATTTTTAACTTTTTGCTATAATAAATACCCATTTTTTTTTTAATAAAATTTTCCTCAGTTTAGGCCGATACGTATTCTTCTACATATTTTTGGTAAAAAAAAAAATCGCAATAAGCGCGTATTGATTGGTTTGCGCAAAAGTTATAGCGTCTACAAAATAGGGGATAGATTTATAGCATTTTTTTTTTTTTATTAGTAATGGTGGCGATCTGCGATTTTTATTGTGACTGCGATATTGCGGCGGACACATCGGACACTTTTTGAAACATTTTTGGGACCATTCACATTTATACAGCGATCCCTGCTATAAAAATGCATTGATTACTGTATAAATGTGATTGGCAGGGAAGGGGTTAACCACTAGGGGGCGGGAAGGGGTTAAATATGTTCCCTCAATGTGTTCTTACTGTGGGGGGAGGGGACTGACTGGGGGAGGTGACCGATGGTTTTCCCTATGTACAAGGGACACACCATCGGTCCCCTCTCCCTCACAGGACGTGGATCTCTGTGTTTACACACAGAGATCCACTTTCCTGCTCGTTTCCCGGGCAATCGCGGGTGCCCGGCGGCAATCGCGGGTGCCCGGCGGCAATCGCGTCCGCCGGGCACGTGCATCGGGGCCTTGTGAACGCGGCGGGCGCACGCCTCCTAGCTTGTTTTAAAGGGAGGATGTCATATGACGTCTTCCCAGAACGAGAGTGTCCTCCGCTCGCCGTCAATTGACAGTGGGCGGGGGACAAGTGGTTATTAAATATCCCCAAAAAATATATAATTTTTTTTCCTCAGTTTAGGCCGATATGTATTCTTCTACATATTTTTGGTAAAATCGCAATAAGCGTTTATTGATTGGTTTGCGCAAAAGTTATAGCATCTACAAAATAGGGGATAGTTTTATGGCATTTTTATAATTTTTTTTTTTTACTAGTAATGGCGGGCGATCAGCGATTTTTATCATGACTGCGACATTATGGCGGACACATCGGACACTTTTGGCACATTTCTGGGACCATTGTCATTTTTACAGCGATCAGTGCAATAAAAATGCACTGATTACCGTGAAAATGACACTGGCAGTGAAGGGGTTAACCACTAGGTGGCGCTGTAGGGGTTAAGTGTTCCCTATTGAGTGTTTCTTACTGTAGGTGGGATGGGCTGTATGTCACATGACACTGATCTTCGCTCTGAGTACACGGAGCGGAGATCCGTGTCATTGTCACTAGGCAGAGCGGGGAGATGCTTGTTTACACAAGCATCTCCCTGCTCTATACCTCTCTGAGACGATCGTGGGGACGCACGCGACCACACGTCAGGCATTTAAAGGGCAACATACAGGTACGTGATTGTGCCTGTCCGTGCCATTCTGCCGATGTATAAGTACAGGAGGCGGTCGGCTAGTGGTTAAACCTTTTATGTACTAAAAATTTAAATCTGAGATTAATTTTAGGTGTACTCACCCTTTGAATTTTTCATAATCCTGTGTCATGAAAAGGAATACATATTAGCATGTCAGTAATATCATTCATGTAGCATTACCACCACAAGGGTCACCGAGTTGTGTCTCAGGTTTTTCACCCATTAGTGCAGCAACAGCCAGGCAAACAGAACCATTCACTCCTCTGGCTCAGAAAACAGTGTAGGGTTTGCCTTTTTAAAATTGATTGCAAGTTAACTTGGATGGGGCTTAGGGAAGCTTCGGAATACTCCAAAACATTGAACAGGAATGTGAGGACACTCTTCCCTTTGGAGCCCTTTTACTTCTTAACACAGTCCTTTGAGCAGTAGGACATAAAGTAGACAGCACTGGAACACCATTAGCAATGGCCAGGCAGGCCTTAAACTTAGTGCACCAGGGATTAACAGCAGCAGCAGTCACTAGGATCCCTCTCTCAGGTCTGTATCCACAGTATCCCTGGGACATGTCTTCCTTCAGACTCAGGCAGAAAGTTTCCTCAGTGGAACCTCCAGACCGAATCCTAAGTGAAACCCCTCTTCTAGCTATGCGCAGCTGGGACCTTAATTAGACGGGCACGATTTTCCGCTAGACTGCCAGGAAGGGCAGCAGCTCTTTTGGCTGGGAATCTCTAATCTTAGGGAAGAACACTGCTCTCCCACACTCCAGACTATTTATACACTCTCCCAGCCACCATCTGGCACCTTCCCCCAAAGATTGGCTGCATAAATATTCAGGCTGCTTATTTAATTCTCCAGCCTACTGGAAGCCGCCAGGCAACAGGGGGAAGCACTCAAATTTGCAGCCTACAGAGCCCAGAGCAGTCCAAAGCAATCACATGCTGCTCTGCGGATTACAGGAAAGCCACAGAACTAAATTTGCCTAACCAAACCTACCAACCTATCTGGGAGGGTGCTACATTAATAAGGTGGTCAAGCAGAGTTTATGCGTTTTCTGAGACCTGGTAAGTTTAATCCTTTTTTATTGTTTTTATTTTTTATTACCTAAAAAAATTGTTAGGTATCCCCAACTGAAAGGCTTTTTATAAGGCATTGTCAAGTAAGGTAGGGAACTGTGGACCATGCAGCATGATTGATAGCAGTGTGCTTGGAGAGTCGAGGATCTGGTAAAGCACTGAATACTGAACTGAACTGAATGGTATCAGTATATTGCAGCACTGGGTAACTGGCCTTACTGGCAGGCTAAAGTACTAGTAAAAGACACTCGCAGAAGACCCAAGGTGCTGGGTGCCAGAAGCTAATTTGTAGTACTGGTCCTCGGAGGCAAGCTCAGGGTACTGGGCCTCGGAAGCAATCTCAGGGTACTGAACCCCGTAGGCAAACTCAGGGTACTTGGCCTCGGTGACAAGCTCAGCATACTGGGCCTTGGGGGCAAGCTGAGATTACTGGGCCCCATAGACAAACTTAGGGTACTTGGCCTCAGTGGCAAACTCAGGGTACTTGGGCCCGGACGCAAACTGGGTGCTGGATGTTTAGCTGATTAAATTAACAGAGACTGTTATACAAGTGTTGTTGGAGAACAGGCGACATTAGAATGCTGCATTGAAAAGCCATGGAACTTCATGTACCAGCATGCCCACTAGTCTTTGGGAATAATGGTGATAGATGCAAATTTGAGACAGGCATTTCCTTTGTATGTGATGGGGTTTTTTTTCTTGAATTTTTCCTGAGCCGTAACTTATTTAAGTAGGTAAGAACAGAAAGCAAAAGGGAATCTCAATCATAGGCATGAGCAAAAAAAAGATCCATGAATGGTTTTAACCCTTCCACCCTCTATTCAAAAGCAAAACAAGTTTGCCTGGAGCTGTTATTTAACTAATAAAATTAACAAATGATTTATTAGTTTAAAATAAATAATCTTGCAACTTAAAAAAAAAATTCTACTAAAAAAACTGTTATGGCTGAAGTTAGGCTTAAACATTTCCTTTTCATCCATGCCCATATCTTGGCTTCACCTAGCACCATATCAAATGGCCAGATATTTTCCAAGATCTTTTATAGCCCTAGCATCTGGCATTTGCCAAAGTTGCCAGACTACTATTTAGGATGTTGTAATGTAGTACATTTAACATTTAAATGCTGCTTCTGGAGTAAATGATGATGATTAAAGAAAATCTGTGCTTAACTTTTTAAAGGTCTTTGGGTTTCTAATTTGTCCCAGTCGTGGTATGAAGCTCAGGATGAACTGTAGCTGCCTTTTCACACACATCTCTGTTTTTTACCTCCTGTGCTGGAATATTAATGAGAACACTTTTAACTTAACCTTAGGAAGAGACAAGGCCACATCTGAGCATCTTGGCTGTTTTAAGACTGATAAAGCAGAAAATATTTTCATGGTGGGAATGTGAACACAGACAGTTCCTAACATTTTGTAGTCTTCATAGCTTTGCCAAACGTCTGGTGTTAATATATTTTTAGGATTTTGTTTAGCTGTTCTTAGTAAAAATGTAAATATTTTTTTATTGCAGATTATATTTCCTGAAAAAGGTCATCCAGTCTTAACTTAATAAACAGTAATTGTGGGAGAATTTTATCCGCTGATAATAGTTTTCAACAGCAACATGCCACTACACATTTTTTTTTTGTATTATTAAATACACTATCAAGTTAAAACACCCTTAGAATTTATTAGAAAGGAAAAGATGAAATTCTAGAAATTGTGCTTCAGAAATTTAAATTTAATTTTTTTTTTCTGCTATCCTCCTAACTACAGTGGAAACTATTTTGCTTCAGTGTGTCTACTTTTAGGGTGTACTCATATTGGGCATGGTTGATCAGAACCAGGCCAGCGTACAATTGTTTCCCCTGCCCACTCTTCCATTGGTCTGTGCCAGCCAGACCACAGTGATTCCTGTTTAAATTCTTATCTATGGAGAGTTCTGTGCACAGCCGTGGTTTACACTCACACTAAAGCAAACAGTATCGGACTCCATGTGAACCGTGTTTGCAAGTGGTATGCTTTACTGGGCAGGCATGGTCCGGAGCACTTATCCTACATAAACAACCTTGGCTAAGTAATGGAGAAGTGCTGGATATACATTTTTAACACACGGTACCTTCGTCCCATCAAGATTTGAAATATGTATTTGGGAGGAGGCTGGGGTTTGGACTTTGATGGTACCATATATTAGGCTTAACCTTGACTAAGTTGTTGAACCATGCCTGGGCATGGTTAAAACATCTAGGGGTTGATTTATAAAGAATTTGCATAGCCATTCGTCTAGTGAAAGTGTATCTACATTAATTCTGTGCAAATGGGACAAAAACCTACAGTATGTAAATAGGTTATACTATGTGTTGTTTGAATGTAAATAATTGATTTTAAACATAAAATACTGCACTCGATGGAGCTAAGTATTATAGGTACGTTCTCTGATACTTAGCTCCATCTAGTGGCCAAATGGGGTATTGTCCATTTTAAATCATAGGATGTAGCCTATTTACATTTGTTTTTTGACCCATTCATACGGAACTACTGTAATTGCATGCACTTTCACTGGATGAATTGCTATGCATTTATTTTTTAAATATATCCCTAATGTGAGTACACCCTCACTTAATTAACTTTTTCTTGGTTGGAATTTTAATGTCAATATCAGTTCTTTTTGGAGATCATTTATGGAATGTAACTCAGTAGTAGGGATGAGCTTCGAGTTTGAGTCGAACATGAGTTCGACTCGAACATCGGCTGTTCGCTCGTTCGACGAAGATCGAACTTTATGGGGCGTTCGCGCCAAATTCGAGTTGCGCGTCACGGCCCATAAAGCACTGCGTCAGTGCAGTGCATTGCTGTCTGATGATTAGCCAAGCATGCACTATGACCCACATGCTTTGGCCAATCACAGCGCCGTCAGCAGAGAGAGCCATAATTGGCCAAAGCCAGGGTGCCTTTGGCCAAACATGGCTCAGGGGATTAGGTACACATCCCACACTATATAAGGCCTCCTGCGCGTCGGCCTTGTGTAGTGTGTTCCGGCAGCGTTCAGAGAGAGAGAGAGATTGTCGTTTTATTTCAGTTAGCTAGACTGAGCAGGCAGTTGATTCAGCTAGTTAGATCAATATATTTAGTATATATATGCATTGCTTGCTTTGTATATATATATATATATATATATATATATATATATAAATATATATATATATATATATATATATATATATATATATATATATATACTGTATACAGTTTAGCTAGATCTCACTGCAGAGCGTTCCTGTTATTCTCTTCCTAATAATGCAGGCAGGCAGGCAGTTGATTGAACTAAGCTGCAGTATATTAAGTCAGTATACTGTATACTGGGCACAGTGTGCAGGTAAAGCTGACTGCAGACCTTTCCTGTTCTCTTCCTAATAATACAGGCAGGCAGGCAGTTGATTGAGCTAAGCTGCAGTATATTAAGTCAGTGTACTGTATACTGGGCACAGTATGCAGGTAAAGCTGACAACATTCCATTCCTGTTCTCTTCCTAATAATACAGGCAGACAGTTGATTGAGCTAAGCTGCAGTATATTAAGTCAGTGTACTGTAAAGTGGGCACAGTGTGCAGGTAAAGCTGACTGCAGACCATTCCTGTTCTCTTCCTAATAATACAGGCAGGCAGTTGATTGAGCTAAGCTGTGGTATATTAAGTCAGTGTACTGTATACTGGGCACAGTGTGCAGGTAAAGCTGACTGCAGACCATTCCTGTTCTCTTCCTAATAATACAGGCAGGCAGTTGATTGAGCTAAGCTGCAGTATATTAAGTCAGTGTACTGTATACTGGGCACAGTGTGCAGGTAAAGCTGACTGCAGACCATTCCCGTTCTCTTCCTAATAATACAGGCAGGCAGTTGATTGAGCTAAGCTGCAGTATATTAAGTCAGTGTACTGTATACTGGGCACAGTGTGCAGGTAAAGCTGACTGCAGACCATTCCTGTTGTCTTCCTAATACAGGCAGGCAGTTGATTGAGCTAAGCTGCAGTATATTAAGTCAGTGTACTGTATACTGGGCACAGAGTGCAGGTAAAACTGACTGCAGACCATTCCTGTTCTCTTCCTAATAATACAGGCAGGCAGTTGATTGAGCTAAGCTGCAGTATATTAAGTCAGTGTACTGTATACTGGGCACAGTGTGCAGGTAAAGCTGACTGCAGACCTTTCCTGTTCTCTTCCTAATAATACAGGCAGGCAGTTGATTGAGCTAAGCTGCAGTATATTAAGTCAGTGTACTGTATGCTGGGCACAGTGTGCAGGTAAAGCTGACTGCAGACCATTCCTGTTCTCTTCCTAATAATACAGGCAGGCAGTTGATTGAGCTAAGCTGCAGTATATTAAGTCAGTGTACTGTATACTGGGCACAGTGTGCAGGTAAAGCTGACTGCAGACAATTCCTGTTCTCTTCCTAATAACACAGGCAGGCAGTTGATTCAGTTAGCTGCAGTATAATCAGTATATATATACATCCCAGCTTTGTACAGCTACATCTCACTGCAGGCCATTCCTTGTGTACCTATTCCAATACATCAAATACAGTATGTCTGGAAGGCCAACAAGGAGAGGCAGACACTCACATGCCAATAAAAGAGGGCAAGCAGGCTCTGTGTCTAGAGGCAACAGTGCTGGTCGTGGACACGGTGCATCCTCATCAGCACGTGGCCGTGGGGCACGCTTGTCCTTTTTTTTGGCAGCTGGCCGTGTTGAGCCGCAACATGCAGAAGAGTTGGTAGAGTGGATGACCAAGTCGTCCTCATCCTCCTTATCCTCTGTCACCCAGGCTACCTTGGCTGCCAATGCAAGTGCCAAAGCGGCCTATTCCATCGGCTCAAGGTCATCAGTTACTCCTTCCCTAGCCCCATCATGCACGGAGGAGTCCCCCGAACTGTTCGACCACAGTGTTAGGTACATGCTGCAGGAGGATGCGCAGCGTTTTGAAGGCTCCGATGATGGTACCTAGCTTGAGGAAGGCAGTAACATGAGCCCAGACAGAGGGGGTGCCCAAGAAGGACAACAAACTGGCAGTCATGTTCCCCCAGCTGCAGCATACTGCCAGGTTTGCTCCAGTGACGAGGAGGGAGGGGATGATGAGGTCACTGACTTTACGTGGGTGCCTGATAGGAGAGAGGAGGAGGAGGAGGCGCATTTCCAACGAGGCAGGATGCCCTCCAGGGGCCAGCTTAAGGGCAGCCAACTGACTGCATCACACCGCAGAGCTCTGCATGTGCAGGGCGCTGCTGACCCTGCGTGTTTTTCCAAACGTTTTTTGGTGTAGGCCTTTTTAGACACGTGTGCAGCAGATCGCACCATTGCTATTTGCAAAATATGTCTAAAGTGTTTCAAGCGTGGCCAAAACAGCAGCCGCTTGGGCACCACATGCTTGACCAGACATATGTCGACCTGCCATGCAGTCCATTGGCAAGCGTACATAAAAGACCCACACCAAAGAACAAAGCGGACCTCTCCTTGCACCGCATCAGCTGGGATCTCCAACCCCACTATACCTTCAGTCCTCTCAGAAACCTGCACTGAGAGGCATGAAGGGGTATAATTAGGTGTGCCACTGTCAAGTACTTGCGGGCAATCTGCTATCAGTACACCAACGTCCGATTGTACCAGGCAAATTTCCCTGCCCCAGTTGCTACACCGGCGAAAGAAATTTGCTCCCAGCCATTCACATGCCCAGCGGTTGAATGCTAGCTTGGCTAAATTGTTAGCACTTCATCTGCTGCCTTTTCAGTTGGTAGACTCTGCCCCCTTCCGTGAGTTTGTGGAATGTGCGGTACCTCAGTGGCAGGTTCCCAAACTCAACTTTTTTTCACGGAAGGCGATTCCGGCTCTCTACCAGCATGTGGAAGGCAATGTCTTGGCCTCACTGGACAGGGCGGTCAGCGGTAAGGTGCATATTACCGCTGACTCATGGTCCAGCAGGCATGGACAGGGACGTTACCTATCTTTCACAGCGCACTGGGTGACTCTGCTGGCACCTGGGAAGGATGCAGGACAGGGTGCAGTAGTGTTGGAGGTTGTTCCGCCACCACGTCTCCAAAATGCTACTAGTGGTGATTCTGACACACCTCTCTCCTCCATCCCCTCCTCTTCTTCTTCCTCCATGGCCTCTTCCTCTGCTGATTTGTCCTCGGAACCAGCGGTGCTCCGTAGGCATTCAAGGGGCTACGCAAGTACGCAGGCAAAAAGATGCCATGCGGTTCTTGAGCTGGTGTGCTTGGGGGACAGGAGCCACAATGTGGCAGAGATTCTGTCAGCTCTGCAGGGGCAGGCTCAGAGGTGGTTGACGCCAAGCCAGTTTAAGCCAGGATTTGTGGTTTGCGACAATGGCACCAACCTCCTCTCCGCCCTCCGACAGGGACAGCTGACCCGTGTGCCCTGTGTGGCTCACGTCCTTAACTTGGTGGTGCAGCGGTTCTTGGGCAGGTACCCGGGCTTACAGGATGTCCTGAGGCAGGCCAGGAAAGTCTGTGTGCATTTCCACCGGTCATATAATGCCAGTGCTCGGCTGGCTGACCTCCAAAAGGAATTTAACCTGCCCAAGAACCGCCTAATCTGTGACATGCCCACCAGGTGGAACTCAACGTTGGCTATGCTGCAGCAGCTGCACACGCAGCAGAGGGCCATCAATGAGTACCTGCGTGTCTATGGCACCAGGACAGGGTCAGGGGAGCTTGATTTTTTTGCCACACCAGTGGGTAATGATCAGGGATGCATGCATGCACTGTCCTGTCACCATTTGAGGAGGCCACGAGGATGGTGAGTAGTGACAGTGCATGCATCAGTGATACTGTCCCTCTTGTCCACCTGTTGGAGCACATGCTGTGTGGAATAATGGACAGGGCACTTGAGGCAGAACAGAGGGAGGAAGAGGAGGACTTCCTTACCTCTCAAGGCCCCCTTTATCCAGACAGTGTATCTGCGGGCCTGCCGATCACACAGGAGGAGGACGAGGAGGAGGATTGTGTCAGCATGGAGGTGGAGCCTAGCACTCAGCATCAGCAGCAGTCTTCAAGGGATCATTTACAGTCCCCAGAAACCCATGGACTTGTACGTGGCTGGGAGGAGGTGGCTGCGGATCATGTAGTCCTTAGTGACCCAGAGGATTCCAGACCGAATGCCTCAGCAAACCTACGCTGCATGACCTCCCTGATCCTGCAAAGCCTGCGAAAGGATCCTCGTATTCGTGGTATCAAGTAGATGGTTCATTACTGGCTGGCAATGCTCCTTGATCCACGTTACAAGGGTAAGGTTACCGGGACTTATCCAGCCGTTGCAGAGGGAGCAGAGGATGAAACATCTTCGGAAGGCCTCGCAGAAAGGTTTGTGCAATGCGTTTCCAAAGCCTTGGAGGTTACAAACTCCTGGTCCTGGACAACGTGTTGCTGAAGCTTCGGTCAGTCACAGAAGGAGCGGTGGCGAAGGTGACCGTCTGACCAAAGTTTTTAGACAATTTTTTAGTCCGCAGCCCCAAGATATGATTGGTTCCAGCAACCATCGCCAGCATCTGATTTACATGGTGCAGGAATACCTAGGGGCAAGATCAGATTTGGACACCTTTCCCATCGAAAATCCTCTGGGTTACTGGGTCTTGAGGATGGATCACTGGCCAGAGCTTGTACAGTATGCAATTGAGCTACTGGCCTGTCCTGCATCCAGCGTTCTTTCGGAATGCACATTCAGTGCAGCTGGAGGCTTTGTAACCGATCACAGGGTGTGACTCGGTCGATTGGCTGACCTTCATAAAAATGAATCAGTCTTGGATCACCAGCTACCAAGCACCTGATGCTGATGTAACCAAATGATTTTTTTTGGAATGTGAGATCCCTTTAAGACTATGCCTATGCTGATCCTGTTATGCTGAGTGACTATCCTCTTCCTCCTCAATCTTCATGTTGATAGCTTGTAAGAACATTTTTGGTTCTGGGCACCGCCACCAGTGGCTAAGGCCCAATTTTTCTGCCCCTGTTTAACAGGGGAGTGTAATTACAATTTTTGCTGCAATACTTTGCAGCAGGGCTCATTCCTGCACTCCAACTAGAGTTTCTATGAGGGGTTGCAGTGTTGTGGCACCAGCACCAGTGCCTAAGGCCCAATTTTTCTGCCCCTGTTTAACAGTGGCGTGTAATTACAATTTTTGCTGTAATACTTTGCAGCAGGGCTCATTCCTGCGCTCCAACTAGAGTATCTCTGAGGGGTTGCAGTGTTGTGGCACCAGTGCCTAAGGCCCAATTTGTCGGCCCCTGTTTAACAGGGGCGTGTAATTACAATTTTTGCTGTAATACTTTGCAGCAGGGCTCATTCCTGCGCTCCAAATATTGTATCTGTAAGGGGTTGCAGTGTTGTGGCACCAGCATCAGTGCCTGATCTAATATTTCACAGCAGGGCTCGTTCCTGCGCCCACCAAGAGTAACTGTGAGGGCTTACAGTGTTGTGGCAACACCACCACACCGTCCACCACCAAAGGCCCAATTTTTCTGACCCTGTTTAACAGGGGCATGTAATTACAATTCTTGATCTAATACTTTACAGCAGGGCCCGTTCCTGCACCCACCAAGAGTAACTGTGAGGGCTTACAGTGTTGTGGCAACACCATCACACCGTCCACCACCAAAGGCCCAATTTTTCTGACCCTGTTCAACAGGGGCATGTAATTACAATTCTTGATCTAATATTTCACAGCAGGGCCTGTTCCTGCGCCCACCAAGAGTAACTGTGAGGGCTCACAGTGTTGTGGCAACACCACAACACCATCCACCACCAAAGGCCCAATTTTTATGACCCTGTTCAACAGGGGCATGTAATTACAATTCTTGATCTAATATTTCACAGCAGGGCCCGTTCCTGCGCCCACCAAGAGTAACTGTGAGGGCTTACAGTGTTTTGGCAACACCAACACCTAAGGCCCAAACTTCTGCAGAGTACATAGGGCTGGCCCCTACTTTCAAACATCCAAATTTCAAACTACTCCTACTTGCAAACGGAGGGAGACAACCGAAAGTGAGAGGAAATCTACCCCTAGGAAGGGAAATTCTCTCCTTTATCACCAATCCTTGTTTCCCTAAAAAACCCAAATTTTCAAAATCCAATTGTCATTGGGACAGAAAGTGAGGTGAAATCTTCTGAATAATCTTCTTAAAAATGTACCCGTTCAAAATTACAAACAGACTCTACTTAAGAACAAACCTACAGTCCCTGTCTTGTTTGCACTGCCTGTATACTGCTGTTCAGAGTATATAGGGCCTGAGGGGGGGGGGGGGGAGTTTGCACGAACATTCGGTCCGTTCGCATGTTCTGGATGCAAACCGAACCGGGGGTGTTTGGCTCATCCTTACTCAGTAGTAGTCCTCGTAAGAAAACAAACTCTCCTCTTCTAAAGAGAACTGAAAAAGTAAAAACTGGAATCTAGTTGCTGTAGCTATGGCCTTGACTTTTCTTTCCACTGGTTTTCACTACTATCCGAATTCTAAATGTATTTATTAGATTTGATTGTTTTTTATGGCTAACTCATATATTTAAATGTACTATAACAGATTAATCGTGAAATTTTATGAAAAGACAACAGAAGTCATGGCTACAGTTTTCAGACTTAAATTATTACTAAACCCAGCAGAATATAGCTGTCTTTCATTTTCCACTGACTGTCCTATGAGGCTACAAGACCTGAATATCTGTCTGGACAGTGCTGATAGTCACTGTGCTGATCACATGCACCCTTCCCAAAAAAAAGAAAAAACCTCTCTTGCAATACACACCAAACTGAGCATGTGCAGAGTGCCTCCAAGGCTCATGACTATTAGCAGATGGATTGGGGACAGTAAAAGAAGGGGAAGATCAGAGAGGATTAAACAGTGTTTTTACACAAGGCAGAGGATTAACCTCTTAGGTTCCACGGTGAGTATAACAAGCATGCTTTACTGCATATACAGACTGATTTTACTGTTGTGGGTTTAGTAACACTTTAATTTATAGTTTTCCAACCTCATATAAGACAAGGAAAATCTCTCTGTTTATATTTATCTTATATTCATAATTCTTCCCTTCACCCCCCTAGCATGAAAGAAAGTGGGGATGTCACAAGAGACCTGTAAAGGCTTGTCATGTGGTTTATGCTTGGCAGTCCTCAACCCCATTTTTTTGTGAAGTACCGTTGCTTCCCTACAAGCTTTGCATGAATGACCACATGGAGTTTATTCCACTATGAGCTCACACTATTCCACTTATGAGCTTACAGTTTTTTGAACTGTATGTCTTGGTTTCAGTGTCATAGTAAAATCAGGTCAACACTTGCAAACCAGACTTAAGCCAAGTATACATGGATCAAATTTTGATCCATGTATCGGCAGGGAGATTGTACAAAAGTCGTTCTATCAATCAACTTCTGTACAACTGGCCTGTCTGACTTTTCCTGCTCAATCAGCGCCGCAGGCTATAGCCGCCAGGGCTGATCAATGTACACTGATGACGGGGAAGTTTCCCCACATTTAAAATCCAACAGTACAGCGAGGAGGATTGGTTGAATAAAAAAAAATATTAATCTATGGGCTGCATTAGACTTTCTTAACCACTTCCGGACCGCCGCACGCCGATATACGTTGGCTGTTTGAAGAGGGATATCGTTGTTATGGTAGCAGCTAGCTACCATAACCCCAGTATCCTCTTCTTCAGTGGGCGGTCCAGTTTCCGATAATAGTTGATTCGCTGCAAAAGTTCACTTTTATCGGCGGCAGGAGAGGACCCCCCTACCCCCGCTCTCCAGTGCCCTCCGCCACTTACCGGAGCCATCGGTAGCAGTGGAGGCGATCGGGTCTGTTTCCATTGCTAGGTATGGAGATGAGTGAGGAGAAGATCACCCCCACCCGTCTCCATGCCTGCCACTGCAGGACGGAAGCGGCGTCAAAACGTCACTTACGCCCATAGCTCTTAAAGGCCCATTTTTTTTATTTTTTTATTTTCATTTTAGTGTAAATATGAGATCTGAGGTCTTTTTGACCCCAGATCTCATATTTAAGAGGTCCTGTCATGCTTTTTTTCTATTACAAGGGATGTTTACATTCCTTGTAATAGGAATAAATGTGACACAATTTTTTTTAAAAAGAACAGTGTAAAAAAAAAAAAAAAAAAGATAAAATAAATAAGAATTTTTTTTTTTTTTTTAAACGCGCCCCGTCCCGCTGAGCTTGCGTGCAGAAGTGAATGCATACGTGAGCAGCGCCCACATATGAAAACGGTGTTCAAACCACACACGTGAGGTATCACCATGATCGTTAGAGCGAGAGCAATCATTCTAGCCCTAGACCTCCTCTGTAACTCAAAACACGCAACCTGTAGAATTAATTCAAAAAAGTGTATTTTTTTCCAAAAAAAGTGCGCTTGTAAGACCGCTACGCAAATACGGTGTGACAGAAAGTATTGAAACGACCGCCATTTTATTCTCTATGGTGTTAGAATTTCTTTTTAGAATGTTTGGGGGTTTTAAGTAATTTTCTAGCAAAAGAAACAGTTTTTAACTTGTAAACAACAAATCTCAGAAAGAGGCTCGGTCCTTAGGTGGTTAAAAGGCAAATGGATAATAACCTCAAGGATTTCAGGTGCAGTGGGTCATCGTTTGGAGCAAGGTTTAAACCTGAACTCTAGGAATTAGTTGCAAGTGTTAAATGTGTGTTTAGTCTAGGCATGCAGGAATGAGGTGTATTTACTTACCCTATCCCTCTATCCAGTGCAGGTCTTCTTTGCATGAAGCTCTGGGCTGTGGACAGTCCCTTAGTGTCATAACATGCAGTGCACAGCTATTACAGTAGAAATAAAGGCAACATTTGGACATTTGGACATTTGGAACAGGGGCAAGCCACGCTCTGTGTGTGAATAGACAATGTCCATTCACAGGAGCGTGGCTCAGGAGTGAGCCTGCTCAAGTGCTCCTATAGCAAGAGGATTGCTATTGGGAGCACTCGGCAGAGGGGTGAAGCCAAGACTGCCAGTGGGGGACCCAACAATAAGAGGATCGGGGCTGGTCTGTGCAAAAACATTGTTTGTTATTTAAAAAATTAAATACAACTTTTAGAATCACTTTAAAATCTTAACAAAAAATTCCATGCATCAAATAAAATGTATCAGGAAGTTTAGCAATTAGTGATCAGTTATATTTAAGCAACTGTAGCTGGATTTCAGAAAGCAGCTTACATGTGGTGTGGGTATGTCTACCTCTTCAAATCTGTACAACTTCCTGTCTTTTCTTTTTTTGGTTTTAGAGTGGAGACGGTTTCGAACACCTGTCAAGTTTTTATTGCTGTCTGTGCCCCCATTAGGGGGATTCCCTTCTCTACTTGTCCTGTTTACTTTTTTGCAGGAGTTCCCTCCCATTTCCTGTTTTAGCTACGGGACAGGAAGTGAAGGGAAATCTCCATAATGGGATACAAATGGCAAAAAAAGAAAAACTGACAGGGTTTAAAACATTCTTATACTCTATCCAAAATGTAGAAAGTTTTGCTTTTAGTTCTACTTTATGGACTCTTATGCCGCGTACACACGATCATTTTTCCCGTCGGGAAAAATGTAATTTTTTCTTTTGGACGAGAAAAACGACCGTGTGTGGGCTTTTTGTCATTTTTCCCGACGGGAAAAACGGCATTAATCACGACGAGAAAAATTAGAACATGCTCTAATTTTTCTCGTTGTGATTCCCGTCATTTTTTTCCGCGGCAGTTTTCCCATAGGGAAACACTGCCGGGGAGCCTACACACGGTCGTTTTTTTTCGACCAAGAAAAAAAATGTAATTTAAAATGGCCGTGTGTAGGGGAACAAGCTGTTCCTCGTTTTTCACGTCGATTTTCTCGACAGTGTTTTCACCGTCGAAAAAATCGATCATGTGTACACGGCATTAAGTATATTTTTTTCTACATGTAATGCTGCGTACACATGACCGTTTTTCATGAGGAGAAAAATGCCATTTTTTTATTTGGTCATTAAAAACGATCGTGTGTAGGCCCCAGAGCATGGGCATTAAAAATTTGGAACATGCTCTATTTTTTCTCATCGTGAAAAAAGTGTAGGCTTTAATGACGTGAAAAAAAACGCGCACGCTCAGAAGCAAGTTATGAGACGGGAGCGCTCGTTCTGATAAAACTAGCGTTCATAATAGAGATAGCACATTCATTATGCTGTAACGGACTGAAGAGCAGAAGGCTAAAAAGCGCGAATCATCTCTCACCAAACTTTACTAACACGAGGATCAGCAAAAGAAGCCCAAAGGGTGGCGCAATCCGAATGGAACTTCCCCTTTATAGTGCCGTCGTACGTGTTGTACGTCACCGCGCTTTGCTCAAGCATTTTTTTTCACGATAGTGTGTAGGCAAGGCAGGCTTGAGAAGAATCACGTCGAGAAAAACTTAGTTTTTTTCAATGACATTAAAAACGGTTGTGTGTAAGACAAAGCAAACTGCTTTATAAACAGGTCACTGACAAATTGTAGCAGGATGGCGGGAAGGGGGGACTGGTGTCTGGATGAAACGTTGAAGGAGAAGGTAGGTAGGCCATTTTTCCTCTTTGCAGAAGGTGCCTGGGGTGTACAATTTAAATAGCCAATAAAAAAAAGAGAACATTTTAAAAACCTGCTTTATTTCCAGTATGCAAATGTGCAAACAGACTGAAGCCCCATCCATCACTGCCCAGTTCACCATCTCTATCCATTATATTCATGATTGGAGATAAAAGGTCTTTTATAAAACCATAATTTGTAACCGTGCCAGTTAGGGTATTCTGGGTCAAATCCCAAACCGTCTGATCCTGTTTGTTTCAGACACATTACATGCACTTTTGTTTGTGGACCAATTCTTTAACTTGCATCCCAAAAGCAAAATCTACGTAAACAATTTATTATTGCACAATGGTTTCTAATTTGAGAATCTAAAAGAATTTGCAACCAACCAAATTAGATCCACAGACATATTCGAAGACATTTAGCTCTAAAGCAAGTACAGAACATGTAGTAGGTAAGTAAAGTGCAACGATCCAACAAATAAACACCAAGAGAATTAACATTAGGCTGTGATAACTTCCTGCTTTGGATTCTTGTTACTTGAAAGAGCCCGGGGAGGTTAAAAATGTACATCAAAAGGGTTAAAGAATGTCAGCATGACTAAAGGCAATGGATTTGTTACTGCTTTGCTTCATGTAACGTGCCAAACTTTTTAATTCATCTTACTTAAACTTTTTTCTGCTATCTACCGGTTTTGGAGAATTTTCAGACAACAAAATATACAATTAGACCAAGGACAGTACTACAGTTTATTATTTAAAAATTTCTGTTTAATAAGATTCTGAACTAAAAAATGTAACTTGTGTTACTTTATGATGTGGGTGTCTAAAACATTTCATATAATCAGATAAGCAAATACATAACCAATTGATTTATATGATAAATAATGAGCAATACTCCTGCTAAATAGCAATATCTATATTACGTAAGTATATTGTATTCTTCACCGTTATAAAAACATTACTGGCATTCATTTAAAGGTATACAACATTTTGAATTAGGATAGACAAAAATCTTCTTACCTGGATCGTGAAATGGCACCAGAGCAAAATTATACAGCGGCTTTTTCTGTCTGTTTAAAGATGTTTCTAAAATCTTTGATGCGCCGTCGATCACTTGAACTAAATCGTCATACATGGATCCAGTGACATCAAAAACAAATGCTAAAGTAGAAGCCCCGTCCGGGGTTTTTCCTATATCTGGCGCTGATTCTGCACAGGAATTTAGTTGGAGTAGTTGAAGCAGAAGTAGAACAATTGGCAGCTGAATGGAAATGTTCCTAAAGCAAAGCATCCTAACATTCCTCCTGATTTCACTTTCTTGACTTATTGACATGATGTTAGTATGATAAGAATAGAGTGAAATGTCTTAAGACATTGCTTAAGGAAGAGTCCAAGTGGTTTTCCAGTTGTCCCTCTCAAACTACACAAACAATGGAACAGCTCAATGGGCTGAACCACAACTGTGCTTTATATTTTGTTTCTACTTTGCAGAGACAAAGGTTTCCAGCTTCTTGTTAGAATAGGTCATGGCTGCCACCTGCTGGAACTGTGATGTATATACCAGGAGTCTTTTTCTCCTAGTGTGAATTTTTTTTCTTGACTGCAATTACTAAAGCCCTGTACACACGATCGGTTTTACCGATGAAAACAGTCCAATGGACTTTTTTCATCGGACAAACCGATCGTGTATGCAACCCATCGGTCTTTTTTCCATCGTTTTTAAAAAATAGAACATGTTTTACATTTTTCCGATGGATCAAAAACCGATAGCAAATTACGATCATCTATGGGCAAGTCCATCGGATAAAAAACCCACGCATGCTCAGAATCAAGTCGACGCATGCTCAGAAGCATTAAACTTAATTTTTCTCGGCTCATCGGAGTGTTTTACGTCACCACGTTTGGAACGGTCAGTTTTTTGACTGATGGTGTGTAGGCAAGACTGATGGAAGTCAGCTTCATCGGATTTCCGATGGACAAAACCATCGGATTAGAATCCATAGGATATCCGATCATGTGTACGAGGCTTAATACAAAATAAAAAACTAAAAAAAAAAAACTATCAAACATCATTTGTTCTTTGCCAAAATTATTTTAATTACTTCTAGAAAACAGGAAAGTTTGTCAAAATAGATGACATATTGACATGACAAGACTGAATTTAGGGACCCCAAATAGAAGCATTTTCACATTGTCACTGACAATAAAATGAATTTTGATTTTAAAATGTAAGAAAATTCAGGGTTCTATAATTGTTTTTTAAAAATTAGCCTCTCACCCGATGGTCAGGTGCAGATGTATACTTCTGATTCACATCATAAATAGACATGTGCACACTGAAATATTTTGTTTTGGAAATTAGTTTTCTGTCCGAAAAATAAATTTATTTAGTTACTCCCGAAATTAGTTTTTATTTATTTAGTTTCGTAAAAAAATGCATTTGTCTGAAAATCCGAATTGAGGTCGAATCTGTCAATTGAAGGCTCGTGGTGTTCGTCGAATGTTCTAAGAATATTCAACGAAGCAGCTAAACTGTACAACGCTGCAATTGTACATTCCCAATCGAATGCTCCGCCCACAAACTATAGTAGAATTCTAATGTTGTATGACTAGTAATAATTATATTTATTAATTATTATTACCAGTCAAACAACATTAGAATTTTTCTATAGCCTATGGGCGGAGCATTTGACCATAAATGTCCGCTCGTGGCAATTGTATGTTTTTAGCTGCTTCGTCGAATCTTCATGTCTCTATAATGTCGAATCTTTTCTCTCTATGCCGAATAATCTTGGACTAATAGAGTTATGCTGCGTACACACGGCCGTTTTTCTCGTCGGGAAAAACTACATTTTTCCCATTCGACGAGAAAAACGATAGTCTGTGGGCTTTCTGTCGTCTTTCTCGACGAGAAAAACGGCATTAAAAACAACGAGAAAAATTAGAACATGTTCTAATTTTTCTCGTTGTTTTTTCCTACATTTTTTCCGCGGCAGTGTTTCCCATAGGGAAACACTGCCGCGGAGCCCACAGGCGGTCGTTTTTCTCGACAAGAGAAAAAACAACGTGAAAAATGACCGTGTGTGGGGAACAAGCTGTTCCCCCGTTTTAAATGACATTATTCACTGCGTTTTTTTAACCGCCGTGAATAATGATCGTGTGTACGTGGCATGAGGCCCCTTTCACACGGACGGTCCGTTCAGGTCCGCCTGTCAGTTTTTTAGGCAGACCTGGACGGACGCTCCATGTAGCCCTATGGAGCCACGGATGTCAGCGGTGACATGTCCGCTGACATCCGACCCGCTCCGCTCCGCCAAAGTGTGACAGAGGAAAACCCTATTTTTCCTTCCGTCGGCGGAGCGGATCGGATGACAACAGACTCTACGGTCCGTCGTCATCCGATCCCCCATAGGGGAGAGCGGCGCTCTGACAGGGCGGTCCCTGAACAGTGTGCGGGGACCGCTCAGTCATCCGCCGGCTCAGCGGGGATCAACGGAGCGTTGACTGATCCGTCCTGTGTGAAAGAGCCCTTAGGTTAGGCACATTCGACCGCAGGTTTGTTAGACACAGATCGCTATTGTCACCATCATGTCAAATCTTCTACGAAAATAAAGCATTTTTTAATGTCGGATCTTTCGGGTTTTGGATTCTGCGCGTTCGTTATGGTTTGTTAAAACGAACGCGAAAAATCCCCGAAATTCGGACGAAAATGCATTTGGACGAAAACGAATGCACATGTCTAATCATAAGTGGAGTGTTGGTGACCAGTATTGCTGTATATGAAAACAACATACTATGGTAGGGCACCAGGTTTACAGGCATACAGGTTATAGATTGTTTTAGAGCTAGAAGCAGCGTTTTTCAAGACAGCTTATTTTACATTACATTTACTGAACCTTATAAAAAAATAAATACCTTGACTTAGAGTGGACCCCCAGATCATCTATGGCTCCCTACACTCCCACCCCTCTCTGCTGTATGGATTGACTTATTTTTTTGATCACTACTTTTTTCACACATCATGCCTGGTCCCCCTCAGCCACCATTCTTGCCTGTTTCCTCAGCCTCCTGGGATTTCACATTACTGTACATATCCTAGAACAGTGTTTCTCAACTCCAGTCCTCAAGGCGCCCCAACAGGTCATGTTTTCAGGCTCTCTATTATTTTGCACAGGTGATTTGATCAGTTTCACTGCCTTAGTAATTACCACAGCCTTTTCATCTGAGAGAAATCCTGAAAACATGACCCGTTGGGGCGCCTTGAGGACTGGAGTTGAGAAACACTGTCCTAGAAGGCTAATGGAATAGTGGCTGACATTGGCCATTGGGCAGAGCTTCACATATCATCGGAGGCCAGCAGCCTAAGCCCGGAGGAGGCAGCCGGGTTCCGATGACTGATGAATACCAAGATGGTGAAGATCCGGTGCACCTGATCAGCAGATTTCAGCACAGCACCACTTGATTCACTGGGCAGATGAGTATCTGAATCGAGCACATGAGGACATACCTGCATAATAGGTAAGTGGGGATTAAAAAAATTACAAAGAAGCGATTGAAGTTGCTCTTTAAACTTCAAAGCTAAACTACAGGCAAACATACAAAAAAAACTGCTAAAATTTATAGTTGGGAGATGAGGGATTTGTGGTCTGCTCATCCAGCCCTGCTAGAATTCACAACCAAATTGGTTAAATTACTTTTCTCTAATGCAATATTAGACCAATACAGCTAGATCACTTCCTTGCCCCCAGCTTGTGGTTGGACCGTGAAGGAACAGCAAAAGACTGATATGTTTATCTCTCTTCTCTTTCCTTCTGTCATCATGTTCCTTCTCAGCATACGTCCCTTATTGGCTCCTAGTGCTGCCTATTCTTTTGCCAATCTGAGTGCTGCTGTACAAGGCATTACAAAAGCCTGATTCTGTCAAATTCAGGTTATTACACTAGATACATTTAAAAATATATTTAACAATTTCGTTTTTTTTAGAATACATAATTGCAGTTATTTTATTAGCTGCCTGAAATTTAGATACATATAAGACCAGGTGTCATCTGCATAGGAATGATAGAGGAGGTCAAAGCTTTTGATGATATTGCTGACTAGTATTACATCTGCTGTTAAGAGTGAAGTTAACAGTGCTGATCCTTGCAATCTTCTGTAGAAACGAGGTAAACTTGTAAGGGAATACTGTCCAGACATGATTCTGTAAGATTTGCCCGTTGGAAAGATGTGAGTACTGAGCCATCTATACCACATTATTGCTCAGGGCATTTTGTTGGAATGTAATGGTCTACTGTGTCAAATGCCATGAGCACAGCATGGGAAATGATGAAACACAGGGGTTAATTCACTAAAATTGGAGAGAGAAAAATCTGGTGAAGTTCTGCATAGAAACCAATCAGCTTCCAGTTTTTTTTTCGTCAAAGCTTAATTGAACAAGCTGAAGGTAGAAGCTGATTGGCTATCATGCAGAGCTGCATCAGATTTTGCACGCTCCAGATGAATTAAATTAACCCCACTGACTTCGGTCTCTAGATAACAATATAGAATACATTGATGTTTCTTTATGGGGTGTTCTTCAAAACCCATTACAGAACATGTTAATTTTATTCTTTTAGGTGCATGGTTACAACATGTTGGTTACAACATTAAACATTAAAGAGGAAGTAAACCCTGATGGGTTTTACTTCCTCTTTGTTCCCCTGCAATGTTGAGTTGAGAGGTATCTTGATATAGCGTGGTCGTATCCCGAAGGGTCCCGACGCGCCTACAAACACATACACATACTAGGGCCAATTTATAGACAGGATTTGATTAACCTACCAGCATGTCTTTGGAGTGTGGGAGGAAACCGGAGTACCCGGAGAAAGCCCATGCAGGCACAGGGAGAACATGCAAACTCCAGGCAGATGGTGTCGTGGTCGGGATTTGCTAACCACTACACCACTGTGCTGCGCAATGTAAAACCATAATGGGCTAGTATGCATCGCATACTAGCCCATTATGTGGCACTTACCTGCAAACGAAGCCCGTAATGTCCCTGATGTCCCCGCTTGTGGCCACATTATTATTATTATTATACAGGATTTATATAGCACCAACAGTTTGCGCCGCGCTTTACATCAGGGAAGACAATACAGTCACAATACAATTCAATACAGGAGGGATCAGAGGGCCCTGCTCATTAGAGCTTACAGTCTAGAAGGGAGGGTCAAGTGGAACAAAGGGTAGTAGCTGTGGGGGATGATCAGATGGACAAAAATGAAAAAACAGTTGTTAGGTGTGTGAAGGATAGGCTTCTCTGAAGAGGAGGCTTTTCAGGGATCCTCTAAAAGCTAATAGAGAAGGAGATAGACGGACAGATTGGGGTAAGGAGTTCCACAGGCTTGGAGGGGCTCTGGAAAAGTCTTGGAGACAAAGCATGGGAGCAGGTGATGAGAGAGCTAGAGAGCAGGAGGCCTTGAGAGGAACGAAGAGAACGATTAGGTTGGTATTTAGAGACTTGGTCACTGATGTAGCTGGGGGCAGAGTTGTGGATGGCTTTGTAGGTAATTGTTAGTATTTTGAATTTAATTAGTTGGGTGAGCGGAAGCCAGTGGAGGTATTGACAGAGAGGAGTAGCTGAGACAGAGCATTCATGATGGACTGAAGGGGGGATAGAGTATGCAGAGGTAAGCCAATGAGGAGGGAGTTGCAGTAATCGAGGCGAGAGATGACCAGGTAGTGAATTAAGAGTTTTGTGGTGTCATTGGTTAGAAAGGGGCGTATTTTGGAGATGTTGCGGAGGTTGAGGCGGCAAGATTTGGACAGTGATTGAGCGTGAGGCTTAAAGGACAGTTCAGAGTCCAGGACTACTCCTAGGACCTTGGCATGTGGGGATGGGCTGATAGTTGTGCCATCAATATTGACAGAGAGATCAGGGGAAGAGGCACGTGGGGGAGGAAAAATTATAAGTTCAGTTGTGGATAGATTAAGTTTGAGGAAGTGGTGTGACATCCAAACTGATATATCTGATAGTAAATTAGTGATATGTGAGGCCGCGGACTCCGGCTCTGTGACTGGCCGGAGCCGCGTGACGTCACTCCCATGAATGCGCGCGGGAGTCGTCAGTTACTGCACTTGCGAGTGAAGAAACGGCATGGAGGTCCGTTTCTTCACAGCACATGCGCCAATGACATCATCGGCACACTACAAGGTAAATATATCCTAAATGGCGCACGTTTAGGAGCTATTTACACTACCTATAAGTAAGTCCTATTCTAGGCTTACCTATAGGTAAAACTCTAAATCAGAGGTTTACAACCACATTAATTCCACACCAATCTTACATAAGGCCTTTACTTGTTTCAAGGCATATGATAAACCGTTTATATTGTGGTGTGCTGTTAAGAAGGACATATTACCAAATGTGTATTCTTTTCAGGCTATCCCTGTCCCTCCACCCCCTGGCTTTTTCCCGGCCTTGAATAAGGCTACCCAGTCCTTTGTGTGGCCACATACATAAAAAAAGCATCAAAAACCAATTCAAATTGTTTATTTTGGTAATTCATTTGCTTTTACTTATGTAAAACAGCTGTGGCATTCATCAGGATATCAAAATTGTCAGCAAACAGTAAAACAAACCAATTGATTTTATACACAAACATCATTTAGTGCTTTCACGTTAGTAACATTTGATTCAATTTGAATCTTTGTTTTTGTATATCTACATTATTAAAGAGCCAAGACAAAATGAAACACAAAATTTCCAAATAAATACTAATTGCAATAAATAGCTTTTTACAGTACCTCTGTAAGATGTTTGCCTTTGGATATAATGTTACAAGAAAATTAGTCACACAGGGTTTGGCCTGTAGATCAGAAACAGAATTCTTATTGTATTGTGGGGCTGTCTCTGTGTGCTATTTTTTACTCTATGGGCACCCGCTACATATTTTAGACATTATAATTAAGCCCAACAATGGATACACCTACAATCATATAAGCAGGAAAATCTGGGAACGTATTTATACCTTGGGCCTTATTCTTGGTGTACTTGTGTGGACAGTTTTCTACCCACACCTTGACTTCTGTTAGGAAGCTATAGGAGACAGTAGACAGCTGTGGTCTACATAGTTAGTCTGGTTGAAAAAAGACGCAAGTCCATTTAGTTCAACCAATAAAGTATTGAAATTATAATTATTGAAAATCATGTTAGGACCACCGCACCACAAAGGCTTACTTCCACCCACAGCCATTGAACTTCTAAGCCCAGTTTTTAATGGGAAAGTGGCATTTGTGAGAATAATATACAGTACATTTGGTATTGTTATTCTGATTGGTGTTTGACGACTTATTCAGAATTGGCACTGTAATTTGTTCCACACATTCTATAGACTTTATTTCTAAATATTACTGTTTCTTTTTTTTCCTCTTATTCCTTGTTGTTTCTTTATCACTTTCCCATACTGTTCTCTCAGTGTTTACAACCTTGGTAAATTTCCTGGCATTGGGTATGAATTCACTCTTATTTACTTCCTCATTCAGGTTCATAGGCATGTTAAGATGACGGACAACTTGTTTAGGCTTGGTCATCAGTTCTCTTTGACTTTGAAAAGCAGGTACAAATGATATTTGAGGAGCAAAGAAAGGGAAGTATTGCTGGAAGCCAGTTGGAGGCTGGGGAGCTACATTGTATTTTACTTTATGTCTTTGATATTTTGGCTGAAATCTTGTTTCTTCAGGCTGAGGCACAGGAGGATCTTCAACAAAGTAAGGCTTAATGCCTGTGATAACATGGATCATGTATGCATTGTGTCTATCTGCAGATGCTCGGATAGGCAAAATGGGCTGATTCATTGTTGTCTCTGGAACTTCTTTCACAAAGGTGCACAGAACAGTTTTCCAAATTCCATCACTCAGTGGATTCAGTGTTACTCTAGGCCAGTGACAGGCAAGGCTTTTAAGTGCATCTCTGTTCCAGACAGCAGATGGAAAATTCACTTCAACATGATACATCTGTGAAAAATAGATGTCTAGACGCATTTGTGTGTACTTGATTAATATATCATACATTTTGCTAATGCAGTAGTGACTATACTCATTGCAAGGTGTAAAGTTGGCATAAAGAGTTATGTAGCCAACTGAATCATGCTGATAGAGAAGGTAATCCAGGTAGCCATGTTTTTCAAACAACATGGCTTCTGCATGAATGTTAGAAGCAGCACACCCAGTAACTTGGCCTTTCTGTATTACTGTTCCATTAAAGGACTTTATTTCATAAAATATGAGTTGCTTGTCTTCATGCATTGTTGGCCCATATGGGAATCCAAAAGTTTCATAAAACTCCCTGTAGGTGACCCTTGACTCTTCTCCTGTTCTAATATGATAAGGACATTTGGAGCAGTTCTGGTTTGGGTTAAGCCAGTAATACGGTTTGACTAATGTCCCATGATAACTAGAGAATTCTTGAAAAACGGTTTCCATCTAAAAGTTCTTAGATATGGCCTTCCAGTTTGAGTATTTATCTGCAAAGAAAAGAACATATAATATCTGTTTTTAGACTAATGAGCCAACAAAACAGGATTCTTATCAATTTACCCAGTTTACTAATATGGACTTGCAGGTTAAAGTGACTCTAAAGTCTAAGCATTTTTTACAATAATGCATTCTATGAATTAAGGGTACAAAACGCATCCCTGCCTGTTTACACTAAACATTTATCTGACTCCTCCACCAATCCAGCACTATCCCATCTGCGGAAGGAAGGAATGTGGCTAAGCTGCGCTGTGTGTATCTATGATGCACACATATTCCCGCAGTTGCTAAGTAGATACTTAGAAGGCAAAGCAGTGGAGAGCATTGGTGGGGAACTCCAGAACAGGAAATAAACCACCGCTCTGTGCAATACCATTGCACAGAGCAGGTAAGTATAACATCTTTTTTATTTTAATATATAAAAAAAAAAAAAACTTTAAAATCAATTTACACACAGACTCCTGCTAAGGAATAATTGCCTTAAATACATTAACACTAAACCTAATTCCTGTATCCTATTTATTCATCCTTCTATTTATCTCTCTTTGTTGGGTTCAACAAGGTTGTAGCCTGTAAACATTGTTGCTGTCCTTAAAATTGGACATTTCACATTTTTAAATGTATGCCTGCATATGTTTTTCTTTGGATATAGGATGTCCTTGTATTATATAACTGTGTTCAAGTTAAAGGCAAATTAAAGGCTAAGTTCACTTTTCACATAAACTGACCCATGCAGACAAGGGGCACTTTTCACATAAACTGACCCATGCAGACAAGGGTCCCATGTAGCTTAAAATGTACTGTGCTGTTTGTAAAAGTATTGTTTAATGCATATGCCATACCCATAGGCCTTTTCTGTCATTCATGACGCCCGGTCAAAATTCTCAGAATTTTTACATTTCTACATCATGGCTTATTTTCAGGACATGGACTACAACAAAATGGCAACTGAGCCTCCTTCTTTGAGGTCAACTAAAATCTTAACCCTTTTAGTTGTCCTCAAAGAGAGACGCTTGGTGGTCATTTTGCTGTAGCCCAGAGTATGCAGCCATGAGGAGTCTTTGTGGCTGCATAGCGCCGTTATGCATCCATCTAATCAGCAGATCTGTTCACTCAATCTTGGGACCTATCACACTACATAGCCTAGCCCCAGCTTCTCACCACAGTGAAAGGGATCACCTGAATAGGACTTGGCCCACAAATAAGCTACCTTTATGTCACCTAACTCTGAGTGACTATTACATTATTCCATGTTTTATTAACCGCTTGCCGACCAGCTACCGTCATTATACTGCGGCAGGTCGGCACGTTCCCACGAGCTGTCGTAGCTGTACACCGGCCCTTTAAGCAGGGATAGCAGGCGCGCACCCCGCCGGAAGCACGCACCAGCTGCACTACGGGGGGACCGATGTGCGTGGCCAGCCATGCATGATCCCGGGCACGAGAGCCAGAACATGGACGTGTGTGTAAACACACAAATCCCTGTTCTGTGAGGAGAGGAGAGACAGATTGTGTGTTCCTACTAGCTAGGAACAACAATCTGTCTACTCCTATAGTCAGTTCCATCCCCCCTACAATTAGAACACACACTAAGGGAACACATTTAACCCCTTGATCGCCCCCTAGTGTTAACCTCTTCCCTGTCCGTGACATTTACACAGTAATCAGTGCATTTTTATAGCACTGATCGCTGTATAAATGTCAATGGTCACAAAAATGTGTCAAAAGTGTCCGCCACAACGTCGCAGTCCCGATCAAAATCGCAGATCACCGCTATTACTAGTAAAAAAAATAAGAAGAATAAAAATGCCATAAAAATGCCATAAATCTTTCCCATAGTTTGTAGAAGCAATAACTTTTGCGCAAACCAATGAATATACGCTTATTGCGATATTTATTACCAAAAATATGTAGAAGAATATATATTGACCAAAACTGATGAAGAAATTTCATTTTTAAAAACATTTTTGGGGATTTTTATTATAGCAAAAAGTTAAAAATATTGTTGTTTTTTTTTTCAAAATTGACGCTCTTTTTTTGTTTATAGCGCAAAAAATAGAAACTGCAGAGGTGATCAAATACCACAAAAAGAAAACTCTATTTGTGGGAAAAAAAGGACGTCAATTTTGTTTGGGTACAGCGTCCCACGACACAATTGTCAGTTAAATGGCCCGGAAGGGGGTAAATTCTTCCGGGGCTGAAGTGGTTTAAAAAATTACACTATCCATGTTCTTGTTTGTGGTTGAACACAGCTCTTACTAATTGCAAAAGCACAATCCATTCAAAACTATCCAATCCAAATTGCTATTTGTGTGTGAATAGCCACTCCCGCTAGTCCCCACATAACATGGACTGAACATCCTGTAGGTGTTTGAGACAACATTGTATTGTGGGATGTAATAAGAAGCTTTCCCAGCATATGCTTATTTTTCAATCACTTGCCCAATCACTTTGGAAGCTGAATTAAATACCTGGTAACCAGTATAAAGAAGCATGTGATTCACTCCATGTGACATTGGTGGACCCATTAGACCTATCACAGGTTAATTCATAGTTCTGTGAAAGTAGCATGTCTGGCAAATCATGGCTTATACAGGACTTTTATTTTACTCCCAGCAGTTAAACCGAGCGGTGAAGGATCTTAAAAGTTGGTAAATATATGCATCCGTAGATTTTACATATCTTCTTGGGTTTAGACAGTAGTGGCGGCTCCATTAGGAGCGCCGGGGCACCGCCTCCCAGACCATGCGCCCGGCCCCTAAACTACATGCAGGGCACCGGACACATGGATTTCAATTGTTTGGTTTTTTTTGTTGTTTTTTTTTTTTTTTACATTTTCTGGATTTCCAAATAATGGCTCCTAAAATTGAATCTGATGCTCACCAAATTGTGAACACAACCAGAAGATTTTTACCTGAGAATAATAGAGACATATGTAACCTTGATCACTTCAAGATTTAATGCTGATTCTTATGAATGACTCAATATTCTAAAAGAGAGAAGGATTGCAAAGATTAGTCAAGTCCATGTTATTACCCCATGCGACACATTAGGCAGTCAGATCAAGGTGGCATTAGGCCATTCCTGGCCAGTCTAAATCACAATATTAAAAGAGTGCAGGATATAAAAAAAAAAACATTCATACCAAGGTGAATGCAGCATTTACCCGATGCTGCACCTGTCCCCTGCCACCTCTACACCAAGAACCGAGAACCAGTGACCACTCAGTTCTCAGGTCCGCTCTGAGCACAGAGCAGTGACTATCAGTCACTGCTCTGCTCCTCCAATGCTCACTGGAGTAACAGGCTGTGCAAGGGCAGGAGTGGCTGGCTCAGGTTCTCGGTAGTGAGCTGGGAGGCTGAGCCAGCTGCCAGTCAGGCATCTGGGTGGATCCCGACATTAAAGTTGGGATCTCTCCAGAGCCTGGACCAGCTGAGTGACATCAGCTGACAGTGGGCTAAAGTGAAGTGCACTCCTGTGACCGCCAGGTGAAGTAGGGCCAAATTAGTTTTCCCCCTAACTTTCCTTTAATAATAAAAACATTAAATTTAAACAACACACAACATTTTTGTATCTTTGTTAAACTAATGGTTTAAACAATCAAAGTAATTGATATTAAAATCTGTGACTCTCTAGGATAATGACATCTTGAAGAAATGGCAATTAGTACAGCATTCTATTCAATGAGATGTTTTAACCACATTAGCTCGCAGCAGCTGCTTTCCAACATTGGACTAGAGCAATTTTCACATTTTAACCACTTCAGCCCCGGAAGAATTGGCTGCTGAATGACCGGGCCATTTTTTGCGATTCGACACTGCGTTGCTTTAACCCCTTAACGACCGCTCACTGTACATATACGTCAGCAGAATGGCACGGACAGGCAAACTCACGTACCTGTACGTGCCTGCCTTCGTATGGGTGGGGGGTCCGATCGGACCCCCCTCCGGTACAGTGAGTACCCCCTAGCACCGCTGTCACTAAGCAATCGTTTTTCTGATCGCTGTCTTAGTGTCGGTGGTGCCGATAGGTAGCCAGTTATTTTTTTAGGTTCGCCGCAGGTTTTTATAGCGTCAGGTACCCCCATATATTACCTAATAAAGGTTTAACCCCTTGATCGCCCCCCAGGTAACCCTTTCACCCCCTTTTGCTAGTGTCACTAAGCGATCGTTTCTCTGATCGCTGTCTTAGTGTCGGTGATGCTGATAGGTAGACAGTTTTTTTTTTAGGTTCGCCGCAGGTTTTTATAGCGTCAGGTACCCCCATATATTACCTAATAAAGGTTTAACCCCTTGATCGCCTCCCAGGTAACCCTTTCACCCCCTTTTGCCAGTGTCACTAAGCGATCGTTTTTCTGATCGCTGTATTAGTTATGCTGGTGCCGCTAGGTAGTCAGTTATTTTTTTTAGCTTCGCCGCAAGTTTTTATAGCGTCAGGTACTCCCATATATTATCTAATAAAGGTTTTAACCCCCTAATTGCCCCTAGTTAACCCTTTCACCAGTGATCACCGTATAAGTGTTACTGGTGACACTGGTTAGCCAGTTAGTTATTTTGTTATTTAGGTTCCCCGTCAGGTTTTTATATAGCGTCAGGTACCCCCATATATTACCTAATAAAGGTTTAACCCCCTGATTGCCCCTAGTTAACCCTTTCACCAGTGATCACCATATAAGTGTTACGGGTGATGCTGGTTAGTTAGTTTGCTTTTTATAGTGTCAGGGCACCCGCCGTATATAACCCAATAAAGGTTTAACCCCCTGATCGCCCGGCGGGTGATATCAATTAGGTTTTAGCGTCAGAGAGGGTCTGCGTCACACCCCAGGCAGCGTCAGGTTAGTGCCAGTAACGCTAACACCCACGCGTGAAGCATACACCTCCCTTAGTGGTATAGTATCTGAACAGATCAATATCTGATCTGATCAGACCTATACTAGCGTCCCCAGCAGTTTAGGGTTCCCAAAAACGCAGTGTTAGCGGGATCAGCCCAGATACCTGCTAGCACCTGCGTTTTGCCCCTCCGTCCAGCCCAGGCCACCCAAGTGCAGTATTGATCGATCACTGTCACTTACAAAACACAACACACCTAACTGCAGCGTTCGCAGAGACAGGCCTGATCCCTGCGACTCCAGTGCTGTAGGAGGTGATTTCACCACCACAGTTAAAAAAAAAAAGCATATATGCCGAAGCATGGGGGCAGCAGGAGTGGAGGAGCGATTTTGCTCCTAATGCCGCGTACATACGGTCAAAATTCCGATGGAGGCTTGCCCGTGGAAAAGTCCGACCGTGTGTACGCGGCAAAACTTTTGCGGGAGGATGCCCCTATGCTTCGGCATATATAAATGGTGCATGTATGCCCATCGTTAGAAGTGAGTGGAAGAAGGGAGGTATTCTAATGGTGGGCATACCCGCCGATCAATCTCTTTTTTTCGTTCAGCCAACAGGCTGCATGAAAAAAAAGATTACAATACATGTCCAACAAGGACCAGCAACGTACTGGTATGTTGCTGGACTTTGAATGGTTATACCAGATTGATGCCTGCGGGTTTAGGTATCATCTTGGTATCATTCTTTTCAGCCAGCGGCCAGCTTTCATGTAAAAGCAATCCTAGCGGCTAATTAGCCTCTTGACTGCTTTTACAAGCAGTGGGAGGGAATGTCCCCCCGGATATAAAAAGCGCCATTGGGAAATTGGGAAAGCATTTTATCACACCGATCTTGGTGTGGTCAGATGCTTTGAGGGCAGAGGAAAAATCTAGGGTCTAGAAGACCCCAGTTTTTTCAAAAAAAGAGTACCTGTCACTACCTATTGCTATCATAGGGGATATTTACATTCCCTGAGATAACAATAAAAATGATAAAAAAATATGGAAGGAACAGTTTAAAAATAAAATAAAAAAGCAAAATTAATAATAAAAAAAAGCACCCCTGTCCCGCCCTGCTCTTGCGCAATGGCGAATGCAAGCGTCGGTTTGGCGTCATATGTAAACAGCAATTGCATCATGCATGTGAGGTATCACCGCGAAGGTCAGATCGAGGGCAGTCATTTTAGCAGTAGACCTCCTCTGTAAATCTAACGTGGTAACCTGTAAAGGCTTTTAAAGGCTTTTAAAAATGTGTGTAGTTTGTCGCCACTGCGCGTTTGTGCAAAATTTTAAAGCATGTCGTGTTTGGTATCTATGTACTTGGCCTAAGATCATCTTTTTTATTTCATCAAACATTTGGGCAATATAGTGTGTTTTAGTGCATTAAAATTAAAAAAAGTGTATTTTTTCCCCAAAAAATGCGTTTGAAAAATCGCTGCGCAAATACTGTGTGGAAAAAAAATGCAACACCCACCATTTTAACCATGGGCATATGTGGAATTACACCCCCAAAATACATTCTGTTGCTTCTCCTGAGTACGGGGATACCACATGTGTGAGACTTTTTGGGAGCCTAGCCGCGTACGGGACCCCAAAAACCAAGCATTCACTCCTCACTGCCTATCACAGTTTCGGAGGCCATGGAATGCCCAGATGGCACAAACCCCCCCCCCAAATGACCCAATTTTGGAAAGTAGACACCCCAAGCTATTTGCTGAGAGGTATGGTGAGCATTTTGTAGATCTCGCTTTTTGTCACAAAGTTTTGAAAATTGAAAAAAAATATATATTTTCTTTCTTCATTTTCAAAAACAAATGAGAGCTGTAAAATACTCACCATGCCTCTCAGCAAATAGCTTGGGGTGTCTACTTTCCAAAATGTGGTCATTTGGGGGGGTTTTGTGCTATTTTGGAATTTTATGACCTTCGAAACTGTGATAGGCAGTGAGGAGTGAAATCAAAAATTTGCGCCCTTAGAAATCCTGAAGGCGGTGCTTAGTTTTCGGGGGCCCGTACGCGGCTAGACTCCTAAAAAGTCCCACACATGGTATCCCCGTACTCAGGAGAAGCACCAAAATGTATTTTGGGGTGCAATTCCACATATAACCATGGCATGTCTGAGCAATATATCATTTAGTGACAACTTTTTGTAATTTTTTTTTTTTTGTCATTATTCAATCACTTGGGACAAAAAAAAAAAATATTCAATGGGCTCAACATGCCTCTCAGCAATTTCCTTGGTGTGTCTACTTTCCAAAATGGGGTCATTTGGGGGGGTTTTGTACTGCCCTGCCATTTTAGCACCTCAAGAAATGAAATAGGCAGTCATAAATTAAAAGCTGTGTAAATTCCAGAAAATGTACCCTAGTTTGTAGACGGTATAACTTTTGCGCAAACCAATAAATATACGCTTATTGACATTTTTTTTTTACTAAAGACATGTGGCTGAATACATTTTGGCCTAAATGTATGACTAAAATTGAGTTCATTCGATTTTTCTTATAACAAAAAATTAGAAAATATCATTTTTTTCAAAATTTTCAGTCTTTTTACATTTATATCGCAAAAATAAAAAATCGCAGAGGCAATCAAGTACCATTAAAATAAAGCTCTATTTGTGGGAAGAAAAGGACGCAAATTTAGTTTGGGTACAACATTGCATGTCCGCACAATTTCCAGTTAAAGCAGCGCAGTGCCAAATTGTGAAAACACCTCTGGTCATTAAGCTGCGTATTGGTCCGGTCCTTAAGTGGTTAACTGACAATTGCGCGGTCGTGCGACGCTGTACCCAAACAAAATGAAAGTCCCTTTGTTCCACAAATAGAGCTTTATTTTGGTGGTATTTGATCCTCTCTGCGATTTTTATTTTTTGCGCTATTAACAAAAAAAGAGCGTGAATTAAAAAAAAAAGATAATTTATTCTCAGTTTAGGCCGATATGTATTCTTCTACATATTTTTGGTAATAAAAATCGCAATAAGCGTTTATTGATTGGTTTGCTCAAAAGTTAAAGAATCTACAAAATAGGGGAAAGGAAAAACGTACCGCTCAAAAGCTTGAGAATTCACCAAATAGCTGCTTCCGCCCGGTCACTCACACAGGTGCTGGCTCTGCACTGATGCATGGGAGAAAAAGAAACCCTGGACTGCCGCACTCTGTATAGACAGTTATTTATTCCAAAATTTCAGGTAAAAAATCCAAATTCAAAATAAATCCATAAATCCAAAACAACAAATGCAGATGGTGTGCATGCAGGGAAGGGTGGCTAACGCGTTTCACGTCACGAATTGACGCTTACTCATAGCTATGAGTAAGCGTCAATTCGTGACGTGAAACGCGTTAGCCACCCTTCCCTGCAGGCACACCATCTGCATTTGTTGTTTTGGATTTATGGATTTATTTTGAATTTGGATTTTTTACCTGAAATTTTGGAATAAATAACTGTCTATACAGAGTGCGGCAGTCCAGGGTTTCTTTTTCTCCCAATCTACAAAATAGGGGATGGATTTATGGCATTTTTATTATTATTATTTTTTTACTAGTAATGGTGGCGATCTGCGATTTTTATCAGGACTGCAACATTATGGAGGACACATCGGACACTTTTGACACATTTTTGGGACCATTGGCATTTATACAGCGATTAGTGCTATAAAAATGCACTGATTACTGTAAAAATGTCACTGGCAGGGAAGGGGTTAACACTAGGGGGCGATCAAGGGGTTAATTGTGTTCCCTAGGTGTGTTTCCAACTTTGGGGGATGGGCTGACCTAGAGGAAATGACAGATCGTGGTTCCTAGCTATTAGGAACTCACGATCTGTCTTCCCTCACAGAACAGAACAGGGATGTGTGTGTTTATACACACACGTCCCTGTTGTGCCTCTCGTGCCTGCGATCGCTCGCGGCCAGTGGTCATCGCGACTGCATCGGCACCCCCGCGATGTAGCCTGCTATCCCGCTTAAAGGGACCGACGTACAGCTACTACGGTTCGCGGGATCGTGCCGACCTGCCGCTGTATAACGACGGCGGCTGGTCGGCAAGTGGTTAATTCTGGCCTGGACCTGCTGATCGGCTCTGGCGAATGAAATGCTTCCTCTGCCTGTAAAATGTAAACACAGGCAGAGGAAGTGATGTCACCACTGCCCGCGGAGCCCTTTTCAGTTTCAGTGAGAGGACATCTAACAATGAGTTGCACCAACACTACACTGACACAGTGACACAAATAGAGCTTTCGTTTGGTGGTATTTGATCACCTCTGCGGTTTTTTTTTTGTGCTATAAACAAAAAAAGAGCGACAATTTTGAAAAATAAACTACTTTTTTACTTTCTGCTATATTACACACCAAAAAAAGTTTTACAAATCTAATTTCTTCATCAATTTAGGCCAATGCTACATATTTTTGGTAAAAAAAAATCCCAATAAGCATATATTGATTGGTTTGTGCAAA
The DNA here is from genome assembly GCA_029206835.1 of Rana muscosa. NCBI lineage: Eukaryota > Metazoa > Chordata > Amphibia > Anura > Ranidae > Rana > Rana muscosa. The sequence goes on along the minus strand of CM055120.1, from coordinate 215,537,598 downwards.
AGTTATAGCATCTACGACTTTGAATTTTTTTTTTATATAATATTATTAAAGCAGTATCAAATGTAAATGTAAACATTTAAAAAAAAAAAGAAAAAAATGCCTCTTTCTCAGCTAAGGCTTAACCACTTGCCGACCGCCTCCTGTAGATATACGTCGGCAGAATGGCACGTACCTGTGCATCCACGTACCTGTGCGCCTCCTTTAACTGCCTCACGTGGGGGTCACGCGCTCGCCGCTGGCGGTGCGCTCACGACTTTGCTGCCTTCCCCGTGAGTCTGACTGCGGGTCCCGCGGACTCAACCGCCGCGGGGATACCCGCGATCGTCTCACGGAGGTATAGAGCAGGGAGATGCTTGTGTAAACAAGCATCTCCCTGCTCTGCCTAGTGACAATGACACGGATCTCGGCTCCGTTTACTCGGAGCGAAGATCGGTGTCATGTGACACAGAGCCCACCCCCCCTACAGTTAGAAACACAATGCAGGGAACACTTAACCCCTTCAGCGCCACCTAGTGGTTAACCCCTTCACTGACAGTGTCATTTTCACAGTAATCAGTGCATTTTTATAGCACTTTTTGCTGTAAAAATGACAATGGTCCCAAAAATGTGTCACAAGTGTCCCATGTTTCCGCCATAATGTCGCAGTCACGAAAAAAATAACTGATCGTCGCCATTACTAGTAAAAAAAAATTATCAATAAAAATGCCATAAAACTATCCCCTATTTTGTAAACGCTATAACTTTTGCGCAAACCAATCAATAAACGCCGATTGATTTTTTTTTACCAAAAATATGTAGAAGAATACGTATCGGCCCAAACTGAGGAAAAAAATATGTTTTTTTATACATTTTTTGGGGGGATATTTATTATAGTAAAAAGTAAAAAATATTAAATTTTTTTCAAAATTGTCGCTCCATTTTTGTTTATAGCGCAAAAAATAAAAACCGTAGAGGTGATCAAATACCACCAAAAGAAAGCTCTATTTGTGGGAAAAAAAGAACGTCAATTTTGTTTGGGAGCCACGTCGCACGACCGCGCAATTGTCAGTTAAAGCGACGCAGTGCCGAATCGCAAAAAGGGGCTTGGTCTTTAACCAGCCAAAATGGTCCAGGGCTTAAATGGTTAATGTTCACGGGACATTTTAGAACCTCCCCTGAATGATTTAACTTCACAGATAGTAAATGATGTTAAAAAACTTCCGTTTTGCAGCGTTTACATGCCGTGTTCAGCTGTGTTTGCGTTTAGAAGCGTTTTAAAAAAGAAATTGTTGCAAATAGTCAAAAATGAAAAACGCCTGTAAACGAAACCCGGCTAAACACGAGTTACCCCGTTTACACATGTTTACAAGCTGTTACAGGCATTTGGCATTTCAAATGCCTCTGAACTTTTGTCCTGAATGCATTTTTTTGCTTTCCAAAAAATGCTTCTAAATTCAACTGCCTAGAGACTAATATAAACGACCCTGTATACATGTACTGATAAGATAACATGGAGGAGAGTTCAGGGGCAGCTGAAAAAAATGCTCAACTGCACCTAAACATCCATTTACCAGCAACAGTGTACATGAGGCCTAACAAATCAAATGGAAACACACCCAAGTGTGTTGTCTCCATAGGTGTATACTATAGACATATGTAAATTTATTATAAATATATTAATCGGCAAATAAAATAAACATTATGGACGATACAGTCAGGTCCATAAATATTGGGACATCGACACAATTCTAATCTTTTTGGGAGGCACATATACAAACTGTTGTAATTCCTACACCGTTCACCTGATTTGGATGTAAATACCCTCAAATTAAAGCTGAAAGTTTGCAGTTAAAGCACATCTTGTTAGTTTCATTTCAAATCCATTGTGGTGGTGTATAGAGTCAAAAAGATTAGAATTGTGTTGATGTCCCAATATTTATGGACCTGACTGTATGTTAAGCAACATTTAAAGCATGTGAATGATAATTTGTTCAATGCTTTCTAGTGACTTAGACTTGACGTAATTGTAGCCGTATTAGTGTCTTATCTCACTAACTCTGCTGCTATCTTTATTACCATTGATTTGTATGTGTTTTTTTTCCTTTCCCTCTGAGATTTTTTTTTCTTTCTTGTTCTGTTTCAACATTCTGCTAAAAAAATTGTGAATCAGTACTGCTTGGACCTTGAAGAAGGGGACATACCCCGAAAGCTTGTCCTGAAAAATTCTATGTTAGTGCAAATAAAAAAAGTATCACGGACAGTACTTAATTTTCTTAGTGACTTAGAAAAATTCTTGTGACTGGTGGCAATCATTTGCCCTGATGGGCCTCAAACATATGGGAACTGCCTTGTGCAGGCTTTCAAAGTTCCAAAAGACTCTTTAAAATATACAGCATCAAAATTTGTTTGGCTAGCATTTGCGTCCCACAATTTCAGTCAAATGAAAATATAATTTTTTTAAGTAAATGTAACTCAATTAGAATATGGAAATGCACATACCTTAAACGTTTTGTCTAGATTAATCAATATACATTATTTTTGTAAATGTAAAAGGTGTGTTTTAAGAACTAATGAAAATTAAGTAAGGTACTTAAAATATCAAAATAAATTAATTAACATTTATTTATATGTTGAAAATGATAACATTTTTATGTTAAAATTACAAGCCAACAGAGTCTTTATCAGTGTAGATTTAATGGAAAGCGTTAATATTTTTGCAAAAAAGTACATTAATGCTATTTTGGTACATAGGGGAGCTGGAATTTAGAAGGTGAACTTATCCTTTAAGATACCAAAGCGATAAATTTGTTCCTGTTCCTGAATGACGCTGGTGACTCTCTGCGGGGCGCACTTGGTATCATGGATACCTTCGCCGCCTTCACGGGGCTGAGGGTGAACTGGCACAAGTCGCAATTGTTCCCAGTGGATGCGGGGGCCCGGTCCTCCTCGCCCTCCTCTCTCCCGCTTCAGTGGGTTGAGCAGTTCACCTACTTAGGAATTGTTATCTCAAAGGAGACTGGGGATTTTGTGCGGCTAAATCTCGACCCTGTCCTGGTGGCCATTAAAGCCAAATTTAAGGCGTGGAGTAACCTCCCCCTTTCTCTCATTGGGCGTATTAACCTGATTAAAATGAAAGTCCTTCCTAAACTCACGTATATTTTTCGGAATTCCCCTCACTGGCTGACTAAAGTCTTCTTTAATTCCCTCAGGCAACTCTTCCTCTCCTTTATTTGGGGGGGCAGGCCACCTAGATTCAAATATTCCACCTTGACCAGGTCTGTGGACAGTGGCGGCTTGGCTCTCCCTGATTGTTACAAGTACTATTTGGCCACTCAGCTTGTGACCGCCCACTGGTGGCTGAGACCGGACCTGACCAATTCTGTGACGGTACTGGAGGCAGCCGTAGTGGGGTCCCTGGAGGCACTGGAGGGACTGCTATTCAGGGGGCAAAAAACGCCCCACAATCTCACCCCTTCCATGTGTACCACTATGCGGGCATGGAGGGCGGGTGAGGCACTAAGGGCACCCCAGCCGAACTCTTGGTCTCCTCACACCCCCCTGTGGCTGAATCCCAACCTGTCACAATTCCACACTATCCCCGATCCGCAGGCCTGGGCCAAGTACAAAATACTGACCCTCAAACATATCATCACCAACGGAGATCTCACTCCCTTTCACACTTTATGTGCTAAATTCAACGTTCCTGACCGAGCCCGCTTTAGATATCTCCAAATTGCACATGCCTTCAGGTGCCAATTTCTGGGCAGGCCGGTCGAACTGGCGTACTCAGAGTTGGAATCTACTATCCGGGTGAAAGACCTGGAAAAACCCGCGTCTCAGATTTATGGATCCCTGCTGGTTGCTGCTATCCCCGAGCTGTCTTCCCTCCGCAGGAAATGGGTGGAGGACATACCGGGGCTGGACGCGGACGACTGGAGGGAGGTTTGGGATTATCCCTTCTCCCCTCTGATCTCAGCAAGGGACAAATTAGTTCAATATAAAATTGTCCACAGGGCTCACTACACACCTCACAGGCTGCACCAGATGTCACCGGAGCATTCTCCGGAGTGCTGGCGCTGCTCCTACCGGCCAGGGGGTTTCTTCCATATTTTCTGGGCTTGCCCAGCAATTGTACAGTATTGGAGTGAAGTGCTACGGGTGATTAATAAAGCCACCGGGACTTGCGTCCCATGCGAGCCCATACACTGTTTGCTAGGACTGGTTGACCAACTGCCAATACTCAGAGCCAGAAAAACACTCATATCCCTGTTGTTGTATTATGCGCGCAAAGCCATTACAATGAATTGGAAACAATCGTCTCCCCCCTCTGTTAAATTTTGGAAAAACTTAATTAATGCCAGTTTGCCCCTATATAGAGCCACATACTTGTCTAGAGGTTGTCCGCACAAATTTGAAAAGGTATGGAACTGTTGGTTAGATGACAGAAGCACGGCAAGTGATACAGTGACCACGGTTTAGATTTATATTGTATCTTCGAAATATCGATTATTAACCCCAAAAAAAAATGTCTTCAGGCTACCTTCCTCTAACAATAACATTTTGAAGCATGATGTATATTGAATGAACCCTCTCCCCAAGCTTGGGGTTGTAGTATAGATTAAGTTAAGTTTTTTTTGTTATTTGTCGCCCTGTGACGGTCTGATGCCGAAACAGGGTAATGGCCCCTGCGTGGGCAGCTGTTGTGCCTAGATGTGGGCAAATTGTGTGTATGTTTTATAAAAACTCAATAAAAAAGATTTAAGAAAAAAAAAAAAAAGCGATAAATTTGTTGATCTTTTTTTGGAGCAAGTAAGCATTTTTTACTAGTAGTATTACTTTTTAATAATTATTTAGTTATATTTATTTTCTCAGGCAGAAAGAAAAAAGAAATAATTCCTACTACTGTAAATAAAAAGTACACATTTTATTCTGCCATAAAACACTAAACTGTGTTTCTGGTACAAAGCATGGGGGAAGTTATTATCAAATGAAAGTGGTATTAAACCCTAACGCAAAAATGGAATATATTGTAGCTTATCAATCATTAGATGTGGTGGCTGTATTCATTTTCTTTTCTAAGCCAGCCATAGACAGTTCAAATCTTGGCTGGACCAGCCGAAATTCGAACTATGTACAGTCAGGCTGATTGTACTCAAGTTGATCGATCAATCAACTTGGGCACAACCAGCATGTCAGATTTTTCATGTGATTATTTCCAGCAAGCTAGAAATTATCAATGTGTGTTCTCCTGGCTGGGGTGGCTCCCTCGCCCTCCCGCAAACACAATATCTCCAGGAGAGGGATTCCCCCATCAACAGTAGTGTATTTAGGTTTTGTGCTGCCCTAGGCCTGACTAAACTCGTGCACCCCCTTATATTAAATATGACCCACCCCTTCCTGTCAAGGCCACACCCTTTTCTGTTTAAGACCCCCCCTGAAATTTTCGAGTTGGTACACTAGTTCTGAGGGCCTGGGGGGGGCAATGGATTCCCTTAATTTGCATAGATTTCCTCTCACTTCCTGTTTGGCTATGGGGCAGGACGTGAAGGGAGATCTCTGCAATGGGACAGGGATGGTTAAAAATAAACTGACAGGGGCTATAACCCTCCCTTGCTCTATCCAAAATGAAAAAAAAAAAGTGTTGCCTATAGTTCTACTTTAAGCACAAATTTCTGATAATTTTATGGAGAGGACTAAGAAGATATAACCATTCCAATGGTGCAGCAGAAAACATAGCACAGTGAGGAAGATTTGTGGTCCAGGATGATAGGACAGTCAAAATTAGAAGCAGTGACCCCCCCCCTATTTGCGGAATGCCGACCACCCGCATACCGGAAGCAGTGCGGCCGCTTTATGGGGACGCTAGACTAATTTGCCTCTCAGCGCAGTCCGCCCCATATAACTGGCGCTACGGTAACAGTGTAGCGCAAGCCGGCGGGGACTCTTTCCGTGCTGCCCCCCTGCAAAGTGCTGCCCTAGGCCTGGGCCTTGTTGGCCTAGGCCAGGATACAGCGTTGCCCATCAACACTGACTGTGTTGATGGGGAATTTGGGACGATTTTCTTTCCTGCAAATGAATAAAAGCTGACCATTGTAAGCACCCCTGTCAGTGTTAAATAATTTGTCTCAACCCTCTAACTGCCACTTCTGCTGACCAGCTTAGTCTGTTAAAGGGTTAATTCACCTTTACCAAAAACTGCCTATGCGCATAAGGGGTATCTGTACATATAAACAAACTATGTAGCTTTGACTAAAGTTGAATAATGCCCTTACTATAGCTGTAAGCCATTTATGTATCTCATGATACCCGACTAGAAAATTCCCAGGATATTACTAGGATGTTGTTAAGAAAGGTCCAGCTATTACTGCTCCCCTTTACCATTGCATGAGTGAGCTCTCAAACTGTGAACTCAGAGCTAGTGCATCATGGGAGAGAAAGTGTATGTGATGGGGTTTGAATCAGAGAAAGAGCTCACTCCTGTGATGGTGAATCTGACCAGTAACAGCTGGGCTTCTCTTAGCAACATCCTAGCAACGTCCTGGGAGTTTTCCAGTCAGGCTTCATGGGATACAAAACCAAAAACATTCTTGTTTTTGGTTTTAAGATATGTTTGAAGTCCAGCCTGAGTGGCAACAATGACTCCCTTGATACAGTGGAGGAGCAAACATAGCCAGGAAAAGGAAGTGTGTTACTTGCACAATTGCCATGTGCAAGTATAAGGAACAGGGCTGAAAAAAGAAGACTAGTGCACTACCTCACCTATTGCTAAGCTGCAATATATTACAGTTTTGTTTTTGGGTTTAGATAAGGTTTAAGATGAATAAGGCCTCAGTGCTAAAAGGATTGAGTTTGCATGTTTTCCCAGTGCTTGTATGGGTTTCCTCCAGTTGTTCCAGTTTAATTCACTGTAGCCTAAATTGGCCCTTTTTTATGTGTATGTATGCATGTGAGATAGGGGTCTTACATTTTCTGCTTCATAATGTTTTAAATACACGGGGGATAATTTACTAAAACTGGATGGTGAAAAATCTGGTGCAGCTCTGAAAAGAAACCAATCAGCTTCCAGGTTTTTTTGGACCAGGATGAAGTTAGAAGCTGATTGGCTACCATACAGAGCTGCACCAGATTTTGCACTCTCCAGTTTTAGTAAATCAACCTCACTGTGTCTTTACAATTGTCCTTTTACAATAGGCATCCACCGTATTTATCGGCATATAACACGCGCCGGCGTATAACACGCACCCCAAGTTTAGGAGGGAATTTTAAGGAAAAAAACTTTTAGGAGGGAAGTTCAATGAAAAAAAACTTACATTTAAATGCAGCCTTGTCCATCATTGCAGCCTTGCCCAGTGTCCATCTGCAGCCTTGCCCAGTGTCCATCTGCAGCCTTGCCCAGTGTCCATCTGCAGCCTTGCCCAGTGTCCATCATTGCAGCCTTGCCCAGTGTCCATCTGCAGCCTTGCCCAGTGCCTTTGCAGCCTTGCCTTGCCCAGTGCCTTTGCAGCCTTGCCTTGCCCAATGCCAGTCTCATTGTGCATTGTTTGAATTTGGCGCCGATTTCTGCTGTGGAGAGGAGCGAGCGGAGCCGAGTGTACTTCGGCTAGACTCTGCTCCTCTCGCAGTCCCGCCCATCTCCACTGATTGCGCCGCTGACATACAGAAAGCCGGGTGTACTTCAGCTAGACTCGGCTCTGCTCACAGTCAGGGGCGGGACTGCGAGAGGAGCCGAGACTAGCCGAAATACACTCGGCTTTCTGTATGTCAGTGGAGGTGGGCGGGACTGCGAGAGGAGCCGAGTAAAGCCGAGTGTACTTCGGCTTTGTGTATCTCGGCACCTCTCACTCGTTTCAGCGGGGGATCGGCGTATAACACGCACCCACGATTTTCCCCTGATTTTAAGGGGAAAAAAGTGCGTGTTATACGCCGATAAATACGGTATATGAATACCTTAATTTGACACTACTTACAGAACATATCAGTGACATCAATGTGCATTATTAGTGTGTAAATTACATATTTATTACAATAAATGAACTAACAATTAATGCGCTGATAAGTGGATGTTCCCACCCCTTTTTACAGTTTAAGTTATCATACTGGCTAGGGTAGAATGTAAGAATTAAAAGATAAGTATGGGATTTAGAAAAAAAAAAAAAACATCTCTACTCATCTAGGTGAATGCAGCACCAATCCGATGCTGCATCTGTCTACCGTTAAAAAAAGCTAAAATAATTAAAACATTTTGAGCAGGCAGGATCTTTACTGCAGAAAAGACATGCAATAAAATAAATGTACCTGCCTGTTTACAATCCCCTGCGGAATGTGCAACTCTGTTTACATTTCCATCACAGTGCCAGTGTACCATGATGAATGACTCCCGGGCTAGCATGGGAGTGACGTCATCCTGCACTGGCCAATCAAGGCAGCCAAAGAACTGAACCCAAAAGAAGCAAAGGAGAAGATGCCAGTGCTGGTGAGGGACCTCATGATGTTGGACCCTCAGAACAGAGGTAAGTAATTTTGAGTTCTGCTTTAAGATTTTTATCACCTTTCAAATTAAAGTGGACTTCAAGCATAACACTAACTATTCCTACTAATACCACCCCCCCCCCCCCCAACCTATCCTGGCTACCCTGTGCATACTTTTTTTTTGGTCAGTTCGAGCTGGGCCCATCATGAGATCCTACAGCTCCTGGTCCCCTGTGTCATGGAGTGCTTGACAATAGCTGAGCATTACGTTCTCACAGCCCAGCCATTGTCAGCACTCCTTTCTCTTCCCTGCAGCTGCCGCCCGCTGACATAGGGGAGTCAGAGATGCAGGATCACATGACCAGACTGAAGCAGGCACAAAAAAGTAAGTATACAGATCTTTTTGTATAAAAAATAATAGTGGGGATGATTTACTAAAGCTAGAGAGTGCAAAATCTGGTGCAGCTCTGCATGGTAGCCAATCATCTTCTAACTTCAGCTTGTTCAATTAAAGGGGTTGTGAAGGTTTTTTTTTTTTAAACAACAAACATGTCATACCTACCTCCTCTGTGCAAGGGTTTTGCACATAGGGGCCCTGATCCTCCTCTTCTGGGGTCCCCCAGCGGCGCTCCTGGCTCCGCTTCTTGAGTCCCCCCATGGAGAACCGCTTCCATGGGGGCACTCGTGCGGGCGTGCTTCTGGGTCCTGCTGCTGCGTCCATTGACACAAAGAGCATGACTCATCCCTGCCCCCCAGATCCCATGTCATCATATTTGATTGACAGCAGCAGGAGCTAATGGCTGCTGCTGCTTCTATCAATCTATCTATCCAATCAGGACCCGAGACACTGGCTGGAGCTGCTGTGCTCATCCCAGTCACTGGAAAGATTGGGTTCAGGTAAGTAAAAGGGTGGATCTTGGGGGCAGCTGCACTACAAAAGGTTTTTCACTAATGCATAGAATGCTTTAAGGCAGTGGTTCTCAACTCCAGTCCTCAAGACCCACTAACAGGCCAGGTTTGCAAGATAACTGAAATGCATCACAGGTGATATAATTTGCTACTCAGGGATTGCAGGATTTTAGTCTGCATCTCCCCAAGGTAATACTTAAAATCTGGCCTGTTAGTGGGTCCTGAGGACAGGAGTTGAGAACCACTGCTTTAAGGTGAAAAACTTTGAGGGTTTACAACCCCTTTAAGCTTTGACAAAAAAAATGGAATCTGATTGATTTCTATGCAGAGCTGCACCAGATTTTATACTCTCCCGTTCTAGTAAACCAACCCCAGTGTCCCTTTATTTTTAAACATTTTTGTCTCATGAGCAATAATAAAAAAAAAAATTCCCCAAAAAATCTGAGAAAACAATGTTAAACTATTTTATTTTTAATTCCATAGATATAATGCAAATATTTCTTCCATTTTGAATGGAAATGAAGAAAAATATTTCCAAATGCATTTCCTTTAAAACTTGATGAATACGTAAAATGATGCATTGGAGAAATGTCATAGAACAGGGCATACTTCTATACATCTGGTAATGTCAATTGTTAGTTTTATTTGATGTTTACCAGCAACTGGGAATGTTTCATTGTGCTTTGCACTTTTTTGTGTGTGCAAACACCATGAAACAGCCTTGCTTTGATTAAAGAACTGTACACATGAGGTATTTCACTTCAAAAGCAGGATCATAAACACAGTTCAACATCAATCGGAGAACATGATGTTTCAGAAGAAGGAAAATATACAGTAAATAAGTCTTTAGAAAGAGGCATGTGATCTCCCGGAAGACTAATTAAAAGCTACAAACACATTTATATAATGACTGTTGAATGAAGTCTATTTGGAGCTTGTAGAAACTACCCCTAACAACATCCCACTCGGTCAGCCTAAAGCTGGCTATACACTAGTAGCATTTTGATTAAATATTTTCCTTTTTTTTTTTTTTACGTTTTTTTCCGTTTTCTTATTATGCGTTCATTGTCGACTGCAGCAATGAGAAAATTCAAAAGAGCAAGATGGAACATTTTTGGTGAACGAACAAATTTCTAAAAATGTATGTGGTTTTCGTTCGGTAAAATATATTCGTTCCAAAATCGAATGTTAAAAACAAGTACTTTCAAACGACATTTTTAAAATCCTCAAATAGGCAGAGAATTTCTATACAAATTTTCGCACAAATGTTCTTATGAACATTTATTTGAAAATCTGCCAATGTATAGCCAGTTTAGGACTCACATATGCTGTTGCATATCAGTAGAAGTATGGTGCAGTGAACTGAGACAGGGAATTTGTCTAGGAAACTAAACCTGTACATGTTCTAACCATGTTGATCAAGAAAAAAGATTGCAGAAACAAGTCCCCAAGAGACAATTTTGAGTCACGGCTTCAAAATGAGTTTAGCCAAACTAAAGCCAACCATACACTAGTAGCATTGTATTAAAAAAAAAGTTTTAAGAATGCTTGTTCATCTTTCTAATTGTTAGTGGGGTCAAATGTCAATTTGTTTTTTGAGCACAGTGATGAGAAAATTCAGGATGGAAATTTTTTCTCAAACAATTTTTTTTACGGTGTGCGTGGTTGTCATTCGGTAAAGTCCATTCACTCCAAAATCGAATGGTAACAAAAAAAGTGCTTTTTAACCACCTAAGCCCCGGACCATTTTGCTGGTCAAAGACCGGGCCACTTTTTGCGATTCGGCACTGCGTCGCTTTAACTGACAATTGCGCAGTCGTGCGACCTGGCTCCCAAACAAAATTGACGTCCTTTTTTTCTCACAAATATAGCTTTCTTATGGTGGTATTTGATCACCTCTGCGGTTTTTATTTTTGTGCTATAAACAAAAATAGAGTGACAATTTTGAAAAAAATGCAATATTTTTTACTTTTTGCTAGAATAAATACAGGCAGTCCCCGGGTTACAAACAAGACAGGGACTGTAGGTTTGTTCTTAAGTTGAATCTGTTTGTAATTTGGAACAGGTACATTTTTTTAGTGTAGCTTCAGCCAAAAAATCTATTTTTACGTTTTTTGGAAAACATAGGGAAGGGTTATCACCCCTGTAACATTTGTTTTGCTGTCTGTGCCCCTGTTCAGAAGATTTCACCTCACTTTCTGTCCCAATGACAATTGGATTTTGAAAATTTTGGATTGCTAGGGAAACAAGGACTGGTGATAAAGCATCAGTGGAGAGGAGACACCTTTTTCCCATAATAACTCTTACAGGAGAGAATTTCCCTTCCTACTGTAGGTGTAGATTTCCCTTCTCTTCCTGTTGTCTCCCTCCGTTTGTAAGTAGGAGTCATTTGTAAGTCAGATGTTTGTAAGTAGGGGACCGCCTGTATCCCCATAAAATATATAAAACATTTTTTTTTTCCTCAGTTTAGGCCAATATGTATTCTTCTACATATTTTTGGTAAAAAAAAATCGCAATAAGCGTTTATTGATTGGTTTGCTCAAAAGTTATAGCATCTACAAAATAGGGGGTAGTTTTATGGCATTTTTATTAATATTTTTTTTTTTTACTAGTAATGGTGGCGATCGGCGATTTTTATTGTGACTGCGACTTTATGGCGGACACATCAGACACTTTTGACACATTTTTTGGGACCATTGTCATTTTTACAGCGATCAGTGCTATAAAAATGCACTGATTACTGTAAAAATTACACTGGCAGTGAAGGGGTTAACCACTAGGAGGCGCTGCAGGGGTTAAGTCAGTACTAGGGAGTGATTCTTAATGTTATGGGGCGTGGCTACACGTGACACTTCACTTATGACCGTTCCCGATCACGGGGAACAGCCATCGGTGACAGTGTCACTAGGCAGAATAGGGGAATGCCTTGTTTACAAAGGCATCCCCCTGTTCTGCTTTTTCCGACCGCAATCGTGGGCCGCCCGGAAACATCGAGTTCCCGGGACCTGCGAGTACACTCATGTGCCTGCCCGTGCCATTCTGTCGGCGTACATCTGCGTGCGGCGGTCGGAAAGTGGTTAAACGACTTTTGTCAAGTCATCGAATGTACTGAGAATATTTGTAGAAATGTTTGAATAAATATTGATATGAATGTTAATTCAAAAAAACCTACTAGTGTTTGGCCAGCTTAAGATATGTGTGTAGGGAGACACACAATGATATATACAGCTGGTTTCATGTTCACAGTTCCCATCAAATGAGAGCTTAAAACAAAACGTAAACTTTTTTTTATGGGAATAGGAAGATTTATAACCCCTTTTAGTTTTTAGTTTTTTTGCCCGTTGGCATAGCTCCTAACTGTCCCTGATTTTCTGATTTGTATGGACTTTCCCTCTGTACGTCTTTTTTCTTCATTGGTCCCTCATTTTAGTCTGATGCCGCGTACAGGCGACCATTTTTCTCGTCGGGAAAAATTAAATTTTTTCTCTTTGACGAGAAAAACGACCGTGTGTGGGCTTTTGGTCATTTTTCCCAACGAGAAAACATGCATTAATCATGACGAGAAAAATTAGAACATGCTCTAATTTTTCTCGTCGTGATTCACTGCATTTTTTTCCGCAGCAGTTTTCCCATAGGGAAACACTGCCGGGGAGCCTACACACGGTCGTTTTTCTCGACCAAGAGAAAAAATGTCGGGAAAAACGGCCGTGTGTAGGGGAACAAGCCATTCCACATTCTTCCCGTCGATTTTCTCGACGGTGTTTTCACCGTCGAGAAAATAGATCGTGTGTACGCGGCATGATGTATGTACCTGTATAAAAATGTGCTGTTTATGAAAAAGTGTTGTGGGTTTAACCAATCTTTTTTGTGTATTAATATCAGAAGGATGTGGTAAGGGCATGTCCTTTGACTGCATATTTTTTTGCTAATAGGTCTCCCTCTTTTCAATCTGAGAACGTTGGTAGGTGTACATCTGTGTTCTATTGGGGAATTTCCCTTCATTTCCTGTCCCATAGCTAAAATAGGAAGTTAGAGGATATTTCTACAAAGTGAGGGGATCCTTAGTTGTCACTAGTGTAGCCACCCCCTCACCCCGTCCTCTTTAGCTAGGGGTATGTCACGCGACAGAGTGAGGTGCGCTACGGCCCATGTCCTCCCCATAACGGCGGGTGAGGTGAAGGCCAATACCTGATGTTTCCTCGGGCCGGTGTGTCCTGAACATGTACCGAGTCTGTCGTGCAGAAACCACCGAACCACCCTTTGCTCCCATTAACAGAGTCCATACACCGATCACAGTCCAACTGTTGGTTTATTTCGTATCTCCACATACAGGCAATGCGATGGCATGATACGGTGGGATGAGCAGGTCGAGGCACTATACTGATCTGGGTCCCTACACCCCCTGTGCTATGACCAAGGGTTGTAGGAGTCTTGACATGAATACCTCCGTTGCGTTGCGGCCCCTATCAGGGGAAGATGTCCTCCAAGGGAGTTAGCGAAGGCCCATCCGTCACCGGGTTGACACTACACCGGGTCTTCGAACGAGTGACCTCCCCAGCCTCCTCACCTCAGATGCGGGCCCCTTCGCAAGGGGCGCCCTGGAGCAACTTCACCCTCGCGGGACCCAGTCGGAGTCGCCGGGTCCCAGGCCTCCTGAATAGTACCTCACCCCAGGCTGAAGGTGCCTGGGATGGACTCCATCTTCATTCCGGCCAGGCCTAGGGCGCCTAGGCCGGAGCCTTGAACCGCCCGCACCCAGGCCTAAGGTGCCTGGGTGCGTGAAGAGATGATCCCCCGAAAAAGACCTTGTGGCGAGGGCGTCTCCCCCTTTTATCTCCTGCCTTCGATACCACAGCGGGTTCCCCGCCCCGGCCGTACCATCTCCAGGAAGGGACAAAGAAGGGTAGCACTCCGGTAGTGATTCTACCCTGAGCCAGTAGGTACACTGACACCCACTGGTCAAGGAGAATATTACACCACCCAATCCTCCACGAATAACAAAAAGGGGTCTGAACCCTAACACAATTACACACTTGGGTCACACTACCCCCAGGTGTATCCCACTAAATTGAGGACCCCGCTACACACTCCCCCCTGTGATTTGACGCTGGTCCCCAGCGTCAGGTGCACACCCATGTCTCCCAAGGAGTGGCGACATGAAGTGGGCCCCAGAGGCTATCCCTCAAATTTTTTTGGATACTAAGTGTGCCAAGACCTGCTCAAAAGGGAAAGGGGAAATATAAAACGATAAACATTTGTATAAGACATCTATTCTGTACACATGTACAATCCCTCCCATCGCTGTCTAAGAACCACCCCACTCTCAGTAGTCTTGACCGATGAATCTCCTGCAGAAGGGAAACAACAAAAAGAAAACACATCCTAACACTCTGTGTTAACTTGGCATGAGTGGGTCCATCAGCCGAGAGCCCCGCTCACTCCAATAAGTAAGTAATGCATGTGTAGTATTTCGAACAACCGTTGCACAACACTGCCACCTGGTGACAGAGCTGCGGTAATGACACTTGGTGAGATCTTCATTCTTCCTGCTTTCCTACTCTGACTCTACCCCAAAAGTCTCTGCCTTTGGCACATGAAGAAAAGGGAGAACAAAAAAAAAACAACAGCTCCCAAGTCTCCAGTGAGTAAAAGAAAAGCCCAAATCAAAACAAAAGTAGGGCACAGTTCTAGGCGTCTGGGAATGTCTCTTCCAGAAAGTTTCAACAGCAACAAGATAGGAGCTCACTTCTCCTATAAGTAGAACCTTGGATCCGGCAGAAACAGAGGCTTCAGGTGCCCGTCAAACACTTCCACCGAATACTCGACATCCTCTCCTTCTTTCCTACAGATGAGCACCTTATCGGCATGAATATGGCGCCCAAGTCTCCAATCACCTCTGCAGTCCTTGAACTTTTTAGACACAGGCGGCGAACATGACAGGTATCGCCTGGCATGGGGTACTTTAAGCTTTTCCCATACAAACTCGTCATACCACCTTGGTCGCAGGACCTCAACTTCATACAATAAGTCCCGAGGCAAGTAGGGGTACTCCCACCCATATTCACGGGCGACTCTCTGGGAGAAAAGTCTCTGCAATCTGGCTAGAGGCGGCATCACATCTCGCTCACCTTCTCCCGGCTGTACTATGGCCTCCGGGTGCCGAGGTACCTTCACCATCTCGGGTTGCTTTGTCTTTGGTGCCCGCAACGAAGCACGCTGCGTCCCCTCCATCAGAGCGGGTGATGTAGTTGAATGAGGAAAGTTGGTCGGAAGGTTAGATTTCCTCGGGAACTCCGGGGCCTGCGCCCGGAGCGTACTGTCTTCTATGGACATGGGGGAATCCTGTGGTTTACTCAGCACAGGTAGCGGGCATCTGTCCCAGCCCTTCCGGTGAAACAGCTCGTCTATTTCCCCGTCATCCCCACAGTCTGACAACTACTCTAGGTCGGAGGTGTCATACATCTCGGCGGGAAGGTAGTCTCTAGTAGACGGAAGGCTACCCTCCCTTTCGGGCTCCACCGGCTGTGGACTCCCGACACCTCCAACCAACACCACAGTCCCAGCCCCTAGCTCACCTGGACCTTCTGAAGAACTGGGATGTCCGGGACTCTCTTCTCTACCGGCGCCATCCAGGCCAGGCAAGCGGCGGGGTGAAGCTCGACCACGACCATAGGATGCCTGCACCAGGCCTATCTTCCTCTTCAGGGGTGGCAGCAGGGAGTCTGTGGTGACCGAAGCAGTGTCTTCGGATTTTTCTCTCTCAGTCTCTGGTTGGGCAGTCACTTCGCCCTGGTCAGCGCGTACGGGGACCTCCGCAGAGGCCTGGATCTCTCCCTCCGGAGTGGCGGTTCCTGTGATGCAGTTGAGGCGTAGGGCCCGGGGCCTTTCCGTGTATGGTTCAACCTCAAAAAGGAACTCCTTGCATGCCTCACATCGCCCGAATGGCTTTAGTTGGACCACCAGTCCCGAGCATCCGGGACAGATCACACCGAGGGCCTCCGTGTCTCTGCATGAATACAGAGCCAACTGTCCTCGGGGCCTAAGTCTTATCCCCGTGTCTGTCAGGGGAGCAGCAAATGCAGTCATCTTCATAGGGTAAGATACCGGCATCCACGGAGAGCTTGAATTCATTCCGACCACTTGCTGTTCCATCACGCGCTGACCACGCGCCGGAGTCTCCACGTGTATCTCCACACATGGCCAGACTCCTCCCACAACTTGTACGTTTTCGCGGGCTTCCGCCAGCCTCCGCCCACGAATTGTACAGTCATGGGGTGCCTCGTGGCGCAGTGCATTAACAGTCCCCACATGTAGTACTTCACACGGCTGGACCTCTCCCTTTTCACGCTCCTCCGCGTGGGCCTTTCCCGACTTAGGGTCATGTCCACAACTCCGAGCAGAGATGCACTTTGGCCAATCACATGGCCGACCTGTTCGGAACTCCTCCGGGCAGCAAAGTTCAAACACAGACGATCTCAGTTCCATCGCCAAGACACACACAATCCCGGACGAACGAGCCCCCACGTGTAGCCACCCCCTCACCCCGTCCTCTTTAGCTAGGGGTATGTCACGCGACAGAGTGAGGTGCGCTACGGCCCATGTCCTCCCCATAACGGCGGGTGAGGTAAAGGCCAATACCTGATGTTTCCTCGGGCCGGTGTGTCCTGAACATGTACCGAGTCTGTAGTGCAGAAACCACCGAACCACCCTTTGCTCCCATTAACAGAGTCCATACACCGATCACAGTCCAACTGTTGGTTTATTTCGTATCTCCACATACAGGCAATGCGATGGCATGATACGGTGGGATGAGCAGGTCGAGGCACTATACTGATCTGGGTCCCTACACCCCCTGTGCTATGACCAAGGGATGTAGGAGTCTTGACATGAATACCTCCGTTGCGTTGCGGCCCCTATCAGGGGAAGATGTCCTCCAAGGGAGTTACCGAAGGCCCATCCGTCACCGGGTTGACACTACACCGGGTCTTCGAACGAGTGACCTCCCCAGCCTCCTCACCTCAGATGTGGGCCCCCTCGCAAAGGGCGCCCTGGAGCAACTTCACCCTCGCGGGACCCAGTCGGAGTCGCCGGGTCCCAGGCCTCCTGAATAGTACCTCACCCCAGGCTGAAGGTGCCTGGGATGGACTCCATCTTCTTTCCGGCCAGGCCTAGGGCGCCTAGGCCGGAGCCTTGAACCGCCCGCACCCAGGCCTAAGGTGCCTGGGTGCGTGAAGAGATGATCCCCCGAAAAAGACCTCGTGGCGAGGGCGTCTCCCCTTTTATCTCCTCCCTTCGATACCACAGCGGGTTCCCCGCCCCGGCCGTACCATCTCCAGGAAGGGACAAAGAAGGGTAGCACTCCGGTAGTGATTCTACCCTGAGCCAGTAGGTACACTGACACCCACTGGTCAAGGAGAATATTACACCACCCAATCCTCCACGAATAACAAAAAGGGGTCTGAACCCTAACACAATTACACATTTGGGTCACACTACCCCCAGGTGTATCCCACTAAATTGAGGACCCCGCTACACTAGTATACCCATCAGAAGGCTTCCCCTCTGTTCCTGTTTTTGTGACAACTCAAAATTTAGGATTTTCTTCCAAAAAATGTGTGATTTTCTTCACTTTCACTCTCATTGATAACAGTAAACAGAACAAATAGAGATGGGGAATCTCCCTAATAGAGTTGAGCGAACGGTTCAGGCAGAGCAAAAGTTTGACCAGAATTTGCATGGCGTTCGGTGGGTGTTCGTCTCGCCGAAGACCTGCAATACACTGCCCACGGCAGAGTGCATTCTAAGCCATGATTGGGCAAAGCTTTGCCCAGTCAGGGTGCTGTCAGGAAAGGTTCCACTCGCTGGTAATACCATCTGATATTTGGCGTGCAGTACTGATGTCCACCAGCAGGTGTCTCCTGGCAGTTTGGAACTATCAGGAGAGCCTTTTCCTGCTGGTGTTGTGATCTTTGGGCCGCAGTACTGGCATCCACCAGCGGATGGTTCCTGGCAGGATGGAGCAGATATCTCCTCCTGCAATAAAGAATCACCTGCACCTTATAGCAGGTAATGGTATAAAAACCTGGCAAGTTCAACACACTTTACCTTGGCTTCGTCTTGTGCCCTGATCGGAACTTTGATCCTGAACCTGTTGCCTGAACCTGTTATCTGAACCTGACTCTGATCCCAAACCTATTTGTACCTGTTCCCGTCAGTCCTGTATCCCTGGATCCCTGCCCTGCTGTCTGATCCCTTTCGCCCACTCCATGTCCATTACTCCTTGTATCCCATTTGCTGATCTCCTGTTACGACCATGGCTTAGCTAGACTACGATTCCGGTATTCCCTTTTGGCTATATTTATTCGTCTGATTATTGTTATTTTGGGGTCTTGTCTATATTGGTTTGTTGTGCACTGTGTGTTATTGGAGGTGGTTGCGTTAGATATTGTTGTGATTTCATTAATAATAATAATAATACTACATTTAAAAATTTACTGGCAGAAATTTGAAAGTCCTATAGGCCTCAAGGGTGAAGTGAACTATTGCACTTGTGAACCTTTCAGAGAAGAACACATGAACACATGTTTTTCCAATATTCAATGGATCACCTATTTCAGTGTTTCTCAACTCCAGTCCTCAAGGCGCACCAACAGGTCACGTTTTCAGGCTTTCCATTATTTTGCACAGGTGATTTGATCAGTTTCACTGCCTTAGTAATTAACACAGCTGTTTCATCTGAGGGAAATCCTGAAAACATGACCTGTTGGTGCGCCTTGAGGACTGGAATTGTGAAACACTGACCTATTTGTAATTTTTACAAGCAGATGTTGGGACAGGGATTTGCCTGGACAATAGGGTCCCTTGTCACAGAAACCAGAATTTTTGTTATTGTCGAATAGACTCAGAAAAGCAACGCAAATAGGTGGATAAGCCTGAGAAGTTACTGTGACTAACAGTTAAAACTAGAGCAAATATATCCGTTGTTTCAGAGGGTAAGATTGTCCCTTAAAGTATAGCAACCAGTTTACTCAGTTTACTCAGCTTGCTCCCCAAACAATGGCATTATAAACGCTGGTTAATTCTACAAACAAAGTCCGATTTTAACAACCAGAGAAACATCCAAACATCCAAGTTTTGTATAAATTTTTCTTATATATCTGTATATATAGATATATGACCATAAGTGATGCATATGACACTTCTCAGACATTTTAAGAAAACACCTGTATACATGTTGCATTATAAATACGCATAATATTCAAAGTAAGAACATATATTGATATGTAGAAAAAAAGAGAAGCCCTGGGGCTAACGCTGCGCTAGATGAAGTGGGTTGGAATAATAAATTGAAAGGATTAAAAAGATAGCAGCTAGCATATATAGTTCAATACAAAAAAACTATGGTAGAATCATAAAAAAAATCAAGAAATGCAGCGCTAATACATGAGAAATGGGAACTGATAAGTAATGTAACCCAAAAGCAAATATGCAATATAGTGTATATAAAACAAAAACAGCACAATGCAGATGACACAAAAAAATCTTAGAAAATATGTCAAACCAAAAACAAATCCAAATGAAGGAAGGCGTTCATAAACCAATGTTGATAAGAGATTTCCTATGTGACATATGTGTAAAAAAATATATATATATATATATTGATATATTATTAAGAAATAAGTGAAAAATTACACTTAAAGTGAAGAAAAATGTAAAGAGTAAAGTCAGTGAAATTCATCCATATATGAATTCTAGTGTGAATAAATGAGAATAGATCATCCAAAAATTAAGCCAAAATATTTCCAAAGAAAGTGGTAAAAGATGAGCTTCTTCCCAAGAAAACTGTGATAGGTTCAGGTGTGACACCCAGGTGAGTAGTAATCCTGCTTACCGGATGGCCGTGACTGTATAAAAACAGTCTCACCTAACATAGGGAATAAGGCTTCCCCACAGCCTATGGATCTCCTCGGCAGTGGCTCCTCATCCGGTATACACTCAAATAGAGAAAATAAGAGCCTCCATAGTGTATTAAGTATTGACCAAATATTTTTTTAACAGAAGGAATTTTATTAGAAGAAAAAATAACGTTGTACATGTGAGAGAACTGTGGACAATACACAGAAAAAGAATGGCATCTAACAGAGTACAACTAGGTCAGCACTTGACCAGGAGGCATATCATCAGACATTTCAGGTTATATATAATAGTGTTGCTAAACCTAGTCATAGGGCACTTATACACACCGCTAACAGGACCATCCATCTACCTATTCAGCGCGGAGGGGGGGGGAACAGAAATGTAACACCAATTAGTACAAACCCAGGGGGAGGGGGGAGGAGGGGAGGAGTCAGTGTCATATCCTCAAACCACGATCTACACCGTGAGGTGTCTAGCCTCAACCCATCTTGACCATATTTTCAGGAACTTTTTAGGACAGTTGCGACCCATGTACGTCAACTTGTACAGTGGGAGCGTGTCATTCACCAGCTTCTTCCAAGCCGAGATCCGGGGTGGCTCAGGCATTTTCCAATTAATCAGAATGGTTTTCCTAGCATAATACGCACAGTAAAAAATAAAAAGTTTTGTATGTGTGTTAGTGGGGAGGTTGTCAGTTATACCCAAAAGAAGGATCAGGGGGTCAAGTCCAACGGAAACACCACTAAGTGATCTAATGTCAGCGGTCACCTCCTGCCAAAATGTCTGTATCCGGGAGCAACTCCAGACCATATGGATAAAGTTACCTACACCCTCTTGGCAGCGCGGACACTGATCGTCCGCCAGGCGATAGATGACCGAGAGCCGCTGTGGCGTGTGGTACACCCTGTGAAGAAACTTAATTTGAACGAATCGGTCCCTGGCAGCTATCTTAAGGGGGATGTACTGCTGTAGGCCCTCGGACCAATCTTCCTCCGTCAGGTTTGGTATATCCCTCTGCCAGGCACTGAATGCTCTGTCAGCACCAGTGCCACCAGCATAGGTGAGCCTAAAGTATATGGAGGACAACGCTCTATCTATGTTACTAGCCGCAAGAAGTCTCTCAACCGAGTGTGGGGCTAAGGTGATCGGTTCCGGGAACTGAGCCCTAAGTGCATGTTGAAGCTGCATAAATCCAAAATACATCCAGGGAGGAAGCGAGAATTTGTCCTTCAGGTCCCGAAAGGAGAGGAGACGGCCCCCCGGCATAACATCCCGGAGGGTCTTAACCCCGTACCTGGCCCACACCTGCGGGTCCGGCACAGTCCGCAGATGGGGCAACTCCGGGTTTCCCCAAAGGGGAGTATAGGGAGAACAGGTCCGGGGCTTCATCAGGGACCTAGAAACTCGTCTCCACACTCCAATGGTTGCTCTCATAGGGGTAGTGATATGTATGCTAGAGCGAGGCCCTCGGTACACTAAATTGCTAAGTTCATCATAGGAGCCCAATATTGCCGCCTCAAGATTCACTGCAGGGTTGGAATGGTCCTGCATGAACCACCATCTCACTGAAACCAGGACCGCCGCCCAGTAATATTTTTTAAAGTTGGGTAGTGCCAGCCCCCCCCCCCCCCGACAATGGGAGCTGGAGCGTGGATCTAGCCACTCTAGGGACCCTACCCTGCCACACAAATGTTCCAATCGCCTGGTCCAGTTTAGTAAAAAAGGAATTAGGTATGCTAACAGGAGTGTTCCGAAATGCATAAAGGAATTTAGGGAGGAAGGACATCTTTATCAAATTAATCCTACCTACTGGGGTCAGCGGCAGGGTCTTCCACGTGTTGCATTTGAGGGTAAAATTTTGCATAATCGGGCGAACATTGGCTTCCAAGTAGTCCGGCAGGCTCCTCTGAACATATATGCCCAGGTACTTAAATCTGTCGACCCAGTGAAGGGGGGCCGGTAAGTCAGGAGGAGGGGTCATCGGGCGTAAAGGAAAGAGCACCGATTTGTCCCAATTTATTTTAATGCCCGAGAACCTGCCAAACCGCTCGAAAATCTCAAGGGCCGCCGCCAAGGAAGCATGAGGGTCGCCCAAATACAGGAGGGTGTCATCTGCGCACATGGATATCTTCTCCACCAGGGGTGACACCTGGATGCCAGCTACCCTATCGGAAGAACGTATCAGCGCAGCCAACGGCTCAACTGCCAGGGCAAAGAGGGTGGGAGAAAGGGGGCAGCCCTGTCTAGTGCCTCGGCAGAGTGGGAAGGCCGCAGACAAAATACCACCGGTACGGACCCTAGCCGTTGGACGAGAATACAATAGCTGTACCCAGGAAACAAAGACCAATCCGAATCCAAACTTTTGCAGCACTGCCCACAGGTATTCCCACTCCACCGAGTCAAAGGCTTTTTCAGCATCCAGGGAGGCAACCACCTCTGCCCCCCCTCCCCCAGCCACTCGATCTATCACTGTAAAAGCCGTCTAAGATTAATATCTGTGCCTTTCCCAGGCATAAAGCCTGTCTGATCACCATGCACCAGGGACAATATCACTCCATTAAGTCGAATAGCCAGGATCTTGGTAAGGATCTTAGCATCGACATTGAGCAAGGAGATGGGCCTGTACGAGGAGCAGAGCTCGGGGTCCCTCCCCGGTTTAGGGATAACCACAATAATCGCTCTCAGCATCGAGGGCGGCAACTGGGATTCTCCGAGCGAGGTCCGGAGGACCTCCCTCAGCGCAGGGGTCAATGATTCACTATGCGTCTTGAAAAATTTGGCTGGAAGGCCATCTTCTCCCGGGGTTTTCCCCGTCTGCATAGATGCCACGGCCCTCCGAATCTCTTTCAGATTAAACGGGGCATCCAGTCTCGACCGGGTCTCCTCCGTAAGCATGGGGAGGTCTACAGAGTCAAGGTAGGACCGGAGTTCAGCTACGGTGTAGTCGGCCCTGGAGGAATAAAGATCAGCATAGTAGGAGGCGAAACACGAGTTAATCTCAGTCGGATCCGTCAGAAGGCTCCCCGTCACGTCTCTAATATTAGCCACCGGAGTGGATACCGCCTGCTCCCTAGAGAGCCAAGCCAGCATGTGTCCAGTCTTCTCCCCCTGCTCAAAGATCCTCTGGGACTTATATAGCAGTTGTTTTTTTGCAGCCGAAACCCTAAGCAACTGAACCTCGCATAGCGCCGCAGAGAGGGCCAAGCGGAGGCTCTCCCCCCCGGTCTCCGCATACCTAGCCTCCTGTGCCTGGGCGTGAGATTCCGCCTGGAGCAAAGAGTCTCGGGAGGACTTGCGGGCCGAGCCAATGACATCCTTATATTGCCCCCTAACATAAGTTTTAAAGCACTCCCAACTAGTGGGGGATTTACGTGGGGGGGGGTCAGAAGACCAAAAAGACACTATGGCCGAATCTACCTGTGGCTCTACTCGTTCATCCGTAACCTAGTACCTGGAAAGCCTCCAGAGGCAATTAGCCGGAGTTGTAGATGTCTGGAGCCGCAGGAGAACAGGGGCATGGTCTGAGACACCTCTGGGAAGGGTAGTCACCTCCCGCACCCTGGCCAGCACTGGGCTGCTGACATAGATGAGGTCAATACGGGACATCGCTAAGTACGTGGCAGAATTGCACGTGTATCCCCTAGTACGAGGGTGTTTCCATCGCCACACATCCGTAAGGCCTAGCATTGAGGCCCAGTGAGAAAGTGGAGAGTCTAAAGCTGGATCCTGAGCCAGTTTGTCCAGATTCGGACAAGGGACCATGTTGAAGTCCCCAGCCAAGACAACCGCAGCTGTCGGAACTTCAGCCACTAGCTGTGCTATCCTGGCTAGAAGTCCAACCGTGGCAGGGGGAGGAAAATACAGGCCCACCAGCACCATAGGGAGACTGTCAACTATGGCATGTAGTAGAACGTATCTGCCTTCAGGGTCTAACTTCAAGTCTAATAAAACAAATGGCAGGGACTTGCGTATGAGTATGCTAACCCCCCTGGCCCGGGAGGTGTGTGTAGAGTGGTAATAATGCCCCACCCATGGCTTCCTGAGGCCAAGGACTCTGCCCCCTACCAAATGGGTCTCCTGGAATAGGCAAATATCTGGGTTGTAATCCTTAAGAAACTTAAAGACCAGGGTCCTCTTAATAGGGGAATTCATCCCCCTGACATTCCATGAAATTAGCGTCAACGGAGCCATATCAGTGGGATGAAACATAGTATGGGGGGCCCATCCCCCCAGCCGAGCCCCGAAAGAGGGTCAGCAGTGGGGTACGGCCCCCTAGAAGGATTAAACAGTTTCTGCCCTCCCACACATAGGTCTCGATTCAAAGAAAATGTAAACATTCCTTCACTATATACCTGAATAACTAGAACAAAAAAACAAAACATTAGTAACATAAAAGCCCCAACCCCCCCCCCCACCCTATGCCACCACCCCAACCGTGATGCATTTGGATCCCTACAACAAACATGGTTAACAACCACAGAGGGTCATGATCAACAGACAAGTAGGCGAATAGATCCCAGGAACAAGGCGCAGAGGCACTATGCAGAGACGCTGCACTGGGGCATAACGTATAGAAACAAGTTCACCCGACCAGTGTGTCGGGGGCACAAACTTAGGCATGAGTGAGTCAGTCAATAGTGAACCATGTAATCCCCCGGGGTCCTCCTCAGAAGGGACAACTTGACAGACATAGGCAGGCCCCAGGAGGCACCCGGTGAGCCAGTCATTGTCCACAGGCAGCCATCCCAGAGCTAGGATAACATGAAGTCCTATCCATATGTCCTGCAGTAGTCTATCCGCAGAGCAGGAGAGGGGGGGAGAGGCCGCCAGCAGAAGAAAGCAGGGGAGTCAATGGGGGAAACAGTTCCACTAGGGGGAGGCATCCCATCGGCAGGTGAATAGGGGGGATGACAGACATGTGAAAGAAACAGACGGGTCCCGGAGTGAACAGGGGACCCAACACATCCCAAGGATCGGAGCGTCCAGTCCCTCCAAGTCCCCTAGTGGTTCACCCCCCGCAGCAGCCACCCCCCAAGCACCGAACACAGCGGCCTCTCCCGGTCACCCCCAACAGGGGCAGACAACCCAACCCAGGACACAACTAGGGGGAGAAACAGTGAAAAGGGGGACCCCATAAGCCAGTACTCACATGCCATCATTACAGAAGCCTGTATGCAGAAAATTAGGCTCGGGGCAAGGTATTCACCCAGAGAGCAGCCTCCTCTGGCGATGTAAAGAAGCGGGCCGATTCCCCATCAACCACTCTCAGGCGGGCAGGAAAGAGCATGCTGTATTTGATGTTGCGGGAACGCAAGGACTGCTTGACCGCATCAAAGGATTTGCGACGCCTCTGTGTGTCCACGGAGAAGTCCGGGAAGAACATCAGGCGTGCTTCTTCATGTTGGATGGCATCCATCTTCCTGGCTTCTCTAAGGATCAGGTCGTGGTCCCGAAAGTTCAGCAGCTTAAAGATAAAGGTACGAGGAGGCGTCCCCGGAGGTCCACGAGTAGCTGGCATTCTGTGGGCCCTCTCCACTACAAACTGGGGCGAAAAGGCTGCTTGCGGGAAGAGGGTGCGGAGGAGGCGCTCTGTATAGGCCGCGGTGTCTGGTCCTTCTCTACCCTCCGGTAGTCTGTCAATCCATAGATTATTGTGCCGATTGCGGTTCTCGGCATCCTCTGAGCGGGATTCGAGGTGTTTCAGCCGCAGTTGTACCGTGTGCAGGGTGGCCGAGTGATCCCTGACTGTGTCCTCCGTGTCGCCCGTTCGGCGTTCCACCTCGTCCATACGGCCGCGGAGCTTATCAGAGTCCTTCCGCATGAGGCTCATCTCCAGTTGCAGGGAATCGATCTTGGAGGTAAGGGTAGCCTGGCATCCCGTGATCGCATGCATCAGGGCTTCAAAGTTAGCCTGTGCTGTGAGGGCCGGAGCCGCGTCCGGGGCAGCGGTGGAGGTCTGCAACGCCATGCTCCAGGCCTCAGACACGTGTGTGGCACCTCCGGTCTTAACGGGCGTAGATTTAGTTGTCTGGAGTCCGGATTGATACCTCTGCCTCGTCATCATCTCCTGAAGCAGAGTAGTAGGCTCCCTAAGAGGATTAGAGGTGCTCAGGATAAATAAAATGGATTAATGCACCCCGTGGCTGCGGAGCTCTGCACCTAGGCGTCTGTCCTGGTCGCCATCTTGGACACGCCCCATTGACCAAATATTTATTAAAAGACAAGAGTTGCACTTACAAAATCTCAGATGATAGTCAGCAAAAAGCAATGATGAGCCACACAGCGGTATAGCGGTAAACGATTCAGCGTCTTTCGAAACCTTTCCTTGGATAATTAATATTGTGTGGGCAAACTGTCCCTTGATAAGCACAACAATATTATTCACATTTCATTAATAAATTATTACTTTCTTCACCTATATACGTCTGGTTCACTTGTGCAGTCCACACAGTTCTGATCACATCTGATTCATGATAGAAAGCCAAGGCCATCCCTGATCAGAAGTGGCTGCACAAAGGAACCAATCTTGGTTCTGTTGGCTTGCTGAAATGAACTCTAACGTGATTCCCTATTATGCTTTGCTGGCGTCTGAGAGTGGCGAGTATCTCCGCCAGACACTAAAAGAGTGGACCCATGACCAGCTGCTTGAGATCATCCGTTTGGCCCACTCCCAGGTTGACCAAGGCTGTGTTTTGTTTGGAGAGATGCAGCCTTTGATCCAAATATGTGCTGAGCTAGCCCTGTCCTGTGTTCCTGGGGCCTGTGATGATTTTTCTCCCCCTTTCAGTGTTGATCAGGTGGAATCTCTAGTGTGGCTGCTAGAGGATGATCCCTCATGCTTTGTTGAGCACTATTCAGTTTGTCCCCGGAAAAAGCTTGTGGAATGTATTTACTCAGTACAGACCCTTGTCAGACAGGCAGCATGTGATCCATTCTTTGTCCAACCAATACTCTCTGTATGGTCTGATATGTTACAATCAATCCCAGCCAACCCACAACAAACCACTTCTACCATCAGACACCTACCTGTTCAAAAGTATTTTCTCCCATCACCCATGGCAACCGCAGTCGCAGCTCAGTACACACTGCTTCCCACCAGATACCAATATCCAGTCTCTACTCCCTGTACCTATCCTGCATTCAACCCACCTCTCTCTTCTCAGCTGCCTACAAACCCACAAGAACTTCCTCCAGCTACTGTTACCTCTTCCCTGCCATATCCCAATCCTCCTTTCCAGTCTACTGCACCCCTTACCTACAGAGCTTCAGTGGCTAAGCCCAAGAAAAGACAAAAGTTTTTTCCAACCAAAACAATCCTACCAGTAACCCAACCTGCCTCCACACCAAACAACCTGCTCCAGTCTGCTTGCATGCCAGCTGAACCTGATAACCCACCTGATTCTGCCAAACCTCTGACTGCTTTCCAGCCAGTGTTTCCACCTGAAGTTCCTGTGCTGCAGTCTGATGTACCAGTGCCTGCTGACCAGTCTGCTGTCCAGTCTGACGCCCCAGTTCCTGTATGCCAGCTTGAAGTTCCTGTATGCCAGCCTGAAGTTCCTGTATGCCAGCCTGAAGTTCCTGTATGCCAGCCTGAAGTCCTGATGCCAGTGTTCTAGCCTGAAGCGCCAGAGCCAGTGTTCCAGTCTGAAGTCCTGGTGCATTCCTTCCAGTCTAAAGTCCTGGTGCCTTCCTTCCAGTCTGAAGTCCTGGTGCCTTCCTTTCAATCTGATGTCCTGGTGCCTTCCTTCCAGCCTGATGTCCTGGTGCCTTCCTTCCAGCCTGATGTCCTGGTGCCTGCCTTCCAGCCTGATGTCCTGGTGCCTGCCTTCCAGCCTGATTTCTCGGTGCCTGCCTTCCAGCCTGATGTCTCGGTGACTGCCTTCCAGCCTGATGTCTCGTGCCTGCCTTCAGCCTGATGTCTCGTGCCTGCCTTCCAGCCTGATGTCTCGGTGCCTGCCTTCCAGTCTGAAGATCTGGTGTCCCAGTCTGAAGATCCGGTGTCCCAGTCTGAAGATCCGGTGCCTGTGTCCCCACCTGAAAATTCGGTGCCCGTTTCCTGGCCTGAGGTTGTGGTGCCCGTTTCCTGGCCTGAGGTTGTGGTACCTGTTTCCCGGACTGAGGTTGTGGCGCCCATTTCCCTGCCTGAGGTTGTGGCGCCCGTTTCCCGGCCTGAGGTTGTGGCACCCGTTTCCCGGCCTGAGGTTGTGGTGCCTATTTCCCGGCCTGAGGAGCCTGCTGCTCAGCCTGATGAGCTTCTGTCTGCTGCCCAGCCTGATGAGCTTCTGTCTGCTGCCAAGCCTGATGAGCTTCTGTCTGCTTCCCAGCCTGAGATGTTCCTGCCTTCTGCTCAGCCTGAGGTGTTCCTGCCTGCTGCCCAGCCTGTGGTGTTCCTGCCTGCTGCCCAGCCTGTGGTGTTCCTGCCTGCTGCCCAGCCTGTGGTGTTCCTGCCTGCTGCCCAGCCTGAGGTGTTCCTGTCTGCTGCCCAGCCTGAGGTGTTCCTTTCTGCTACCCAGCTCGACGACTTGGAGCCTGCTGCCCAGCTTGATGACCCGAAGCCTGCTGCCCAGCTCGATGACCCGACACCTGCTGCCCAGCTCGACGACCCGGAGCCTGCTGCCCAGATCGACGACCCAGAGCCTGCTTCCCAGCTTGACAACCCGGAGCTTGCTGCCCAGCTCGAAGACCCAGAGCCTGCTGCCCAGCTTGACGACTCAAAACCTGCTGCCCAGCTCGACAACCCGGAGCACGCTATCTGCCCGGATGTGCCCGCTGTTTGCCTGGATGTGGCGCCGTCTGCCTGGATGTGCCCGCTGTCTGCCCGGATGTGCCTGTTGCCCAGTTTGATGTGCCTGCTACTCAACTTGATGTCTCTGTGCCTGCTACCCAGCTTGATGTACAAATTGCCCAGCCTGATGTGTCTGTACCCACTGCTCAGCTCGAGCTGCACCTTGCCCGGCTTAAAGCCATGGACCTTCCTCATGCGACTTTGTCTACTGCTCAGCTTGATATCAGTGACTTTCCCCAGCAAAGGCTAGTTGGATTGTCCGAAGGTCGCTCCTTTGAGGGGGGGTACTGTCAGGAAATGTTCCACTCGCTGGTAATACCATCTGATATTTGGCGTGCAGTACTGATGTCCACCAGCAGGTGTCTCCTGGCAGTTTGGAACTGTCAGGAGAGCCTTTCCCTGCTGGTGTTATGTGATCTTTGGGCCGCAGTACTGGCGTCCACCAGCGGGTGGATCCTGGCAGGATGGAGCAGATATCTCCTCCTGCAATTAAAAATCACCTGAACCTGATAGTAGGTAATGGTATAAAAACCTGGCAAGTTCAACACACTTTGCCTTGGCTTCGTCTTGTGCCCTGATCAGAACTTTGATCCTGAACCTGTTGCCTGAACCTGTTATCTGAACCTGACTCTGATCCTGATCCCAAACCTATTTGTACTTGTTCCCATTAGTCCTGTATCCCTGTATCCCTGCCCTGCTGTCTAATCCCTTTCACCCTCTCCCTGTCCATTGCTCCTTGTCCCCCATTTGCTGATCTCCCGTTATGACCATGGCTTAGCTAGACTACGATTCCGGTATTCCCTTTTGGCTATATTTATTCGTCTGATTATTGTTATTTTGGGGTCTTGTCTATATTGGTTTGTTGTACACTGTGTGTTATTGGAGGTGGTTGCGTTAAATATTATTCACATTTCATTAATAAATTATTACTTTCTTCACCTATATACGTCTGGTTCACTTGTGCAGTCCACACAGTTCTGATCACATCTGATTCATGATAGGTGCAGTAAATAGCTGGTTGTTAAGGAGCGGGGCCAGGAATCCAGCCGCCGCATCCTTAACAACCAATGAGTCATCAGCTGTCAATGGTCTTCCCCGCTGACAGCTGAATAATTTTTTTTTTAATGCAATAAAACAAGTGAAAAAAACAGCGTGGGGTCCCCCCCAAAATCCATACCAGCCCCTGGTATTATCTGAGCATGCAGGAAAGGTGGGATGAGCGAGCGCCCCCCCCCCCCCCCCTGAACCATACCAGGTCACATGCCCTCAACATGGAAGGGTGCTTTGGGGCAGGAGGGGGGAAAGTTTTCCCTCCACCTCAAAGCACCTTGTCCCCATGTTGATGGGGTCAAGGGCCCCATCCCCAGAACCCTGGCCGGTGGTTGTGGGGGTCTGCGGGCAGGGGGCTTACAGGAATCTGGAAGCCCCCTTTAACAAGAGGGCCCCCAGATCTCGGAGTATGGGGTACACAGGCAGTTTTTGACGATTCCTTTATTGAAAATAAAAAAAGAACAGTGTCCCCTGATGTACATCCATCATCAATCATGATGCCGACGCCACTGCCAGACCCAAAAATGAAAAAAAAAAACGCTTCACTGTTAGCTAAGTCAAACCACTGAATGCCCGGATTGCTCTTTGACAGTTCTTATATAGGTAAGGGGCGGGGCCAACTGGCGACGTCACCTGATGGCATCGCCCCCTTGTGACATCACCGACCGAGAGCTGTCATCAGCTATATGTGTGAAGGGGTGGGGATAGTGGTGACATCATTACCCAAATATGGCCAAAGGCTATAACCCTGGCTAAAACCCCAGTATTTAACGCCAAAGTCATGAAGTAAATTCCCAGTTAGGCGGTCAGCAAGTGGTTAATAAATTAAATAACCATGGCCAATTCACAGAGTGTAATGTGTAATAACAACGTGTAACCAGTTAGACACCCTGGAACTGCAGCCAATCAGAAAGGACTGATGCTGTTATGTGATAAGTTCAACACTTTGCTAAATAGCTGCAGCTTCAAAGTGTCTAATCGGCTACTGGTTGTGTTTACTCATTACACTCAAACACTTCTTTCCTTTTAGCTATCATTTCTTACAGCAAGTGCTGCTCTAATAGAGTTCTGAATGGGTGCGCAACTACTGTAGTCCCAGGCCACTCTGTCGAATGCCTTGCCTGACAGTCTGGGATGATCCTGTAGGATTATATAAGTAGGTTGATGGGTTAGTGCAGGGTGTCTTCAGCCTGTAGATAAAAACAAACAGTATTTCTGATCTGGAACCGGTCTATAAGCACTTTTCCCAGTTGGTGGAGTAAGAAGGATTGCATTCCTTTGAAGGAGTAGCAAGACTATGTTATACCCTATGCTAGGGTCTCTTTCCTTCTTTCTTCCTTTCTTTCTTTCATTCTTTCTTAATTTCTTTCTTTCTTTCTCTCTCTTCCTTACTTTGTTACAAGAATTTTTACAACCTGATTACGTATGGTGCCACCATTATCCTATATGACTGAATACTCAGTCAATATTCTGTAGTAAATACAATCCTCGTGTTAAGCAGGCCATACACGGTCGAATTTCAAACACATTTTCTTTTCAAAATCAGAAAGTTTGTTTTTTTTGTAATCCGATGATGCCACCATTGATTTTTGAAATTCGGCCGGGAATATTCTTTTCTCTCCGGGAATATTCTTTTCTTGCACATGCACATTTTTTTTCTATTACATTTCTCACACAATTCTACCATCATTGATTAGAAAATCGTTTGTTTTTCAAAAAAAAATTCCAACATGTCCGATTCCTCAAATTTTTTTGCCGTACGAAAATCGGCTGTTGCTGCAGCCCACTAATGGTGTGAAATTCGTACGAAAATAGTTTGAAACGATTTTCTAAAGAAAATTCTTTCGAAATTCGAACCGTGTATGGCCGGCTTTAATGAGCCTGGTGTTGGTTCTGTTTATACTGACCAGTTGGGGGCTACTTTTTGGTTTATGCCCAGGGGAATGAAAGGGACCAAGACCAGCAGGAAGGGACAGTGGGCTAGATGGGAGGCCCAAGGTTCAGGTTAGACTGGTCTGTGGGGGGCCCAAAGGGTGTCCCCAGAGTGGTAATGTCTGAGGTATTCTGAGTGGAAACATTTGAAACCATGATGAACCCCATTCTTAGGAACATGTCCATGAATTGCCTGAGCTGGTAAGGAAATTAAGTATATTATATTTGGTTCAGTTACATTGCTAAGACATTGCATATCTCTTCCGCTAAAAATAGCGTCTATGTTCATAAGATTTTTACATTTGGCTTTAGTTCTACTTTAAAGCGGAGTTCCACCCAAATTTTGAACTTCCGCTTTATACACTCCTCGCCCCCTTACATGCCACATTAGGCATGTAATTTTTTTGGGGGGGGAGTGGGGGCTTCAGTAGGAGTGGGACTTCCTGTCCCACTTCCTCCTTCCGCCCTGGGCTCGCCTAGGTGATACGTCATATTGCCTTGTGGCGGCCCCTCCCTGTAGGCGATCACCTGGGACGTGACAGGTCCCAGGCGATCGCCTGTCCATTCAG
Organism: Rana muscosa; assembly: GCA_029206835.1. NCBI lineage: Eukaryota > Metazoa > Chordata > Amphibia > Anura > Ranidae > Rana > Rana muscosa. The sequence goes on along the minus strand of CM055120.1, from coordinate 215,504,988 downwards.
AGAGCGCTGCGCCGTTCGCGCATGCACAGTGAGTGCCCGGCCGTGAAGCCGAAAGCTGTCACGGCTGGGTGCCCACACAATGAATGGAAGCACCAGCGGAGAAGGGGGGGAGAGGAGCGGAGCTCCAGGCGGCGCGGCGCTGGACAGTGGAACAGGTAAGTGTATGCTTATTACTTTTTGTAGCTGCTGACTTTTAATAAACATAAAAAAAGGGTGGAACTCTCCTTTAAAGGATAACTAAACCCATGAACAATAATTTTGTATATTGCAGCTTACCAGTCCTAAGATGTGATGGATTCATTTGTTTTCTTTTCTTAGCCTAAGAACAATTTTGACAAGTACAGAAATTGCCTGAATTTGCCAGAAATACAGTGTCCTTGTCACTTCCTGTGAGATTAACTGAAAGCATAAACAATCTTATCTTAATTTATTTGTAAACTACCAGTCTACCAATACCCAATGTAATGGAAATGAACAAAAGCAAGCATGACTTTTCCATATGTACAGTGGAGGAGAGAACATAGTCATGGACACAAAGTGTGTTGCATAATTTACAGCTGCACATAAAATCAAAAAAATGGACTAAAAAATAAAAATAATGCAGCCACCTCATCTAAGTACTGGTAAGCTAGAATATATTACATTTTTATTTTTGAGTCTAGATAAGACAAATATATCTCAGGTGTTTAAAATAAAGAGGGCCTGAACTCTGGAAGCTGTGCCCAAAAAAGGCAAGCAGACGGCAAAGGACAGGCCATCAATACTGCCAGTAGGATTCTTGCAGCTTATCTTTTCCCCATTAGTAAATTACTAATTTACTATTCCTTGTTTTGCACTGTTTTCTGTGGGAGGGTAGTAATTTTGTATGAGAAATTGTGCTGTGTTTCCCCATATCAGTGCTGCCACCCTGATGACTGGTGATATAACACTATATGTGGAAATATTCAAGAAGTAACAGGAGAGGTACACAAAGCACAGATTCACTGAATGGATGAAGCAGAAGCAGAGAGATGTATGCCTGTCCACTAAGCAGTACAGTAATGACATCTCCAAATCATGTAAGAATAGCATTTGATAGGAAGCAGTGCCTAATATCTCACACTGTAGAATCACAGATTTGAAGCTGTAGGCACAAACATTCTTTAGCACCCTCAACCACTGAGAAGCGCACTGCTATTTTTCAGGAGGAATTCAAGACAAAAGATAGATTTTTAGGGTACTCCCTAGGCACGATTAACATTTTTAGGGGCTCCCTATAACATGGCGAGTCTTTTTGTGTTCTATTTTAATTTAAACACAGTTATTCATATTATACTCTATTTTGATACAGCCAAAAAGTTGCATCCATGAAACTGTAGACCAATAGACTTGACTATATAGTGTGTAAATAATTTGAGGGCATTCTAAGTGATGATACTCAAAAATACTTGTAGCCTGGTCTCCTTTAAGACTCTCAGGACTACCTTACCCAGAACCACATTTGGCACCCAGGGTGCAATATTGCCGCCGCAGAGACTCATGGGTGGAGCTCATAGGTGTGCGCAGCCTATTGCATTAGGATGTGCACCCCAAAGCCCAAACACACAATACCGATCGCTAACGGTGTTCATTCAGAAAGAGAAGGGGCCAGTAAATTACATATTTACTGGCACCTTCCCCACTCCTAAAACATCCCAGCAGCAACAGCCAATAGGAGAGGAAGGAAGTTGGCAGCTCTGGTGGGGGGAAAGATGGGAGCCAGGGCAGTAGAGGAAATCTGTGCTGCACAGGGTGATTAGGGTGTGCCTGGGCACACCTGGCACACCCTGTGCGCACGCCTATAGTGGAGCTATATAAGGAAGGGGCGAGGCTAAGCTCGGCCTCTTTGGGACACGAGACTTCGGTGAACAAGTTCTCCTGTGCGGATCTGCTGGTGTGCAAGGCCTGAAGCCTGGGGCCTTGCGCAGCTACCAAAGAGCCTTCCACCCTACTGCGAGCCTGGGTGGCATCTGACTTTGTTATTCTTCAACCTTTGTTGGATCGGAGACCCGATCGCTGAAGACGCTGTGTGTGGAGACACAGCAGGTAGAAGTCCCGGACTGGGATCGCGTCCGGAGGGGTGAGCGAGCACATGCTCAGTCCATATACTTTATACTGTTGCTAGGCCTACAGACTGCCGTGGCCCACCCGCTTGTATTTGAGACCCCACTGGAGATCCATAGCAGAACTGAGTTAAAGGGTCTCCAGTGAAGTGTTCCGTGTTGTTACTTGACCTGTGGATTACAAATGTGTTCCTGAATGTGCACCACCATTAAAGATTTGCATGCGAAGAAATCATCTCCTAGAGACTGAGTTTTAGAATCTGGGTCAGGCCTGACCAAGCGTTAGAGTTTAGTTGCTGCGTCACAGGGCGCTTAGTAAACGGCCGTTACATGTGGTATGCCATTACTGTATTTCACTAATGTGTAGTATGCTATTCGCTGCAGGGCTCTGCAAGAGGCACGTGTGATTTGTTATAACTGTTGATCTATTATACCAAGAGAGAGTAAACTCGTTGTTCTTTAATCGCTTTGCATTGGTGTCTGAATTTTACCATAGAGTATAAGAGATATTACCCTAGACTAACTGTGCCAGAGTGGGTCGAGTAAATTGCCGGGGGTTGGCGGTGCTGTGTGCAGGGCCTGAGACCAAATTCAGCGGCTCTCTTAGTTGTGGGTGCGCTACACGTGGGGGTTCTCGTCCGGGATCCTGATACAGCAGGTGAACACGCCAGAGATACCGGCATGGACCCGCTAACAGTAAAAGCGTGGTTCGAAGCATCTAGAGCAGAGCCAGACAAGTCGGTAGTCATCAGCCTCCCAGGGGAGGAGTGGTCAACAGAGACAGTAGAGCAGCTAATGATGTCCGTGTCCCCAGATCATACACCGTGGGTGACGGAGATAAAATCACACCCAGATATCTTGTATCAGTATGCACTAGTGGAGTACTGGGGCGGAATGCCAGAGACTTTCCAGCGCAACTGTGTGCGGACGCCAGACAACAAAACCTATAGGTTGGCGCACGCAATGACTATAAAGAAGGAGCCATCACCAACGGGATCACCGCAGGGGGCAACCCGTGTCTCACCTGAAAGAAGAGACAGGGCGACGCCTCCGGCGGCACCTGCACCTGTCACTGCCATATCACCAGAACTGATAAATGCTATAGGGGATCTGCTAACAAAGTGTCAGAAGACAAGCACGGTACATGTAGAAACTAGCTACCAGAGATTAAAGACATTCTCAGGGAAGCTCCCTGTCCCTGCGGGGAGGAAGATTTTGATACTTGGGTGGAGCAGGCATTGCAGGCAGTAGAGGCATGGAGGTGCCTGAAGCGCAGAAGAGGCAACGAGTGATAGAGAGCCTGAAAGGCGCAGCTGCAGAAGCAGTGAAAAGCTTCCAGTTTGGGAATACAGATTGCACGGCTCAAGACTGCCTAGCCATGCTACAGGAGGAGTTTGGTCAGTTAGAAAAGGTGACAGAGATAATCTACCAATTCGAACATACTTTCCAACAGCCGAATGAGAAGCTTTCGGAGTATGTCAGAAGACTGAACAGGTTGCTGTGCAAAATTGTATTGAAGAAGGGAATGATGCCCAAAGATACAGATGGAGCCAGAATGAAGCAAGTCCTGAAGGGAGCGTTGCGCTCGGATCCAGTCTGGCTTCACCTGAAAACCTCGGGAGGAGGAACGTCACTGACCTACTCTGACTTGATAAAAATCATCAGAGATGAGGAGGCACTGCAGCAGGACCAGCAAATGATTAAGACAAATGCCGCCCCTGCACCAGTGATGGTCAACTCAGTGATGACCCCTGAAAGAGACTCAGAAGTAGACACTTTAAAATCACAAATGTCTAAGATGTTAGAGATGCTGACCTCTCTGATAGCAAAAGATCCAGAGGGTCCCGAGAGAGAAGTACCAAGGAAGGAACTATTCCCAATTGCCTCAGCACCCGCATCTCTACAAGAATGGGGAGATATAGTCTGTTTTAACTGTGGGGGAATTGGCCATATTGCAGCTGTGTGTTCGAGCCCCAAAAAGAAGAAAATAGACAACCGCAAGCCGGCGGGAAACTTCAGAGGGCCCCGGTGAAGGAGTCAACCGGGTGCCCATCATATTCAGTGAGCTCCAAACTGAATGCAGAAGCTACTGAGTTCATCCCATCTAGTCTTTTATCAGATCACTGGGAGGATGCCTGTGACACTTACTCAGAGGGGGGCCCCAGAGACTCTATATATCTTTCAGCTCCTGAATCAGATGTTCCAGAGCCCGCCATGTCCCTCGAGCCTGCTCCGGGAGAAGAACCTGTGGCGCCAGAGCCAGAAACCCCAAGAGAGCAAAGGGCTCGAAGAGTCATAAGGCCTCCCAAACAGTTGACCTACCCACAAATGGGGAAGAGCTCAGAGGATTCTGTGGTCACTGCCAGGAGGAGTGCAGAGAATCCGGATCCCTCCACTGTTCATTTGGTGGAGTTTAACCCCAACTCACTCTCTGGCACAGTTAGGCAGGCCACTCATGATAGTGTGACCTGTGGGCAAGGGAATTCAGACCCTCAGTTTTGGTGAGAATTCCCTATGCCAACATCATACGCAACTTTGTCTAGGGTTGTACGTAGTGTATGCTGAAATTATCTTTGGGGACCAAAGAGTTTAAGTGGCGGGAGTGTGTAGCGGGGTCTCCTTTAAGACTCTCAGGACTACCTTACCCAGAACCCCATTTGGCACCCAGGGTGCAATGTTGCCGCCGCAGAGACTCATGGGTGGAGCTATATAAGGAAGGGGCGAGGCTAGGCTCAGCCTCTTTGGGACACGAGACTTCGGTGAACAAGTCCTCCTGTGCGGATCTGCTGGTGTGCAAGGCCTGAAGCCTGGGGCCTTGCGCAGCTACCAAAGAGCCTTCCACCCTACTGCGAGCCTGGGTGGCATCTGACTTTGTTATTCTTTAACCTTTGTTGGATCGGAGACCCGACCGCTGCAGACGCTGTGTGTGGAGACACAGCAGGTGGAAGTCCTGAACTGGGATCGCATCCGGAGGGGTGAGCGAGCACATGCTCAGTCCATATACTTTATACTGTTGCTAGGCCTACAGACTGCCATGGCCCACCCGCTTGCATTTGAGACCCCACTGGAGATCCATAGTAGAACTGAGTTAAAGGGTCTCCAGTGAAGTGTTCCGTGTTGTTACTTGACCTGTGGATTACAAATGTGTTCCTGAATGTGCACCACCATTAAAGATTTGCATGCAAAGAAATCATCTCCTAGAGACTGAGTTTTAGAGTCTGGGTCAGGCCTGACCAAGCGTTAGAGTTAAGTTGCTGCGTCACAGGGCGCTTAGTAAACGGCCGTTACATGTGGTATGCCATTACTGTATTTCACTAATGTGTAGTATGCAATTCGCTGCAGGGCTCTGCAAGAGGCACGTGTGATTTGTTATAACTGTTGATCTATTATACCAAGAGAGAGTAAACTCGTTGTTCTTTAATCGCTTTGCATTGGTGTCTGAATTTTACCATAGAGTATAAGAGATATTACCCTAGACTAACTGTGCCAGAGTGGGTCGAGTAAATTGCCGGGGGTTGGCGGTGCTGTGTGCAGGGCCTGAGACCAAATTCAGCGGCTCTCTTAGTTGGGGGTGCGCTACATACTGTTATGGAGGACTGGTGCAGAAATCAAGATCAGCTTTCAAAGCCTCCTTCACCTTAACCCTCCCAACCCTAAACATAACTCTCACTTGAACCCTAACCTTACTATCCCAAGATAACTACACTACCCCTTTGTTGCAGACACTCTCCTTCTGCAAAACATAGTCTGCAAAATAACAAATGTTATTTGTCACATGAAACGCATGTTGCTTTAATAAAGATGAGGAGTGTACTGTTGCGGTGTACACTGCCATATATTACTGGTTTATGTTGTGTTTGTAGTAGGTCTGTGCTAATGGGGTTCGTGTAATAGGCCACCTAGGGAGTTAGGAAGGGGTTACATCTGCTCACTCCCGGGTGTTCAAAGCTCTGCATTTTTGGGGAGGACTATAAATAGAAGGGGAGGCAGTCTGGAATCTATTACCACATTATGTATGTTTCTCCGAAGGGGACTTTAGAAATGAGATACTGTAGCCTACCTTCATACTCCATAATGAGGATTGATGAGATTTCATGGAAACCTTTTCCCACTCGGCTAAGGCTTACTAATATGACAGAGTGCATGTGCGAGTGAGGTCTAGATGCCTACAAATGTGAAAAGACAATGTTGTTTTTTTAAAAAGTGGTGGTGGAAGGTTGCTTGTTCATAAACTTTTTGGTGCTTATGATTTGAGTATTTTTTCAAATAAAGACTTTTGTAATTTTGCAGATTGCTGACTAATTTAATAATAGTCAGGCTTAAGCTCTGTGGGCTCAAGTTTATGGTCTCTAGTACTAACAGTTTCTTTTTTCTTGTTGCTTATTTAGTAATGCATGAGTTTGGAGTGGACCATAGAGCCAAACTAGCACTTGATAGTGAGTGGGTAACCGACAAGGGGCACAATTTGCTACTCTTATTATTCCCTCTATTTTTATAACTTTAGGTGATGGGAGACAGTAACTGATAGATGGTAGTGAAAGGGTTGGTGAGCTTGACCCCTCCCTAGCGATCAGTACCCCATACTCGGGACAAGCATATGGAGCCTATGGACCTAGCCTGGAGGAAAGGAAGCAGAGAGAGAAGTGGACTCAACAAAGTGTTAAAGCTCATTAGCAACAGAGGTCCACGCTGTGTGAATGGTGGGATCCTCACATTGTCACTGGGGGTGAGGTGCCAATCATGGCTGTGCTGATGAAGCAGGATATAGGCTCCACACTGTCCCCTTTAGAAATGCTGCATTCTGAAGACAGGAGACTGTGTGCAGTAACAGGGGAAGAGTGCTTAACAGAGAAGTTCTCAGTGTACAAAGTGGAACTGTGCAAGACAAATGGCTCACTTCTAAGTTGGGGTGCCACCCTAATGCTGATTTTTTTCAGAACCTTGCCCCCCCCTGCTTGTGTCTTGGGCATTAATGAGCAAATTCGCAGTGGTCCCCCATTGGGTGTTTAAGCCCTGCCCACAAATAGATTTTTTTCTCAGAACTTGTGAAAAACAAATGGGGCTGATTCTCTCTAAGGTGCAGCTTGTCAGGAAGAGATGATTTGCTTCACTAGTTATCCAAGTTTGCTTGTAAGTGAACTTGTGTTGTGGTCCAAATGGCCATAAAAAAAAAATATTGAGTCAAAACTGGGCAACTAGAACAAAACTGGTGAACATATACAGAGGTAGAGGTTTGTATTAGGTGTAAATGCCACTGATACAGTACTGTAATCCTGTTAATATTATTTTTTTTTCAAATATAGAATAAAAAAGGCTTAAAATACTAGAATAAGAAAATTTAAGTAACTGTGAAATAGCAAAGAAATGTTTGGATATTTTCAATTCCAATAAGGGTTATGTATGTTATAGGAGAATTCCCTTGTATCTGCTCAAAACGGGCTCAAAGCCATTCAAGCACGTGACTTTAATATGTGTAGCGGGGTCTCTAAATTTTAGTGGGGTACACCTGGGTGGTAGTATGATCCAGGTGTGTAAAGTATGGGAGTAATTGGACCATTTGTATTCGTGGAGGATTGGGCGGTGTAATAATCTCCTTGGCCTGTGGGTGGCAGGTGCCCGCAGGCTCGAGGTAGATTTGCCGCCATAGTGCTGTCCTTTTTGTCCCTTCTCGGAGATGGTACGGCGAGGGCGGGGAACCTGCCGTGATGTCAATGGAGGGGATAAAAGGGGGAGACGCGCTGGTCACGAGGTCTTGCTCTTTTGGAGGTCCTTCATCACGCGCCCAGGCACCTTAGGCCTGGGTGCGGGCGGGTCTGAATTCCGGCTCGGGTGCCCTAGGCCTGACCGGAATGGAGTTGGAGTCCATCCCAGGCACCTTCAGCCTGGGGTGAGGTACTAAACCAGGAGGCCTGGGGCCCAGTGACTTTGACTGGGTCCCGCGAGGGTGGAGAAGTCCGAGGGTCCCTGAAGTGGATGGGGCCAATGTCTGAGGCAAGGAGGCCGGGGAGGTTACCCATTCAGAGAGTCTGGAGCAGCATCAACCCAGTGACGGATGGGCCTCTGGTAACTTCCTTGGAGGGACATCTTCCCCTGACAGGAGCCGCAACGCAGCAAAGGTACTCCTATCTACATTCTCCTGAGTCGCTGGTAGAGACTCTCAAGTTCTAAGTTCTCTCTAGCCAAGGCTATAGTAACCGCTGGTGAGACCACAGTGGTTTAACTGACAATCAGGATAGTGCCTCGACCTGCTCATCCCACCGTATCAAACTGTTATTGGGTCTCAACCAGTTGGCTACTGAAGCACTGTTTATTGTAAGTTATGCAATAAAACAAGAGTTGGACTGTGATCTGTGTGTAACTCTGGTTAATGGGAGCAAAGGGAAGCGCTGGCATGGCAGGACTTGATCCTTGACTAAGACACACAGGCCCGAGGAAAATATCTGATACTGGCCTTCACCTCACCCACAGCTATGGGGAGGACATGGGCCATAGCGCATCTCACCCTGTCGTGTGTGATACCCCTAAAAGAAAGAGATGGGGTGAGGCCGCTACATATGTGATGGGTGAGAAGTAATGAAAAAAAAAAAGGCCATGGGGCTTTGCTGTGAAGAATCCATGTTTTTTATTTGTTTTGTTTTTTAAGCAAACAGGAATACAGCCAAAGTGTTTTGGAGGTTTTGAAGCACCTTTTTCATTAGGGCTATAGAATCATATGAAGGTGATATACAATGATATATAAAAACAGATGTACTTGGGATAATGGCACTAAACTGGGGCACATGCCCTGTGTGACACGGTGACATGGTCTAGCCGTAGCAATGCCCCTGAGTGCTAGGTTCTATCAGTGAAACTATGTGCATGCAGCTTCTTTGTTTTCCATGTATTTGCACTGGTTTCCTCTAATACTGGTATATACACTAGCTACCACATTCAATTGTAAGCTACATAAATGGCAATAGCTAATTTGAATGGTTCATTAAAAGATAAAACTGTTATCTTTGTATGAAGGTGAAAAAAAAACCATAGCGGGATCTTTAAAAGAAAACTCCATGTAGGAGCTTTCAGGTGGGGGAGCAGGGGCAGCGATGGCTCCAGGGCCATACACGTGTAACTTTCCCCCACTTTCGCACTTTCATAGTTTCCCCCTCCTACTACATTCTTTCCCCTTTTTTCCCTTTTTTTCTCCTTCCTTTTTCTTTTTCCTATACCTCTTACCTGTACTCCCATTCCATTGTAAGGCCCTTCCCCATGTCCCCCACCTCTAGGGGTCTTCCCTAAGACCCAGTCTCCAATAAAGGCAACTTAGAGGTAAAACATCGGACATGGTGATATCAGAAATCTGTTTATAAGGTTATATCACTCAAGATGTTTTATATATTGTCACTTTCCCACATGATCCTATGTTCTTTAACCACTTGACAACTGGGCACATAACCTCCTTCCTGCCCAGGCGAAATTTCAGGTTTCAGCGCCGTCACGCTTTGAATGACAATTGCGCAGTCGTGCGACGTGGCTCCCAAACAAAATTGACGTCCTTTTTTTCCCACAAATAGAGCTTTCTTTTGGTGGTCTTTGATCATTTCTGCGGTTTTTATTTTTTGCGCTATATACAAAAATAGAGCGACAATTTTGAAAAAAACACAATATTTTTTAATTTTTGCTATAATTAATATCCCAATTTTTTTTTAAAAAAACTATTTTTTTCCTCAGTTTAGGCCGATACGTATTCTACATATTTTAGGTAAAAAAAAAAAAAAACGCAAAAAGCGTATAGTGATTGGTTTGCGCAAAAGTTATAGCGCCTACAAAATAGGGAATAGAATTATGATTTTTTTTTTATTATTTTTTTATTTATTTTTTTACTAGTAATGGCGTCGATCTGCGATTTTTTTTTTTGTGACTGTGACATTACGGCGGACACATCGGACACTTTTGACACATTTTTGGGACCATTCACATTTATACAGCGAACAGTGCTAAAAATATGCACTGATTACTGTATAAATGTGACTGGCAGGGAAGGAGTTAACCACTAGGGGGCGATCAAGGGGTTAATATGTTCCCTGCTAGATGTTCTTACTGTGGGGGGAGGGGACTGACTGGGGGAGGTTACTGATGGTTGTCCCTATGTACAAGGGACACACCATCGGTCTCCTCTCCCTCACAGGACGTGGATCTCTGTGTTTACACACAGAGATCCACGTCCCTGGCTCTGTGACAGCCGATCGCTCGTACCTGGCGGACATCGCGGCCGCCAGGCACGCGCATCGGCACTCGCCTGACACGGCGGGCACAGTTTTTCCCCGACGCGCGCCCGCGGTGGCGCGCATCGCGGAAGTAAATAAGAGAACGTCCATAGACGTCCTATCAGCAATTGACGACCGCTTTGCGGACGTCTTTTGCTTATAGCCCGGGCGCGAAGTGGTTAAAGGGGTTGCAAAGCTTTGTGTTTTTTCACCTTAATGCATCCTATGCATTAAGGTGAAAGAACACCTTGCACTGTCTGGCCCCCCAGCCCCCCCCCCCCCCCATTTTACTTACCTGAGCCTCGAATTTGACTGTGCGCGATCCCGCGTTGCTTTCCCCCAGCTCCTGTGGGCTCTTCATTGGATGATTGATAGCAGCGAAGCCATTGGCTCCTGCTGCTGTCAATCAAATCAATGATTCGGCGTGCCGGGGGGAGGGGCCAAATTATACACTCCGCGGCTATGGCCGCCACTGTATAACACGAGAGCGCACCCGCAAATTAACCCCCTTGGGAGAGCGCTTCCTAGAGGGGGGTTATCCCTGGCGGGGAGGAGCCGAGACAGCTGCCGAGGGACCCTAGAAGACGAGGATTGGGGCCACTCTGTGCAAAACGAACTGCACAGTGGAGGTAAGTATACCATGTTTGTTTTAAAAAAAAAAAAAAACTGAAATACAACCCCTTTAACCTATACGGGTCAGTTGAGTCAGGCATTATGGACACCTTTTTGGTTAATATATGTGCTTGCATGTGAAAAACCTGATATGTGTTATACTTTATGTTTTTTTTTTTTATAACGTCTTGTATGTTAATATACCTGACTGGACTGTATTAGTATGGAATGTATAATGGCTGTGTATTTATCTGTATACACCTTGTCCAAAAGAAAGAATAAAAAAAAAAAAAGAAAAGAAAATTCCACAAGCTTCATTATAAACAGAACAAATTCAGCATTTACATTGTAAACAATCTGATCCTATTAAGAATCTTTGGTGCATGACAGGCAGGTAACTGGATGTTTACATTCCGTGTAATAGGAATAAAAGTGACCCATTTTTTATTAATTTTTTTAAATGACAGTGTAAAAATAAAAAATAAAAGGTAAAATAAATAATAATGAAAAAATATAAAATTTAAAGTGCCCCCCGTCCCGCCGAGTTTGCGCACAGAAGCGAACGCATACGTAAGTCGCGCCCGCATATTAAAACGGTGTTCAAACCACACATGTGAGGTATCGCCTCGATAATTAGGTCAAGAGCAATAATTCTAGCACCAGGCTGCCTCTGTAATGCAAAAACTGGTAACCTGTAGAAATTTTTAAACGTCGCCTATGGAGATTTTTAAGGGTCAAAGTTTGTCGCCATTCCACGAGCGGACGCAATTTTTAAGCGTGACATGTTGGGTATCAATTTACTCGGTGTAACATTATCTTTCGCAATATAAAAAAAAAGTTGGGCTAACTTTACTGTTGTTTTATTTTTTTAATTAAAAAGTTGTATTTTTTCCCAAAAAAATTGCAGTTGTAAGACCGCTGCGCAAATACAGTGTGACATAAAGTATCGCAATGACCTCCGATTTATTCTCTATGGTATCTGAAAAATAAAATATATAATGTTTGGGGGTTCTAAGTAATTTTCTAGAAAAAAATAAATGATTTTAACTTGTAAACACCAAGGGGGTTATTTACGAAAGGTAAATCCACTTTGCACTACAAGTGCACTTGGAAGTGCAGTCGCTGTAAATCTGAGGGGTAGATCTGAAATGAGTGTAAGCTCTGCTGATTTTATTATCCAATCATGTGGAAGCTAAAATGCTGTTTTTTACTTTCCTTGCATGTCGCCTTGGATCTACAGCGACTGCACTTCCCAGTGCACTTTCAGTGCAAAGTGGATTTTCCTTTAGTAAATAACCCCCCAAGTCTGAAAAATAGGCTCAGTTCTTAACTAGTTAATATGATGATTATAATAAGAGTATTAATACATTTTTACAATCATCATGTAAGTGTAACTTTCAGTTCGAGCAGCTAACCTACTTTGTTGTATACTTGTGCAGAATCCATTTTCCCACTGTAATCTCACTTTCAATTAAATATTGTTTTAGCTATTTGAAAGCACATGTCATCACAACCAATAGGAATATATTTTCTTACCGTTAATGATCTGTTGATTAAGGATTTTGTAATTTTTGTAAGACTTTTATCAGCAGTGTAGCTCTTATATGTCCTTGTATTTATTTATGCTCAATACAAAGCTGTTGCTAAGTCAATTGCCTGTGACGTCTCTCTAGCTAGGTGTGGCTAAATTACTTTATAAGCCAGACACCACTAAAGCATTCCTCTCCTATTTGTAACATAATACTCAATTACAGGATTTCACGCTTCAAGAATTCTCAAAACTGCAAAACCGGACATAATAGTCTAACAATAGACTGGGTTATTTCATACCTTATATCAAAGGGCTGTCTTGCCTGAGTGACTGAATAAGGAGTACATTCAATGCGTTAAAAGCTAGAAGGACATGCAGAAATTAAGTTGCAAACTTAGTCTCAGAAAAATTGTAAGCTCAACCAAGTAGACTTAAAATCGATCACTAAAACAACGTACAAGTTTAAACATGTTAACCACTTAAAGTGGAAGTAAACCCTCCTATCATTTTCAGGCAAGGAAGCTGCCATCTTGGCCTCTGTTTAATCTCCAACTACCATGATGCTGCACATGTGATCAGTTATGACACCAGCCATTGGAAGGTTTGACAGTTTGGTTGAGAGCACAACCAATGTGACAGTTGGCATTCCGGGCATGCGGGGAATGTAACTGATTTTTTAAACTGTTAAATCGATGGGTTTACTTCGGCTTTAAGGACCGCCGCACGCCGATGTACGTCGGCAGAATGGCACGGCTGGGCACAAGGGCGTACAGGTACGTCCCCTTTTAAGATCCCAGCCATGGGTCGCGAGCGCGCCGCCGGCGGCGCGCTCGCGACCCGGTCCTCTTCTCCGTGACCGTCCCCGCGGGAACAGCGAACCCGATCGCCGCCGGTGTCCCGCGATCGGGTCACAGAGAGGAAGAACGGGAAGAGGTAAGCGTAAACAAACCTTTCCCCGTGCTTCCTAGTGAGCCTGTCACTGATCGTCTGTTCCCTGTCATAGGGAACGACGATCAGTGACGTCACACGCTAAGCCACGCCCCCCACAGTAAGAAACACACATCAGGGCACACTTAACCCCTACAGCGCCCCCTCCTGGTTAACCCCTTCACTGCCAGTGTCATTTTTACAGTAACCAGTGCATTTTTATAGCTCTGTTCGCTGTAAGAATGACAATGGTCCCAAAATAGTGTCAAAAGTGTCCGATGTGTCCGCCATAATTTCGCAGTCACGATAAAAATCGCTGATCGCCACCATTACTTGAAAAAAAAATTATTAATATAAATGCAATAAAACTACCCCCTATTTGGTAGATACTATAAATTTTGCGCAAACCAATCAATAAACGCTTATTGCGATTTTTTTTACCAAAAATATGTAGAAGAATACGTATCGGCCTAAACTGAGGAAAAAATATGTTTTTTTATATATTTTTTGGGGATATTTATTATAGCAAAAAGTAAAAAATATTGCATTTTTTTTCAAAATTGTCGCTCTATTTTTGTTTATAGCGCAAAAAAGAAAGCTCTATTTTTGGGGAAAAAAGGACGCCAATTTTGTTTGGGAGCCACGTCGCACGACCGCGTAACTGTCAGTTAAATCGACGCAGTGCAGAATCGCAAAAAGTGGCCAGGTATTTAAGCTGCATAATGGTCCGGGGCTGAAGTGGTTAATGTGATTATAAAAGATTTCTTCAATCTTTTAAAATCTGCATATTCTGTTTAAAAATATAACTGGTGATCATGCCATGAAGAAACTTGTTCAGGTAATTCTTGTTATGAGTTGACAACTTTCCCCCAATTGTGCTTGTATGTTGCAAGCCTAAAGCCTCGTACACACGATCGGATTTCCATCGGACAAAGCGTAGGACTTTTGTCCGTAGGGCGTTGGCCGTGAACTTGTATTGCATACAAACGGCAAAGAATTGTCGGCCAACAAACACGAAACTACGTGGTTTTTCAGCTCTTTAGCGCCAACCTTTGGGCAACTTCTGCTAATGTTGTGTTATGGTGAGCATTGCTTCTGAGCATGCATGTTTGTACTTTGAATTTTTGTCCGACGGACTTGTGTACACACGATCGGGAAATCCGACAAGACACATTTGCTGTCGGAAAAATTTAAAGCATGCTATTCAACATTTGTTGGCGGAAAATCCGACAACAATTGTGTGATGGAGCATACAAACGGTCGGATTTTCCGACAACAGCCTGTCATCACTCAATTCCCGTCGGAAACTCTGATCGTGTGTATGAGGCTTTAGACACAAAACTATGATTGAGAATGCTGTATCTGCGGCCATACCGACAATACTCAGACATGTTCCATCATTGTCACTATCAGGGAGCTGGTCTAGGATGATGTTCTGCAGCCAACAATGGAGCAAATACATGTAGACCGGAAGTAGCTTAGGAAGGCTGGAGGAGATCCGCAGCACTAAGGTAAAAAAAAAAGGATTTAAAAATTGTACAAGAAAAAAACCCTACAGTTATTTATGTTATGTAGCAAGGCATATACTTTTAAATCTGGTGGAGACATCAGTGATGTGTAGTTCCCTGCGGCCCAGCAGGTGGCGCTGTCACTTTCGGCCGGGGTTGAACCATCGCTGCAGTGCCGTACCCTTTGTGGCCTCTCGCAGCAGTTGTACGGCGGGGCGGGGAACCTGCTGTGCTTGCTGCGGGAGGGTATAAAGGGGGCTGACATCTTCGCCATGAGGTTCGAGTCCCAGGCACCTTCAGCCTGAGGGCTGCTGTCCGCGGTCGGTGTCCAGGCGGCCTAGGCCTGGACACTTGGAGTTCGTGTTCCATCCCAGACACCTTCAGTCTGGGGTGAAGTACCTTCCGCTGGATCCCGCGAGGGAGGGATTGTCCTAGGGGGCCCCAGGAGTGGGGCACCCGAATCCAGAGGCGTAAGGGACCGGAGGAGGGACTCATCCGAAGATCTGGTGCAGCATATTGCCAGTGCCGGGTGAACCTCTGGAGACCGCCCGGAGGGATATCTTTCCCGAACAGGGGCCAAGTTCAGAGAGGAAGGTGGTTCATGTTCTATGACCGGTGGCAGCGGTCCAACTATTCAACTCAGGTCAGTGGCACAGACCTGCTATTAGGCCTGTGGCAGAGGCTTCAACAGTTCATCCGGTCGGTGGCAGCGACCAAAACTCACGGTCGGTGGCAGGGACCGTGCGCCAGGCCTATTCGCTTGCAAAGGGATAGGAGAGTTCATTTGTGCCTGGGCCTACTCATACCCACACCCCTGTTTGTCTGTTACTAAAAGTTCAACTGATTGTGTTCAATCTGAAAGCAGAGAAATAAAGGAGTGTTGGACTTTTGATTGGTGTGGGGCTCTATAATTGGCAGACACATTTCCATGGAACAACTGAGGCTTCGTACGCAGTGAATAGCCCCGGAGGTAATTCAACTAACTTTGCTCAACCCTCATACACATACGAGGGGAGAGTTTGGCGTAGTGTTCCTGCACTCTCCTCTCCCAGGTACCCATAGACACCAGCCACTCAAACGAGAAGAAACCAAGAGGGAGAGTGAGGGGAGAGGCGCTACAGTTACACAATGCTTTACCAAACGAAATATCATCTGGGTAGGGTTTAGATCTACTTTAACCTCTTTCTGGAGCCTTTCCGTCCCTTCCTTTCCCTAAATCCTGTATTTTTCTGTAGCGGGGTCTCCTTTAAAGCCCCGGGACTAGGTTACCCAGAACCCTGTTCGGCACCCAGAGTGCAGTTAGCCACCGCAGAGACTCATGGGAGGGGTTATTTAAGGAGGAGGGGAGGCTGAGCTCGGCCTCTTTGGACACCGCGCTGCAAGCAAGAGTTTCTTCCTGTGCGGATCTGCTGCAGTGCAAGGCCTGAAGCCTGGGCCTTGCGCAACTTCCAAAGAGCCTTCCACCCCACTGCGGAGCCTGGGTGGCATCTGACGTGTCGAGTGAGGACATCAGTTGGATCGGGGACCCGATCGTTGCAGATGCTGTGTGCGGAGGCACAGCAGGTGGAAGTCCCGGGCTGGGATCGCGCCCGGAGTGGTGAGCGAGCACTTGCTCAATCAAATAGACTTTACAGATTCTAGGCCTATAGACTGCCGTGGCTCACCGATCGATTGCTTGTTGTTCCACTGGGGGACCGGTAGCAGGACAGAGTTGAATTGTCCCCCCAGCATAGTGTTCTTAGTGATTGCCAGTTTGTGGATTACAAATGCCATTCATCAAGTGCACCACCGAAAGTTTGCATGCGAAGAAATCCCTATAGGAAGGACTGAGATTTATTCTGGGTCAGACCTGGCCAGGGTGGGGATATGGGATATTGTTTAGTGCGCCACAGGGCGTGTATACCATAATAGCTACGCGTGGTGGATTACCGCGCAGCGCCATTATTGTGTGATATATTGATTGCTGCAGGGCTCTGCAAGCCAGTTGGGTGTATTATATTCTGTTTAAGCTTTTTTTTTACAACCAAAGTAAACTGTTATACTTAATCTTTAACATTTATGCGTTGTCTTACTGTAAGGAGGGTGCCTTTACCATACCCATTGATTATGATAAAAAAAATATAACCCCCTAGACTAGCTGTGCCAGAGTGGGTCGAGCAGATTGCCGGGGGTTGGTGGTGCTGTACACAGGGCCCGAAAACAAATCCAGCGTCTCTCTTAACTGGGGGGTAGCGCTACATTTCTATTATTAGATTTGTCAGTTCTGTGACCTATAACTTTCAGCTATCCTGACATATTGTCCTTTTATTTTTTGGACATATAGGGCATTCATATGATAGCAGATGTTGCAGGGGAGAATTGTCATCTTTGGCGTCAAGGGTGGTATTATCTGCTCCACCCATGAAATATCAACAAATAAGTTGTAGAGGATCCAAGGGAATACAGAAGCAAAAATTATATTACTCTGGATAAAGCAAGATAATCCTAAATTTTTCCAAACTATGCTCTGTTTCATAACAGGAATACAAGATAGGTGGGCACTAAGAATCTAATATGGTGTATAGGTCTTAGATTGAAAGAATGGAAAGGAGATGGTTCCTTCTTGCGGACAGCTAGATAAATAATGTACTGGAAATAAGAAATAACACATAAAAAACACAACACAAAGTGACAGTCTGTGCAAAGGGCCCTCCAGCTCAGTGATACTCACCTTGAAAGCTCTCCCTTTAATTGCCTTAGCTGGCAAATTACTCTGTACTTCCTGTTATGGGGAGGCATGTGACCTACTCCCAGGTAGGGAGTGTTGGGGTTCGGTCTGGACTTTGTCCAAACCAGTTTGCCAAAAACTGTGAGGATCATGTGCAGGGGGTGTGTCACCCTAATCCTGAGGTTGGCAACCAATCAATCGTGATCTACCTGCCGATCGTGGGCAGGTGACAGGTAAACCGTGATCCTTCCTTGCCAAGCCCCAGTATCTGGACAGGAAGGGCAGCAGGGCTGGGATATAGTGGTACCGATCTATATTTTCCTCCTACAGCAGCTGAAACTAGGCTTCTCCTCCTCACCCTCTCCCCGACATTCAGCTGCTACAGGAGCAAAATACAGGGGGATCGGTACCAATATATGCCACCGCCGCCACCCCTCCTGTCCCTGTTTGTCTTCTTTCTGCTGCCCGGGTCCCCCTTGCTCCCCCCCATTGTTTCAGGATGGATAGTGGGGAAGAGGCCAGTACATACAGTATGTCACACATGCATATGTGTTGGAGCTTTGAGGTGCACACCCTAATGCAATAGGCTGCGCACGCCTATGGTCACATGATTGCATCTCTGCCACCCCAATCAGCTGTGGGCTGCAAAGCCTGGTGGAAATTAAACACTTGTGATGCCGCAGGAGTTGATTTCATGCTCTCAGGTAGCACTAATGTTAACCACTTCCATACAGGGCACTTATACACCTTCCTGCCCAGACCAATTTTCAGCTTTCTGCGCTGTTGCAATTGCGCGGTCATGCTACACTACACCCAAACAAAATTTTTATCATTTTTTCCCCACAAATATAGCTTTCTTTTGGTGGTATTTGATCACCTCTGTGATTTTTATTTTCTGCTAATTTTTTTTAAAAAAGACCGAAAATTTCGAAAAAAAAATAGTTTTTTTTGTTTCAGTTACAAAACTTTGTAAATAAGTAAGTTTTCTCCTTCACTGATGGGCACTGATGGGGCTGCACTGATGGGCACTGATAAGGCGGCACTGACGGACACTGATGAGGTGGCACTGATGGGCACTGATAGGCGGCACGGATGGGCACTGGTAGGCGGCACGGATGGGCACTAATAGGCAGCACAGATAGGCGGCACGGATGGGCACAGATAGGCGGCACGGATGGGCATGGATAGGCGGCACGGATGGGCACTGATAGGCAGCACGGATGGGCACTGATAGGCGGCATGGATGGGCACTGATAGGTGGCACGGATGGGCATGGATGGGCACTGATAGGTGGCATGGATGGGCACTGATAGGTGGCATTGTACTCTAATGTGTTGTACTAATGGATGCCGATAAGTGCCAAACAGTAATGCCTGCCAATCAGTGGTGCCCATTGTGGGCACTGATTGGCATCCATTGTGGGCACTGATTGGCATCCATTAGGCATTTCTAGTGGGCACTGATTGGCATCCCTGGTGGTCTAGGGTGGCTTACCTTATGGTGGGCATCCCTGGTGGTCTGGTGGCATCCCTGGTGGTCCAGTGTGGGCATCCTCGGGGGGGCTGCGCTGATAATCAATTAGCACAAACCCCCCCTGTCAGAGGAGCAGCCGATCGGCTCTCCTTTACTCGCGTCTGACAGACGCGAGTGAGGAAAAGCCGATCACCGGCTTTTCCTGTTTACATCGTGATCAGCCGTGATTGGACACGGCTGATCACGTGGTAAAGAGTCTCCGTCGGAGACTCTTTACCTAGATCGGTGTTGCGGGGTGTCAGACTGATATCCCGCAACAACGATCGCCGCAATGCGCGCCCCCGGGGGCGCGCAGCGGCTCAATATCCTAAAGACGTCATATGTCGTCCAGTCAGGATATTGAAACCACTTTGCCGCCGTCTTTTTGCTATAGGGTGGGCGGCAAGTGGTTAAAAATGTCACAGTTCAGTTGTAATTTGGCACCTACTGTAAACAATAATATAGGACTGATTAGACAATCCCATGGCTTTAAATACCATTTATATGCTAGCGACACCCAAATCTATCTTTCTACCCCTCAGGCAACTTTATCATTCTCCTCAGGCATCACTGATTTACTGACAGACATATCAATCTGGACGTCACACCACTACCTCAAAAACCGAGCCCATAATATTTCCTCCCCCTGTGTCCCTTCCCCTGACTTCTCTGTCAAGATAAGGTGACCAGATTTTTAAAATGAAATCCGGGGACATTTTTTTTTTACTAATAATGGCGGTAATCGGCGACTCTCTGCCCGTCGCCTCTGCCCGCCTCACAGCCTGTCAAGTCTTACTCTCCGGGCCCTGGCTACTACTGGGTGGGGAGCGGAGGAGGATCACTCCACCAGGGAAGGGAAGGAGATAAGCAAGCAGGCGGCTGGCCGGGACTTGAGCCAAGGCTGAAGAACATGGGAGCAGAGCTGGATGGGCATGCACCTGAAACTGAAGAAATATTCCCTCCGCTCCGACCAGCACATGATCATCAGAAAGGGGCACAGATAATGGAAAAAAAATACACCCCCTAAGCTAGTAGAAGTGGTGGAGCGGGGGGTGTAATTCAGATTTTTTATTTTTTTTTAATTCTGCACTGACTGTCTTTGAAATTGCCCCAGCCCCTGTTCAAATCCAATCCGGGGACAAAACCGGGGACAGACTTGGTCCGAGAACAGTGTCCTCAATCCAGGGACTGTCCCCGGAAACCGGGGATGTCTGGTCACCCTATGTCAAGATCAATGATACAACTATCAGTTTGTCCCCGCATGCCACAGTGCTAAGTGTAATCCTAGACTCTGAGCTCTCTTTTCAGCCCAACATCCAATCATTGTCAAAATCTTAACCTCCACAACATCTCCATAATACAGCCCTTCTTAACCAATTACACTAAAAAGCGTCTAATTTACTTCTTGGTCATCTGCAACTCAGTGGCGGCTGATGCTCAATTTTCTTGTGGGGGCAGCCTGTGGCCCCCCCAGTCAGCCACCCCTCCCCCCCAGCCAGCCAGCCAACCAACCACCCCCCACCCACCGGCAGTCGCTCACTCACCGCTTCCCCTCCATCGCTCGATTGCCACATCGCTTGCCCTGCACTTACTCCATCCAGGTCGCAGCTTCGGTGACTTCCCACGCTGGGTCTCCTCCCGTGTCAGGGTGGACGCTTCTCCTCCCTGTCAATCATGAGTTAGGACTCGCAGCTAATTGTATCTTAGGACTCCTGGCCAATTGGGTCTCAGGACCTGCTTCCTGATTGGCCGGGACGAGAAACAGGAAGACATTAGCAATGTCTCCGGCTCTAATTATGTGCTTCGAAAAAAGAAAAAAAACATTGGAATCTATGCGTCCGGCACCCTGCATGTAGATTAGTAGCGGGGTGAATGGATTAGGGGGGGCGTCTTGTATGAGCGGCCGCCACTGCTGCAACTTCCTCCCTATTGTATTGCCCCTTCAGTTCACCTCTCCCTCTACCCCCCCCCATCCCACCTCTCTCTCCATATCTTCAAGTATTCTTTCCAATATTTACACTATACTCCCTTTTATAAACCATTCTGTAACTATGTATATTAGATAGATGTCATTTGTGTAGCACACGGACCTTTTTCCTGCCTGGCTCACTTGCAAGTCAAGGCACACCGTGCTATATGCCCGTACCCTCCTGTTTGAAGAGGTTAAGCGGTATTCACAAATTTTGGGTCCTGCAGCGAGTTACCTTCTTCCACTGATTCTCATCCCCAGAGTATGGGGACAAGTCTCTATTTCTCCCCCCAAAGAAGGCCAATGTCCAGAAACACTTTAACTCCAACAGAGAGTTTATTTTCTATTTGCTGCGTAGTAGACAGAGACAGATGGATGAAAGGAAGACTGAGTGTAAAGCCCCATACACACTATCAGTTTTCTTGCAGGTTTTTGTCTTCAGGTTTACCAAAACCATGTAGTGCAAGGGCCTGCCTGATTGCATACGAATTGAAACTCTTAAGGTTTGACCTCATATTAGATGGTTTTGGTAAACCTGAAGAGAAAAACCTGCAAGAAAACTGATAGTGTGTATGGGGCTTAAGAGATCAGGTCCAAGCACAACTAGTAACTTCGTCACCACTCGATCCCGAGTGGGTTTAGCTCACCCGGACAGTCCTCTCTCATAGTCCTAGCAGCCGGTGTGGAGCTCGAACAGTTCTGTCACCC
Source organism: Rana muscosa (assembly GCA_029206835.1). Lineage (NCBI taxonomy): Eukaryota > Metazoa > Chordata > Amphibia > Anura > Ranidae > Rana > Rana muscosa. Next base: position 215,483,187 of record CM055120.1, on the reverse strand, counting down.
TATCCCCTCCAGGGATGGGTCCAAGAGATCCTCTATCCTCTGTAGAATTTAAAGAACCGAACAATGCCAATGGACACTCTACAGGTTAGCATTCCGGAGTAAAGAATCCTTCCCTCTGACAGGTCACCAGGCCTCTCCCGAGACAGCGATCTTCCATCACTCATCTCCTCTGTGGGACCGATACTCCCCTGGCTTCCTCTCGGTCAGAGCGGGTACCCTCACCCGGGCACCCTGGGACTCCAATGGGAGAATTGTAGACCCAGTTAAAGGTACTGGGCCTACCTGGAACGCTGCAGCCTTGGGCCAATTATCACACACCCCCCCCGAGGGGCTCACCCCTCCGGCTACTCCACTCCTACTCCTCCAACTCCTCCCGACTCCCCCAAAAGATGGCGTCTGCCCCTTATGTACCCTCTCCCGGCATGCACAGCAGGTCGACCACGCCCACTGTACCGCTGCCGAGAGAGGACACCCCAAGGCGCAGTAATGCCACCCATGGCTCAACCCTGACCTGATATGGCAGTGCCACCTACAGGCCACAGGGAACCATACACCAGGCAGCATCACATAGGCAGAAGCAAATACCTAACAATAAAAGCGGTCCGAGCCTGACTACCAGCTCAGACCAACCCCCAACCCCTAAATTTAGGCGCATAACACCCCTGAAAAGTAAAAGGGCGCTACATACACCCCCTCCTAAAATAGTCCCCAGTGTCTGCAATAAATTCACAAACCCTCAAGCCTGAGCAAGCGTGAATTTATTCCCAAAACTTTGTTCAAATTGTTGAGTATTTGTGCCTGAACCAACACAAGGGAAAGGGGACAAGAGGAAAGAAAGAGAGATAGAAAAATATAGAGAACAAAAACATTCTCAATGTCACAGTTTCATATTACACTGTACATATTCCACCCCCTCCTAAATAACTACTCCACCCATTCTCCGGCAGAGTTGCTTGTAGTTCACCTGCAAAAAAACACAACACATAGAATCAAACATCCTAACTTCTAGAAAACAGAAGTGAACCATTTCCCCTAGAAGGAATGACTGGTTTCTGTAGCATAAATTCCTGCAGAACACCACCACCTAGTGGCAGCACACATCACTACACTGGCCTTGGTGCCCATAGGCACGTATTAATACATAAGAACACCCCTTGATCATGACGGCTTCCTGCTTTGGCCCTGACTAAATCTACCCAATGTTCAGTCCTTTTCTTGGGGAAAAAAAACGTTCTCCTCTGCGGGACTGAAAAGAGAGAAAAACAAACAGTCCTCCTATTCCTCAACAGAGTGAGTTCCCTCTTGAGCAGAGAGTCAGGTCAGCGGTTCAAGTCAAGTTCCCTTAAGTGGAATAAAGAAAAAAAAACAAGTTCCTGCTTCAGAGATAGTACATGGGATCAGGGAGGACAAGGGTTTTCCACTGCTTGTCCAATGTTTCTATGTAGTAAACAGCATTGTCTCTGTCCTTGCTGCAGATGACCACACGGTCCGCATGAATGTGCTGACCATAAGTCCAGTCCTTGCGGCAGCCTTTATAACGATCAGCCATTACAGCAGAGCACTTTAAATATCGGTAGCCTCTTGGTACTTTCACATGGTCCCATACAAAGTCAGCGTAGCATCGTTCACGAGAGGCCTCAATCTCATAGAGAAGTTCTTTGGGAACATATGGATATTCCCAACCATAGTCAGTGGCGACCTTTTTGTGTAGGAGCCTTTGCAACCGGGCTAGAGGTGGCATGGTGGCCCGATCTCCTGCTCCTGGGAAAACAATGGCATCCGGAGACCTTCTCAATGGTGCAAGCTCCAGCAGCGGCAAAAGTGGCCGCAATGGTACACGGACATCCGTAACAGCAGGCACAGAGGATGCTGGAGCTTGCAAAGTGGGCATAGGATCAGTCTCCCCCCCTGCAGTAGAGACCTCCACTCGGGGTGTAGTTACCCCAGAGTCCACCAGCAAAACTCCACCTAAACTGCAGGGTGAAGTTGCCGGGATTCTATCCCAACCCTTTTTTTCGAACACTTCATCCACATCAGGATCATCTCCCACATCTGAAGATGAATCCAACTCGGAAGTATTATACTCCTCCGCCTGTAGATAATTGGCAGTGGAGACAGACACCACGTCCTTGAAAATGGAGTGTCTTTGCGGGCTGGTTGTCCACACATCCCCTGTAGCGTGGGGTGTTGGCTTCCCTTCCCTCTCCAACAAAGTCAATGTCCCTTTTCTCCTAGCCTCCTTACCTTTCCCCCGACGCGGATCTCCTGGAGGTCCCTCCGGCTTGAAGATCCGGTTCAGGCAGGCGTTGGGGCAGGCTTCGACCGCAGCCACGGGAGGCCTTTACGTATCCCACCTTACGCTTGGCGGGTGGGAGAGAGGTCTCCGTTGTAACGGAGACAGCATCTGCGATGACCTCCGTTGCAAGCTGCCGAGAGAGGACACCCCAAGGCGCAGTAATGCCACCCATGGCTCAACCCTGACCTGATATGGCAGTGCCACCTACAGGCCACAGGTACCATAAACCAGGCAGCATCACATAGGCAGAAGCAAATACCTAACAATAAAAGCGGTCCCAGCCTGACTACCAGCTCAGACCAACCCCTAAATTTAGGCGCATAACACCCCTGAAAAGTAAAGGGGCGCTACATTTGTAATGTCAAATTCAGGATAACATGATATGATAATTCCCTGTCCGCATGTTTAATATGTTTCCGATTGCATCTTGTTATTGTGTTGAGAAGGGGAAGAAACAAGGACACAGGCATCAACAACAGCTTTTTCTCAGTCCCCCTTCTTTCCCCTCTTTTTCCCCCACCCCCTGTGTGAAGCATATTCTAGGTCTGCTTATTGTCTTCCCTTTTGTTACAGACCCTAGGTATGATTCTGTAGATTTTTTGCATGTTTAAGATTGCCCACATTGATTCCCGCTTAGTTTGCGTTCTTTGCTGCTTGTGTTGTTTTTGTTTCGTTGTTTGCATTGTGGGTGTTCTTTGCACTTTGGTCTGTGTCTTCTAATGGGGTTTTTTTTGTGCACCCCTGACAGATTGCATCTCTGTGTCATTTGCAGAGATACTGATTTCAAGTATATCTGGGCTACAGGGCCACTATCTTCACCTTCCTGTTTCTGGCCACGCCAGGGTTTTCACCAGAAGTGCATCACCGCAACGGAGGAACGTCTCGCCACATGCACTCTTGTGGCCATTGAACGCGGCTGGAAGGCATGACATGGGGCATAGTAGGTGGGGAGAAAGGCCATACTTACTGGTATATATATGTAGCGGGCTCACCCCTTCCTCTTCTTGGCTTGCTGTCTTGTCTAGGGGAACCCTGGAGGAGGGATGAGATCCACCACGGCCCATGTCCTCTTCTGGATAGAGGTGAAGGCCTGAACGTATTTTACCATCGGGTCGTGTGTATAACCCAGGGTCAAGTCTTTCCTCTAACTGACCCCCCTTTGCTCCCAATAACCAGAGTTCCACACCACTGAAAAGGTCCAACTCTTATTTATTCTTCAACAGCAATAAATCGTCACTTAGCACAGACCAACGAACAATTCAGTATAGGTGGGGAGTAGGTCAAGGCACAATCCTTAATCAAACTAAACCATTGAGATATCACCAACGGTTATGGCGGTTATGGCGCACAGTGGCTGTGAATGTACTTCTTTCCTTTTCTGAGTCTCTACCAGCAACTCTGATGAACATGAAACAGGAGTTACCTTCTTTAAGCTGTGGCCCCAGTCAGAGGGAAGACATTCTTCCGAGAGAGTTACCGGAGGCCCCACCATCACCGGCAAATGCTGCACCGGGCTGTTTGGAAGGGTTACACTCCCCGGCCTCCTCGTCTCAGATTCGGGCGCCCAACAACTTAGGGCCCCTCAGACTCCTCCACCCTTGCGGAACCCAGTCGAAGGTACTGGGTCCCAGGCCTCCTCAATAGTACCTCACCCCAGGGCTAAAGGTGCCTGGGATGGACTCCATCTCCCGCTCCGGCCAGGTCAAGGGCCCCTGTGCCCGGAATGCCCGCACCCAGGCTGAAGGTGCCTGGGCGCGGCGGTGTCCTCCGACTCTGAACCCCGTGCTCAGGGCATCTGCCCCCTTTATCTCCTCTCCCCAGCGTCACAGCAGGTTCCCCGCCCTGCTGCACAACCGCTGGAAAGGGACAAAAAGAGTACAGTCTTTCAGTGAGGGTTCAACCCCCAGCCCAGGGAAACAGCGCCACCCTCGGACCCCAGGGAACCTCACACCACCAGAGTCCTCCATAAACAATAATCAGTGCATCTGGGTTACACTACCACCCAGATGCTTCCCTTAAATTTAAATACCCGCTACACTCTCCCCCTGGTGATTTGACACTGGTCCCCAGTGTCTGGTGCATACCCATGTCTTCCAAAGAGTGGTAACATGAGTTCAACCCAGAGACCAAACTACAGGTAGAACCAAGCCCTACAAACTTAGCCATGAATTGTGCCAGGACCTAGAATGGGAAGGGAAAACAAGAATACAAACAATTAACTTTTTTTTTTTCCAAAAATACTTAGATATTTTACACATTAACATTCCCCCCTCTCTGCTATCTAAGAACCATCCATTCTCAGCAGCCTTGATAGATGAGTCTCCTGCAGAGGGGAAAAAGAAAAGAAACACACATCCTAGCACGATGTACAGTATGTGTTTTCTTGAAAGGAATGGGTCTATCCGTAAAGAAACCCATTCGCTCCAATAAGTATAGTGCAGAGTGTAAAACAAACAATCGTTGCGCAACACCGCCACCTGGTGGCAATGCCACGGTAAAGACACTTGTCAGATCTAGATGAATTTTTACTTCTCTGTGCTGTGACCCTATACTGGCTATGCCCCAAAGTCACTGATTTATTTTCCTTGATGGGAGGAGAAGAAGGGAGAACAAACAACAGTAACAGCTCCCATTTCTCCAAAGAGTAAAACATCCCAAGAAAAAAAAAAGTTAGAGCACAGTCCCTGTATTCAGCAATAAAAGAGAATATAAAGGAGTCTTTTTCTCCTATAAGTAGAACTTTGGGTGCGGCAGGAACAAAGGCTTTAAATGCTTGTCAAAGGTCTCCACATTATACTCAATGTTTTCTCCATCCTTCCGACAGATAATCACCCTGTCAGCATGGATGTGCCTCCCTAACATCCACTCTGCCCCACAGTCCCTGAATTTTCTGGTAACTGTAGGTGAACACGAGAGGTATCTGTGTGCGTGAGGTACCTTAAGCTTTGTCCAGACGAACTCATTGTACCACCGCTGCCGCAAGACTTCCACCTCATAGAGCAATTCTCTTGGCAAATATGGGTATTCCCAACCATATTCACAGGCAAACTTTTGACAAAAGAGACACTGCAGCCTTGCCAAAGGTGGCATTGTGGCACGGTCTCCCTCTCCAGGCAGAACGATAGATTCTGGATGACGAGGTACTTTCATTACCTCTGTTGATTTGGGCTTAGGAGCCCGCAGTGATGCACGTCGCACTCCCACAACAGGAGCAGGTGAAACATCTGATGATTCAGGAAGGGCAGACAGGGGACCAGATTCCTCCCTAGGCTCCAAGGCCTCCACCCAGGGTGTACTATCCCCAATGGACATAGGTGGGTCCCTTGTTGCATGGGACGAGGGTAACGGCATCTTGTCCCATCCCTTCTTATGAAAGATCTCATCGATCTCCCCGTCATCACCGACATCAGATAATGACTCCAGGTCGGAGGTGTCATAAAACTCCGCGGGCAGATAATTCCCAGTAGACACGGAATCACTCCCCTGAACGGCCCCCACTGACTGTGGGCTGCCGACACCTCCAACCACACACACACAGTCCCAACCCCTGGCTCACCTGGGCCTTTAGTAGAACAGGGACGTCCAGGGCTCTTCCCTCCGGATCCATCCAGGCCAGGCAAGCAACGGGGCGAAGCTCTTCCATGACCATAGGATGCCATCACCAGGCCAACTTTCCTCTTCGGTGGTGGGAGCAGGGAGCTTGTGGTGACCGAGGCAGCATCCTCAGATTTCTCTCTTTCAGTCTCCGCTGGGGCCTTCACTTCGCCCTGGTCAGTGCGCACAGGAATGCCCGCATAGGCTTCGATCTCTCCCTCCTGAGTGGCAGTACCTGTGAGGTAGTTGAGGTGGTAGGCGCGAGGCCTTTCTGTGGATGGCTCCACCTCAAAAGGGAATTTCTTGCAAGCCTCACATCGTCCGAACGGCTTCAAGTGGACCACCAGTCCCGAACAGCCGGGACAGATCACACCGAGGGCCTCTATGTCTCTGCATGTGTACAGAGCCAAACGTCCTCAGGGCCTTAGCCTTATTCCTGTGTCCATAATCGGAGCAGCAAAAGAAGTCATCTCCGTGGTAGAAGGAACAGAAATCCACTGAGTATTTGAGGTCATACTGGCTGTCTGCTGCTCCATTGCGCACTGCCCAATCCGCGCCGGAATCTCCACGTGTGTCCTTCCACATGGCCAGACTCCTCCCATACTCTGCACTTGTTTGCGAGCTTTCTCTTCTCCCCGCCCACGAACTGCGCAGCTATGGTGTGCCTCGTGGCGCATTGGCCAATATGGCCGACCTACTCGGAACTCCTCCGGGCAGCAAAGTTCAAATTCAGACGGTATAACACACATCCCAGACACGATGCCCCCACATGTAGCGGGCTCACCCCTCTCACCCCTTCTTCTTCTCGGCTTGCTGTCTTGTCTAAGGGAACCTGGGAGGAGGGATGAGATACACCACGGCCCATGTCCTCTACTGGATAGAGGTGAAGGCCCGAACGTATTTTACCATCGGGTCGTGTGTATAACCCAGGGTCAAGTCTTTCCTCTAACTGACGCCCCTTTGCTCCCAGTAACCAGAGTTCCACACCACTGAAAAGGTCCAACTCTTATTTATTCTTCAACAGCAATAAATCGTCACTTAGCACAGACAGGTTGTGACCAACGAACAATTCAGTATAGGTGGGGAGTAGGTCAAGGCACAATCCTTAATCAAACTAAACCATTGAGATATCACCAACGGTTATGGCGCACAGTGGCTGTGAATGGACTTTTCTGAGTCTCTACCAGCAACTCTGACGAACATGAAACAGGAGTTACCTTCTTTAAGCTGTGGCCCCAGTCAGAGGGAAGACCTTCCTATACACATTTTATTTTGCATTGTTCACATAGGAGTGCCTGGTGCGTCCGGATCCTGCTGGGGCGCTGCCTGTGGGGGGCGCCGCCGCTGGTCATGCCCTCTCAGCTCCCGGTCCTGTTACCCTCGGCTCATGGTCCCCGCTAGTGTACCCCCAAGTGCACATACAATTGTAAGTGACCCCTCTCTGTTTCAGGGATGGCTATATTGTCATTTATATTTTCTTGCAACAGACTAGTTAGTCTACCAAGATTTTTTACCATTCATTATTTTTCTTATTGCAGATCCTTCATATACATGCTCCTGACGAGCGGCTTAAAGCCGCGAAACGCGTAGAGCTATTACCTGCCGTGTATACATTACACGCTTCCCTAGTTATGTGCCTATCACTTATCATTTTACAAGGACCACAAAGACCCCAGATCGTGCAGACCATAATTGCTAATCATGCATACCTTATTATCCGCCATACCTTATTATGAATAGTGGTGGAACCCTCTTAACCTACAATGTGATTGATGTCTGTAATGCGTTACTACCTGAAATTACTGTTTCAGGAATTGGCACTATTGAATGTGCGTTTTATGTATATGTAATGTATTCTAAGTCTGTAATGCGTTACTACCTGAAATTACCATTTCAGGAATTGGCACTATTGAATGTGCGTTTTATGTATATGTAATCAATGTATTCTACCATGCATCCTTGTACTAATAAATGCTTTACCACCCACCACTCTATCAATTTGTTACCAAGAGCCTCATTTAAAGTCCCAACTTTTCCCCCCCCCCTTCGTTGCACTCTGACGCCTATATGGCTGTATTTTTGCTTCGTTTTTTTTTCTTCTTCTAATTAATAGGGATGGAGGCACATGGCCTTACCAGGCCTATGGCCTCAATTCAAAGTCCAAATGGGATGGAGGCATTGGCCTTACCAGGCCTATGGCCTCATTTAAAGTCCCAATCCCCCCCCCCCCCCCCATTTTGCTTATTTACCACTACATCACCAAAGACAGAGGTGTTATCTGAATGCAGTGAGCCTGTGTGCAAGATCATTTGGGCCCCCTTTGAGCCCTCAACAAGGAAGGGCCATGCAACACTCTAGCCACATACATGTGTACACTCCAACCACACTAATTGGTCAGTGTGGTCATAAAATACTGCCCATCAGCATTGTTGGCGAGTACCTGTGTTTACAGCCTTGAGCTGTGTAGTGTCCAATAAAACACCTCACAGCACAGAGCTGCCTATCCCTGTCTCCCTCCGCTAGCATCCAATTGGACACTGGGCAGAGGCTTCTTTCAGTGCTGGGTGCTGAAATGCAAGGAACATTCTGTAACCAGCTTTCTCTCTGCATATTACAACAAGCCACCTAGTGCGGACCATACCCGCCATGTGTGCAGTGTCCCATCCCCTTATGAATACGCCAGTGTTACCAGACCAAAATAAAGTTTTAAAATACTGTTAAAATTGCCTAAAAATGGTTTTGTGTAGTACCGGCATACAAATTGCATTTTAACCATTTTCCGTTGCAAAAACAACCAAATAGATAATTGCAACTTACCACCAAAAATTTATACCAAGCTCATGAGACAAACAAATCTGCTGGTGGCATTTTAACATGATCTATTTGGCTTTTTAAAACCAAAGATTAATGAAAGTGGTTGAAATTGCCATCTGTATTATCAGAATTAAGCTTTGTCCAGTGTAGGAGACAGACTAATTATTGGTTGTGACAAAACAAGTTTATAGATTCTTGAGTAAACAAGGACTACATACACTATATTGTCCAAAAAATTTGGGACACCTGCCTTTACACGCACATGAACTTTAATGGCCCACTCTTTGCAGCTATAACAGCTTCAACTCTTCTGGGAAGGCTGTCCACATAGTTTAGGAGTGTGTCTATGGGAATATTTGACCATTCTTCCAGAAGTGCATTTGTGAGGTCAGGCACTGATGTTGGATGAGAAGGCCTGACTCGCAGTCTCTGCTTTAATTCATCCCAAAGGTGTTCTATCGGGTTGAGGTCAGGACCCTGTGCAAGCCAGTCAAGTTCCTCCACCCCAAAGTCGCTCAATTATATCTTTATGGACTTTGCTTTGTGTACTGGTCCAAATCATTTGGTCGACGGGGGATTGTGGCGTGGGGTTGTTTTTCAGGGCTTGGGCTTGGCCCCTTAGTTCAAGTAAAGTGAACTCTTAAGGCGTCAGCACATCAAGACATTTTGGAAAATTTCATGCTCCCAACTTTGTGGGAACAGTATAGCGATGGCACCTTTCTGTTCCAACATGACTGTGCACCTAGACACACTCCTAAACCTTGTGGACAGCCTTCTCAGAAGAAGTGAAGCTGATATAGCTGCAAAGGGTTGGCCAGCTCAATATTGAACCCTACAGACTAAGACTGGGAAGCCTTTAAAAATCATGTAATAATATAGTGTGTGTGTGTGTATATATATATATATATATATATATATATATATATATATATATATATATATACACACACACATATACATATACAGTGTCATGAAAAAGTATTCATACCCCTTGAAATTTTTTACCACAGTTTGTCATGTTACACTCAAAATGAAAATGTATTTTATTGGGATTTTATGTGATAGATCAACACAAAGTGGTACATAATTGTAAAGTGGAAGGAAAATTATAAATGGTTTTCAATTTATTTTACAAGTAAACATCTTAAAAGTGTGGAGTGCATTTGTATTCAGCCCCCTTTACTCTAATACCCCTAACTAAAGTCTAGTGGAACCAATTGCCTTCAGAAGTCACTAATTAGTAAATAGAGTCCACCTGTGTGTAATTTAATCTCAGTATTAATACAGCTGTTCTGTGAAGCACTCAGAGGTTTGTTAGAGAACCTTCGTGAACAAACAGCATCATGAATAAAACAGTCGCTCAGTATAGGAATACCCTAGTCCCATACTTCTTAAACACAGCCAAAGTTTGATCCCAAGACTATAGAGAACTCCAGAAGTCCCTACTATGAAGGCGTGGGTAGTAAAGATGGACTGGTTGAGATCAATAGAAGAAACAATATATACCCTTGAGGACTCCCTAGATGCATATATCACCATATGGGGGGAAATGGCTGAAGTTTAAAAAATCGGTAGAATATACGACCACGATGGAGGGCTAAGGGTCCCAAGTGAAACAGGAGAGGGCAGAGTGTAAGAAGAGATATGATCATATAATAGGATTTGAATGAGTGAAGAACTGCCCCAGAGGAATAGAGGGGGACGGAGAGGGAAGGAGGCTTCAAGGGTTAAGGGAAGAGAAGGGGAGGAGGAGTTTTGATTATGGTTTTTATTTTTCTCTCTTTTGGGAGGGGGGAATGAGAAATGTATGTACAGTATAATCAAAGAAAGTTTATGCACCAAGTGCATTGGAGGATGCCCCCATGGACTTTATATGGCAGAGATAGATAGTATCAAAAGTCAAATTGGATAAAAAATTGGCACACAGGTGCCTACTTTATTATTATAGAGAGAAAAAAAAAGTGCACTAAATAGGACAGAGTATGTTTGAATATACAATAGGACAATACATACATCATCATATATAGAACATATTCAAATAGCCCAAAATACTAAATCCAATTTGTTGCTCAAAGTGTATTTGAGATCAGCTGGTTGGATTCACATACAAATACCCAACATGTTTCGGAATTTTACTGCACTGATGTGCAAACCAGCACTGTTGTATTTTACACCGGGCGCTTCTTGTGAATGTGCAGTGACGCCAGCTTTCTGGACCCTTCATAGCCACCTACCTGTGCACAGATCCATACGGCCAACATGCTCTGCATTTTTGTATTTTTGCTTTTATCCTTAATTAATCTCCTCTGAATCTAACATATGTGAGTACCTTTGGTTACTATTGCAATTGTTAAAAATAAGTTTGTTTGTATTGTGATGAGGTTGTTTTTCCCACACATATTATACAATTGTACTTATATTTACAGACATGAATATTAGCCTCCCAAAACTACAATACCACCCTTGATGAAGGAAAAGACGCACATCAGTGCAGTAATATCTCTGCTCATCACGTTATTCCATTGGGAGTGAATCCTGTCTATGATAAAGATCAGTTGCAGCCCCTGGATGTTTGGTGGAAGAGCGGATCTGCTGCTGGAGTAGTGACTGGCTACCATGGATTTCCTTGAGTGACCCCTGGTGTGCTGAGCCCTTTTGATCTCCGTGATAGAGTTCCATCTGATCCGGTAAGCGGACCAGTTGTATATATATTTTTACCTTCTGCCTGGTTGAAACATTGGATGAAGATTTGCTTCTATCTGTCATGTACCTGGGTGTATTTGAACCGGGATCTTCCTGGTTCCAAAGCTGCAGCCTTACCTGTTGCGCTACTGAGCAGATCTGGACTTTTGGAAATGTCCTCTCAGTGTTAAACATTACCTTGGACTCACTAGCCCCACCTGCTGCCAGCTGTGGACAATTTTCAATCAAAGCAGCCCTTAAAAAGGAAGTGATGCTATCTCTCAGTGCCCGTTTGTGTGGAATAGCTCCCTGGGTGTTGTGACTGCTTTTTGATCCTGATTTTCGTGTTGAACTTCTGCCTGAATTCCTGACTACTCTCCAGCCTGCTGATTTTGTACTTCACTGCCAGCTCGTGTATGACCTTTGCCTGCCTGACCACTCTCTGGATTTCGATCGTGTACCATTTTGCCTGATCTGTTGCCAACCTAATCTGCCTGACTACGTCTTCGCCTGAATCCTCAGCACACAAGTTCCACTTCGGACACTACCTATCACAGGTACCTTACATTACAAACGGGCCACAATGACAGTGGACCCTGCTGAGATTGTTAAGGCGATTTCACGTCAGGGACAATTGATTGGAGCTCATGAACAGCATCTTTCTTCCCTGGACGCCAAGTTAGATGAACTTTGTACTATGCTTAAATCTTGTTTGCCTGCTTCCTCTGCAACGGTCCAGACTCTGGATCCTACTCCTGCTACGATCCAACCCACCTCTTCTGTACCACCCAAACTTCCTATGCCTGACAAATTTGGTGGTGATACTGAGGACTGCAGAGGCTTTTTAAATGTTTGCCGTTTGCATTTCCGCAACAACCCTGGGACCTTTAGCACTTCTTCTGCCAAAGTGACTTTTGTAATTTCCTTGTTAAAGGGGAAGGCCCTGGCCTGGGTCTCTCCTTATCTGGAACGCAATGATCCTGTGCTGCAAGACGCTGACAAATTTCTGGCTTCTCTCCAGACTGTATTTGACAAGCCAGATAGAGCTTCTGCAGCTGAGTACTCACTCTTGGACATGCAACAAGGCACCAGGTCTGTGGCACAATATGCTATTGAGTTTCGTACCCTTGCTGCTGAGACTACTTGGGACTCAAGGGCATTACGTGCAGCCTTCCGAAAAGGTCTTGCAGATCGCATCAAAGACGAATTAGTCTATAAGGATTCCCCAGAAGACCTAGAGAAATTCATAGAGCTCTGTGTTCGTCTGGATGTCCGGTATCATGAAAGGTGCCAAGAGAGACTTAGAACTCGCAAGTTTCCTCGGCCAGTCTACCGTTTGGCCCCTAACTTCCAAGCACCACCTCAGCCAGAACCTGAAATCTCAGTTGAACCCCAGACACCTGTGGAACCCATGGATGTAAGCCGTCTCCACCTAACTGAGTCTGAGAAACAAAGGAGGCGTGCATTGGGCCTATGCCTATACTGTGGACTTAAAGGACATTTATTATCTGTCTGCCCTTCCCGTCCAGTAAAAGGCAGGGTCTAACCAGTGTTGGAGGAGCTGGCTTAGACCTTACAGGTATATCCTCCAAGACCAAGATTACCATTCCTGCAATTATCCATTTACCCTCTAAACTTGTCTCCTGTGAGGCTTTTGTGGATTCTGGAGCTGCTGGCATATTCTTGGACTACACTTTTGCTAAAAAAAATAATATCCCATTTGTTCCAAAATCTAGACCCCTGAACATTACCACCGTGAATGGACAACCCTTGGGAGATGGCATTGTAAAATTTGAGACTATAACAATCACCCTTCAGGTAGGTGTACTCCACAAAGAGGAAGTTGTCTTGTCTCTTATTGATTCTCCACTTCTGCCTGTTATCCTTGGTTACCCATGGTTACAACAGCATAACCCTTCTTTTGATTGGGAAAATGGAGAACTAACCTCTTGGGGGTCGTTCTGTCATTCAAACTGTTTGTCTCAACCCAAAAGACTTCCTGCTTGTATGTTGGCTTCCGTGGCCGTCCCACCTACCTTGCCTCATGAATACCATGTGTTTGCAGACGTATTTTGCAAGCAAAAGGCAGAGGTTTTACCTCCACATCGTTCTTTTGACTGTGCAATTAAATTGATTCCTGGAGCACCTCTTCCCAAAGGAAGGACCTATCCCCTGTCTTTGCCTGAACAAAAATCCATGGAGGAATACGTAAAAGACAACTTGGAAAGAGGTTTTATCCGACCCTCTTCTTCTCCAGTAGGGGCAGGTTTTTTCTTTGTTGAAAAAAAAGATGGGGGTCTTCGACCATGCATAGACTATCGAGGGTTAAATCAAATCACTGTAAAAGACTCCTACCCTTTGCCTCTCATTCTTGAACTGTTTGATGTACTTAAGGGGGCTGTTATCTTCTCCAAGCTAGACCTACGAGGGGCTTATAATCTAATTCGAATTAAAGACGGGGACGAGTGGAAGACAACATTCAACACTCGTAATGGACATTTTGAATATCTGGTTATGCCATTTGGGTTGTGTAACGCCCCTGCTGTCTTCCAACGTTTCATGAATGACATTTTTCATGATTTCAGCAACAGTTTTGTGATCATCTACTCGGACGACATTTTAATCTTTTCCAAGACTCATCTAGAGCACATCTCGCATGTAAAGCAGGTATTGCAACGACTGAGAGAAAACCATCTTTACGCGAAGATTGAGAAATGCAGTTTCCATCAAAGCCGTATTCCTTTCCTTGGATACATTATAAGTGCTGCCGGTTTCCAAATGGACCCTCAAAAACTTTCCGCTGTCTTGCAATGGCCCCAACCGACCACTTTAAGAGGGCTCCAAAGCTTTCTAGGGTTCGCAAATTACTACAGACGCTTCATCAAAGGTTTTGCCTCAATTGCGGCCCCCCTTACTGCTATGACTAAGAAAGGTACAAATTGCAAGGTATGGTCCTCAGAATCAGAATCGGCTTTCCAGCAATTAAAAGACATGTTCAGCAAAGCTTCAATTCTTCAGCATCCAAATCCCGATCTCCAGTACATAGTTGAGGTTGATGCCTCTGAGGTAGGAGCAGGTGCCGTGCTCTCCCAGAGACAGCCTAAGTCTGGTAGAATCCATCCAGTAGCATTTTTTTCTAGAAAGTTTTCTCCAGCGGAGATGAATTACGATGTTGGGAATCGAGAACTACTGGCCATCAAATTGGCATTGTCTGAATGGCGACATCTTCTGGAAGGGGCTCCCAAACCTTTTTCTATCCTCACTGACCATAAAAACCTACTGTACCTTCAGACAGCAAGCCGTTTGAACTCACGTCAGGCTCGATGGGCTCTGTTTTTCTCCTGTTTTAATTTTGTTCTTTCTTATGTTCCTGGGCATAAAAACAAGAAAGCCGATGCTCTTTCCAGACAGTTTGCTACCTCTGAAGAAGAGCAACCTACCGAGCAGTATATAATCCCACCTCACAAAATTGTCGCACAGATCTCTACGGCTCTTTCCCAACAGTTACAAGAAACCCAGAATTGTGTTCCCCAAGGCTTGAAGATACCACCAGGTCGCCTGTTCGTAGCCCCTAGCCTCAGAAAACCTGTACTCCTCTGGGCACATGATGGTGTTTTATCTGGTCATCCTGGTGTCACCATCACTCTTAAGACCTTGCAGCGTCATGTCTGGTGGCCTCATATGAAAAGGGATGTTACTTTGCTACCAGAGGTATATTGATGACCTTATTATGATTTGGGATGGTGACCGAGCAAGCTTTGATGAGTTTGCATCTAAACTGAATTCTAATAGTTTGAACATTGTTCTGACATGGAACATCAGTCTGGACAGATTGGTCTTCTTGGATCTTGATCTAACCAAGAATGGGGATAGGATTAATATGATTACTCACTTTAAGGCTACAGACCGTAACACCTTTATCCCCATTGAAAGCTGTCACCATTCCAAGTGGCTGTGTAATATACCGAGAGGGCAATTTATACGCCTGAGGCGTAATTGCACCAATGTAGGTGATTTCATCTCACAGTCACAGGTATTAACCTCAAGATTCGTTGAAAAAGGTTATGATAAAAATAGCTTAGGTACTGAAATGGAAAATGTCCGTAGTCTGGACAGACAAGCACTTGTGTCAAATGTCCCTAAGGTTGATCGTAATGACCCTACAAGGACACGAATGATCTTAGACTATAACATTCAATATAGGAAGTTTGAGCGAATTGTACAGAAGCATTGGCCAATCCTTAAGCATGATAGGATTTTAGGCCCCCTACTTTCTGACCGTCCGCAATTTATTTATAAAAAAGCACCTTCCTTAAGGGACACACTAGCCCCTGGAGTGATTGACCCTCCTACCCATTCTGAGAACAGAATTTTTGATTTTCTGACTGGCTTTCACAAATGTGGTCGTTGCCCACCATGTCGACAGGCCAGAAAGAATTTAAAAAAGCGGAAGGAGTTTGTGGCATCAGCAACGGGAAAAAATTACAAGATCAAGGATTTTATCACTTGTGATACCACAGGGGTTGTATACATGCTACAGTGTGAGTGTGGTTTGCAATATGTCGGTAGGACATCTAGGCCCCTTCATGTAAGGATAGGGGAGCATGTCAATAATATTAAAAAGGGGTTGGTTACTCACAACGTTTCGAAGCACTTCCGACTCCACCATAACCGTAGCCCATCTGGGTTGCAGTTCTGGGGGATAGAGAAGGTGACGAACCATTGGAGAGGAGGACACTTCATTCGGCAGCTCAGCCGACGTGAGTCATTTTGGGTATATGAATTGAAGGTGGGGGTCCCGTTGGGGTTGAACGTTGAGTTCGATCTCAATTGTTTTATATCAGACCGTTAAGATTTACGTTTTTTCTTTGTTATAGGGTTAATAGTTTACTATGTATTTAGTATGTGATATTTGTTTAACAGGTTAGATGGTTGTGCTGACGTCTATATTAATCTCACAGGTCCATTTATGACTGTTTGATTACCTTTATGCATCTCTGGCCCCTGTCTAGTGTCAAGATTGCTATTGTTATTAGGACCCATTGGGCCCACAAATTTATAATAAGAAGGGGGGTGCTGGAATAAGTCTATGCACATAGTGACCATTGTGCCCTTTATATGGTCAGATCTGTTGATCTGTGCATATGCGACTCCAGCAAGCGTATATGCATTTTGGCATTTTTGAGTTTGCTTGGTACCCTTCTATATATCTTTCATTGAGATAGCGGGATCACTGGTGCGGTTTTAACTTTATTTTATAAATTTATATTTTATATTGTATTTTATTCCATTCTTTTTACTTTTTTGAAATCCTGTATGACATGCATTACAGGTATCTGCCACTGAGTGGCACTCTATGGGGTACAGCGGTTGCTGTGCAACATTAAAAATATTGCCTGTTATCATTGCCATATGTTATTATTTTTGACAACCATGTATTAGCCAGGAGGGATGGGTTTAGAAATGGTGGATCTGATATAGGTTATCCGGAGGTTTTATATGCTTAGCACAGTGAGGATCAGTCCTAGCGTGCTTTGTTGACACTTGGTGTCATGTGACCGCTCGGCTCCGCCCACGGATTTACGTGGATGCGGAGAACTGAGCGCTCTGTAGGCATGTTTACTTCCGTCGTCATGACGACGGATCACGTGGGGAGCGCCGACCCGGAAGGTCATAGACCGGGAGGCAGTACCTCCTGTGAGTCCGCCGCCAATGGGAGCAGCAATACAAGAGGTAAGGGTCATGACCCGGAAACTCTTTGACCACTATATTTCTTTAGCCAATGACCGCTGGTCTGTCATTTTGGCATGGCTTTCAGCTACCTATGAGGGCGCTTGATACATGGTCCCCTAATTATGGGGGGGCGGGATTTCTTTCCCATACACAGCACACACCAGGAATATGGCCTATATAAATGAACTGACATGTTGTCCCCATTTAAATATCGCTGAGGAAGTCCTTACCCACGGACGATATGCGTGCGAGGGGCTACACGACGTCAGGACAGCCATCTACCTGGTTCCACATCTAAGTTACATGACTGCCATCCGAGCACAGGGTATCTGTGCTTTGTTTGTGAGTAACTTTTTATACCAATAAATCAAGTGTTTTTTTTCAATGGGGAGCACTATGTATTTCTTTTTTGACATTTTTCATGTAACCACGTCAAACATATGAGTTCATTACTGGGAGTATAGAGTGATTGAGGATTTCGGTTGAAGTGCCGTATGAAGACAGCCCTCTCATCTTTTACATTACCCTTGTTAAAGGGACTGCTTATGTGACCTTCTGGTAAAACAGAGGTCCACATTTTGAGGTGAGCGGCCTGTACACTTGGTGGTGGAATTACACGGAAGTGGTTGCACTTGTGATCATATACAAGCACTCTGTTTCACAGCTAGAGGATCCTTCTATCCCCCTGTTGGTGCTTTGGAGAACATCTATTTTTCTGAATTATACACCTATGGACTCTTTTTGTGTTATATACGTATTTAGCGCTGCACTGCTTTTCTATACATGTTACATTTAAGGATTTATATTTTGACCGTCAGTGTTCAGCTGCATTTTGTTAGGATAGGTTTTGCGCTGTCTGGTTTTTTCTACTGATTTCTGTTTTCCAATATATTACAGTCTAGCTGCATCACCATGGAGATTTTCCAATTTTTGGAAAAAAGAGAAGTTAAAATTGGAGAAACTTTTTCTAGGAATCAAACGACTGGGGAAGGGAATGAACTCACCCATACCTTTAGAAAACTAGGGCACGTTTTTGAGAAAAAGGTTAAGACCTGGTGGGACATAATTTCCTTCGAACAATACCTAGTAGCAAAAATTATCCCAAGACGTCTAAGGTGGGATGTCCCGCCTAATGACGGTCTTATGGATGATGAGGCCGTCACAGAATGGGGGAATTTTTTTATTAAAAAGGGTTTAGAATTATTAGAATTTTTATTACTTAGGAAACAAAGAAAAATGAAAATGCTAGAGGCACAGATTAGGGACCTGAGGACCACCTTAGAACCCTTTAAAGAATCTGAGGAATTCCTGAAATTATCTACGGATTTGAAAAATAGATTGATTAAATGGGATACAGAAACCCAAAATAAGAAAAAGAAAAAGTTCATCAGAGATCTGGATGACTTTGGAAAAAATAATGTGTTTAAGTGGCAAGCGGTCCCTCCAGATGTGAGTTCTACACAGGTGAACCCGGACCCGTCCAATGTAGACATGGTAAACACCCCGCTCCCTATTCCTAGGGGGGGCGAGGTCTATGTCTATGATGATTTGGACTATCCGGTTATGGGAACACCTCTGAATGATGGGCACTATCAGGAAGTCCCCAATAAAAAGGGTAAAAACAAAAGAGGACGGGGAAAGAGAGGTGGCTATCACCACTCCCCATATCGGCATCAGGTATATAATGCACCCCCGAGGGGGAATGAGTCTTATGGTGGCTATCGGCAACAGCAGCCTAATTACTCACATACCAGTGAGTATAATGGCCCCTATGCTGATAGAGGTAATCAATCTCATCACTATTCGAACAACTATGCATACAATAATTATGATACCTCTGCTTATGGAGGTGCAGCTCCGCCACAACACGTTAACCAACTACCCATACACAACCGCTTTTCACCCCTGGCTTATAAGGGCCCACGTGGAGGTGGGGATTTTCGCGGAGCACCGAGAGGTGCAGGGAGAGGTGCACCCTCCATCCCCCCCAACCCGGGAGGCTGGAGGGGCACACAACCCCAGCAGCCATCACAGGAAGGGGTACCCCTGCGAAAAAGAAAAGCAAGAGAGGAAGGAGAGGAGGCAGGAGAACTCAAAAGAGTAAAACCCCAATAGGTGCAGGGATTTATAACTTGAGTGGCACACCTCTTAGTGAGGAAGAAATCAAAGTGCTTGATAAAGGTCTCAAATATGCTCCTACTCGTAATTTAAACAAATTTCAAACGTATGTCAACTTGCAGAAGTTTGTGCATAGTTTGAATATCAAAAAATATTTTTTGAATACTCCGTCTACTAGGACATTAAGTGCTCCAATAAGTCAGACAAGTCATCATTCTACTCTGCGGAATAAATCCGTTTTCAATCCCCCTGTATCAGACACGAAGCATCTTGAGGTGTTTAGGAATATGGTGGCGAGGGATTTGGAGAAGTTGAAAATCCGTAAGGTGAATGATCCCATTTATATTCAGAATGGTATCAAATCTGACGGAGAGGAAGGACTTGGTCATACGACCTGCTGATAAAGGGGGAGGGCTGGTGGTACTTAGTAAGGCCTACTATAAGAACGAAATGGACAATCTCCTTAGTGATATTAACACTTATAGCATTATGACAAAAGATCCTATGCTTGAATTTAAGGGAGAACTCCACTTCTTGATAGAAAGGGGGAAACATATAGGAGTGTTGAGCGTGAAGGAGTCACTTTATTTAGACCCTTTGTTTTGCCGCACACCCATTATTTATTTTCTACCAAAGGTCCATAAAGATAGCACCAACCCACCTGGGAGACCTATAGTAAACGGGATCGATTCGGTCACCTCCCGACTTGGTCAATATATAGATTCCTTCCTCCAGCCGCTAGTGATAAAAACTGACGCTTTTCTTAAAGACACTAAACATGTCATACAAATTCTGGAGTCTCTAGCTATCACGCCCTCTTGCCTTTTGATCACAGCTGATGTTAGTTCGTTATATACGATCATCAGTCATGAGGATGCTTTATCCTCGGTCAGTTGGGCACTAGGAACATCTGGTTTGTCTAGAAGACATCGGAATTTTTTTGATTGACAGTCTTACCTTTTGCTTATCAAAGAATTATTTCTGGTATGGTGGGCAATTCTTTTTACAAACTAGAGGGGTAGCTATGGGGGCTCGGTTCGCTCCCAGTGTCGCCAACTTATTTATGGCGCACTGGGAGGAAAAGGCCGTGTTTAAGAACAAACCCCCACAGTTACTTTGCTACCAGAGGTATATTGATGACCTTATTATGATTTGGGATGGTGACCGAGCAAGCTTTGATGAGTTTGCATCTAAACTGAATTCTAATAGTTTGAACATTGTTCTGACATGGAACATCAGTCTGGACAGATTGGTCTTCTTGGATCTTGATCTAACCAAGAATGGGGATAGGATTAATATGATAACTCACTTTAAGGCTACAGACCGTAACGCCTTTATCCCCATTGAAAGCTGTCACCATTCCAAGTGGCTGTGTAATATACCGAGAGGGCAATTTATACGCCTGAGGCGTAATTGCACCAATGTAGGTGATTTCATCTCACAGTCACAGGTATTAACCTCAAGATTCGTTGAAAAAGGTTATGATAAAAATAGCTTAGGTACTGAAATGGAAAATGTCCGTAGTCTGGACAGACAAGCACTTGTGTCAAATGTCCCTAAGGTTGATCGTAATGACCCTACAAGGACACGAATGATCTTAGACTATAACATTCAATATAGGAAGTTTGAGCGAATTGTACAGAAGCATTGGCCAATCCTTAAGCATGATAGGATTTTAGGCCCCCTACTTTCTGACCGTCCGCAATTTATTTATAAAAAAGCACCTTCCTTAAGGGACACACTAGCCCCTGGAGTGATTGACCCTCCTACCCATTCTGAGAACAGAATTTTTGATTTTCTGACTGGCTTTCACAAATGTGGTCGTTGCCCACCATGTCGACAGGCCAGAAAGAATTTAAAAAAGCGGAAGGAGTTTGTGGCATCAGCAACGGGAAAAAATTACAAGATCAAGGATTTTATCACTTGTGATACCACAGGGGTTGTATACATGCTACAGTGTGAGTGTGGTTTGCAATATGTCGGTAGGACATCTAGGCCCCTTCATGTAAGGATAGGGGAGCATGTCAATAATATTAAAAAGGGGTTGGTTACTCACAACGTTTCGAAGCACTTCCGACTCCACCATAACCGTAGCCCATCTGGGTTGCAGTTCTGGGGGATAGAGAAGGTGACGAACCATTGGAGAGGAGGACACTTCATTCGGCAGCTCAGCCGACGTGAGTCATTTTGGGTATATGAATTGAAGGTGGGGGTCCCGTTGGGGTTGAACGTTGAGTTTGATCTCAATTGTTTTATATCAGACCGTTAAGATTTACGTTTTTTCTTTGTTATAGGGTTAATAGTTTACTATGTATTTAGTATGTGATATTTGTTTAACAGGTTAGATGGTTGTGCTGACGTCTATATTAATCTCACAGGTCCATTTATGACTGTTTGATTACCTTTATGCATCTCTGGCCCCTGTCTAGTGTCAAGATTGCTATTGTTATTAGGACCCATTGGGCCCACAAATTTATAATAAGAAGGGGGGTGCTGGAATAAGTCTATGCACATAGTGACCATTGTGCCCTTTATATGGTCAGATCTGTTGATCTGTGCATATGCGACTCCAGCAAGCGTATATGCATTTTGGCATTTTTGAGTTTGCTTGGTACCCTTCTATATATCTTTCATTGAGATAGCGGGATCACTGGTGCGGTTTTAACTTTATTTTATAAATTTATATTTTATATTGTATTTTATTCCATTCTTTTTACTTTTTTGAAATCCTGTATGACATGCATTACAGGTATCTGCCACTGAGTGGCACTCTATGGGGTACAGCGGTTGCTGTGCAACATTAAAAATATTGCCTGTTATCATTGCCATATGTTATTATTTTTGACAACCATGTATTAGCCAGGAGGGATGGGTTTAGAAATGGTGGATCTGATATAGGTTATCCGGAGGTTTTATATGCTTAGCACAGTGAGGATCAGTCCTAGCGTGCTTTGTTGACACTTGGTGTCATGTGACCGCTCGGCTCCGCCCACGGATTTACGTGGATGCGGAGAACTGAGCGCTCTGTAGGCATGTTTACTTCCGTCGTCATGACGACGGATCACGTGGGGAGCGCCGACCCGGAAGGTCATAGACCGGGAGGCAGTACCTCCTGTGAGTCCGCCGCCAATGGGAGCAGCAATACAAGAGGTAAGGGTCATGACCCGGAAACTCTTTGACCACTATATTTCTTTAGCCAATGACCGCTGGTCTGTCATTTTGGCATGGCTTTCAGCTACCTATGAGGGCGCTTGATACATGGTCCCCTAATTATGGGGGGGCGGGATTTCTTTCCCATACACAGCACACACCAGGAATATGGCCTATATAAATGAACTGACATGTTGTCCCCATTTAAATATCGCTGAGGAAGTCCTTACCCACGGACGATACGCGTGCGAGGGGCTACACGACGTCAGGACAGCCATCTACCTGGTTCCACATCTAAGTTACATGACTGCCATCCGAGCACAGGGTATCTGTGCTTTGTTTGTGAGTAACTTTTTATACCAATAAATCAAGTGTTTTTTTTCAATGGAGAGCACTATGTATTTCTTTTTTGACATTTTTCATGTAACCACGTCAAACATATGAGTTCATTACTGGGAGTATAGAGTGATTGAGGATTTCGGTTGAAGTGCCGTATGAAGACAGCCCTCTCATCTTTTACATTACCCTTGTTAAAGGGACTGCTTATGTGACCTTCTGGTAAAACAGAGGTCCACATTTTGAGGTGAGCGGCCTGTACACTTGGTGGTGGAATTACACGGAAGTGGTTGCACTTGTGATCATATACAAGCACTCTGTTTCACAGCTAGAGGATCCTTCTATCCCCCTGTTGGTGCTTTGGAGAACATCTATTTTTCTGAATTATACACCTATGGACTCTTTTTGTGTTATATACGTATTTAGCGCTGCACTGCTTTTCTATACATGACTATGTGGCTGCCTGCCCAACTTGTGCTGCTAATAAAGTACCCCGTACATTGCCTACTGGACTGTTACAACCACTTTCAGCACCTCGTCAGCCTTGGACCCATTTGACTATGGACTTCATTACAGACTTACCCAAGTCCGAGGGCATGACTGCTATATGGGTCATAGTGGATCGCTTTTCAAAAATGTCTCATTTTGTGCCGCTCCCGGGATTACCTACAGCGGAAGCACTGTCTACTCTCTTCCTTTCCCATATTGTGAGATATCATGGCATACCTACCAATGTCGTCTCAGACCACGGATCCCAGTTTGTTTCCCGATTCTGGAGAGCGTTCTGCAAGAAACTGGGAGTAACGCTTTCACTCTCTACCTCACATCACCCTCAAACAGATGGTCAAACCGAACGCATGAACCAGACCCTAGAAACCTATCTTCGACATTATGTCAATGCCTTACACTCCAACTGGTCTGAGTATTTGCCTTTAGCTGAGTTCGCCATTAATTCCCGTTGGCACAGTGCTCTTCATACCACACCATTCTACGCAGCCCTAGGCTATCACCCTCAGACTTTTCCCCTACTTCAGCCTTCTTCTGGTGTACCAGCAGCAGATCAGCGGGTTAAAAATATTCTGCTACATTGGAAAAAGATTCGCTTATTACTACGGAAGTCAGCAGGCAAGTATGCACTTTTTTCCAACAAACGAAGACGCCATATACCTCCATATGTGGTGGGGGACAGAGTTTGGCTATCAACCAAATATGTGAGACTGAAACAACCTTCTACCAAATTGGGCCCTCGATTCATTGGTCCTTACAGAATTATTGCTCGAGTCGGGCCAGTCTCCTATCGGTTGAAATTACCCTCCTCTCTCCGGATTCATCCTGTGTTCCACGTTTCCCTCCTCAAAAAAGCAATTTTCAATCGCTACTCCAGAACGCAACAGCTACCTCCTCCTGTTCTTGTTGATGGACAAAATGAGTTTGAAGTCTCCAAGATTCTTGATTCTAGAAGACAGGGTCGTGGCCTTCGGTATCTGGTTCATTGGAAGGGATATCCTGTCACAGACCGTTCCTGGGTTCCAGCCAAAGATCTGCATGCCCCTTCTCTTATTCAAGACTTCCATGCCTCCTTTCCCACTAAGCCCCGCTAGGCCCCCGGAGGGGTCCACTGGGGAGGGGGCCCTGTCATGTACCTGGGTGTATTTGAACCGGGATCTTCCTGGTTCCAAAGCTGCAGCCTTACCTGTTGCGCTACTGAGCAGATCTGGACTTTTGAAAATGTCCTCTCAGTGTTAAACATTTGGACTCACTAGCCCCACCTGCTGCCAGCTGTGGACAATTTTCAATCAAAGCAGCCCTTAAAAAGGAAGTGATGCTATCTCTCAGCGCCCGTTTGTGTGGAATAGCTCCCTGGGTGTTGTGACTGCTTTTTGATCCTGATTTTCATGTTGAACTTCTGCCTGAATTCCTGACTACTCTCCAGCCTGCTGATTTTGTACTTCACTGCCAGCTCGTGTATGACCTTTGCCTGCCTGACCACTCTCTGGATTTCGATCGTGTACCATTTTGCCTGATCTGTTGCCAACCTAATCTGCCTGACTACGTCTTCGCCTGAATCCTCAGCACACAAGTTCCACTTCGGACACTACCTATCACAGGTACCTTACACTATCTTCCCCTGATTACAGCAAGCCACTATCAGCTGTCTTTGATTGGGACATTATTGCCGTTCCTTGGCATCAGTTATATTGAACTGTTTAGTCAATAACTTTTTCACTTGCACTTTATTGCTCTATATATTGGTTGCGCATTTTTTACCCATTTTTTTCATTTGAGGATGCCCCACAGATGCTTAATAGAATTTAAGTCTGGAGAAATGCTTGGCCAGTCCATTACCTTTATCCTCAGCTTCTTTAGCAAAGCAGTGGTCGTCTTGGAGGTGTGTTTGGGGTCGTTATCTTGGAATACTGCCCTGCGGCCCAGTCTCCAAAGGGAGGGGATCATGCTCTGCTTTAGTATGTCACAGTACATGTTGGCATTCATGGTTCCCTCAATGAGCTGTAGCTCCCCAGTGCCGGCAGCACTCATGCAGCCCCAGACCATGACACTCCCACCACCATGCTTGACTGTAGGCAAGACACACTTGTCTTTGTAGTCACCTGCTTGCCACCACACATGCTTGACACCATCTGAACCAAATAAGTTTATCTTGGTCTCATCAGACCACAGGACATGATTCCAGTAATCCATGTCCTTAGTCTGCTTGTCTTCAGCAAACTGTTTGCGGGCTTTCTTGTGCATCATCTTTAGAAGAGGCTTCCTTCTGGTAAGACAGCCATGTAGACCAATTTGATGCAGTGTGCGGCGTATGGTATGAGCACTGACAGGCTGACCCCCCACCCCTTCAACCTCTGCAGCAATGCTGGCAGTACTCATGCGTCTATTTCCCAAAGACAACCTCTGGATATGATGCTGAGCACGTGCACTCAACCTCTTTGGTCGACCATGACGAGGCCTGTTCTCAGTGGAACATGTGCTGTTAAACCACTGTATGGTCTTGGCCACCGTGCTGCAGCTCAGTTTCAGGATCTTGGCCATCTTCTAAAAGCCTAGGCCATTTTTATGTAGAGTAACAATTCTTTTTTTCAGATCCTCAGAGAGTTCTTTGCCATGAGGTGCCATGTTGAACTTCCAGTGACCAGTATGAGAGAGTGAGAGCGATAACACCAAATTTAACACACCTGCTATTTGGAAGCTGTACACTCACAACTTTACATTGCAGCAAAGTGTAATTTCTTCAGTGTTGTCACATGAAAAGATATAATAAAATATTTACAAAAATGTGAGGGGTGTATATATGTATATATATACACACACACACACACACACACACACACACACACACACACACACACACACACACACACACACACACACACACATAGCGGGTAAAATAAGTATTGAACACATGAACATTTTCCTAGGTAAATATATTTCTATTGGTGCTATTGACATAAATTTTTCACCATATGTCGGTAACAACCCATGCAATCCATACATACAAAGGAATCAAAACGAATAAGTTCAAAAATTAAGTTATGTGTAATAAAATGGAATGACACAGGGAAAAAGTATTGAACACATGAAGAAAGGGAGTTGCAAAAAGGCATGAAAAGCCAAGACACCAGCTGAAATCTATCAGTAATTAAAAAGCAATCCTGCCCCTTGTCAGTGCAAATTAATATCAGCTTGTTCTGTCTCAACTGATGGCCTATAAAAAGGTGTCTCATTACCAAGGTGTCACACGAGAAACATCTCATGATGGGTGTGGCTAGGTTCACACTGCTGCGAATACTATTGCGAATTTGAGTCGTTGCGATTTCTCAAATTCTCAAGTCATTAAAATAACATGGTTTTCCATTAGTGCCATTCACATCAGTGCGGTGCAAATCTAAGCTGCAGGGAAAAAAGGGTCCTGTGCGAATTTAATCCGTGTGCGATGCGAATTCAGCTCTATAGACTGGTTTTCCCTGAAATCGCAGCAAATTCACGGTAAATTCGCGGCAAAAACGCAGCCGCGAAATCGCTATAAAATTGTGCGATTTTTAATTCGCAGCAGTGTGAACCTAGCCTAAATGCAAAGAGCTCTCTCAAGACTATACTGTATACTTCAAGACATTCACAACCTTATTGTTGCAAAACATACTAATAGCATTAGTTACAGAAGGATTTCTAAAATTATGAATGTTCCAGTGAGAACTGTTGGGGCCATAATCCGGAAGTGGCAAGAACATCGTTTCACCATAAACCGGCCATTTGCAGGTGCAAATGTACAAAGTGTGCAAGTGTCACAATTGATGCTGGTTTGAAGCCAAAGGGTAGTCACATTAAATGTTGAGTTAATTTAGATTTATCTTCTGTTTACTCACTTGGCATTTTGTAAATTCATAAAAATTTCAATATATATTTTTGAAAGCATTCTTACTTTACGACATTTCTTCACACCTAAAACGTTTGCACAGTACTGCATATATAATTCATTTTTTCCACTGTATTGATAACATGCAACAAAACTGGGTCCTAGGTTGTCTCCACAAAATACCAGGCATTATATTTCCTGCTAACTCCCTTTAATCTCTGCCTACAAACTGTTCATTTCAAAAGAATACAAAAAAACATGATCAAAAGAGAAAATATTTTATTCGGTTTAATTTAAACATAATAAGAAACTTAAAATTGGTCCAATCTTTATAAAACACTTCTGACTTATAATAACCTACATTGTATTATATTTAAACGTAGATGGTTCCTACCTTACAAGAACTAATTATGTAAGGGAATCTAATAAATAGAGAATATTATGACTATACTTGGTCCAGGGAATTTTCCCCTTCTTGGGGTTTAAGAGTTTAGATGGAATGCTTTTCCTGGTCTTAACTGGCAGTAAGATACTTCTCATATCAGTATTCTTTTATAAAGTGTACTAACCAAATTATCTTATATCCACCCAGTGTAGTATAACATGTAAAAACAACAGCTTTGCTTAAAACATTTTGATAAATAAATCCAGTTAAATTGGTCATATACATTGAGATTTAGATGACGATAGTAAACAGAGATATTTCCATACACAAATCTGCTGCCTTTGACAGTTGTCCTTGGCTAATATTTACATACTTAATGTAGTAGTGGCCCCCAGCCTCCCTTCCAGTCTTATACTAACCTTTACTAAACACAGAGAAGTATCAGCTACACAACTTGTTGATGCCACCAGCCACTTGTTCAAATCTTTCCAGCCAAGCCTGTGCATACTCTTTATGATCCATGCTCTAGTGAAGTTTAAAATCAGTTTGGATAGACCTGGCCTTTAAAGTGGTTCTAAAGGCTTACGTTTTTTAAAAACCTTCAGTGTGCAGCTCCCCCCCCCCCCTATACTCACCTGAGCCCGATCCAGTGATGTGCACAAGAGCAGAAGCTCTCCAAGGTCTCTGCCTCCTTCTTGGCTGATGTAAAGCAGCGGGAGCCATTGGCTTTCGCTGCTGTCAATCACAGCCAGTGGGAAGAGAGCAGGGGGCGGGGCTGAACCACACTCAGACACACAGAGGCAGCTCAGGAGCAAGCACACACGAGTGCCCCCCAAAGCAAGCAGCTTGCTATGGGGGCACTTAGCAGTGAGGAGGGGCCAGGAGTGTTGGTGGGGTACCCGAGAAGAGGAGGATTGGGGCTGCTCTGTGCAAAACCATTGCAAAGAGCAGGTAAGTATGACATGTTTGTTATTTTTTTTAAATTGTACCTTTACAAACACTCTAAATTTACTTGAAATTTTCAGGCCATAGCATTAAATAACCAATACCAGATATTCACTTTTCTTCCCAAATTTAGTACTGCAAAGAAGGTGTTCATGACATTTCAGTTCATATTCCACTGCTGCCATTTCCATCCATTAATTGCTGATTTAAGTTGCTCTAGAGGTGTTATACATATAAAAAAATTTCCTGCCCTATATCTCTACTGAGAATGTTGTAGGATAGTGGAAAAGAGATATGTATTTTCTTTTTTGCCTCTTATTAATCTAAAATAAGTAGAGTGGACTTCTTATGTGGAAATACGTTTATTTCCATACCTTTGCGCTGGGTATCTCAGATGCAAACCTAGATGATTAATTATACTCTTTATTCACCAGTGAATCTGGAAACTGTCTGTACAGATACCACTCGGAAAATGTAATATTGAACATAACAGATGGGTCTGCCGCATGGATAAAATTTGGGGTGCTCTGTCAAAGTTCACAATAATTATATATAAACAAAAAATAAAGAAAACTTACTAAGGCGCAACCTAGTTCTCCTTATACCCAGCGCTATGGAGCCTGTTCCAATTCTGTACACACCTTAGATCTCCTTATAATGACACAGACCAATATATCTGTGTGACTATTTTTATGCTAAGCTGCCACATTCAAAATATATAAACGCATATACTAAAAAGACATATAAATTTTACCACCTACAAGTGTCAAACAAATTTGTCTAATGCGGCGCTCTCATTGATACTGAAATCAATAAGGATCACTATTGTCCTAAAAACAATAGTGGGAAACCCAGAACTCCCAATAGGGCAAGAATATCTTAATAGATACAATTCAGTATGTCCTATCACAATATTCTTTAGAAATTTTTTCATCAAATGTGCATCCTCCTCACACGTTACTTCGGACAAGCGTATCGAAAGCTCCCCATAGGGATTGCACTCACCAGATCACGGCAGATAATAAGCCTCAAACGAACTTCAGACACAGGATGCAGTAGAGGAATGACTTCTCACAATCTCTGCAAATGTCAGCTGGTAGTGAGCTCATACGAGGTCCAAGTACAGGATGCAAAATAGTGACTTCTCTGGATATCCTCTTCACATAGAGG
The DNA here is from genome assembly GCA_029206835.1 of Rana muscosa. Classification (NCBI taxonomy): domain Eukaryota; kingdom Metazoa; phylum Chordata; class Amphibia; order Anura; family Ranidae; genus Rana; species Rana muscosa. The sequence continues at coordinate 215,453,595 of CM055120.1, read as the reverse complement.
TGTGCAATTTTCCTCCCGGGATTTGTACAATGGAGAGAAAGGGAAAACTCTGCATAGTGTGAACCGGTTTCCAAAAGCTTTATTTCCCTCTTAAAAAATTTGTTTTCATAAAATCAACAAAAAAACCCCGTTAACCTGTACAGCCTGCGTTCTGTTTTGCTCGTCAACTCGATGCTTGTCAGGCAAAGGTTGGTGCACTGTCGAGGGGCCTGGTGGAGCTACTGTTTGTCATATTTAGCTCACAGCTCCTCCAAACGCCGGACAGTACTTCCGGTTTCCCGGGCCAGTTCCCTGGAACGCAAGGCGTCAATCGTCACTTCCGGTATGACGCTAAATTACGCTCAGACGCGTTTCGTCATCACGACTTTTTCAATGGGCGTGGTCTTACGGCGTGACGTGACCTCTATTTATATTGCCAATAATGAAGCCAGATTAACTCTTAAGCTGATCGCCGCTCACTATTCTAAAAGTGCATGGCGACCGTATTTCCTCTCAATAAATTCATAGTATATGTTTAAAAATAAGCTGGATTGCCATACATCCACATCGAGTTGCGATCATTACAATCTTAAAAACATATTATACATACTAAGCATATATTTATAAAACCTCATAATTCATCAGTATATAACAGCTTAATTAACTGAAAAATAATCTGTTCTCTGATCCACAGATTGTCATATATCCACAGCAGTAAATTTGATTTGATATATTAAAATTACACTACAAATTAATAATAAATCAAAATAATTTAATTTAATAAATAGCAATGGGAGCTATAAAAATATATATATATATATATATATATATATATATATATATATATATATATATGAAAAAATTCATACATATACTTATACTCCTAACCGTCATTAACTAAAAGACCGGTAGAGGGTGGAATACACACTCCAAACGACTTTCCACATGAAATGAACAATCTCCTAACTGCTAAGAAGCTAGTATATTCACATCATTCTTTTTTACACGATCCTGTCTATATTCACATAGGGGTCTATGTACATATAGGTAATATCACAGCAAATACTACATGGTGGGCACCCAATCTGTATATTTTCTGATGTATATAGAAAACAACTTCAAATATCCGCCCTTTATGGGCAGTTTAGGGGCCTATAACATAAGTATTATTCAACATAGTCTACAGATCACTGATGAAACAGTTTATATCCAATTCTATGTTTAACCCCTTCGGGGAGAGGGTATCAGTAAGAAAAATCCACTGAGTCTCTCTCTGTGATAATTCACGTACAATATTTGACCCTCTCCACGCAGGTTTAATGTGGTCTATCCCCCAAAAGGTTAAACCTGAGGGATCCCTATCATGAAAGACCTTAAAGTGGAGGGACACATTGTGGTCCTTATAACCAATAAGGATATTATTAATATGTTCAGCTATCCTGATTCGAAGCATCCTTTTGGTTCTCCCAATGTACATTAGCCCGCAAGGGCACTTTAAAGCGTAAACTACATGCGTAGTGTTGCAGGTTATGAATTCCTTTATTTGGAACTCATTGTTATTGGAAGTGGACGTGAACCTTTCTATCCCTCTCATTTGACAGGCCACATCTCTGCAGGGTTTGCATTTCCTGCAACAGAAAAATCCATCCCTATCCCAAAAAGTGGGGGGACGTTTCGGAGGATCTAATACTTTTTTCACTATACAATCTCCAAAGTTTTGGGCTTTCCTGTAGACAAATCTCGGGTTAGATGGAAGCTGTTTTTGTAGGGTTTTATCCAGACAAAGAACGTGCCAATGGTTTTTGAACACCGACTCCACCTCTTTATATTGAGAATGGAAGTCTGTGATAAAACCCCACTCTTGGTTAACACTTCGTCCCACCACCAGAGGCTTGTCTCTCAGGCATTCTGCCCTAGGTATGGCAGCCATTTCTTCTACTACTGTGTTCAAATGTTGCGATTTATAACCCTTCTCCAAAAATCTTCCTTTTAGGATCCCAGCCTGTTCCCTAAAGTCTTCTGTTGAGGTACAATTTCGTTTTACCCTCATGAATTGGCCCTTCGGCACATTCTTCAGCCATAGTGGATGATGTCCACTATGGATGGGTAAAAAGCTGTTCCTGTCTGTTACCTTAAAATATACTTTAGTCTGCAGAGTATCATTAACCCTAAAGATAGTCACGTCAAGAAAGTTAATCTGTTCCTTACTTACTTGACTGGTCAGTTTGATATTGTTATTGTTATTATTAAGATGCGCTAAAAAAGTTTCCAAAGATGTTTTTGATCCTGCCCAAATAAGGAACAGGTCATCTATGTAGCGTCTATAAAACAATAGCTCTGCCCTTTTCTGGTCAAATACTGATTTGTCCTCCCACTCCCCCATGAAGAGATTGGCGATGCTGGGCGCAAATTTTGCACCCATAGCAACGCCTCTCCTCTGGGTGTAGAAGGACTTGTTGAACCAAAAATAATTGTGGCTCAAACAAAAATCAAGAGCGTTCCTCAAAAATATTTTTTGGCCATGGGGTAAATCTTCCCGTCTACTTAATGCCCAATTAAGGGCCAGCAGAGCGTCATCGTGTTGTATTATGGTATAGAGAGAAGAGACATCTGATGTCACCAGAAATACTTCATCTCTCCCTGCCAAACTGACCTCTTGTAATGACTGTAACAGACTTTTTGTATCTCGAAGATAGGCTTTGGTGTCAGTCACACTTTTTTGTAAAAATCTATCAAGGTATTGTCCAAGTCTTGCTGTGACAGACCCAATCCCATTGACTATGGGTCTGGGTGGAGGATTCTTTTGATCCTTATGGATTTTGGGAAGGGTGTAGATAGTGGGTATGCGGCTACTACTCGGTATAAGAAACATCTTTTCTTTTGGAGTTAGAATATGAGATTGATAACCTCCCTCTATTAGAGATTCCAGCTCAAGACAATACTGAGGAGTAGGATCTTTATCCAACCTCCTGTATGTGTCCTCATCGGCCAACATATTCAGGAGTTGGTTGTTGTAGTAGTCTTTAGTTAATAATACCACCCCTCCTCCCTTATCGGCAGGTCTGATTACCAGATCCTTCCTTGCTTCCAGGGATTCAATCCCCTCTTTAATATGTCTTGGGTTTACATTCTTAACCGGTCTTACTTTCTCTAAGTCGCGTAGCACCAAATTTTTAAACACTTCTAAATGCTGTGTAGCGTTATTTGGGGGATTAAATAGAGAGCGGTTTTTTAAACCACTATCTACTGCTATGGCTGCATTACCATTTGTACCTACTGGAATAGAATTTTTATTTAGAAAATATTTCTTTATACTCAATTTCCGCATATATTTATGCAAATCTACATAAACACTAAATTTATTAATGGGCCTTTTCAGGCCACATTTAAGTCCTTGATGGAGAATATTTTTTTCTTTATCCGTAAGCACTATATTAGTGAGATTATAAATCCCACCTAATCTGCTTCCCTCCTTCTTTTTCTGCGTCCTGGACCCTGCTCTGCATCCTCTGTGTCGTTTCTCCTTATATCCTGTGGGTATCCTGCATTCCTTTCCCAATATTGTTGCTCCTCCCATGCTAAATCTCTGTAGGGTGGTGCCATTGGTCGAGGATAAGTTTGTGGAGGTCTCCCCCTGTAGGGAAGGTATCCCCGTCCCCTCCTCTGTCCTCCTCGGCCCCTTCCTAAAAAAGGACGTGAGGTATAAGGAGCATTACCCGTGTTATAATCCCACAAAGGATCATATCTATTAGCAACTGGAACTGCATAGTTATCATGATTGTTCTGTTGTGATGGAGGATGTGTCATATTACCTCTTCCCCCTTTGCCCCTAATACCACTATTTGGATTTTTTCCCCTATTAACAGACCCTGATTGAGTTTGGGGTTGTGGCAATGCACTACTCTGATCAGGGACTACAGGTATAGATAGTGAAGATCGTTCTTCCTGTATGGGGGTTTGAGGGACTTCACTTTCCATCATATCTTCACTATTAGAAGTGAATGTACCATTGAACATTATCTGAAAGCTAATATCATAGTTCGCAGTTTAAGGTGGGAGGTTACACCACAGGATGGTTTAGAGGACACAGAATCCATGGCAGAATGGTTGGGTTTCTTCAATGGGGTTGGGCTAAAGCTGCAGGAGCTGATCCTCCAAAGGAAAAAGAGGAAAATGGCAAAATTAGAGACCAGGATCAGTGATCTGCGGCAGCAGCTGGATCCCATTCGAGACTCCCAGCAGATTATAGATTTTAATAACCGTATTACTAAAAGATTGGAGAGGGTGGATAAAGAAACTCAAAAGAAAAAATTGAAGAAGTTCTTTAGAGATCTGAAAGATTTCAGAACTAATAGTGCCTACACATGGCAGAGCCCAATAGGGACTGCTTCTAATAGTGAAGATATGATGGAAAGTGAAGTCCCTCAAACCCCCATACAGGAAGAACGATCTTCACTATCTATACCTGTAGTCCCTGATCAGAGTAGTGCATTGCCACAACCCCAAACTCAATCAGGGTCTGTTAATAGGGGAAAAAATCCAAATAGTGGTATTAGGGGCAAAGGGGGAAGAGGTAATATGACACATCCTCCATCACAACAGAACAATCATGATAACTATGCAGTTCCAGTTGCTAATAGATATGATCCTTTGTGGGATTATAACACGGGTAATGCTCCTTATACCTCACGTCCTTTTTTAGGAAGGGGCCGAGGAGGACAGAGGAGGGGACGGGGATACCTTCCCTACAGGGGGAGACCTCCACAAACTTATCCTCGACCAATGGCACCACCCTACAGAGATTTAGCATGGGAGGAGCAACAATATTGGGAAAGGAATACAGGATATAAGGAGAAACGACACAGAGGATGCAGAGCAGGGTCCAGGACGCAGAAAAAGAAGGAGGGAAGCAGATTAGGTGGGATTTATAATCTCACTAATATAGTGCTTACGGATAAAGAAAAAAATATTCTCCATCAAGGACTTAAATGTGGCCTGAAAAGGCCCATTAATAAATTTAGTGTTTATGTAGATTTGCATAAATATATGCGGAAATTGAGTATAAAGAAATATTTTCTAAATAAAAATTCTATTCCAGTAGGTACAAATGGTAATGCAGCCATAGCAGTAGATAGTGGTTTAAAAAACCGCTCTCTATTTAATCCCCCAAATAACGCTACACAGCATTTAGAAGTGTTTAAAAATTTGGTGCTACGCGACTTAGAGAAAGTAAGACCGGTTAAGAATGTAAACCCAAGACATATTAAAGAGGGGATTGAATCCCTGGAAGCAAGGAAGGATCTGGTAATCAGACCTGCCGATAAGGGAGGAGGGGTGGTATTATTAACTAAAGACTACTACAACAACCAACTCCTGAATATGTTGGCCGATGAGGACACATACAGGAGGTTGGATAAAGATCCTACTCCTCAGTATTGTCTTGAGCTGGAATCTCTAATAGAGGGAGGTTATCAATCTCATATTCTAACTCCAAAAGAAAAGAGGTTTCTTATACCGAGTAGTAGCCGCATACCCACTATCTACACCCTTCCCAAAATCCATAAGGATCAAAAGAATCCTCCACCCAGACCCATAGTCAATGGGATTGGGTCTGTCACAGCAAGACTTGGACAATACCTTGATAGATTTTTACAAAAAAGTGTGACTGACACCAAAGCCTATCTTCGAGATACAAAAAGTCTGTTACAGTCATTACAAGAGGTCAGTTTGGCAGGGAGAGATGAAGTATTTCTGGTGACATCAGATGTCTCTTCTCTCTATACCATAATACAACACGATGACGCTCTGCTGGCCCTTAATTGGGCATTAAGTAGACGGGAATATTTACCCCATGGCCAAAAAATATTTTTGAGGAACGCTCTTGATTTTTGTTTGAGCCACAATTATTTTTGGTTCAACAAGTCCTTCTACACCCAGAGGAGAGGCGTTGCTATGGGTGCAAAATTTGCACCCAGCATCGCCAATCTCTTCATGGGGGAGTGGGAGGACAAATCAGTATTTGACCAGAAAAGGGCAGAGCTATTGTTTTATAGACGCTACATAGATGACCTGTTCCTTATTTGGGCAGGATCAAAAACATCTTTGGAAACTTTTTTAGCGCATCTTAATAATAACAATATCAAACTGACCAGTCAAGTAAGTAAGGAACAGATTAACTCTCTTGACGTGACTATCTTTAGGGTTAATGATACTCTGCAGACTAAAGTATATTTTAAGGTAACAGACAGGAACAGCTTTTTACCCATCCATAGTGGACATCATCCACTATGGCTGAAGAATGTGCCGAAGGGCCAATTCATGAGGGTAAAACGAAATTGTACCTCAACAGAAGACTTTAGGGAACAGGCTGGGATCCTAAAAGGAAGATTTTTGGAGAAGGGTTATAAATCGCAACATTTGAACACAGTAGTAGAAGAAATGGCTGCCATACCTAGGGCAGAATGCCTGAGAGACAAGCCTCTGGTGGTGGGACGAAGTGTTAACCAAGAGTGGGGTTTTATCACAGACTTCCATTCTCAATATAAAGAGGTGGAGTCGGTGTTCAAAAACCATTGGCACGTTCTTTGTCTGGATAAAACCCTACAAAAACAGCTTCCATCTAACCCGAGATTTGTCTACAGGAAAGCCCAAAACTTTGGAGATTGTATAGTGAAAAAAGTATTAGATCCTCCGAAACGTCCCCCCACTTTTTGGGATAGGGATGGATTTTTCTGTTGCAGGAAATGCAAACCCTGCAGAGATGTGGCCTGTCAAATGAGAGGGATAGAAAGGTTCACGTCCACTTCCAATAACAATGAGTTCCAAATAAAGGAATTCATAACCTGCAACACTACGCATGTAGTTTACGCTTTAAAGTGCCCTTGCGGGCTAATGTACATTGGGAGAACCAAAAGGATGCTTCGAATCAGGATAGCTGAACATATTAATAATATCCTTATTGGTTATAAGGACCACAATGTGTCCCTCCACTTTAAGGTCTTTCATGATAGGGATCCCTCAGGTTTAACCTTTTGGGGGATAGACCACATTAAACCTGCGTGGAGAGGGTCAAATATTGTACGTGAATTATCACAGAGAGAGACTCAGTGGATTTTTCTTACTGATACCCTCTCCCCGAAGGGGTTAAACATAGAATTGGATATAAACTGTTTCATCAGTGATCTGTAGACTATGTTGAATAATACTTATGTTATAGGCCCCTAAACTGCCCATAAAGGGCGGATATTTGAAGTTGTTTTCTATATACATCAGAAAATATACAGATTGGGTGCCCACCATGTAGTATTTGCTGTGATATTACCTATATGTACATAGACCCCTATGTGAATATAGACAGGATCGTGTAAAAAAGAATGATGTGAATATACTAGCTTCTTAGCAGTTAGGAGATTGTTCATTTCATGTGGAAAGTCGTTTGGAGTGTGTATTCCACCCTCTACCGGTCTTTTAGTTAATGACGGTTAGGAGTATAAGTATATGTATGAATTTTTTCATATATATATATATATATATATATATATATATATATATATATATATTTTTTTTTTTTTTATAGCTCCCATTGCTATTTATTAAATTAAATTATTTTGATTTATTATTAATTTGGATGTTTTATTTGTAGTGTAATTTTAATATATCAAATCAAATTTACTGCTGTGGATATATGACAATCTGTGGATCAGAGAACAGATTATTTTTCAGTTAATTAAGCTGTTATATACTGATGAATTATGAGGTTTTATAAATATATGCTTAGTATGTATAATATGTTTTTAAGATTGTAATGATCGCAACTCGATGTGGATGTATGGCAATCCAGCTTATTTTTAAACATATACTATGAATTTATTGAGAGGAAATACGGTCGCCATGCACTTTTAGAATAGTGAGCGGCGATCAGCTTAAGAGTTAATCTGGCTTCATTATTGGCAATATAAATAGAGGTCACGTCATGCCGTAAGACCACGCCCATTGAAAAAGTTGTGATGACGAAACGCGTCTGAGCGTAATTTAGCGTCATACCGGAAGTGACGATTGACGCCTTGCGTTCCAGGGAACTGGCCCGGGAAACCGGAAGTACTGTCCGGCGTTTGGAGGAGCTGTGAGCTAAATATGACAAACAGTAGCTCCACCAGGCCCCTCGACAGTGCACCAACCTTTGCCTGACAAGCATCGAGTTGACGAGCAAAACAGAACGCAGGCTGTACAGGTTAACGGGTTTTTTTTGTTGATTTTATGAAAACAAATTTTTTAAGAGGGAAATAAAGCTTTTGGAAACCGGTTCACACTATGCAGAGTTTTCCCTTTCTCTCCATTGTACAAATCCCGGGAGGAAAATTGCACACCTCTATGTGAAGAGGATATCCAGAGAAGTCACTATTTTGCATCCTGTACTTGGACCTCGTATGAGCTCACTACCAGCTGACATTTGCAGAGATTGTGAGAAGTCATTCCTCTACTGCATCCTGTGTCTGAAGTTCGTTTGAGGCTTATTATCTGCCGTGATCTGGTGAGTGCAATCCCTATAGGGAGCTTTCGATACGCTTGTCCGAAGTAACGTGTGAGGAGGATGCACATTTGATGAAAAAATTTCTAAAGAATATTGTGATAGGACATACTGAATTGTATCTATTAAGATATTCTTGCCCTATTGGGAGTTCTGGATTTCCCACTATTGTTTTTAGGACAATAGTGATCCTTATTGATTTCAGTATCAATGAGAGCGTCACAATAATTATAGTTCCTGTTTATATGAGAGATTTTCACTAAACTAGCTGAAACAGCAGCTTATTGTCATCATTATTACAGTAACAAAAATAAATGTATTTATATATTTTATGTATTAATTATTCTCAAGTCTACTTGAATAAAACATTAAAAATTAACAAAACCCATTTATCCAAAAGTCATACTAATTTGTAAAAATAATTACCGTTGAAAGTTTTAGTATCAAAGTAAAAAATACATTTTTCTAGTTGTACAACAATATCATATATGTTCTTAATCTTGAAATACTTTGCAATATTGACACACCTAAAGAACATATATTACTTTTGAAATGTACATAAATAAAATCATAAATATGTATCATAGAGAGTCCAGACTCCCTAGTGTGTTCTTGATTTTTCATGGAGGAGCGGTTAGTGAGCAACTTCAAGATTTGCAAACCAAGTGTTGCTTTTGTTATTTTACAAAGTACACACGTTTATTTATCTTTACAAAAAAATGCTCAATTATTCACAGTTAAATTGTTCTATACAAAATCTATCTGCTCTACACATACTTTACAACAATCAAAGTTCATCCCGTGATGATGGATCAAGTGTTGCCTGCGGTGACAATGCTTCGGTGTTCTGAGCATCAGTATGTATTTCACCTTGTTGCCTTGTTTTTCCTGAATATCTTCTGTCCCAGTCTGTTGATACCGTTTCATTGTCCCATATAGTGGATGTTTCTGTGTCACTAAAGTATCCTACCTGACCTGTGTAATGAGTAGGGTAGAGAAGCAATGGTTCAGCGGAGAAGGCCTTCAAGTCCCGCGGATGATAAAACTCCATGTATGTATCTCTAAAAACACAAGAGTGGATCAAATTAACCTATGCAGAAACACACAAATTAAAAAACACCTTCAAATAACATTGTGCAGACACATTTGTGTTTTGAGAACGTAGTTAGGCATCCAAATATCAGTCAAATAGTTTATATAATTTTAGCTGACTAAATTTTGACATCAGTTGATGAAAAAATACAGTTACATTTTAAAATAACTAAAATGTGTATTGTATAGATGTTTCAGTGGTGTGCTAGCCATCTTTCTGAAGGCATGTGTAGGCATTCAATGCCCTCTACTGTCAGCTGGTAGTATCATATTGCAATGTAATATTATGTATGTCACTTCTAGACTTAAGCCACACAATCGGATTTCCTATGGATTCTAATCCAATGGATTTTTCCATCGGAAATCCGATGAAGCTGACTTTCATCAGTCTTGCCTACACACCATCAGTCAAAAAACTGATCGTCCCAAACGCTGTGACGTAAAACACTCCGACGAGCCGAATAAAATGAAGTTCAATGCTTCTGAGCATGCGTCGACTTGATTCTGAGCATGTGTGGGTTTTTTATCTGATGGATTTCCACACAGACGATCGGATTTTGCTATCGTTTTTTTTCCCATCGGAAAAATTTAAAACATGTTCTATTTTTTCACACCGATGGAAAAAAGACCGATGGGGCCCATAGACGATCGGTTCGTTCGATGAAAACAGTCGATCGGACTGTTTTCATCGGTAAAACCGATCGTGTGTACACGGCTTAAGGGGTTGTTGGGAAAAGATTGTGGAAGGAGGAAGCAGAGAGGCAGAAGGTCTGAGGCCAAATGTCCTGTCCATGCTACTAATTCCAGATCAAAAGAGACTGCCTTTCCAGACTGGTTGGGTAACAGCTGGGGGTCTCCTTGCCACAGCAGATCTTGTCTTCAGGTCTTTGACACAAAGACGGATGCTGCATAAACCTCAGGGGCCCCTGCAATGGGACTTTGCTGCAACATTCATCTGGCGGTATCTCTATAAATAACTAAGTTTTCCTGGGTATATGTGCACAATTCCACCAGGACTCCAATCGGACCCTTTGCTGATAATATCTGTTTGTACATTGAATGTAGGTGTGGTTATTATTATTTTCTTATAAAAAAAAGCTTATATTGCTTCTATACTGGTCTGTATCTATGTATTTTTATGGTTAATGTTATATGCTGGTTGCAGTAGTTCTTCTGCCTTCAATTACTTTGATTACATTACTGGATCATTTACCAAGAAGGGAATCCCTCTGTCCACAGAGGCCCTTTGCTGGGTGGAGGCACTGCCAACATTATTACCAATCCCATTCTTCCACTTAGCGAAGGTTCTGGTTCTATTATTCATCTACAGGTTTAGTGCAATATCCTGTTTGGGATTGCCATTTCTCATAACCCTCCTCATTAAAATAGGGCTTCAAATGTGTCTTGAGAGAGTCAGCCAGCTCGCCATCGAAATGCTGATATGCTGATATTTTAAATATACCATACAGCAGGGGGAGGGTCCATTTCTTGTAGCTTTAAAGGTGAAAATCACAAATCCAAGTTTGGAGGATGCTTTGAAATTGTACATGGTGATTAGTGATGAGCTGAACAGACCGGAGTTCAGTGTGGTAAATGCTCAGCACAGGCCATAGAAGTTCGAGTTTGGAATTCAAACCTAACTGAAATCCATAGTAGGCGAATGTTCCATTTTAGTAATGGCCATTTTCTAAGCAAAAGGTCAAGTCAAACAATTTTAAAGTTCAATATTGAGAGGCCATTGTAGAGCAGCTTGCAGGGGAAACATGCTTGGGGAATTCCTTAAAGCGGTTGTATACTGTTTGTTTTTTTTTACTTTTACCTACAGGTAAGCCTATACTAAGGTTTACCTGTAGGTAAAAAAAAATATCTCCTAAACCTTTACGGTTTAGGAGATTTATCCCCTTGCAGTGGCGCATTCGCACAGGGGATTCTCGGCTGAAGGCCCGGCGGATGCTGGACCTTGCCGAAAGAAGTCTCCCGCACGCATGCTTTACATCTACATAATTGTTTAGCTCTCATTAAGCAGCAGCAACCCAATATGATTTATTTCCACCCCAAAATACATTCCTAGTAAGTAGTTTTTGCCAAAACAACAGTTTTTTGTGTAGCAATAATAATTACCGTAAGTGTTAAATGCAGCAGAGGCATTATAGCCAAAAATCGTATATACGTAAAAAAATAAAATAATCTAAAGCTGTCAACATCAAATAAGTTACCAATCAGGAGCAAAACAAACCACAATCCACAAACCCACATTGCAGTCCTGGGGCAGTTGGTATGCCAAACAAAAAATGCCCCATCACCCATTTGGCTGTGAATGATATATTGTGCCCCTGCCCATACTTGCTGAACAACATGTCTGTGGTCATGTGGACCTTACTGCTGACCTCATGGTTCAGCGATGTGGAAACATTGCTTTCCACATGATGGTGAAGCCCAGGGATGGCAAGAAAAAGGTGATAAGGAAGTTGCCACTGTGGTACAGCAGAGGCCGAAATAGTTGTAAAGCCAGTGATTTGGTCAAACTGGCATTTAGGTGGCATTTAGGTGCTGGGAATAGGGGTGGCTAGGGATGTGTTTTATTTTTAACGCTAGCAGCTGTAAAATGTGACTGCTCAATGCTACAGATTATTGACGGGGGTTAGCAGAATCAGACCAAGGTTGCAGCCTACACTCTTACTCTGCATGGTCCCATACAGACCCTCTTCCCTGCTGGAGGAACCTTAGGGTTGACCTATGACACCTCTTGATATACCATCATCTCTATCCCTGAAAGACATTGAGAGTGAATCATGTGTAGTGTGTGTAGAGGTGGAAAGGGAAGAGCTGGGATGAGGGTGAGGAGTGTGGCCCTTTTGCTGATGACTAGCATTCTGGTGCTGTTCTCAATGAGCTGTGTGGTGAGAGATCAGGTGTCTCTTCCTACACATGGTACCCAAATGGCTGATGTGTTACCATAATTGATGCAATGCAGGCCAACACACGTGAGCTTTGGGGAGCAGACCGATGAACCACAGTGCCCTGCACCTGTGGAGCTCTGCCATCCAGTGGACTGGGTGGCTTTTCCCTCAACTGCTCTGAAAGATGACATCCTGCCTTACTGGGGTTGTGACTCTCCATCACTTTCCTCCTCTGCTCTATCGGGCACCCATGTACGGTCAGAGACCTCATCATCATCCCCTCCCTCCTCATCGCTGGATCCAACTTGGCAGTATGCTGCAAGAACATCACTGCCAATTGGTTCTCCCTGTCTAATTTCCCCTCACTCTAGACTCCAGTTACTTTCCTCCTAGTTTTCATTTGTATTTACAAAGCTACAATACCACAATGTAAGCGCCTCAAAACCTGTACAACAAAACGAAATGTTCCAGACACATGAAGTATAGCCTTTTGATATACATTAAGTGTCAGCAATTAAACTCATGATTTGGCACTGTATTTAAATTAGTTTGTGTTTGTAAATGATTTCCAACTGGCTTTATACACAACTTGTTCCAAAATCTAATTACAAGGTGGCTTAATAACAATTGTGCTGTTTTGGCTATATTAGGCAATCATTTTATTATGAATTTTTTTAGACATGTCCAAAGTGCTGCTCATTAATTGGTCCCAACTGTTGTCAGACTGATTCATAGAAGGTTTATATTTTGATACTTGTGGACTGAAACATGTCAGTTACTTTGTGATTAGTGATGAAGTTTAGGTTTGCCGATACCATAGGTTCGCAACAAATCCTGTGGTTCTACATTTTCATCCCCAGCATGTTTTAAAAAACAAATTTTCAAAACATAAAGCCAGCACAGTTAGATGGGTCTAAAAGAGGGAAGGTTGAAAGAGCCAACCTCTGCAAAATAAAAGGGGAGTTTAGGGCAGCCATATTGTCAGAAGCTGCTGTTGGTGGAAGGGATAGAGAGGCATGCTAAATTGCATAGGTTGAGATTTGTTTCTTATTTATCACCAATACATATCCCCATGGCAGTCACTGGCATCACATGTCATTTATTGGATAATAGCTTGCCTTTTAGCTCTACAACTGGCCAGAGTTGAATAACAAGTCACCCCTTTCCCTTTAGACTTTAATGGGGTTCACTCAAACTTTGAGCAAAATTAACAATACCAAGCCCAGGTATTCATTGTTGCAGCTGGTTGGTATCACAACATAGAGGATAAACAATGGGTTAAACTAGAGGAAGATATTATAGGAGTACAACTTAAAACCCTCCCCTGGATAAACCCCTTTTAATAAAAAATTAACAATCTTTGTAAGAGCCACATTAAAAATATGGGACGCAATATTAAAAGGGGGGAAACTTTCCACTATGATCGGACCTATGACCCCATTGTTTTTCAATCCAGAATTCCCGCCAGCTTTAGAAACCACAAAATACTTAAAGTTGAATATATTGGGGAACAAGAGGATGGCCCAGATCCTAGTGGATGGTAAATTGCCAAAAATGCAAGATTTAGGATCTGAGCATAAACATAGATGGCTACAATACCATCAATTAAAGACATACATTGAAACAAAAATAAACCCATCTTTAACCACTTAAGGACCACGCACTGTAGATATACGTCGACAGAATGGCACGGACAGGCATAATCACGTACCTGTACGTGGCCCTTTAAATGCGCGCCGTGTGGTCCCGCGCACGCCGCTGTCTGTGCGCTCGCGACCCTGCCGCCATCTCCGTGAGTCGGACCGCGGGTCCCGCGGACTCGATCGCCGCGGGGATCCCCGCGATCGTCTCATGGAGGTATAGAGAGGGGAGATGCTAGTGTAAACAAGCATCTTACTGCTCTGCCTAGTGAAAATGACACGGATCTCGGCTCCGTGTACTCGGAGCGGAGATTGGTGTCATGTGACACAGAGCCCAACCCCCCCTCAGTTACAAACACAATGCAGAGAACACTTAACCCCTACAGCGCCACCTAGTAGTTAACCCCTTCACTGCCAGTGTCATTTTCACAGTAACCAGTGCATTTTTATAGCACTGATCGTTGTGAAAATGACAATGGTTCCAAAAATGTGTCAAAAGTGTCGATGTGTCCGCCATAATGTCGCAGTCACGAAAAAAAAATCACTGATCGCCGCCATTACTAGTAAAAAAAAATTAAAAATAATAAAAATGCCATAAAACTATCCCCTATTTTGTAAACGCTATAACTTTTGCGCAAACCAATCAATAAATGCTGATTGTGATTTTTTTTACCAAAAATATGTAGAAGAATATGTATCGGCATAAACTGAGAAAAAAAATGTTTTTTTTTATATATTTTTTGGGGAAATTTATTATAGCAAAAAGTAAAAAATATTGCATTTTTTTCAAAATTGTCGCTTTATTTTTGTTTATAGCGCAAAAAATAAAAACCGCAGAGGTGATCAAATACCACCAAAAGAAAGCTATATTTGTGGGAAAAAAAGGACGTCAATTTTGTTTGGGAGCCACGTTGCACGACCGCGCAATTGTCAGTTAAAGCGACGCAGTGACGAATCGCAAAAAGTGGCCTGGTCTTTAACCAGCCAAAATGGTCCGGGGCTTAAGTGGTTAAAAAAAAGGCCAAAAACCAAATTTGAACAAATATTAATAGATGAACAAAAGCCAACTAAAAAACTATCTAAGATATATGAATTATTACTCCCCTCCGGATCCCTCAGAGAATTAACAGCAATGAAAAAATGGGAAAAGGAAATAGGGAGATCAATAGAGATAGAATGGGTGAAAATATTTGCAACAATACATAAAACATCTACAGCGATCAAATATCAAGAGAAATTATAAAATAGCAATGAGATGGTATTGAAGCCCAGTAGCATTAAATAAAATAAATAACAGCAATACAGAGACTTGTTGGAGATGTATGGCAGGAAGAGGGACTACAGATCACATATGGTACGGATGTCATCTGGTGAATAGTTTTTGAAATAAAATATTTGAGATATATCAGAAAGTATCAGGAGTAGAGAGGACTCCAAGTATAGAGATCTCATTGTTATCCCTGATGACAGAATCAATAAAGAATCTTAAGATGGATATTCTTCACCACATGACAACGGCAGCTAGAACAATAATAGCTCGTAAATGGAGAGAAACTAAAAGCCCTACAATAATAGGATGGATATGTGAAATGAACAAAATAAAATATATGGAAAATTAGATAAGAGAAGAAGGATATATAAAGAATTACCGTATATACTCGAGTATAAGCCGACTCGAGTATAAGCCGAGGTACCTAATGTTGCCCAAAAAACTGGGAAACCTCACTGACCCGAGTATAAGCCGATGCCCCACTGTTCCCTGTAAAAAGAAATTTTTACATTGTAATTATTACCTGTAAAGAAGCTAGGGCGTCCATCATTCAAATTCCGCGGCGTCCATCGTTCAAATTCCGCGGTCTCTTCCTGTTCCTTACTTGATAGGCGAGTCTCAGCAGACACTCTCCGTCTATCACGATCCTTCTCTCATCCTTAGTTTTCCCAGCAGACACTGTGTTGGGTATTCCGCCAATCACAGACGTCTGCTGGAAAAGTGAGGATGAGAGAACGTTCGTGATAGGCGGAGAGTGTCTGCTGAGACTCGCCTATCAAGGAAGGAACAGGAAGAGACCGCAGAATTTTGAACGATGGACGCCGCAGAATTCGAACGATGGACGCCGCAGCCGCAACTTCTTTACAGGTAATATTTACAATGTAAAATTTATATGACTCGAGTATAAGCCGAGGGGGGGACTTTCAGCCCCAAAAAAAGGGCTGAAAATCTCGGCTTATACTATGGGGATATAAAATGAAAGAGGTAAGAAGAGGGAATGGGGACATTTTATAAAAAAAAAAAATTGTTTTGTTTTTTTCCTCTTTTTCTGTGATTGATATGATGGGGTATGAATGGGTATGGTAGAGAGTTAGAATAAATTAACTGTGAAAATAGTAGTTATTTATGATAAAGAAGCTAATAGATATGAATCAAGGCTCTCTTTATTTTTATTTCAATATATAACAAGAAGGAACAAATGTGTATAATAATGAACCTTGTATAACTGTAAGAGCCCATTCACACAGGGGCATCTTTGGATCCGACTCCAAATTGCCCCAGGTCGCCCCTAGTCGCCTCAGGTCGCGCTGGCTGAAGAAATCAATGTAAGTTAATGGAGCCGTCCTTATGCACACTACTGCAGTCGCTCCGACTTCAAAAAAGGTCCCTGTACTACTTCAATCCGACTTCTAGGCGACCTGTAACCATTCATTTCAATGGGAGTCGCCTCTCACTGTCTTAATAGGAGCAACTCTCCAGGAAGAAAACATACATTTATCAGGCAAACCTCTCCCTCCCACAGAGCTGATTCTTGTTTGATTGGCCACTGGAATGTCTCTTGTCCTGCAGGCAACTTGGAGTTGCCTTGTAAGTAGCTCCAGGTCGTGCTGTGATTCATACTCAAGTCGTGTCTGAGTTGCCTCATAAAATCGCGCTGGAAGTCGTGTAGCCCCTGTGTGAATGGGCTCTAAACATTTTGTATAAACTAATAAAGAGAAATTGAAAAACATTGTTGCAGCTGGTTTATGAGAACAAATTCTGTCATCCAATTGCTAGTTCTGGTTTTCCAAACTTGGAATATGGATCACCTGAGTGGTTGTTAGCACTTGTGCTGCACAAAACCTGCATGGGCTTTCCTGTATTTTGGAGCATAGACTCTTTATGCACTGTGAATATTAGGTAACTGAGTATATCATATACAAATACAAAGAGTATATTTCTAAGCTAGATATAAGTTCCATGCACTGGAAGTGCTAATATACAAACAACAATATTGCATCAATAGTTTTTTATGCAATGGTAACAAAGACAGATGATGGGTGGTGTAATGAAGTCAAACCGCAGAAACTGTAAAGGCTGCTATAGTGTTTGTCATTATATTGATCAGCGCAAAATAAGATCCACCAACACAATGGATCTTACAACAGCAAATGTTTTAAGACACAGCAGAACTTTTGATAGATATCAGGGTTCCCAGGTGGCCACTCTGATACTAGAGACAGGCATCTATTTTTGATAACACACAAGTGGTTGTCTGCCAAGCTTGGTTGCATGGGGTAAAGTTACTTGTTCCTCCACTTGCTAAATATTTTTAGGTAGTGAGGAACAGTTATGATATCTTATATACTACCTAATAGTATACACCAGGGTTGCGAACTTTCAGTAAATTTACAAACAGTTTGTAAAATCCGTAATTGTTGCATCTGTCCATGAATGTCAGTTACGAACATGCAACCTACATGTCTGTAATGGACATTCAAGGACAGATGCAAAAAGTACAGATTTTACAAACTGTTCGTAAATTTACTGAAAGTTGGCAACCCTGGTATACACTAGAGCGAACATGTTTTACTATTCACATTTATTAAAGGCAGAGGATGACCTGAGTGTGAAGGGGATTATATTTATATATTATAACAAATATTTTTTTTAACAAACACAAACTTGTGTAAAGTGTGTTTTATAGTCATATTTATAGAACCTGTTATTACATAAAAAGAAAATCACCTTGAGCAATTGATTTTAAAAAAAAGTACAGAGAGTGCTGAAAAAAAGTCAGCTTCCACTTGGAATTCTTTCAGTTCTTCAGCCCTCCAGGATAGAGCACTGCTCATGTGATTAGTGCCAGAGGGTAAATTGCAAGCATTCCAAAACAGAAAGCATTTTAGCATTCTCTATGCCCTTTAAACATCACTCATGTTTTTTTATTTTTTTATTATGTTTGTGAGAGCTTTGGTCCACCATAAATAATGGATTTACTTACACTGGATGCTTGTTATACATCACTGGAAGAAACTCGTCCACCGGCAGCATTTTGTTCAACGGTTCTGCAGCAACAAGTTTCTGAGCTCCTTGCTGGGAGATGGCATATGCCAGTGTCCAGTATGAATAATCAGCTTCAACTAAATTCATTACATTGGGAACAGATTTCTCAGGGCGTTGCACTTGCATTCTTTTCCTGCCAATGTAGCTTTAAAAATCAAAAACAAATATACATTAAAACAATTGCTAAAATTGCTACTTATATGGCATCTGGAATAATCTCTTGCATGGTTCAATATACATATACCTTAGATACTTTCTTTCCTGTCTGATGAAATTAACATCTAAACTATACTAGGTATTTTTATTGAATCCAGTCCTTCTGTTCTACTAAGACCTGAAAATCAGGTCTTAGTGATTCCTTAATGCCTAATTTTACTAAAAAAAATCAACACAATGGACATAACGTATTATCAATGTGATGTGTCCCTTATGCTGATGGCTTAGTTGAAATCCTCCATCTCCGATCATTCACAGCTCCACCACTGTAATTTTCTGGTGTGGTGGGAGTTAATAAACCTGAGGCAACTGGGACAGGCACTCATTAAGAGTTCCTGTCTATGCCCACCCTTTCTGGCCACCTGCACTATTGCTGAATGAAAAACAATCAATGAATGGAGGATGGGAGAATGAATGAAAGGTCTGCCTTCTCCATTCATAGATTATTTTTCAATAAAGTAGTACTAACAGAGCTGCATTTCTGAAAGGACCAGAAGAAAGAAAAAGCCCCAAAGGCTAATGCCGCGTACACACGACCGTTTTTAATGTCATTGAAAAAAAACAAAGTTTTTCTCGACGTGACTCTTCTCAAGCCTGCCTTGCCTACACACGATCATGAAAAAAAATGCTCGAGCAAAGCGCGGTAACGTACGAAATGTAAGACGGCACTATAAAGGGGAAGTTCCATTCTGATGGCGCCACCCTTTGGGCTGCTTTTGCTGATCCTTGTGTTAGTAAAGTTTGGTGAGAGACGATTCGCGCTTTTCAGCCTCGTGCTCTTCAGTCCGTTACAGCGTGACGAATGTGCTATCTCCATTATGAATGCTAGTTTTACCAGAACGAGCGCTCCCGTCTCATCACTTGCTTCTGAGCATGCGTGTTTTTTTCACGTCGTTAAAGCCTACACACGGCCGTTTTTCATGACGAGAAAAATGACGACGTAAAAAACGACGATAAAAATTAGAGCATGTTCCAGATTTTTTATGACCTTTTTCACGTCGTGAAAAATGCTCTGAAGCCCACACACAATCGTTTTTAGTGACCATTTTAAAAAATTGCATTTTTCTCGTCATGAAAAACGGTCGTGTGTACGCGGCATAAGTGTTTTCTTTTCTTGATTCTACAACCTGATAAATCTGCTTGTTGTCTTATTTGTCCTGCTTTTTCTGTTTTGTACACACAGACTTCATTGGCCGGGCATCTAATATCGAATTACTTAAAATATTTTGGTCTTCTCTTTCTCTTCCCTTCCTTCCTTAACTGCTCTTCATCCTTTGGTCATATATACATGTCCTCGGAAGCAAGTGGCTATACCAGGATCATGGCGGCAGCTTTCATGTAAAAGTGATCTGAATGGCTCTACGGCCACCTAATCACTTTTACTGGATTTGAAAGGGGGGCCCCCCTCCTACTGCCATTCCCAGGCCCTTCCTTTCCACAGGGGAGCACAGGAGTGCTGTGTATCAATGGCTGGTACAGCCAGAGAAGCAGCCAATCAAACAGATCTAACAGATGGATGGTAGATAAGGGATCAGGGATCTAACAGACCCCTGATTTCTCTATAAAGAATACCAGTAACTGCCCAAAGCTATCACAAGGAGTGTTGTTCATCCCTTGTGATAGCAATAAAGTTGAATTAAAACAATTTTAAAGAGTGTTAAAAATAAGTTAAAATAAAATAAAATAACTTTACGCACCCGTTCACACGTAAATGCAAACGCACACATAGCTCCCACACATAAACAGTGATTGAACCACACATGTGAGATATCGCAATGAACGCCAGAGTGAGAGCAATCATTCCAGTGCCAGAGCTCACATTTAACTCTAAACTGGTAACTTGTAAAAGCTTTTAAGGGCCACCTATGGATAATTTTAGGTAACGTAGTTTGTTGCCATTTCACAGGCATGCACAATTTTAAATCTTCATACGTATATATCTTTTTTCTTAACGCAACATCATCTTTTATATTTTACAGGAAAAAAATGGGTATTATATTGTGTTTGTGTGCACTAAAATTAATAAAACTAATTTTTGGTTTGAAATGTGGTTTGATAAATGACTGTACAAATATCATGTAACAAAAAAATTGCAACAGCCACAATTTTTATCTCTAGGATCTTTCCTTTCAGAAAAGCCCCAGACAGCAAGTGGTTAAGCAGCCCCTAAAAAAGAAAAATATACATGAAGGAAAACTGTAAAGGTGCAGCAGTTCCAATCAAGAGAAACACAATAATATACTATAACTGAAGTGTATAATAATAAACAAAAGGGCTCAGACATGTCCATGAGTATATACACAAAAACTGCAAATTTGCACATTCAAAATCAAACTATTACGCTCCTAATTTAGTGAGTATTCTGCTACCGGTGCATCAAAATTTTTGTGTTTTTCTCTGTTGTCTGATTTATGAATATAATAGACCATATTTACTGCTCTCTTTGTATTATAAAAACATACAATATACAATGAAGATATATATATATTGGGCAGCGCTACTAAGTTGCGTTATTATCATGCAAGGGTGATATGTTAATAAATATATGAGTCCATTAATCAATAGAAAGATCCAAGAACCAGTCCGTGACATAAAAGTATGAGGAAGCAGTTTCAGTTGATAAAATGATCTCCTTCTACCACCAACACCACCACTCGTGAAAGATAGCGGGGGGCTGTGAGACCACCCCTGTTGTAATTGATAGCATTCACACCTTTAATTCAAAATGGATGTACTGGTCTAATGATTGAAACATATGCCTTCCGAATCTCAGGAACTTCTTTTTTTTTATTTTGACTCTTTTTTCTGTTCCTATACACCCCATTGTTACCCCTTCCTCTGATTTGCACCAATCTCACTAGGTACCCTATCCCTATATTGTCATATGATTTTCTGCTCTTAATAAAAACTCTACTCTATTCTCATGGTATATATCATATTGCATTATATCTTCTACTGTAATACTTCCTCAAAGTTTTGTAACTTATTTTTGAATCTTCCAAATAAAACTTTTGTAAACAGTAATTGCTCTTACCAGACGGCGCTGGATCAAAGACCTTGAATAACAACAGAAGAACTCCTCATCTCTCAAAACCGGAAGTCATCGGATCAGACACTCATATATCAAAGGGAAGGAAACCCAGATGCGTTTCGTCGTTAATTGACATTATCTGTGGGCATGGAACAGTGATGGGAGCTGCCGTATTTAAATGGAACCATGCTTCCATCACTGTTCCATGCCCACAGATGATGTCAATTAACGACAAAACGCGTCTGGTTGGATACAGTGACTGCCAATCTAAGTGACGTCACTAGGCTGATCGTCGTACTTGGACGTCAGCTGACCGGAGCGATCGAACGGAGGCTGGAGACACCGCTTTGACACTTTGCAGTTTCCGTCAGTGATTTCACCTAAACATGATGTATTATGTCTATATAATGTAAGCGCGGTTTTAACAGGGGGTTATTTTAAATAAAGTGTTTACGGAATTACACTATTGTGGCTATTTCCTTCCCTTTCATATATGAGTGTCTGATCCGATGACTTCCGGTTTTGAGAGATGAGGAGTTCTTCTGTTGTTGTTCAAGGTCTTTGATCAGTCTTTGATCGGTCTCTGCTAGTGCATTTGCTTCTTTACAATGTATCAGTTCTACTGCAGAATTGCATGTGTGTGCTCATTTCAAGCGAGACCTCTTGCACACTGTTCTAATGTATGATCATCAGACATTCCTGGCAGAAAAAAAAACAAGAATATGGGCTGTGTATGACTTGTGCGTATTTGCAAGTATGCACACACAAACAGGAAGCATGTAATTTGCGTGTATTTGAGCGTATGTGTGAGGATACACACACAAATACTGACCGTCAACTCAGATTTATGTTTTTTGGTTTTTTTTACGGATCAGTACGCAGCACATGTTTACACACCTGTGTGTACAGACTCATTGAAAACAATGGGCTGCATTTCGATTTTTTTAGGGGAAAAAAATGCCTTTAAGCCTAAAAGTGATCTTAGCTACTGTCTTGGAAATCCTTTTATACATGTTAGGGCCCTTTCACACTGCTCTGTACCAAAATCGCGGCAAAACCACACGTGTTTTTACCGCAATTTTGCTATGTTTCAGATGCATTTTCTGTGCGTTTCTGGTATGTTTCTGGATTTCCTGCACCTGTGAAAAATGGAGACGTGACTCAAAAATGCACCAAAAACGCAAATCGCAAAGCGGTGCATTTTTATCACGATTTTACCGCAATTTCCATTTATTTCAATGGGAAGCTGAGTTTTTGGTGCGATTTTCAAAACCGCACCAATAAAGCAGCATGCAGGACTTTTTAAAGCGCACTGCACCTGTAAAGCAGTGATTTAAAGGAAAAAAATTTCTTGCGTTTTTCTTGCAAGATAAAAACGCAGGAAAAATGTATGAGTTTGAAAGGGCCCTTATTTACAAAGTGCAACAGTTGCATTCTTGAGTTTGCATTTAATCCTTTTGTTAATCACCTGAATCTGGCAACTCCAAGACATTTAAAAGTTTGCACATCATTGTATTGTTTGTAGTTGTAAATGACTCACTGAGGCATTTATTCTGTTCATGATGTATGCATATCCATGGTAAAAAAAATATATTGTCCCCCATGACTTTCAGGTGCCTGATCATAAGCATCAACATATTGCCTGCATGATACTGCTATGGCACCCATCCAGTACAACCAGGTTTCCATTTTCCATTTTTAGTTTTGAAGGAAAGTATTGTGTTATCTTGGACTTGGATGATTACATTAGGAGAATCACTGATTTGATCAATTTTGATTTGCTGGTTTGAAAAAATCTAATTGTCATCTAGACAGATGACATACTGGCACAGAAGCTCTCAAAACGTATCACCCACAAAGTTTTCTCAAAGGCACCTGTGTCAATAGATAAAACAAAAGCATGGGTTGGAAACACCTACGTGTGGATTTTTTTTTTTTCCATTCCTCCTAAAGTAACCCTGTCACTATAACGGCAGAACTAAGTAAGCACAGAGTGTAAAAGAGGATGTTTTATACTTACCCTTCTGGCAGTTCATGTGTTGAAACTGCTATTGCTTCTCTCTGGCTACTGCAGGTACCCAACACTAGCAGGTGTGTGAAATACCTGCTCTCCTGCCGCACAATATGGTTCCCCCTGCCGGCTCATAAATCGCTACAAGAATACTTTAAAGCAGTTTAAACAGAAATCCCTTTCAGATCCACTTTAGAAAACATTATTGTCCCCACTTATAGATCTTTAACTCGGAAATTATCTGTAGTAGGCATTTGTACTGCTCTGTGATTGTAGTTCATTTGTGGTAATCAATACCACCTAGTCTGTCTGAGCTTTTCTTTACAGTCCTTTATTATGGAGGATGCAGAGCTCGTGTTTGACTTTTGCCTATAGGTAAGCCTATAATAAGGCTTAGCTATAGGTACTGTAAATATCTCCTAAACATGCACCGTTTAGGAGAAATTTACCTTAGATGCAGCCGGTGACGTCAATGACACGTGTTCTGAAGGAAAGGCATACCTGTGCCACCAAGACCATACAGTGGTTTAACAGGAGAGGTTCCACTCAGAACAGGCCTCGCCATGGTCGACTAACGCAATTGAGTGCACATGCTCAGCGTCATATCCAGAGGTTGTCTTTGGGAAATAGACGTAAACAACGACCGCCGACTCGGTCAATCATATAGCCGAAGCCCACGACCTCAGAAAGAAAACCAGGTGAAGAAAGTGCCTTCAGCGGTGACAGCGTGGGCTTCGTTTTCAGGAAAGTCTGTCATAATGTGCTACTAGCTACTAGCTGCATACTTAGCACTAGGGATGAGGGATGTTCGCCAAACAGCGAACAATTTGGGGTGTTCGCGGCAAATTCGAAAAGCCGCGGAACACCCTGTAAAAGTCTATGGGAGAAATCTAAAGTGCTAATTTTAAAGGCTTATATGCAAGTTATTGTCCTAAAAAAGTGTTTGGGAACAAGGGTCCTGCCCCAGGGGACATGTATCAGTGCAAATATTTTTTTTTTAAAACTGCCGTTTTTTCGGGAGCAGTGATTTTAATAATGCTTAAAGTGAAACAATAAAAGTGAAATATTCCCTTAAATTTTGTACCTTGGGGGGGGTGTATAGTAGGGAATAGACCCGCCCCTTCTCACGTTCCCCATCAGGTCCACTCAGCCTTACACCTAAGTCATTGGCTGAGCGGACCTGATGGGGAACGCGAGAAGGGGCGAGTCTATTCATTTTTTACACTGCGGAGGAAGTTTCCCATCAGGTCCGCTCCTCTGCAGTGTAATAAATGAATAGACCCGCCCCTTCTCACGTTCCCCATCAGGTCCGCTCAGCCTTACACCTACGTCATTGGCTGAGCGGACCTGATGGGGAACGTGAGAAAGGGCGGGTCTATTAATTTTTAATACTGCGGAGGAAGTTCCCCATCAGGTCCGCTCCTCCTCCACAGTGTAATAAATGAATAGACCCGACCCTTCTCACATTCCCCATCAGGTCCGCTCAGCCTTACACCTACGTCATTGGCTGAGCGGACCTGATGGGGAACGTTAGAAGGGGCGGGTCTATTCATTTTTTACACTGTGGATGAAATTCCCCATCAGGTCCGCTCAGCCAATGACATAGGCGGGGTCTAAGATACGAGGGCACCCCCGCCCCCTCGTACCTCAGACCCCGCCTACGTCATTGGCTGAGCGGACCTGATGGGGAATTTCCTCCGCAGTGTAGGTCCGCTCAGCCAATGACGTTTCGTGTGGAGTGGAGACTGCAGCGCTGGACATCGGATCACCGCGTGACACTGGATTACATCGCTGGAATGTGTTTTTTATTTTTTATTTTTTTATTTTTAATAAAGGACTTTTCCCAACGGTGTCTGTGTGTTTTTTTACATTTTTTTTTACACTTTCTTTGTGAAATGGTAGGAGTACAATGTACCCCTTACCAATTCACATAGGGGGGCGGGATCTGGGGGTCCCCTTTGTTAAAGGGGTCTTCCAGATTCCGATAAGCCCCCTGCCCGCAGACCCCCACAACCACCGGGCAAGGGTTGTGGGGATGAGGCCCTTGTCCCCATCAACATGCTTTTGTGCAGGGACAGTTTTAAGCATGGGAAACAAGCGCTGCTTTACAGGCATACTATACACCCCCCCCAGGTACGAAATTTAAAGGAATATTTCACTTTTATTGTTTCACTTAAAGCATTATTAAAATCACTGCTCCTCATTGCATTGGTACATGTCCCCTGGGGCAGGACCCGGGTCCCCAAACACTTTTTAGGACAATAACTTGCATATTAGCCTTGATAATTAGCACTTTTGATTTTGAGTCCATTGTATTTAATAGGGTTCTAAAGTTTGCGCAAACTTTAGGTCTGTTCGCAGGTTCTGGTGCGAACCGAACAGGGGGGTGTTCAGCTCATCCCTACTTAGCACATTATGACTTAAATTGCCTAGGGTCCGATTATTTAAAAAAAATTGGATGTGGTTTGCTATTGCTTTTATAAATAGGCTTTTGATTCCACTGATTCCAGTAAAGTTCTTAGGAGAAGCAAACACTAGGAGCATTGTTCACCTTCATCCAAGTTTCCAGTGGCATCCACATCCTTTCAGGATACAGTATTGATATTGAGGTCGACAGGAGGAAGCACTGTGACCAGTAGGGCTCAAGAAAATTGACTCTCCCAGAGGAATTGTTTTTTTAGGAGACTTTAAAGCACCAGGAGTGGAACAGATAATATTTTCTCTCTTTTTTGGGCATTTTCTTCCTGGTAAGGTCATTCCAAACTCTACCTTCTATTACTGACCTCTATTTCTGAAAGTGCTTGTGTGCCTTTGTTTCATTCTGCTGTTTTAGCTTTAATACTTTCTAGCAGAGGTGGGGGACTTGAGTCACATGACTTGACTCAAGTCAGACTTGAGTCACCTGTTTGAGGACTTGCGACTTGCTTGACAGAATTCAATAAATGACTCGACTTGACTTTGACTTGTCACTAATGACTTGCGACTTGACTTTGACTTGGGCTATATGACTTGCAATGACTTGGCACCACACTAACCGCAAGCCGCCGTCTGCCCTCCGGATCAGCATGTCATGCAGACAGACGTTGGCCATTGCAGTGTTCAAAAGCCGCGCCTGCTCGTCTGTGATAGGCGGAACACTCAATTTCACAGCCGGCAGCGTTCAGCCTATCACGGACATCCTCTTATCCTCATCTGTGTTATGAGGATGAGCGGATGTCCGTGATAGGCAGAACACTGAATGCTGGGAAATTGAGTGTTCCGCCCATCACAGACGAGGAGGAGGCGCGGCTTTTGAATACTGGAATGGCCGCCGGGAAGCCGCCGATCAGTTACATAGCTGACGAGCACAGTGAAGCATGGGCACAGTGAGACACGGGCACAGTGAGGCACGGGCACAGTAAGGCATTGGGCACAGTGAGACATGAGCACAGTGAGATACGGGCACAGTGAGACACGGGCACAGTGAAGCACGGACACCGTGAAGCACGGGCACAGTGAGGCACGGGCACAGTGAGGCATGGGCACAGTGAGGCATGGGCACAGTGAAGCATGGACACAGTGAAGCATGGACACAGTGAAGCATGGGCACAGTGAAGCATGGACACAGTGAAGCATGGACACAGTAAAGCATGGACACAGTGAAGCATGGGCACAGTGAGGCATGGGCACAGTGAGGCATGGGCACAGTAAGGCACATAACCAATATTATTTATTGTTATCCCTCCTATTATTTTTATACAGTATGGGGTAGATCAGTATTTTGACTTGATTTGTGACTTGACCAAAATAAATGACTTGACTTGCTTGACTTCTAGCGGGGACTCGACTTGACTTGCTTGCTTTTCGTCACAGTAACTTGGGACTTGCTTGAGACTTGAAGGTTAAGACTTGAGACTTGCTTGTGACTTGCACATGTGTGACTTACTCCCATGTCTGCTTTCTAGGTCCCCTGTAACCTATGTGGACCTGGTACAAGTATAAATATAAGAAATTCTACCTTTTCTCTGACATTTACTGTATTTATTGGCGTATAACACTCACTTTTTTACCCTGCAAAATAGAGGGTAAACTGTGCCTGCGTGTTATACGCAGGGGGCTGTGGAAAGTTTTTTCCCTGAAACTTCCCTCTTAAAGTGTTATACGCCGATAAATACGGTATTTGCTGTATGCCTGTTTTAGATATATATTGAAACCATCAGCTAGCATTTTCAAAAGGTCCACCATTGGCAGCTCTCATATTTCTCTCATAGTGAACTTTATAACATTGTAGTAGATACTAGGCCTACATGACATTCTCATTAGAATATAACTTAGCTTTAATAACAACCTAAATAAATATACTTACATTAGGTCCCAATCCAACTCAGCCGTTGCAACATCATGCATGAGCTTTATCAGTTTGCTTCTAAACTGGTACTCAAACCGGACATCATCTTCTATTATAAGAGCGTGCTCTAGTCCCCTTTCAATTACCTAAACAAGTATACATAATCAAGTCAAGAACATTTTTTAAGATTGGACTTAAAGGTTACCTTAACCCTTTTCTCACAACTTTTTTTTTTTGCTTCATCTGTTTCATTTGTTTTGTGTAAAAATATTTCCCCTGATTCTCCTACAATTAATTTTAATGAAACCTAGTGTAGCGCCCCCCCTGACCTCCAGAGGCGTTGTGGTGACCCCTAGAGACAGGGAGGGCTGACATTTCACCTCAGGGTGCAGGTTGCTAGGCAAAGTGGGTAGTTAACAAGGTAGAAAAGATGGGCGCAAGTCACTTTTATGCTGAACAAAGGTGCGTTATTGCTCATAATAACAAACAATTTAGGGAGAGAGGGGTAGGGCACAGGACACCCTTAGTCAAATACAACCAGCAGACTAGCAGACTCCTTAGAGAAAAAATAGAAACGGTAGACAGCAGTACAGAAAAAGAGCCTTTAAGATGAAACCAGCTAATTGCTTTTTTTTTTAGAAACCGCTGTCTCCTATAGCAACTGGAAAAGAACTCACAAAAAAGAGGGCAGGAATTCTCTGGATGATTCCGTCTTGACACTTTCCCAGGCTTTCCACAATTCCCCGGTCCATGGCAGAGTAACTTCTTCTACTTCATCTCAGGTTTCCATCCCTTCCTTCATGCCTCCAGTCCATAAGCAGGCTATCCCTTGGAGAACCTCAAGCACATGGCTAGGCCTTAGGCTTCAGGCCTACAAAGAACAGCAGCTGTTCCTCACACATCCACACCAGACCAAGGTCTGGGTGGGAGGACCCTGATCACTTGATCTCCCCAAATTATTATACCATTTCACAGCATGCTCAGCAGTCACGAGAAACTTATACTCATTGGCTGAGAAAAATATGCATATTCATAATCAAGCTTCACTGTATCTTATCATACTAATGCCAAAGGTAACATTGCCACCTATTGACAGAAGGGAGAAACTACAGCTATACCAGGCTTAGGAGAAAACCCAAATGCTCATAAAAATTATAAATGAGCTAGGTTAACTACAACCCAGCAAATCTAAATTTACCAGTAGCCCCGTTTAAGACATGGGTGCTACACTAGGAAGTAGCCAAAACTGTCTATTTCTCCCATGTATTAGGGTACCTTGTACTTGTGTTTTATACAATATAGCAGAGCCCAAAATTAATGATTCCATTTTAGTTCAGGAGAGTCTTTTTATTTTTATTTTGCTGTCATAATGCAAATAATCTATCCACATAAATGTTCTAAGAATTTTTTATAATACATAACATTATGGCCTTTCACTTCTACAAGCACTGGGTCGTTTGAGCGGCGTCCTGCCCTCAATTTTTTATTTTTTCTAAACAAAGATCATTTAATGGTAGTAAATAGCTATAAAACAATTAGACCCGGTTCACACAGGGGCGACTCGTCAGGCGACTCAGCCGCCTGACAAGTCGCGTCCCATTCTGTACAATGGAACCGTTCTAATAGGAGCGACTCAAGTCGCTCCGACTTAGAAAAAGGTTCCTGTACTACTTTGGGGACTCCCGACTCGGGGCGACTTGCATTGACTTCAATACATAAGTAATTTTGCAAATCGCCTCTCAAGTCGCCTTGAGATCGCCTTGCCGAGTCGCCCCCAAATTTGTGCCGCCCCAGTGTGAACCGGCTCTTTCAATGGTGTAAACCTTCAAAAAATAAAACAACTAAAATACAATTGAATTCAAACCAGTTTAGTTTCACATTGAGTACTAAAGTGAACCATACCATTCTTCTTGCCATCCTGTCTAACAGTTATGTGTATACAGGCAGTTGTCTGCTCTTTATTGCACCTTCTATTTATTAATAGCTCTCTAAGAAATGCCTAGATAACAGTTGTAAAAAAAAAAAAAAAAGGCTTTTCCTTTAGAAGTCTACCTGGATACAAATAATCACTCCTTTCCTGATTGGCTGGGATTCTTTTTTTTTTTTTTTCATTGTCCAACAGCCAAACAATAATTAATTCCAGTTGTTTGGGAAAGGAGGACTGATTTCAGGATGCCTGGATATATTGTAAAAAGAAAAAATATTCAGCGCTGAAAAAATTGTTAGGAAATACTAAAAGTTGCAAGCCAGCACTCAAGGTATACTCATAAAAATCCCTCAAATACAATCTGAAATAAAAATAGTGCAGCGCAACAAAATTAAAACTATGTAGAATACATGTCATAAACACATATCAAAATCCATAAATCAATAACATAAAGTCCATAGGTGCTTGTGAACCAGCAATAATAATATCATGCAAAGTGGATATAAAAGTGTCCAGAGATCCCTCCACCACAATAGGATTGGCCTCTCACCTCACAACTTCGACCTAACTAGAGGTCACACAGCTTGTACTCAAAAGAGTAAATGAGAATCACATGGGAAAACTCCGATCAAACAGTGGTCACATATAGCAGGATATCAGGCTGGAAACTCCATCATATAGGAAGACAAGAATAAAGAACGATCTAGTGCTCTCTGTATAGACTGTTTAATGTATTAAAATATACAACTCATAAAATGTTACTCACAAATAAGGCACTCAGACGCGAGTGTCAGCGTTCAAAGCATATGGATAGAGCGGCGTGGTAACACAGACTGTGGTGATAACCGCGAATGACGTCTAGCGTGGCTCCTCCCCCCGTACGCGTTACGTCCAGTAGGCGGGACTTCCTCAGCGTGGGGTTGGATGACACACAGACGTCTCGCAACACAGCAACTAAAATAGTGTCATGGTAACCATCCTGCAGGCCAGCCAAATATTGTGGCATGTGAGATTAGCCTGGATTGGCTGACTCTTACTGGGAGGTTGATTCGCTGCAGGATGGTTACCATGACACTATTTTAGTTGCTGTGTTGCGAGACGTCTGTGTGTCATCCAACCCCACGCTGAGGAAGTCCCGCCTACTGGACGTAACGCGTACGGGGGGAGGAGCCACGCTAGACGTCATTCGCGGTCATCACCACAGTCTGTGTTACCACGCCGCTCTATCCATATGCTTTGAACGCTGACACTCGCGTCTGAGTGCCTTATTTGTGAGTAACATTTTATGAGTTGTATATTTTAATACATTAAACAGTCTATACAGAGAGCACTAGATCGTTCTTTATTCTTGTCTTCCTATATGATGGAGTTTCCAGCCTGATATCCTGCTATATGTGACCACTGTTTGATCGGAGTTTTCCCATGTGATTCTCATTTACTCTTTTGAGTACAAGCTGTGTGACCTCTAGTTAGGTCGAAGTTGTGAGGTGAGAGGCCAATCCTATTGTGGTGGAGGGATCTCTGGACACTTTTATATCCACTTTGCATGATATTATTATTGCTGGTTCACAAGCACCTATGGACTTTATGTTATTGATTTATGGATTTTGATATGTGTTTATGACATGTATTCTACATAGTTTTAATTTTGTTGCGCTGCACTATTTTTATGCCTGGATAGATTTACTACACAATGCACAACTGTGGACATCTGACTTCTGAATGTAAACTGATTTTTACACATCATTATGTGTGCAATAAAGACCTTATGACAGCCATTATACTGTATGCAAAGTAGATGTGCCAATAAGATGACCATACATGTGCATACTGAGCTGAATGAGAAAATCCATAGATCCCTCTATCCATGCTGATGGATGGACAAATCTCGCACTGTTGGCTATTGTATTTTGACCACCAGCACCTGCGACTGTCAGAATACCTAGAAAGCGACTGCCGCCAATTGGCTACAGTCACTTTCTGGACAACTTTTTCACACTCGGCTCCTTGGACTTTTCAGTTGGAGATCATCAAGCTAGTTGAAGGGCCATCCTTGTCTCAAATTTTGCCCAATCCACAGGGATCACCTATAATTTGAGTCATGTTTGGGCAGCTTTAGATGGGATACATAATAAATAGCAGGATTTACTGACTGATTACCTCTTTCCATATATAATAATGACTAAGGAAGCATCCAATCTCGCCTCTTGTTAGTGTTCTCCCTGAGTACGGGTCATGATATCCTGGTATCACATCTATATTCAGAGCTTTAAGTTGGCTTGTATTAAGAGCCCTGTGAAGGTAGGAAAATCAATGTTTAGTAACTATAACCAAGGTAACAATAACAAACAGCCTATTGTATACACTGTACTGTACTTTGAACCATGCAGACAAAATATAACAGTCTGCTATGACTGCACAAAAAACTCAGCTATATTATAATATAAACATATGTGTATGTATGCAAGTGAAGTCGGGACCTTAGATTGTAAGCTCTTTGGGGGCAGGGGCTGATGTGAATGTATAATATGTAAAGTGCTGCTATAAATTGTTGGCTTTAAATAAATACATGTAATAAATAAATAATGACACTCCATAGGGAAATTCTCACTCAAGGTTCTTCAAAAAAGTAAACTATCATAGCGTTCTCTGTTTTCCGATTAATATTTTATAAAAATATGTAATGCCACTCACATTAAAATGTGCACAAACTTCAGGTAAAAAGCAGTGCTTCCCCCTTACCCTAGGTTCACATATGTGCGATGCGGGAACCAACGCGATTACAGCGCTGGTTCCCGCATCGCATCCCTCCCGCAGGCAGTTCACACTGCATTCTGCGAACCACTGCAAGTGTCATTAACAAAGTTAATGACACCCCCAGTTCAGTTCGCAGATCACAGTGTGAACTGTGAACTCGCACCGGAATCGGATCGCATAGGTGAGAATATCCATGCAATCCGATTCTAGTGCGTGGGAAAACAAGTCCCTGCACTATTTTCTGTGCGAATCCAATGCGAGTTCAGCAATGCAGCTGTATAGCTGAACTCGCATTGCTCAGAGATCGCATGTGATCAGCACCTGCGGTGCGGGTGCGAATCACATGCGATCTCTGAGATAGCGCTAGTGTGAACCCATGCTTAGGGTGTAGTATCTCTGGTCATTCACAAGATGGCAGCTCGC
This sequence comes from Rana muscosa, assembly GCA_029206835.1. Taxonomy (NCBI): domain Eukaryota; kingdom Metazoa; phylum Chordata; class Amphibia; order Anura; family Ranidae; genus Rana; species Rana muscosa. The sequence continues at coordinate 215,420,450 of CM055120.1, read as the reverse complement.
TCATCTCCAGTATTGTGGCATGACGTCATCAGCTCCTGCCGCAATATCGTAAGTGAGCAGACCGCCATCTATGATAGTTTACTCCTTTTGAACTTTAAAGTGTTACTAAACCCAGGACACTGCATTCACTATATCTGGCCTCCCACAGTACACAGAACATGGAAATGCAATTATTTTAGTAAATATTAACTGCTAAATACCTTTTCTCATCAGCAGTATTAAAGCAGTCTTTTGACTTCTATCAGTGTCTGGTTAAAGCTTGTAGGAGGAGTTTTCATTCTACTCTGACAGTTCTAAGAGGCTGCAGGACCCCTGACCCTCTGTCTGGACAGTGCTGATTGGCCCTGTGCTAATCCCATGCACCCTCCCAAGAAAAAAAACATCTATAGCAATACACACCAAACTGAGCATGTGTAGAGTGACTCCAAAGGCTCTGTACTATCAGGAGATGGATTAGGGACCGTGGAATAAGGGGAGGATCAGAGAAGATAGTGTAGCGCTACCCCCAATTAAGAGAGCCGCTGATTTGATTTTGGGCCCTGCACGCAGTACCGCCAACCCCCGGCAATCTTACTCGACCCACTCTGGCACAGTCAGTCTAGGGTTAAACTCCTATCACTCTCAGGTGTATTATACTTAATAATCTCTAAACAGTCAGACAACACACTGAGGCAAGAATATAAAATATATATATCAGCTTTACTGGTAATGAAGGATTCAAGGTATAACATGTAACATATACATGGGCCTGCAGAGCCCTGCATCAATCAATGTACTAGGTGCAGCACCGTAATATGGCGCCGCGCAGTGTCCACCACACGGAGCATAACATGTTACATGTTATACCTTGAATCCTTCATTACCAGTAAAGCTGATATATATATTTTATATTCTTGCCTCAGTGTGTTATATTGAGCAGGGTTTGGTTGAACCTCTCCGGTTGAGCATCACCTTGAGGATGATAAGGAGTAGTCCTGGTCTTCTTGATCCCTAAGGTATCTAGGAGTTTTCGTATCAGTTTGCTCTCGAAATCCCTCCCCTGATCTGAATGAAGCCTTTGTGGTAATCCATAATGTATAAAGTACTTCTCTACAAGTATTTTGGCCACAGTAGAGGCCTTCTGGTCCTTGGCTGGAAAAGACTGTGCATACCGGGAGAAATGGTCGGTTACCACCAGAACATTTCCTAGTCCCCTCAGGTCGGGTTCGAGGCAGAGGAAATCAATGCACACCAGGTCAAGCGGGCCTTCACTTTGTAAATGGCCCATTGGGGCAGCTTGATGGGGCAGAGTCTTTCTCTGTATGCATCGTGCACATGAATGGCAGTATTCCTCAACTTCAGCCCTCATGCAGGGCCAATAGAAACGGTCTCTAACAAGTTGGAAAGTCCCTTTCCGCTCCCAGGTGACCATGGTTGTCATGTAAGGCGATCATGACCGTCTCCCTGTGTTTCTCTGGCAGGAACAACTGCCACTTGTCTTCTTGGTCATCAGAGGGGCCCCTTCGGTAGACCACTCCCTGATGCACCTGTAGCCTGTCCCACTCTTTTTTTAACAGGCAAGCTTCCTTCGAGGGGTGACGTAAAAGTAAGTTTTGGTTCTGATTTTCTAAGGCTTCTAGGACCAATCTCCCCATAGGGTCCTCCTGTTGATTGGATCTCAACTCCTTTTTTGCCAGTCTGGGTAGGTTGTCTTTCCCCAGCAAAGTTGCTCCACAGTACTGCTTGGGGATTCCTACAATAGTGACCCCTATCTCTTCTGCTCTTGAGCCTCCCTTGGCTTGGAGTTCAGCCCCTTGGCAAAGGGCCCGCACCCCGTCGGGTGCCACTTGGGTCCAGTCTTCACTACTGTGGGTGGGAACATGAGACCTTCTGGACAGGGCGTCCGCATCTCGGTTTCCTGCCCCAGGTCTATATTTCAAGCTGAAATTGAAAGCAAACAATGCCGCCAGCCATCTATGTCCTGTGGCGTCCAGCTTTGCTGTGGTAAACAGGTAGGTAAGGGGATTGTTATCCGTTTTTACAGTGAAATCTGCTCCATATAAGTAATCTCGAAGTTTGTCTACTACGGCCCACTTGAGGGCCAGGAATTCCAACTTATGGGTGGGATAGTTCTTTTCAGAAGGGGTCAAGCTTCTGCTCACATACGCAACAGGTCTCTGTTGCCCTTCATGCTCCTGGTAGAGTACTCCTCCCAGACCGTCATGACTGGCATCCACATGGAGTTCGTAGGGCTTTTTCGGGTCTGCATAGGCCAGAACAGGGGCGGTGGTCAAGCTTTTTTTCAGCATCTGGAAAGCGTCTTCACACCTCTCAGTCCACTGGCCCTTGACTGACTCCCCTGACTTTCTGGGGCCCGAGTCATCCTCTTCCCCCTCCGTCTTCAGCAACTCATTCAAGGGTCTCGCTTTTCGAGCAAACCCCTCCACGAACCTCCTGTAATAGGAACAGAATCCTAGGAAGGACCTGAGTTCTGTTACAGTGGTAGGTCTTGGCCAGGAGGTGACAGCCTCCAGTTTTTCAGGGTCTGTGGACACCCCATTTTCAGACACTATGTGTCCCAGATAGTTGACTGAAGACTGATAAAATTGGCATTTTTCAGGTGAGAGCTTGAGTCCTTCTTCACTCAGCCTCTTCAAGACCTTCTCCAGCCTTTCTTCATGCTCCTCCAAAGTTCTGCCAAAGACTATGATGTCATCCAAGTATACAAGGACCTCGATGAGGTTCATGTCTCCCACTGTCTTCTCCATCAGTCTTTGGAATGTGGCTGGAGCTCCAGACAGACCTTGAGGCATCCGATTGAATTCAAAGAATCCCACTGGGGTTATGAAAGCCGTCTTTTCTTTGTCTTCTGGGTGCATCGGGATCTGATAATACCCACTCTTTAAGTCCATAACACTGAACCACTTGGCTCCGGACAAGCTCTGCAAGGCATCTTCCATCCTTGGAGTGGTATACTGATCCGGAGTGGTTCTCCTGTTGAGGGTCCTATAGTCGATACACAACCTTAGTGACCCGTTCTTCTTCCGGACCACTACTATGGGGGAGGCATACGGACTTCTAGATTCCTGGATCACACCTGTTCGCTTGAGCTCAGCAAGCTGTTCCCTCAAATCCTCGAGGTCTGTCAATGGAACCCGCCTAACCCTTTCTCTGAAGGGCTTGTCTTCCTGAAGGCGGATTCGATGGGTGGCACTCCTAGCACACCCCACATCAAACTCATCACGTGAGAAGATCCTCTCCCAGCGAGTCAACTGGTTCCGGGCTCTCTCTCTCCAAGCCCTGGGCAGGTTTGGATTCTCCATGGAAAGCTTCTCCCACACTGTACTCTCTCCATCTGTCTTCCCCACATCTGATGAGGCAACCGGTGTGGCTGGGCTCACCCGGCCCAATAACAGCCTGGCAGGGACTTCCATGGGGCCATCCGTGGTGTTTCTGACACTCACAGGCACCTTGCAGTGGGCCTTCTTCAGGGCCCTCACCGGGACCATTTCTGGGACTACCTCCAAGCCCAAAGGTTCTTCTCTTGGGTCGGGTTCCAACATCACAAAAGGGCCCGGCTGCTCCCAAGTGAGTTTCACTGTGGCCTTCAAGCAGGTTACTTCACCGGGTTGCAGCACTATCCCTTTTTTTTCCAAGTCTCCAGACCTTCCCTACCCCCTCTTCCGGGCCTTCTGCTCCAAGATCAGCCGTTGGAAGGCAGTTTTCAACATGGGATGAATCTCCGTGACTGGGAGGTTCTTCCTTCTTGCTAGTGGGACCAAAAGTCTTCGGACTAGATCCGTGTTGGTTCCTATTATCAAGGAACTTCTGTTAGCTCCAGGCGGTCGGGGGCACACCACAGCCAAGGTGTCGAACACTTCCCCCTTCCCTGCTATGGATGGGTCAAACGTCAGTCTTATAGGTAGATAGCCATCATAAGGAAACTTTTCTGTTCCAATTCCCCATATCTCCAAGTCTTCAATCTTTTGGATGGGTAGGTGACTTAGGTGCCTGTCGTAGAAGTCTCGATACAACAGGGTCACCTGCGCTCCAGTATCCAACAGGGCTCTTGTGTAGATCCCCTCTACTTGAATGGATACGATAGGGGAGGGACCCACCAGTTTCTCTGGGTACTGCTTCAAAGGGGTCTCTTTCCTTGGATCTTTCCATTTCCCTTGTTGACTTTCCTTGCTCTTTTTGTCTTTGGACCTAAGTCTCTCCTGAGCCTGGTATGCATTAATCTCTCTCCTCTGTATGGGTGTAACTACCCGCTGAGGGACTTTATTGTGTTTCTTTGGAGTACGTTCCTTCTGAGGAACCCTTGGTTTCTTCTGTGGGGCCCTGGCCCCTTCTCTCATGTGCTTCTTATTCAGTATGGAGTTCCTTGATGATGATGGGCACCCGGTTGACTCCTTTACCGGGGCCCGTTGGAGTTTTCCGGCGGCTTGCGGTTATTCAGTCTCTTCTTCTTGGGACTGGCACATACTTTGGCAAGATGGCCAGCTCCCCCACAATTGAAGCAGATCACATTTCCCCAATTTTCCAGGGATGCGGGTGCTGAGGTATTCGGGAACAATTCCTTCCTCGGACTTTCCTTCTCTGGTACCCTTGACTCCTTTTCCATCAAGGAGGTCAACATTCCCAGCACTTGGGACATCCGCAGTAACACAAACTTTCTAAACTTCCCCTAGGTCAGGCCTGACGTTAAATGGAACCGAGTCTCTTTCCTTTAGGAGGGAAGGTTTCTTCACCGGCCAGCTTTCGCTGGTGCACTTAAAGAGATAACATTTGTAATCCACACTGGGTGTTAACTTGAAATAACGGGGCAAAATGGGGGGGTAGATACTTCAACTCTGTCCCGCTACCGGACCCCCCAAGAAACATTGGTGAGCGAACAGCGGACCTAGGCAGTCTACAGGCCTGAACACAACTCAGTCTATTGATATGGGCAGGTGCCCGCTCACCACTCCAGGCGCGATCCCAGCCTGAGACTTCCACCTCCTGTGTGTCGCACACAGCGTCTTCTCCGCTCGAGTCCTCGATCCAACTCACGTCCTATCACGACGGGTAAGGATCCATCCAGACTCCGCAGTATGGTGGAAGGCTCTTCGGACTTCAAGCCAGGCCTCAGGCTTCAGGCCTTGCTTCACAGCCGATCCGCACAGGAATGACTTGTCACTTGACGCGCCGAGTCCCAAGAGAGCGAGCTCCGCCTCGCCTCCCACTTAAGTAACCCCTCCCATGAGTCTCTGCGGTGGAACCCTCTGCCCTGGGGCCGAATGGGGTTCTGGGTAACGTAGTCCTGGGGCCTTAGGAGAGACCCCGCTACAATAGGATCAAACAGCCTTTTTACACAATGCAGAGGATTAACCCTTAGGTTCCACAGTGAGTATAACCAGAATTTTCTACTGCAAATGCAGACTGTTTTTACTGTTGTGGGTTTAGTAACATTTTAAGTTAGTTTCCCTATGAAATGGCAAGGATGGATGTAGATTAAAACATCTGCAGACTGCTGAGAGGGAGACCAGTTGTGGCCATGAAGTCATTACACTGTGCTCCCCTCCTGTCAGCATATGTGCTCTTACTTCTATTGTTTCTCTTCCTTTTCCCTGTCTCAGAGTACTGCTATACAGGGCACTACAAGAGGATGATATCACAACAAATTTAGGTACTAAAACTAGTTGCATTTAGAAATACAGTTTATACTTTTGAATGAGTATATTGTATTGCTTTTAATAACTGCATGAACTCCAGCTTTAATTTTTGTTAGTTAATTAACCACTAAAGCCCCGTACACACGATCGGATAACCTATGGATTTGTCCATCGGATATCCGATGAAACTGTTTTCCATCAGTCTTGCCCACACACCATCAGTCAAAAAACCGACCGTTTCAAACGCGGTGACGTAAAACACTCCGATGAGCCGAGACAAATGAAGTTCAATGCTTCTGAGCATGCGTCGACTTGATTCTGAGCATGCGTGGGTTTTTTATCCGATGGACTTGCCCATAGACGATCAGAGTTTTCGATCGTTTTTTTATCCATCGGAAAATTTTAAAACAAGTTCTATTTTTTAAAACCGATGGAAAAAAGACCGATGGGTACCATACACGATCGGTTTGTCTGATGAAAACCATCCATCGGACGGTTTTCATCAGTCAAACCGATCGTGTGTACGGGGCTTTAAGGACCAGAAAGATTTACCCCCTTAATGACCAGGCCATTTTCTGCGATACGGCACTGCGTCGCTTTAAATGACAAGTGCGCGGTCATGCGACGCTGTACCCAAACAAAATTGATGTCCTTTTTTTCCCACAAATAGAGTTTTATTTTGGTGGTATTTGATCACCTCCGCGGTTTTTATTTTTTGTGCTATAACCAAAAAAGGACCGTCAATTTAAAAAAAACAAAAAAAACAATAGTTTTTACTTTTTGCTATAATAAATATCCCCAAAATAAGAAAAAGTAAAAAAACAAATTTCTTCATCAGTTTAGGCCAATATGTATTCTTCTACATATTTCTGGTAAAAAAAAAATCGCAATTATACTGTATAACAAAATTATGTGGAATGTGACACTATTGTACACTTTCATATATGCAACCATTGCATTAGAACTACTTACTAGACATATTACTTACGCGTTGGAAATAATGAAGAATGTCTTTTCGATAATGACATTGTCACTATGCTTTTTTATGATTCGTCATATATGGGGCTTGTATTTTAGTATTTTCTTTATTACTATATAGGCATGTTGCGTCACAGCCTTTTTGTTCAGCATCCTTCGCTTGTATTGTAATACACTGCTTGACTTTCAATAAAAGTGTATGTGTAAATGTATTCGAAAATAAATACTTACTTGCCATCCACAGCATCAAATATTTTCGCTTGAACTTGTAGCTCATAAAGGCTACGCAGCATCCGGACACGCCGATCTTGGCGACGTTTTAAATTAATCATGAAAACCTATTTATGAGAAGTAAGACATAAATAAGTTATATAGATGTTTTCTGTTTAATGTTTTCAAACATATACTGTACATGCACTTAGTATTATTATTATTTATAAAAATGATATATGTAAGTGTCAGGAAGCTTAGCTACAGCAGCCATATCTATGTGTACAGTGACACACAATTATTGCAACAGAGGCCTAGTGACCAAAAGTAGGACAACAGAGATGAGCAGGTCTCCACTGTACTCAAGCCTGCCCATAGAATTTATGCAAATGCTGTGTGAATGAGTAAGAGACATATAAATATTGTAGTAGCAGTCTTCTATGGCTTGGAAAATACGTTTTCAGGACTTCATGTAAAAAGAACCATCTTTCCTATATTATCCTGGTCAAAGACTAGGCCTTGTTTTGTAGCTTTATGCTAAGTGTTGCATGCGTTTCTATTGTAGTAACGGTGTAGTGGGTAGCACTCTCGCCTAGCAGTAAAAAGGGTCGCTGGTTCGAATCCCAACCACGACATTACCTGCCTGGAGTTTGCATGTTCTCCCTGTGCCTGCGTGGGTTTCCTCCGGGTGCTCCGGTTTCCTCCCACACTCCAAAGACATATGCTGATAGGTTAATTGGCTTCTGTCTAAATTGGCCCTAGTATATGAATGTGAGTTAGAGACCTTAGATTGTAAGCTCCTTGAGGGTAGGGACCGATGTGAATGTACAATGTATATGTAAAGCGCTGCGTAAATTGATGGCGCTATATAAGTACCTTAATAATAATAGTAACAGACACTGGAAAAGAAGACATATCTAATAATCATAAAATAATCTATCATTAAACATATGTCACTTCATTGGCGATATAGATGGGGATCAGTGGGACATGGCTTTGGAATCAATATCTGCAGCCTCGGTCTGCGCCTCTTACAAACTCTCACAATTGTTTATCCTACACAGAGCCTACAGAACACCGATACAACTACATGATTGGGGTAGGAGGGACTCTCCTCTCTGTCCAAAATGTAAAGTGCACCAGGGGGACTTTATACATTTACTCTGGAGGTGTCCCAAACTCCACCGCTATTGGGTGGAAATATCTCAATATATCTCTAGACTAGCTCAGATTGAGGTACCCCTAAACCCCCTGGTGTATTTGCTGGGGCCAATTGATGAGGAGATGTACCCGAGAGGAATGTACCTCATGATAACCAGGCTGCTATACTTAGCTAGAAAACTGATAGCTAGATATTGGATGGCGTCTACAGTCCCCACAGGGAAACAATGAATTACTTACGTTAATTCACTCCTTCTCAGGGAGCGATTAGCCTATAACCGTAGGAAAGCTGGGAAAAATGTTGATCTCATTTGGCAACCATGGCTAGATGATCCCGACCTTGCACCACCACAGTTGGTGATGGAAAGACTCTTGGTGAGATGGGGGAGAGAGAAGAACTGACGCAGCAGAAACGAGTTAGGTCATGTGCAAGGATGAATCACTGGAATCCGCATGATCCGTTAGTTGAAGAAATGTCTAATCCTGTTCTGACTCATTGGTTTGAAAGTGCTAGTTGATGGTTTTGTTTTTTTGTTTTTTCTGTTTTTGTTGAACGACCACAATATTTGAACTGCCATTTTTTATTGCTCAGGTAGTATGGATACTCTATGTACTTTGTATAACATGTATACTCACTGCATGCAATCATTGTATGTGTTACCAGAGCAATCTTTTCAATAAAAAGTTTTGATACTTTTTTTTTTTTACCTTTTTATAAGCAGCACTTTATATTTTGTTATTTTAGGTGTGCTTTACTCCTGCTTATCTCCCACTTTAACCTCCCTGGCGGTATGTTTATGTCGAATTTTTGCGTCTCAAAGAGGTACATTGTTTCACATGGAAATTTGGCGTTTTATATATGTAGGCCTATAATTCTTAGGAATAACTCACTTAAATCTGTCCAAACAAGAGTCAAGGGTATGATAAAGTTTGAAACACAAAATCATAAATTATAGAATAATAAATAACTATAAATAATTATAACAAATAATAATATAATAATAATTAAATGTATTCAATATTTTAATATTAATATTATTATAATATTAATTAATATTTTATTCAATATATATCAATGTAATCAAATCAAAAACACTGAAATGTGCTCAGTTTCAGAATTGTCGCTGTCGTTACTTTCAGTGTTTGATGACGAATTTCCCCACAAATCGCTATCCCTCAATTCTGCAAGTGTTCTAATTTATTATCGATGTTTTCTAGCTGGTCTAAAAGGGCTTTTGACGTAAAGGGACATTCTCAAGTTTCCAGGCAGAAAGAACAGTATATATATAATATAAAATTACACTGGACAAAGCACTAGGGACAAAAGGGATGTGAAATGATTTCATACAATAATGTAATCTGTAAGATTACAGTGTACTGTGTGTATTTTGCTTTTTGCACTTTTTGAATTTGGAGCCGGGCTCCGTCCCAGTACGTAGCGACGCTCGCAGGGAACGGAGCCCGAAACACAGTACATCGGGCGGAGGACACAGACCGCAGACACAGCGGAGAGACATCGCAGGATCCTGGGGACAAGGTAAGTAACTTTCCCAGGATACTGCAATGCAATCCCGAATGTGGCTCGTGGTTACCGCTTTTGGTAATGAAAATTCACCCCGAGCTACACTCAGGATTACCGCTAGGGAGGTTAATCCTCAGTCAGCTCTAGATCACCTGGTATGTAAACCTACAGGACTGTGTGTTGTTCCTGCAGTCCTTTAGTAGTCCTCAGTCCCGTTTCACATATATGCGATGCGGGAACCAGCGCGATTCCAGTGCGGGTTCCTGCATCGCAAGTCACCTGCCGGCGGTTCACACTGACATCTGTGAACCGCTGCAGGTGTCAATGCAAAGTTAATGATCAGTTCGCAGATCGCAGTGCGAACTGCCAAATGGTGCAGGAATCAAATCGTATGGGTGTGAACACCTACTACTATGAATAATAATAATATAAAATGTATAAATAAATTAAAAATGAATACACAAATAAATAAAAATAATCATAAATAAATACAATAAATGAATACTATGCAATAATAAACAAATAAATAACCCCTAACCCTTAAAAATAATAATAATAATAATAACAATAATAATATTAAATAAACACCCTAACCCTAACACAAAATAATTTAATTATTATTAGTATAATTTTTAGTATTAGTATTAATAATAAAAAATTATTATTATTATTATTATCATTAATCATTCATTTTTTTGTTTGGGTTTGGGAGCTTATTATTATTGTATTATTATTATTACTATTTTTATTATAGTTAATAATAATTGAATTAATATTATTTTTAGGGTTAGGGGTTATTTATTACTTATTGATTACATATTATTAATTTATTTTATGTATTTTTTATTTATTTGTGTATTTGTTTTACATGTATTTATTCATATATTATAAAAAAAATAAAAAAAATTACATCTTTTTTATTTGAGCAGAAAATCGCAACAAAACACACGTCAAAGTGAGCAAAATCCAACAAAAACTCGCAAATCGCACGTCTTCATTCATTAAAAACGTACAAATCTGCCCAATTTGAGTTACAAAAAAAGCTCCAGAACTTTATTGAGCTTCAGGCATTTGGCTTCAGGCGACTTGGAGTGGAAATATGACCCACTTCAAAGAGAATAATAGATTTTTTTCTCCTCCAGTGTTTTTGAGCTTCGAGCTACAAAACGCTGAGGTGTGAATGGGATCTCATTGCCAAGTTTTTGTTTCTACATTCTTGGCTCTGTTTCCTCAATTGTTGGACTTTTGGTTGATATCTGGTTTGAACAACTTCCTTTTCCTGATATCCCTAATCATGATGACTACCTAGTCACCTTAGTTCTGACCATCTGCTTAACCTGTCCTAACTAGTACTGCACCTGCCCTGACCATTGCTGTGTTTCTGACTATGTTTCTGCTCAGTTCTCTTGGTGTTGGTTCTCAGCTTCAATTGCCCTAGCAGTGACTTTTGGCTTCTCATCTTGACTGAGAAATGGCCTGCTTGTTAATAATAGATACAGTATGTGGAAAATCATGCAATTCAGGAATCTAGACTATCTATGTTGATTCATAGATTGTAAGATTCCTCACAGATAGGACAAGTCTGCATTAGTATATTAAAACAAATACAATGCTCACAATTTGCCTGCATTGCAAATGGATTCACTAATCCATACAGACCTTAGACCACTACCGCCCAAAGTTCCTCCACCCAAAATTCGCTCATCCATGTTTTTATGGACATTGCTGGTCCAAATCATTTGGTGTAAGGGGGATTATGATGTGGGGTTGTTTTTGAGGGGTTGGGCTTGGCCCCTTAGTTCCAGTGAAGGGAACTTTTAAAGCGTTTAGCATACCAAGACATTTTGGACAATATCAGGCTCCCAACTTTGTGGAAACAGTTTGGGGATGGCCCCTTCCTGTTCCAACATGACTGCGCACTAATGCACAAAGCAAGGTCCAAAAAGACATGGATGAGTACGTTTGGAGTGGAGGAGCTTGACTGCCCTGCACAGAGTCCTGACCCCAACCCGATAGAACACCTTTGGGATGAATTAGAGCGGAGACTGTGAGCCAGGCCTTCTTGTCCACATCAGTGCCTGACCTCACAAAAGCGCTTCTGGAAGAATGGTCAAACATTCCCATAGACATACTCCTAAAACTTGTGGACAGCCTTCCCAGAAGAGTTGAAGCTGCTATAGCTGAAAAGGGTGTGCCAACTCAATATTGAACTCTACAGACTAAGACTGGAATGCCATTAAAGTTTGTGTCCCAATACTTTTGGTAATATAGTGTATTTCTCAGTTGTGGTCATTGAGGCAGGTCAAAAAAAAAATGTGAAAAAAAATCACACACAAACATAAAAAGGCTAGTGTGAAACTCAGCGCTAAAATAAACCCAATGGTGGCAAGAGTGGTGAAGGACCAACACACTCTTGAATCTAGTTAGTGATACAAAGAACATCTAGAAAATAAAAGATGTGAAATAAAAATGCAAGAGATAAAAAGTTCTAGGGGGTGAACCCCTTTAAGTATGTCTCTGGTCTGAATGCTGCAGATAGTTGCCTACATCTGCACTTTGATGTTATTACTGACTTTACCCATTTCCAATACCCAACCATTCTCTCATTTATTAATTTGTTCACTTTACAATTTTTTTCTGTCTTTTCTCATTATAATAATAAATATATACATCTTTTTTTTATAATATATTTCCTAACCATATATTTTTTTCATCTATATATATTTTTTCTTTCTTTATTATTATTTTTTTCAACTTTATTTCAATTCAATTATAATTATTTTTTTATCTTTATTTTCATTTCACTTTTTCATTTTTTATTTTTTCTATTATATATATATATAATTATTTTTTACATGATGCTGGTATACATCCCAGCCTTTAAAAAAATATATATGTATTTTGCAATACAATTTTTTTGACATCCTAGACTTGTATATCCAGAACACATATTTACTTCATAAGAAAGCTTACTCTCTACCATTACTTCTTTTTTCTTTGTACATTGTTTTTTATAAATATGCTCTGCTGTTTTTAATGTGATTGCTAATCCAGATTTTGCCGTTTCCATGGCACACTCTGGGTTAAATGCATCCCCTATTTAACCACTTGCCGACCGCCGCACGCACCTATACGTTGACAGAATGGCACTCCTTTGGAAAAAGGACGTACCTGTACGTCCCCTTTAGGGAAGCGGCATTGTGGACGCGCACGCCCGCCCGCCGCGAGCTCCGTGAGCATGACCGCGGCTCCCGCGGACTCGATCGCCGCGGGAATACCCGCGATCGTCTCACGGTGAGGAAGAATGGGGAGATGCTGATGTAAACAAGCATCTCTCTGAAAAAGAAGAAATGGGCTATGGGACTTTAAATGAGGCATGAATCGGCGTATAGGTATGTATAGTATATCAAAAGATACGTGTATCTGTCACAGTCCAGTCAGGGAAGTCTCTGTGGCCATAAAGAATTGCTAAATAATCTATCCATAAATGATAATAAACTCAAGGAGTCAATTGGAAAATTCATAATGTAATGATGTATCATAATATATAATACACAGATCATGCAGGCAAAGGCATAATACATATAATAGTAGTCACATTGACATATTTGATGATTCAATATCTAGGACAGGATTAATAAAAGCAGTCACAATAGATGGGCATACAGATACAATAGACATGATTATCCAATTAAATTACAATAAAGAATACATTAAAATAAAATGACATAATTGGGCAAATTTGGCTTGGCATCCCTGAGCATGGACTCGACGCGTTTCTTGGCGTTTATGAGTGATGACTGGTTTTAAACGCCAAGAAACGCGTCAAGTCCATGCTCAGGGATGCCAGGATGCCAAGCCAAATTTACTTGGAGGCAACCCAGGGTTTCCATGATGGCAATAAAAAATAAGATCTCTTGGATTATACCGCGCAAGAGAAGATGGCTTGTATTTTATCAAATACAATCCCTAAATTTGAAGCTGTGTGGGAACCTTGGGCTGTTTACCGCGGTATTTCTCTGGTGGTCGGGATCAACTCTGATCACCCCATTTCCTAAACATCACATTAGGCACGTGATTTCCTCCCTCTTCTCTTCTCTTTCTTCCTTTTTCTCTTTCTCCTTTTTCTTTTTATGTCTTATTTATTAATATTCTTTTTACTTTCAGTTGATAGATGTGACTTAAGGGTTTGGCATAATTACTTGTTATGTAGTTGTTTCGGCAACTCTATGAATCAAATTCAATATGCGCTTCAGAGTTAGAGTATAATTGTTTTCTACATTTGAATTCTTCATAACCTGGTGGTAGGTTTCTGTGAGGGGGAGGGCTGGGGCCTGACCGGGGCACAGGATGATCCCATTTGGGGTGCCCAGGATGGGTAGGACTTCCCAGACTGTCTGACTCTCTGGTTCATTTTTATACCGTTCTTCTCTCTATTTACCAGGGGTTATCTTATAACTCCAGTTCCTTGACCCATAGTTGTCCTCTGAAACACCTTTGGAGGATTTGTTGCTGATTCTCTGTTTTGTGCTGAAAAAAAGTTTTTTTTCTTTTTTCTTTTTTGATATACATGATATTGCCATTTGTCACCTATGTGATATCTATACTTGATTTGAAAAATAAAAATATATTGAACGGAAAAGCATATAATGTTGCAGTAGGATTGCCCTGGCGCTTCTCTTTCTTTCTCCTGCTTCCTATTTCTCACCAATTTTTTTTTAACAGACTAGTAATTGTATTTACATAATCTTGCTGAAAGCCCACAGTATTCCCTCCTTGTATTTCTATACATAAGCCATATTTTTCACCTTCTCACATTTTTGGCAGCCTGTTAATATCCCTCTTATGCAGTAAGAAATATATTGGGAGAAGTTGAAAATCTAACTTTTTCTGTCCCTGTTCCTTTCAAGGGAATGTTCTTACAGATGTGCTGTTTGGACAATGTACTGTATGTGTTGTATGAAAAAAGCCAGTAGACATATGCATTTAGCACCTGCAAGGTATGGTAGTGTTAAACACTTAAAGTTGAAATAAACCCTAACTGTGAAACACTTAGGGCTCTTTCACACGGGGCGGATCAGTCATGATCCGCCCCGTGAAGCTCCGCTTGCTCAGCGGGGATCGCTCAGTTGATCCCCGCTGAGCCGGCGGATGGCTGGGCGGTCCCCGCACACTGTGCAGGGACCGCCCTGTCAGAGCGCCGCTCTCCCCTATGGGGGATCGGATGACGACGGACCGTAGAGTTTGGCACACATCCTGCTCATTAATTTTAACAATGTGTTCTTGTTAACCTCAAAGAGGCCTCTGTAACCTACATAGGTCTTGAAGTCTTTCAAAATTCAAGTTAACTAGTAGACACAACAGTTCCTCGTTCCTGCATTTGTACATACTGTATAATTGCAAAAATGCTTTCTAAGGCTGGGTTCACACTTGTGCGACACACTACACACTACTTTGGATCTGACTTTGCCCTGCGACATGAAGCCGACATATGTCCAACTTTCAATGAACGGGGATCCGACTTGGATCCCCGCCAATACCAGGCACTGTGTTTGGTATGAATCTTGAGGGGGAACTGCACGCCAAATTTTAAATAAAAAACCAGCATTAGTTCCCCCTCCAAGAGCATACCAGGCCCTTGGGTCTGGTATGGATTTTAAGGGGAACCCCCTAAGCCGAAAAAACGACGTGGAGGTCCCCCCAAAATCCAAACCAGACCCTTATCCGAGCACGCAACCTGGCAGGCCGCAGGAAAAGAGGGGGGGACGAGAGAGCGACCCCCCTCCCTCCTGAACCATACCAGGCCGCATGCCCTCAACATGGGGGTTTGGTGCTTTGGGGCAGGGGGGCGACCTGCGGCCCCCCCACCCCAAAGCACCCTGCCCCCATGTTGATGAGGACAGGGCCTCTTCCCGACAACCCTGGCCGTTGGTTTTCGGGGTCTGCAAGCGGGGGCTTATCGGAATCCGGGAGCCCCCCTTTAATAAGGGGGCCCCCAGATCCTGGCCCCCCGCCCTATGTGAATGAGTATGGGGTACATCGTACCCCTACCCATTCACCTGGTGCAAAAAAATGTCAATAAAAAAACACACACAGGTTTTTAAAGTAATTTATTGCACAGCTCCGGGGGTCTTCTTCCAACTCCGGGGATCTCTTCCGACTTCGGGGGTCTCCGGTGTCGTCTCCGCGCTCTCCGGTTCTTTCTTCCTTCTGCCGGGCCTCCGCTATCTTCTTCCAGCTCTTTTGCTAGCGGGGCCCGGTCTTCTCCTTCGCCTTCTTCCCTCTTCCCCTCTCAGGTTCTTTCTTCCTTCTGCCAGGCCTCCGCTATCTTCTTTCAGCTCCTTTGCTAGCGGGGCCCGGTTTTCTCCGTCGCCTTCTTCCCTCTTCTCCTCTTCGATGTTGACACGTCGCTTCCTCCCGCTGTAATGCTGGCTGTGCGGTGCGCTCCGATTTATATAGGCCTCTCGTGACGTCACAGTCACATGCTCTGGGTGGCCACATGCTCCCACGACATCAGTCACATGCTCCGGAGCCACCCGGAGCTTGTGACTGTGACGTCATGAGAGGCCCTTAAAAACTATTAAACCCTTTTGTGAAGAAGCTTGAATGTGCTCCAACCAATTATTGTAGAAGACTCTTCCACATCTCTACTACTTTACAACAAGGAACCCCTTTAACAGCTAGATATTAAGCCTCTTCTCCTCTGTGCAAGAGGTACCATTTTCTTATTACACCAATAAGAATGATCCTGTGATTATAGAAAACAGATCCTTTCACTTAGGATTCAGGAAGGAGGAAGGGACAGGAATGCATGTAGCACATAACTGAGCTAAAGATTTTTTTTTTTTTACATAAGAGTTTCACTATTACCTAAATTTTTAATTACTCCCTAACCTGCATCCTAAGCCTTAAACTACCACCTAGCCCCATGAACCCTAACCCTAATCTTAACACTTGACTGTATCATTAATCCTACCCCCTAACATTAAATTTACACTTTGAGCACTCCACTTTGATCAGCAGGGGATCTGTGAGCTGATCTCATGACAGGCAGAGCTGATTGGAACTCAACTTTGAAAGGGGTCGGAGGGTATGTAAAACAATCCTTTCAACAACAAAGCCAATTAGCCCAAGCCTGGACTAATTTCGGAGTCAGCTTCAAAAGTTTCAGAAACCAACAACAATGCATGTTTGGTCTGACATATTTTTAATCCTCCTGATGCCCAACTCTAGGAAATGGGAAAATTCCCATTTGCAGTAGGGCAGCTCCCGCACTACAGGGGTCAGCTGCTCAGTTGGATTTAGGGGGCATGGAAAAGGCTCCTCCACTTCTCCACATTGCTAGACCAGTCCCTGCAGCATGTTGAGTTGAGTTGAGAGGTATCTTAATATAGCGCGGTCTTATCCCGAAGGGTCCCCATGTTCTACCCCATGCTCCAGCAGTTTAAGGTGCTGATGTCATAAAGAATGATGCAGGGTCCATATGTCTAACTGGGTAAGTAAAAGTGCTTTTACTCTCACCTAGACATAAACAAGCAGGTAACCATTGCAGAGTGGGAGCAGCCTCATTTTTTCGATTTCCTAGGGTTGGGCTTTAAGACCCCTTCATAGCAGTCATGTATACAATTCCCCCCTCATTAATAACCCCTGGCTCTAGTGGGTATGACTTGTGAAAATAGAATTGATTTACTGAAGGCTGTTCACTTTACAAGGGAATATTGCCTTAGCTTAGTGAAAGTGGTGAAAATTCACTTTGCAAAGAATATACAATAATTTTTGCTTGCATGATTCCCTTGCAAAGTGAAAATTTCCTTGCAACGATAAAAAGCCTATAGTAAAAAACCCACAGTAGTTATTGGATAGTGTTAGCATATTGGTATTTAATAATCTCAAAGCTATCCTACTCAGACTTTTTTCAATGTGACAACAGGTGTGGGGGGCGTGCTCAAGATGTTATTGAGAGAGAACGCACATTAGAGAGGCTTTGCACACTGAACCTGATTCCTCATCCTGCAGTGTGGGTAGACCATTCTACCCCTTGTCCCTGTGTCTTTTCCCTGTTCCTCCCTGGGAGCAAGGCCTGAAGGATGAGGGCACTGTTGCAGCCAAGTGGGAGTTGCTGCTGAACCCCAGGACTGACAAAGATCACAGACAGCCTCATCATTCTAGTTAGCAAGGTAGCATGTCTATTACAACTGAGCAGGAGCCGCTGCTGAACTCGATGACTGACGGGGCTCACAGGCAGCTACACTAGCTTGGCCAGTAAGATAGAGTGCTTATTACAACAAGCACTTTGTTTTTTTGTACCTGGTTTTCTGCCGTGGGGCCATGCCCAGGGTGAAGCGTGTCCCACCATTCTGCCGCACAGAAACCAGTGTTAGACAAAAATCAGTAAGAGCAACTAGCAGCTGCGCCATTTCAGTACACATGGTCACTTAGACTGCTTCTCAAGGAATAGCTTGACTCGCCAATTTCACTGCGGCTATGATGACCATCTCCACTTGTCAAATGGCTCTGACTAAAAAATAGACCACCTCCAATCAGACATCGGTCTGACAATTAGGGACTTCAGGGCCGCATTACCGAGGTTGAGCAACGTGTTTCCTCTACGGTAGATAGACAGGGGGACCATACGGTTGATCTCCATACCCTTAAAACCAAGGTCTGCTACTTAGAGGCACAGGTTGAGGATGCAGAGAATTGCAATCGCAGAAATAACTTAAGCATTCTGGGTCTTCCAGAGGGTGCAGAGAGCTCAGACCTTACTAGCTTCACTTAAAATCTGCGGGCGCAACTCCTTCTGAATGCCAAGTTTTCTCCCTTTTTTTTACTGTGGAGAGGGTTAATCATATGCCCATAGCCAGGGGGCAGCCTGGGACACCACCTTGCACTTTCATCTTTAAATTACACATTAAATTACAAATGAAAGATTAAAGACTGTGATCTGGTCCTTGGCAAAATCCACTCTCAAAAACATTATTTATGGTATTGCAAAGCTGCTCATATTCCCTGACTACTCAATGTAGAACAGCTGTATTGTACAAACTACCAGGAAGCACAACTCAGCTTTCCCTGTACTCTGCATCATGTTACAGAAAGTTGACCATCACACGACACAAGTGCGGTAAAAACTGCATCCCACTTCCTGGTAGCGTACACGGTGCAGTAGGTTGTGTTTAGACATGTAGGCCTGAGTGGTAAAGCTCATGTGCATGAAGCTTTGGTAACCAGGGAACTATGGTGACAATGTGCAGCCATGATGAAGCCAAATGTGAAAATACCAGTACTCCATGCGAATATCTGAATCATGCTAGAGACATTAGAACATTATATTAAGGTCTAACTCAGGGTATTTAGGAATTTATTAAAATAGTCTCTATCAATCCCCAACCCCCACTACTGAAGAAGGATCTACTGCTCATTTTCTTTCATGCATGAGTAATGCACACTAATACTCACTTTAGTCCACCGTTTTATGATATTCCTCCTTTCCAGCTCTCGGTTGTGATGTAACCTCCCTCTTCTTGTCACTTTATGCCATCATGTACAGTGCAGAACAACTGCAGAGGGACATGGCCATGGTAGGAGTGTCCATCCACATTACAGTGATGGAGAGGACCTTACTACAGGGCCAGAGAGTAAGGTAAGTACTAGTGCGTGTTACCCATACCCTAGAAAAATAATGAGAACTGGATCCTTCTAAATCAAGGCGGGTGGGACCACTTTATTTATTCCTGTGCTGCCAGATTCTGCCTCTACTGAATTAGGTTTTAAGTTCTTACATTAAGCGCCACAAACTACTTGGCTGTGACAGTGATTCATAACATACTTATTGCACACCAACTCTCCCAGAGAGAATATAGTACATCTAAAAAAACAGTTACCTTACTTTTGGTCTAATTTAATTAAATTAACTTTCTTGACAAAGTATTTAATCTTAAAGCGTCAGACAACTAACCTCATCAAATCCCATCTTGTCTGGAAGTTTAGGTGGCACGTAGACATATCGTGATGTTTCTAGTGGTGGGCGATCAACTAGAAGACAATAAGGGAAAGATTACAAAATAGAATTAGAATAAAGATATGCATCTTTTATCATTTAAAAAGCAATATAACTGATAGGACTTGTTATTCAGATTTGGTTATTATGCTTAACAAATAAAAAACAACCTGTATCCTCCATATTGTCCTTAGCAATTCTCATCACTTATTGCATCCATGGAGGAACCAACAACCGAGGAGGAGTGAATACAAATACCCTAAGGGGGAAGTTGGCTGAAAGACCTAAACCAGGGGTCTCAAAGTACCGGCCCGCGGGCCATTTACGGCCCACGAACAGGTTCCAATTGGCAAAGGAAACACAGCACAGGAGAGCAGAGGTAGGATCCGCCCATCGCCACGCCCACCTAGGCTCTGATGATCATTCAGAGCTGTGCTCCCTCGGAGGCTGTGCCCGGATCCAGGGTCCTGCTGTCACCACAGGGGGGAGATCATCTCATTCTTGGGGTGCCCTGCCACTAGGCCTGTGTTGAGTCAGGACCTGACAGGCCACCAGCTGACTGCCAGGAGGAGAGGTAAGTGAGCCATCACACTGAGGCTAAGTCCTTAGGTAGGTGACTGGGGTTGAAATTTGTGAGCAGGGGGTATTTGTGAAGTGTAGGGGTAGTGCTGGGGGTTAATAGTGCGTCCGCTGACACCAGTGCTGGGGGTTAATAGTGCGTCCGCTGACACCAGTGCTGGGGGTTAATAGTGCGTCCGCTGACACCAGTGCTGGGGGTTAATAGTGCGTCCGCTGACACCAGTGCTGGGGGTTAATAGTGCGTCCGCTGACACCAGTGCTGGGGGTTAATAGTGCGTCCGCTGACACCAGAGCTGGGGGTTAATAGTGCATCCACTGACACCAGTGCTAGGGGTTAATAGTGCATCCGCTGACACCAGTGCTGTGGGTTAATAGTGCGTCCGCTGACACCAGTGCTGGGGGTTAATAGTGCATCCGCTGACACCAGTGCTGGGGGTTAATAGTGCGTCCGCTGACACCAGTGCTGGGGGTTAATAGTGCGTCCGCTGACACCAGTGCTGGGGGTTAATAGTGCGTCCGCTGACACCAGTGCTGGGGGTTAATAGTGCGTCCGCTGACACCAGAGCTGGGGGTTAATAGTGCATCCGCTGACACCAGTGCTGGGGGTTAATAGTGCATCCGCTGACACCAGTGCTGGGGGTTAATAGTGCGTCCGCTGACACCAGTGCTGGGGGTTAATAGTGCATCCGCTGACACCAGTGCTGTGGGTTAATAGTGCGTCCGCTGACACCAGTCCTGGGGGTTAATAGTGTGTTGAGCCAGGACCTGACAGGCCACCAGCTGACTGCCAGGAGGAGAGGTAAGTGAGCCATCACACTGAGGCTAAGTCCTTAGGTAGGTGACTGGGGTTGAAATTTGTGAGCAGGGGGTATTTGTGAAGTGTAGGGGGGGTATTTGTGAAGTGTAGGGGTAGTGCTGGGGGTTAATAGTGCATCTGCTGACACCAGTGCTGGGGGTTAATAGTGCGTCTGCTGACACCAGTGCTGGGGGTTAATAGTGCGTCCGCTGACACCAGTGCTGGGGGTTAATAGTGCATCTGCTGACACCAGTGCTGTGGGTTAATAGTGCGTCCGCTGACACCAGTGCTGGGGGTTAATAGTGCGTCCGCTGACACCAGTGCTGTGGGTTTATAGTGCGTCCGCTGACACCAGTGCTGGGGGTTAATAGTACGTCTGCTGACACTAGTCCTGGGGGTTAATAGTGCGTCTGCTGATACTAGTCCTGGGGGTTAATGCTGACACCAGTTCTGGGGGTTAATAGTGCATCCGCTGACACCAGTGCTGTGGGTTTATAGTGCGTCGGCTGACACCAGTGCTGTGGGTTTATAGTGCGTCGGCTGACACCAGTGCTGTGGGTTTATAGTGCGTCCGCTGACACCAGTGCTGGGGGTTAATAGTGCGTCTGCTGACACTAGTCCTGGGGGTTAATAGTGCGTCTGCTGATACTAGTCCTGGGGGTTAATGCTGACACCAGTTCTGGGGGTTAATAGTGCGTCTGCTGACACTAGTCCTGGGGGTTAATGCTGACACCAGTGCTGGGGGGTCAATAATGCGTCCGCTGACACCAGTGCTGTTTTTGAAGTTTGAAAGTTTGCATGCGGCCCCCCATGTGATATGAAAACTTGTCTTGTGGCCCTCAGGTAATTTGAGTTTGAGACCCCTGACCTAAACAGTTGTTAGGTCAACTGTTGGAAGTGAGGGCAATACCTGCATGGTGCTAGAGGTTACTGAGTGGAAATTGTTTGAAAAGGCATATTTTCTAAAGAAGAGACACTTTTGGTGTGCACCTGAAAAAAATTAATAGTTCATCCAAATATTGGGACTTTTCTCAATTTATTGGTGGATATTGAAAGCATGAATATATATACAGTTGTGCTCATATGTTTACCCTGGCAGAATTTATAATTTCTTGGCCATTTTTCAGAGAATATGAATGATAACACAAAAACATTTTTTTCACTCATGGTTAGTGTTTGGCTGAAGCCATTTATTATCAATCAACTGTGTTTAATATTTTTAAATCATAATGACAACAGAAACTACCCAAATGACCCTGATCAAAAGTTTACATACCCTGGTGATTTTGGCCTGATAACATGCACACAAGTTGACACAAAGGGGTTTTAATGGCTATTAAAGGTAACCATCCTCACCTGTGAACTGTTTGCTTGTAATTAGTGTGTGTGTATAAAAGGTAAATGAGTTTCTGGACTCCTGCCAGACCCTTGCATCTTTCATCCAGTGCTGCACTGACGTTGGTGGATTCTGAGTTATGGGGAAAGCAAAAGAATTGTCAAAGGATCTGCGGGAAAAGGTAGTTGAACTGTATAAAACAGGAAAGGGATGTAAAAAGATATCCAAGGTATTGAGAATGCCAATCAGCAGTGTTCAAACTCTAAGGCCCCTTTCACACTGGGGCGGGCAGGTGCGGTGGCGGTATCGCGCCGCTATACCGTCGTTATCACCGCGGTATGCGGCCGCTAGCGGGGTGAATTTAACCCCCGCTAGCGGCCGAAAAAGGGTTAATACCGCCCGCAAACCGCGGCTATTGCCGCGGTTTGCGGGCGGTATTACCGCGGTGTCCCATTGATTTCAATGGGCAGCCGCGGTAAAGGAGCGGTGAACACACCACTCCTTCACCGCTGTAAAGATGCGGCTAGCAAAACTTTTGGAGCGGTCCTGCTAGCGCACCGCTTCAGTGTGAAAGCCTTCGGGCTTTCACATTGTAGAATATAGGGCACGATTTTTTCAGCCGGTATAACAGCGCTAATATTAGCGCTAAACCGCCTGAAAAACATGCCAGTGTGAAAGGGGCCTAATCGAGAAGTGGAAAATGAGGGGTTCTGTTGAAACCAAACCACGGTCAGGTAGACTAACTAAAATTTCAGCCACAACTGCCAGGAAAAATGTTCGGGATGCAAACAAAAACCCACAAATAACTTGAGGTGAAATACAGGAATCTCTGAAAACATGTGGTGTGGCTGTTTCAAGATGCACAATAAGGAGGCACTTGAAGAAAGATGGGCTGCATGGTCGAGTTGCCATAAGAAAGATATTACTACGCAAATGCCACAAAGTATCCCACTTACAATATGCCAAGCAGCATAGAGACGAGCCTCAAACCTTCTGGCACAAAGCCATTTGGAGTGATGAGACCAAAATTGAGCCTTTTGGCCACAACTATAAACGCTACTGCATATCCATGTTTGTCTGTCAGCTTATCTTCCTCCTCATGTGTTCACCTTAGAGGCCAGACTCTCCTCACCTGGCTGCTTTTATAATCTCTCCTCCCAGTCTGGCTCCACCCCAGGCCCTATCACTGAACTCTATATTAACCTGTGCACTGCAAGTCTGCCTTGCTGATCAATGTGTTTGTTTAAGCATTGTGTGCTTGGGTTCCTGCCTGCCGTGTGCTAAGTCTGTCTCTCTGTTACCAATATTGGCTTGTTCCCGACTATCCCTGTCTGCTTGTGACCTTGACCTTCAGCTTGTCCTTCGTTTATCCTTGTCTGCTTGTTGCCCTGATCTTGGCCTTTCCCCTCACTATTCTTGTATCCTGTGCTGCTGCTTGTCCCTCTATCCTCCTTACCCTATGGAGCATGAGCTAGGGGACTCTAGGGGCCGCGACTTGGACCCAGCTGCAGTGTAACATCCTCACCACTAGAGGCTCTGGTGAAAACCTGCTGGGTCTTAGACTCTGCGCCCTGGGGAATCTTGGCTCTAGCTTCCTGTGGATCCTTGTTGTGCTCCACTGGTCCCGCTTTCCACAACCACCCAGTATCCCATCCGCAGCAGTCAGCCATAGGGTTCACTACCTTGTGGTGCACTCCTGACCCCCAACGGTGTGCATCTGTCATCTGGCCACAGGTGACCTGACAGCTACATTTGGAGAGGAGTCAACAAGGCCTATGATGAAAGGTACACCATTCCTACTGTGAAACACGGAGGTGGATCGCTGATGTTTTGGGGATGTGTGAGCTACACATGCACAGGAAATTTGGTTAAAATTGATGGCAAGATGAATGCAGTATGTTATCAAAAAGTACTGGAGGAACATTTGCATTCATCAGCCAGGAAGCTGCACATGGGACGTACTTGGACATTGCAATATGACAATAAACCAAAACACAAGGCCAAGTTAACCTGTCATTGGCTACAGCAGAATAAAGTGAAGGTTCTGGAGTGGCCATCTCAGTCTCCTGACCTTAATATCATTGAGCCACTCTGGGGAGATCTCAAACATGCAGTTTATGCAAGTCAGCCAAAGAATTTACAGGAGCTGCAGGCTTTTTGCCAAGAGGAATGGGCAGCTTTACCGTCTGAGAAGATAAAGAGCCTCATCCATGTAGCCAGACAATTGCTACTGAGAGCTGTTATGCTAAAGTTATGTATTGTTTATTTGGTAAAGGGTTTGGCTCCCTCTGGTGATCTTTGAATGTTATTAAGATGTTTCTTTTCTAGGTTTAAAATGGAACTGTGGTGCATTGTGGGATGGATAGTTTAATGAGAAAGTGACTCTATTGCATAAATTAGTTTGAGAACTACAAACCCCCAACGCTACTATGTCACTACAATGCAACGTGCCATCGCACAGCCTGCTGGGTAGCCAAATATAAGGGGAGGTGTGGCCGGTGTGCGCGCGCTGGACACCTTTCAACTGCCTGCAGGAGGTCTGTGTATGTAATGGAGAGTGAGGGCCTGCGGCCTACAGCAGAGAACCGTATCTATCGCTAGAGGGATCCCTAGAGGACGGCCCGTTGGACAGGCGGATCGGCCTGTGCTTCATAGCCTGAGAAGCTACCTGCTCGCTAACACATCGGGAGCGGCTGCGCTGTGTACCGGTGCCATCTTCTTTTCCAGGGACATCCGCAAGGGAGTTCCGGACGGAGCATACCAGAGGTCTGATGAGCCATGGCGGTGAGAGGGCACTTGCCTACCAAGTAGTTGACTGACATATTGAGAAGTTTTCCTGTCATCCAGACTGTGTTTGCTGACACCTGTAGTTCCACGGATAGGAATTCATTGCATCGGAGTGTCTTTACAGCCGGACTGACAGAGTTAGCGGTTCGTTTACAAGCACATCATATTCTTACAGTTACTATTCTTTTTCACTTTTGGATTACAATTAAGTGCACCAACAGAGCTAGCTAAAGAAAAGACTGAGCCAAAAGGAACAGCCATTACTTTGTTATTCTTCAACTTTACAACACATGGGGGGTTATTTACGAAAGGCTAATCCACTTTGCACTACAAGTGCATTGCAAGTACACTTGAAAGTGCACTGAAAGTGCAGTCGCTGTAGATCTGAGGGGGACATGCAAGGAAACTAAAAAAACAGCATTTTTGCTTGCACATGATTTGATTATAAAATCAGCAGAGCTTCCCCTCAGATCTACAGCGATCTACAGTGACTGCACTTAGAAGTGCACTTGCAGTGTACTTGTAGTGCAGAGTGGATTTCCCTTTAGTAAATCAACCCCATGATCACAGTAGCACAAACTGCCCGCTAGATGGAGCCATTTAGCAACATAAGCTTCTAGCATATACTGGGATTGTTGCACTGTTATTGCTGTTGTGTTATACAGTTTATGTGTGTGTGTGGGCCAAGGTGGAGAGGTGTTCCAATACATGTATTATAGTATTGGGAATTTTCTCCACTGCACACCTATTCACATATACCTCCATTATATGATAATTGTGTATAGTGATAAAACAGTGTCGAATTGAAAGTGTTATTTTGCCTTTTACCGAAATCTGCTATCACTCACATATGTTTGCACAGTAATTGTATTTCACTCTTGTTTTGGTAAACCTTCTTTAAGTGGTTCAGCACACCTTACTAAGAGTCTTATTGTTTAACATAAGTCAGCAGAAAAATGGAACCCAAGGTGTCAGAGGTAAGAGATAATCTTCGGGATAGCCTAAGGGGTATAGCGTCAATCAGCAGCCCTCATGGGGGTACCGCTACATCCACAAATACTACAAAAGACTTCAATCTGTCATTCATACCTCCCAACTACTAACAAACGTATGTAGACATAGGGCACGCCCCCTGCCACACCCCCTTAACCACTTTGCACCCGCGCTATAGACAAAAGACATCTACAGCAAAAAACTTTATGGAACAAAAAAAGACATCTACAGCACGGCGCTCAATTGCCGAGAGGGCGTCAATGGACGTCCTCCTGTTTACTAGTTCCCCACCACCGCGCAATTGTCATTCAAAGTGTGACAGTGCTGAAAGCTGAAAATTGGCCTGGACAGGAAGGGGGTGAAAATGCCCGGTATTGAAGTGGTTAAAGGAGAATTAATTAAAAAAATGTTAAAAGAGAAGTATGTTTTTTTTGCTAGTTATACTTACTTACCTAAGTGGATGCAGCATCAGACTGATGCTGCATCTGTCCCCCGATGTCTTTGCACTGAGAATCGAGCCACCCAACACCGCCAATGGCTCGGTTCTCACTTCTCCCCGAGCAGAGTGCTGCTGACTGCCAGTCAGCATCGCTTCTTCTCTACTTTTCAGCGCTCATTGGAGCGCTGAGCCGCGGAGGGGCGGGGAGCGGCCGTCTTAGCAGCTCGCTGAGCCACTGAGACTGCCATCAATCAGGGCAGCTGGCAGATCCCGACTTGGAAGTCGTGATGACGCGATGCCTCGACTGATGCCAGTGAAGTCAGCAGAGAGCAGACTTCGGACCGCTCTCCGCTGAAAACCGGTCACAGGAGTGCAAAACGAATAGCACTCTTGTGATCCAGAGGAGAAGCCCAGCCTAAAAAGCTCAGGCTGGACTTATCCTTTAAATAAATCCACAAGGATTTTTTTTTTTACCACTACTTTTCCTTTATATTGGCTTTTAAAATGTACAAATGCAGCAATTTAGAAATTGAATGAAAGGTTTAGCACTGGGAAACACTTTTTGATAGATAAAAAGTGCATTTTCTTTACAATTATATATGTAGCGGGGTGTTCAATTTAAGGGAAGTCTCTGGGTGGTAATTAGGCTCAGACACCTTGATTGTTAGTGGTTATAGACCAATTTTTGTCCTATGGGGATAATGCTGGTGATGAGTTCCCTGTGGCCTGCGGGTGGCGCTGCCATTTTGGGCCGGGGTTGAACCACGAGCGTAGTGCTGTGCCTTTTGTGTCCCCTCTCGGCAGCTGTACGGTGGGGCGGGGGACCTGCTGTGCATGCCGGGAAAGGATATAAAAGGGGCAGACATCTCCTGATCGGGGTCCACCCCCAGGCACCTTCAGCCTGTGAGTGCGTGTGGCTCATCTCTGGGTGCCCTAGGCCCGGAGGCTGTGTTCCTGTTCCATCTCAGGCACCTTTAGCCTGGGATGAGGTACTACCCTGCCATCCTGATCGCCTGGGTATGAAGACCCAGGGGATGCGGAGAAGGCCCGGGTCCGCTAAGGATTGAGGAGTCCAGGGTGCCGCCTTGCGAGGGGACCCGCACCCTAGGAGAAGGGAGGATCCATTCCGAAGGACCGATGCAGGAGTCAGTGAAGGAAGGGTCTGTTGACTCTCTGGGGGGACATCTTCTCCTTAATAGGGGCCATGTTCTAAGAAGGAAGAGATTAAGGTTCACCAGGTCAGTGGCAGTGGCCTAGTTCACCAGGTCAGTGGCAGTGACTTTATTCACCAGGTCTGTGGCAGAGACCAACCTCACGGTCTGTGGTAGAGACCGTGCGCCTAAAACTGTTTTGAAAAAACCGAACAGACAAGAGTTTGAGCTACGTTTGTGCCTGGACCTCCTCCACACCTTAAGCTGTCCTGTTTTCTTGCTCCAACCTTTCCTCTATCCAAGAGAATGTTTATTGCAACGTGAGAATAAATATTGAGTTGGACTTTCAGCTGGTGTGGACAATTACGTTACTGGGGAAGTCAAGGACTTACCTCTACACATGGTAGAGGTGAGAATCATTCTCAGGAGGACTTTGACCCTGGCTGCAGACAAGACCCAAAAATAACACCGCTCAACCTCTTTACACAGGAGGGTACGGGCTGATAGCGTGGTGTGCCTCTCTCTCCCTGCGAGGAGCCGAGTTGAAATGCAGGAGGGGGATAGGTGGGTGCGTTAGATATAGATCAGACCAAAATGAGGGACAAATTAGGGGGAAAGAGGGACAGAGGGACATTGCTCCAAATCAGGGACAGTCCCTCGAAATCAGGGACAGTTGGGAGCTATGTGTCATTGATTTTAAAGGGGGCAATACACGGTATTAAGAATTGGGGTATGTAAAATTTTGATCAAGGTCATTTTAGTAGTTTCTGTTGTGATTATGATTTAAAAAGAGTAAACACAGTTGATTGATAATAAATGGCTTCAGCCAAACACTAACCACGAGTGAAAGAACAGTTTTTGTGTTATCATTCATATTCTCTGAAAAATGGTCAAGAAATCATAAATTCTGCCAGAGTATGTAAACTTATGACCACAACTGTATGTTTTTGCATATTATTATGCACATGATTTTCGATATTTAACCCCTTGCTTACTGGGCACATATACCCCCTTCCTGCCCAGGCGAAATTTCAGCTTTCGGCACTGTCACGCTTTGAATGAAAATTGCGCGGTCGTGCGACGTGGCTCCCAAACAAAATTGACGTCCTTTTTTTCCCACAAATAGAGCTTTCTTTAGATGGTATTTGATCACCTCTGCAGTTTTTATTTTTTGCGCTATAAACAAAAAAAGAGCGACAATTTTGAAAAAAATACAATATTTTTTACTTTTTGCTATAATAAATATCCCAATTTTTTTTTTTTAACTCTATTTTTCTCTGTTTAGGCCGATACGTATTCTTCTACATATTTTTGGTAAAAAAATTGCAATAAGCGTATACTGATTGGTTTGCGCAAAAGTTATAGCGCCTACAAAATAGGGGATAGAATTATGACATTTTTTTTTTATTATTTTTTTTTACTAATGGCGGTTATCTGTGATTTTTGTCAGGACTGCGATATTACGGCGGAGAGATCGGACACTTTTGACACATTTTTGGGACCATTCACATTTATACAGCGAACAGTGCTATAAATATGCACTGATTACCGTATAAATGTGACTGGCAGGGAAGGGGTTAACACTAGGGGGCAAAGAATGGGTTAAATGTGTTCCCTGGGAGTGATTCTTACTGTGGGGGGAGTGGACTGACTGGGGGAGGTGACCGATTTGTGTCCCTATGTACAAGGGACACAGCATCGGTCTCCCCTCCATGACAGGACGTGGATCTCTGTGTTTACACACAGAGATCCACGTCCTTGGCTGTGTAACGGCCGATCTCGGTTACCTGGCGGAC
Organism: Rana muscosa; assembly: GCA_029206835.1. NCBI lineage: Eukaryota > Metazoa > Chordata > Amphibia > Anura > Ranidae > Rana > Rana muscosa. Next base: position 215,391,069 of record CM055120.1, on the reverse strand, counting down.
ATCGCGGCCGCCAGGCATGCGCATCAACACCTCAGTGACGCGGTGGGCTCGCGCACCCCCCAGTGGCAGGGTATAGACGGCCTCCTGGACCTGAAGAGCCACCTTGTGGCCATCATTTGACAATTGCCCGGGCTCCAAGAAGATAATTATGCACATGATATATGGTATAATTGTATGGTACTATATATTATATATTTTGTGATTGTCAGCACAGATATAGAGAATATTAATTAGCGTGGCATCCTGTATTTATTTATTATCCGATCCTGTACAAACAAAAATGCTGTTTTTTTTTTTTTACTTGCACCCGATTGTGTTTTTTTTACCAAACCAAGCCCAATGTGTTTGATTAGGGTAGATCTCTCACTACTTTCTATTTGAGGTAAGATATCCGCTCATTTACAGTATGTCTCAGAAATACATATGCCTTTAACATGGTTTACAGTCCACCCATTGCAGCACCAACGCTGGTGTAAAGGCTTAAACCAGACAAAATATTTAATTTGGTGGGGCTGCTTAATATCACAAAGTGCATAAAAATGCTTCATGTACATCTACTCTTTAACCGCTTAAGGACCGCGCACTGTAGATATACGTCGGCAGAATGGCACGGACAGGCATAATCACGTACCTGTACGTGGCCCTTTAAATGCCTGCCGTGTGGTCCCGCGCGCGCAGCGGCACGCTCGCGACCCTGCCGCCTTCCCCGTGAGTCAGACTGCGGGTCCCGCGGACTCGATCGCCGCGTTAAACGACGCGATCGGCTAACGGAGGTATAGAGCAGGGAGATGCTTGTGTAAACAAGCATCTCCCTGCTCTGTCTAGTGACAATGACACTGATCTCGGCTCCGTGTACACGGAGCGAAGATCAGTGTCATGTGACACAGAGCCCAACCCCCCTCAGTTAGAAACACAATGCAGGGAACACTTAACCCCTACAGCGCCACCTAGTGGTTAACCCCTTCACTGCCAGTGTCATTTTCACAGTAACCCCGATCACTGCGAAAATGACAATGGTCCCAAAAACTTTTCAAAAGTGTCCGATGTGTCCGCCATAATGTCGCAGTCAGGAAAAAAAATCACTGATCGCCGCCATTAGTAGTTAAAAAAAAAAAATATATAAAAATGGCATAAAACTATCCCCTATTTTGTAAACGCTATAACTTTTGCACAAACCAATCAATAAATGCTGATTGCGATTTTTTTTTACCAAAAATATGTTGAATACGTATCGGCCTAAACTGGGGCAAAAAAAAAAAATTTTATATCTTTTTTGGGGATATTTATTATAGCAAAAAGTTAAAAATATTGCATTTTTTTCAAAATTGTCGCTCTATTTTTGTTTATAGCACAAAAAATAAAAACCACAGAGGTAATCAAATACCACCAAAAGAAAGCTCTATTTATGGGAAAAAAAGGACGTCAATTTTGTTTGGGAGCCATGTCGCACGACAGAGCAATTGTCAGTTAAATCAACGCAGTGCCAAATCGAAAAAAGGGGCCAGGTCTTTAACCAGCCAAAATGGTCCGGGGCTGAAGTGGTTAAAAATGGACTAAAGCTGGCCATACACTGTAAGATTTCTAAACAGTGTGGATGGAAGAATCTCCCCTGCCAGCTATTGTATTCTGACAACTAGCACCCAAAGTTGCTAGAATACCCAAACAGGGATTGCATCTGAATGGATGCAGTCTCTGTTCAGATGATAATTTTCCGCACTGCTTTGCCGACAGAGCCATCCACAGGAACGGGCTGAAAATCTATCTGTGATCCATCTATGGTCAGCTTAAACTGCAGCGCATGGATGTGAACTAGCCACAGAAGAATAAAGGGGATTTACTGCCCACACATTTTACAGTCTAAATGTAAAATGCACTTAAATGGAATGTACTATTTAAATTGTTTTAAATAAACATTTAAAAGAGAATAGCTTAATAAAATTGTAAAATGTTTTAACATTTTTGTTTATTTTTATACAATTTTAAATAATATATGTAAATAGGGGTAGCCATATATACTCGTTAGATATCCAGGCTCTGCTTCCTGCTGCATAATGGTTGTGCTTTACTGCTCCCTCTAACCATGCAAGCTTATGAGTCAGCCAGCATTGAAAATAATGCATTCTGTGTGGCTGATATTTTAGAGAATAGTTTACAAAATGAGTGAAACTTCCCTTTGTGTGCTAAACTACAAATCTCCATATTCAATGTCAGAACATAAATCAAACTTTGCACTACATGACTAGGGGCCTCCTACCACATGCAAATTGCGGTTTTAAAATTTAAGAAAAAAAAAGGCTGCCGTACTGCAAGGGGTGGCATCAGCATGCTTCCAGCCAGATCCCATGGAATGCCAAGTAGCCTAAATTACATGAGATGGAGCACAGTGCAGGAACATCTTATCAAGATAAGTATTTCCTGGAATCTCCTGGGTGGAATCTCCCGGGCATATAGTGCTGACACCTTCACTAAGGTGCTATAGGCAGAAGCTGGGGTAAGGTGGCCAGATTTTTAAAATGAAATCTGGGGACATTTTTTTTTTTTTACTAGTAATGGCGGCAATCAGCGACTCTTTGCTTATCGCCGCCGCCGCCACCCGCCTCACAGCCTGTCAAGTCTTACTCTCCGGGGCCCGGCTACTACTGGGTGGGGAACGGAGGAACATCACCCAGCCAGGGAAGGTAAGGAGATAAACGGTCAAGCGGCTGGCCGGGACTTGAGCCAAGACAGAAGAACATGCAAGCGGAGCTGAAGAAATATTCCCTCCGCTCTGACCAGCATATGATCATCAGAAAGGGGCACAGATAATGGAAAAAATACACCCCCCTAAGCTAGTAGCAGTGGCGGAGCAGAAGTGTGTGTAGCGGGGTCTTTAAATTTAGGTGAGGTACACCTGGGTGGAAGTTCAGGTGTGTAGGTATGGGAGTAATGACTATTTGTATTCGTGGAGGATTGGACGGTGTAATAATCTCCTTGGCCGGTGGGTGGTGAGTGCCCGCCAGCTCAAGGTAGATTCACTGCTATAGTGCTGTCCTTTTTGTCCCTTCTCGGAGATGGTACGGCGAGGGCGGGGAACCTGCCGTGGCGTCATGGGAGGGGATAAAAGGGGAGACACCCTGATCACGAGGTCTTGCTCTTCTGGAGGTTCTTCAGGACGCGCCCAGGCACCTTAGGCCTGGGTGCTGGCGGTCCCGGATTCCGGCTCAGGTGCCCTAGGCCTGACCGGAATGGAGTTGGAGTCCATCCCAGGCACCTTCAGCCTGGGGTGAGGTACTGAACCAGGAGGCCTGGGGCCCAGTGACTTCGACTGAGTCCCACGAGGGTGGAGAAGTCCGAGGGTCCCTGAAGTGGATGGGGCCCATGTCTGAGGTGAGGAGGCCAGGGAGGTTACCCATTCGGAGAGTCTGGAGCAGCATCAACCCGGTGACGATTGGGCCTCTGGTAACTCTCTTGGAGGGACATCTTCCCCTGATAGGGGCCGCAACGCAGCGAAGGTACTCCTATCTATGTTCTCTTGAGTCGCTGGTAGAGACTCTCAAGCTCTAAGTCCTTTCAAGATATGGCTATAGTAACCGCTGGCGAGATCGCAGTGGTTTAGCTAAGAATTAGGATAGTGCCTCGGCCTGCTCATTCCCCCGTATCCAAATGTTAACAAGTCGCAACCAGTTGGCTACTGAAGCACTGTTTATTGTGAGATATACAATAAAACAAGAGTTGGACTGTGATCGGTGTGTGGAACTCTGGTTAATGGGAGCAAAGGGAAGTGTTGGCACAACAGGACTTACTCCTTTACAGAAGCACATAGGCCCGAGGAAATATCTGGTACTGGCCTTCACCTCACCCACAGCTATGGGGAGGACATGGGCCGTAGCGCATCTCACCCTATCGTGTGTGATACCCCTAGACGAAAGAGATGGGGTGAGGTCGCTACACGTGGGGGCTCGTGTGTCCGGGATGATATGTGTTTTGACTTTGGAAGTAAGAATGGCGGTGTCTAGACTTTGCTGCCCGGAGGAGTTCCGAGCAGGTCGGCCATGTGATCGGCCAAAGTGCATCCCTGCTCAAAGTCGTGGAAATGACCCTAAGACGGGAAAGGCCCATGCGGAGGAGCGAGAAGAGGGAGAAGTCCAGCCGTGTGACGTACTACATGTGGGGGCTTTTAATGCACTGCGCCATGAGGCAACCCGTGACTACACAGTTCGTGGGCGGAGCTTGATGGAAGCCCGCGAAAACGTGCAAGTCGTGGGAGGAGTCTGGCCATGTGGAGGAACTCACGTGGAGACTTTGGCGCGTGGTCAGTGCGTGATGGAGCAGCAGACAGTCGGGATGGCCTCAAGCTCCCCGTGGATTCCGGTTCCCTACCCCACGAAGATGACTATGTTCGCTGCTCCCCTTACAGACACGGGGATAAGACTCAGGCCCCGAGGACAGTTGGCTCTGTATTCCTGCAGAGACACGGAGGCCCTCGGTGTGATCTGTCCCGGATGCTCGGGACTGGTGGTTCACCTGAAGCCATTCGGGCGTTGCGAAGCATGCAAAGAGTTCTTGTTCGAGGTGGAGCCATCCACAGTAAGGCCCCGGGCCCTTCGCCTCAACAGCCTCACAGGTACCGCTACTCCGGAAGGGGAGATCCAGGCCTTTGTGGAGGTTCCCGTACGCACTGACCAGGGCGATGTGACTGCCCAATCAGAGACTGAGAAGGAAAAATCAGAGGATGCTGCTTCGGTCACCACAGATTCTCTGCTCCCACCTCCGAAGAGGAAAGTCGGCCGGGTGCAGGCCTCCTATGGTCGTGGAAGAGCTTCACCCCGTCGCTTGCCTGGCCTGGATGGATCCGGTTGGAAGAGTCCTGGACATCCCAGTTCTACAAAAGGTCAAGGTGAGCCAGGGGCTGGGACTGTGGTGGTGGTTGGAGGTGTTGGGGGTTCACAGTCGGTGGAGCCCGCTAGGGAGGGTAGTACCACGTCTACCAGAGACTACCTTCCCGCGGAGATGTATGACACCTCCGACCTAGAGTCACTGTCGGATTGTGGAGATGACGGTGAAATCGATGAACTGTTTCACCAGAAGAGCTGGGACAAACGCCCATTACCTATGCTACGTGCACCCCAGGATTTGCCTATGTCCATAGGAGACAGCACGCCCCGGGCAGAAGCTCCGGAGTCTACGAGGAAGCCTAGTCCTCTGGTTGCTCTTCCACAGTATCACCCGTTTTGTTGGCGGGGAAACAGCGAGCATCACTACGGGCACCGAAAGAGAAGCCATCAGAGGTAGTGAGAGTACCTCGGCACCCGGAGGCCATCGTTCAGCCAGGAGAAGGTGAGCGGGCCACAATGCCTCCTTTAGCCCGATTGCAACGGCTCTTTTCCCAGAGGGTCGCTTATGAGTATGGGTGGGAGTATCCGTACTTGCCTAGAGACTTGTTGTTTGAGGTGGAAGTTCTGCAACAGCGATGGTACGATGAGTTCGTTTGGGAGAAGCTTAAAGTGCCACATGCCCGGCGATACTTATCCTGTTCGCCACCAGTGTCAAAGAAGTTTAGAGACTGCAGAACAGACTAGATGTGGGGCTGCCATATCCACGCAGACAAGGTGCGCATCTGCAGGAAAGATGGAGAGGACGCAGAGTATTCAATTGAGGTTTTTGATAAGCATCTGAAGCCTTTGTTTTTGCCTGACCCGAGGTTTTATTTGTGAGAAGAGACTCACTTGATCCTGTGAAAAGTTTCCGGAGGTGTTCTTGGCGGAGCATTGAACTGTACCCTGGTTTTTTATTTGGGTTTGTTTTTTTCTACTCTTTGGAGGAATGAGAGCTGTTTGTTTGTTCTCTCTTCTTCACAGTTAAAAAATCAGAGACTTTGGGGGTAGAGTCAGAGTAGGAAAGCAGGAAGATTGAAGATTTTACCAAGTGTCATCACCGTGGCATCGTCACCAGGTGGCGGTGTTGCGCAACGGCTGTTGCTTGTACATTTGCATCACTTTACATATTGGAGTGAGTGGGTCTCTCGGCTGATAGACCCATTCGTTCCAAATTAACACAGAATGTTAGGATGTGGTTTTCCTTGCGTGTTGTTTTTTCCCTCTGCAGGAGATTCGTCTGTCAAGACTACTGAGTATGGGGTGGTTCTTAGACAGTAAAGGGAGGGATTGTATATGTGCACATGCTTAGAGGGTTTTAAAAAAAAAAAAAAAAAGTTTATTGTTTTATGTTCCCCTTCCCTTTGAGCGGGTCTTGGTATGATTGAGGTTCAAATTTTTAGGGATGCCTCTGGGGTCAGACTTATGTCACCACCTTTGGGAGACATGGGTTCGCACCAGACGCTGGGGACCAGCGTCAAATCACAGGGGGGAGTATGTAGCGGGGTCTTTAAATTTAGGTGAGGTACACCTGGGTGGAAGTTCAGGTGTGTAGGTATGGGAGTAATGACTATTTGTATTCGTGGAGGATTGGACAGTGTAATAATCTCCTTGGCCGGTGGGTGGTGAGTGCCTGCAGGCTCAAGGTAGATTCACTGCTATAGTGCTGTCCTTTTTGTCCCTTCTCGGAGATGGTACAGCGAGGGCGGGGAACCTGCCGTGGCGTCATGGGAGGGGATAAAAGGGGGAGACGCCCTGATCACGAGGTCTTGCTCTTCTGGAGGTTCTTCAGGACGCGCCCAGGCACCTTAGGCCTGGGTGCTGGCGGTCCTGGATTCCGGCTCAGGTTCCCTAGGCCTGACCGGAATGGAGTTGGAGTCCATCCCAGGGACCTTCAGCCTGGGGTGAGGTACTGAACCAGGAGGCCTGGGGCCAGGGCCGTCGGAACAGGAGAGGCAAACCAAGCAACTGCTTGGGGCCCCAAGCTGGCCTGGGGCCCCAGCAGAGCGGCCCCCCTCCCGCGATCGGCGCCCCCCCTCCCATTCAGGCGCGGGGAGCAGGGCCGTCTTTAATGCAGTGCAAATGGGTCATCTGCCCAGGGCCCATTCATTGTTGGAGGGCCCCAAACGCTGATAAATCAAGTGCATTTGTTTTCTCCTCCATTCTATCCAGCTCGGCACGGGTTAAGTGAAGTCAAGTCCCTGCAGTATCTCTTCTACTGACCCCGCCCCTTCCCCTTATCTCAGTCTGAGTGGACTGAGCCTCTTCCCCCAGTGATGTGCTGCATTCAACCCCTCCTATCCCTCCTCTGCGGGCGGCTGCCGATGACATCGCTCTGCAAAGTGAGTAAACTGTCTCCCTCTGAGACACTGTGTGCTGTCCTGAGCCAGGTTCCCCCTCCCATCACCTCTGATAACTTTTCAGGGAGTCTCAGATGCTGCAGAACTTCTTGGGGTGGCAGGGCAGGGCTGCTGGGAGTTGTATTGCAGGGCAGTGTTTGGCTGCTGCAGAACGTCTTGGAGGAGGGCTGCTGCCTGCTGGGAGTTGTAGTGCAGGGCAGAGTTTGGCTGCTGCAGAACTTCTTGGAGGGGGGGCTGCTGCCTGCTGGGAGTTGTAGTGCAGGGCAGAGTTTGGCTGCTGCAGAACTTCTTGGAGGGCAGGGCTGCTAAGTGTTGTAGTGCAGGGCAGTGATTGACAGCTGTGTGCTCAACGATAACCCCCTCCCTGCTTCTCCACCCCCAAAAATAATCCCCCCTCCCCGCTTCTCCACCCTCAGCAATAACCCCCCTCCCCGCTTCTTCACCTTTAACAATAAACCCCTTCTCCCTGCCTCTTCACCTTTAACAATAAACCCCTTCTCCCTGCCTCTCCACCACCAACAATAACCCCAATCCCTGCCTCTCAACCCCCAACAATAACCCCAATCCCTGCCTCTCAACCCCCAACAATAACCCCAATCCCTGCCTCTCCACCCCCAACAATAACCCCAATCCCTGCCTCTCCACCCCCAACAATAACCCCAATCCATGCCTCTCCACCCCCAACAATAACCCCAATCCCTGCCTCTCCACCCCCAACAATAACCCCAATCCCTGCCTCTCCACCCCCAACAATAACCCCAATCCCTGCCTCTCCATCCCTAACAATAACCCCAATCCCTGCCTCTCCATCCCTAACAATAACCCCAATCCCTGCCTCTCCCCCTACAGCAATACCCCTCCTTTCTGCAGAAACAGCAACGTGCTGATAGTTAATAAGTGACAATGTAGTATGGAGCCCCCCACACTGTGTAATCATGGAGGTATTATGGGGAGGGATCCTGTTTAGTGATGGTCGTAGTATTGGGGAGAGGGTCCTGTGCAATGATGTAGGAGGAGGGTCCTGTAATTATGGGGGTAGTATGGGGAATGGGGTCCTATGTAGTGATTTGGGTAGTATGGGTGAGGGAGTCCTGTGTAATGATGGGGGGGCAAAATTGCATGGGGGGCCCCAAGAAAATGTTTGCCCAGGGTCCAATCAATATTAAAGACGGCCCTGCCGCCACAGTCCTCTCCTCTACATACTGCCCACATCATACCCACCAGTCCTCTCCTCTACATACTGCCCCCATCATACCCACCACAGTCCTCTCCTCTACATACTGCCCCCATCATACCCACCACAGTCCTCTCCTCTACATACTGCCCCCATCATACCAACCACAGTCCTCTCCTCTACATACTGCCCCATCATATACCCTCCACAGTCCTCTCCTCTACACACTGCCCCCATCATACCCTTCGCAATCCTCTCATGTACATACTGCCTCCATCTTACCCTCTGCACTCCTCTCCTGCAGAATCAGATGTAAAGGGGAACAAACCCTGTGCATTCAGATGTAAAGGGGGACTCTGCGGATTCAGATCTAAAGGGGAACTCTGTTGACTCTGATGTAAAGGGGAACTCTGTTGACTCTGATGTAAAGGGAGACTCTTGTGATTAATTCCATATGATTAGAAATGTTATTTAATCACAAAAATATATGTATAGTGTATACTACATAGCAAAATTGCTGTGCATTGCTTTGTACAGAGGTAATGAATTCAATGTACTACAAAAAAAAATAAAAAATTGGCATGCGCTACTTAAGCGTTCGGGTTTGGCTTGACGAAAAGGTGGCAACCCTACCCCCCTCGGGGGCCCCAAATTCTCAATCTGCTTGGGGCCCCCAAATTCCTTCAAACGGCCCTGCCTGGGGCCCAGTGACTTCGACTGGGTCCCGCGAGAGTGGAGAAGTCCGAGGGTCCCTGAAGTGGATGGGGCCCATGTCTGAGGTGAGGAGGCCAGGGAGGTTACCCATTCGGAGAGTCTGGAGCAGCATCAACCCGGTGACGATTGGGCCTCTGGTAACTCTCTTGGAGGGACATCTTCCCCTGATAGGGGCCGCAACGCAGCGAAGGTACTCCTATCTATGTTCTCTTGAGTCGCTGGTAGAGACTCTCAAGCTCTAAGTCCTTTCAAGATATGGCTATAGTAACCGCTGGCGAGATCGCAGTGGTTTAGCTAAGAATTAGGATAGTGCCTCGGCCTGCTCATTCCCCCGTATCCAAATGTTAACAAGTCGCAACCAGTTGGCTACTGAAGCACTGTTTATTGTGAGATATACAATAAAACAAGAGTTGGACTGTGATCGGTGTGTGGAACTCTGGTTAATGGGAGCAAAGGGAAATGTTGGCGCAACAGGACTTACTCCTTTACAGAAGCACATAGGCCCGAGGAAATATCTGGTACTGGCCTTCACCTCACCCACAGCTATGGGGAGGACATGTGCCGTAGCGCATCTCACCCTATCGTGTGTGATACCCCTAGACGAAAGAGATGGGGTGAGGTCGCTACATGTGTAATTTAGAATTTTTAATTCTGCACTGACTGTCTTTAAGTTTCCCCAGCCCCTGTTCAAATCCAATCCGGGGACAGACTTGGTCCGGGGACAGTGTCCTCAATCCGGGGATGTCTGGTCACCCTAAGCTGGGGGGTAGGGTAAGTATATAAACTACCTGTTTTCTTTCTTTTTTTTTATATTTTTTATATTTTTTATAAATTCTATATTTTAATGCATTTAGTACATGCGTGAAAAAGAAAATACATCAGCAGTAAGGTAAATATGTTTTAGCAAAGTAATTTTTTAGTTTTAGTCCAGCATGTTGGAATGGTGGAGAGAACCTGGGTAAATAATTAGACCTTACATTTTTTAGTGCAGGACCCACTAAAAAAAAATTCAACTTCTACTCAATTAGGAATACCCTTGCACTACATAATTGTTGATAATCTAACAAATAACTTCTAAGCAAAAACTGTGTGTGGTCTGCTGGGCCTAATATTGTTTTGAGTGTGCCTAAAAGTTGTCAACCTTCATTAACTATGAAATATCACTGATTCTCCTGATTTTTTTTATCAAGAACTGCCTTCTCCTTTTCCCCACACCACAAGTAAACACAATAAGTGTGTTTACAGGATGAGCGTTTACTTGACATGAGTTTACATATTTGTACATTAAGCAGTACACGTTCATTATGGGTTACACTTTAATGGAGGACCTGTATGGTGCACAAATCTCCTAACAAACAAACTTTTTATGTTGTGTAGCGGGGTGCCACTTTGCAGTGTGGTTATAAGACTGCTGTTGTATTGAGAATGAACCCAGCTCCCTCCAGAGTCTCTTTTATGACATTGCAGCAACTGTTTAACTGTGTGGAACGGTGCATTATGGAACTTACAGTACAGAGAGAAAGGGACTCCATTGCCATGGGTAACAAATAGACTACAAAACCCACAGTGCAGCTGTGTTACCAGAGTGCATTGCATCTTCGCACAGCCTTCTGGGGGAAATTACTTAAAGGAAGGGAGGAGCTACACTCGCTCTCTCTGGACTTCACCTTCTATCAAGCAGAAAGCCTGCATTTTTTTATATATTTTTTGGGGATAATTATTATAGCAAAAAGTAAAAAATATTGTATTTTTTTCAAAATTGTTGCTCTATTTTTATTTATAGCGCAAAAAATAAAAACCGCAGAGGTGATCAAATACCACCAAAAGAAAGCTCTATTCGTGGGAAAAAAAGTCCATCAATTTTGTTTGGGAGCCACGTCGCACGACCGCGCAATTATCAGTTAAATGACAAAGTGCCGAATTGCAAAAAGTGGCCTGGTCTTTGACCAGTGAAATGGTCCGGGGCTGAAGTGGTTAAAGTACATTTTTGATATTACATTCTCATACTTATCATTGCATGTAATATTTGTTATTATGTAATTTGTAATAAATATAGAGATCCGTAGCTTATACAATATCCAATATCAATGGGACTGTGAGTGTTGTAATAACTGAAATAAGATATCCGCCACGTGACTTGGCTTCCCAAGGACTTGGATTGTGAGAATTAAGCCCCATACACACGGTAGGACTTTTTGACAACAAACGTCAAAATGAGCACGTTTTCAAAAAAATCCTACCGTGTGTACGCTCCATCAGACAAACTTTTTCGGTTTTCATCGGACAAAAGTTCGCTCTGCAAACGGACAAACTTTTCGGCAACAAAAGTCCGACGGTGCAAGGTCCTTTCGTGTGTACAGAAATCCATCGGACTTTAGTCCAAAGTACAAACAAACATGCCCAGAACCAATGTTAAAATCAACCAACAATAGCAGAAGTTGACCACAGGGTAGCGGTAAAGAGCAGAAAAGAGCAGAAAAACCACATGATTTTGGGAAAGTTTGCAGAAAAAGTCCTGCCGTGTGTATGCTATGGGCGTTCACGGCCAACGCCCTTCAAACAAAAATCCACGGGAAAGTTTGTTTGAAGTCCGATCGTGTGTATGAGGCCTTAGAGTGTAACCATTTTAAGGATGTATTATGCAAAAATGGCTGCCCCCAAGTACATACAGAATTAAAAATTATCCACAAAAATTTGGTTTTGAAAACATCAACGCACACACATTGTGCGATTGCATGAAGCAGATCTGTTTTGCACGTACAGAATATACAGTATCTAACAAAATAAAAACGAACACTGAAAACACTGAAAATATTTTTTTTAACATATGAAAAAGGAGAAAAATTATATATTTTTTAAAGGACAGAAGAAGGTTCCTGTTCAACAGAGACAGAGGTTTCAACTTGGCTGCTATTAAAAAACCTAGGAGGTAAGGCTGAGGCCAGCACTGAACTTCTGTTTTTAGGGGAGGAAATGGGCTTTTTTATTCTCCAATCACTTGATGCGCCTGACAGTGACAACTACCAAAGAGCAGAGAAACTCTTATCAGCATGCATCAGCAGCAATATTTTATAATAATTCTGCTGATCAGCCGTGTTTATAGGGGGGACTGTCCATTTGCACAGATGTGTAGAGTCTCTGATGTACAGACGTGGACAAATTTGTTGGCAACCTTCCAGGTAAAGGAAGCACCCACAATTTTCTCTGAAATAACCTTCAACTGATCAAGGTAATTGGATTACATTATTGCTTATTGCACAATAAATAAAATTTGACTTTGCTTTTGATTCAACAGAATACTTGTGTAGCGGGGTCTCCTTTAAGACTCTCGGAACTACATTTCCCAGAGTCCTGTTTGGCACTCAGGGTGCAGTGTTGCCACCGCAGAGACTCATGGGAGGGGCTATTTAAGAAGAAGGAGGCGAGGCGGAGCTCGGCCTCTTTGGACACCGCACTGCAAGCAACAGTTTCTTCCTGTGCGGATCTGCTGCAGTGCAAGGCCTGAAGCCTGGGGCCTTGCGCAACTTCCGAAGAGCCTTCCATCCTACTGCAGAGCCTGGGTGGCATCTGACTTTGTTTGCTACGGACATCAGTTGGATCGGGGACCCGATCGTTGCAGACGCTGTGTGTGGAGACACAGCAGGTGGAAGTCCCGGACTGGGATCGCGTCCGGAGTGGTGAGCGAGCACTTGCTCAATCCAATCGGTTGTATTGTGTTTAGGCCTATAGACTGCCTTGGCCCACCGTTCATTTATTTGCCATTTCTGCTGGAGACCGGTTGCAGGACAGAGTTAAAGGGTCTCCAGCATAGTGTTCCTTGTGACTGCCTACTTTGTGGATTACAATACTGTTCCTGAACGTGCACCACCATTTCAAGTTTGCATGCGAAGAAACCTTTATTCAAAAGACTGAGTTTGATTCTATGTCAGGCCTGACTAGGGAGGGGAGATAGAATATTGTTAGTGCGCCATAGGGCGCGTAGATAGCAATAGCTGCACGTGGTGGATTACCGCGCTGTGCTATTGCCATATATATATTACATCTATTGCTGCAGGGCTCTGTAAGCCAGTTGTATGTTATGTTTTAACCCATGCCCTTTTAACCTAAGTAAAGCTGTTATACCTTGCCATTTGCTATCACTGTGTTATCATAACTCATAGTGCTGACACTTAATCTGGGGTTAAAGTGTGTATGTTACCAGGTGTAGATTGCGATAGAAAACATCCCTAGACTAACTGTGCCACAGGGGACTGTAAAGATTGCCGGGGGTTAGTGGAGCTGTACTCAGGGCCCGAAAAATCAAATCAGCGGCTCTCTTAACTGGGGGTAGCGCTACACGTGGGGGCTCTCGAGTCCGGGATCCTGATACAGCAGGTGAACACTCCAAAAGTACCGGCATGGACCCGTTAGAAGTTAAAGCGTGGTGCGAAGCAGCTAAGACAGAACCAGATCAGTTGGTGGTCATCAGCCTCCCAGGGGAGGAATGGTCAACAGAGACGGTAGAGAAACTGGTGGTGTCAATGTCCCCAGATTGTACACCATGGGTGATGGACATGAAGTCAGACCCAAACATCTCATATCAGTATGCGCTGATAGAATGGTGGGACGGAATGCTGGAAACCTTTAAGCGCAGATGTGTGCGCACCCCAGACAACAGAATTTATAAGTTGGCGCACGCAATAACCGTCAAGACGGAACCATCCCCAACGGGATCACCACAAGGGACACCCCGTGTCTCACCCGAAAGGAAAGAAAGGGTGACGCCCCCGGCGGCACCGGTCACTACCATAGGACCAGAATTAATAAAAGCCTTAGGGGATCTGCTAGCAAAGTGCCAGAGGACAAGCACGGTACATGTAGAGGCTAGCTAACGCAGACTAAAGACATTCTCAGGGAAGCTTCCTGTCCCTGTAGGGGAAGAAGATTTCGACACCCGGGTTGAGCAGGCACTATTAGCAGTAGAGGCATGGGAGGTGCCTGAAGCGCAGAAGAGACAGCGCGTGATAGAAAGTTTGAAAGGCGCTGCAGCAGAAGCGGTGAAAAGCTTCTGGTTTGACAATGCTGATTGCACAGCTCAGGACTGTTTAGCAAGAGGAGTTCGGTCAGCTTGAAAAGGGGACAGAATTAGTGTACCAATTCGAACATACTTTCCAACAGCCGAATGAGAAGCTTTCAGTGTATGTAAGAAGACTCAACAAGATGCTTTGCAAGATCGTGTTGAAGAAAGGGATGTTGCCCCAAGACACAGATGCGGCAAGAATGAAGTAAGTGTTAAAGGGAGCATTACGCTCGGATCCAGTCTGGCTTCACCTGAAAACCTCTGGAGGGGGAATGTCACTGACCTACTCTGATCTGATAAAATTATTAGGGATGAGGAGTCACTACAGATGGATCAACAAGTGATCAAGGCACATACTTCTGCTGCACCAGTGATAGTCAACTCAGTGATGACAAAAGAAAGGGACCCAGAAGTAGACGCTTTAAAATCGCAGATGTCTCAGGTGTTAGAGATGCTGACCTCCCTGATTACAAAAGATTCAAGGGTTCCTGAGAGAGAGGGACCCAGGAAGGAGTTGTTCTCAGATGCTTCAGTGCCCATTCCCCTACAAGACTGGGGGGATGTGATCTGTTTTAACTGTGGAGGGATTGGCCATATTGCAGCTGTATGTTCCAGTCCCAAGAAAAAGAAAGCAGACAACCGCAAGCCGGCGGGAAACTCCAGAGGGCCCCGGTGAAGGAGTCAACCGGGTGCCCATCATCTTCAGTGAGCTCCAAACTGAATGAGAAGCCCAAGAAAAGAGGACAAGACCCCTCAGAAGAAACACAAGGTTCCTCAGTGGGAACGTACCCCAAGGAAAGAGTGTAATGTCCCTCAGCGGGTAGTTACACCCGTTAACAGGAGGGAGATCAATGCATACCAGGCCCAGGAGAGGCTTAAGTCCAAAGAGAAGTGGAAAAAAGGAAGTCCAAAAGGGAATCGCAAAGATCCAAGGAAAGAGACCCCTTTGAAGCGATGTCCAGAGAAGCTGGTGGGCCCATCCCCCATAGTGCCCATTCAAGTGGAGGGAGTTTACACAAAAGCCATATTGGATACAGGGGCACAGGTGACCCTGTTGTATCGGGACTTTTATGACAAACACTTAAGTCACCTACCCATCAAGAAGATAGAAGAACTAGAAATCTGGGGAATCGGGACCCACAGCTTCCCTTATGATGGCTACCTGCCCATAAAACTGACCTTCGACCCATCTGTGGCCGGGAAGGCTGAAGTGTTTGATACTCTGGCAGTTGTGTGCCCTCGGCCGCCTGGAGCCAACAAGAGTTCCTTAATAATAGGAACGAACACGGACCTGGTCCGGAGGCTTCTGACCCCTCTTGCAAGCAGGAAAGACCCGGCCCCCACCAAGATTCACCGCATCTTGAAGACAGCCTACCAGCGGTTGGTCCTGGAGCAGAAGGCCTCAGAAGAGGAGTGGGGAAGGTCTGGAGACTTGAAAAGAAGGGAGTGGTGTTGCAGCCCGGCGAAGTAACCTGTCTCAGAGCCACTGTGAAGCTTACTTGGGAGCAACCTGGACCCTTTGTCATGTTGGAGCCAGACCCAAGGGAAGAACACTCGGGTTTGGAAGTAATCCCAGAAGTGGTCCCACTGAGGGCTCTGAAGAAGGCCCACTATAAGGTCCCTGTGAGTGTCAGGAATAACACGGATGGCCCCATGGAGATCCCAGCCAGGATGTTGCTGGGCCAGGTGAGCCCTGCTACCCCAGTTGCTCTGTCGGATGCGGAGAAGACGGGTGAAGGAGGAAATGTTTGGGAGAAACTCAAACCTGCCCGGGGCTTGGAAAGAGAGAGCCAAGGCCCAGTTGACCAGGTGGAAGAAGATCTTCTCTCAAGATGAGTTTGATGTGGGGTGTGCGAGGAGTGCCACCCATCGAATCCGCCTCCAGGAAGACAAGCCCTTCAGGGAGAGAGTCAGGCGAGTCCCATTAGCAGACCTGGAAGATCTGAGGGAACAACTTGGAGAACTCAAGAGGACTGGTGTGATCCGGGAATCTAGAAATCCCTATGCCTCTCCGATAGTAGTAGTCAGGAAAAAGAATGGATCGTTGAGGTTGTGTATAGACTACAGGACCCTCAACAGGAGAACCATCCCTGACCAGTACACCACTCCGAGGATAGAGGATGCCTTACAGAGCTTGTCTGGAGCCAAGTGGTTCAGCGTGATGGACCTCAAGAGTGGATACTATCAGATCCCTATGCATCCGGAAGACAAGGAGAAGACAGCCTTCATAACCCCAGTGGGGTTCTTTGAATTCGACCGAATGCCCCAGGGACTGTCCGGAGCCCCAGCCACCTTCCAACGTCTCATGGAAAAGACTATAGAAGACATGAACCTTATCAAGGTCCTTGTGTACTTGGACGATGTCATTGTCTTCGGGAGGACCTTGGAAGAACACAAAGAGAGGCTGGAGAAAGTTTTGAGAAGACTCAGTGAGGAGGGACTCAAGCTTTCGCCCGAGAAGTGTAGGTTCTACCAATCTTCCGTTAACTATCTGGGACACATAGTGTCTGAAGAAGGGGTAGCCACAGACCCTGAGAAGTTGGAGGCAGTTACTTCCTGGCCACGGCCTACCACGGTAACAGAACTCAGATCCTTCCTGGGGTTCTGTTCCTATTATAGAAGGTTCGTTGAGGGGTTTGCCCGAATTGCCAGACCCCTGAATGAGCTACTCAAGACGGAAGGGGAAGAGGATGACTCAGGCCAAGACCAGTGGAACCAAAAGTGTGAAGAGGCCTTTCAGATGTTGAAAAAAAGCCTAACCACCGCCCCTGTCTTGGCCTATGCAGACCCAAAGGGACCTTATGAACTCCATGTAGATGCCAGTCATGACGGTCTGGGAGGAGTGCTCTATCAGGAGCATGAAGGACAACTGCGACCCGTTGCCTACGTGAGCAGAAGTCTGACCCCCTCTGAAAAGAACTACCCCACTCATAAGCTGGAGTTCCTGGCCCTCAAGTGGGCGGTAGTTGACAAACTTAAAGACTACCTGTATGGGGCAGAATTCACTGTGAAAACCGACAACAACCCCCTTACTTATCTCTTCACCATAGCAAAGCTGGATGCCACAGGACATAGATGGCTGGCTGCACTGTCTGGGTTCAATTTCAGCCTGAAATACAGGCCTGGGGCTGGGAATCGAGACGCAGACGCCCTGTCTAGAAGATCTCATGCCCCTACCAGTGATACAGAAGACTGGACCCAAGTGGCACCTGACGGGGTGCGGGCCCTTTGCCAAGGGGCTGAACTTCAAGCCAGAGGAGGCTCAAGGGCAGAAGAGATAGGAGTTACCATGGTAGGTTTTGATCGAGCCATTTTAAATAAGAAGGAGAGAGCTTTTTTAGTCCCCACTGTTCCCAGGATCCCTACTATTTACTTTTTGCCTAAGGTCCACAAGGACCCCATACATCCACCTGGTCGACCAATTGTAAGTGGCATCGACTCGGTCACCTCCAGGGTTGGTCGATATATCGACCATTATTTACAGCCCCTGGTCAGACGTGTGCCATCTTATTTAGGTGACACGGGTGCCACTATCAGGAAATTGGAAAGTGTCAATATACAAAGCGACCTCATCATGGTAACAGCAGATGTTGCTTCATTATATACCTGCATACCCCATGACAAAGGTTTTGAGGCAGTGCAACATTTTTTGGAGAAGGAACCTTCTCTAGCCCAATTCCAGTGCAGGTTCATTATGGAGTTGTTGGAATTTGCCACCAAGCATAGTTATTTTTGGTTTGATGACAATTTTTATCTACAATCACGTGGCGTAGCTATGGGGGCTAAATTCGCCCCCAGCGTCGCCAACCTTTTCATGGCCAAGTGGGAGGAGGATGTCGTCTATACCCATGACACCTCGTCAGTGGTGTTATGGGCAAGATATATAGACGACATCCTCCTCCTATGGGATGGCGACATGATGTCATTGGAAGCCTTTATGGGTTCCCTCAATCATAATGATAGGGGTATCTCCCTTACATATACTGCCAATAAGGATAAGATACAATTTTTGGACTTGGAGATCAGTATTATAGATCGAAGTTTCCAATTTCAAACTTTAAAAAAAAAAAACTGATCGTAATGGGTTCATTCCCATTGACAGTTGTCATCACCGCTCTTGGTTAAACGCAGTCCCATGTAGCCAGTTTTTGAGACTCTGTAGAAATTGTACTACTACGGAGTCATTCAAAATACAGGCAGATGTTCTCAAACTTAGATTTATTGAGAAGGGCTATAACCCCATAGACGTGGAACGGGACCTTGAAAAGACCTTGGAGGTTGACAGAGGTTCCCTTCTTGAGGTTAAACCAAAAAGGGAACAAGATGATAGCTTTAAATGGGCAATGCTTACATCATTCTCCACTCAACACAAGCAAGTCAAAGCCATCATATCTAAACATTGGGGAGTTTTGAAAAACGATCGAGTTTTACACAGTGTTCTACCGGAACAAGCAAAAGTGGTATTTAGAGGTGTTCCCACACTTCAGAGCAAGATCGCACCGAATATTATCAATCCTCCGGTGCGACCTTCCTTTTTCTATCAGTTAGTGGGCTATCACCCTTGCAAAAAATGTTCTGTATGTAAATGTAATTCTTCAGGGAAGAGTAAGACCTTGGAATTTAGTTCCACTATCACGGGTAAAACATATCCCATTAAGCGTTTTTACACATGTGCCACCAAATATGTGGTTTACCTCATAACCTGCCCATGTGGTAAACAATATGTGGGCCGCACAATACGATCCTTTTCGGTGCGCGTTGGTGAACACGTAGCTCTCATTCTTGGTGGCGACACACAACATACGGTACCCAGGCATTATAGGGCGTACCACAACAGGAATCCTGCAGGCACGCAATTCCTTGTTATTGACCAATTTGTTCCCCCCTGGAGGGGCAGTCCCAAAACCAGAGGCGTGTCCCAACTCGAGACCTATTGGATTTATGAGTTACAGTCGCACACGCCTTCTGGTTTAAACGTTGAGTGGGATATTAATTCATTCATCAATAAATCCTAGTTAGCAGTGGGCCCATTAAAGTTCTCTCCTTTGTACATACATCTTTTATTTTGGCGCAATACATATATATGTTTTTTACCATTTTATCCTGTATTCATTTATATGGTTATTCTTTGTATAGATTGTATGTGAATCTGACATTCATACAATTCTAATGTATATATGATGTAATTGTGAACCCTGTGGGAGTGCATTCCATGTGCGTGGTTTATATCTACTAGAACACATGAGGGTTTTTCTCACCCACACAATCACATTACATGTAAACCACTTCCATAAATTGACATAGTTCCGCTTAGTATAGGGATTCTTAGTTTATTCTTTGAATTAGTCCCATACACCTCAAACATTATTCAGCGGATACTATCATGGTTCCTTTATTTAATATTTTTAATTTTTTAATTTTGCATTAAAATTGATACTTACTATCTTGTTTATATCACATCAGGTATACTGGTGTCATATTTTACAAGTTGTTTTAAATTTTTCATTCGGGTGGAATGACATACTATTGTCAGTCTTTAGGTCACTCCTGTAGATTAACCCTTCATAAAAATATATAAATAACTAACTAATCACTTTACATTTTGACCTAATGGTGTGTCCCATTATGATTCTAAATGTGTTTAGGTTAGCTGGGGGTAATATCCCTATAGTATTTTGAACATCACCATAGGACTCCATTCACGATCATGATGTAACTTATCCCCTCTATAGATGTGTTTTCACATAAACATAAGGAGCTCGGCGCTGTTCACTCTATTATTAAGTGACGGCCGGGACGTCACATCGAGGCGTGGAGCGCGCCTGTATATTAGATCGAGGCTTGACACACAAGCTGTGTCAGATGACCTCTTATATATTAGAACGAGGCGCGGAGCGCGATCGTCAACCAGAAGGAGGCTTGACACACAAGCCGAACCTTCCCTATGTCCAGGAGACCATCAAGGCGTGGACCGCGCCCGTATACCAGATCGAGGCTTGACACACAAGCTGTGTCAGGTGACCTCTTATATGTCAGAACGAGGCGCGGAGCACGATCGTTAGCGAGAAGGAGGCTTGATACACAAGCCGAATCCTTCCTATGTCTAGGATACCAGAGTGAGGCTTGACGCTCATCCGGCCACCAGAAAGAGGCTTGAAACTCAAAATCAAACAGATTCATCTATTCGCCGGGCTTATATTACGGCTATTATATGCATAGATAGACATAGATTCATTCTGTTTAATTGTCACAATGTATGATTAACCATACACATTCATGAGTTGAGTTTACTAACATCCAACTCACTTAGCTTTATGGAAGATCTAAATAGGTTACCCAATCCATCGGGTCAATCCAGATGGAGGCTTGATACTCAAGGGGAACATCCATATTGGTACACCCTGACCTTTATAGACTTTTTTAATACATACAATGTTACCCAAATCGAGGTTTGGAACACACACTGGGACTCCATTTTGGTTCAACCAGGAAGTGATTATTCAACATATGGACGCCCAGGGGATGGCCTCCTAATTAGGGGTCATAATACCTATATATTCATGGAGGGCAACAGTGGGGGATCACCCCAGATGATGCATTTGGATGTGAAACGCGTCGGGAGACCCTACTGTTGCCATTGATCATTTTGACAAAGCGCTGTTATATTCATCTAAATGTAAGTGTACCTACCTACATTAAATACCCCTTTTTATACAGTATCACACTATGTGCCTTTTCTTTCCTTCTAAATTCTGCAATCTACTCGGCATCGCTACCTGATTCTAATCGGGCACTGCATACAAGCCCCATTGTCATCTGGATATGAGAGATATTTTTTTCTATCCTTTGGACTGGATTGAAGTTTGATGTCCCCATTTGAATCGCAGTTGGAGATTTGCTGTCCACAGCGGCTTACCTATGCTTGGTTGACCCTCTGAACGTAGGTTTTTGGGGTCCACTCTTTCTGGTAAGCCTTTCTTACAACCGATTGGTGGTGGTCACTTTGAGTGCACTCTCTTCACGTCAAGTTTACTTATGAGCACCATAATTTGATTGTCACTCACCTTTCATCAATATATGTTCTATTTGTTTTTATTATGAACTCAGTATTTTTGGTGTCCATTGTGGCATTTAATTTGCATCACTGAGGACTCTTTGAACACTTTATTTTATTCAGTTTGTTTGGCTAAGATGTCACATTACTGAGGACTTTTTGAATATTTAATTTATTCAGTTCGTTTAGCAGAGATGTTACATTGTTTATCTAATTATATATCACTGTTATACACTGCTCCTTAATTGTGGGCAGTTCTTACTCATTTTTAGCGCTACACTTTTTTGTTTCATTTGTTTTCCACCATTTTTCAATTGGTTGTGTGAGCGGCTATTTATCAGGCAGCGCGGAATTCCTTTTGTATTTATTTTACCATGGTAGGAGTTCCCAAGCAATACTGTGGGGTAACCCAGTTGGAAGAAGATAATCTGCCAAAACTGTCAAAGAAGGAGTTGAGATGTGACCAATTGGTAGACCCCACGGGGAGATTGGTTCTGGAGGCCCTGGAGAATCAGGATCCAAATAGACTCCTGCGCCATCCTTCAAAGGAAGCTCGCCTGTTGAGGAAAGAGTGGGACAGGTTGCAGGTGCATCAGGGAGTGGTCTACCGAAGGGGCCCCTCTGATGACCTGGAAGACAAATGGCAACTGTTTCTCCCCCAGAAACACAGAGAGACTTTCTTGGTTGCCCTGCATGACAATCATGGACACCTAGGGGCGGAAAGGACCTTCCAACTGGTTAGGAACCATTTCTATTGGCCCTGCATGAGGGCTGAAGTTGAAGAATACTGCCACTCATGTGCACGATGCATCCAGAGAAAGACTTTACCTCATCAAGCTGCCCCAATGGGCCATCTGCAAAGCCAAAGCCCAGTTGATCTGGTATGCATTGATTTTCTCTGCCTCGAACCCGACCTGAGTGGACTAGGAAATGTTCTGGTAGTAACCGATCATTTCACCCGGTATGCCCAGGCTTTCCCAACCAAAGACCAGAAGGCTTCCACGGTGGCCAAGGTACTTATGGAGAAGTATTTCGTCTATTATGGGCTACCACAGCGACTTCACTCAGACCAAGGGAGAGACTTTGAAAGTCGGCTGATCCGGAAGCTCCTGGATTCCTTAGGGATCAAGAAGACCCGAACCTCTCCTTACCACCCACAAGGGGATGCTCAACCAGAGAGGTTCAACGGAACTCTGCTCAATATGTTGGGGACCCTGAGTAGCGAGAAGAAACAACATTGGAGCAAGCACATAGCGGCTATAGTCCACGCTTACAATAGTACCACAAGTGATGCTACAGGCTACTCCCCCTACCGTCTCATGTTCGGAAGAGAAGCAAGATTACCGGTAGACCTGGCCTTTTGGCACCTCCATAGACCATTCCTCAGCCACATCCCACAAGGGATATGTGGACAGACTCAGACACAGCTTGAAGGTGGCCTATGAACAAGCCCAAGCGGCTTCAGACCAAAGGGGGGCCCGCAACAAGAGGAACTTCAACCTGAAGGTTCGGATCCAGGACCTGCAACCAGGAGACCAAGTTCTTCTACTAAACCTGGGAGTCCCTGGAAAGCACAAGCTTGCAGACAGATGGAGACCTGAACCCTATGTCATTTGTAAGAAGCTGCCGGGCCTACCTGTCTATAAATTGAAGCCAGAAGGGAAGGTGGGCCCATTGAAGACTTGGCATCGAAACCACTTACTCCCACTTGCTGAAGCAGTTCGGATACCTCCTGCAAGGGACTCCTCAAGCCCAGACTCCATTCTGGATACCCCTAGGCCAAACACTCTGTCTCAGTCCTCCCAAAATCAAGATGTAGAGACCTCTGAGCAAGGTGAAGATGAGAGACAGGAACTTGATTGGTTATGGCCTTCCCCAACTCCGGGAACTTCTGCTATAGATCTTCCTCCTGCCAAAGACACTATAGACAGAACACTGAATGCGGAAGCTACTGAATTCGTTCCATCCAGCCCTTTGTCAGATTACTGGGAAGATGCCTGTGACACATACTCAGAGGAGGACCCAAGGGAATCTATGTACCTCCAAGATCCTGAACTAAGTGTTTCAGAGCCAGCAGAATCCCTCAAGCCTGTCCCAGAAGAGGAGCCTGCAGTGTCCCAGCCAGAAGTCCCAAGAGAGCAAAGAGCTAGAAGAGTCATAAGGCCTCCCAAGAAGTTAACTCACTCACAAATGAGGAAGAGCTCAGAGGAGGCAGTGGTCACTGCAAGGAGGAGTACAGAGCAACCAGTTCCCTCCACTGTTCATTTGGTGGAGGGCAACCCCAATTCATCCTCTGGCACAGTTAGGCAGGCCACTCATGATAGTGTGACCTGTGGGCAAGGGAAATCAACCCCTCAGTTTTGGTGGGAGTTCCCTTTGCCAACATCGTACACAGCATTGTCTAGAATTGTACGTAGTGTATGCTAAAAAAAAAAAAATTATCTTTGGGGACCAAAGAGTTCAAGTGGGGGCAGTATGTAGCCGGGTCTCCTTTAAGACTCTCGGAACTACATTTCTCAGAGTCCTGTTTGGCACCCAGGGTGCAGTGTTGCCACCGCAGAGACTCATGGGAGGGGCTATTTAAGAAGGAGGCGAGGCGGAGCTCGGCCTCTTTGGACACCGCGCTGCAAGCAACAGTTTCTTCCTGTGCGGATCTGCTGCAGTGCAAGGCCTGAAGCCTGGGGCCTTGCGCAACTTCCGAAGAGCCTTCCATCCTACTGCAGAGCCTGGGTGGCATTTGACTTTGTTTGCTGCGGACATCAGTTGGATCGGGGACCCGATCGTTGCAGACGCTGTGTGTGGAGACACAGCAGGTGGAAGTCCCGGACTGGGATCGCGTCCGGAGTAGTGAGCGAGCACTTGCTCAATCCAATCGGTTGTATTGTGTTTAGGCCTATAGACTGCCTTGGCCCACCGTTCATTTATTTGCTGTGTCCGCTGGAGACCGGTTGCAGGACAGAGTTAAAGGGTCTCCAGCATAGTGTTCCTTGTGACTGTCTACTTTGTGGATTACAATACTGTTCCTGAACGTGCACCACCATTTCAAGTTTGCATGCAAAGAAACCTTTATTCAAAAGACTGAGTTTGATTCTATGTCAGGCCTGACTAGGGAGGGGAGATAGAATATTGTTAGTGCACCATAGGGCGCGTAGATAGCAATAGCTGCACGTGGTGGATTACCGCGCTGTGCTATTGCCATATATATATATTACATCTATTGCTGCAGGGCTCTGTCCTTTTAACCTAAGTAAAGCTGTTATACCTTGCCATTTGCTATCACTGTGTTATCATTACTCATAGTGCTGACACTTAATCTGGGGTTAAAGTGTGTATGTTACCAGGTGTAGATTGCGATAGAAAACATCCCTAGACTAACTGTGCCACAGGGGACTGTAAAGATTGCCGGGGGTTAGTGGAGCTGTACTCAGGACCCGAAAAATCAAATCAGCGGCTCTCTTAACTGGGGGTAGCGCTACACTTGTATTAATAAAAAAAATTACATGGACCAAAAAGATGAGACTCCTAACTTAATATTTTGTTGTAAAACCTTTAGAGATAATCATTTGCTATAGCTCTGGATGAGATTTCTATATCTGCTGACAGATATTTTGGCCCACAATTCTTGAGAAAACTGTTCTAACTATATCAGGTTTAAAGTGTGCCTTCTCCAGGTCGCATGTTTTAGCTCATTTCATAGATGTTCGATAAGATTAAGATCACGGCTCATAGGAAGCCACTTCAGGATAGTCAAATGTTTTGTTCTTTGCCATTCTTGGGTGCTTTTAGCTGGGTTCTTTTACCCCATTGGAGAATCCATGACCTGTGACTTAGACAGAGTTTTCTGAAACTTGGCAATATGTTTCACTCTAGAATTATTTCATAGTCTAGAGACGTCAATGTGTCCTGCAATGATTCAAGGCACCTTGTGCCAGATGCCATCAGGCAGCCCCAAAACATAACCAACGTTCTTCTATGTCTTATTTTTTCTGTTAACATAGAGCTGGTATGACTTTCCTCAGAGCTCCAGTTTTTCTCCCTGAAGCACTGTGGTTTGTCAATATACATTTTGGCTAATCAGAGCCTGGCTTTTTTATTTCTTTCCACAGTAGGATCCCCCTGGTTCTTCTTCCTTTGAGCCCACTGTCTAGACCTTGGAGTTTAGCTTGTATCTCTTTGGAAGTTTTCCTTGTCTCTTTGCCTACCATTTGCACTATGTTCACACCTTCTGTTTACTCAGGGGCCAATGTTCTTCTAGCAACCATGTCTATGGAAGTTCTTAATACAGTGAAACCTTGAATTACGAGCATAATACGTTCCAGGAGAATGCTCATAATCCGAAGCACTCGCATATCAAAGCGAGTTTCCCCATAGAAGTCAATGGAAACGAAAATAATTTGTTCCGTATTGACTTCAATACCGCATGTGGCCACAAGTGAGCCTTGGAACTACTCGGAAAGGCCTGGGGACAGCTCGGCTGAACTCGGAAAACCTCCGAAAGACCCAGGATCTGAGTATTTCCGGACAGCCCTGCTCTGCTCGGACGCCCCCGCACCTCTGCCCAAATGCGGTATTGCACACCGCTTTGGCTTGAATCCTGCTCGTTTTGCGAGACAACACTCGCAAACCAAGTCGGGATTTAAAAAAAAATGCTGGTATTGCGAAACGCTCGTTAACTGCGTTACTCACAATCGGAGGTTTCACTGTAATATATTTGCAACTGTAGTCACAGGAACATCAAGCTGCTTGGAGATGGTCTTGTAACATTAACCCTTGACATGCTAGTCTTTAAATAGGCTGACTGTCTGATTAAAAGACTGTAGGCATGCGTGATACTAAATACAGAAATCAGTTAGTCACTATGGTCCAATTATTTATAATCTTTTCTAGAGGTACAAACAAATCTGTCTAGGCCAATATGCAATAATCCATCTCTTTTCTCATTTTCTTTGCTTTGCTCTATGACATACTGAAGGTAAGCTGGTATATATGAGACAATTGTTTTTACTTTTAGCACGTTCAGTAGGAGTGAGGTGTTGTTTCAATGAGCTGCATGTGTACCATACAATTTGTCTTGTAGCCAACAGTTTTACATACACATGTGGTCAACTTTCCCCTGCGGGTTACCATAGAGCTGGAACTTGACAGAAATCAATGATTTTTACTTATATTCTACTATTCACTCTTCACTTACTCATTGCTTCTGTAAGAACATGAGCAAAGCTCTCCATGTCATCTTCTAAAGTTTGATATGGTTTAAGAGGTACAGGAAGATATCCATAATGCTCCTTATTGCATATATACATCTGAATTCCTAAAAAAGACAGAATCTGCATCAAATGGTATACAGTTTTAAATATGTAAACTTGTGTCGACAAATGATTAGGTTCCTCATAAATTTATGCCATTTTGTGCATTGCAAATGGTAAATGTTCATGCTAAGGGGATACAATCTTACACCTAGGTGAAACAGAACAAAAACAATAATGCCAAAATCTTGTATAGTCCTACAATTCTAATGAATACCTATCCCAGCTTGTGCTTCAATACATTTATTCCCTAGCTGCTCTTGGGGTGATGTTTTGACATAGTATTTTTTTCCAATAGAAGTTCTGATCAATGTAGCCAATTCTGTTCTTTTTGCAAATTCTGGCAAGCAGCCGTATAGACTTTAAGAATTTTGTTGCACAATTTCCCTCATACGGGCCACAGTGGCCACCATTCTGGATAAATTGTATTTTTTTATTCTAAGAATCATAACACCAGTCATACTACAATCATAGAGTGCACTTTATAGTTTTCATGTTTTTCATCATACCATTGGAGTCTGGGGTTAGACAAAAGTAGACTTAATTGAAATTCTCAAATTGTTATTTGTTATTACATTAAGACATTACAAATCATTAGGTATAGTCAACAAAGCAGTGCAAAAAGGCAAAGCTGCAAGGGAAAGTGCAATAGAGTATCATAAGTTTAGATAGATCATCTGTGTTCCTAAGGGGTGGACTTAGGCTATCATCATGGCACAAATTTTAAGGAGTGCCTACCAGTTTTTTGTACTACCCTCAAAAAATAATATTGGAACTAGGTAGGATTGCCACCCTGACCTTTACTGGTATAAGGTCATATCCAGACTTTTTTTAGCAGTAGTGAGGCAATTAATTCATACTTTTGTTATATTACACTCAATGAACCCTGCATCAGCAATTTAACTTCCTTTTACACCTCTGGAGAACCCAATACCTCTTCAGATGGGGCACTCTATTATATTGTAAGTTCACTGCAAGGCAGTGAAGTGAGGAACTCAATAAATGGTAGGGGTTTCTATCAAGGGAAAGAAAGGAGTTCTAACTCAATATTTGCATTGGGAACCCTTTGTCTGTAGCTAAACCCTCATTACTCCACGTGTTTTTCCTATGCATTCATCTATAATTGCTGCTTCATTTATTTTTATTGATTGTATTATCTCATTCAGCCTAGGGATGAGCTTCGATTTTGAGTCAAACTCATGTTCGACCCGAACATTGCCTGTTCGCCGAACAGCGAACAATTTGGAGTGTTTGCGGCAAATTCGAAAAGCCGCGGAACACCCTTTAAAAGTCTATGGGAGAAATCTAAAGTGCTAATTTTAAAGGCTTATATGCAAGTTATTGTCATAAAAAGTGTTTGGGGACCCGGGTCCTGCCCCAGGAGACATGTATCAATGCAAAAAAAAGTTTTAAAAACTGACGTTTTTTCGGGAGCAGTGATTTAAATAATGCCTAAAGTGAAACAATAAAAGTGAAATATTCCTTTAAATTTCATACCTAGGGTGTGTGTATAGTATGCCTGTAAAGTAGCGCTTGTTTCTCGTGCTTAGAACTGTCCCTGTACAAAGTGTCATTTCTGAAGGAAAAAAAGTCATTTAAAAGCACTTGTGGCTATAATGAATTGTCGGCTCCCGGCAATACAGAGAAAACTCATTAATAGAAATTAAAAAAAATGCGTGGGGGTCCCCCCAAATTCAATTACCAGGCCCTTCAGGTCTGGTATGGATATTAAGGGGAACCCTGCCGCAAATTAAAAAAAAAATGTGTGCGGTTGCCCCCAAATATCCATACCAGGCCCTTCAGGTCTGGTATGGATTTTAAGGGGAACTCCACCACAAATTAAAAAAAAAATGGCGTGGAGTACCCCCAAAAATCCAGACCAGACCCTTTATCCGAGCATGCAACTTGGCAGGCTGCAGAAAAAGAGGGGGGGACGAGAGAGCGCCCCCCCTCCTGAACCGTACCAGGCCACATGCCTTCAACATGGGGAGGATGTCTCCATGTTGATTGGGACAAGGGCCTCATCCCCACAAACCTTGCCCGGAGGTTGTGGGGATGCCCCCCATGTGAATTGGTAATGGGGTACATTGTACCCCTATAATTTCACGAAGAAAGTGTAAAAAATTGTAAAAAAAATACACAGACACCGTTGGGAAAGTCCTTTATTAAAAAAACAACAAAAAAAAAACATTCCAGCGATGAAATCCAGTGTCCCGCGGCGATCCGATGTCCGGCGCTGTCCACACGAGATGTCATTGGCTGAGCCTGAGCGGACCTGATGGGAAACTTGCTCTGCAGTGTAATAAATGAATAGACCCGCCCCTTCTAAAGTTCCCCATCAGGTCCGCTCAGCCAATGACGTAGGTGTAAGGCTGAGGACCTGATGCGGAACGTGAGAAGGGGCGGGTCTATTCATTTATTATACTGCGGAGGAAGTTCCCCATCAGGTCCGCTCATCCAATGACGTAGGCGGGATCTGACATACGAGGGGGCGGACCTGATGGGGAACTTCCTCCACAGTTTAATACATGAATAGACCCGCCCCTTCTCACGTTCCGCATCAGTTCCTCAGCCTTACACCTACGTCATTGGCTGAGCGGACCTGATGGGGAACTTTAGAAGGGGCGGGTCTATTAATTTATTACACTGCGGAGGAAGTTCCCCATCAGGTCCGCTCAGGCTCAGCCAATGACATTTAGTGTGGACAGCACCAAACATCGGATCGCCGTGGGACACTGGATTTCATCGCTGGAATGTTTTTTTTTTTTTTTTATAAAGGACTTTCACAACGGTGTCTGTGTATTTAAAAAAAATAAATGTACACTTTCTTCGTGAAATGGTGGGGGTACAATGTACCCCATTACCAATTCACATGGGGGGCTGGGATCTGGGGGTCCACTTTGTTAAAGGGGTCTTCCAGATTCCGATAAGCCCCCTGCCCGCAGACCCCCACAACCACCGGGCAAGGGTTGTGGGGATGAGGCCCTTGTCCCTATCAACATGGGGACATCCTCCCCATGTTGAGGGCATGTGGCCTGGTATGGTTCAGTAGGGGGGGTGCTCTCTTGTCCCCCCCTCTTTTCCTGTGGCCTGCCAGGTTGCGTGCTCGGATAAAGGGTCTGGTCTGGATTTTTGGGGGAACTCCACGCCATTTTTTTTTTGTAAATTTGGGCTGGAGTTCCCCTTAAAATCCATACCAGACCTGAAGGGCCTGGTAATTGAATTTGGGGGAACCCCCACGCATTTTTTTTTATCAATGACTTTTCTATGTATTGCCGGGAGCCGACAATTCATTATAGCCGCGAGTGAGTTTTAAATGACTTTTTCCTTCAGAAATTACACTTTGTGCAGGGACAGTTCTAAGCACGGGAAACAAGCGCGAATAGTCCTCAGAAGTTCGGGTCCCCATTGACGTCAATGGGGTTTGGGTTCGGGGTCAAGTTCGGGTCAAGTTCGGTCCCGAACTCGAACTTTTTTCCGAAGTTCGGCCGAACCCGTCGAACCTGAACATCCAGGTGTCCCACTATAAGTTGCTGATCACCGTCATTACTAGTATAGCAGCATAATTGCGTAAATTTCATAATATATACCATAGATGGTAGACACTATAACTTTCACACAAACCTATTAATATACACTTAAACTCAAACGAAGCATATTTTGCCCTAAATTTATGAAGACATTTTTTTTATTATTATTTGATATAATAGAAAGTAGAAAATATTGGGGTTATTTCCAAAATTTTCAGTCTTTTTTCATTTATATAATAAAATAAAATAAACTAGCGGTGATCAAATACCACCAAAAGAAAGCTCTATTTGTGTGAAAAAATTATATAAATTAAATTTGCGTATAGTGTTGCATGACCACACAATTTCCAGTTAACATTACGCAGTGCTGAATAGCATAAAATGCCCGGGTCATAAAAACCTTCCGGAGGTCAAGTGGTTAAATTGCCAGCAAAATGAGAGCATCCAGTCACTTCCTCCTGTTTGTAAACAAGTGATTGGGGATTTCATTCTTCTATACCAGATCCTTGCCCTAGATGAGGGTCTGATATAGATGTTAATGAACCCCACAAAAAAACACACATAGGGGAGGACAAGGGCCTTCATTAACATGGGAACTATGTGCTTTCCCCCTGACAAGGTTCCTCCCCCCCTGTTGGAGGCATGTCTGGTTTGGTTCAGGAAGAGGGGGACAGGCTTTTCCACCCCCTTCTTTCCCCTTTCCTGGCCAGCAAGATAGAATGCTCCGATAAGGGTATGAGGTGGATGGGTGGATTTGTAGATTTCTGGGAGAGACATAACCCTTTTTTTTATTTATATTTGCGTGAGGTCCCTTCTTAAAATCCACACCAGACCCGAAAGACCTGGTATAATTTATGAAAGAAATCCCACATTTTTTTTAAACTATCCCCAGGTCTTTTGTTTACAAGACTGGGGATTACCGGCCAATAAATTAATGGGGTCAGGTGATGAACTGCCGGATGCTGGCACCTGCTGCTTCGTCAACAACCAATAACAGGAAAAAAAAAAGCTACATATATAGTAATGGGAGAAAAACCTGCAACTATATATCATGTTTGTATTAAGCTGGGAGCTCATCCCTAGTTGTCATTTGTTAAATAATATTTGGTTTAAAGTGATCCTAAAGGCACATTTTTAAAGAAAAAATAGCCCCAATCTTTCTCTTTTTGGGTCCCCCACTGGTGCTCCTGGCTCCTCCCACTGCCCGAGCTTGCTCTGGGGGCACTTGTGCGTGCTCGCTTCCACCCCCTCTCTCTCCTCACTGGCTGTGATTGACAGCAGCAGGAGCCAATGGTTCCGACTGCTGCCTCTCTGTAAAATAAGGAGAAGGAGAGCCGCTTTTGTGCACATCGCTAGATCGGGCTCGGATAAGTATTTAGGGTGGCCTGGGGGGAGCTGCATGCAGAAGGTTTTTTACTCTTAAAAGAGAAGTCTAGCCTGAGCTAATTTTGCACTCCTGTGACCCGTTTTCAGTCTGAAGTCTCTGCTGACGTCACTGGGATCAGTCCAGGCACCACGTCATCCTGACAGTGAAGTCCAGATCTGCCAGGTGCCTGGACTGATGCCCGTCTCAGCCTCTCAGTGAGCCGCTGGGAGCCTGATATGGCAGCTCCCCGCCCCTCCACAGCTTAGCATTCCAGTGAGCATGGAGGAGCAGAGAGGAGAGCTGCTGATTGACAGTCAGCAGCTCTCCTCTTGGGGATCTGTGAGAACCGAGCCATTGGTGATGTTTGATGGCTCAGTTCTCAGTGCAGAGACGCCAGGGGACAGATGCAGCATAGGTCCCATTCTACATCCACCTAGGTAAGTATAAAAGGGGGAAAAAAAAACGTACTTCTCTTTTAATGTATAGAATGCATTAAGGTAAAAAACATTGTACATTTAGAATCACTTTAATAACAAGTATTTGATTCACTTAGATATGCCATCCAACTGTAAAAAAGGTTTTGTATAACCAAAAATGTTATCTTCTCCCACTTCTCAAGAAACTATGGTTGACGTTTTAATTTTTTAATTTTTTTTTGCAAGGTGGCTTATTTTATATATTTCCCTGTGCTAAAACAATTTTTTTTATTATTATCATTGTATATTCTTTGTACAGTGCCGTTGTCCAACTCTGTTGAAGTAACAGAAGATGCCACTATCCTACTTCTGCAGCAAGGATGTGCAAAGTGTAGTAGCCAGGAACCTATCAGCTTGATGACATGATTCTTTAATAGGTGTATCCGCTAACCTTACTGTGCACTTTGTTTTTCCATTGACTTACTGAATAGGCCTGTATATGTGTCAAACTATTACTGTGCAAACACATACCTGCTTGCCTGCAGGAGAAGGCAAATATAATGATGTCATCAAATGACCAAGTAAAGTCTGGATGTGGAGGATAAAACTGAAGATTTCGAGATGCTTCTTTTCGAAGGTCAATGAGCATTGTTGAATGAATCATTGGCACAGGGTAACAGCCTGCTTTCCTCCACTCTCTTAAGAGAGCATACTCAGGTGTCCTTCTATAATAACCCTTAAAACAGATTACAACAGGAATACGATTTTAGTTACATTTATCTTATACACTAAAATAAGTTTATCATTTACAAAAACGTAATAAAGCCACCATTCTGTCTCTAACAACTGTGTTATTCCACGGTGACATTAGCAGGTACTTGCGCTACACGCAGTGGAACAGGCAAATATGAGTTTCAAATTGAAATTGCAAATAAGTACAACCTTTGTTATAGTACACCAGCTACAGAATGTTTGACTCAATGGGGATGATTCACTAATAGAGACTGTTTACTTAGCTAAGTGAATGTTCACTTTAGAAAGTATAAAAGGTGAAGCAGTGTTCACTTCAGCCATCCGATCACATACAAGCAACAATCCTGTATTTGTATATTTTTTTTTTCTCATTTCCCTTGCACATAATTGGATATATAAAGCAAACACAGCTTTACTTTTATATACTAAGCTAATGGGGTCTTCCCACTGACAGGTCGTGTGATAGAACTCTCCTAATGTCTTTTTCCCCCCTCCTATTTATGTTACTTGTGATCCGCATGTTTAGACATCCTCAAAGCAAATGGAGCTCTAAGCACATTTGTAAAGCACACTGTCATGCTTTATAAATGTGCGTTTTTTTTTTTTTAGGTAGGCCATACTGCTGCTTTATACTGTACATGGGGCCCTATGTCCCTAAGTGAACATTATTTGTGCTAACGAAACAGTCTTTATTCCATTAGTTAAAACTTCCCCAGTGCATTTTCCCAAAATACTGATGACCCTATTAGCAGTATATAGCATTATGGCAGGGTCTGTAAGTTCAACAACTCAAGTATCTTAGCACATGTCTATAAATGTGTATAGGTAATTAAATGTTTTTCACAGGCTCAATATCTAACTTCTACTACTAACGAATATTTTAACATCTAACTTTTTGCATGCTGCATTATCAAGCATGGGAGTGTAGATTGTGGCACCTAGATGTTTGCTACACATACAGTAGCTTCTGTAGCAAGACCCTTTATAACACCTCTGCACAGTCTACACCAGGAGGTACTCAAGCTTATATGAAATATTGGGAACCATTTTTATAAATGTGCCAATTTCATACCACCGCAAAGTCATCTTCATGAGCAGAGAAAGTCTAACATTAAAAACTGGTACTATTCTGTCTAACCTATAGCATTGAGAATTATTTTTGCTTAGGATCTCTAAACCATATAATTTTTGATTGAAAAATAGTAACAGGGTGATTTACAGTTCAAAGATTACATTTCATTGCTGTATAACAGGGGTCTCCAAACTTTCCAAACAAAGGGCCAGTTTACTGCCCTTCAGACTTCAGGGGAGCAGTAATGTGGCCATTGGGATTAGAAAATTCCCCAGGATCAGTGGAAGTTAACAACGCCCCATCATTGGTTTTAGTGGGAGTAATTGTGTTTCATTATTGGTATAAGTGTGAAGAATAATGTTCCATCAATGGTGTCAGTAGGAAGAATATTGCCCCATCATTGGCATCACTGGAAGGAATAGTGCCCCATCATTGGTATCAGTGGGAGGAATAGTGCCACATCATTGATGTCGGTGAGTAGGGATGAGCCGAACACCCCCCGGTTCGGTTTGCATCCGAACGGACCGATAGTTTACGTAAACTTTCGAACCCCGTTAAAGTGGGACTCGAACGTGAGAAATCAAAAGTGCGAATTTTAAAGGCTAATATGCAAGTTATTGTCCTAAAAAGGGTTTGGGGGCCCGGGTCCTGCCCCAGGGTATATGTATCAATGCAAAAAAATGTTTTACAAACGGACGTTTTTTCAGGAGCAATGATTTAAATGATGTTTAAATTGAAAAAATAAAAGTGAAATATTCCTTTAAATATCGTGCCTGGGGGGGTGTCCATAGTATGCCTGTAAAGTGGCACGTGTTTCCCATGTTTATAACTGTCCCTGCACAAAATGACATTTCTAAAGGAATAAAAGTCATTTAAAACTGCTTGCGGCTTTAATGTAATGTCTGGTCCCAGCAATATGGATGAAAATCATTGAGAAAAACGGCATGGGTACCCCCCCCCCCAGCCCATTACCAGCCCCTTTGGGTCTTGTATGGATATTAAGGGGAACCCCGCACCCAAATTAAAAAAAGGAAAGGCGTGGGGCCCCCAGGCCCTATATACTCTGAACAGCAGTATACAGGTGGTGCAAACAAGACAGCGACTGTAGGTTTGTTCTTAAGTAGAATATGTTTGTAATTTTGAACTGGTAAATTTTTAAAGTGTAGCTCCAGACAAAAAATCTATTTTTAAGCTTTTTGGAAAACATAGGGAAGGGTTATCACCCCTGTAACATTTGTTTTGCTGTCTGTGCACCTGTTCAGAAGATTTCACCTCACTTTCTGTCCCAATGACAATTGGATTTAGTAAATTTGGGGTTTTTAGGGAAACAAGGATTGGTGATAAAGCTTCAGTGGAGAGGAGACACCTTTTTCCCATATTAACTCTTACAGGAGAGAATGTCCCTTCCTAGGGGTAGATTTCCTCTCACTTCTTGTTGTCTCCTTCCGTTTGTAAGTAGGAGTCGTTTGAAAGTCGGATGTTTGAAAGTAGGGGCCTGCCCTATGTACTCTGCAGAAATTTGTCCCTTAGGTGTTGGTGTTGCCACAATACTGTAAGCCCTCACAGTTACTCTTGGTGGGCGCTGGAATGCCCTGCTGTGAACTATTATATCAAGAATTGTAATTACATGCCATTTTTGAACAGTGGCAGAAAAATTGGGCCTTTGGTGGTGGTGGTGGTGGTGCTGGTGCCACAACACTGTAAGTCCTCACAGTTATTCTTGGCGGGTGCTGGAATGGGCCCTGCTGTGAAATATTATATCAAGAATTGTAATTACATGCACCTGTTAAACAGGGGCAGAAAAATTGGGCCTTTGTTGGTGGCAAGAATGGGCCCTGTTGTGAAATATTAGATCAAGAATTGTAATTACATGCCCCTGTTGAACAGGGGCAGAAAAATTGGGCCTTAGGCACTGGTTCCTCAACACTGCAACCCCTCACAGATACTCTAGTTGGAGCGCAGGAATGAGCCCTGCTGCAAAGTATTAAAGCAAAAATTGTAATTACACGCTCCTGTTAAACAGGGGCAGAAAAATTGGGCCTTAGGCACTGGTGCCACAACACTGCAACCCCTCACAGATACTCTGCAGCAGGGCTCATTCCTGCGCTCCAACTAGAGTTATAACTAGAGTAATACAAAAGTATTACTACAAAAATTGTAATTACACGCCCCTGTTAAACAGGGGCAGAAAAATTGGGTCTTAGGGCCTTAGGAAAAATTGGGCCTTAGACACTGGTGCCACAACACTGCAACCCCTCACAGATACTATAGTTGGAGCGCAGGAATGAGCCCTGTTGCAAAGTATTACAGCAAAAATTGTAATTACACGCCTGTCAGGACCTGGGCTTGAACCTGGGACCTCGTCGGTGTCTGGCATTTACTCTTCCCACTGAGCTATCTGGGATGCTGGACAGCTCCTTGCCTGATCTGCTGGACAAACCTATCTGATCCAATGGACAACCCTGCCTTGAGTCTTGATTGCCGATGAACCTTGAACTCCTTGCTCCTCCCATGAACTTCCTATATAAGCCTTGTCTCAGCACTTCCTCTTTGCCAGGTTATTGTGCCTTCCCTGCCAGTGCCTTGCTGTTGGTTTTCCTGTTGCCATCTGTAACTACAACCACTCGTGATTGACCTTTGGCTTGTTCCTGGACTTCTCTACTGCCTGATCCCAATCTGCAACTACCCGTGTTTGACCCTCGGCCTGTTCTTTGACCACGTTGCTGTTTCATCCTTGTCTGTTTATCCGCTATTGGACCCCGGCTTGCTCACACCCTGGTGGGGCAAACTTGAGGACTGCGACCTGGTACTAGCTTGCAGCCAAATCCATCTCCACCACCCGGAGCTCTGGGGAAAACCAGCTAGTACTTAGACTCCGCACCTCAGGTGAGCCTGTTTCATCTACCAGAAGTGACTGCCTGTATGCCTGTCCTGCCACTGCTATTGCAATTGGTCTTCAAGCCCGACGCCTGATCGTGACAGAATAACCTGGCCATAAACATGAAGGCCGCTATAGCAGATGCTCTGACTCCTGTCAGACAGCAAATCTCAGACCTGCAGCAAGAAGTTCTGTTACTGAAAGGTACAGTACGCCCAGGCCCGGAACCAGCCTGTCCTGAGCCATTTGTTGTGATGCCCGAGAGGTTTGAGGGTAGCCGTGCATCTCTTTCATCCTTTAAGATGGATTGCGAGCTGTTGTTTGCTCTTAAGCCTAGGACCTATGCCACAGATTATATAAAGGTTCTCGCTACTATCAACCTGCTCACTGGACCCATCAAAACATGGGCTCACCAGGTATTACAGGAAAGGAGTCCAGTCTTGGACAGCTGGGAAGCTTTTATGTTAGCCCTGGACTCTCACTGTACAGTTTCCAAGAAAACCAGGGTTCCCAAGTCTGCTCCTAGCTCATCTGGCCTTCGAGGACCCAGGGACAGGAATACCCTGTACAGGTATGACTTCAAGCCACCCCAGTATGTGCCAAGCCATGAAGCCCTAACACCACAAAGCCTTGACGTTCCTGTGGATATACACACTCCTACCCTGGAAGATGTGGAACCTATGGAGATCGGGGTCATCCAGACCACGCTGTCTAAAGCTGAAAGAGAGCGGAGGAGAGGCTGTGGCCTTTGTTTCTATTGTGGAGAAAGAGGGCACTTAATCTCTCTCTGCCCAACTCGTCCACCTCGGCCAAAGGTTCTTCAAGTGGGTACTACTGGGATTTATTCTGCTATTGCTGCTGTTCGGCCTGTGAACTGCCAAGGTTGCCGTAAGGCCTGTCCATGTTCAATGATACAAGTAGGTTCCCAGACTACGGTGGTCAACGATACCAGTGCCCCTCTTGAACCCGCAACCAATACCCCTGTGAAACTCCTACCATCTAGCCTAGAGGCAACTATGCAACCTCCCGACAACAGACCAGTTCCAGTAGTCATCCCACGTTCCACAGTGGTAAATGCAGTAACATCACCCTGTCCTGCCAAAGAACCACCTCCTGCTCCAGAGACGGCTTCGCTACATCCTAAGAAAACACCTGTTCTTGATACCGTCACCACTTCCGTAAAGTCTGGCTCCATCACAAATTCCTGTCCTGCCAAAGAAGTTCTACCACCTGACTGTATGTATGCCTCGAATGGCACCCTTATCCGTAAGCAGGAGCTGGAGATGTTTGAAAAAGCCTTGCAAGTGAGGAGAATCTCCCCAGCAGAAACTTCTAAAGAAATAGATGCCCAAAGATGGATAAGGTTCACTCCCCTAGATTGACAAGAGAATTCCACCAGAGGTTTCCTCACAAACCCAGCCCTAAGACGTCCAGAGGACGTCCTGAGAGGAGGGGAGTACTGTCAGGACCTGGGCTTGAACCTGGGACCTCGTCTGTGTCTGGCATTTACTCTTCCCACTGAGCTATCTGGGATGCTGGAGAGCTCCTTGACTGATCTGCTGGACAAACCTATCTGATCCAATGGACAACCCTGCCTTGAGTCTTGATTACCGATGAACCTTGAACTCCTTGCTCCTCCCATGAACTTCCTATATAAGCCTTGTCTCAGCACTTCCTCTTTGCCAGGTTATTGTGCCTTCCCTGCCAGTGCCTTGCTGTTGGTTTTCCTGTTGCCATCTGTAACTACAACCACTCGTGATTGACCTTTGGCTTGTTCCTGGACTTCTCTACTGCCTGATCCCAATCTGCAACTACCCATGTTTGACCCTCGGCCTGTTCTTTGACCACGTTGCTGTTTCATCCTTGTCTGTTTATCCGCTATTGGACCCCGGCTTGCTCACACCCTGGTGGGGCAAACTTGAGGACTGCGACCTGGTACTAGCTTGCAGCCAAATCCATCTCCACCACCCGGAGCTCTGGGGAAAACCAGCTAGTACTTAGACTCCGCACCTCAGGTGAGCCTGTGTCATCTACCAGAAGTGACTGCCTGTATGCCTGTCCTGCCACTGCTATTGTAATTGGTCTTCAAGCCCGACGTCTGATCGTGACAACGCCCCTGTTAAACAGGGGCAGAAAAATTGGGCCTTAGGCACTGGTGCTGGTGTTGCCACAACACTGCAACCCCTCACGGATACTCTAGTTGGAGCGCAGGAATGAGCCCTGCTGCAAAGTATTGCAGCAAAAATTATAATTACAAGCCCCTGTTAAACAGGGGCAGAAAAATTGGGCCTTGGGCACTGGTGGCGGTGCCCAGAACCAAAAATTTTCTTACAAGCTATCAACATAAACAGGATAGTCACTCAGCATAGGCAGTCTTGAAGGGATCTCACATTCAAAACAAAATTATTCGGTTACATCAGCATCAGGTGCTTGGTAGCTGATGATCCTAGACTGATTCATTTTTATGAAGGTCAGACGATGCAATTTATTGCGAAACGCGTCGGAGACTCCACTGCTGCCACTGATATACTGAAAGTGCTTATCTACTGATGTGATGTAAGTGTTCCTACCTACATTATTAAAAAGTTTTTTAGACTATATTACGCTATGTGCCCTCCTTCTTTTTTCCAATTTTGATACGGTTGCACCTTGGGCCATCATCGTTGTGCTACTTGTTTGGAGATGCATTTCAGTTACCTGCTTTGAGTCGTGGAATATCTACTTGTGGGACTCCCAGCTGAGGATTCAACCTCTACAGGGACATACACAAAGCCTGAGTTGACCCCATAGATGTATGTTTATCGGGTCCACTCATTCCGGTAAGCCTCTACTTTATCCGGTGGTGGTCATCTTATAGTCACTTTATCAAGATTTGCTGGAAAATTACAGTTCACTTGGGATTGTTTATTTCATTTATCTGAGAAACACCTACCAGAGACTCTTTGTTTTTGTATTCATATACACTATATGTGTTGAATTTTGTATTGACACTATTATTGTTTTTTCATTCATTCACTTGGGTGTTATGTACTTTTTGATGTATTATTATTAGCGCTACAATTTTTTTGTTATAACGTTCCTGTCCATGCCTGCTGGACCATAAGTCAGCGGTAATATGCACCTTTGCACCTTACCGCTGACCGCCCTGTCCAGCGAGGCCAAGACATTGCCTTCCAAATGCCGGTAGAGAGCTGGAATCGCCTTCCGTGAAAAAAAGTGGTGTTTGGGAACCTGCCACTGAGGTACCACACATTCCACAAACTCACGGAAGGGGGCAGAGTCTACCAACTGAAAAGGCAGCAGTTGAAGTGCTAGGAATTTAGCCAAGCTAGCATTCAACCACTGGGCATGTGGATGGCTGGGAGCGAATTTCTGTCGGCGGTGCAGCAGCTGGGGCAGGGAAATTTGCCTGGTACAATCGGACATTGGTGTACCGATAAAAGATTGCCCGCAAGTACTTGGCAGTGACACACCTAATTCTACACCTTCATTCCTCTCAGTGCAGGTTTCTGAGAGGACTGAAGGTATAGTGGGGTTGGAGATCCCAGCTGATGAGGAGCAAGGAGAGGTCTGCTTTGTTCTTTGGTGTGGGTCTTTTATGTACGCTTGCCAACGGACTGAATGGCAGGTCGACATATGTCTGGTTAAGAATGTGGTGCCCAAGCGGCTGATGTTTTGGCCATGCGAGACACGCTTCAGACATATGTTGCAAAAAGGCAAGGGTGCGATCTGCTGCACACGTCTCAAAAAAGGCCCACACCAAAGAACTTTCGGAATAACGTGCAGAGACAGCACATGCGGAGCTCTGCGGGGTGATGCAGTCGGTTGGCTGCCCTTAAGCTGGCCCCTGGAGGGCATCCTGCCTTGGAGATGTGCCTCCTCCTCCTCTCTCCTATCAGGTACCCACATAGAGTCAGTGACCTCATCATCCCCTCC
Organism: Rana muscosa; assembly: GCA_029206835.1. NCBI lineage: Eukaryota > Metazoa > Chordata > Amphibia > Anura > Ranidae > Rana > Rana muscosa. The sequence goes on along the minus strand of CM055120.1, from coordinate 215,350,598 downwards.
CTCCTCGTCACTGGAGCAAACCTGGCAGAATGCTCCAGCTGGGGGAACATGACTGACAGTTTGCTGTCCTTCTTGGGCACCCCCTCTCTCTGGGCTCACGTTACTGCCTTCCTCAAGCTCGGTACCATCATCGGAGCCTTCAAAACACTGCGCATCCTCCTGCAGCATGTGCCCAACACCATGGTCAAACAGTTCGGGGGACTCCTCAGGACATGGTGGGGCTAGGGAAGGAGTGACTGATGCCATTGAGCCGAGGGAAGAGGCCACTTTGGCAGCTGCTTTGGCAGACAAAGTACCCTGAGCCTGGGTGAGAGAGGATGAGGAGGATGAGGATGGCTTGGTCATCCACTCTACTAACTCTTCTGCATGTTGCGGCTCAACAGGGCCAGCTGCCGAAAAAAAGGACAAGCATGCCCCACGGCCACGTGCTGATGAGGATGCACCGTGTCCACGACCAGCACTGCTGCCTCTAGACACAGAGCCTGCTTGCCCTCTTTTATTGGCCTGTGTGTGTCTGCCTCTCCTTGTTGGCCTACCAGACATACTCTATTTGATGTATTGGAATAGGTACACAAGGAATTGTCTGCAGTCAGCTTTAGCTGCACACTGTGCCCAGTATACAGGACACTGACTTAACCACTTCCTTACTGGGCACTTAAACCCCCTTCGTACCCAGACCAATTTTCAGCTTTCAGCGCTGACGCACTTTGAATGACAATTGCGCGGTCATACAACGCTGTACCCAAATGATATTTTTATCATTTTTTTCCCACAAATAGAGCTTTCTTTTGGTGGTATTTGATCACCTCTGCGGTTTTTATTTTTTGCGCTATAAACAAAAAAAGACAGAAAATTTTGAAAAAAAAACACAATATTTTTTTACTTTTTGTTATAATAATATCCCAATTTAAAAAAAAAAAAAATGTTCTCAGTTTAGGCCGATACGTATTCTTTTATTTATTTTTGGTAAAAAAATTAGCAATAAGCGTATAGTGATTGGTTTACGCAAAAGTTATAGCGCCTACAAAATAGGGGATAGAATTATGAAATTTTTATTATATTTTTTTTTTTACTAGTAATGGCGGCGATCTGCGATTTTTGTCAGGCCTGCGATATTGCGGCGGACATATCGGACACTTTTGACACTATTTTGGGACCATTCACATTTATACAGCGATCAGTGCTATAAAAATGCATTGATTACTGTATAAATGTGACTGGCAGTGAAGGGGTTAACACTAGGGGGCGATCAAAGGGTTAAATATGTTCCCTATTAGTGTTTCTTACTGTGGGGGGGAGGGTACTGACTGGGGGAGGAGACCGATCTGTGTCCCTATGTACAAGGGACACAGCATTGGTCTCCTCTCTCCCTGACAGGACATGGATCTCTGTGTGTAACACAGAAATCCACGTCCTGCCTCTGTCACAGCCGATCGCATGTACCTGGCGGACATCCCGGCCGCCAGGCACGCGCATCGGCATCACGTGATGCGGAGCGCACAGCTGTTCCCGCCGCGCGCCGCCGAGGGCGCGCGGTGGGATGTAAACAGGGAAGGACGTCCTGGGGACGTCCACTCGGCACTTGAGAGCCGCGCTGAAGCCGTCTTTCGGCTATAGCGCGGATCTCAAGTGGTTAATATACCGCAGCTTAGCTCAATCAACTGCCTGCCTATATTATTAGGAAGAGAACAGGGATGGTCTGCAATCAGCTTTATCTGCACACTGTGCCTGCCAAGTATACAGTACACTGACTTAATATACTGCAGCTTAGCTCAATCAACTGCCTGCCTATATTATTAGGAAGAGAACAGGCATGGTCTGCAGTCAGTTTTACCTGCACACTGTGCCTGCCAAGTATACAGTACACTGACTTAATATACTGCAGCTTAGCTCAATCAACTACCTGCCTATATTATTAGGAAGAGAACAGGCATGGTCTGCAGTCAGCTTTACCTGCACACTGTGCCTGCCCAGTATACAGTACACTGACTTAATATACTGCAGCTTAGCTCAATCAACTGCCTGCCTATATTATTAGGAAGAGAACAGGGATGGTCTGCAGTCAGCTTTACCTTCACACTGTGCCTTCCCAGTATACAGTACACTGACTTAATATACTGCAGCTTAGCTCAATCAACTGCCTGCCTATATTATTAGGAAGAGAACAGGGATGGTCTGCAGTCAGCTTTACCTGCACACTGAGCCCAGTATACAGTACACTGACTTATTATACTGCAGCTTAGCTCAATCAACTGCCTGCCTATATTATTAGGAAGAAAACAGAAATGGTCTACAGTCAGCTTTACCTGCACACTGAGCCCAGTATACAGTATACGGACTTAATATACTGCAGCGTGAATAACAGGAACACTCTGAAGTGAGATCTAGCTAAACTGAATACAGTGTATATATGTGTGTATATATATATATATATATATATATATATATATATATATATATATATATATATGCACACATACACACACACAACTCCTGGGATGCATATATATACTAAATACACTGACTGCAGCTACCTGAATCGCCTGCCTGCTCTATCTAACTGAAATGACACTCTGACTCTCTCTCTATCTCTCTCAGACTCTCACAAGTCACAACGCCGCAACACACTACACAAGGCTGACACGTAGGCGGCCTTATATAGTGTGGGGCATGTACCTACACCCCTGAGCCATGATTGGCCAAAGGCACCCTTCATTTGGCCAATTATGGCTCTCTGTGCTGACGCCACTGTGATTGGCCAAAGCATGCGGGTCATAGTGCATGCTTGGCCAATCATCAGCCAGCAATGCACTGCGATGACGCAGTGAATTATGGGCCGTGACACGCCACTTGAATTTGGCGCAAAACGGCCCATAATGTTCGAAATTCAGCGAACGAGCAAACGGCCGATGTTCGAGTCGAACATGAGTTCGACTCGAACACGAAGCTCATCCCTATCGGTGAGAGGAATAGTGCCCCATCATTGGTGTCAGTGGGAGGAATAGTACCCCATCATTGGTATTAGTGGAAGGAATAGTGCCCCATCATTGGTGTCAGTGGAAGGAATAGTGCCCCATCATAGGTGTCAGTGGGAGGAATAGTGCCCCCCAATTGGTGTCAGCTGGAGAAGAAGTGTCCCAAGGGCCGGATAAGGGCAGGCAAAAGACCGCATCTGGCCCCCGGGCCACAGTTTGGAGACCACTTCTGTATAACATAGAAACCAATTTGTTTACGGTAAAACCTTCACATATAACAACAAATGTTAACAGAGTTTTGTTTTAAAATGTTTGGAAAATGTCATACAGTGCAGTGGTCAGCCATATTTTCTTATAATTTGATACTTGCCTGAGGTGTCATACCACACCAGAAATTGGAGTATAATGACCGAGATTCCATCATAGGGGCCACAACGGTTTGATTTTCTTCAATCAGAAGATTCAATGTTTGAGGATTAGTTAGAAAGTTGTCTACATCGATGTACTATAAAAAAAAAAAAAAAATGCAAGAAAATTAATAAAAACACATATTACATGAATTAAAAAAAATCTATTTTAAATGTTATAAATATACAGTATTTTAAATGATCTTTTATTAAGAGTTGATCAATGTTTTTATTACTGTAACTGATGATAGCAAAGGTTAATTGTATAATATTACACTTTGCCAGCCAAATCTGATTTATAGTCTGTTCCAAACAAAACCAAAAGGAACCAATACATTTTAATAACTTTGTTAGACAAATTTTCAATAACTGACTTACTAAGATATAATCAGACCATTTTTCTCTTGCAATGCGCAGTGCAGCCTGGCGAAGTTTCATCACATGGATAAATCTGGAAGATGGCCAGTGCTTTGGTCCAAATTCATCAGTATAAGATCTACAGAAAGAGAGTAAATATGAGATTCAAAGATTGGCTTTCTGATAATTATTAGGTTCACATTATTAAATTAAAAATTTGTTGTGTACATAGTATATTTGCAAACTGCAGCTGTGATCAGCAGTCATGTGAAAATTCCCAGCAATCCTCCTGAGCTTTATACTTTTCATCTATGTGCTGCACTTGTTCTTGGAGGACACCTGGCCATGAAATCATTAAACGTACCATATACAGGAATATTGCATTTTTATTACAGGATTTTTACAGACCTGAACATAGCATTTAATAATAAAGTCACAGCAAAGTATCTATGTCTGGATTTTGCGCTGGAAATCATTATTAAATATATGATTTATATGTAACCACTGGCTTGGCTGGATGTTTGATTGAAATTGAATGTCATGGAAATAGCTAAATACACAAATAAAATACATACAAATGGTCTGTTTTACATGACAAAGGATTTGTATTTTTGTTCACTGAGTTCTGAGATGTACAACTGAACACTATTCTTATGCCGCGTACACACGGTCGGAATTTCTGAGGAAAAAAGTCAGACGGAATTTTTTCATCGGATATTCCGACCGTGTGTATGCCCCATCGGACTTTTTCCGTCGGAAATTCTGAAAGAGTTAGAAAGAGAACATGTTCTCTTTTTTTCAGACGGAAATTACATTCGTTTGTATGGAAATCCGGAGAAAAAAAACACGCATGCTCAGAATCAAGTCGACGCATACTCGGAAGCATTGAACTTAATTTTTCTCGGCTCGTCGTAGTGTTTTACGTTACCGCGTTCTTGACGGTCGGAATTTGGTGTGACAGTGTGTATGCAAGACAGCTTGAACGGAATTCCGTCGGAAAAACCAGTCGGAGTTTATTCTGACGGAAAATCTGACAGTGTGTACAAGGCATTAGAAGGATCTTTCTCGTGGCTTTTTATTCCTCTTTTTCTCCTGAAGCACCACTGACTTATACAGTCTCTGAGTGATGATTTTTACAACTGCCAAATAGTACAGCCAGGCAGATGATACTACTGTCTGTTACAGTTGTAGACTTTTTTAGAAATACAGTGGTGTTCTCTACTCATTCCTATCCTGCTGAATGGACAGCGAAGGAGCACAAGGAGACTGAAGAGGTTACCCTGCTCCTCCTATTAGCAGATTACTTGTTAGCACATTTGAATGCAGCACATATAATTGGCTCATTGCTCTGTCCCTCCAGCTCTTGTTCACTACCCTATAAAAGTAGCCCTCTGCCCAAGACCTACAAGGCTTACGCGTTTACATTTACTGTCTGACACTGTGTTTTATGAAAAACCAATACATTTTGAAGATTTTATATTGCAAGCAAGGAGTTGCGGACTACCTCTTTTCATGATTGCCATTGCAGCTGTGCGACTGCCTTTCCGCACTGGGTCGCTCAAAAAATCCCCTCATCTTACTTATTGAGTAGTAGCACCCCACCTCTGCTTTATTCTACTTTTAAAGGGTATATCAAGTCGAATTCAAAAACAACACTAGTTGAATTTTAAAAAGACATTTACCCCTTCATGACCACAGTCAAAGCAAACCTTTAATTTTGCAACTTTAACATGTGTTAGTAATTGCAATGATATGTACAATTTTTCTTAGTGTATACAAGTGGATTATGCCTAGTTTTTTCAGGACAGATTGGCCTTTTTTTTGGCGGTAAATGATTATAGATAGCTCCTGATTTTGTTTTATTATGAACGGAAAACTGGCCCAAAATAGTATTAAAAGTTTAACCTTATATTTTTATGCCATTACCATTACCAAAAACCCTGAAAAATAAGTTCTCCTAATACTGAGAATCACAGTGATGTGTTTGATTTGTTCTTTGTGCTCAAAGTAAGGCTCTACCCTAAACACACTGACACTAAAACTGACACCAATGCCGCGTACACACGACCGTTTTTAATGTCATTGAAAAAAACAACGTTTTTCTCGACGTGATTCTTCTCAACCTGCCTTGCCTACACACGATCATGAAAAAAAATGCTTGAGCAAAGCACGGTGACGTACAAAATGTACGATGGCACTATAAAGGGGAAGTTCCATTTGGATGGCGCCACCCTTTGGGCTGCTTTTGCTGATCCTTGTGTTAGTAAAGAGAGACGATTCGCGCTTTTCAGCCTCGTGCTCTTCAGTCCATTACAGCGTGACGAATGTGCTATCTCCATTAAGAACACTAGTTTTACCAGAACGAGCGCTCCCGTCTCATCACTTGCTTCTGAGCATGCGTGTTTTTTTTCACGTCCTTAAAGCCTACACACGCCCGTTTTTCATGACGAGAAAAACGACGACGTGAAAAACGACGAGAAAAATTAGAGCATGTTCCAAATTTTTAATGGCAATTTTTCACTTCGTGAAAAATGCTCTGGAGCCCACACACAATCATTTTTAATGACCAAATTAAAAAATTGCATTTTTCTCGTCATGAAAAACGGTCGTGTGTACGCGGCATGACACTTAAAGGGGTTGTAAACCCACATTTTTTTTAAAATAAAAACAACAAACATGCCTACACTTACCTGTTCAGTGCAATTGTTTTGCACAGAGCAGCCCCAATCCTCTTCTTCTTCTGGGGTGCCCTGCCAGCGCTCCAGGCCCCTTCTCTTAAAAGAGAAGTACGGGAATCAGGGTTACTGCAGATTCATACTTACCTAGGTGGATGCAGCATCGGTCCGATGCTGCATCTATCCCCCAGGCACCTCTTCACTGAGAACTGAGCAATCGAACACCGCCGATGGCTCGGTTCTCTCAGCTCCCCGAGCAGAGAGCTGCTGCCTGTCAATCAGCAGCTCTCCTGCTCTGCTTCTCCACGCTCACTGGAGCGCTGAGCTGTGGAGGGCTGCGGGGAGCGGCCGTCTCAGCCTGAGACAGGTGTCAGTCCAGGCACCTGGCGGATCCAGACTCCCAGAGTCGGAATGACGTGGTGCCTGGACTGATATTGGTGACAACAGCAGAGAGCGGACTTCAGACCGCTCTCTGATCAAAACGGGTCACAGGAGTGCAAAACAAATTACTCATGTGACCCATAGGAGAAGCCCAGCCAAATGAGCTCAGGCTGGACTTCTCCTTTAGTCGAGTGCCCTCATGGAAAGCCGCTTTTAAAAAGATCAAACAGCGCTTTGGTTACATGTATGTGGCGGCAGTGGAGTCCTTCCCTAGGGAAGGACTCCACTGCCACCACATACATGTAACCAAAGCGCGGTTTGATCTTTTTAAAATGTGAGTTTTTTTAACTTCATAAAATTTTCATTATTTTATACGGAATCACGCTATGTGGCATCTTTTGTTCTCCTCTTTCAAATTATACATGTGATCATATGGGAGAATCTATTTACTTTCCTCTATGAAATAACCCTCCATGGTGACGTTTGAGCATTTGGTTCACTCATCTAAGGCCTTAGGATCTGATGTCTCCAATTTTGGCGTTTTCCAATACAAGCCTGTTTAACTCATAGGACCCATGTTCTTTTGAGTTCAAACCATTTGGTAAGCCTTCATCCTATTGGTGACGGATTACTCATTTTCACAATTTGTTTATCATCTATATTCACCAATGATGTTATGAACACTTGGCTCATGTCCCTTTAAAGGGTCTTTTGGACTCACTATATATCAGTAATTTATCTTTCACCTATGGACTTCACGTTTATTTTTCGAGTTTTATGTTTAAAACACTAAAATTTCTGTCAACGCAAAAGCATTGTGGATTTATGAGATTAGTGTTTCATATTGAATGCATTGACCACTGGGAGACTCACTAGTCTCTGACAATTTGAAGTTTTAGCGCTGCACTTTATTTTTACCTTATTTTTTCACCACTGTCTGCTTGCTGTGTCAGCTGCTTGTCTTAAAGGGGTAGCGCGGTATTATTTTTGTATTTTTAAAATTTTCAGCCTTCAGCGCTGTAATAGTTTGAATGACAATTGTGCGGTCATGCAACACTGTACCCAAATGAAATTTTGATAATTTTTTTCCCCACAAATACAACTTTCTTTTGGTGGTATTTGATCACCTCTGCTGTTTTTATTTTTTGCACTATAAACAAAAAAAAGAGTGACAGTTTTGAAAAAAACACTATCTTTCAGGCTGCTTTCACACTGAGGTGCTTTGCAGACGCTAGAATGCTAAAAATAGCGCCTGCACAGCACCTTGAAAGTGCCTCTCCTCTCACTCCCGAGGGCTTTCACACTGGAGCGGTGCGCTGGCAGTAAGGTAAAAAAAGTCCTGCTAGCCGCATCTTTGCAGCGATGTAGAAGCACTGCAGTGGCGCTTTGCAGGTGGTTTTAAACCTTTTTTGGCCACTAGTGGAGGTTAAAAGCGCCCCGCTATCAGCCGAAAACCTCCGCAAAAACATCGGTAAAGCGCCGCTAAAAATAGCGGCGCTTTACAGCCGACGCCTCAGTGTGAAATCAGCCTTACTTTTTGCTATAACAAATATCCCAAATATTTTTTTAATTTTTAATTTTTTTTTCTGAGTTTAGGCCGATATATATTCTTCTACATATTTTTGGTATATAAAAAAAAATCGCAATAAGCATATATTGATTGGTTTATGGCATTTTTATTATTTTTACTAGTAATGGCGGTGATCTGAGATTTGTATCATGACTGCGACATTGCGGTGGACATATTTGACACTTTTTTTAAACCATTGACATTTATACAGCGATCAGTGCTATAAATAGCCACTGATTACTGTGTAAATGTCACTGGCAGGGAAGGGGTTAACACTAGGGGCGATCAAGGGGTTAAATGTGTTCCCTGACAGTGTGTTCTAACTGTGGGGGGATGGGACTGAGTAGAGGAGGAGACCGAACGGTGTTCCTATATACTAGGAACACACGATCTGTCTCCTCTCCCCTGACAGGATGTGGATCTGTATGTTTACACACACAGATCCACGTTCCTGCTCTGTCACGAGTGACCGCGTGTGCCTGGCAGACATCGCGGCTGGCGGTCAAGCGCATTGGCTCCTTGGTGACACGGCGGGCGCACGCCCCCTATGCCGGTGGGAAGCCAATAACGTCATATGACGACCGCCCAGGATGAGAGAGCCACCTTGCGGATGTCATATGACAATACGCGAGATGGGAAGTGGTTAAGTACTTAGAATCATATTTTGTATTTGGAAGAAAATGTACTAGTTTAAATCAGATTATAACTTATAGGGGGAGATTAACTAAAGCTGGAGACAACAAAATCTGGTATAGCTGTGCATGGTAGCCAATCACTTTCTAACTTCAGCTTATTCAATTAAGCTTTGAGGAAAAAAAAAAACTGAAAGCTGTTTGGTTCCTATACAGAGCTGCATCAGATTTTGCGCTCTCCAGTTTTAGGCTGGCCATACATTATACATTTTTCTTGTACAACTTTCCTTTAGATTTACCTAAACCATACGCTGTATAATAAGAGGTCCAACCTAAACACTTTCAATTTGTATGCAATCAAGGAGGCCCTTGTACTACATAGTTAAAGGCAGATCTAAAGAAAATGAAATAAGAAATTTGTATGGTGTATGGTCAGCTTTAGTAAATCTCCCCTATACTTCCCTTAAAAAAATGTCTGTGACAGAAAGGTTATTATGCTACTCTAGACCAGGGGTCTCCAAACTGCGGCCCTGGGGCCAGATGCGGCCTTTTGCTTGCCTTAATGCGGCCCTTGGGGCACTATTTCATCCAACTCCAATTGGGCATAATTCTTGTTGCTGACACCATTGAGGCACTATTCCTCCAACTGACACCATCAATTCTTTCCAATGACACCAACGATGGGGCACTAATCCTCCCACTGACACCAAAGATATGGTATTATTTACTCCCACTGGACATTTTCTACTCCCAATGGCCCTAGTCTGGCCCCACCTAAAGTCTGAAGGACCGTAAACTGGCCCTTTGTTTAGAAAGTTTGGAGACCCCTGCTCTAGACAATACCAGCCATTACAGACTGTATAATCTGATACAACATTATTCAAAACACCCAGATGCAGGGAAATAAGTTGTACATTTCAGTAAAATTACCCTGCAGGTCACATCTAAACTTTTTATAGACACAAAATTTGCCTGTTTTAATTCTGTATTTTTAGCTGCACATTGATTCCAACACAATTTACAAATGGACTCCTTGCAACAAAGGGTAAATTGTTTGCTGTGTAGGGATCATTCCATAAAAAAACTTGCATTGTATGTAATGCAATGCATTAGTTTATTGCCCAGAAGCCACGAGAGCAGGATGTCATCTGGGTTCAATATCTGCTACAGGCACACAAATTTATGGGAAAAAACACAGAGTCAGTGAATAGTTGTACACTGCAAATTTATGACTCAAGATTGCATTTTGCCTGGGGACACTGAGGATGAAACAATATATTTTTTAACTTACACTGCTTCTGGAGCTTGAATCATTATGTACAGGCCATGGCACATACTAAACCCAAAAGCATGACGGTTTTCTCGACGGGATTCCTGGCAAGCTTGTCTTGCCAAGCCCTGTGCACACACGCGCCATTCAAAAGAACCGCCGTTCTTTTGAATGGCAAGAACGCGGTGACGTCATCGACTGCGACGAGCCGGCGCTCGTCACATTCGATGCATCAACATTTAGGATATAAGCTACAGATCTGGAACTCGCAAGCCCTCTGTCCCTGAAGAAGATCTGCGTTTTGTTTTTTCGAAACGCGTTGGTAGTTCTGTCTGTCTGACAAGCTCTGAGCTTTTCCCTGCAGCTGGATTCCATTTCTGCTTCCAACATTTGTGTTTGTTGCGTCTATTCCTATGTTCATGTTGCTATATTTTATCAATGTGCAATAAATTTGAATACTTTTTTTACTACTAATTTGTTTGTGGCAAATTTCAAAGTCTCAATATGAGGAATTCATGTTTTACTCTATGTATCAGCAGGGCTTTTTTTCAGCGGGAACGTGGGGGAACGCAGTTTCGGCACCTTCAGCACTGAATGTACCATTTGTCATGGCAAGGGGTGCTGGGTTGTGCTGGAGGGTCTATTGATGCTGACTGCTGGGGGGTATATTATTGCTGGAGGGGGTCAATTTTTGCATGTTGGTCTATTGTTGCTGGGGTGGTCTGTTGTTGCTGGTAGGGGATCTAATGTTGCTGGGTTGTCTTATGTTGCTGGGGGCGTCAATTGTTACTGGAAGGGATCTACTGTTGAGGGAGGGGTTTGTTTGCGGCTGCTGGGAGATCTGTTGTTGCTGCTGAAGGGTCTTTTGTTGCTGAGGGGGGGTCTATTGTTGCTGCCTTGCTGGCTGCAGGAGATCCATTTTACTGCTTTTCTTGTTATCATTTACAAATTCCATACAAATTACTTAACACCACAAAATGATACTTGGCTCAGTGCTCAGAGATGGGTAGGGAGCGGAGACAAGAATTGACTCAGAAGGGGGGAGTTCCTGCACCTATTCTCTGAGAAAAAAGCCCTGTGTATCAGGGTCCACAATCAGTTTAATCAACTAGTTGCGATAGAGGGTTTCTTTATAATTATACATAGGTAGGGGTTGAGCATTATCCATTAGTTTGATTAGTTTTGGTGTTTAATAGTGGAATAGCTCCAAGACCTGTTTATAGGGATACATGGTTTTAACCTTGTAGGACTCTACAGTTTGATGGACCTGACACTGAGTACAGAACACAGTCATGCCAAAACAAAAAAGGGCCTTCCCCAAACCGTTGCCTCAAGGTAGGAAGCACACAGTTGTCTAAAATGTCTGTACTATACAATGTATAATTAATGTAATATTAATGTATAAATAATAGTAACATCAACTGGAAACCCCTGAACTCAATAATTTGGAGGGGTGTTCACATACTTTTGGCCTAGTGTATCGTTGCAATAGCTCATAATCATTAATATTTTTTGAACCATAACAATACTTACTGAGGTTCTGACATAGGCCTCCACTCCACAAAATGGTACAGTTTCTGTACATTCTTTAACCATTCCCGTAATATGGCTGTAGTGTTATCAATATTGTGATCAGTTGCTGCCCTAGGAAAAATGAAGAACACAATTTTATATAGGATTGCACATTTCAGGTTGTATGTTCATTTTATACTTATGTTTAGTATCACATCCATTTATTGACTTTATAGCAAAATGATTTCATATAGCTTTCTTGACATATTGCTTCATATTATTCTTAACCTCCCTGGCGGTATGATTCTATCAGATTTTAGGTGCTGAAAGCGGTACAATTATTTTGCATGGAAATTTGGCGTTTTATATTGTAGGCCTGCAATTCTTAGGAATAACACAATTAAATCTGTCCAAACAAGAGTCTAGTAGACATCCCGGGTATGATAAAGTTTGAAACACAAAATCATAAATTATAATTGTAGCGCTACCCCCAGTTAAGAGAGCCGCTGATATTGATTTGGGCCCTGTAGTGCACTGCTGTCAACCCCTGGCAATCGGCTCTAACCTCCCATGGCACAGCTGGTGATAGAGGGATAGGACCGCGTGACCGCAACTGTTGGTGACGCAGTCCTATAACAAACATACACAGAATATACTTTAAAACTCCTATTAAAGTAAGCGGAACTGACACCAAATGTACTTTACCCAGATATTTTACTGAGGCTAATGGGCAAGTAATAAACAACAGTATAACAAGTTGCAGATCCCTGCAATAAACAGTAATAAAGATAAACAGAGTAATCAGAATAATTAAGTATTGCTATGCAACTCTAGCGCTGCCCTTTTACAGCTACTTCCCCTCATGGGTAGACTAACACCCAGCAATGTCTACCTATGCAGTCAGGCCTGACTGATCTAAATGGAAGTTCAGTGAAACAATATTCGCTAGCAATCTCTCGGTGGTGCACTTGAAGAACAACTTTGTAATCCCAACGAATAGTAAAGATAAAGTATCTGTCTTTAAACAGCTCTCACCACCTGGACAAGTCCAAGTCCCTTTCCTCCATCGATTCGTCTAGGAACAGGAATCCACCGACATCCAAGTCTTCAATCCTTCTGGTGTACTGCAGCAAGGAGGATTAGATGTCTCTAAGGCTCTGCTAGGCTGGCAGAGGGCTCTTTGGAAAGGAGCACACGGCCCAGGCAGTTCAGCACAGAGATCCTCTTGCTAGGAGAGGGGTGTCCAAAGAGGCCGACCAAAACTCCGCCTCCCCTTTATAAAGTCTGCCCCAGCAGTCTCTGTTCTGGAGCAATGCACCCTGGGTGCTGCAAGATGTACTGGGAGATGTAGTCTCTCTCTCCTCTGCTTTCACTTCCATAATGTCTCTTTACTTCGTCCCGACTCACCTCTCACCTGGAACTTCTTGTCTCTCTGCATTAAAGGGGAACACCCCGCTACACACTCCCCCCACTTGAACTCTTTGGTCCCCAAAGATAAACTTCAACAAATACTGTTTACCATTTTGGACAGTGTCGAGCATGATGTTGGCATAGGGAATTCCCACCAAAACTTTGGGATGGAACTCTCTTGCCCACAGGTCACACTACCATGAGTGGCCTGCCTAACTGTGCCAGAGAGTGAGCTGGGGTTGCCCTCCACCAAATGGACGGTGGAAGGATCAGGTTGTTCAACACTTCTCCTAGCCGTTACAACAGAGTCCTCTGAGCTCGTCCCCATTTGGGGGTAAGTTAGTTTCTTGGGAGGCCTGATGACTCTGTGAGCCCTCTGCTCTCTTGGTGCTTCTGACTCTGGCACCACAGGCTCTTCTTCAGGAGTAAGTTCAGGTAACATTGCTGGTTCTGGAACCTCTGATTCAGAAGTCGACTGACGTATGGAATCTCTAGAGTCCTCCTCTGCGCAAGTGTCAGGAACATCTTCCCAGTAATCAGCTGAGGGACTGAAGGGTATGAATTCAGTAGCCTCCGGATTCAGCGTTGCATCTGGGGTATCCCCTCCATTTGGGAGATCTATGGCGGACGTTCCCAGAGGCGAGGGAGGCCACAGCCAGTCCAGTTCTCCACCTTCTTCTGTACTCAATTGGGAGGCCTCCCCATCTTTGGCTCGAGAGGTCTGGGACCAAGTGTTCGGCCTAGGAATATCCAGGATAGAGGCCGGTTCAGGGGAGTCTCTCACGGGAGGTATTCTGACTGCCTCAGCAAGTGGGAGCAGGTGGTTCCGATGCCACGTCTTCAGTGGGCCCACCTTTCCTTCTGGCTTTAGTTTGTAGACAGGCAAACCGGGCAACTTCCTACAGACAACATAGGGCTCAGATCTCCACCTGTCGGCAAGCTTGTGTTTTCCACGGACCCCCAGATTGCGTAGCAGTACTCGGTCCCCGGGCTGCAGATCTTGCACTCGAACCTTCAGATCAAAATTTCTCTTGTTGCGGGCCCCCCTTTGATCCGAAGCCGCCTGGGCTTGTTCATAGGCCACCTGCAAGCTACGTCTAAGTCTGTCCACGTATCCCTTGTGGGATGTAGCTGAGGTATTGTCTATAGAAGTGCCAAAGGCCAGGTCCACAGGTAGCCTTGCTTCTCTCCCAAACATAAGTCGATAAGGGGAGTAGCCAGTGGCGTCACTTGTGGTACAGTTATAGGCATGTACTAGGGCTGATATGTGCTGACTCCAGTGTTGCTTCTTCTCTGTTTCTAAGGTTCCCAACATGTTGAGCAGGGTCCGGTTAAATCTCTCCGGCTGAGCATCTCCTTGTGGGTGGTAAGGCGTGGTTCTGGTCTTCTTTATTCCTAATGAATCCAAAAGTCTTCGGATCAACCGACTCTCAAAGTCCCTTCCTTGATCTGAGTGGAGTCTCTGTGGTAGTCCGTAATGGACAAAATACTTCTCCATAAGTATCTTGGCCACGGTGGATGCCTTCTGGTCTTTGGTTGGGAAAGCTTGAGCATAGCGGGTGAAATGGTCGGTTATTACCAGAACATTCCCCAATCCACTCAGGTCGGGTTCGAGGCAGAGAAAGTCAATGCATACCAGATCCATTGGGCCTTGACTCTGTAAGTGGCCCATTGGGGCAGCTTGATGGGGTAGGGTCTTTCTCTGAATGCATCGTGCACAGGAATGGCAATACTCCTCTACTTCTGCCCTCATGCAGGGCCAATAGAACCGATTTCTGACAAGCTGGAAGGTCCTTTCTGCCCCTAGGTGACCATGATGGTCATGCAGGGCAATTAGTACAGTCTCTCGGTGCTTCTCTGGAAGAAATAACTGCCACTTATCTTCTGAGTCATCAGAGGGGACCCTTCGGTAGACCACTCCCTGATGTACCTGTAGCCTGTCCAATTCCTTCCTCAACAGGCGAGCCTCCTTTGAGGGGTGATGTAGGAATTTGTTGGGATCCTGATTCTCCAGGGCTTCGAGGACCAATCTCCCCATGGGGTCTTCCAATTGGTCACACCTCAACTCCTTCTTGGACAGTCTCGGTAGGTTGTCTTCCTCCAGTTGAGTTACCCCACAATAGTGTTTGGGGACTCCTACCATGGTAACCCCTATTTCTTCTGCTCTGGAGCCTCCTCTGGCTTGGAATTCAGCCCCTTGACAAAGGGCCCGCACCCCGTCCGGTGCCACTTGGGTCCAATCTTCCCAGTCATTTGTCGTGGCATGAGACCTCCGGGACAGGGCATCTGCATCCCTATTTCCGGCTCCTGGTCTGTACTTCAGACTGAAGTTGAATCCAGACAATGCGGCCAACCACCTGTGTCCGGTGGCATCTAGTTTCGCGGTGGTGAAGAGGTAGGTCAGGGGGTTGTTGTCTGTCTTCACAGTAAACTCTGCCCCATACAAGTAGTCTTTTAGCTTGTCTACTACCGCCCATTTGAGGGACAGGAATTCCAGCTTATGAGTGGGGTAATTCTTTTCTGAGGGGGTCAGGCTCCTGCTCACATAGGCCACTGGTCGCAGTTGTCCTTCATGTTCTTGGTAGAGTACACCACCTAGACCCTCATGGCTGGCATCCACATGTAATTCATAAGGTCTGGTAGGGTCGGCGTAGGCCAGGACTGGGGCAGTGGTTAAGCTCCTCTTCAGAGCATGAAAGGCCTCTTCACACCTTGGGTTCCACTGATCTTGAACTGACTCACCAGGCCTCCTGGGCCCTGAGTCATCCTCTTCCCCTTCTGCCTTTAGCAATTCATTCAACGGGCGGGCAATCCGAGCAAACCCCTCCACAAACCTCCTATAATAGGAGCAGAACCCCAGGAAGGATCTGAGCTCTGTTACTGTGGTGGGTCGTGGCCAGGAAGTGACTGCTTCCAACTTCTCAGGATCTGTGGCCACCCCTTCTTCAGACACTATGTGCCCCAGATAGTTCACAGAAGACTGGTAGAACCGACACTTCTCGGGGGAAAGCTTAAGTCCCTCTTCGCTGAGTCTTCTCAATACTTTCTCCAACCTGGCTTCATGTTCTTCCAAGGTTCTTCCAAAGACAATGACATCGTCCAAGTACACAAGGACTTCTATAAGATTCATGTCTCCAACAGTCTTCTCCATAAGGCGTTGAAAGGTAGCAGGAGCTCCAGACAGACCCTGAGGCATCCTATTGAATTCAAAGAATCCCACCGGGGTTATGAAGGCTGTCTTCTCCCTGTCTTCTGGGTGCATAGGGATTTGATAGTACCCACTCTTGAGGTCCATCACACTGAACCATTTGGCTCCAGACAAACTTTGTAGGGCATCTTCTATCCTTGGCGTGGTGTATTGGTCAGGGATGGTTCTCCTGTTGAGAGTCCTGTAATCGATACAAAGCCTCAACGACCCATTCTTCTTTCTGACCACCACGATTGGGGAGGCATAGGGACTTCTAGACTCCCGGATCACACCAGTCTTCTTTAGTTCTACAAGTTCCCTCAGATCCTCCAGATCTGCCAGGGGGACCCGCCTGACCCTCTCTCGGAAGGGCTTATCTTCTTGGAGGCGGATCCGATGGGTGGCACTTCTTGCACACCCCACATCGAATTCATCTTCGGAAAAGATCTTCTCCCACCTGGTCAGCTGGGCCTTGGCTCTTTCTTTCCAAGCCCTGGGTAGGTTCGGGTTTTCCACGGACAGTTTCTCCCAAACATCTCCTCCGTCACCCGTCCCCTTGACTTCGGACCAAGTGACCGGGGCAGCAGGGCTCACCTGACCAAGCAACACTCTGGCAGGGATCTCCATGGGTCCTCCCGTAGTGTTCCTAACACTCACCGGAACTCTGCCATGGGCCTTCTTCAGGGCCTTGAACGGAATCACTTCTGGTATCACTTCCAGGCCTGAGGACTCTTCCCTTGGGTCTGATTCCAGCATGACAAAGGGGACAGGTTGTTCCCACGAAAGCTTCACAGTGGCCCTAAGACAGGTTACTTCTCCGGGCTGTAGCACTACTCCTTCTCTGCCAAGTCTCCACACCTTCCCTATCCCCTCTCCCGGGGTCTTCTGCTCTAAGACCAGTCGTTGGTAGGCCGTCTTTAGCATGGGATGGATTTTGGTGGCTGAATGGTTTCTCTCTTTCACTAGAGGGGTCAGGAGTCTCCTGACTAGATCCGTGTTTGTCCCAATGATCAGGGAAATCTTGCTGGCTCCAGGCGGCCGGGGACACACAACTGCCAGGGTGTCAAACACTTCAGCCTTCCCAGCCACGGATGGGTCGAAAGTCATCTTTATGGGCAGGTACCCATCATAAGGGAAACTCTGGGTTCCAAGTCCCCATATCTCCAGCTCTTCTATCTTCTGGATAGGCAGATGACTCAAGTGCCTATCATAGAAGTCCCGGTATAGTAAAGTCACCTGTGCTCCGGTGTCCAAAAGAGCTTTAGTATAGACTCCTTCCACTTGAATGGGCACAGTAGGAGACGGGCCCACCAGTTCCTTTGGGTATGGCCGGACTGGGGTCACCTCTTTTTTTTGGCTTTCGACCCTTGCCCTGCTCCTTTTGGACTTTAATTTTTCCTGAGCCTGGCATGCATTGACTTTCTCCCTCTCAATGGGGGCACAAACCCGCTGAGGGATGTTATTGTTCCTTTTAGGTGGATGTTCCTTCTTTGGGGTGCTGTACTTCCACTGAGGGGTCTTGCCCCCTCCCTCTGGGGTACATCTTGGTGGGGGTGTACTATACCTCCTCCTAGGAGTTTTGTCTCCTCCATTCTTGGCCTTTTTTTTTAGTTTGGAGCGCACTGAAGATGATGGGCACCCGGTTGACTCCTTCACCGGGGCCCTTTGGAGTTTCCCGCCGGCTTGCAATTATCTGTTCTCTTCTTCTTTGGGCTGGCGCATACGTTTGCAAAGTGGCCACTCCCTCCGCAGTTATAGCAAATCACCTCTTCTCGGTCCTGTAGGGAGGCCGGTGCTGAGGTGTTCGGGAACAACTCCTTTCTTGGGCTTGGTTTCTCTCGTCTTCTCTGATCTTTCTCCATCAAAGAGGTCAGCATCTCCAACACTTGGGCCATTTGCGATTTCAGAGTGTCAACCTCCGCTTCTCTTTCTGGGCTCTTGACCGAATGTACCAACACTGGTACAGGTGTGACAATCGCCTTGGCCACCTGCTGATCTTCCTCCAGCGCCTCTTCGTCCCTAATAATTTTTATTAGATCAGAGTAGGTTAGTGACATTCCTCCTCCTGAGGTTTTCAGATGCAGCCAGACCGGGTCTGAGCGCCGCGCTCCCCTCATGATCTGCTTCATGCGTGCTTCATCTGCATCTTTGGGCAGCATTCCCTTCTTCAGTACAATCTTGCATAACTGCCTGTTCAGCCTTCTAACATATTCTGACAGTTTCTCATTCGGCTGCTGGAGAGTGTGTTCAATTTGATAAATCATCTCTGACACCTTCTCCAGCTGACCAAACTCTTCCTGCAGCATGGCCAGGCAATCTTGAGCTGTACAGTTTTCATTTCCAAACCGGAAGCTCTTCACCGATTCTGCCGCGGCACCTTTCAGACTTTCTAAGACTCGCTGTCTCTTCTGTGCCTCAGGCACCTCCCATGCTTCTACTGCCTGCAATGCCTGTTCCACCCAAGTGTCAAAATCTTCCTCCCCCGCAGGGACGGGGAGCTTCCCTGAGAAGGTGCTAAGCTTCTGGTAACCGGCCTCCACATGCACCGTACTGCTTTTCAGGCACTTAATTACAAGGTCTCCTAGAGCATTCAACAATTCAGGCCCTATAGCGGCCAGCGGTGATCCCGGGCTTAATAGTTCCTTAAGCTTTTCTGCTTTAGGGGATAGTGGTGGAGATAATTGTGGGAGTGATGGCTTTGGTGTCTGAAACTATTCTTCCTTCACTGGCAGCGTATGTATCAAGTGATAGATCTGATTATCTATGGCTTGTATACTCTGACTTTTAAAATGCTCTGGGATTTCGTTTTTCCATTCTACCAGTGCGTATGTAAACGAGATCACTGGATCTGGCCTAAAATCCATCACCCATGCTTTGTGGCTCGGAGACAGTAACAATACGAGCTGTTTTATCTCCTCTTCCTTCCATCTTTCCCCCGGGAGTACAATGACTACCGCCGCGGTTGGATCGGCGCCAATCGCTGCGCACCACTGTGACATTGCCAGCGGGTCCATGCTGGTACTTCTGACCGGCTTGATTGCAGCGTGCAACGTACAAGGATCCCGGACTCGAGCCCCCACGTGTAGCGCTACCCCCAGTTAAGAGAGCCGCTGATATTGATTTGGGCCCTGTAGTGCACTGCTGTCAACCCCTGGCAATCGGCTCTAACCTCCCATGGCACAGCTGGTGATAGAGGGATAGGACCGCGTGACCGCAACTGTTGGTGACGCAGTCCTATAACAAACATACACAGAATATACTTTAAAACTCCTATTAAAGTAAGCGGAACTGACACCAAATGTACTTTACCCAGATATTTTACTGAGGCTAATGGACAAGTAATAAACAACAGTATAACAAGTTGCAGATCCCTGCAATAAACAGTAATAAAGATAAACAGAGTAATCAGAATAATTAAGTATTGCTATGCAACTCTAGCGCTGCCCTTTTACAGCTACTTCCCCTCATGGGTAGACTAACACCCAGCAATGTCTACCTATGCAGTCAGGCCTGACTGATCTAAATGGAAGTTCAGTGAAACAATATTCGCTAGCAATCTCTCGGTGGTGCACTTGAAGAACAACTTTGTAATCCCAACGAATAGTAAAGATAAAGTATCTGTCTTTAAACAGCTCTCACCACCTGGACAAGTCCAAGTCCCTTTCCTCCATCGATTCGTCTAGGAACAGGAATCCACCGACATCCAAGTCTTCAATCCTTCTGGTGTACTGCAGCAAGGAGGATTAGATGTCTCTAAGGCTCTGCTAGGCTGGCAGAGGGCTCTTTGGAAAGGAGCACACGGCCCAGGCTTCAGGCCTTGTGCACACGGCAGTTCAGCACAGAGATCCTCTTGCTAGGAGAGGGGTGTCCAAAGAGGCCGACCAAAACTCCGCCTCCCCTTTATAAAGTCTGCCCCAGCAGTCTCTGTTCTGGAGCAATGCACCCTGGGTGCTGCAAGATGTACTGGGAGATGTAGTCTCTCTCTCCTCTGCTTTCACTTCCATAATGTCTCTTTACTTCCTCCTGACTCACCTCTCACCTGGAACTTCTTGTCTCTCTGCATTAAAGGGGAACACCCCGCTACACAATATAATAAATAACTATAAATAATTATAACAAATAGTAATGTAATTATAATAAAAATTATTCAATAATGTAATCAAATCAAAAACACTGAAATTTGCTCAGTTGCAGAATTGTCGCTGTCATTAGATTTAGTGTTTGATGATGAATTTCCCCACAAATCGCTCAATTCTGCAAGTGATTCAAATTTTTTATTGCTGTTTTCTAGCTGGTCTAAAACCACTTTTGACATAAAGGGACACTTTTTGGTTGCTATGGACAATCTCCAGTTTCCAGGCAGAAAAAACGGTATTTATAATATAAAACTGCATGCAGGGCACTGGACAGACCACTAGGGACAAAGGGGATGTGTCATTTTTTTATACAGTACTGTAATCAGTAAGATTACAGTATACTGTATGTGTATTGTGTTTTTACTTTTTTGAATTTGGCGCCCATCTCCGCCCCTGTGCGCTGCAACGTCACAGGGAACGGAGCTCGGCGGCACTCGGGCACTGTGTGAATTGAGCGAGGAGACAGCGCGCGCACACACAGCGGGGAGACATCGCAGGATCCAGGGAAACAAGGTAAGCAACTCTCCCTGTATCCTGCAATGCAGCCCGAATCTGGCTCGGGGTTACCGCTAATGGTACTGAAATCTTACCCCGAGCCAGACTCGGGAATACCGCCAGGGAGGTTAAAGCAGAAGTTTAATATGTTTATTTTGTCTTCTTAGATTCCACCCTTTTGCCATCATCAATATGTAAATATACATTTTAGGTTAAACTGTTCTGTTTTCATTATATACCTTATGTGTCTACACATTGTTTACTGAAAAACATAACAGCACCCTACCTCAGGACTCCTCTCAAAAGCTTTCAGCCTGTTTCCCTTCACTTCTTGCCCCAGAGACCTAACAGGAATTGAGAGGGATTTTCTCGAAAAAAAAAGGAAACATCATCTTAGACAGTTGTCACTGGAACAGGTGTACCCATTGGAAGACTTCACACCACCCTTTTCCTCCAGGGACAACTGTTTTATGTTGCATTTTTTTCTGGTGACAATGGTCAACCTGGA
This sequence comes from Rana muscosa, assembly GCA_029206835.1. Classification (NCBI taxonomy): domain Eukaryota; kingdom Metazoa; phylum Chordata; class Amphibia; order Anura; family Ranidae; genus Rana; species Rana muscosa. The sequence continues at coordinate 215,329,083 of CM055120.1, read as the reverse complement.
CAAATAGAGAGGGAGAATCTAATCATGAGGGGACACAGACAGAGAAAGACACATGATCCCTGTGTCAACACGCATTGGGGAGGGGACTGGATAGTGTAGGCAAAGGCAGCTGCCACGGGCAAACGAACAGACATATACGGTTGAAATTGGATTATATACAGATCTGCAGGACATAGTGTGGTGCGCTACAAGAACCTTTGATGTGTGAGTATGAGATGTTTTTAAATAAACGTGTGTAGCGCCCCTTTACTTTTTAGGGGTGTCATGTGCCTAAATTTAGGGTTTGGTCTGAGCTGGTAGCCAGGCTCGGACCGCTTTGATTGCTAGGTATTTGCCTCTGCCTGTGTGATGCTGCCTGGTGTATAGTTCCCTGTGGCCTGTATGGGTGGCATTACTGCGCCTTAGGGTGTCCTCTCTCAGCAGCGGTACGGTGGGCATGGTCGGCTTGCTGTGCATGCCGGGAGAGGGTACATAAGGGGCAGACGCCATCTTTAGAGGGGAGTCGGGTGGTGGAGTAGTGAGGAGTTGGAGTGGAGGAGCCGGAGGGGTGTGCCCCTCAGGGGTGTGATGACTGGCCGAGAAGTCTCGGGCACCTTTGGCCGAGGCTGCAACGTTCCAGGTAGGCCCAGTACCTTTAACTGGGTCTACAGTTCACCCATTGGAGTCCCAGGGTGCCCAGGTGAGGGTACCTGCTCTGACCGAGAGGAAGCCAGGGGAGGATCGGTCCCACTGAGGAGATGAGTAATGGAAGATTGCTGTCTCGGGAGAGGCCTGGTGACCTGTCAGAGGGAAGGATTCTTTATTCTGGAAAGCTAACCTGTAGAGTGCCCATTGGCATTATCCTGTTCTTAAAATTCTACAGAGGTTAGAGGATCTCCTGTACCCGTCCCTGGAGAGGATAGGGTGACAGAACTGTTCAAGCTCCACACCGGCTGCTAGGACTGTGAGAGAGGACTATCCTGGTGAGCTAAACCCACTCGGGATCGAGTGGCGACGAGGTTACTAGTTGTGCCTGGATCTAATCCCTCACACTTATTCTTCCTTTCATCCATCTGTCTCTGTCTACTACGCAGCAAATAGAAAATAAACTCTCTGTTGAAGTTAAAGAGTTTCTGGACATTGGCTTCTTTGGGGGAAGAAATAGAGACTTGACGCCATACTCTGGGGAAGAGAACCAGTGGAAGAAGGTAACTCGCTGCAGGACCCAAAATTTGTGAACACCGCTTAACCTCTTCAAGCATGAGGGTACGGGCATATAGCACGGTGTGCCTTGACTTGCAAGTGAGCCAGGCGAGAAAAAGGTCCGTGTGCTACACGTGTTTTTAAACGTTAAAGCACTATGAAGCTTGTCTCTTTATATATGTATTGAGGATATACCATCGGAACAGCTCAGGAATCTGCAAAGTCTTTATATCACAGAACCCAGGGGTGGTTCAACAGCATAACTGACCAAACTTAATTGTGCGGTCACACGCCCTGAGGTGAGAATAACCACACTGGGGGGGGGGGGGGGGCATGGGAGTGGTGACACCCTTTGGAGTTTAGAGCACTTATTCACAATGATCTACTTCAACTGAATAATATAAGGACATTGTTGGCACATTATCGGTCACCTAAAAATATAAATTGTATTTCACATTTTGGTAAAAAAACATACTGTTTATAAGGCTCAGATATTTGTACAACTGATGTGTAATAGTGCAAGTTTTTTACTGGTTTTTGATGTATTATTTGATTTCATGGAATAGGATTTGGAACACTGCATATGCATTTTTGCACATACATTTTGAACACTTGGATTGTATAGTAGAGCGGGGCACATTGATATTATTTAGAACTAAAAACCTGCCGCTCTATCTAAAAATAAAAAATAACACGTTTTGGCTTTAGATTTACAAGAACACTTCATAACTGAGTTGAGTGACTAGATATTTGACTAATTTTTTTTTTTATTAAAAGACTTTAGAAGAAGAACAGAAGAATTTTTACAGCTGAGAAATAGCGAGGTGGACTACAATGTAACACAGAATCACTATTCTCTGCGTTTGGTTGTGACATTTTCCAGGCAGGTGCTATACTGCAGATTAGGGACTCTACAAAATGCTTTCCCAAGCTCTCCTAATTTATTCAGTGTTGCATTTTCCTGCCAAAAGTTGTTGGCCAAAATATCCCTCCCGTTCTCTTCCTATTGGTTACTGAAAGGGTGGTAGCAAACATACATGGAAACATTCATTATCTCTTTCATACAGAGTGGATCGCTAGACCATTGCTCAGAGGTGTCGTTAATTAAATAATATCTCTCTACTGTGCATCTCACTGAATATGGTTTCACTTAGTTACCATGGACTTCCCACTAAATTAGTCAGAGCAAAGAACCAGGGTTGACACAAAATGAGCTAGACAGCCAAACATTCAGAGAAGAACCCTTATGTTTATAACATAAAAATTATGGCTAAATACAAAAATACTCTCTATACAAAAACTACAAATTAAAACATGAGCAATGTCCAAACCCTCTAAAAATATGCATAGGCGTGCGCAGCCTATTTCATTAGGGTGTGCACCCAAAGCTCAACGTTTGTGTGTGTGTGTGTGTGTATATATATACACATATATATTTATATATATATACACACATATATATTTTTATATATATACACACACACACTATATTGTCAAAAGTATTGGGACACCTGCCTTTACACACACATGAACTTTAATGACATCCCAGTCACCGCTGACATCCGACGCTCCATAGAGTTGTATGGAGCGCCCGTTCAGATCCGCCAAAAAAACTGACAGGCGGACCCGAATGGTCCGCCCTTGTGAAAGGGGCCTTATACAGTATGTCTTATTTTCAGTGTCATGTGTATTATATGTGTTGTTATACATCACAGAGACCGGTATTGTGGTAATATTGAAGTTTGTTGAGATTTTCAAACTTTAGAGGGTTTCACCATTATTGTTAAGTTATTGTTTAGTAGGTTAGCGATGCACTTTTTTTTTTTGTGGTGTGGGAACACATATCAGTACTTAGTGGCAGGCCTTTTACTGACACTTTTTTATTTTACCTCCAGTAGATTATTGTAAATAGTAGTGTGGTGATTACCTATTATACTAAAGATCGGCATGTGGCATTAATAAACATCAACAGATTTCAGTTGTGCCTCACCAGGCCGGCAACCCATGGACAATGTGCCTGTCTGCTGAGTTCATCTCCCCATCCCTGCACTCTTGCACTGATTGGCAGCAATGATTGGCACTGATAGGCACCACTGATTGACAGCACTGATGGCCACTGATAGGTGGCACTAATGGGCACTGATTGGCAGCACTGATAAGGCAGCACTGATGGGCCCTGATTGGCACTGATAGGCTGCACTGATTGGCACTGATAGGTAGCACTGATTGGCAGCATTTAGTGGCACTGATGGGCAGCACTGATGGGCACTGAAAGGCAGAACTGATAGTCAACACTGATGAGCACTGATAGGTGGCACTGATGGGCATTGATAGGCAGCACTGATGAGCACTGGTTGGCAGCACTGAATGGCACTGACAGGTAGCACTGATTGGAAGCACTGATAGGCAGCGCTGATGGGCACTGATAGGCAGCGCTGATGGGCACTGATAGGCAGCACTGATGGGCACTGATAGGCAGCACTAATTGTAACGTATGGGCACTGACTGGTGGCACTGATTGGAGGCACTGATAGGTGGCACTGATTGTCACTGATAGGAAGCACTGCTTGGCACTGACAGATGGCACTGATAGGCGACACTGATTGCAAACACTGCTTGGCACTGACACGTGGTACTGACAGGTAGCACTGACTGGCACTGACATATGGCATTGACAGGTGGCACTGACAGGTGGCACTGATTGGAAGCACTGACTGGCACTGACAGGTGACACTGATTGGCACTGACAAGCAGCACTGGCACTGATTGGCACTGACAAGCGGCACTGGCACTGATTGGCACTGACTTGCGGCACTGATTGGCACTGACTGGTGGCACTAACAAGCGGCACTGGCACTGATTGGCACTGACTGGTGGCACCGATTGGCACTGACAAGCGGCACTGGCACTGACTGGTGGCACTGACAAGCGACACTGGCTCTGATTGGCACTGACAAGCGGCACTGACACTGACAGGTGGCACTGATTGTCACTGACTGGTGGCATGGATTGGAAGCACTGACAGAGGAGAGGGGGGTGTATCACATTGAACAGATGTTGGTGCTTGTAAGATCCGCTCAGTGTGTGACACTGTCCTCCTGTATTGTAACTGCTTGCAGGGAGACAGAGGATCTGTCAGATTTCAGAGTTGACGTTGGGGTGGGCGGGGCCTAGCAGCTATCGAACCCCAGCCAATAGGAGGAGGAATGGGCGTACCGCTACATATGTGGCCCAGCCCCTTTTATTAAACAGCCCAATAATGACTTATGTTCGATAGCTGCTCAGTCCCGCCCTCCCCCATATCATCGCAGAATTATGAAGCTCCTTGCAGACTCTCCCTACAAGCAGTTACAATAGATGACACTGTCATCTATTGTAACTGCTTGTTGGGAGAGAGAGGAGCTTCATAATTCTGCAATGATATGGGGGAGGGCGGGACTGAGCAGCTATCGAACATAAGCCATTATTGGGCTGTTTAATAAAAGGGGCGGGGCCACATACGTAGCGGTACGCCCATTCCTCCTCCTATTGGCTGGGGTTCGATAGCTGCTAGGCCCCGCCCACCCCGACGTCAACTCTGAAATCTGACAGATCCTCTGTCTCCCTGCAAGCAGTTACAATACAGGAGGACAGTGTCACACACTGAGCGGATCTTACAATCCCCAATATCCGCACAATGTGATACTGTCTCAGCACGGCAATTCGAAGCAGCATTTCACAGCAGCCCTGCGGGCAGATCTCGGGAGAGCATGGGGCTACACAAACACTGCAGGGATGATTAGGGTGTGCCCAGACACACCCCGTGCGCACGCCTATGAAAATATGTAATGTGCTGTACATTACATAATCCCGACAGCTGCAATCTGAATGCTGCATCATACATAGTATATTGTACAGAGTGAATGTAATGTGCATCCCAATATAGTGTAGGGCTCAGGAATATGTAGTATACACCCTCAGGGCTGCTGTTAGAAATTACGGGGCCCCATACAGCCTACCTGGCAGGGCCCCCCTCAAATATATCAAAACAACATTTTCACTAAAAATATACTAAAATCATTCTTAGCAGACACAAAGATAACAGAGAAGCTGTGTGAATTAGCCATTTTTACATTTTTGAACAAAAACATTTCATCATAGTTTTAAAAAAATAGAATGTTTTGAAAGAAAAATATTTTACAATTTTTACATATTTTTTTTAACAAATTTTTTCCCCAATAATTTTATTACATTTTACAAGGGATTAAAACCATACAGGGTTAAAATTTGTTATTTTTTTTATGGGACAGGGAAGCCGTCACCTGTGTCTGTGTCTCTCCCTGCAGCAGCTGAAAGTCGGCGGGAGGAAGAGAAACCGGTTTCCAGCTGCTGCAGAGTGTTACATAGGACATCCTGTAATATCCCCTCCATCCAACCGCACTGATTCCCTCCTCTGTTTGGTCCCCACTGTGAGCTTGGGCCCCCCTGTGAGCCCGGGCCCCCTACAAGAGGACTGGTGCCCCCCCCTATCAGCAGTCCTGTACACCCAACTGTATAGAGTGCAGCATTCAGAAGTACAGTCTTATGGCCATTTTTATGTAGCATATGTAGGTAGAGGACTGCGCAAACCGTCAGCGCTATATAAATTATGAATAATAATATGTAACATATAGCACAGCATACAGAGTATAGCAGTCAGGAATATGTAATTTACAAGGTATCTTACAAAATGCTGACTGCTGCACCCTGTATGGTGTGACCACTGAACATTGTAAGCTTTGCTGCCCACCCCCAGTAAATTTCACTTTGCAAAAAAATTCGACCTCGCTCATTATCTCCCCCCAACATAACTATTCACTGCTCACTGGTCACTCTTCCACCGCTTACCTTTGCAGCCCTGTTCACAAATCACCTCTACTCCCCGCATTCACAGTTCCCCTCTCTGCCCTCCCATTCACAGCCCCTGAATCCCATGTCCACAGCTCACCTCTGCAACCCCCTCCACATTTTACTTTGGCACTTCTAATGCGCCCCCGCCCCCTTATTCATCTAAGATCTGTTACTTCTGCACCCCCCCCCCCTCTTCCATTTATAGCACACATAGTGCACATTCTCTGCACACATTTTTTTTTTTTATTCACAGCTCTGCACCAAAAAAACCCTGATCCACAGTTCTCACCTCTACACCCCCAGATCCACAGCTCTCAACTTTGCATTGAGCCCCCCTCCCCCCCCCCCCCAGTTCACAGCTCTCACCTCTGCACACACCCTCCATCCCCGATGTTCATAGCTCTCACCCCTGTACCTTATCCAATAATGTTATCCACAGCTCTCACTTCTGCACTCTCCCTTTCACAACCACAGCTGTCACATTTGCACCCCCTTTCCCCATCCACAGCTTGCATTTCCACATCTCCTCACAGCTCTCAAATCTGCACCCTACCTCCATCCACAACTCTCACCTCTGCACCCCCTTCCTCTATCCACAGCTCTCACCTCCACAGCTCCCAACTTTGCACCCCCACAACACTTACTCCATCCACAACTCTCACCTTTGCATACCCCTTTAAATTGACAGTTCTATCTCCTACATCCCTTTCCTCATTCACAGCTCTCACTAGTACACACTGGCTCTATCCACAGCTCTTACTCCTACAGCCATCCCCTAATCCACAGATTTCACCTCTGTACACTCTCTATCCATATCTCTCACACACCCCCCTTTTTTCACAGCTCTCACCTCTGCACCCCCTCCATTCAAATCTTTCATCTTTGCACCCAGTATTCTCTTCCCCATTCATGGTTCTCACCTCTGCGCCCTTTCCTTCATCCACTGCTGTCCCTTTTGCACCCCCCCCCCCCCCCATTTACAGCTCTCATCTCTTCACCCCCCTCCATTCGCAAGTCTCATCTCTGCAGCCTTCTCCATCCTCAGTTCTCACCTCCACACTACCCACATCCACAGCTTTCAACCTAACTGATCAGTTGCTTTTCTTATCATGAAATAAAGAGAGGATTGTGATCAAGAGACAAGAGGCTGTGTTGTGAGTGAGTCGACAGCCATCACATTAAGTACACAGTCAGTACCCAAACAGGTCATGCTCCTGTAGGCTGATCTTTAAAGCGGAGGTTCCGCGGTCCCTCGTTTTTTTTTTTCTAGGTGCATGTAATGGGGTTACAGAAAACATGTAAGCACTCACTTGTCCTGCGATTAGAAACAACCCCCGTCTATTTCAGTTATAAATTCTGACTTTTATAAATTGATCTTCTTTTTGCCATTTTGCTTGTGGGCACTGTGAAGCCCACAAGCAGAGACTTCCGGGATGCGGTGAATGCATCCCAGCATTCACCGCTGTATCATCAGTATTGTCGGCGAGCGAGCGAGGTTGCCATGATAACGGGTGACGTCATTCAAAGGGCGCCGGGGAAAGAAAAAGATACGCCCACTCCCGCGGGAGGAATACCCGGAAGTCCTGATTCGGAACGACTGATTCACGGTAAGTACAAGCGCAAAAAAAAAAAACAATAGGCATATGTATATGTATCTGCTACATAGATTAGTATAATATAATGTCAGGATTTAGGGTGAACCTCCGCTTTAAGAGGGGTGACCTAAATGGTCAATAGGAATATGTAGATAGACAAGTGCCAGGAAGTGAAATTAGTTGGCTCCACCAGCCCAAGAACACAAGGCAAGAACTAAAGGAATGTGCAAGTGTTATTTAGTACTTTACAGTACATTGTAGCGCTGAGTGCACTCTAATGCTGAAGAATGTTAGCATCATTTCGGTGTAGACAAGTTTACTTTAAATAGTGATCTGTTGACACAGCATGCTCAGACATCACAGATTCACCACCATCTGTTATGGATAAATACCGTATATACTCGAGTATAAGCCGAGTTTTCAGCGCGGCTTATACTCGAGTCATCTTTTTGCGCCTGATCTCCCGGATTTGGGGACCCGGTACCGGCCGGCCTTAGGTCCCCTGGACCCCAAACTTAGCACACATGTAGCCCCAGTATTCCTCTAAAAGTGTGCAACGTTTATTGTCCAGGGAACTTACGGCCGGGGAGCAGCCATTTTTCAAAGCCGGGTACCCCTTCCATAGACTCCCATGTTAAACGGTCATTTCTCTGGTGAATTTGGGAACCCAGTACCGGCCGTTCCCATGTTAAACGTCGGTCTAGTCATGGACACAGTGAGGCAAGGGCATAGTGAGACATGGGCACAGTGAGGCATGGGCACAGTGAGGCATGCACATGGACACAGTAAGGCAAAGTGAGGCACAGTGAGGCATGCAGATAGAGAACACCCTAGGCTTATACTCGAGTCAATATGTTTTCCCAGTTTTTTGTGGTAAAATTAGGTGCCTTGGCTTATATTCGGGTCGGCTTATACTCGAGTATATACGGTATATATATTTTAGTATTAGAGAAGAGCCTTGTGCCTGTGCAGGTATTATAGAATATTGTAGGTCAGCGGAGCAGTTATCACATTTAGCAACTCTTTGATTTATTATCCAATTCTATTGCCCTGTACACACGACCGGTTTTCCCGTCTGATAAAAAACCGATGGCTTTACCGACGGAATTCCTTTGAAGCCTGCCTTGCATACACACAGTCACACAAAAGTCTGGTGACCTTTTGACTGCCAAGAACGCAATGATGTAAAAGACAACGATGAGCCGAGAAAATTAAGTTCTAAGCTTCTAAACAAGCGCCGATTTGTTTCTGAGCGTGCGCGTTTTTTTTCCCGTCGGAAAGGCATACAGACGAACGGTTTTCCTGCTAGGATTTTTTCCTGATGGGGAAAAAAAAGAGATCCTGCTCTCTTTTTTTTTCCGGCAGTTTTCCCGTCGGAAAAACTGCGAGGGAGCATACACACGGTCGGAATTTCCGGCCAAAAGCTCTCATCGCAGTTTTTCAGATGGGAAAACCGGTCGTGTGTACAGGGAATATAACTATTAAGATGTGACCTTTTTTTATCTCACACTGTATATACAGAATACCAATCACAGTTCTTCATAGCTACACAGTTCTGTTTACCTGGTTACAATAACCTAACTTTTTTTAATTAATTTTGCATATACTTCAATAGTAAATACTTCTGCTATAAATGTATTGCTCTTCTCTAGTCCATTAGCTAGATCACCTTACGTGCCTGTGACAGCAGTGCAGGGAATGAGGGCAGTGGTTGTCCCTAGATGTCAGAGGGAAATCTCTTAAATGGGGGCACAGATGGCAAATGGAAACTTCATAGAGTGTCTATCCCTTCCATACTCTGTCCAAAACGAAATAAAAATCTTTACCTATGCCACGTACACACGATCGTTTTTAATGTCATTTTCAAAAACAATGTTTTTCTCGACGTGATTTTTCTTGTTTCCTCTCAAGCCTGTCTTGCATACACACGTTCATTAAAAAAAACGCTCGAGCAAAGCGCGGTGACGTACAACACGTACGACGGCACTATAAAGGGGAATTTCCGTTCGAATGGCGCCACCCTTCATGTTAGTAAAGTTTGTTGAGTGACGATTCGCGCTTTTCAGCTTCGTGCTTTTCAGTCCAAATGTGCTATCTCCATTACGAACGCTAGTTTTACCAGAACGAGCGCTCCCGTCTCATACTTGATTCTGAGCATGCAAGTTTTTTTTTTCCCCTCGGAAAAGCATACACACTACCGTTTTTCACGTCGTTAAAAAAAAAACGACGTGAAAAACGACGTGAAAAAATAGAGCAGGTTCTCATTTTTTTTAGGCCATTTTTCACGTCGTTAAAAATGCTCTGGAGCCCACACACGATCGTTTTTAATGCCCAATTTAAAAAATTGCATTTTTAACGACGTGAAAAACGATCGTGTGTATGCGGCATTAGAGTTGGGGGTTAGTTTAATCTCTTTAGCTCGTATGAATAAGATATCTAAATCACCTACTGAATCAAGGCAGCCCGATGCCCTGTCTAGGGCTTATGTATATAATTGGACGTGAAAAAATGATCCATTTTCATCTGATCACCTAATGACTCCACCAATGGCCCAATGATATCCCTCCATATATCCAAAGGAAGGATGATAAATGTATTTGAATGATAACTAAATGTGAAAGTCCAGGTGCCGAGCATATTGGACAAGAGAATGTAACCTCTGTCCTGCAATAGCTTACAATATGACTTCTCTAATGTTCTGCAGATGAATTCAGCAGGTGGAAAGGGGAAGTCTGTCCTGGCCTGGATTGTGGTCCATATTGGTGAGAAGGGCCCAAGAGGTAAGCCCTGCCTTGCAAAAACTCTTACTCGCCCTCTTTAGTCACTGATCTACTGAAATATGAATGTGTGCCTTCAAAATGTTTCTGTGATTTTCCATGTTGTTCATTCTGCTTGGTTTAGTACACAACATGATTACATCACAACCCCATATGTTTTGTTCTAGCATTAAAAATATCATTGCAAACGTCTCCATTTATTTTCAGTTAGATAGTGAAGAGGGCTACTGTGTTCTACAAATGGAAATGGAGAGCCTCTGCAAATAAACAGATATTTCCTGTAACCTGGACATTCAGAAAACCAAGTCTGCTCTCTCTGCAAAAGATCTTTTGTGCTCTGTGCTGACTACATAAAATAAAAAAAAAATGCTGCATTCTGTTGAATCAATGACTTGTGGTAAGGACGTACGACAATAAAGCAGAAATAGAATTAAGGTTTAATTTTGTTTTTAAAACCATAAGTCTAGCGCACCCACCTATCCCCCAGCCTGCATATAACCTCGCAGGGGGAGAAAGGCAAACCGCGCCATCAGCCTGTACCCTCTTGTGTAAAAGGTTGAGCGGTGTTATTGTTGGGTCTTGTCTGCAGCCAGGGCCAGAATCCTCCTGAGAATGATTCTCACCTCTACCGTAAGTAGAGGCAAGTCCTTAACTTCCCCAGTAACATGAATGTCCACACCAGCTGAAACTCCAACTTAAAAGGGGTTGTAAAGGTTTGTTTTTTATTTTCTAAATAGGTTCCTTTAAGCTAGTGCATTGTTGGTTCACTTACCTTTTCCTTCGATTTCCCTTCTAAATTTTTTTTTTCTTTGTTTTCTTTGTCTGAATTTCTCACTTCCTGTTCCTCCTCAGTAAGCTGTTCAGTAAGCTGTTCTGGCTGACTCCACACCGCTCGGATGATGGTGTGAAGTTTAGTGAGGAGAAACAGGAAGTGAGAAATTCAGACAAAGAAAACAAACATTTAGAAGGTAAATAAAAGGAAAAGGTAAGTGAACCAACAATGCACTAGCTTAAAGGAACCTATTTAGAAAATAAAAAACGAACCTTTACAACCCCTTTAAGCTTTATTCTCGCTTTGCAATACACAGTCTCTTGGATAGGAAAAAGGTTGGAGCAAGGAAACAAGACAGCTCAAGGTGTGGAGGAGGTCCAGGCACAAACGTAGCTCTTTACTTTACTACTCAGATTCTCAAGCAGCATACTAGGCGCACAGTCTCTGCCACAGATCGTGAGTTTGGTCTCTGCCACAGACCCGGTGAGAAAGGCCGCTGCCACAGACCTGGTGAATAAGGCCACTGCCCTGTTGAACGTGAACTTCCTCCTTAGAACATGGCCCCTATCAAGGAGAAGATGTCCCTCTAGAGAGTCAAGAGACCCTTCCTTCACCGTGACTCCCGCATCGGTCCTTCGGAATGATCCTCCCTTCTCTGAGAGTACGGGTCCCCTCGCAAGGCGGCACCCTGGACTCCTCAATTCTTAGCGGACCCCAGCCGAAGGTGCTGGGCCCCGGGCCTTCTCCGCATCCCCTGGGTCTTCATACCCAGGCGAACAGGACAGCAGGGTAGTACCTCATCCCAGGCCAAAGGTGCCTGAGATGGAAGAGGAACACAGCCTCCGGGCCTAGGGCACCCAGAGATGAGCCGCACTCACTCCCAGGCTGAAGGTGCCTGGGGTTGGACCCCGATCAGGAGATGTCTGCCCCCTTTATATCCTCCCCCGGCATGCACAGCAGGTTCCCCGCTCCACCGTACGGCTGCTGAGAGGGGACACAAAAGGCACAGCACTACGCTCGTGGTTCAACCCTGGCCCAGAATGGCAGCGCCACCCGCAGGCCACAGGGAACCAGCATTATCCACTGAAGACAGAAATGGTCCATAGCCACTAACAAATTAAGGTGTCTGGTGTCTGAGCCTAATTACCACTCAGAGACTCCCCCTAAATTGACCACCCCGCTACATAAGCAAAGTTTCAATTCTAAATACCAAAGATATTTTTATAAATGTTAAACTGTCGGTAAATTTTAACAATATATTTCTCTTTTTTTGCTCCCTTTTGGTCTGTTAATAGAGAAGTTTGGGATTACCGGAAAAAAAAATCATATTCACCTAGGTGGAATCACCTAGGTGTTCCCTGGTGACTCCTGAACTGAGCAATCAAACTCCACTAATCGCTCAGCTCTCAGTTTTCAGGTTGCAGACTGTTAGTCACCGGCTCTCTGCTCTGCCCCACCAGCGCTCATTGGAGTGCTGGGCTGTGCAGGGGGCAGGAGCAGCTGGCTCAGGCTCTCAGGGGCCTAAAATAAACAATCATTTTAGGGTCACATAAAGAAGAATGATCTTACAAGAGCAGGTGTTCTGCTGGAGGGTGTCCTGATCTGCAGCAAAAAAGGGACCAATTTAGGGTTTGTTTAACCACTTGCTTACTGGGCACATATACCCCCTTCCCGCCCAGGCGAAATGTCAGCTTTCTGCACTGTCACGCTTTGAATGACAATTGCGCGGTTGTGCGACGTGGCTCACAAACAAAATTGACGTCCTTTTTTCCCCACAAATAGATCTTTCTTTCGGTGGTATTTGATCACCTCTGCGGTTTTTATTTTTTGCGCTATGAACAAAAAAAGAGCGACAATTTTGAAAAAAATACAATATCTTTTGATTTTTGCTATAATAAATATCCCAATTTTTTTTTAAAAAAAAGTATTTTTTTCCTCAGTTTAGGCCGATGCGTATACTTCTACATATTTTTGGTAAAAAAAAACGTAATCAGCGTTTATTGATTGGTTTGCGCAAAAGTTATAGCGTTTACAATATAGGGGGTAGTTTTATGGCATTTTTATAAAAAAACATTTTTTACTAGTAATGGCGGCGATCAGTGATTTTTTTCATGACTGCGACATTATGGCGGACACATCAGACACTTTTGACACATTTTTGGGACCATTGACATTTATACAGCGAACAGTGCACTAAATATGCACTGATTACTGTATAAATGTGACTGGCAGGGAAGGGGTTAACACTAGGGGGCGAGGAAGGGGTTAAATGTGTTCCCTGGGAATGATTACTACTGTGGGGGGAGGGGACTGACTGGGGGAGGTGACCGATCTGTGTCCCTATGTACAAGGGACACACTGCATCGGTCCCCTCTCCCTGACAGGACGTGGATCTCTGTGCTTACACACAGAGATCCACGTCCTTGTCTGTGTAACGGCCGATCGCGGGTACCTGGCGGACATCGCGGCCACCAGGCACGCGCATCGCCTCTCAGTGACGCGCCGGGCACGCGCGCGCGCGCCGCCGGCGGCAATGGCGCACCCCCCCAGTTGCCGGTGGAGTGGTGGCCGTATAAAGACGGCCTCCCGGCATTGTAGAGCCACCTTGTGGCTGTATATAGTCGTACGGCAGGCGGCTAATGGTTAATATTTGCTCTGCACTCTGAAGAATAATCTGCAGTGTACTGCCTTCAAGAGAGCATTTAACAGGCAACTGTTTTACATTCCTCCAGCCACAAGATACCGCTATATTTTCTCCACTCACCAGCATTGCTTGGGACTGCACACAGCCATACAGGATCTGTAGACTGTGCATAGCCTATGTAATTACACTCCCTGGTCCTTCAGCTGTCTCATTCAACCGCCCACTGAAGTGCATTAGAAGATCAGTCCGTATGCGTTTTTTCTGCCTTGCAAGAGTAGAGGAAGTGAACTTGTGGGCTCCTTATTCAGTAGCTTGAATTTTTTGCAGCAATGGACTGAGGAACGCTGCAGGAAAAAAAAGACGATTTTGCCTCCCCATGCTTAATAACATAAAGATGCTATGTGATTGTAAAAGATGCGACTGCCTTTCTTTTAAAAAATATTGTTAACAGTGCACACTGCAAACAGGGATGATATGCTGCTTGATGTTCTTTCCTGATGCTAGAGCTTCCCCTCCCAAACCCTGATGTCACCTGTGCTTCTGGCAGCAGCCATAGAAGCCATTTTTATTACATAATAGTGACTTGTAATGCTTTTATCGTGACGCTGCTTTTTTGGGGAAGGAGGAACAGGTGCTTTCGGTGCTTATCCCAGCATAGCAATATTCCACACTTTCATCAAGATACATTTGGGTAATGCCTGCACATACACTTTGAGTTGAGGAGAATCTAATACTAGAGTGAGGGGATGGGTAAATAATAAGGTCAGCTTAGGGACCAAGTTAAGGGTAAGAATCAAGGGAGGCAGGGTAGTTAATTTATCACCTAGATTTTGAACTGGAAGATCTTGCAAATACCACCGCCTGTCAGGCTGTCAGTAATGAAATTCTGAATTAAATATCACATTTTATTTGATTGCCCCTGATGATGTCTTCTTAAGATGAAACGCGTAGTATGGAGCCTGACTGGATGTGTGACGTTATCGCTTAAGCAACTAGGTTTTATCTGTTTTTACTGCCATGCCTGTTTCTTCTTATTATCATGTGAGTGCAAAATCGTTGGTTCTTTTAATACTACACTATAAGGCCAAGTATTGACTTTTACTTCTGGTGTATTGAATTGTGCTCCAAAAAACAGCAGAGCATCGTTTAACCACTTAAGGGCCGCCAACCGCATGTATACTGCGGCAGGCCGGGTCTATTGCGCGAAACAAGGTACCGGTACGTTGTTTAATGCAATAGATAGCGAGGGCGTGCTACACAGAGGAGGAGCCGATGCGCGTGTCCGGCAGACCCGACGTCCGCCGGCCACCCATGTTCGCTTCACAGAGAGCCAGAACGGGGATCTGCCTATGTAAACAAGGCAGATCCCCTTTATGACAGGGGTCAACATGGAGATGGTCTGTTTCTAGTAATCAGGAACAGCGATCTCTGTGTTCTTCTTGAAAGTACTTCCCCCACACAGTAAGAAAGCACAAATAGGGAACACAATTAACCCTTTGATCACCCCTGATGTTAATCCCTTCCCTGACAGTGTCATTTATACAGTGATCAGTGCATTTTTCTAGCATCGATCACTGTATTGGTGTCACTGGCCCTCAAAAAGTGTCACTTAGTGTCACATATGTTTGCCGCAATGTCGCAGTCCCGCTTTAAATCACAAATTGTCGCCATTACCAATAAAAAAATTAAAAGTCCATAAATCTATCCTATAGTTTGTAGACACTATAACTTTTGCACAAACCAATCAATATACGCTTTTTGTGATTTTTTTTTTTTTTTTACCAAAAATATGTAGAATACATATTGGCCTAAATTGATGAAGAAATTATTATTTTTTTTTTTTAATATGTATTATAGCAGAAAGCAAAAAATATTGTTGTTTTTTTCCAAAATTGTCTGTCTTTTTTTGTTTACAGCACAAAAAGTAAAAACTGCAGAGGTGATCACATTTTTTTGGATATGTAGTATAGCAGAAAGCAAAACAATAGTTTTTTTCCAAAATTGTCAGTCTTCTTTTGTTTATAGCGCAAAAAGTAAAAAAACACAGGAGGTGATCAAATACCACCAAAAGAAAGCTCTATTTGTGGGGGAAAAAAATATAAATTTTATTTGGGTATAGTGACGCGCGCCCACGCAATTGTCAGTTAAATTAACGCAGTGTCGTTTTGCAAAAAATGGCCTGGTCATTAAGGGGGTAAATCCTTCCGGGGCTGAAGTAGTTAATAAATATATATATATATATATATATATATATATATATATATATATATATATATACACATACATACACACATACATACACGCACACACATACTGTATATTATACACATGTGTATGCCCGCCCAAGCGTATTACTTCCTTTACATCGCTGCCAAGGGCTCTAGCCCCGGATCTTTTATAGACCTAGCAACGCCCCTGCTTCTGACTATGCCTAATATCAATCCTTCTGATATCTGACCTCTGACTTGCTTCTTTACTCCACATCATGCTTATCCCTTGGGCTCATTTTCTGCCCATGTGATACTGACCTTGGCCTGGCTCCTGTTTATACTCTTGTCTTCCAAATGTGTACCTCTGCTTCCTGCCTTTTGCCAGCTTCTGCCTGTCTAACCACTAAAATATTGCCATGAGGTATTGATACATTGTCTGGCAGCTGAGACATTGTCCTGGGACACTTGTGTGCTGAGTAATATTTTGAACTGACCACATTTATGCCTCCTACTTCTGCAAGCCCTGTGACATATGCCCTGTGGCATAAGTTTCTGTTCTTCAGCTTCTACTTCACTGCAAGATCCAGTTCTTCTGCTGACCAGGACTTGCTACAAGAACCCCTGAACACCTTGTGTCCTGTCCTGCCCAGTCATCTATTTTGGGGGACAAACAGGACAGGAGGTGTAAGAGAATGCCCTCTTATCAGTTCGGCCTCTACCAGGTATGTGATGACTACACTATTAGCACAGTGTGGAGCAGTACAGACTCTGAGCAGTTCAGTTTCCTCTTCCACTCCCAGTGTGTTGCTGATCAGGGAGATACAAGACATTTTTGATGTTGAGCCTTTTAAAGCTTCGAACTACAAAACGCTCAGGTTCGACTGGGGTCTATTGATTTTTTACAATTACGCAATTGGACTAAATAATCTTTTATTATGTGTCTGGAGTTCAGCTGTAACTGTTCCTAAAATAGAAGGCATTCTGCCATCTTCTGTATCACCAAGCTAGATAACTAATACTAGGGAAGTCACTGAACATGGCTGCAGCATACAAGATTAAGATTCCTTTGATATCAGGCCCTTATGCCGCATACACACGACCGTTTTTCATGACGAGAAAAATGCAATTTTTTAATTTGGTCATTAAAAACGATTGTGTGTGGGCTCCAGAGCATTTTTCACGACGTGAAAAATGGCCATTAAAAATTTGGAACATGCTCTAATTTTTCTCGTCGTTTTTCACGTCGTCGTTTTTCTCGTCATGAAAAACGGCCGTGTGTACGCTTTAACGTGAAAAAAATGCGCATGCTCAGAAGCAAGTGATGAGACGGGAGCGCTCGTTCTGGTAAAACTAGCGTTCGTAATGGAGATAGCACATTTGTCACGCTGTAACAGACTGAAGAGCACAAGGCTGAAAAGCGCGAATCGTCTCTCACCAAACTTTACTAACACAAGGATCAGCAAAAGCAGCCCAAAGGGTGGCGCCATCCGAATGGAACTTCCCCTTTATAGTGCCGTCGTACATTTCGAACGTCACCGCGCTTTACTCAAGCATTTTTATTTTCATGATAGTGTGTAGGCAAGGCAGGCTTGAGAAGAATCACCTCGAGAAAAACGTTGTTTTTTTCAATGACATTAAAAACGGTCGTGTGTACGTGGCATTATAACGGATTCCTCTAATGTCAACATTATTACCAAAATGAAATGAAAGATAAAACTCAATAATACATGTCAGAGAAAAGCAGCTCAGAAAGCTGTGATTACCAAAAGATGGCATAGAACGGCAGAAAACATCGAATCATCACAGAAGAGGGGCATGGCGTAACCATTTTTTATGCATTACAAACATGTAATTTTGAGTAAAACTCAGAAAGTACAGGTTCTCTTCAAAGTGGTAATCATGATTTATGTTAAGTCTCATGGTGGAATTTCAACCATTTGGAACGTAGGGTGGCTCACACATCAGTATGTGAAGGAAAAATATTTTTACCGGTCTCAGCTCATCCCTTGTCCAATTAGGACTTAACCTCTACATGGTGTCAGATGTCACGTTTATAGCCAACATGTACATTCAGCATGTCCTGTCTATGTTTACATTCCTCATATACACTGTCCTGCGTAAAAGTGCACAAAGCTAGTCATTCATAGACAGTCATACAAAGAGAAATCATTGTTTCTAATAATGATAGCTTCTATGGATTTCCATGTGAAATGAATAAGTATGCTGTCTACCAATTACCAGTACATGATGCTGATTTTTATGTCTTTCATTAGAGGTAAAAATAATATGAAATTTCAATATTCAAAAATTTAAAGGCTACTGAAAGCAACATAAAGTTAGTTAAAAAAGAGAGAAAAAACACACATACACATGCACACTTTTCAAGAATTCGTTTTTTTTAAATGGATGTACCTTATATATTTTTTACACAAATCATTTAGTAATTTAAAAATCTCACTCTTTAGCAAGCCGATGAGTATAGTATTACTAATACTGTTACTAGCTGAGTAAATTAAAACTGCAAACTTTTCAGACTGCTCTGGTGTCTCCTTCACACCTGTCTACGTAATGGTCCCAACTATAGCCGTCATACTGTGGCATCCAGTGATATCACAGACACAAGATTTTTGCAAGAAAATTATTAGATCTGGCTATTGTAGTTTTTATACAGTATGTATTAGTCTCTGTGCACAGTGGCAAATACATACAGTATATTATCCCACCACAGTTTACCACAGGGCAGGTGCTGGGTATTGTATGTAGCGCCCTGCTAACAATGAGTGGGCGCTATGTGTTAAAATTAGAGTTGTCTGAGCAATAGTTTGGCTCAGAAGGATTGTGTTACAAATTATACTCTGTTTCAGTTCAACTGGTTGCATGATTTTCCCCCTGACAGTGGGTGTCGCTGTCACCACTGGTCAGAGTTGGAAAGGCAACAGGCTGAATGCATTGGGTATCTCTTTCCCAGAAGCAGCCCAGGGGGCGTGGTCAACCCGCTGTGCATTCTGGGAGAGGGTAACTAAGGGACAGACACCATTTTGTGGGGTCGTCGTTCGTTGGTGGTGGGCACCTCCTGATCCCGACCTGAGGGCCCTCCTGGCCTCAGGGAGGTGCTGGCAGTTTTCACCTCGGGGCCACATTGGCCAGAGGCTCCATTACTGAGATGTAGGCCCAGGTGTCGCTGGGACCTACTGATCAAGGGATGATCCTGTGTCGCCTTGCCTGCAGGAAGGGACTGAGAAATTGAGGACTCAATTGGATGATGTATCCGGATCAACATCTACCTCACAGTGCTGCTGGAAAGGCTGGAAGATCCTGGCACTGAGAGCTGTGTTCTTTATTCAGAAGGTTACCCAGTGAGTGGTTGCACAAGTCTGTGGCAGAGACTATTGAGCAAATTCTATTTTTACAAGTCTGTGGCAGAGACTATCTGTGATCGAGCTGCGCACCGGTTGCTAGGCCAGTGAGAGTGGGCCTATCCGGTGGTTGCTGAGTCCAGTGTGGAGACAGTTGTTCCTCTGGACCTAAGAAAATACCTGTGATCCGCAACTAAGGTACCTGAGTCCTCCCCATCCCTTCACCCCCCTCTGTTGGAACTTTACTCAATAAAACCCTTGAAAGAGACTTTGTGTTGGTGCAAACTTTCTTCTGGACAACTTTAGATTAGTATATATTAGTTTAACTTTTGTGCATTGGGTAGCTATGAATAAGCACTAGCACAGTGCGAAACAGGTTAGCCAGATTTTTTTGACCTGTGTACCGTTGTACAGTGTGCATTTTGGATTTCCTATTTTAATAAAGGCTTTTATCTTTGGAGTGCTGCAGTCCAGAAGACTTTTTTGTTCCTGTTTCTTCTGGACAACTCTTCAAGGAGAACCCCTGAGACGAGCGCATGGAACAGTGAGGTAACGTGCAAGGCCCATAATTTAACCAGCAGCTCCTACGGGGGTATTGCTACATGTACATCTCTCCTTGTACCTGTGTAGGGCAAAACAATATGTTTACAAGCTTGCTTAAATCGCGTGGGAAGGCAAAAGAAAAAAGAAATAAAAAAACATTTAGTACCTTTCTGAAATATATGCACATTCCCAATATTTTATCCCTTTAAGCTGAATTCCAAGAATTCAGCCACTTTGTAAATGGTGCTGAATTATTATCGGTTAAGTCCAAGAAGGTGCATCCCACATCATGGACTTATCACTTTCATTTACAGTTAACATTTTTACTGAGTATTGTGTTATACTTCTGGCACTCCAACAGTGGACCTTCTGGTTCCAGCTTCTGTAGCTGCACAGTTGCATGCAGCTGGTATGCTCAGCTCTATCTCCTCCTGTTTGATCACAGATTGCTTTGTATTATGTGAACCCATTCACAAAACACAAAGTCTTCTGTGAATCATCAGTGAAGGGGAGGGACAGACATTGCTGCTGTGCATGAGAAGACAGCATGTCACCTGGGAGTGTACTCACAGTGCTCAGTAAAACTGTCAGTTGCAAATTGTAAGAGATAAGTCCACAGGGTGACATGCACCTCATAGTAGGCAGGCAGATTTTACAAAGTGGCTTAATTCCTGAAGGTTAGCTTTACAGAAAAATAACTGTTCATGTGCCAGAAATATATTACATCATCTCAAAAGATTTATTACAAAGCCAACAACACTTATTAAACAAGTAACAACTCAGAGCTGTGGAGGGGCTCAGGCTCTCAGCGGCTCGTAGAGAGGCTGAGCCAGGTGCATTTGTCTCACCCTGGAGACAAATGTCACTAGGACTGAAATTGAAGGACAAACCAAAATTCTGAGTTGCCACCAGAACAAAAAAATAAAAGTTTTGGCTTTAGTTAAACTTTAGGCCTCATGTACACTGGACATTTTTACAGCTGCTTCTAGGACTCCCCTGCATGTTAGCATATGTGTCCATGCACACATAGACTTTTATGCCGTGTACACACGATCATTTTTTCAGATGAAAAAAGACCGATGGACTTTTTTCATCTGAAAAAACGATCGTGTGTGGGCCCCATCGGTCATTTTTCCCATCGGTGTAAAAAAATAGAACATGTTTTAAATTTTACAGATGGAAAAAAAAAACGATAGCAAATTCCAATCGTCTGTGGGGATCGTCTGTGGGGAACTCCATCGGAGAAAAATCCACACATGCTCAGACTAAATTACAAGACGGGAGCGCTCGTTCTGGTAAAACTCACATTCGTAATGGAGATAGCTCATTTGTCATGCTGTAACGGACTGAAAAGCACAGAGAATGAAAAGTGCGAATCGGCTAACACCAAACTTTTACTAACACGCGGTAACACAAAATCAGCAAAAGCAGCCCAAAGGGTGGCGCCGTTGGAGTTGAACTTCCCCTTTATAGTGCCGTCGTACGTGTTGTACGTCACGTCGTTTTGGACGGTCGGAATTTTGTCTGACGGTGTGTAGGCAAGACTGATGAAAGTCAGCTTCATCGGAATTCCGACGGAAAAATTTATCGGATTTTATTCCAATCGGAAATCCGATCGTGTGTACAGGGCATTAGCAGCATTTAGTAACAGGAGAGATTAGAGGCAGGAAAAAAAAAAAACATTGCCAGTGCATCCAGGAGCAACAAAGTTTGGGCAGAAAAAAACATTTGGCACTTGTAAGGCTACATGTACACTGGAACTCCCCTAGACATTAAAGGGGTTGTAAAGGTACATGTTTTTTTACCTTAATGCATTCTATGCATTAAGGTGAAAAAACATCCGATGATTAGCGGCTCCCCAGCCCCCCCCGTTTACTTACCTGAGCCCTCGAAAGTCCCGCATCGTGAACACGCTGGCTTCTCGACCGGGCTTCTCGGCTCATTCATTGGATGATTGATAGCAGCGCAGACATTGGCTCCCGCTGCTGTCAATCAAATCAATGACGCGGCGCGCCGGGGGCGGGGCCGAGTGATACAGTCGGCGGCTATAGCCGCCGACTGTATCACTGTATCATGGGAGCACGCCCGCAAGCTAACCCCCTTGGGAGAGCGCTTCCCAGAAGGGGGTTAGCTGATGCGGGGAGGAGCCGAGACAGCCGCAGAGGGACCCCAGAAGATGAGGATCGAGGCCACTCTGTGCAAAACAAGCTGCACAGTGGAGGTAAGTATGATATGTTTGTTATTTAAAAAAAAAAAAAAAGGAACCTTTACAACCCCTTTATCTCTCCTGGCAGCAGAAAAATGCTAAACGCAGCAAAAACGCGGTACTGCCTTTAGCCACATTTAGCGCTTGGACATTTATTTGTTTCATTAGCTATAGTACTGACCATATAAATGAATAAACGCTCAATCGCTAAATGCAGCTAGCTCTTAGGAGCGTATAAACACGTTTTTGCCACGTTCGCTTTTTTTGCCAAACGTTCCTCTCCTGAACACGATTCTTCTGCTTTAAGGAGAGGGAAGTTTAACTGCCCCTAAACTCTGCTGCTCCTAAACTCTCAGCTTAGTGTGCATGGACACAGGCTTTTATTAAATTGAGTTCAGGAGCTTTGTCAAAAAAAGCCAAAAGCTCCTAAACTCATGTTTAGGAGCAGCAGTGTACATGAGGCCTTATCTTCATTATTATTATGTAACGGATTGTTGCTACTAGTTACTAACATCCATCATATCACCCTGCTGCCAGACCTCCATTTATCACTCTCAGAGACAATGAACAATTTGCTTTGTTCTGTTTTTGTTTATTTGGGGGATATAACTTGGTTGGGGAAAGGGGATATGGGATGCCCATAGATCAGATCACTTTGCTGTCATATTTAAGAATTGGTTGAATGAATTGAGCATTTGAAGAACTGATAGACTCTAAAAATTAAAGTCACTTCCCCTGCATAAACTCCTGCAGACCATTTCTCCTCCTCTACATCAACTCCTGCAGACTGTCACTCTCAGGAGTCCTCTCCTCCTGCACAAAACTTCACTGTGAACTATTAGTCTTTCCGCCTCATCATCTTCACTTCACATAAAAGATTCCTCTGAATAGTCCTATATGCTTGCTGACTTTCTGAGCTGCAAGTAGGCCAGGGGCCTGCAGCACTCCTTCTTGCGGCCTAGTTGCTTAGCAGCTTACTTTAGTTGGTGGACTACTGACTCCCAGCTAGCCCGGTGGACTACTGACTCCCAGCTAGCCCGACTTGCAAATCTCGTGCCAGCAGGCCACATCGATTTGACAAATCCCCACAGTCTCTCCTCTGGCCTTGCACCCAGCTCCCCTGGCATGCCTCTTCCAGATATCCACTGTGTCACACTCACCGACCTTCTCCTGCCCTGAGTCTATGGTGAAGAACTTAACTGGACATGTGTTCCAATCACTTCTCCAGCCCCTCTGTTCCAGGACACCTTTTCCATGACTGTGTAAGGACGAGGCTCCCTCCCAGCTCCCCCGGGCTCCTCCGCCGAGGCATGCACCCCCCCCCAGATGGGGATGGGCCTCCTGCTGTGATCTAGCACTCCATTCTCCACGTCTCCCAGCCGACAACTTCCCTCCAGTGGGCTGGACCTGAGCTTAAGTAGGAGGC
Source organism: Rana muscosa (assembly GCA_029206835.1). Taxonomy (NCBI): domain Eukaryota; kingdom Metazoa; phylum Chordata; class Amphibia; order Anura; family Ranidae; genus Rana; species Rana muscosa. The sequence continues at coordinate 215,305,503 of CM055120.1, read as the reverse complement.
CTGCCCCATGCCAATTCCAATTGGGGATTGGTCAGGGCTCCTCACATGAGCTCCCTGTCACTCCAGCTCCCAGCCCTGCCCCTCTTCCAGAATATTCTTCCTGGAAGCAGAGGAGGCGCCCAAGAACTGAAGCACAAGTGGTCACACCCACTGCTACACTAACCACTCCCTGCCCCCAGATCAAAACAAGCAGGCCTAGCCTGAAGTGTAAGCCTGCCTAAATTTATCTGCCTGGCAGCTACCATACAAAAAATCCTCACCTCTAGCACCTACCTATAGTAGAGGGTCCTACAATCATTATTATTCAGGATTTATATAGCGCCAACAGTATACGCAGCGCTTTACAATATGGGGGCAAGACAGTGCCCCCATATTTAGATCTACAATACAAATCAATACAGGAGGAATCAGAGGTCCCTGCTCGTTAAAGCTTACAATCTAGAAGGGAGGGCAAGTGGAACAAAAAGTAATAACTGTGGGGGATGAGGTGATGGAGAAAATGAAAATACAGTTGTTAGGTATGGGTAGGATAGGCTTCTATGAAGAGAAGTGTTTTCAGGGAACTTCTAAAAACTAATAGAGTAGGAGATAACCGGACAGATTGGGGTAAGGCGTTCCATAGGATTAGAGAGGCTCTGGAGAAGTCCTGGAGGTGAGCATTGGAGGAGGTGACGAGGGAGCTAGAGAGCTGGAGGTCTTGAGAGGAACAAAGAATGAATAGGATGGTATTTAGAGACTAGGCTAGTGATGTAGCTGGGGGCTAAGTTGTGGATGGCTGTATAAGAAGTTGTTAGAATTTGAATTTAATTTGTTGGGTGAGCTGAAAAGACAGTGGAGGGATTGACAGAGAGGAGTAGCAGACACAGAGTGATTGGTAAGGTGGATGAGTCTGGCAGCAGCATTCATGATGGACTGAAGGGGTGATAACCCATGTAGAGGTAAGCCAATGAGAAGGAAGTTACAGTAGTCAGGGTGAGAGATGACCAAGGAGTGAATTAAGAGCTTTGTTGTGTCATTGGTTAAAAAAGGGTGTATTTTGGAGATGTTTCGGAGGTTGAGGCGGCAAAATTTGGACAGTGATTGGACGTGGGGCTTAAAGGAGAGTTCAGAGTCCAGGACTACACCTAAGACCTTGGCAATCAGAGATGGGCTTATAGTTGTGCCATCAATTTTGACAGAGAGATCAGGGAAAGGTGAAGGGGCACATGGGAGGGAGGAAAAATTATAAGTTCGGTTTTGGATAGATTGAGTTTGAGGAAGTGGTGTGACATCCAGACTGATATAGCTGTTAGTAAATTAGTGAAACGTGAGGGGCGACGGAGGGAGTGAGCAGAGGGATAGAGAAATATATTTGGGTATCATCAGCGTAGAGGTGGTATTGGAAGCCATGGGAGGCTATCAGCTGACCCAGGGAGGAGGTCTAGAGTAGTGGATCTTCCTTTTGATGAACCCAATATACTACTAACCAAGAGTTACTAAAGCTTTATAATTAGCCAGGAAAACAATAGCAACATATATCTCCCTAGTCTCCTACAATTCGCCTTTGTAAAGACAAGGAAAATGCCATCCTACATTTCTAAAGATATAAGAAGAAATGAGAAAATGGCATTTAGACAATGCAGAACAAACATAACCAGTTTAAGGTCTACATATAGTCTGACTGTACAATCTTTTTTTAGATCTACCTACACCTATGTAGTGCAAGAGCCTAACTCACGGCATACAATGTGAATAGATTGCTTAGGTGGATCTACATAGTTTGGTAAATCTAGAGGTTGTACAATTAGATTCAAAGTCTGTCTTGTACCCTCTGTCACTCATCACCTGTCCCATTCTGCTGAGTTTATCTGTTCATTATTTTCAATCAGTCGTAATGATGTGAGTTAAAGGAAAAAAGGTATATACAGGTATAAAGTCCAGGAACCTTTTTAAGTTTCACTTTGCTAGCACTGATGTTACAGATTACACGAGCACTAGTGCATAGCAAATTTGTTGACTATCTGATTTGCTGGTTTGCACATATTTAATGCACCAGCATACCTGTATATCCCTTAGTAACTAGGGCCCGCTATGTGTGGGGAATGGTGGATTCCCAGTTTCAAGTGAATGGGCTTCATATGTCTAGCCAACCAAGGATAAAAATAAAAAAGAGAGAGGGAGAGTCATGAAATCTACAAAGTCTCTGTATTTTAAGATGGCATAAAGTGACAGGTCCCCAATTCTGTTATTTTCCACTTCTAAAACAAAGGGTACAGTTCTGGGTACCACATTGTAAAAAAAATATATAATAATCGTAAGTGGGCAACTAAATTCATGAAAAATTCTACAATGAAAGTTTATGTACAAGCTAGGTTTGCTTAGCTTAGAAAAAACAGATGTCCTATAAGCAGCTTAATTACCATGGTAAACTATAGTCAAGGCCAGTGCACATTTTGGCAAATCTACTTTCAATCCCAAGGACTGTATAGAAGATAGATTGTACAAAAATAAATAAAAAATCTTCATATATTTAGGAAGTGGTTCTGTGCAGTAAAGGTTATGAGATTTAGGGTTAAGAAATACATTTTTTGATCCTTGGCATTGAAGCAATTGAGCTTGGGGGGGAGGATGGGTGCGGGTCCTGAAGAAATAATTTCCTTCTTATTCGCAAAAAGTTGTACAGAGGGTTTTCTCTTGCTTTTCTCTGGACCAAAACTCCAGGAGTTACGAAAGGCTGAACTTGATGGACATTGATCTTCACTCAATTTTATTAACTTCTAGGTTCATGCTTAGTGCAGTGTCGGGTGTTGAGGGAGAAGGAGGTCGTAGACCCTGTGTCTTTGTTCTCCATCTACAGCACATAATGAAGACATCAGTGGTCTATTGGGTTACCTCTATAAAGAGGACCTACTAACCCCTGTGTATACTATCAACAAAATGCATAGGAATAAAGTTAAATAATAAAAAACATTTTTTTTAAACTAGAACACACAGGTATACTGTACCTCAAAGCCCTATTACACTATTCACATTAGTTATGTCCACAAGTCAAGGTTTAAAAATAACAGATTAAGTAGGAGTCCCTTATTACAGTTATGTGCACATGTGATTTTAACTGTATTTAAAAAAATCACAAAATATTTTTTTTCTATTATATTTAGTACTTTTAAATTTGAACCGTGTATGTGAAAAGTATAAAAAAATGGTTCGGCCATCGGAGGAGCTAATTCAGAGGCAGTTCCTCTCAGGAGAAGGGTCAGATCTATCAAACCAATGTGTGGAATTCTTCACTTCACAAACTGAAAAGCCTGGGAGAAGTGTGATAGCTCGGCTTCAGAAAGTGCCGAGTGTGAGAACAACATGTCATGTTTATAATCTAGAGAAAAATATGACAGAATAAATCCTGGCAAGGTCATCTTTATTTGGTTGGAAGAACACATAAGCTATTACCGCTGCCAAGCAGACAGTTCTGACTTCACAAATTTAAAAAAAATACATATCTGTGAGGTAAATTCTGTTTTCCAGGCAGTGGCACACTGAAAACAACATGATTTTGTACTTGCCTCATATTTTCCTTAGACAAGGCCTGAGACTGGCATACAGCTATTTTTTCACCCACGGCAGGGAGAATTTAGGATTAGTGTTAATGTAAGGCATTAAAAATTAGGAAACTTCCTAAAACTTGCTCCTCCAACATATTACATCTGATTTAATGAAAGGAAAATCTCAATTAATTTATAAAAACTTATGTAGCAGGGGGGGGGGGGGGATGGTTAATTTAAGGGAAGTGTTTGAGTGGTAGTTTACTCAAACACCCTAATTTGTCAGGGTTTTTGCAACCATTTCTATCCACAGGGAGAGTATCGGTGTACAGTTCCCTGGGGCGGGTGTTCCTGTCTCATCCTGGGCACCTTTAGCCCAGGGTGAGGTACTACCATGCTGTTCCTGTCCGCCCTGGGTCTGTAAGCCCAGGGGCCGCAGCGGAGGCCTGGGGCCCAGCACCTTCAGGTTGGGGTCCACCAAGGATCGAGGACTCTCAGGGTGCCGCCTTGCAAGGGGACCCGTATCTAGAATGAGGAGGCCGGGAAAGGAACTCTCCGAAGACCCAGTGCAGTGTCATGGTGACGGAAGGGTCCCGGTAACTCTCTGGAGGGATGCCATAGCTAAAGAAGGGGATCAGTTTCCCCAGGTCTGTGGCAGAGACCAACTTCACAGTCTGTGGCAGAGACTGTGCGCCTAGTTAAACTTGCTTGAGAATCTGAGCAAACATCTGTAACGTTTGTGCCTGGACCTCCTCCACACCTTATACTGTTCTGTTTCTTGCTCCAACCCTTTTCCTATCAGAGACTGTGTTATTTGGCTAAGAGAAAATAAACTCTGAGTTGGAGTTTCAGCTTGTGTGGACATTCACTTTACTGGGAAGTCAAAGACTTGTCTCTACCTTAACATAGAGGTGAGAATCAGGCTCTGGAGGTTTTCATGTTCTGACCGTGGAAGACTCAACAACAACACCGCTCAACCTCCTCGCACAGGAGGGTATGGGCTGTTAGTGCGGTGTGCCTCTCTCTTCCTGCGAGGAGCCAAAGTTAATGCAGGTAGGAGTGGGGTGTGTGCGCTACACTTATGAAAATAATGTAAATGCGTTATTGTGTGAAATTGTGTTTCAGGTTTGCATGAGTATGCAGATATCCGTGCACTCTGCAAAAACTTAACGTTTAGGTATAGAAATTTGCATGTTGGTCCAGCTTGGACCAATATACTGTACAGTAAGTATACATGTGTCATATCTGGAAGCTGGAAATCACTGTAGTAGGCACCACTACTCCAGTGATTTCCACTAGCTTGCTTGGTACGGGCGCCAGTTAAAAAACTCTTTGCATTTCGTCAATGAATGCAAAGAGTTCTCGGATTGGACAAGGTCAAGAGGAGGGGTGATGACTTCACAATCTCCACCTCATGCAATTGGAAAACACTTTGTATTTGTTGAGAAAAAACACAAATTTTCACTGAATGGCATCTTTGTCAAGTGGGCGATACTGTGTTCAGTAAGCATCAAGACAACTACTCGGCAGAGATACCAAAGAAACACAGAAGTAAGTGGAGATCATGGTAGTAGCGGTGACTACCACAGTGATTTCCAGCTTTTGTGGGGATTCCACCAGTATGGCACATATATTCTTTTAATGATCCAAGATGGACCAATGTAAATAGGTAAATATTGTCAAACCTGGAATTCAAATTAAATGTTTTTACCTTAACGTGAAACTAAATACACACTATTTCATTTACATTATGCCTTCTATTTCTGAATGTGGATGATGGCACTATATTTATTTTAATAAAAAAAATGTCAGTCCGACTTTGGGAGCGATTTCAGAGACATCTGTGCAGGTTCCTGCACAGATGTCTATTGAAATCGCCAAAAGTAGTGCAGGAACTACTTTTGGGAATCGGTGAGGCTAAATGAATGATCATCCATTTACATTAGTTTTTCCATAGAGATGTATTAATGTCCATTTTTCATCCATCAACAAATGGATGAAAAACGAACAAATGGTCCACATGTGTGAATGGGGCCTTAAAATGGTTGTACACCCTGTACAACCACTTTTACCTACAGGTAAGCCTAGATTAACGCTTACCTGTAGGTGCTGGAAATATCTCATAAACCTCCACGGTTTAGGAGATGTTTACAATAGAACCGTGCACCGATGTCTACGGCGCACTTTAGAAACCCCGATCGTGTTTTTTCTAAAGGGGATCATGCCGTGACGTCACGTGACTCCGGCCAGTCGCGGAGCCCCGGCCCCGGAAGGAAGAGGGGTGAAGATGGACGCTCGCTGCTAGTGGGGACAGCGGTGACATTGCAGGCTTCCGTTTCAGGTAAGTGACACATAATGGGCTACTATGCGATGCATAGTAGCCCATTATGCTTTACCTTTGCAGGGAAATAAAGAGGAAGTAAAACCCATCAGGGTTTACTTCCTCTTTAAAGTGTCTGATTAACCTTATCTGCTCTGCTCTAGTTAAATCATGGTCTGATGAAACATTAAAAAGATTGTAGTCTCTCTTTCATATGCTTTTTTTTTTTTTTTAATAAAAGCAGAAGGACGGATTTACTAATAAAAAAAAAACAGAAACTGTTCGCTTAGCAAAGTAAATGTACTATTTATTTAATTCCTATACTGTGTAGCGGGGTCCCCAAATTTAACCCTGCTATACCTAAATTTAGGGGGTGACCAGAGCAATAGCTGGCTCGGGTCTCTTAATTATTTGGACTCTGCCTTACTGCTGTGTAACCTGGCGTGCAGTTCCCTTTTGGGCATATATGTTGTGCTGTCACCTGTACCCGGGGTTGAACCACAGGTGATGGAGTAGGTATTGGATGTCCTCCCTCGGCTGCTATTGGTGGGCGGTTCTGGCCTGCTGTGCATGCCGGGAGAGGATATATAAGGGGCAGCCGCCATTACAAAGGAAGCCATTCCCGGGGCCCATGCCCGGAAGCCATTCCTGGGGGGCCCATGCCCGGCAGCCATTCCTGGGGGGCCCATGCCCGGAAGCCATTCCCGGGGCCCATTGCCCGGAGGAAGCTACCCCTTCAGAGGGGGGTGCGCCCCATCTTGATCGAGGAGTCTCGGGCACCTTCAGCCCAAGGCTACAGCGTTCCAGGTAGGCCCAGTACCTTTGACTGGGTCTACAACCGAAGAGGAGTCCCAGGGAACCCGCGTGAGGGTGACCGCTCTAAAACAGAGGAAACCAGGGGAGGATCGATCCCATAACAAGAGGGCGAGTAATAAAGTATTGCTGATTCGGGAAAGGCCTGGTGACCTGTCAGAGGGAAGGATTCCTCACTTCGCAGACTGCCTCTGCGGAGTGTTGAAAGTTCCAGAGGGATCGTCGTGACCTGGTCCTTGGAGGGGACTGAGTCATTGTTCCAGCATCACGCCAGCTGCTAGTGCTATTGAGTGACTATCTGGGTGAGCTGTACCCACTCGGGACTGAGTGGCGACGAAGCCAAGAGTGTGCCCGAATCCACTTCTATCTGCTAACCTTTTCTCACTTCAATTCTCTGGTTCCTGAAAGCAAGATAAAAATAAACTCACGTTGGAGTTGATATGTTGTGTGGACATTGACCTCATTTGGGAAAGATAAAGACTCGCCTCTATAAACATAGAGGGGCGAACCAGAAGAAGGAAGCAACTCACTGTGGGACCCAAGTATGTAACACCGCCTGACCTTTATAATCTAGAGCAGTGGTTCTCAACCTGGGGGTCGGGACCCCCTCGGGGGTCAAATGACGATTTGCCAGGGGTCACCGAATCCTGGGCTGTTCCTGAAGCCCGCATCACTCTCCCAGCCTTTTTGCAGCCACTCAGCAGGCTATCCCTGGAGCATGTGGTAGCCCGCGGCCGCCCACTCAGCCTCTTCGCAGGTGCCCATTCAGTTCACGGCATGGCTGGGGGGCAAGGACTAGAGGTCAGCTGACTAGTGAGGAACGTGAAGTGGGAGGGGCTGGAGGAGACCCTATCTCCTGATTTCGGCATAGTTGTCACTGCTACGAGACACCACAAAGTCGGAAACACAGTGAAGTGGGAGGGGCTGGAGGAAACCCTATCTCCTGATTTCGGCATAGTTGTCACTGCTACGAGACACCACAAAGTCGGAAACACAGTGAAGCCAGGGACACAGTGAGTGACACTACCTGCAATTATAGTTGCCATTAAAAGGACTCAGGGAGCGCTAAATGTCTGTGGGTTAGGGGCGCAAATTACTTGTCTTGCCTTGGGTGCTGACAACCCACGCTACGAAAATAATTTTAATGTTGTTAGGGGTCCCCACAACTTGGGAAATTTTATCAAGGGGTCACGGCACTAGAAGGTTGAGAACCACTGATCTAGAGGACACTGGTATGTGGCATGGTGTGTCTTATCCCCCTGCTTGAGAAGGTAAGAGGGGGAAAAGGATCCATGTGCTACAACTGTATATAGTGAAGCCAGATTTTGTGTGCCTTAAGACATACTTAGTCAATGTAAATTAACTTTGATGTACGTATAAAATGTTTTTTGATGTACGCATACAATTCTAAAATTTTGAACAGATTTAAGTCCAGCTGTTACTGATGTAATAGGTCTGGACCATATGAAGGATATATTGCCATGCCTGTGGAATACATGGTTGTGCCAAAAGAAAGAAACTATATGACGACATATGAAATATATTGAAAAAGCATGGCCATGTACAAATACAGTGCTACAGTTATACATCTTTTGGTACTATTTTATGTGTACCCTTTCATCATGAATAGTTTCTTATATGATAGTAGTGTATAGTGTGTGCCAAGATGTAGTTCATGCAAGCTGAGAGATGGTTGTGTGATCTCAAAGCAACACTTTTTCCCGACAACTCCATCTGCTCTTAACCGCTTCTGGACCAGCCGCAGCAGTTATACTGTGGAAGATTGGCTCCCCTGGGCGAGCTTTTGTAGCTGTGCGTTGGCCCTTTAAGACGCTGTAGGAGGCGCGATGACCGCGATAGCTTGTGACAGAGGGAGAACCGGGACCTGTGTGTGTAAACTAGGGATAAGCCAAACACACCGTAAAAGTCTATGGGACACGAATATGAAAAATCTAAAGTGCTAATTTTAAAGGTTAATATGCATGTTATTGTCATAAAAAAGGTTTGGGGACCCGGGCCCTGCCCCAGGGGACATGTATCAATGCAAAAAAAAGTTTTAAAAACGTCAGTTTTTTCGGGAGCAGTGATTTTAATAATGCTTAAAGGGGTTGTAAAGGTACATTTTTTTTTCCTAAATAGCTTCCTTTACCTTAGTGCAGTCCTCTTTCACTTACCTCATCCTTCGATTTTGCTTTTAAATGTCCTTATTTCTTCTGAGAAATCCTCACTTCCTGTTCTTCTGTCTGTAACTCCACACAGTAATGCGAGGCTTTCTTCCTGGTGTGGAGTGTCGTGCTCGCCCCCTCCCTTGGACTACAGGAGAGTCAGGATGCCCACTAACACACAGCTCCTTTCTCTATCTGCAACATAGAGAGCGTCCTGACTCTCCCGTAGTCCAAGGGAGGGGGCGAGCACGACACTCCACACCAGGAAGAAAGCCTCACATTACTGTGTGGAGTTACAGACAGAAGAACAGGAAGTAAAGATTTCTCAGAAGAAAAAAGGACATTCAAAAGCAAAATCAAAGGATGAGGTAAGTGATGGAGGACTGCACTAAGGTAAAGGAAGCTATTTAGGAAAAAAAAATTGTACCTTTACAACCCCTTTAAAGTGAAACAATAAAAGTGAAATATTCCTATAAATTTCGTACCTGGGGGTGTGTATAGTATGCCTGTAAAGTAGCGCATGTTTCCCGTGCTTAGAACTGTCCCTGCACAAAATGTCATTTCTAAAGGAAAAAAAGTAATTTAAACCTACTCGCGGCTATAATGAATTGTCGGGTCCCAGCAATACAGATCAAAGTCATTGAAAAAAATGGCAGGGGTCCCTCCCCCAGTCCATTACCAGGCCCTTTTGGTCTGGTATGAATATTAAGGGGAACCCCGAACCAAAAAAAAAAAAGGGTGGGGGTCCCCCCCAATTCCATATCAGGCCCTTCAGGTCTGGTATGGATATTAAGGGGAACCCCGCACGAAAATGTAAAAAAAAAAAACACTTTTAAAGGGTGTTCCACGGTTTTTCGAATTTGCCGCTAACACCCCAAATTGTTCGCTTTTCGCCGAACGGGCGAAGAGCCAATGTTCGAGTCGAACTCATGTTTAACTCGAACATAAAGCTCATCCCTAGTGTAAATGCACAGATCCCGGTTCTCCCAGGGGAGAGGATAGAGATCGTGTGTTCATTCTAAGTATGAACACCGATCTCTCTCCTCCCCTAGTCAGTCCCATCCCCCTCACAGTTAGAACACACCTAGGGAACACAGTTAACCCCTTGATCGCCCCCTACTACATACTACATACTATACCTACATACTATACCTGCCAGTGACATTTATACAGTAATCAGTGCATTTTAATAGCACTGATCGCTGTATAAATGTCAATGGTCCCAAAAATGTGTCAAAAGTGTCCAATTTGTCCGCCGCAGAAAATGGCTGATCGCCGCCATTACTCGTAAAAAATAATAATAAGAATGCCATAAATCGATCCGCTATTTTGTAGCTCATATTCCAGATCTGTTTACAGCAGTGATTCTCAACCTGGGGGTCGGGACCCCCTTGGGGGTCGAATGATGATTTGCCAGGGGTCACTGAATCCTGGGCTGCTCCTGAAGCCCGCACCACTCTCCCAACCTTTTTGCGGCCACATAGCAGGGCTGTCCCTGGAGCCTGTGGCCGCCCATCTGGGCTGTTCCTGAAGCCCGCGGCCATCCACTCAGCCTCTTTGCAGCCGCCCATTCAGTTCACGGCATGGCTGGGGGGCAGAGACTAGAGGCCAGCTGACTGGTGAGGATTGTGAAGTGGTTTCAGCATAGGTGTCACTGCTACAAGACACCACAAAGTTGGAGACACAGTGAAGCCAGAGACACAGTGAGTAACACTACCTGTGATTATAGTTGCCATTAAAAGTCCCTACTACAGTTCTCAGATCAGCAGATGACCTTGATCAAGAGCACCTAAATTGGCTGATCAGAACTCCCCCCAGCACTGCCACTGATTCCACCCCCCACCAGCAATGCCACTCATCCCAACTCCCCGCCAGCACTGCCATTCATCCCATTCGCCCCACCCTCCCACCAAGGAGTAACAGAAGGAATACAAATAGAAAATACATGGAAGGGAGAGGAAAAGAGGGGGAGGAACAAAGAAAAAGGGAGAGAAAGAATAAGAGAAAGAACAAGAAAGACAGCTAGAGAGAGGGAAGGAGAAAAAAATAGGATAGAGAGAGATAAAAGGGAAAGAAAGGAGAACAAAGAGAAAGAGTGGTACATCCTAAGAGGTACCATAAAGGGTTTTAATACTGTGCGAGTGGAAGGGACTCAGGGAGGGCTAAATGTCCATGGATTAGGGGCGCAAATTACTTGTCTTGCCTTGGGTGCTGACAACCCACACTACAAAAATAATTTTACTGTTAGGGGTCCCCACAACTTGTGAAATTTTATCAAGGGGTCACGGCACTAGAAAGTTGAGAACCACTGGTTTACAGAGACTGCAAGAGGCTGATACCAGGCCAAATACAAAGAACACAGAACGTTGATCTGCCTATACAAACAAGGCAGTTCGCTGTTTTGACGGGGGGGGGGGGGGGAGGGATGGATTCTGTGTCTCTGCAAAGCAGGGACTAGAGTCCATTGTCTCCCCTAGTAAAAACAACACAGTGTACACCAAAACACTGGCTAGGCACACATTTAACCCTTTGATTGCCACTGATGTTTAACCCCTTCCCAGCCAGTGTCATTAGTACAGGGACGGTGCATATTTCTAGCCTCTATTACTAGTATAAGAGAATAAAAATAAAAAAACAATAATAATTCCAGTATATATCCCATTGTTTGTAGACGCTATAACTTTTGCGCAAACCAATCAATATACGCTTATTTTTTAACAAAAATATGTAGCAGAATACATATTGTCCTAAATTTATGAAGACTTTTTTTTGGGGGGGTTTCACTGTGATATGTCGGTATTTTTTTGTTTATAGCTCAAAAAAAAAAAAATGCATGGTGATCAAAAGAAAGCTCTATTTGTGGGAAAAATTTATTTTATGTACAGCGTTGCATGACCGCGCAATTGTCAGTTAAAATAACGCAGTGCCATATCGCAAAAAGTGGCCTGGTTATGAAGGGTATAAATTTTTCCAGAGGTCAAGTGGTTAATGTAGTAGCACTGACTACGACAGTGATTTTCAGATTCCCTAGAGGTCCATCCTGTGGGCGGGGCAGGGCCAACTTACCCCATGCACAGGGGGGTAGGGGAAGGGTAGTGTTTCTCTCTTCTCATGTATATGCTCATCAATGCCCGGGGTCATGTTCATGTGAAAGTCAATATTAAGGTGGAACCCCGGCTTACAGATGAGCCATTCACTGTGTGCAGTAATGTAACATACAAAGTTCCAATGTGAAGCGTTCTGTCCCACATCACTACACATCTTTGCTCAATGAATTTTGCTTTAGGGGGGACACTGCTGAGCCTATGTCCTCTTAACCAGTCCAGTGTAACTCTGCAATCTCAGTCCCAGTGACAGAATGGGGTCCCGCTGTGCACTAGCAGAGACCTCATGCATACACAAAAATGAACTCCTTTCACTCTTCCGTACCATGCGGCTAGGTCAGTGTTTCTCAACTCCAGTCCTCAAGGCACCCCAACAGGTCATGTTTTCAGGCTTTCCATTATTTTGCACAGGTGATTTGATCAGTTTCACTGCCTTAGTAATTACCACAGCCATTTCATCTGAGGGAAATCCTGAAAACATGACCTGTTGGGGCGCCTTGAGGACTGGAGTTGAGAAACACTGGGCTAGGTACATGGGGTGGGTTCAGTCCCAGTTGTTTTGAACCTGTCGCCTACACTAAGTACCACTCTTCTTTGACCAGCTGCCATAGATTCCCACCAGTTTATGGTTACCCATGGCAGCTTTTCTCTTCCTCCAACTCTTCAGTCGAGTTAACCCTTTTTATGATGGCTTTCCTCTTGTATTCCATGTATGCTTTACTGACCCTGTTCTTCTGATACGCCAGTACCACCATGCAACACTTTGAATAACTTTAGAGCAAGCTTAGAACAGTTTAAAATGCTTTACTGAAGGTCTTAGTGCAAACATTACAGTCACATAAGTAGCATTCACGGATTCCTCCTAACTAATTATCTTGGGCTGCCCAGGCATACATTTACAGGTAGAGATCCATATGTGGTTAAGTCCTAAAGGTGAATCCCCTTAGGGTAGTAGTCAAGCGGTGCACCAGATTTACATGTTCTCCTCGAACTGGACCTTCTCACTTCCCATACGGTCCCGTGGACTCCTCGAGCCTCGCCTACCCCTTTTTTTCCCGGGGTGGAGGGCAGAACCCGAAAACCCAGAGAACGGCCGGTCCCGTCTAAACCCTTCCCCTACCTGACCAGTCTATACTGTCTAGCTATTGATAACCCAACAAATAAGCACCTGCCTACACTCAGGTATGAGATACACATACTTACATTGTGTCAAGCAATACAAATAATTCCTGGATTTCAGATTTCAGATTTAGGTCAATATGAGGGATGTGATGGTATAAATAAATGAAAATATGCCCAAGCAACACAGCCTTAGATTCTGTCTATAACTTAATATTTATGATACATAAAGCCCCACTAAAGTCTCTCACTATGGTTATGGTTATTAATTGAAAATGCTATCAAATACTTTTCTTCCCTCCGTAGAAATGTACTTTCTGCTCTCCCACTTCAGTATGCTGATATAAAGATGGTTGTGGCTGACATTCAACTATAAGTGTAATCACACAGACTTCTAGTGCTAAGTAAGGCCTCGTACACACAACCGAGAATCTCGTCAGGGAAAAACCTGTCGTTTTTCCCTGACAAGATTCTTGACAAGAATCTTGTCCCGGCCGAGTGTACACACGTACGATTCAAAAGAACCGCTGTTTTTTTGAATGGCACGAACGCGGTGACGTCATCGACTACGACAAGCGTGCGCTCGTCACATTCGATGCCATCGCCGCCATCTTGCAACACCCTACCTATGCCTAGGAAGCTACCGTGCATGCGTCAAAGTCATTTCGAGCATGCGTGGGTTTCCGCGGCGACAGGTTAGTGTACACACTCTCGGGTTTCTCGTCGGGAAACAGGCTGACGAGAATCCCGACGAGAAAATAGAGAGCAGGTTCTCTATTTTTCTCGTCGAGATTCTGGCCAGTTTTCTTGACGAGAAACCTGAAAGCCGCGTACACACGGCCGGTTTTCTCGGCAAGAAAGCTCTACCAGCAGTTTTCTTGTCATTTCTTGACGAGAAAACCTGCCGTGTGTACGAGGCTTTAGAGATAGAGAGTGTCTGCCTGAGTCTGTTAGATGGCACAGCAGTCAACTTTGGTGCCAATTCTACTGGTGCTTATGGTATTATTTAGGCCCCATTCAACTTTGTGAGTGGGACTATTACCAATTACTTACGGGGGACTCAGCAGGGGTTCTCGGCAATTAGCTGTGTGTGGCAGCCCTATTGAAAGGCTGACATCTCCTGCAGCTAATTGCTGTCACTCACATGTAATCGCTCATGAAGCAATTACTTGCGATGATCAGCCCTGGACGCAGACAGTCTGTGCCCAGGGCCGATCATCGCGGGTAATCACTCCATGAGTGCTTATATGTGAGCGGCTGCAATCAGCTCACGGAGATGTCAGCCTCCCATTGCTTGCCAATCACCAGGAATGCATTGGGTCCTATGCATTTATTTCGTAAATGCCCATTCACAAGTGTTGAATGTTCTTTATGGAGTTTAAGGAAGTGTTGCTTATGGCTACTAGATAGAGCTGGCAATCATAGTATATAAGGCTTCATGTATAAATAGACTATAATGACTGCCAGCCGCTTGAAAAACGCAAACGCGGGCGGCGGTCAAACTGTTCCAATCCTGAACGTGATTCTTACGCGTTCAGGAAAAGGAGGTTGAGGGAGGTTGAAAGGCAGGAGAAGCTCAATAGCGACCCCTATGATTTACAAAAACTGGAGCACTCAGAAACTGGTGCAGCTGTGCATGGCAGCCAATCAGCTTCTAACTTCAGCTTGTTCAATGAAGCTTTGACAATAAAACCTGGAAGCTGATTGGTTTCTATGCAGAGCTGCACCAGATTTTGCCCTCTCCAGTTTTAGTAAATCACCCCATTAGGCTTTTATGGAGTTGAGTTTAGAAGCTTTGGCAAAAAAAAAGTCAAAAGCTCCAAAACTTAAGTTTAGGAGCTGTAGTGCAATGTTTCTAAACTCCAGTCCTTAAATACCCCCAATGGGTCATGTTTTCAGGCTTTCCATTAATTTTCACAGGTGATTTGATCAGTTTCACTGCCTTAGTAATTACCACAGCCATTTCATTTCAGGGAAATCCTGAAAACATGACCTGTTGGGGGTACTTGAAGATTGGAGTTGAGAAACATTGCTGTAGTGTACATGAAGCCTTATGCCGCGTACACACGATCGGAAATTCCGACAACAAATGTCCGATGTGAGATTTTCATCAGATATTCCGACCGTGTGTAGGCTCCATCGAACATTTCCTGTCGGAATTTCCCACCCCAAAAATTTGAGAGCTGGTTCTCAATTTTTCCGACCAAAAGAGTTCTCATCGGAAATTCAGATCGTCTGTATGCAATTCCGACGCACAAAAATCCTACGCATGCTTGGAATCAAGTCGACGCATGCTCGGAAGCACTGAACTTAATTTTTCTCGGCTCGTCGTAGTGTTGTACGTCACCTCATTCTTGACGTTCGCAATTTCAGACAACAGTTGTGTGACCGTGTGTATGCAAGCCAAGTTTGATGGAAATTCCGTCGGAAAAAAATCCACGGTTTTGTTGTCGGAAATCCTGATCGTGTGTACGCGGCATAAGTATTTATTTCCAATCAGCTCCATCTAGTGGCCATAGTGCAATATTTTCCCGATTCACTCTTTTGTATAAAGAAAGAATGTTCAACCTAGTCAGAAAATAGCCTAATAACCTTTTTGCTCTATAATTCTTTTTATAAATACACCCCATAGACTTTGTAAACTGATAAGCAGTCTGATTTGTGTCTTGTCTTTTATTTGCTTGATAAATGTCTAACTAAATAACTAAACTATCCTGCAAACTCTAGCTTGTTAATGTAATTTCAAAAGGTGTTTTTAATCTTTTTATATAAGCAGCTTTCAGTTAAAGAATAATTGGTGATACTGACACTCTCAGGCACTTCCTGTTATGGATTTTTAAATGTCCCTCAATGTCAATGTAACTGAATATCTATTTTGGTGAATTTAACTTCAACTGCGCTATTACCGTATATACTCGAGTATATGCCGAGTTTTTCAGCACATTTTTTTGTGCTGAAAATGCTCCCCTCGGCTTATGCCGCGTACACACGACCGTTTTTCATGACGAGAAAAATGCCATTTTTTAATTTGGTCATTAAAAACAATCGTGTGTGGGCTCCAGAGCATTTTTCACGATGTGGAAAATGGCCATTAAAAATTTGGAACAATTTTTCTCGTCGTTTTTCACGTCGTCGTTTTTCTCGTCATGAAAAACGGCCGTGTGTAGGCTTTAACGACGTGAAAAAAACGCGCATGCTCAGAATCAAGTATGAGACGGGAGCGCTCGTTCTGGTAAAACTAGCGTTCGTAATGGAGATAGCACATTCGTCACGCTGTAACGGACTGAAGAGCACGAGGCTGAAAAGCGCGAATCATCTCTCACCAAACTTCACTAACACAAGGATCAGCAAAAGCAGCCCAAAGGGTGGCACCATCCGAATGGAACTTCCCCTTTATAGTGGCGTCGTACATTTCGCGTTTTGCTCGAGCATTTTTTTTTCATGATAGTGTGTAGGCAAGGCAGGCTTGAGAAGAATCACGTCGAGAAAAACTTTGTTTTTTTCAATGACATTAAAAACGGTCGTGTGTACGCGGCATAATACTCGAGTCACCATTTTGCGCCTGATCTCCCGGACTTTTGGGACTCGCTCCTCTTCTACAAGTGTGCCATGTTTGTTGTCTGGGGGACCTACGGCTAGGGAGCACCGATTTTTCAAAACCGGGCACCCCTTCCATAGACTCCCATGTTAAATGGTAATTTCTCCGGTGAATTTGGGGACCCCATATCGGCCGGTCGTAGGTCCCCTGGACCCGAAACTTGGCACACATGTAGCCCCATTTCACCTCTATAAAAGTGTGTAAAGTTTGTCATCCGGGGGACCTACGGCCAGGGAGCAACGATTTTTCAAAGCCGGGCACCCCTTCCATAGACTCCCATGTTAATTGTCAGTTTAGTCATGGACACAGTGAGGCATGGGCACAGTGAGGCATGGGCACAGTGAGGCATGGGCACAGTGAGGCATGGACACAGTGAGGCATGGGCACAGTGAGGCATGGGCACAGTGAGGCATGGGCACAGTGAGGCATGGACACAGTGAGGCATGGACACAGTGAGGCATGGGCACAGTGAGGCATGGACACAGTGAGGCATGGGCACAGTGAGGCATGGGCACAGTGAGGCATGGGCACAGTGAGGCATGGACACAGTGAGGCATGGACACAGTGAGGCATGGACACAGTGAGGCATGGACACAGTGAGGCATGGACACAGTGAGGCATGGACACAGTGAGGCATGGACACAGTGAGGCATGGGCACAGTGAGGCATGCACATGGACACAGTGAGACACAGTGAGGCACAGTGAGGCATGCAGATGGACACCCTAGGCTTATACTCGAGTCAATAAGTTTTCCCAGTTTTTTGTGGTAAAATTAGGTGCCTCTGCTTATATTCGGGTCGGCTTATACTCGAGTATATACGGTATGTAAGGTCTAAATGCTAACACTCAAAAGCATATATACTCCATGTTTCATTATTCACATTTTTTATACTATTGTCACGACCAAAGAATAGTAGTCTAAGTGGTCAGTCCAATGCTGGCCTTTCCATTAAGGTTTTTGACCTTCACTTGCCTGGACCTGAATTTGGTTTGGGATTTTATATCTCTCTCTGATTCTCCTAATTTCTTCTGTTCTGTATCATAGGAAACATCTTTGGATTTTGTGGATAAAGCCTGGAGGCATCAGAGATCTTCCCATGTTCTAAATGAAAGCCAGCTGCTAAAGCAAGCATACAGAAGGTTTGATCTACAGTAAGGTATTCCTCCAGGAGCTCACACTGATTTGCAGTCTAATTCCTAATATTCCATAGTCTCTGAACACAAAGAATAGTGCTTCTCTGACGTGGAGAAGTTATAACCTAAATAACCATCACTGATTGGTATTCGAAACATCATGTCATCCTTTGGTGAAGACAGATGACTTGATACACAGTATATTCCACTCTGTGGTTTAAATGAGTGCGCTAATATCAATATAGTCACCTCAAACACATAGAGATCTGTTCAGGAGGTCAACTGACTTGAACCTATAGATCTACACTGGGCATTCTATACATACAGATCTGTTTTCTCTACCTAAACCAGCTGTGATCACAAACGCAGCAAAGAGCTGGCATTCCAAAGTATTACCCTATGTCACTCAATGGAAATTATTAAATGGTATGGCTTCATTCAAATATTAATTTAAGCAGTAAAATGTAACATAGGGTAGCCATTTTCACATTTTAGAATATAATATTTAACAGCAGAAACTACTAAAATTAGTCTATCATTGAATGTTTAGAGAAGATACAACCAAGATAAAACAAATCACTAAACTCTCATGAAAATGTTACCACGTTAAAGGGATTGTAAAGTCAGAAAGGTTTTACTATCTTAATGCAATATATACATTAAAATAAAAAGCCTTCTGTGTGCAGCAGCCTCCCTCAGCCCCCTTAATACTTACCTGAGCTCCCTCTCAATCCAGCGATGTCCACGAGCGCCTCGGCTGCCCGAGACTCTCCCTCCTGATTGGCTGAGACACAACGGTGGCGCCATTGGCTCCTGCTGCTGTCAATCAAAGTTAGTTAACCAATGAGGAGAGAGGGGGAGGAGCCAAACCACGGCTCAGTGTCTGAATGGATACATAGAGCTGTGACTCGGTTCAGGTGCCCTCTTAGCAAGCTGCTTGCTGTGGGGGCACTCAACAGGAGGGAGGGGCCAGGAGTGCTGAAGAGGGACCCGAGAAAAGGAGGATCTGGGCTGCTCTGTGCAAAACCATTGCACAGAGCAGGTAAGTATGACATGTTTGTTATTTTTAAAGAAAAAAAAAACGATACTTTACAATCACTTTAATGTCATTTCAAAAGGAGCTTTAATTTTTCTTTTAGAGCGTAGGTTCACCTTTTCACCTTACACCCTCCCCTTACCTGGTCCTCGCTGTACTTACCTCTGTGGGTGATAAGTTGTCAGTGCCCATGCAGCTGGCGTAGCAGTTTAGAGATTTGATTGGTCAATGCCAGCACAGAGCAATGCTCAGATCTGTTCCAGAAGTGCTGCAGAAATAAAAGAGAGAAGAGCGGGGATTTTCAAATCCCCAGACCTGACTGTATGGGCATTGACAGTTCCTCATCCATGGAGTAGGGACGTTGTGAATTCTCTGCATCAATAAAGGTGATTTAATGGAAGTGCGGCCAGCCAGACTTTCTTCACATTGGGATTCCTGTGACATACTGTGCATCAGTGTGCAGTGGTGGTGGGAACAGTGGAGACTCATCTGGAGCGATGTTTTAGGCTCTACAATGTTGCAAAGGCATGGTCTACTGATCCAGTTCAATGATGTGCAACTAATGCTGTAGCAAGTGTGTGTATTAAGGGAGTGAGAGAGGCTGGAGGAGATCAGCAAAAAATAAATAAAGAATAAAAAATTTGGCATTTATGAAAAAAAAAAATTGGCAAATTGTCCATTAAATTTGTTATAACAGATTAATCGCTTTAGCTCCAGAGGGTTTTACCCCCTTCATGACCAGGCCATGTTTTGCCATTTAGCACTGTGCTAATTTACCTGGTAATTGTGTGGTCGTGTAATGCTGTACCCAAATTAAATTTATATCATTTTTTCACACAAATAGAGCTTTTTGATGGTATTTGATCCGCACTGGGGTTTTTTTTTTGTTTATTATTATATAAACGAAAAAAAGACTGAAAACAT
Organism: Rana muscosa; assembly: GCA_029206835.1. NCBI lineage: Eukaryota > Metazoa > Chordata > Amphibia > Anura > Ranidae > Rana > Rana muscosa. The sequence goes on along the minus strand of CM055120.1, from coordinate 215,285,768 downwards.
ATCCAATAAAAAAAACAAAAATTTCCTCATAAATGTATTCTGCTACATGTCTTTGGAAAAAATAAATCTCAATAAGTGTATATTGATTGTATATTGATTGGTTTGTGTGAAAGTTATGGCATCTACAAACTATGGAATATGTACTGGAATTTTTAATTTTTTTTTATACTACAAATGGTGGTGATCAGTGACTTATAGTGGCAATCTGACACCAACGGACACTTGGTGGGAACCGACTAACTGACACAGACATCATCAGTGACACTAATACAGTGATCAGTGATAATACTATACACGGTTACTGTACTAATGACACTGGCTGGGAAGGGGTTAACATCTCGTTTAATCAAGAGATTATAAGTGTGTGCCTAACAAGTGTTAATTAGTGTAATGTGTGCTGCTTTTTCCCCCAAAAAATGTTCTTCTCTTTACAAGAGAGATTGTTCCTTGTGTACAAAGCCCTGTGTTGATTGTCAACACAGGGCTCTGGGCTGTGAATGGACAAAGCCGATCAGCAGGTCCCGGTCATAAATCAATGGCCAGGAGCTGCTAATAAACCCCCACTGTGTATAATCACAGCGGGAGTCTGCAGACAGGGCCGGGCACATGCCCTTTACCCAGAAGAGGCCAGCGACGTACAGGTACATTGCTGTGCTTGTACGGGCCACCTGTCTGCAGTACATTGCGGGCAGTCCACAAGTGGTTAAAGTGACATTAATCTTTGGTTTAAAAAAATGTATTCAAGTGTAGCGCTACCCCCAGTTAAGAGAGCCGCTGATATTGATTTGGGCCCTGCAGTGCACCGCTGTCAACCCCCGGCAATCGGCTCTAACCTCCCGTGGCACAGCTGGTGATAGAGAGATAGGACCGCGTGATCGCAACTGTTGGTGACGCAGTCCTATAACAAACATACACAGAATATACTTTAAAACTCCTATTAAAGTAAGCGGAACTGACACCAAATGTACTTTACCCAGATATTTTACTGAGGCTAATGGGCAAGTAATAAACAACAGTATAACAAGTTGCAGATCCCTGCAATAAACAGTAATAAAGATAAACAGAGTAATCAGAATAATAAAGTATTGCTATGCAACTCTAGCGCTGCCCTTTTACAGCTACTTCCCCTCATGGGTAGACTAACACCCAGCAATGTCTACCTATGCAGTCAGGCCTGACTGATCTAAATGGAAGTTCAGTGAAACAATATTCGCTAGCAATCTCTCGGTGGTGCACTTGAAGAACAACTTTGTAATCCCAACGAATAGTAAAGATAAAGTATCTGTCTTTAAACAGCTCACACCACCTGGACAAGTCCAAGTCCCTTTCCTCCATCGATTCGTCTAGGAACAGGAATCCACCGACATCCAAGTCTTCAATCCTTCTGGTGTACTGCAGCAAGGAGGATTAGATGTCTCTAAGGCTCTGCTAGGCTGGCAGAGGGCTCTTTGGAAAGGAGCACACGGCCCGGGCTTCAGGCCTTGTGCACACAGCAATTCAGCACAGACATCCTCTTGCTAGCAGAGGGGGGTCCAAAGAGGCTGACCAAAACTCCGCCTCCCCTTTATAAAGTCTGCCCCAGCAGTCTCTGCTCTGGAGCAATGCACCCTGGGTGCTGCAAGATGTACTGGGAGATGTAGTCTCTCTCTCCTCTGCTTTCACTTCCATAATGTCTCTTTACTTCCTCCCGACTCACCTCTCACCTGGAACTTCTTGTCTCTCTGCATTAAAGGGGAACACCCCGCTACACACTCCCCCCACTTGAACTCTTTGGTCCCCAAAGATAAACTTCAACAAATACTGTTTACCATTTTGGACAATGTCGAGCATGATGTTGGCATAGGGGATTCCCACCAAAACTTTGGGATGGAACTCTCTTGCCCACAGGTCACACTACCATGAGTGGCCTGCCTAACTGTGCCAGAGAGTGAGCTGGGGTTGCCCTCCACCAAATGGACGGTGGAAGGATCAGGTTGTTCAACACTTCTCCTAGCCGTTACAACAGAGTCCTCTGATCTCGTCCCCATTTGGGGGTAAGTTAGTTTCTTGGGAGGCCTGATGACTCTGCGAGCCCTCTGCTCTCTTGGTGCTTCTGACTCTGGCACCACAGGCTCTTCTTCAGGAATAAGTTCAGGTAACATTGCTGGTTCTGGAACCTCTGATTCAGAAGTCGACTGACGTATGGAATCTCTAGAGTCCTCCTCTGCGCAAGTGTCAGGAACATCTTCCCAGTAATCAGCTGAGGGACTGAAGGGTATGAATTCAGTAGCCTCCGGATTCAGCGTTGCATCTGGGGTATCCCCTCCATTTGGGAGATCTATGGCGGACGTTCCCAGAGTCGAGGGAGGCCACAGCCAGTCCAGTTCTCCACCTTCTTCTGTACTCAATTGGGAGGCCTCCCCATCTTTGGCTCGAGAGGTCTGGGACCGAGTGTTCGGCCTAGGAATATCCAGGATAGAGGCCGGTTCAGGGGAGTCTCTCACGGGAGGTATTCTGACTGCCTCAGCAAGTGGGAGCAGGTGGTTCCGATGCCACGTCTTCAGTGGACCCACCTTTCCTTCTGGCTTTAGTTTGTAGACAGGCAAACCGGGCAACTTCCTACAGACAACATAGGGCTCAGATCTCCACCTGTCGGCAAGCTTGTGTTTTCCAGGGACCCCCAGATTGCGTAGCAGTACTCGGTCCCCGGGCTGCAGATCTTGCACTCGAACCTTCAGATCAAAATTTCTCTTGTTGCGGGCCCCCCTTTGATCCGAAGCCGCCTGGGCTTGTTCATAGGCCACCTGCAAGCTACGTCTAAGTCTGTCCACGTATCCCTTGTGGGATGTAGCTGAGGTATTGTCTATAGAAGTGCCAAAGGCCAGGTCCACAGGTAGCCTTGCTTCTCTCCCAAACATAAGTCGATAAGGGGAGTAGCCAGTGGCGTCACTTGTGGTACAGTTATAGGCATGTACTAGGGCTGATATGTGCTGACTCCAGTGTTGCTTCTTCTCTGTTTCTAAGGTTCCCAACATGTTGAGCAGGGTCCGGTTAAATCTCTCCGGCTGAGCATCTCCTTGTGGGTGGTAAGGCGTGGTTCTGATCTTCTTTATTCCTAATGAATCCAAAAGTCTTCGGATCAACCGACTCTCAAAGTCCCTTCCTTGATCTGAGTGGAGTCTCTGTGGTAGTCCGTAATGGACAAAATACTTCTCCATAAGTATCTTGGCCACGGTGGATGCCTTCTGGTCTTTGGTTGGGAAAGCTTGAGCATAGCGGGTGAAATGGTCGGTTATTACCAGAACATTCCCCAATCCACTCAGGTCGGGTTCGAGGCAGAGAAAGTCAATGCATACCAGATCCATTGGGCCTTGACTCTGTAAGTGGCCCATTGGGGCAGCTTGATGGGGTAGGGTCTTTCTCTGAATGCATCGTGCACAGGAATGGCAATACTCCTCTACTTCTGCCCTCATGCAGGGCCAATAGAACCGATTTCTGACAAGCTGGAAGGTCCTTTCTGCCCCTAGGTGACCATGATGGTCATGCAGGGCAATTAGTACAGTCTCTCGGTGCTTCTCTGGAAGAAATAACTGCCACTTATCTTCTGAGTCATCAGAGGGGCCCCTTCGGTAGACCACTCCCTGATGTACCTGTAGCCTGTCCAATTCCTTCCTCAACAGGCGAGCCTCCTTTGAGGGGTGATGTAGGAATTTGTTGGGATCCTGATTCTCCAGGGCTTCGAGGACCAATCTCCCCATGGGGTCTTCCAATTGGTCACACCTCAACTCCTTCTTGGACAGTCTCGGTAGGTTGTCTTCCTCCAGTTGAGTTACCCCACAATAGTGTTTGGGGACTCCTACCATGGTAACCCCTATTTCTTCTGCTCTGGAGCCTCCTCTGGCTTGGAATTCAGCCCCTTGACAAAGGGCCCGCACCCCGTCCGGTGCCACTTGGGTCCAATCTTCCCAGTCATTTGTCGTGGCATGAGACCTCCGGGACAGGGCATCTGCATCCCTATTTCCGGCTCCTGGTCTGTACTTCAGACTGAAGTTGAATTCAGACAATGCGGCCAACCACCTGTGTCCGGTGGCATCTAGTTTCGCGGTGGTGAAGAGGTAGGTCAGGGGGTTGTTGTCTGTCTTCACAGTAAACTCTGCCCCATACAAGTAGTCTTTTAGCTTGTCTACTGCCGCCCATTTGAGGGCCAGGAATTCCAGCTTATGAGTGGGGTAATTCTTTTCTGAGGGGGTCAGGCTCCTGCTCACATAGGCCACTGGTCGCAGTTGTCCTTCATGTTCTTGGTAGAGTACACCACCTAGACCCTCATGGCTGGCATCCACATGTAATTCATAAGGTCTGGTAGGGTCGGCGTAGGCCAGGACTGGGGCAGTGGTTAAGCTCCTCTTCAGAGCATGAAAGGCCTCTTCACACCTTGGGTTCCACTGATCTTGAACTGACTCACCAGGCCTCCTGGGCCCTGAGTCATCCTCTTCCCCTTCTGCCTTTAGCAATTCATTCAACGGGCGGGCAATCCGAGCAAACCCCTCCACAAACCTCCTATAATAGGAGCAGAACCCCAGGAAGGATCTGAGCTCTGTTACTGTGGTGGGTCGTGGCCAGGAAGTGACTGCTTCCAACTTCTCAGGATCTGTGGCCACCCCTTCTTCAGACACTATGTGCCCCAGATAGTTCACAGAAGACTGGTAGAACCGACACTTCTCGGGGGAAAGCTTAAGTCCCTCTTCGCTGAGTCTTCTCAATACTTTCTCCAACCTGGCTTCATGTTCTTCCAAGGTTCTTCCAAAGACAATGACATCGTCCAAGTACACAAGGACTTCTATAAGATTCATGTCTCCAACAGTCTTCTCCATAAGGCGTTGAAAGGTAGCAGGAGCTCCAGACAGACCCTGAGGCATCCTATTGAATTCGAAGAATCCCACCGGGGTTATGAAGGCTGTCTTCTCCCTGTCTTCTGGGTGCATAGGGATTTGATAGTACCCACTCTTGAGGTCCATCACACTGAACCATTTAGCTCCAGACAAACTTTGTAGGGCATCTTCTATCCTTGGCGTGGTGTATTGGTCAGGGATGGTTCTCCTGTTGAGAGTCCTGTAATCGATACAAAGCCTCAACGACCCATTCTTCTTTCTGACCACCACGATTGGGGAGGCATAGGGACTTCTAGACTCCCGGATCACACCAGTCTTCTTTAGTTCTACAAGTTGTTCCCTCAGATCCTCCAGATCTGCCAGGGGGACCCGCCTGACCCTCTCTCGGAAGGGCTTATCTTCTTGGAGGCGGATCCGATGGGTGGCACTTCTTGCACACCCCAAATCGAATTCATCTTCGGAAAAGATCTTCTCCCACCTGGTCAGCTGGGCCTTGGCTCTTTCTTTCCAAGCCCTGGGTAGGTTCGGGTTTTCCACGGACAGTTTCTCCCAAACATCTCCTCCGTCACCCGTCCCCTTGACTTCGGACCAAGTGACCGGGGCAGCAGGGCTCACCTGACCAAGCAACACTCTGGCAGGGATCTCCATGGGTCCTCCCGTAGTGTTCCTAACACTCACCGGAACTCTGCCATGGGCCTTCTTCAGGGCCTTGAACGGAATCACTTCTGGTATCACTTCCAGGCCTGAGGACTCTTCCCTTGGGTCTGATTCCAGCATGACAAAGGGGCCAGGTTGTTCCCACGAAAGCTTCACAGTGGCCCTAAGACAGGTTACTTCTCCGGGCTGTAGCACTACTCCTTCTCTGCCAAGTCTCCACACCTTCCCTATCCCCTCTCCCGGGTTCTTCTGCTCTAAGACCAGTCGTTGGTAGGCCGTCTTTAGCATGGGATGGATTTTGGTGGCTGAATGGTTTCTCTCTTTCACTAGAGGGGTCAGGAGTCTCCTGACTAGATCCGTGTTTGTCCCAATGATCAGGGAAAACTTGCTGGCTCCAGGCGGCCGGGGACACACAACTGCCAGGGTGTCAAACACTTCAGCCTTCCCAGCCACGGATGGGTCGAAAGTCATCTTTATGGGCAGGTACCCATCATAAGGGAAACTCTGGGTTCCAAGTCCCCATATCTCCAGCTCTTCTATCTTCTGGATAGGCAGATGACTCAAGTGCCTATCATAGAAGTCCCGGTATAGTAAAGTCACCTGTGCTCCGGTGTCCAAAAGAGCTTTAGTATAGACTCCTTCCACTTGAATGGGCACAGTAGGAGACGGGCCCACCAGTTCCTTTGGGTATGGCCGGACTGGGGTCACCTTTTTTTTTGCTTTCGACCCTTGCCCTGCTCCTTTTGGACTTTAATTTTTCCTGAGCCTGGCATGCATTGACTTTCTCCCTCTCAATGGGGGCACAAACCCGCTGAGGGATGTTATTGTTCCTTTTAGGTGGATGTTCCTTCTTTGGGGTGCTGTACTTCCACTGAGGGGTCTTGCCCCCTCCCTCTGGGGTACATCTTGGTGGGGGTGTACTATACCTCCTCCTAGGAGTTTTGTCTCCTCCATTCTTGGCCTTTTTTTTTTAGTTTGGAGCGCACTGAAGATGATGGGCACCCGGTTGACTCCTTCACCGGGGCCCTTTGGAGTTTCCCGCCGGCTTGCAATTATCTGTTCTCTTCTTCTTTGGGCTGGAGCATACGTTAGCAAAGTGGCCACTCCCTCCGCAGTTATAGCAAATCACCTCTTCTCGGTCCTGTAGGGAGGCCGGTGCTGAGGTGTTCGGGAACAACTCCTTTCTTGGGCTTGGTTTCTCTCGTCTTCTCTGATCTTTCTCCATCAAAGAGGTCAGCATCTCCAACACTTGGGCCATTTGCGATTTCAGAGTGTCAACCTCCGCATCTCTTTCTGGGCTCTTGACCGAATGGACCAACACTGGTACAGGTGTGACATTCGCCTTGGCCACCTGCTGATCTTCCTGCAGCGCCTCTTCGTCCCTAATAATTTTTATTAGATCAGAGTAGGTTAGTGACATTCCTCCTCCTGAGGTTTTCAGGTGCAGCCAGACCGGGTCTGAGCGCCGCGCTCCCCTCATGATCTGCTTCATGCGTGCTTCATCTGCATCTTTGGGCAGCATTCCCTTCTTCAGTACAATCTTGCATAACTGCCTGTTCAGCCTTCTAACATATTCTGACAGTTTCTCATTCGGCTGCTGGAGAGTGTGTTCAATTTGATAAATCATCTCTGACACCTTCTCCAGCTGACCAAACTCTTCCTGCAGCATGGCCAGGCAATCTTGAGCTGTACAGTTTTCATTTCCAAACCGGAAGCTCTTCACCGCTTCTGCCGCGGCACCTTTCAGACTTTCTAAGACTCGCTGTCTCTTCTGTGCCTCAGGCACCTCCCATGCTTTTACTGCCTGCAATGCCTGTTCCACCCAAGTGTCAAAATCTTCCTCCCCCGCAGGGACGGGGAGCTTCCCTGAGAAGGTGCTAAGCTTCCGGTAACCGGCCTCCACATGCACCGTACTGCTTTTCTGGCACTTAATTACAAGGTCTCCTAGAGCATTCAACAATTCAGGCCCTATAGCGGCCAGCGGTGATCCCGGGCTTAATAGTTCCTTAAGCTTTTCTGCTTTAGGGGATAGTGGTGGAGATAATTGTGGGAGTGATGGCTTTGGTGTCTGAAACCATTCTTCCTTCACTGGCAGCGTATGTATCAAGTGATAGATCTGATTATCTATGGCTTGTATACTCTGACTTTTAAAATGCTCTGGGATTTCGTTTTTCCATTCTACCAGTGCGTATGTAAACGAGATCACTGGATCTGGCCTAAAATCCATCACCCATGCTTTGTGGCTCGGAGACAGTAACAATACGAGCTGTTTTATCTCCTCTTCCTTCCATCTTTCCCCCGGGAGTACAATGACTACCGCCGCGGTTGGATCGGCGCCAATCGCTGCGCACCACTGTGACATTGCCAGCGGGTCCATGCTGGTACTTCTGACCGGCTTGATTGCAGCGTGCAACGTACAAGGATCCCGGACGAGCCCCCACGTGTAGCGCTACCCCCAGTTAAGAGAGCCGCTGATATTGATTTGGGCCCTGCAGTGCACCGCTGTCAACCCCCGGCAATCGGCTCTAACCTCCCGTGGCACAGCTGGTGATAGAGAGATAGGACCGCGTGATCGCAACTGTTGGTGACGCAGTCCTATAACAAACATACACAGAATATACTTTAAAACTCCTATTAAAGTAAGCGGAACTGACACCAAATGTACTTTACCCAGATATTTTACTGAGGCTAATGGGCAAGTAATAAACAACAGTATAACAAGTTGCAGATCCCTGCAATAAACAGTAATAAAGATAAACAGAGTAATCAGAATAATAAAGTATTGCTATGCAACTCTAGCGCTGCCCTTTTACAGCTACTTCCCCTCATGGGTAGACTAACACCCAGCAATGTCTACCTATGCAGTCAGGCCTGACTGATCTAAATGGAAGTTCAGTGAAACAATATTCGCTAGCAATCTCTCGGTGGTGCACTTGAAGAACAACTTTGTAATCCCAACGAATAGTAAAGATAAAGTATCTGTCTTTAAACAGCTCTCACCACCTGGACAAGTCCAAGTCCCTTTCCTCCATCGATTCGTCTAGGAACAGGAATCCACCGACATCCAAGTCTTCAATCCTTCTGGTGTACTGCAGCAAGGAGGATTAGATGTCTCTAAGGCTCTGCTAGGCTGGTAGAGGGCTCTTTGGAAAGGAGCACACGGCCCGGGCTTCAGGCCTTGTGCACACAGCAGTTCAGCACAGACATCCTCTTGCTAGCAGAGGGGGGTCCAAAGAGGCCGACCAAAACTCCGCCTCCCCTTTATAAAGTCTGCCCCAGCAGTCTCTGTTCTGGAGCAATGCACCCTGGGTGCTGCAAGATGTACTGGGAGATGTAGTCTCTCTCTCCTCTGCTTTCACTTCCATAATGTCTCTTTACTTCCTCCCGACTCACCTCTCACCTGGAACTTCTTGTCTCTCTGCATTAAAGGGGAACACCCCGCTACACAAGTATGTATTAATAACTCAAAAAGTGCCATCTATTGCTCTCCGCCTCCTTCAAATTCCTATATTTCTGCTGTGATCTGACTTCCTGTTAGAAAGTGGTTACATTCATTCTCCATGGTCCCACTGTTTAATGTAGGAACATATTAACCCTCTCTTGCTCATTCCTGGGATGGACTAGGAACCAGCATACCTCCCAACTGTCCCTGATTTGGAGCAATGTCCCTCTGTCCCTCATTCTCCTCATTTGTCCCTCATTTTGGTCTGATCTATATAGTTGTATATAAAATGAACTTTTTATCTATCAAAAAGTGTTTCCCAGTGCCAAACCTTTCATCCAAATTCTAAATTGCTGTATTTGTAAATTCCATAAGCCAATATAAAGGAATAGTAGGGGTAGAAAAGCACTTGTGGGTTTAACCAATCTCATTTTTTTGTGCAATGCTCCTTTAAGGGGGTGTGGCAAGGGGTGTGTCCTATGCCTGCATACTTTTGCTGATAGGTGTCCCTCATTCCCATCTCAGAAAGTTGGGAGGTATGGGAACCAGGGATGTGTAGGGTGCATAGAGAAGCACGTATGACTGCAACTAATGTGCACTACCCATTCCAAACAAAGGGAAGTAAGGGAGAAAAGGAGAGGTCTGTCATGGGGGAGTTCACAGAGACCATTATAAGGAGGCAGTAAATGAAAAATAGATTCTAGGGCCTTTAAGTTGTGGATGTCGATGGATTTTTTTGGGGAGAATAAAAATATTGTTTAGTGTCACTTTAAATGTCATCCAGTTAGGTTTGGATCTACTTCAACCAATCATTGGCTAAAAAAGTTAAAAAAAAAACTTTGATGCATACATACTACAAAGACCACTCTTTGAAGAGGAGTTCAGAATCTCTACCATGCAAAAAAGATCTACTTGGTCTCCAATTTTAGCCTGGTCAAAGGTGTCTCTAAAGGCGGGTACACACGATCGGATTTTCCGACAACAATTGTGTGATGGCAGGGATTTGTCGGATGATCCAACCGTTTATACGCTCCATCGGACAATTGTTGTCGGATTTTCCGACAACAAATGTGGGATAGCCATGCACTCAAATTTTCCGACAACAAATGTGTGCCGTCGGATTATCCGATCGTGTGTACACAAGTCCGTCGGACTAAAATCCAAAGTACAAACACGCATGCTCAGAACCAATGCTAACCATAAGACAACATTAGCAGAAGTTGCCCAAAGGGTGGCGCTAAAGAGCAGAAAAATCACGTAGTTTTGTGTATGTTGGCTGAAAAATTTCTGCCGTCTGTATGCAGAACAAGTTCACGGCCAACGCCCTTCACACAAATTCCGTGTGTACGAGGCTTTATACTATGTCTTCCGGCAGGTTAGAAGAATAGACCAATGTGTTCCAAAGACTTACAGGATCTACATCATTAGTTAGCCATAAAAAAACGCGGCTCTTTTACGTGTGCTAAAAAGATGAAAAATACTGTGGTTTACGTAAAAAAAAAAAAAAAACGTGATTTGATTGAAGGATGGGAACTGTAAATGTTGATATTGCAAACACGAAAAAAACAAAACATTTTAATTCAAAAGGAAAACAAACATATAAGTAGAGTTTAATGTTCTGTTTAAACATGCACATAAAACCTTATTATAAATATAGAGAGGTTGATAAGATCTCACCAGAAAAGTTAAAAGCCCCTTGAAGGATGAAGGGTGCTTTCATGGATTCAGTAGTAACTCTCATATAACTTCATACCTGGGGGCCATGGAAATGTCCCTTTACACTACTCAGCCTACCAGTGCCAATGCATTATTAATTCCCGCACCGATCAGCTCACGATCACCTGTTTCCAACTTCACCTCAACACCTACACCTGTAATGCTGCCAATATGTGATTGGGAAAATTATTGATTTATTTTCCGACTGATCTCCTCCAAGTGGAATAATCAATCTACAGCCAACAATGTATTCCATCAATATGCCACACTTGGGGAAGTTACTAAACCCAGGACCCTGCATTCACTATATCTGGTCTCCCACAGTACACAGAACATGGAAATGTAATAGTTTTAGTAAATATAAGCTGCTAAATACCTTTTCTCATCAGCAGTTAGAGCAGTCTTGTGACTTTTATGAGTGTCTGGTTAAAGCTTAAAGGAGGAGTTTTCATTCTCCTCTGACTGCCCGTTGAGGATGCAGGACCCCTGACCCTCTGTCTGGACAGTGCTAATTGGCCCTCTGCTGATCACATACACTCTCCCAAGAAAAAGAAAAAAACCTCTCTAGCAATACACACCAAACTGAGCATCTATGACATCATCGGGTGACCCCAACCCCCTTGTGGCTTCATCGACACAAGGGGCAGGGCCACCCATTATGTTGTGGAATTTCAGAATTTCGTATCTTTGGCATTCCTTTTGTATATTGAGGAATCAGAATAGCTGGTTGTTAAGAAGTGGGCAGTCACTGGCGTCCTTATCAACTATGACTCATCTACTCTCATTGGGATTCCTCGCTTACAGCAGAATGTAAACAAAACTAATCCTGGATAAAAAAAAAAACAGCGTGGAGGTTCCCCCTTCGGGGCTGGTATAGATTTTAAGGGGAAGCCCACGGCAAAAAAAAACGGCGTGGGTTTCCCCGCAAAAATCCATACTAGACCCTTATTCTAGTATTCGAGAGTGCGCCCCCCCCCCTCCTGAACCATAAGAAGCCACATACCCTCAACATGGGGGGGTGCTATGGGGCAAGTCACAGTGTATTTCTGCTCCATGGTATTGTGTGTCCGAGTGATTTCTGGGTGAATGTTATGTATGAGTCCTCAGCCTTCCTCTCTACAGGTAAAGATGAACATATATATTCATTACAACTAAGCATGCAAGTAAATCACAGTAAAACATCTATCTTGATTGATTTAGCTTTGCTCAAATGTTGGTCTTTCAAAGTCAAGTTTAGCATTACTATTCATCTTGCAATTTGTGCATTACTTACACCTAACCCCTGCACTCTGTGGGTTACTTACTCCTGACCCCTGTACTTTGTGCATTACTTACTCCTGAGCCCAGCACTCTATGTGTTACTTAGTTCTAATCCCTGTAATCTGTGTGTTACTTACTCCTGACCTCTCTATTTTGTGCAATACTTATTCATCACCTCTGCACTTTATGATTCATCTACTCCTCACCCCTGAACTCTGTGCATTACTTACACCTAATCCCTGCACTCTGTGCATTATTTACACCTAACCCCTGCACTCTGTGCATTACTTACACCTAATCCCTGCACTCTGTGCATTACTTACTCCTGACCCCTGCACTTTGCGCGTTACTTACTTCTGAGCTTCAAACTCTGTGCATTATTTACTCCAAGGTCCTGAGCCCTGTGCTTTGTGCAGCATTTACTCCAGAGTTGTGACCCCTACACTCACTGCATTACACACTCCTGACCACTGCATTCTGGGTTTTATGCACTCTTGACCCTTGCGCCCTGAGGCTAGGCTCAGGTTTTAGTTAATTATACTCCTTTAAGCCCCCCACTACAAATTAGCCACACCCACATTTTGACACAGTGCCTGTGTTTTGTCTTTATACCTGATATGTCTGCCTCTTGTTTCAAAAATCTGCGACCAATTGTTTTGAGGATGTGTTAAAAATGTGTGTGATTTTTAGACATGTGCACACTGAAATATTTCGTTTCGGAATTTCGTTTTTGTCCGAAAAATAAATTTATTTAGTTACTCCCGAAATTCGTTTTTATTTATTTCGTTTTTCGTTAGAAATTGCATTCGTCCGAAAATCTGAATTAATTAAGGTCGAATCTGTCATTGAAGGCTTATGGTGTCTGTCAAATGTTCAAAGAAGATTCGACGGAGCAGTGAAACTGTACGACGCTGCAATCTTACATTTCCGGTCGAATGTTCCGCCCACAAGCTATAGAAGAATTCTAATGTTGTATGACTAGTAATAATTATATTTATTCATTACTATTACTAGTCAACCAACATTAGAATTCTTCTATAGCCTATGGGAGGATGCATTTGACCGGAAATGTACGATTGCAGCGTCGTACAGTTTTGCTGCACCGTCGAATCTTCTAACTTTCGATGCTTTGTCGAATCTTCGTCATTCTAGCTATTTTACTGCTCCTCCTCTTTGGTTACAATCAGCCAATAACATTCATCATCAACTTTATTTTTATTTTACTTCCCCCACCCAATTCCAGCAGTGATCTTTTCTCTCTATGTCGAATCTTTTCTCTCTATAATAACAAATCTTTTCTCTCCTATGTCGAATCTTTTCTCTCTATAATAACAAATCTTTTCTCTCCTATGTCGAATCTTTTCTCTCCTATGTCGAATCTTTTCTCTCCTATGTCGAATCTTTTCTCTATGTCGAATCTTTTCTCTCTATAATGTCGAATCTTTTCTCTCTATAATGTCGAATCTTTTCCCTCCTATGTCGAATCTTTTCTCTCCTATGTCGAATCTTTTCTCTCCTATGTCGAATCTTTTCTCTCCTATGTCGAATCTTTTCTCTCCTATGTCGAATCTTTTCTCTCCTATGTCGAATCTTTCTCTCCTATGTCGAATCTTTTCTCTCTATAATGTCTAATCTTTTCTCTCCTATGTAGAATAATCTTGGACTAATAGAGTTAAGGTTAGGCACATTCGACCACAGGTTCGATAGACACAGATTGTTATTGTCAGCGTCACGTCGAATCTCCTATCTATATCGAACTGTTGTAGCAACGAAAACGAAAATAAAGCATTTGTTTATGTCGGATCTTTCGGATTTCGGATTCTGTGCTTTCGTTTTCGTTTGTTAAAACGATAACGAAAATAGCTGAAATTCGGACGAAAATGCATTCGGACGAAAACGAATGCACATGTCTAGTGATTTTGTGGGCGTAACTTCAAACGGGGGTGTGGTTAAAAGTGGGTATAGTCAGCAGGGTGTCCCCAGTTTTAATTTAGAAAATGTGGTAATCGTACTTCAAATCAGCCATTACTCATCCACTGCAAAGGCTTCAACCACTTAGCTAGCCTGTTCTGAAACCCCCAGGATTCTGAATGGGAAACCAATTCTGAATGGGTAAATGAGCCAAGTCTTCCTGATGTCTAAAAAAGTTTAAATGACAAGCATTTCGCCCAGTCAGAACACAGCTCTGTCCACTTGGTGTGGCCCTCCTCCCTGGATTGCTCATTCTTAGTTCACTTGAACAATCTGTAGGGTTGATTTACTAACGTCAAATAGACTGTGCACTTTGTTAGTGCAGTTGCACACATTTTTAGTTAATGTGCAAACAAAAATATTTTATTTTTATTTTCCTTGCACCTGAGTATTCTTTACAAAGTGAAGCTTTACCACATTGACATTTACTAAAGAACAAAGAGTGCATCTGTACTAGCAAAGTGCACAGTCTATTCACCTTTAGTAAATCCACCCCTGTATCTACTTCTTTTTAGGTGATCCAGCTCAGAAATTCTGTATGTCTGTATGTTTGAAATCATCTCACCAGATAAACCTTCTACTGTAGGGAGTTAAAGTGGTACTAAAGTCTGAAGGCTTTTAAAATGCATGAAGGTAAAAAAAAACTTGTGTGTAGTGGCAATGCCACCCTAATCCTCACCTGAGCTCCCTCTGATCCAGCAATGTTCATGATAGCCTTGGCTGTGCCAGGACTCTCCCTCCTCATTGGCTGAGACAATAGCGGGGGGCCCATTGGCTCCCACTGCTGTCAATCACAGCCAGTGAGCCAATGAGGAGAGAGCAAGGGGGCGCAGTCAAGCTGCTGCACTATGTGTCTTATGTACGCATAGCGCAGCGGCTCGGAAGCAAGCACACAGGGCAAGTGGCTTTCTATGGGGGAACTGCTTGAGAGGAAGGAGCGCCAGCGGGGGTCCCAAAAAGAGGAGGATTGGAGCTGCTCTGTGCAAAACCACTGCACAGATCAGGTGAGTATCAAATGTTTGTTATTTTTCCTTTTAAAAACAAACCACTTTACCTGCCTTAACACATTTTAGGTGGCAGGAGACTGAGATGGAATTTTTGATAACATTTAAAAACAAAAAGACTATGCTGTATGTTTTAGTAAAAGTTAAGTTCTTTAAAGTCGATTTTCCATTGTTGTTAAATGTATAGTTTTACACTGTGGCTACAATAACAGCGTTGCATCTGGAGAATAAGTTAGGAATAGTGATTATCAGTTGGCCAAGCAGCAGCATCTGGTATGTATAAAAAGAAGGAAAAAAAGCACATAATGCAGATGTAGTACTGGTTGTCAGGACCTGTTTTGATTACAACTGTATTAAATCCAGTTACTATGTGATGCACAAGCCTCAAAAATTAAACAAAAAATGTCCTTTGCCTTGCCCAGTTGAACCAAATCCTTCATTTGTGTCCCCCACGCTCCCCCTAGACAATTCAGCTCACAGAGAGTTTCAGCAACAGAAGCAGTGTTGTCAATACAGAAAGCATTGGGCAGGACCAGATGTGGTCGGATGTTATATGACAGACTACAGTCTTGGAATAAGTAGGGATAATGTTGATAGTCATGACCCATGCATATTTTTTTCACTTCTACATAAGACTGACAACTATGCTCTGAATTCAGGAGCAGTGCAGCATTGTTAACTATGACCCAAAATGGTGTAGCACAACTCCTTTATAAATACAAATACCGCATATACTCGAGTATAAGCCGAGTTTTTCAGCCCTTTTTTAGGGCTGAAAGTATACCCCTCGGCTTATACTCGAGTCAGTACCTGTCAGTACCTGAAAATCTTGTTATTCCAGGGCCGGCGTCCATTGTTTAAATCTGTCGCCTTTCTCCCTGTCCCTTCCACGATAGGCGTTTCCAGCAAACACTGTGTTGAGTGTTGCGCCTATCATGGATGTTCTCTTGTCCAACGTCCGTGATTGGCGGAACACTGAGTGCCTGCTAGGAAACGTAGTCCGAGAATGAGAGGATCTCCGTGATAGGCGCAACACTCAACACAGTGTTTGCTGGAAACGCCTATCATGGAAGGGACAGGGAGAAAGGCACGAGATTTAAACAATGGATTCCGGCCGCGGAATAAGAAGATTTTCAGGTACACTGACTGACTCGGGCACAGGGAGGCTGCAATGGACACAGTAAGGGGGCACAGTGAGGTGGCAATGGGCACAGTGAGGTGGCAATGGGCACAGTGAGGTGGCACAGTGAGATGGCAATGGGCACAGTAAGGTTAGGCAATTGGCACAGTGAGGTGGCAATGGGCACATTTCCCCCCTCGGCTTATACTCGAGTCAGTACGTTTTCCCAGTTTTTTGTGGTAAAAGTAGGTACCTCTGCTTATACTCGGGTTGGCTTATACTCGAGTATATACGGTACCTTAAATCAGCAGTGTAAACTTAAAGTGTAAGTTCACCTTTACAGGAAATCTGTAAGGTGAACTTACACTGGATCCCCTCTCCATCGCACCCGGTCCCGCTGTACCTGAGGCCGGCGATTACCCGCACTGACACATCGTATCACCGATTTACCAGTCCGGGATTTGAAATCCCCACGGCTTTCTCTCCTCTTCTCCAGCGCTGACCGGACAGGCTAGGCAGGTTCTGATTGGTCACCGCTGCCCATGTGACAGCGCAGACCAATCAGAATGCCTCCTATTCGTACCACTCCGAAATACGTTTAGGAGATTAAAGCCGCAGGGGGATTTCTGATCCCCTGACCAGTAAAGTAGCGATATGATGTGTCAGTGCGGGAGATCGACGGCTTCAGGTACAGCGGGACCGGAGGGGGTGGGGAAGGGGTCCAGTGTAAATTTACCTTACAGATTTTTCTGTAAAGGTGAACTTACCCTTTAAATAACAAAAATGTGCACAAAAGAAAATAAATTATGAGAAATCTCTGCCAAATAAATACACTCACTTTTTTACCTTGAAAATAGAGGGTAAATTGTGCCTACGTGTTATACGCAGGGGGCTGTGGAAAGATTTTTTCCTGAAACTTCCCTCTTAAAGTTAGGGTGCGTGTTATAAGCCTGTGCGTGTTATACGCCGATAAATACGGTATATAGTCCAACAAATGTCCACATGTGCGACTGTATTATGTGAAATTGATGAATCTTATCCAACTTCAATCAGTGTAAATCACCATAGTAACACAACTGTAAAAAGCGAATCCACCACCCGTATAAATTGGCCTCTCACCTCACTGACATGACCCCTGCATTACCAGTAGGTCACACCACGCAATATTCCCTCTCTCTGGGGATGAAGCAAACAGCTAGTATCTCCAATTCTCCAATGGATGGATGGATCTCAAATCCCAATAGCATACATGCAGGGGAAAAAAAACACACAACCCTAGTGCTCTCTGTTTAAAACACTCATTTAATAGTAGGATAAATCATTGCACTTACAAGAAATGGCACTATAGGCAGTGCTGACCGTGAAACGCTTGTCTCTCACAAACACTGGCAAGACAGCTTAATGCAGAGATGGACGTGGGAACAGCAGCATTGTTGCCACACCATCACAGGAAGTTGTATGAGATGGACTTTACTGGCAGGAGCAACAAGTACTTGTGGGACTCTGCGGTGGAACTAAGAGAAAATTGTAATTACAGATGCACATATCTATAATGGGAAGTAAGCGTTCTACCCCCCTTTCCCCACAAGTCAAGGGTTTTTGCTTGATTAGTCTAGCAAATGATGTATAAGGCAAAGTATTTGCATTATTCCTCATTCCTGCAGAATTCCTCCACACTGTGAAGGCCCATACACACGATCAGACTTTTTGACAACAAACCACCGACGGACCTGTTTGATCTGACAATCCGACCGTGTGTACGCTCCATCGGACAAACTTTTTCGCTTTTTTATCGGACAAATGTTCGCTGTGAGAACAGACAACTTTCCGGCAACAAATGTCCGATGGAGAAAATCCAATCGTGTGTACACAAGTCCATGGGACTAAAGTCCAAAGTACAAACATGCATGCTCAGAGCCAATGCTAATGATCAGCCAACAATAGCAGAAGTTGCCCACAGGGTGGCGGTAAAAAGCTGAAAAACCACATGATTTGGCTGAAAAAGTCCTGCCGTGTGTACCAAGTTAAAGGACAACGCCCTTCGGACCAAAATCCACGTAAAAGTCAGATGGAAGTCCGATCGTGTGTATGAGGCTTTAGACTGGTACTCCGAAGCCACTGCTCCTCACCTCTTCATGTTCATGGCAGGTGAGGCTCTGCTCATGTTATGCTTATCTGCCCTGTGTAGTGGTTTTGTACAGGGCAGCCAGGATCCTCCTCATCTCGAGTCCCTGCATGGAGCTCCTGGCCCCTCCCTCCTGTTGAGTGCCCCTACAGCAAGCAGTTTGCTATGGGGGCACTCAAGCCAAGCCGCAGCTCCATGTATCAGTTTAGACATGGAGCTGCGATTCAGCCCCACCCCCTCTCTCTCCTGATTGGCTAACTGAGTTTGATTGACAGCAGCAGGAGCCAATGGCACTGCTGCTGTGTCTCAGACAATCAGGAGGGAGAGTCAAGGATGGCTGAGGCACTCGTGGACATCGCTGGATAGAGATGGGGCTCAGGTAAGTATTGGGGGTGCAGAGGGGAGATGCTGCACACAGAAGGTTTTTTAATTTTAAAGGAGAAGTATAGCCAAAGCTTGTTTGGCTGTACTTCTCTTGTTGATCAGTTGCAGTTTGTTTTGCACTCCTGTGACCCATTTTTAGCAGAGAGCCCGAATGTCACGGATGTCAATCCAGACACCACGTCATCCCGACAATCGGAGTCTGAATCTGCCAGATACCTGGACTTACACCCAGCTCAGCCTTTCAGCGAGCCGCTGAGAGACTGAGCTGGCCGCCCCCTCCACAGCTCAGCCCTTCAATGAGTGAGGAGGGAGAAGAGCAGAGAGCTGTGACTGACAGTCTGCAAACCGAGTGATCGGCGATGCTCAGTGTAGAGGCGCCGGGGGACTGATGCAGCATCGGACCGATGCTGAATCCACCGAGGTAAGTATGATTCTGAAAATGAAAAAATCCTTTAATTCTCTTTTAATGCATAGAATGCATTGAGATAAAAAAAAAACCTTCTGCCTTTACAACCACTTTAACCACTTGAGTCCCAAAGCCATTTTGTAATTTTTTTTCCCATTATAAGCCTTAAGATTACTTAAAGCGGAGTTCCACCCAAAAATTGAACTTCCGCTTTAAGGGAAGGTGACCCCCTGACATGCCACATTTGGTATGTAATTTTTTTGGGGGGGGGAGCGGAAACCCTCTTTTTAGAGGGTTCCAGCTCCCACTTCCTCTCTGGGCACCACGGCGCCGGAAAGAAGTTCACCTCTCCCCCCTCCCTCTCAGCAATCATCTTGGACACGTCACAGGTCCCAGATGATTGCTCGGCCAGTCACGGTGCACAGCGCGGCTTGCGCATGCGTAATTCCGGCGCCGTGGAGAGGAGGGGGAGAGGAGCAGGGCTTTGTTCCCCGCATCGCTGGACCCTGGGACAGGTAAGTGTCTGATTATTAGAAGTCAACAGCTGCAGTATTTGTAGCTGCTGACTTGCTATGGAGACGTGCATATAATACTTAATATATAGCGATTAACTGGGAGTCTGAAATGTAACTCCCAGTTAATCGCTATATATTAAGTATTATATGCACGTCTCCATAGCAATTCTTTGTTTTCCTTGCTCGCTCCCTCTGAATATTCCTCCCTGATTTGCGCTGATATACCTTGTACGGTATGACAGGTTGATGTTCCTCCATTAAATTACAATAATTATTTAGATGTACTTGTTATACATAAATCCTTATGTGTTTTCTGTTTTAAATATTTTTTGTTCAGTTCACGTGCTATGCTCCTGAAGAAGCGTGATTGCATGCGGAACTTGTCGAGCGAGAGCGAATCTTACATCTTAATCAACAACCTCTACCGCTTCCACCATACCTCATCTACCTTTTGGAATGTTTTTATGTTTTGGAGTAATACTGTAATTCCTATATCAGTTCCACGCGAGCTATGGTGTTGTATTATAACGGTATTGGTGTATCGACTCTCTAAGTAATTGTGAATATTTTAAGGAAATTGTTTATATATCAGGAAATATGTGCAATACATTTTTATTTTTTATAAAAAAAAAAAATAATAATTGTGTACTGTGCCTAAAAAGTCCAAGTCCCTATGTATATTATTTTTCTTTATTATATTCAATCCAGGACGCGGCACACTTGCTAATTTTGGTGTCATCCACAGTTACCACTCTGTGTTGGGACACAACACTCTTGTTTGTTATTTAAAATTGTTTAGTGAAGGTATCCTGTGTGACTCACAGTGCTGCTGCTGCTGTGATTGGCTCCTCTGTACCAGGCAACCTTGGAAGTTTGTGGGTGAACAGGATTCATCCATGCAGATCAGCAGCATGAATATGAATGCCCCCCCAAGCCAATTACAGGGAGTGGTGCCCATGAGCATGCTGGGTGCTGGTATTTATATTTAGTAAGCACATGGGATCTGGGTTTTCCTCCTGAGAGAGGTCCAGTTGGGGAGGCCTGTCGCCTCTCCCCAGTACAGGTGACCTGAGGGAGTGAACAGTGAATGCTGAAACCCAGGATTCTCCTGAGAGCTGATTGAAGGAGGCTGTCCATGGATCCTGTCTGGTATCATGGAGGCAGGTGACCTGCTACCAGGGCCTTGTGAGAACAGACCCCCCAAAGGGATCCTAGAGACTGGTGTTGCTTAATCCCCCTCTGAGTGCTAGAAGTCAGCTGCTTGGTGTAGGCTAAAGGAGACACCGGATGGTGTCTCGAAGAGCAAGGTCCATTTAATTCATTCTACTAAGAAATTGACTTTGCTCCGATCCTGTAAAGTCTGCTGCAAAGTCCTACTGAGAAAGCTGTAAATAGTTCAATTGGAGTATCCCACTATACCCCCTTCTCCTATCCAAGTTCTAAATTAAAACAAAACAACAAAAAAACACTACATCCTCTAGACTGGTCATTGGAGTAAGGAGTGGAAGTTGTGCACCTGGCTGTGAGAAATACTCTGTGCCTGAGGCCTCGTACACACGACCGATTTTCTCGGCAAGAACCAGCAAGAAACTTGCTGGCAGAGAGGTCTTGCCGAGTAAATCGGCCGTGTGTACGCGGCTATCGGGTTTCTCGTCGAGAAAACCGACAAGTAACCTCGACGAGAAAATAGAGAACCTGCTCTCTATTTTCTCGTTGAGATTCTCCTCGGCATGTTTCTCGACGAGAAAAGTGAGCGTGTGTACACTTACCTGTCCTCCCGGAAGCCCGCGCATGTTCGAAATGAATTCGACGCATGCGCGGTAGCTTCCTAGGCATACGTAGGGTATACCAAGATGGCGGCGACGGCATCGAATGTGACGAGCGCATGCTCGTCGTAGTCGATGACGTCACCGCGTACGCTCCATTCAAAGAACCGCGGGTTCTTTGAAACGAGCGTGTGTACACTCGGCCGGGACAAGTTTCTTGTCCAAGAATCTCGTCGAAAAAAACGACATGTTTTTTTCAACGAGAATCTCGGCCGTGTGTACGAGGCCTGACTGCTAAGCTGAAATAAGGGAAGACCTGGGAAAATACCACTCCTGTCTGGGTAGTGCTACATATATTACAAATGTTTTTTAACTACCGGTAATTACATTCAAATGGGTTGACATGCGTGTCTGGTGTTTCTGTATTGTTATTCCAGCGTAGCATTTGTCCTGCAGTGCGTACAGTCATGAAATCCAGTTTAAATGAGTTTGAATTGACTACCTTCTGGGACTGCCAATCAGTACACTGAAATTACATTGCCATGTTCCCATAATAACCAGAGCAGTCCCTTCACTTATTTACCTGAAGTCTCTTTCTGCAAACTAAATGGATTCCATACTACAGAGTGCACAGATCAATCAGTGTAAAACACCACAGAGTTGTACAAACTGCACTAATATTGTACATATGTGGAAAATTTGAAGGAGTGGTTTCATACACATAATCCATGAAAGTATTGTTTTAATAAAAATATAAGGAGACATTATATAATGGGAAAAGCAGCAGATGGCTTCTTCGATAATATATAACAGAAATTCACCGGCTCAGCAGCCATATCCCTGCAAATAATTTAAAAATGTTGGCAATTATGATATTTAAAAGCCAAGGTCAAATTCTCAGGGAAAATTGCCTATGCAGTTAAGGGGCCCAGATAATAAAATCTATGCAGCTTTAAAGGGGTTGTAAAGGTACAATTTTTTTTTCCTAAATAGCTTCCTTTACCTTAGTGCAGTCCTCCTTCACTTACCTCATCCTTCAATTTTGCTTTTAAATGTCCTTATTTCTTCTGAGAAATCCTCACTTCCTGTTCTTCTATCTGTAACTCCATGCAGTAATGCGAGGCTTTCTTCCTGGTGTGGAGTGTTGTGCTCGCCCCCTCCCTTGGACTACAGGAGAGTCAGGATGCCCACTAACACACAGCTCCTTTCTCTATCTGCAACGTAGAGAGCGTCCTGACTCTCCTGTAGTCCAAGGGAGGGGGCAAGCACGACACTCCACACCAGGAAGAAAGCCTCGCATTACTGTGTGGAGTTACAGACAGAAGAACAGAAAGTGAGGATTTCTCAGAAGAAATAAGGACATTTAAAAGCAAAATCGAAGGATGAGGTAAGTGAAGGAGGACTGCACTAAGGTAAAGGAAGCTATTTAGGAAAAAAAAAATTGTACCTTTACAACCCCTTTAAGGAAATGATGATTGATGTAACTGTCATATTTGTAGGTCATTTGTGCCTCCCATGGCCAAAAAATCCCATGGTTAGCATTCCCCTGTCCTGCATTGTTCCCGGGCTTTAAATGAGGGAGAATGTTTGCTCCTGTGATGCTGGCTGGGGTAGACACCCATTAGCTGAAGAGCCCTAGCAACAAGGCAGGATGAGGTAATGCTAGTGTAGCGGGGTCCTCAATTTAGGGGTAGTGTTTGAGTGGTAGTTATGCTCAAACACCTAAATTGTTAGGACATTATCAACCATTTTGTCTACAGGAAGAGTATCAGTGTACTGTTCCCTGTGGCCTGCAGGTGGCGCTGCCATCGTGGGCCAGGGTTGAACCGCTAAAACAGTGCTGTGCCTTGTGTGTCCCCCATGCAGTGGGCGTGGTCGGCCTGCTGTGTATGCTGGGAGAGGATATAAAAAGGGGCGGATGCTGCCTGTTCGTTCGTTGTTGGGGGTCCTACTCCCAGGGAGTGTGTGTTCCTGTCCGCCCTGGGCACCTTTGGCCCAGGGGCGGTGGTCGGTGAATCAGTCCCAGGCACCTTTAGCCCTGGGGCTGCAACTAAAGGCCGTGGGCCCAGCACCTTTGGCTGGGGCCCATCAAGGATCGAGGAATCTCAGGGTGCCGCCTTGCACGGGGACCCACATCTTAGACGAGGAGGCCGGGGAAAGACCGTTCCGAGGGACCGGTGAGAAGTCACAGTGAAGGAAGGGGCTCGGTAACTCTCTGGAGGGATGTCTTCTCCTTACAAAGAGGCCAAGCTTTGAAAACCAAGTTCACCAGGTCTGTGGCAGAGACCAAGTTCACCAGGTCTGTGGCAGAGACCAAGATCACCAGTTTGTGTAGTGATTGTGCGTTTAGTTAAAGTACCATTCTGGCTGCTAGTCCCTATCTAGGGAGACTATCCAAATGGGCCAAGTCTGCTTGAGAAGCCAAGCAGTAAAGTATTACGTTTGTGCCTGGACCTCTCCCACCCCTTATGCTGTCCTGTTCTCTCTCCAACCTTTCCTATCAGAGACTGTGCTTTAAAAGAAATAAACTCTACGTTGGAGTTACGGCTGGTGTGGACCTTGGAGTTATTGGGGGAAATAGAGACTTGTCTTTATTGAGCATAGAGATAAGAGCCATTCTCTGGAGAACCTGGCTGTGGAGACCTGTTTCATAACACCGCTCAGGCTCTTTACACAGGAGGGTACGGGCATATAGCTGGGTGTGCCCTCTCTTCCTGCGAGGAGCCAAAGACAAGGAGGAGAGGGTTTGAGGCACTATACGAGCTATAGGAGTTTTTTCACCAGGCTTTGGGAGAGGCACAAATGGCTTAGGTATTGGCTATTACATTAATCTACATTTTTTTTTAAAGTTGCAGTTTTTTTCTACCTACTGGGGCTCCTTGACTGCATAAGAAGTTTTCCTAAGAAGGCGAACTCAGCCTTTCAACGTTTTAGTACTTTTGATGTTTTTGTTATATAGATTTTCATGCTTTCCAAGCTCCCTAGAGTAAACTTATACCAAAAGGTACAGTTGTCATTGTAAAGCATTTTTAGTTGGAAAGATTTGTCACTATAAATCACACCCTGGAAGACCATCTGGACAATGTGTTTTAACTTAAATGAAGATGCTTGCTCCCATATGTTCTTGCGTCATTAATGGCTATGCCCACTGTCTATTACACTGAGGTACTCTCGACTAATCCACCACATTCATAAGCCTAAAGAACCCCAATTCTGGTTCGTTTCTCTAAGTCAGGGGTCTCAAACTGGCGGCCCTCCAGCTGTTGCAAAACTACAAGTCCCATCATGCCTTTGCCTGGGGGAGTCATGCTTCTAACTGTCAGCCTTACAATGCCTCATGGGACTTGTAGTTTCGCAACAGCTGGAGGGCCACCAGTTTGAGACCCCTGCTCTAGGTGTTACCTGACTCTCAGTGGGCAGTCAAGCTGACAGTTTCTTCAAGCTAGGCTTTGCTTGCATTCACAATAGTAGAGTAAATGAAAAAACAGGCAATAATTAGGGTGACAGCACTGCACTCAGCACACACTAAGCTGTTTGGCTATTCTTTTTTGTGAATTTTCCAAGCTTTTGCAGTCTTAGCACTAACTGTCAATTTCTCCTGACACCACAATGCAGTGGAAAAAACACCACTTGCCTTCAGATGAAAAACAAAACACCAAAACTTTCCAGAACAGGCTGTACACGCTTAGGAGAATTACCAGAACTTTTCAAACCTGTAAAAAGGATTTTGTACAAACATATAACAATATCTGATCTACAGGGGGTCTAATACTTTCCCATCTTTTAGATCGCAAGCTTTACGAGCAAGGCCCTCTGATCACTCTTGTATGGTATTGAATTGTGATGTAACTGTACTGTCTCCTTTTATTTTGTAAAGCGCTGCACAAACTGTTGGCGGCATATAAATTCTGTATAGTAATAATCACTGGGTAATATTAGAGCTTCATAACATCTAAAAAAACATGTGGAAAAACATGAGACACTCTTAACTGCAAAGAATTAGCACAGAGGAAGACAGGATAATATAAACTCAGTACAAATCAGCTATATCTTATAGTGTATAGGTCATTACGCTGTAACATACTTCATTTAATAAGGTAATTCCACATTTTCCAGCTGTGGTCATCTTTGGCTGATCAGCATATCACATCATGCAATGATGGCCTTTCCTGGAAAGATTTCTTACCATAGTTGGTGCCATACATTTAACAGACCTTAGGTTTAGTGATAAGTGAATCAGTTTAAAAAACAGGCAGATCTGTGATTCTTTATTTATCCTTTTGAGTATATGTACGAAGGTTTGTCCAGACTACAGAGAATTTTTAACCATGAATTATGATTGGTTGGATCATAAAATTGAATAATTCTTCACATCATGCAAATTATAAGGAGAATCAAAAAGTGGTGAATTAGTGATTCTCCTTATTCAATCATCCCTGTTATAGAAATGAAATATTTAGACATAGGCTATAATTTTTATTTTATTTTTACCATGGTACAGTAGAATCTTAAAGCGGCACTCCAGCAATTATCTTTATTGCCAACTTACATTGGTCCAGCTTGGTATATCCAAATCTTATATCTGGAGGGCTTCTGGGGATACTGAAAATCACTGCAGTATCCCGCACAACATATAGTGCTTCAGGTCTCTAGGTCCTGCTCAAGAGGCTTCCCTTCTGCACACAGAACACAGGGGGTTGCTCGTTTGGCACTGCCACCATTCAGAGAACGCTCTGTATTTTTTTTAAAGAATGCAAGGCATTATCTGATTGGGCGAGGTGCAGGGGGACAGATAACACTATGCTCTACCATTGCCCAATCAAAAAAACACCTTTAAAACAAAGCGCAACGCTGTATCCTGGCCTAGGCCAACAAGGCCCAGGCCTAGGACAGCACTTTGCAGGGGGGGGGGGCGGGCAGCACGGATAGAGTCCCCGCCGTCTTTTTTTGACTGTCCAATTATCCTGGACCACAAACCTTCCTCACTGTGCTATATGTTTTCTGCTGCACCATTGGCATGGTTATATCTTCTTAGTCCTCTTCATAAAATTATCAGAAATTTGTGCTTAAAGTAGAACTATAGGCAACACTTTTTTTCATTTTGGATGGAGTAAGGGAGGGTTATAGCCCCTGTCAGTTTATTTTTTACCATCCCTGTCCCATTGCAGAGATTTCCCTTCACTTCCTGCCCCATAGCCAAACAGGAAGTGAGAGGAAATCTATGCAAGTTAAGGGAATCCATTGCCCCCTCCCGCCCTCAGAACTAGTGTCCCTACTCGAAAATTTCAGGGCGGGTATTAAACAGAAAGGGGTGGGTCATATTTAAATTAGGGGTGCACGAGTTTAGTCAGATGGTGTACAGAACGCCCCCGAGAAATGTCATGTCCTGCTTGTGTGATTGACTTACTGATTTTCCCAGATGTCTGCAATAAGATACAAGTCAGGTTTTGAGTATCCCCTACAATAAAAAAATTTAATTTTTGGTGAGATACTCTCAAAGAGAAATCACGTCTACAGGGATGCAGACTCTGCCACATTCCTCATTAAACCCCTTCAAGTACAGACTTTTACAATAGCTGACATTGTATGCATGGGAGAGCACATTCCCTGTTGACATAGGTATTCCACTTGCTCCACAATGATAACTGCCAATGCAGGAAAATAATGTGTTGTTATTGAACCTAATGCCGCGTACACACGACCGTTATTCATGTCATGGAAAAAAACAAAGTTTTTCTCAACGTGATTTTTCGTGTTTCCTTTCAAGCCTGCCTTGCATACACACGTTCATGAAAAAAAAACGAGCAAAGCGCGGTGACGTACAACACATACGACGGCACTATAAAGGGGAAGTTCCATTCTAATGGCGCCACCCTTTGGGACGCTTTTGCTGATCCTCATGTTAATAAAGTTTGGTGAGAGACGATTCGCGCTTTTCAGTATTCGTGCTTTTCAGTCCGTTACAGAGTGACGAATGTGCTATCTCCATTACGAATGCTAGTTTTACCAGAACGAGCGCTCCCGTCTCATACTTGATTCTAAGCATTTACGTTTTTTTTACCCTATGTAAAAGCATACACACAACCATTTTTCACGACGTTAAAAATAACAACGTGAAAAACAACGAGAAAAAATAAAGCAGGTTCTAATTTTTTTCGCCTATTTTTCTCTTCGAGAAAAATGCTCTGGAGCATACACACGACCGTTTTTCACGACCATTTTTAAAAATGCCATCTTTCTCGTCACAAAAACGATCGTGTGTATGCTCCAGAGCATTTTTCTCAACGAGAAAAATGTCCAAAAAAAATTAGAACCTGCTCTATTTTTTCTCGTTGCCTACAAATATATAGGTGCAATTCAACACAAAATTGCCATAATGATTCTGACTCAAAAAGTTACCATTATTTTGCTGTCTAAAACAGTTAATTATATGTTGTTGTTTTTTATATATTTTTCTGTATTACAAACACTGTGCCTATGAGAATACTACCTAAGGTATAATGGCACAATACCTGGCATGGTATAGATCATTTTCTTTTTTGGAAGTTTCAATTGGAGCAACTTTGGATGGAAAATATAACACAAAATATATCATACAAACATACAATATTTACTATTGCTTCATATGATCAATTTGATAGGACCTCTGCATCCTGGACGGTTTGAGAGTGGCTCACTGAAGCCTCTACTCTGAAAGCCTCTGTTCTCAGAAGAGACAAGCCACTCCTCTGGTACTGTGCTGCTGTCTCTGCGTACTGACATCAGCATTTGGAAATTTAAGGCCTATATAATTTCACCAGGCCTATATCATTTCATCATTGCTCAGTAGGGGTGCAACGGATCAAAAAACTCACGGATCGGATCGATCCTCGGATCAGAGCCACAGATCGGATCATTTTCGGATCGGCAAAAAAAAAAAAAAAAAAAATGAAAAAAATAAATAAATAAATGTTACACCCACCGGGTTTTTCGATTTCACAGTTATTTTCAACACAAAACGGAGCTTATAAGCTTAAATACAGTATTTGTAAATCCAACGGACTCTTTACATGTTAAATTTTAAAAGCAGCAGCAAACCTGCTGACCTTACATGGTTGCTAATGTGACAGAACACCTCTGATTTTCACATTTAACTAAATGTTAAATGTGAAAATCAGAGGTGTTCCGTCACATTAGCAAGCATGTAAGGTTTGCTGCTGCTTTTAAAATTTAAAATGTAAACAGTCCCTTGGATTTCCAAATAATGTATTTAAGCTTATAAGAAAATAAAATACTTGAAATCTAAAACTCTGTTGGATGTAACAAGATGTCCACTTGGCCCCTTCACAGTAATGAGAGTGAGGAGTGTGGGGTGGAGCAAGATGGCGTCGGCAAAACGTCACTACAGCGGCCGCCGCCGGGTGTACAAAGATGGCCGCCGCTCCGGAGCTAGGTCGAAGCCGCAGCCTTTCCTATGGCCGAGGATCCGGAGTGCTCAGCGGAGCGCGTGGTGATCTGATCCGAACAGGGTGACCCGTTCGGATCACCACCGATCCGTTGCACCCCTATTGCTCAGTCAATCAAAGGGAGGGAGGTGGAAAGTTTTCCTGACACATGCTTTCTTCTGACTGAAGACTTCTTAGGACTTGCCTAATGACCATCCCCCAAAGCCTCTCCTGTTTCTTCCGGCCCCCCAATCCAGTAAGTACTCCTTGATTCCTATTTACTTTAACCTACAGAAAAAAAAAACTTTTGTGCCAAACCCCTTTTAACCCTGTCATGTTGGCCCTGTGTCCATGCTCCCCTTTTCTTACTAACTTCCTGTCCTAGTGTGACAGCACATTTCGCTCCACCCCTCGGAGCTTAATCATGAGGATGATCCCCATGATTAAGCTCAGAGGGGCAGAGCAAAACGTGTTGTGGTAGTGGCCTTGTTGGAGCCCAGGCTGAGGTTGTCTTACACTCCAGATCCATGAGACAGTTTTGATGTGCGGCCAAAGGGAGATTCTCTTCAATACTCAGCGACGGCAGGATCCAGGACGAGCTACCTCCCAGCCAGCACTCACAGCAGTGGATACCGAGGACTTGTACCCCTCCTAAACACTTGAGCGGCTCACATATCGTGTTTCTTCGGGTCACCTAGCCTTTAACCTTATCCTAACTTAAACTAAAAAACTAGCTTTTAACATATAGTCAAAGCCTTTTGTAAATTTGTAACATAAAGTACCCTAAAACGCAAATATAAGTTTAACCTAAACCTAATCTAACCTAAATCTGAACCCAACCTTATCCCCAACACAAAATTAACCACATCCAATCCATACATAACCTATTCTTTCTGAAAATCTAGAGACCTCCTTCAAAGGTTTGGCACCAATACCACCCGGTCCTTGAGCCAAAACAAAGCTGTACCAAGATGTGAAGGTCCCAGAAGTCCATTATTCAGAACATAGCAAATCACTAAGCACAAAGGTAGGGACTAAAATGAATTTTATCCTGTCCTGTGGTCACAGTGTCCCCATCTCATACAGCCCAACCCTTTCCTACTTTATCAAAAACGAAAAAAAGTTTTGGCTATGGATGTATTTTACTTTTGTGGTTGCACCTGTGGAAAGAATGTTTTTATTTTTATCCTAACTACGTGATAGTATGTTTCTGTTTACAATACCAGGAACTGTAAATAAAGAACCAAGATGGGACTTTTCAGGTACCGATTGAATTAAAAATCAAAAGTAATTTTCACAAAAATCTAATTTAAAACAAGCAATAAATAATAAAAAGGTTGGACATCACGTAATGTACAGTACATTATGTACATATCAAATACAAGAAAATGTTTAGAAGTCCCTTTGCTGCCGGGTACATCAGTTTTTTGCTTCTACATCTGCATTGACCCATCACAATTTGTTTCCGCACTCGCATGTTATTAGTTAGTTCAGAACTGAATTACCTGCCTAAGGCCCAATAGGTGTACAGAGGTATAGCCTAAAGGCCCGGTAAAGGAATTCAAATTTTCTTTACTGATGATTCAGTTATTCAAAAGGTGGTGTTGCCTTACATCATTGTATGCAATGTTGTATGTTCACAGGATTGTCAGCAAAGGTAAGGTTTCATTTTCTTCCTTTAGGCTCCCCATTAAGTGTACCTAATCGCAAGAACAAAAATGCAATATATTGCAGCTTAGTGGTTCCTAGATGTAGTGGCTGCATTCCTTTTTATTCTTTTTTTCCTTTATTTTTACTTTGTGATCCTGCCAGGAACACAATATCTGTCCTAGGATGACAAAACACACACACACTGTACTATAGCTATGGACAAGAAGCATTGTCTCCCTAGAGTGCTTTCTCCTGACTTGGATTACAGAACTTCCCCTCTCCTCATTCCCTATAACATAAGGGGGAGGTTTCTGTGATCCACAGACGTGAAATAGGAAGGACTCAAAACACTGCTTGAGATTTCAGTGCAGCACAAGCAGAGTACACAGAAAGTTAGGAGTTCACTGCATATCTTGTATGATCAACAGACGTTTTTAGCACCTATGGAATACATATTTCAAAATACAGTGAAAATCCTAGGCCTTCTTCCACTATCTCAGTGCTATGAATATATCAGGTTTCATATAATATATAGAACTTCAAGAATAGTAACAATTGCGTGTACACGTTACCAGACATCCCAACCTGCAAAAATGAATTTCAGGGAGGTTTCAAACTCATTTCAGGGAGGTGACGCTTTGCGCAGCGTCCATGAAATACAGCCTTACCAGTGCCCATGAAATGCAGCCTGATCACACAGCTGCTGGGGCTGGGCTGGCGGTCCTGGGGTCTGGGGTCTGGCTGCTGGGGACAAGGGTCTGGCTGCGGGGGTCTGGCTGCTTGAGCTGGGCTGCTGGTCCTGGGGTCTGGCTGCTGGAGCCTGAGGCCCGGCTGCTGGGGCCAAGGGTCTGGCTGCTGGGGCCAAGGGTCTGGCTGCTGGAGCTGGAGCTGGGCTGCTGGTCCTGGGGTCTGGCTGCTGGGGTCTGGCTGCTGGGGCCAAGGGTCTGGCTGCTGCAGCTGGGCTGCTGGTCCTGGGTTCTGGCTGCTGGGGCTTGGGGTCTGGCTGCTGGGGCCAAGGGTCCAGCTGCTAGGGCCAAGGTTCCGGCTGCTGGGGCCAGGGGTCTGGGATCTGGCTGCAATGGGGCTGGTGAGCCATCCCAGTCAGCGAATTCCCCAGAAGGAAGGGGATGGGTGGAGGCAGAGAGAAGACAGGGAGCCCGTGATCTGCAGGCTGTAGCAATTAGAGGGAAATTTTTTTTTAAAAAAATGTTCTCCAGTCTGCATTGGCACTTTTTTTTGGTCCAGTCCGGCCAGTTCAGCAGGGACGGAGGGGGGTGGGCGGAGGCAGAGAGAAAACTGTGCGCCGCCCGTAATCTGCAGGCTGTAGCAATTAAAAGAAAAAAAAAAAACTTTCCCCAGTCAAGCGGATTCTCTCTTTACTTTCGGGTGCGCAGTGATCTCCTGTGCAACAAGTACCGGTCTCTTCTATATCAATCTGCCGGGCAGATTGTGACTGTCATGTACTTGTCGCACAGGAGATCACTGCGCACCTGAAAGAAAAGAAAGAGTCCGCTTGACTGGGGAAAGTTTTTTTTCCTCTTTCAATTGCTACAGCCTGCAGATCATGGGCAGCGCACAGTCTTCTCTCTGCCTCCGCCCAGTGGCGTCACTAGGGTTGGTGTCACCCGGTGTAGGAAAAAATTGGTGTCACCCCCCCTCCACCAACTATAGTCCCCCTTCAGTACAGACCCCCCTCCCACAGTACAGACCCCTCTCCCGCAGTACAGACCCTTCTCCCGCAGTACAGACCCCCCCTCCTGCAGTACAGACCCCCTCCCGCAGGACAGACCCCTCTCCCGCAGACTCCCCCTCCCTCAACAGACTCCCTCAGTGCAGACCCCGCCCTCTCCACTTGTGCTAGTAGTCCCCCCTCCCATAGCGCCCCCAGCATATGTCAATGTACAAATACAGTACACTGTTCAGACCTCAGAACAGCGTGGGATATGCACAGCGGCGTGTCCCTCCACAGACTTCCTCATTCCACCTGTGCTGCAGTGCAGAGGGCTGGAGGGGCGGGGTACCGATCTGAGCCTAGAGCCAGATCGCTGCCCACAGGTGTCACCCCTCTGGCGGGTGTCACCCGGATGCGGCCCGCATCCCCCGCCCTTTCATAGCAACGCCACTGCCTCCACCCACCCCCCTCCTTCCCTGCTGAATTGACCAAAACGTACCCATCCAGCAGCCAAAGCAGACTGGGGATTGCAGTATGGGCTGTCCCCCCCTCTGCCTCAGGTCGCAGCAACTTATACATCCGCCTGTCACTCAGCCACAGACAGGGCGGCCGTACTCCATTCGGCCGCTCGGGCTGCTCTGTCTGTCTGTGGCTGAGTGGCAGGCGCAGCCGGGAGATCGCCCTGAACTCGCGGGTGTCCGGGAGCCCGCAGCCAAATGTGGGAGACTTCCGCGGCTCGCGGGAGACTTGAGATGTCTGCGTTACTTAAATAAATGTGTCAGCTGCCGCTTAAAGTGCAAAAGCATCACTATAGCAATAAAATTGTAATAAAAAAGGTACACATGTCCAGCTCATGTGCCTATAATCATTACAGCAGCGCTACTGTCTCATACTCAGTTATGATCAGCTATCATGTAACGTAGCACACGAGGAAGATAAAGTTGATAGATGGTGAGAGAAGTCCAAAATAGCACACAGATGGTGATCTTATTGCAGTAAATACATGTGCACCTCACACCAGAGTCCGTGCGTCACACTCCCCTTTGGGGTTCACACTCACCAGAGAGTTGAACACATAAGGCATTGATATGTTAGCCACGGCTATCCCCAGTATCATGGAAGGAGTCACTGCATATCCTGGGGTCTTCATCGGTAGTCGGACAGAAAGAAGGCTCATATAGTGTAATTCCTGAAGATACACTACATATTCCTTTTAAGAAATCAGAAGTAATGGAACATGTGTCCCTTGGAGAAGAATGCAGTTTTTTCAGATAGTAAATGATTCTCTCTATTGACTCTTGATAGGTAATTCAATGTAATTCCTAACTGTTGACAAAATTCTACATCTGCCCTTTGGTCCTCATAGCTGGCTTTACATTTTTGACTTTAGGTAGTGTGAGGGGGTTAGCTCGGCAGCGGGTGTGTGTGACCCCCGGGATGGGCTCCCCACACAAAAACAGGCCCAGCAAACGGAGGTTGTGGTTTTCAAAATCAAAAAGGTGCGGTTTATTTTCTATTTACAGTGACAAAACACAGCAAAGCAAAAGAAACATAAACAAAATAAATCCTGGTCAACTTGACCTCTGACTAAACATACAGGTTTCCTAACTAACAACTGGGATCAGCCTAGTGCTGTCCTAGTCCCTAAGTCCCTGGTTTTAAATGTCCAAGCAAATAGCCACACAGGCTTTGTCTCACCGCACAAGGGTTCACTCTCCCTAGACAGTCCACACAGGTCTGGTTCCAGGCATGAGCTAACATCTAATGAAGCTGGGAGCTCTTATAGAGGCCTAAATGAGCTGACAAGCTTCAGCTGGTCTCATCAACTCCCTGTCTGCACGACGCCCCACACTCTCCCTAGAGGTATGAGTCATCCATGAGCCCACTAGCCTCAGCTGGGCTTATACAACTCTCCACCTAGTTGTATAAGTCGGCGTAAAGCCTGAATCTG
Organism: Rana muscosa; assembly: GCA_029206835.1. NCBI lineage: Eukaryota > Metazoa > Chordata > Amphibia > Anura > Ranidae > Rana > Rana muscosa. The sequence continues at coordinate 215,251,837 of CM055120.1, read as the reverse complement.
GGCGAAATATATCTACCCCCCTGGATGCAACCAGGTGACTTTACCTTCCTGCTGTCACATACCCCCCCCTCTTGTTTTAACCTCGGGGTTGGAACACCAGCAATCAGGCATTCATGTACTCGAGACAAAGCATCCACATTCCCCATTTGAACGCCAGGGCGATGCTTTACTGTGAAGTTGAATTCCTGGAGGGCCAGGAACCACCTATTCACTCTTCTATTTGTTTCCTTGTTTTGAGCCATCCACTTTAACGGAGCGTGATCCGTAACCATGTCAAAGTGCCTACCTAGCAGGTAGTACCGAAGGGAATCTAGAGCCCACTTCACCGCTAAACACTCCTTTTCAACGGTGGCGTAATTTACCTCATGGGACTTCAACTTCCTGCTGAGGTAAATGACTGGGTGCTCTTCCCCGTTCCAGACCTGGGACAATACTGCTCCTAACCCCACATCTGACGCATCACTTTGTACGACAAAGTCTTTAGAGAAGTCGGGTGAGTACAACACTGGCTGGCTACATAAGGCTTGTTTCAAGAATTGGAATGCTGCCTCAGCCTCGGTCATGACCGACCCTTTCCCCTTCGTCAGGTTGGTTAGGGGCACAGCCTTAGAAGCAAAGTGGGGAATGAATCGCCGATAATACCCAGCGATTCCCAGAAAGGCTCGTACCTGCTTCTTGCTGTTGGGACGTGGCCAACTCTGGATGGCCTCGACTTTGTTGAGTTGGGGTTTTATTACTCCCCTCCCAATGGTGTACCCAAGATATTTGGCCTCCTCCTGCCCAATGGTACACTTCTTGGGGTTAGCCGTAAACCCCGCTTCCCGAACAGAGTCCAGGACTGCTTGCACTTTTGGCAGATGTGAGGCCCAATCTGTGCTATGGACAATTACGTCATCCAGGTAAGCCGCAGCATACTTCCGATGGGGCCTCAGCATCTGGTCCATTTTCCGCTGGAATGTGGCCGGCGCATTCTGTAACCCGAACGGCATTCTTTTATATTGGAACGCCCCGTCTGGGGTTACAAATGCGGTTTTCTCTTTGGCCGACTTGGCCAGGGGGATTTGCCAATACCCTTTTGTGAGGTCAAGAGTCGTCATGTATCGGGCTGTTCCCAGCCGGTCGATCAACTCATCTATACGTGGCATGGGGTAGGTGTCAAATTTTGTAACTTTGTTCAACTGACGAAAATCGTTACAAAATCGCCAGCTCCCATCCGGTTTAGGCACCAACACAATGGGACTAGACCAATCACTTTGGGACTCCTCTATCACCCCTAAGTTCAGCATTTTCTGTACTTCCTCCCGTATTGCCTCCCGTCGGGCCTCTGGGATCCGATAGGGTTTTAACTTCACCCTTTCACCGGGCGGGGTAATGATGTCATGCTCTACCCCAGATGTTTGTCCCGGCAGCTCAGAGAATACCTCCTTGTTGCGAAGCACAAACTCCTTAACCTCCTGTTGTTGGGGTTGTGACAAGGTGGCTGCTATTCCAACCTCAGGAATCACGCAACCAGTTTGAGCTGGTGACCAAGTGTCTGCGACTAGGGACTCTCTATCCCTCCAGGCTTTCAACAGATTAACGTGATAGATCTGTTCGGGCTTTCGCCTTCCTGGTTGTCTGACCTTGTAATTCACTTCGCTCACTTTTTCCATTATCTCGTAGGGGCCTTGCCATTTGGCAAGGAATTTACTTTCAACCGTAGGGACAAGTACCAGTATCCTATCCCCCGGGGAAAAGGTACGGGTCTTGGCTCCACAGTTGTACACTCTCTGCTGTGCTAACTGCGCTTGGGCCAAATGTTCCTTCACGATGGGCATTACCTGTGCAATTCGGTCTTGCATCAGGGCGACATGCTCAATCACACTCCTGTGGGGAGAACTCTCACTTTCCCAAGTTTCCTTGGCAATATCCAACAGCCCTCTTGGGTGTCTCCCATACAGTAACTCAAAGGGGGAGAATCCCGTAGAGGATTGGGGCACCTCCCTAATAGCAAACATCAGATAAGGAAGTAGACAGTCCCAATCCTTTCCATCTCTATCCACCACTTTCTTCAACATTTGTTTTAGGGTTTTGTTGAATCTTTCAACCAGCCCATCGGTTTGGGGGTGATACACAGATGTACGTAATTGCGTCACTTTGAACAATTTACACAGCTCCTTCATAACCCGGGACATAAAAGGTGTACCTTGGTCCGTAAGCAGTTCTTTACAAATACCCACCCGGCTAAACACAAGAGATAGCTCTTTGGCTATGGTTTTGGCCGAGGTATTTCGGAGAGGGATCGCTTCTGGATAACGGGTGGCATAGTCCATTATAACTAATATGTACTGGTGCCCCCTAGCGGACTTGATTATAGGACCTACCAAATCCATGGCGATCCTCTCAAACGGGACCTCAATGATGGGTAGAGGGACCAGCGGGCTACGGAAATGTGGCATCGGGGCCGACCTCTGACACACAGGGCAGGAGGAACAATAATTTTCTATGTCCTTCATCACCCCCGGCCAATAGAATCTCTGTAATACCCTCTCTCGGGTTTTCTCTGTCCCCAGATGACCTCCAAGAATGTGCCCATGGGCCAACTCCAACACCAACTTCCTGTAAGGTTTGGGCACCACAAGCTGCTCAACGGTTTCTTCTGCCCTTTTTGCCACCCGATACAGTAGGTCCTTCTCTACGCTGAAGTATGGGTAAGTGCAGGTATTATCTGGGTTCACTAACTCGCCATCTATTTTCACTACGTTTTCCCGTGCCTTTATTAGGGCGGGGTCTTTCAACTGTTCTGTGGCAAAGTTTTCCCTGTGAACCTCAAGATCAGAAAACTCCACAGACGGTAGGTTTTCGTCTGAGGAGGTGGGCTCCTCTCCAGTTTCTTGAGTCTCCCCTGCCAATACTGATAAGGGAAATTCCGGAGAGTCCTCACCACTCTCAGGGGAGTTCTGGCTACCACATTCCTGGTACATAGGGGCACCAGTGGGGGGCTCAGGATCATCCCACAGTTCCCAGAACTTCGGAAAATCCCTTCCCACAATGGCGTCATGCGGTAACTGAGATGCTAAGCCCACTGGATGAGAGAGGGTACCTTTGGGGGTCTCGAAACACACTGTAGTCACTGGATACTCTCGGGTGTCCCCATGCACACAAATAACAGCTACCTTGCTATTCCCAGAGACCTCTGTTTTAACTAACTCAGCCTTTATCAGGGTCACAAGGCTACCTGAATCCAGCAATACCACAACATTTCTACCATTAACACACATTTTGCATAAATGTTTCTCAGTTCCTCGAATGGCAGTGCATGCGACTGTCGCACACAGCGACTGACGTCTGCCCGTCAGAAAGTCACACTGCATGGGTTCCTCCACAACCGGGCAATTGGCTGCAATATGTCCCGCTTGCCGGCAGCGGTAGCAAACGATCCTTCTTGCGGCCTCTTGAGCCGCTGATTTCCCAGGCTGTTCTCGCCAAACTTGGGGTAGAGCTCCCACCCTCTCACTCTCTCCACCCTCACCCCTTGGAATCCTCTTATCCGCCCCTGGGGATGGTCTGGTCTTAGGGTGGAAAGTCCGAGTGTCTCTGGAAGAGGCCGTCAGGTTCTCTGTAGCCAAGTATTTCTCCACACGATCCACAAGACCATCGGCCGTCTCTGGGTCTCCATGGCTTACCCACTTTTGGATGGCAGTAGGAAGAGCTCTCAAAAACCGATCCATTACAACACGTTCCACAATCTTTGGTGCGGACAAAGTCTCTGGCAGTAGCCACTTTCTGCTCAGGTGAATGAGATCATACATTTGAGACCTGGGGGGTTTTCCAAGCTGGAAAGTCCAGTTATGCACACGCTGAGCCCGGACAGCCTGGGTGACACCCAGCCTTGCCAATATTTCAGCTTTTAGCATCACAGTCTTTTGCTTGGTTAGGCTCTAGGTCATAGTAAGCTTTCTGCGATTCACCAGTTAACAGAGGAGCCACCAGTCCAGCCCACTGCTCCTCAGGCCACTTTTCTCTTTCAGCGGTCCTTTCAAATGTGGTCAAAAATACCTCTGGATCATCCTCTCCAGTCATTTTTGTCAATAAACGACTCACCCCAAAGGACGCGGTATTAGTGGGACGGCTTTCCTCACTGGTCTGCGGACGTTGCTGCATTACTGCTTCCATCTGTTGTTGTAGTCTCTGCTCTTGCTTCTGCAACAGGTCTATGAAGCGGGCCTCAGATTGCTGCTGGGCTTGTTGCTGAGCCTCCAGACTCTGTTGCAAAGTTGCGTTTGTCTGCTGCTGGGCTGCAAGGCTCTGTTGATGAGCTTGCTGCTGGGCTGCGAAGTTCTGTTGTTGAGCTGCAAGGCTCTTTTGCAAACCTGCATTTGTCCCACTAGCCTCAGCTGGGCTTATACAACTCTCCACCTAGTTGTATAAGTCGGCGTAAAGCCTGAATCTGGGCGAAATATATCTACCCCCCTGGATGCAACCAGGTGACTTTACCTTCCTGCTGTCACAGTAGGCTTATTATTCCAAACAATTGTCCCAGAGTGGGGAGCAGCACAGGTAGCTAAACTGAAAGCAGAAAGCATGTATGCAGTGTTTTAAACTAGGGTTTACTAGAATAAACGTAACGTGGTTATAAAGCCTGAATATGTTTTACCTTAAAGTGATTGTAAAAGTTTTTTTGTTTTTTTAAAATAACAAACATGTCAAGGGTTTTGCACAGAGCTGCCCCAATCCTTCTTTTCTGGGGTCCCCCAGCGGCGCTTCTGGCTTCTCCTCTTCTCGAGTGCCCCCACTGAGAGCCGCATTCCAAGGGGGGACTCGTGCGAGCGCGCTCCTGAGTCATTGACACAGACAGCAGGACTCGGCCCCACCCCTGACTTCCGTGTCACTGGATTTGATTGACAGCAGCATGAGCCAATGGCTGCTGCTATCAATCTATCCAATGAGAACTGCTGCTGTGCTTGTCCCTGTCGCTGGAACGATCGGGCTCAGGTAAACAAAGAGGGGGGGGGCTCTAGGGGACAGCTGCCTGCAGCGCAGAAGGTTTTTATCACCTCAATCCATAGAATGCATTAAGGTGAAAAACTATGAAACTTCACAACCCCTTGAATGCATTTCATGCATTAAGGTAAAAAATGTTGAGTCATCAGGATCTAGGGTGACCACATTTCCAAACTACTGTAGCGGGGTCTCCTTTGAGGCCCCTGGACTACGTTGCCCAGAACCCCGTTCGGCACCCAGGGTGCATTTGGCCACCGCAGAGACTCATGGGTGGGGCTATAAAAGAAGGGGGCGAGGCTAAGCTCGGCCTCTTTGGACACCGCGCTGCAAGCAATAGGACTCCCTGTGCGGATCCGCTGCTGTGAAAGGCCTGAAGCCGGGGCCTTGCGTACCTTCCAAAGAGCCTTCCACCCCACCGCGGAGCCTGGGTGGCACCTGTTCCTGTTCAAGTTGCTGACATCAGTTGGACCGGAGACCCGGCCGTTGGAGAACACTGTGTGCGGATACACAGAAGGTGGAAGCCCGGACTGGGATCGCGTCCGGAGGGGTGAGCGAGCACTTGCTCACTACATTAGCTGTACTCTGTTGGGTCTAGTGACTGCCTTTGCCCTTTTCCTTTTACATTTACTATCCCACCGGAGACTAGCGGGGGAACTGAGTTGCATAGTCTCCGGTGAAGTGTTCTCATTTGTGAATTACCCTTGGATTACAAATATTGTTTCCTGAAAGTGCACCACCGTTCAAGTTGCATGCAAAGAAATTGTTTTCATAAGGGACTGAGGTTTATCTGCGTCAGGCCTGACCAAGGGGGGGTTAAAACTTTATTAGGTGCGCCATACTGCACATAAGGAAATAAGGATAGTTGCACGTGGCGGGTGATCACTCTGCACTATCACTTATGAACCTGTTTATTGCTGCAGGGCTCTGCATGTATGTTATGTGATGTGTTTAATCCTGACCTTTATACTAAAGTAAATCTAGTTATACTTTAACACCCTTTCATCAGTGTTATTCTTGCAGATAGTAGTTACCTATCAATACTGCCAGATTGTGTATAATCAGGTATAGACCGTTACAAGGTAATATTCCCTAGACTAACTGTGCCAGCAGGGTTTGAGTAGATTGTCGGGGGTTGGTGGTGCTGTATACAGGGCCCGAAACAAAAATCCAGCGGCTCTCTTAACTGGGGGTAGCGCTACACTACCATTCAGGGACACTCCCCCTTCCCAAAAATCAGCTTGTGCTGTAACGAATCACAGCCCAGTGATTGGACACAAGAGGTGGGATTTATGATTTCTCCAATCACAAGCAGGGGGCGGGGATTGTGCTCCTCTAGGCATTGTCGGCCAGGACAAGTACTGTCAGTGAGTAAAGAGGTGATGTGGCGGCCTTTTTTGGGGGCATCAGAGTGGCCCGGGGGGTGGCTGTGTTAGTTTCATTCCGGGACACTGTATTGTCCTGGAATGAAGGTGCCCGGGACAGACCTGCAAAATGCGGGACTGTCCCAGGAAATCCAGGACACGTCGTCACCCTATCAGGATCCCACCCCCTTTTATTTACCTAAGCCCTCATTCAATCCAGCGCTGTGCATGTCTGCAGCTCTTCTCTCCCCTCACTACCTGCTTGCGGGAGCCAATGGCTGTCAATCAAAGCCATTGACGAGGGAGCCGGGGGCAGGGTAGAGTCCCATTGTGTCAATAGACACAGAAAGCAGGGCTCTGGAGTGAGTCCGCACGAGTGCCCCCATAAAAAAAAGAGGCTATGGGGGAACTTGGCAGTGAAAGGAGCCAGGAGCGCCGGCAGGGGACCCAAAAAGAGGAGGTTCAGGGCCACTCTGCAGTTTTATTACACAGAGCAGGTAAGTAGAAACCTGTTTGTTATTTAAAAATAATAAAGACCAAGGAGTGTTATTGCTCCCTAAAATGCTGGTTATATGATCATCTATATCGGTAATACCTTAAACCTGAAATAAACATGCAGACCAGGGAAGTCATTGTAAATTCAATAGATTTCCCATTCACTTCCTGTTCAGTAAACACAACAGGTGTGTTTACAAGTGAGAGCAAACTTCCCCAAAGTGATGTACGTCTCCTCTTAGACATCTGTCACCAGAAGATTTCCCCACATTCCTGTTACATTTTTCTTCACTTAAGCCCTCGTTCACTTGATTGTGGCTCAACGCGGCACCATTTCTTGGTTATATGTACCCCAATACAAAGGATCATAATATTTAAAAATAAATGTGATGTGTACCAACATCATAAATACGAAAGAAATAAAAAAAAAAATCTAAATTCAGAAGGTAACATCACTATTCCAATGTGACACCACTATTCCAAAGTGACACATATAAAAGTAACAAATTCACTCCTAAGATGTTTTGCTGTGGAGAGGGTGGGAGGCGCTGGCTCAGGCTCTCAACCCCTACTCAGGCATCTGGGAGGATCCCGACATTATTGTGGGGATCCCTGCAGAGCCCGGACCGGTGTTCTGACAAAATTAACAACCTGGCAGAATGTGCAACCCGCGTCACTTCCTGTGATGTGGAATCAGCTGTATCGCCAAACCACGCTCACTGCTCAGGCGCAACGCGTCATACATGCCTTCAGTGGCTTACGTCGTGCACACAGGAATTTTCCTGACAAAATAAGCGACCGACTACTGCGCATGTGCACGGCAGAAATCAACTAACACTTACGAGATTTACGTTGCCAAGCCCATCTTGGTACACTTACACTTGACCTCATCACACCTACACTAAGAAGGCAGGGCACATCTTGCTACACCAAACCCCCGTTTTGAATTTGCCAACTAATTTCAGCAATCGAGTCAGCTTACCTACTTAAATATAGTAAATTTACATCTACAAGGTGGTGTTCTGCCAAAATGAGCAGCCTGCGCAGTTAGTTTGTTTGCTTCGTATTCTTTGCAACGTAAATTTTGTAAGTGTTAGTTGATTACTGCCGTGCTCATGCAAAGTAGTTGGTCGAGCATTTTGTCAGGCAAATTCCTGTGTGCACCAACGTCAGCCACTGAAGGCGTGTATGACGTGTTGCGCATGCTCACTGAGTGCAGTTTGCCGATACAGCTGATTCCACGGAAGTGACGCGGGTTGCACATCATCACAGGTTGCTCATTTTGTCAGAACACCAGCTCTGTGATGTCAGCCGACTTTAACCCTCTGTCTACTGCATCTGGGTCACAAGAGTGCAGAACTAGGTGCACTCCTGTGACCCACAGGAGAAGTGTGGTCAAAAGCGCTTAGGGCATACTTTTCTTTTAAAGGAAACCTTTATTTCCTCCTCTTTTTTTTAACTCCAGCAAAACCAGTGCTATCTGTCTGGGATCCGCTGTTCAGATGATTCAGCCCACACAGCCATCTTGGTCCTCCTTAGTCATCAGGAACTGGCTGCTTCTTTTGGGTTCAGGCAGCCAGGGCCCAATGATGCACACAGGCCTGTCCACTGGCTGCCCTGTCCTTCCTACTCCTAAAGACTTTATTAATGTGTGACAGGGATATTCCAGGAGGCTGCAGTACCAGGGACATGTCATTCTCATCTAGGTGAAAATTGTGGTGAGGATGGGACCAGAAAAAAAATACAAAAAATGTAAACAAACAGAATAAAATGTCCTTTTCAAATGGTTGCAGTGGATTGAAGTATGATTTTAGACTGAAGGTCTAAACTCTAATGTAAAGTGAGCATCCACATACAATTTTTTTGAAAGTTTCCCTCTAAAAAGGTTATTTTTTTGTCACATGACCACTCATGGGCTATCTGTGTTGTGGACAGGTATGAAATGGCAGAGCTACTGTCAGTCAACATGACTATTGCTGACACAAAAGAAACTACACTGTGCAACTACACGACTGTCTGCAGTCCATATCCGACAATGCTAATGCTGCATTACAAGCATTGTCTTGCACATACATACATGCAAGGTGAACTCTATAAAGCCCAACATCAGTCAAGCTTTTGGTATAGTGGGCAAAAGTCACATCCGTTGAGTTGTTATGTCTGTCTGTGTCCTACTCATTAGGAGATGAAAGATACACTAGTAGAATTTTGTTCAAAATTTCTCCTTTTTCAATTTTCAAATTATTAATGGGGTAAAATCGGCATTCGTTTTTGACCACAGTGACGAGAAATTTTAATGGAACAGGATGGAAAAACTTAGATTCATTTCTACAGTGTATGTGGTTTTTGTTCGGGAAAGTCAATTTATTTGAAAATTATATATTAAAAAGACAAACAATTTGAAGTACTTTCAACCAATATTTTTTCCAATCATTGAATAACTGAATTTTTATACGATTGTTTGAAAATATACTAGTATATGGACAGCTTAACCCTCACTTTCTGATCCTTCTGACACCAGCACAAGAAATGTTGTCACTGGGCCAGGCAGGCACAGAGGGCAATAAAAACCTGACAGATATTCTACACTCTACTAAAGAAACAAGCTTTTGTTGCTGTTGCTGTCCCAACCAGGAGGATATCTTAGCACTCCGTGCACTTCCTGTAGTTTTTGTCTGGGCTTTAAACTAAGGTGACCAGATTTTTAAAATGAAATACGGGGACATATTATTTTTTTTACTAGTAATGGCGGCGATCAGCGACTCTCTGACCATCGCCGCTCGCCTCACAGCCTGTCAAGTCTTAAGGCCCGTACACACGGTCTGACTTTTTTCCAACAAACTTCAGAATGAGCAAGGTTTCCCAAAAATCCGACCGTGTGTACGCTCCATCGGACAAACTTTTTCGGGTTTCATCGGACAAAAGTTCGCTCTGAAAACGGACAAACTTTTCGGCAACAAAAGTCTGATGGTGCAAAGTCTGACCGTGTGTACAGAAATCCATCGGACTTTTGTCCGAAGTACAAAACACGCATGCCCAGAACCAATGTTAAAATCAACCAACAATAGCAGAAGTTGACCAAAGGGTAAAGAGCAGAAAAACCATGTGATGTTGGGAAAGTTTTGGGAAAGTTTGCAGAAAAGTCCTGCCGTGTGTATGCTATGGGTGTTCCCGGGCCAACTCCCTTCGGACAAAAATCCATGGAAAAGTTTGTTTGAAGTCCGACCGTGTGTACGAGGCTTTAGGCCCCATGTACACGGGACGCTGCTAAACGGACATTCAGAGGCAGTTGGACACAGGTTTGTTTACAGGCAGTTGCGTTTATAGGCTTTTTTTTTTAAGGCAAAAAAATTGAGTTCAGACGCCAAAGTTGCCGACGTTTTCAGACGCCAAATGGGTTTCGTTCATAGGCGTTTTTCGTTTTTGCCCATTTAGAAAAAAAAAAAAAACGCAGTTAAACATGGCATGTAAATGCAGCAAAACTGAAGTTTTAAACGTGGGTTACTATCTGTCAAGTTAAATCGTTTAGGAGAGGTTGTAAAAACGTCCCGTGTACATGAAGTCTTACTCTCCGGGCCCCGGCTACTACTGGGTGGGGAGCGGAGGAAGATCACCCCGCCAGGGAAGGCAAGGAGATAAACAGGCAGGCCGCCGGCCCGGGACTTGAGCCAAGGCAGAAGAACATGTGAGCGGAGCTGAATGGACATGCACCCGAAACTGAAGAAATATTCCCTCCGCTCCGACCAGCACATGATATTCAGAAAGGGGCACAGATAATGGAAAAAAAATACACCCCCCTAAGCTAGTAGGAGTGGCGAAGCGGGGGTGGGGGTGTAATTCAGAATTATTTATTTTTTAATTCTGCACTGCCTGTCTTTAAAATTGCCCCAGCCCCTGTTCAAATCCAATCCGGGGACAAAACCGGGGACAGACTTGGTCCGGGGACAGTGTCCTCAATCCAGGGACTGTCCTCTGAAACTGGGGATGTCTGGTCACCCTACTTTAAACTGACCCTTGCAAGCAGCAAGGTGCCATAAGACACATTTTAGGCTTGAGAAACTGGACCTGTGCACCCCAAGAGCCTCGGAACCAGCGTAGCCAATTGCAGCTTGAAGTTCAAGCCAGGCCTTTGCCCCCTCCACATATCACAACGCATCTTACGATACAGTGTTCACCCATCAATCACACTTAACTGTGGTACTCTGTAAAGCCTCGTACACACGATCGGATATCCTATGGATTCTGATCTGATGGTTTTGTCCATCGGAAATCCGATGAAGCTGGCTTCCATCAGTCTTGCCTACACACCATCAGTCAAAAAACCGACCGTTCCAAACGCGGTGACGTAAAACACTCCGATGAGTCGAGAGAAATTAAGTTCAATGCTTCTGAGCATGCGTCGACATGATTCTGAGCATGCGTGGGTTTTTTATCCGATGGACTTGCCCATAGACGATCGGAATTTGCTATTGGTTTTTGATCCATCGGAAAAATTTAAAACATGTTCTATTTTTTAAAACCGATGGAAAAAAGACCGATGGGTCCCATACACGAACGGTTTGTCCGATAAAAAAAGTCCATCGGACTGTTTTCATCGGTAAAACCGATCGCGTGTACAGGGCTTAACATAGACTTTCAAGGGGATTTATTTAAAAAAATGCAGCAAAAGATAAGAGATTCAGCTTGCTGTATCCAATGAGATGCCAGCTTGTCCTTTCTATACGTCTTGGAAAACAGACAGCTCGAATCGTATTAAATGACTTTGGGGCAGAATGACACTTTGTTATGAATTATAGTTGGCAATATGAAATCAGGGCAATAAAATATAATACATGGACTGATGACATACAAGTACAGATAGCAGCTAATCAAAAAAGTCTTGAAAGCCTAACCCTCCTACACTACTGGTGGACGTGCTTCATTTAATTAATACTTCATATCTTCTATACATTCCACTAACAAATGATGAGACTCATTATACTGTAGTCAAGGCGTTAAAAATTACAATTGTTACTAATCACAGTAACTTTTGTATAGTTTCCATTACCAGGTCAAAGACAAACCAATGTAAATTAGTTGCAATTCCTCAAATTTTTATGAAGGTTAGCCAACGTATGGGGCCGACTCAGAAGACAGATGTACATAGCTAGATGAGAAATAGGTTAAGAGATGATGAATTTGCATTTTTAACTGTGATGTCATCTTACCAGATAGCGATTCTGTTCTTGGGATAATCCAGTTTATCTATACAGTCCAGGAAATAGGGCAATGTATGTGCAGCATTCCTTGCTATGATGGCAATCAGGACACTCGGCTTCTGCAGGGGAGATTCAGCAACAATTTCTTCATCGATATTCAACTCCTCGCCTGTCGCACATGAAATGGAAAAGTAAAAGGGCAGCAGAAGCAAGCAAATACAAGCAGTGGGGACTGCAGCCATGTTACATAGAGTCTGCTGATGAGCATACTGCTCTGGCTGTGTTCTGTGAGCTGAGTCTCTACAGGCATTGCAAGGGGGGGATGGAGCTGAAATTTGAGAGCCTGAGTCTACCAGTGGGGGCTCAAGGTTTGAATAGGGAAGAGTCAGTTGCAGGCATGCAGAAAGTGATGTTTAATCCACCGTAATCCATTGCACGGGTATGTCATTCACAATCTCTTCACTTTTCTGTTAAATGGCCCAAAAAAAAAAAAAAAAAAAAGATATATTACAAACCCTAAATAGTAAAAAGGTATTCATGGAGCAGGCAGCTGAGGGTGCCTGCCGCTGGAATTTCACTCATACACAGGACATCTTTATAGCAAGCTGAATAATAAATGAGAACTTTAAGAAAATATGGAGCAGTGCCTGAAAATGTTACAGAGATTTCCACTATACTTGGCTGGTCAAAGAATTGCCTAGCGTTCGTTCAGCAACTAGAAATCAGCAAATTGATCTGATGAAATGCTCCCAGACCACATCACAATGTTTCGTAATTGGTAGATTAGATGAAATCAAAATCTTTCCAAATTCACCTGTAAATGCTGGATACTGCGTACTGTCATCACCTCGGCTTTCAGTAGTTTCAAGGCTCATTTACTGCTTGCGTTATGCTGCATGTTTCCTAAAGGTGCGAACTGATCACATCCAAATCATTAACAGGAGGAAGAAAATATATAGCAAGGTGAACTTTTGAAGTATCCAACACAAACACAATTATTAATATTATAAATTTTATTTAAAAAAAATATATACAGTGTAAACTTTTGGGGATTATAGCTCCACGGGACCAAGTGCATAAACCGTTGAAGTTGAACAAACGGGCTTTTATTTGTAAATAAATCAAAAATAAAGCTTTAGAGCCCATTCACACAGGGGCAACACGACTTCCAGCGGGATTTTATGAGGCAACTCAGACACGACTTGAGAATGAATCACAGCACGACCTGGAGCTATTTACAAGGCAACTCCAAGTTGCCTGCAGGACAGGAGACATTCCAGTGGCCAATCAAACAAGAATCAGCTCTGTGGGAGGGAGGGGGGAGGGAGAGGTTTGCCTGATAAATGTATGTTTTCTTCCTGGAGAGTTGCTCCTATTAAGACAGTGAGAGGCGACTCCCATTGAAATGAATGGTTACAGGTCGCCTAGGAGTCGGATTGAAGTAGTACAGGGACCTTTTTTGAAGTCGGAGCGACTGCAGTAGTGTGCATAAGGACGGCTCCATTAACTTACATTGATTTCTTCAGCCAGCGCGACCTGAGGCGACTAGGGGCGACCTGGGGCGATTTGGAGTCGGATCCAAAGACGCCCCTGTGCGAATGGGCTCTCATTCAGCACACAGGAAAAATATAAAAACAAAGTACACTTATCTTCCAGCATAAAGTAAAGTCCTGCTTGTCTTCAACACAAAACAAATTAAAGAAAAGGCACATACAGTTTTTGTAGAGGGGTCTTTGCCCCAGAACTTCCAGAGCCCTTGCTGAATCTTTAAAAGCTCCCAGCAGACACACAGCTCATCTTCACAGGTGCAATCCCCATACTCCTTCCACAACACCTCTAGCACCACTTCCTGTTTCATGAGCTGTTTCCTGGAAGCCTTTAACCCCCTGTGTGCTGACTCCCAGTGGTCAGGAGTGGAGGCTCTATCCCACCCGAATATCACTTTAGAGCCTCCGAAATTCCGGGCCCCAAATAACACTCTATCAAGACAAAGAGGACTGCGAGCCAGTCCTCTCTGGACTACTACTTTTGCCAGGAATTCCTCACCCACTCTGGGTGACCTCCTTAACACCATCACCACTCCTTAAAAGGGACCACAACCCAAATATTGGTGCTATATAGCACCCGTCCAGGACCCAACCTTGGCGTCCTGTACATTTCCCCCCCCCCCCCTCTGCCTCAACGCGGAGGTGTTGGAGGCACCACTCAACATGATACAATGGACTCGGGAGAGGGCATCAGCATTCTGATGTTGTCTCCCGGGTCTGTGCTCTACCACGAAATTGAACTCCTTCAGAGAAAGGAACCACCTTGTTACCCTGGCATTGGTGTGCTTGTTTTGCCTCATCCAGGTAAGGGGAGCGTGGTCTGACATCAAGCGAAACCTCCTACCTAGGAGGAAATATCGTAGGGAGTCCAAAGCCCACTTGATGGCAAGACACTCCCGCTCTACCACAGCGTAGTTTTTCTCAGGTCCTGTCAGCTTCCTACTAAGGAAAACTATGGGGTGCTCTTCCCCATTGATTTCCTGTGACAGGACTGCTCCCAATCCCTCACTTGAAGCGTCTGTCTGCACTACAAAATCCTTTGTGAAATCCAGGGCTACAAGCACCGGATCCTGGCACAATGCCGTCTTAAGCTTTTGAAAAGCTTTCTCTGCATTCCACTTTATCATCACTGACTTTCTGCCCTTGGTCAAGTCAGTCAGCGGTGCAGCAATGGTGGCGAAGTTGGAAACAAACCTCCTATAATAGCCAACTATGCCCAAAAATGCTCTGACCTGCTTCTTGGTTAGGGGACGAGGCCAGTCCTGTATGGCTTCCACCTTACTCATTTGGGGCTTCACCAACCCCCTACCCACAATATACCCTAGGTACTTGGTTTCCTCCATCCCAATGGCACACTTCTCCAGATTGATGGTGAACCCTGCTCTTCTCAAGGAGTCTACAACTGCCTGAACCCGGGGAAGATGGGACTCCCAATCAGTGCTGAAGATGACTATGTCATCTAAGTAGATGGAAGCATACCATTGATGTGGGCGCAAAGTTTTGTCCTTGGCCCTTTGGAACGTGGCAGGGGCAGAGTGTAGACCAAATGGCATCCTTTTGTATTGGAAGTGGCCTTCCGGGGTAGAGAAGGCGGTTTTCTCTCTGGCTTCCTTGGTCAGGGGAATCTGCTAGTACCTTTTTGTGAGGTCCAGCGTGGTGATATACCTGGCAGGACCTAACCTCTCAATTAGCTCATCTACCCGTGGCATGGGATATGCATCAAACTTGGAGACTTCATTAAGTTTTCTGAAGTCGTTACAGAAGCGAAGGGTGCCGTTGGGTTTGGGTACCAACACGATTGGACTCGACCATTCGCTCTGTGACTCTTCAATGATTTCAAGTTCGAGCATTCTTTTAACCTCTTCAGATACTGCCATCCTATGAGCTTCTGGGATACGGTAAGGCTTTAACCGGATTTTTACATTGGGCTCGGTTACGATGTCATGCTTGATGACGTTGGTGAGACCGGGCAATCCTGAAAACATGACCCTATTACTTTGCAGAAACTCTTTTGCTTGCTGGGTTTGGGGTCTAGTTAGGGTGGCAGCAACCTGCACCAGGTCGATCCCTGCATGGTCCCCTGACTGTACCCCTACCACCGTGGATACCTGTTCTCTGTCTCTCCAGGGTTTCAACAAATTTACGTGATAGATTTGGTAGGGTTTTCTTTTCCCTGGCTGGTGTACCTTGTAGTTCACCTCACCTACTTTTTCTACTACCTCAAACGGGCCTTGCCACTTGGCCAAGAATTTGCTCTCCACCGTGGGTATTAGAACAGCCACCCGTTCTCCTACTTGAAACTGTCTAATTTTAGCCGACCGGTTATACACTCTTCTTTGGGCATCCTGAGCCTTCTGCATATGCTCCCTCACCAGCAGCATCACCTTAGCCACCCTCTCTCGCATTTGAGAGATATGCTCTACCACGGTTTTATGCGGTGAGGACTCACTTTCCCACGTTTCCTTTACTAGATCGAGCAACCCCCGGGGCCTCCGTCCATACACTAGCTCAAACGGTGAGAAGCCCATGGGATGCTTGTGGCACCTCCCGGATGGCAAACAACAAGGCAGGGAGTAACATATCCCAATCCTTCCAGTCTTTCTGGACCACTCTTTTTAACATGGACTAGGGTTTTATTAAACCTCTCGACTAGGCCATCGGTCTACGGGTGATAAATGGACGTCCGCAACTGCTTAATCTGAAAGAGTTTGCACAAGTCCGCCATCACCTTTGACATAAAAGGAGTGCCCTGGTCCGTCAGCATCTCTTTGGGGAACCCAGTTCATGAGAACATTTGAAACAACTCCCGGGCAATGGCCTTAGAGGAAGTTTTCCTCAAAGGGATTGCTTCTGGATACCTAGTTGCGTAATCTAGGATGACTAATATGTATTGGTTCCCCCTTGCCGACTTTACCAGGGGTCCCACCAGATCCATAGCGATCCGCTCGAAGGGGACCTCAATAATTGGCAAGGGCACTAGAGGGTTTCTATAGTGGGGCACTGGGGCAGTTAACTGGCAAATGGGACAAGATGCACAATATCTTTTAACCTCGGCCTACACTCCTGGCCAGTATAACCGGTCGGTTATCCTGGCCTCCATTTTCTCCGCCCCCAGGTGTCCTCCCAGTGCGTTATTGTGGGCTAGATCAAGGAGCATCCGCCTATACAGTTGGGGAACCAGCAACTGCTCTACAGTTTCCCCTCGGCTCTCAGCTACTCATTATACCAAGTCCCCCTTCAATGCAAAATGAGGAAACCTCTGATCTGCCCCTGGCATTTTTAAGACCCCATCAATAACAGAAACCTGCTCTCGAGCATTGATCAAGGTAGGATCCTGTAATTGGGCGGTGCCAAATGCACCCCTGGATACATCCAGGTCTGGATGCACTGGCCTCGAGGGTGTTTCTCCCTCATCCCCCACAACCGGAGAGAGCTACTCATCATCCTCCCCCAGCATAACTTGTAATGGGCAAACTTCCTCCCCCTCAGAGATCAACTCGGCTTTGAGACCTGGAACAGGAACATTATCATCCAAATTAGCATTCTCTGTAATTTCATTGTCAGTGATGGGTATCTGCATATTAGAGGGGTGTGTTGTGGGGGTTTCAGGTCCGGACCCCTCAGACTCTGTCCCTTCCAGGCCCATTGTCCCCAGTTCTCCTGGCAGCCCCATCTGTACCTGGTTCCATAGTTCGAGAAATAGTGGACAGTCCCGCCCCACTATGATGTCATGTATTAAACTTTTTACCACCCCAACCTCTTGTGTAAGTGAGGTATGGCCATAGGAAACCGTCACTGAGACCAGGGGGTACTCCCTGGTGTCCCCATGGATACACACTACCCGTAGAGTCTTATTTACTGGGCCGAGTCTCCTGACCACCCTGGCATGTACAAGTGTTACCATACTACCGGAGTCCAGTAGAGCCCTGGCAGGAAGGTGGTTCACCCAAACTTCACACTCGAACCGTCCTGCAGCCAGATCAAGATGAGTGGCACACGATCTTTGCACATAGAAGGAGCTTCTCCGACCAGTCCCACAGTCCATAGGCTCCTCCTGCAGCGGGCACTGTGCCCAGGTATGCCCCCAGGACCGACATCGCCTGAACTGTAGGTCCCCCATCCTTGGGACAGGAACCAACCTTTGCGGTTCTGCGGAAGATGATGCAGGTTTGCGGGTTCCAATGTCAGGCAGGGCTTATCTCCTAGGTGCTGTGGCCGGTCTGGTTGCCCTTGGTGTGGGTTTCCGACGCTTGGCAGGCCCAAGCAGGTCCTCTACCACAGTGTACCTTTCAACCAACTCAACCAGCTGGTCAGCAGTTGCAGGGTCTCCATGGCTTACCCAGCGCTGTAAGGTCATCTGGCAGGGACCGCAGGTACCAATCCATCACCACCCGTTCCACCATTTGTGGGCCCGAGAATTTTTCCGGCTGCAGCCATTTTTTCACCAGCTGCACTAATTTGTGCATTTGGGACCTAGGTGGTCGGTCAGATTTGTACCGCCAGCGATGCACCCTCTGAGCCCGGACGGCTGTGGTCACTCCCAGACGGGCCAGGATCTCTGCCTTCAGCCGCTCATAGTCGCTGATGTGCTCAGATGGGAGGTCAAAATAAGCCTGTTGCGGGTCACCGGTGAGAAAATGGGAGATAATGCCAGCCCATTGGTCACGGGGCCACCCCTCTCTGCTATCCTTTCAAAGGTAGTGAGAAAGGCCTCTACGTCATCACTGGGTGTTAGCTTTTGTAAAAAATGGGTGGCTCTCACGGACACTTGGTTGCCAGCGGCAACGACCGCTTGCTCTTGTCCCTGAGCCAGCCGCTGTACTGCCTCCTGCAAGGCAGCCACCTGTGCTTGAGTGGACCCCTGCTGGGCCGTAAACTGGGCGGCTAGCAGCCGCCGTGTGCTTTCCTGCTGCTGAGCCATCGCTTCCTCATGGCGACGGTTTGCCTCTGCTAAAGCTTGCTGTTGGGTTGCAGTGGCTTGCTGCTGGGTCACAGTGGCTTGTGCAAAAGCCTTGATGACCTCCTCCATGCCTTTGTCTGCTGTTTGAAATGTCTGAGCTGACTTCACCCAAGACATGCCATAAGCACACTGTCTCTTTAAATGTCAGTTTGTTTTAAATGGTTTTTGCAGCTGCAAATGCACTTTGCCAGCATCCAAGACACCAGTTGTAAACTTTTGGGGATTATAGCTCCACGGGACCAAGTGCATAAACCATTGAAGTTGAACAAACGGGCTTTTATTTGTAAATAAACCAAAAATAAAGCTTCATTCAGCACACAGGAACAATATAAAAACAAAGTCCACTTATCTTCCAGCATAAGGTAAAGTCCTGCTTGTCTTCAGCACAAAACAAATTAAAGAAAAGGCACATACAGTTTTTGTAGAGGGAACTTCCAGAGCCCTTGCTGAATCTTTAAAAGCTCCCAGCAGACACACAGCTCATCTTCACAGGTGCAATCCCCATACTCCTTCCACAACACCTCTAGCACCACTTCCTGTTTTATGAGCTGTTTCCTGGAAGCCTTTAACCCCCTGTGTGCTGACTCCCAGTGGTCACGAGTGGAGGCTCTATCCCACCCGAATATCACTTTAGAGCAGTGGTTCTCAACCTTCTAGTGCCGTGACCCCTTGAAAAAATTTCCCAAGTTGTGGGGACCCCTAACAGTAAAATTATTTTCATAGTGTGGGTTGTCGGCACCCAAGGCAAGACAATGATTTTCCGCTACTAACCCACGGATATTTAGCGCTCCCTGAGTCCCTTCCACACGTACAGTATTAAAACCCCTTATGGTACATTTTAGGATGTACCACTCTTTCTCTTTGTTCTCCTTTCTTTCCCTTTTATTTCTCTCTATCCTTATTTCTTTTTTTTTCCCATCCCTCTTGTTCTTTCTCTTATTCTTTCTCTCCCTTTTTCTTTGTTCCTCCCCCTTCCATGTATTCTCTATTTTCCTCCTTCTGTTACTCCTTGGTGGGGGGTGGATGAGTGGCAGTGCTGGTGGGGAGTTGGGATGAGTGGCAATGCTGGGGGGAGTTCTGATGAGCCAACTTAGGTGCTCTTGATCAAGGTCACCTGCTGATCTGAGAACTGTAGTGGGAACTTTTAATAGCAACTATAATCACAGGTAGTGTTACTCACTGTGTCTCTGGCTTCACTGTGTCTCCGACATTGTGGTGTCTCGCAGCAGTGACACCTTTGCCGAAATCAGAGGTCTCCACCAGCCCCTCCCACTTCACATTCCTAACCAGTTAGCTGACCTCTAGTCACTGTCCCCCAGCCATGCCGTGAACTGAATGGGCGGCTACGAAGAGGCTGAGTGGGCGACCGCGGGCTCCAGGAACAGCCCAGCTGGGTGGCCACAGGCTCCAGGGACAGTCCTGCTGGGCGGTTGCAAAAAGGTTGAGAGAGCAGTGCGAGCTTCAGAAACAGCCCAGGATTCGGTGACCACTGGCAAATCATCATTTGACCCCCGAGGGGGTCCCGACCCCCAGGTTTAGAACCACTGCTTTAGAGCCTCCGAAATTCTGGGCCCCAAATAAACACTCTATCAAGACAAAGAGGACTGCGAGTCAGTCCTCTCTGGACTACTTCTTTTGCCAGGAATTCCTCACCCACTCTGGGTGACCTCCTGAAAACCATCACCACTCCTTAAAGGGACCACAACCCAAATATTGGTGCTATATAGCACCCGTCCAGGACCCAACCTTGGCGTCCTGTACAACAGTATCTCACAAAAGTGAGTACACTCCTCACATTTTTGTAAATATTTTATTATATCTTTTCATGTGACAACATTGAAGAAACTTTGACTACTACTACTTTGCTACAATGTAAAGTAGTGAGTGTACAGCTTGTATAACAGTGTAAATTGTATGTCCCCTCAAAATGACTCAACACACAGCCATTAAGGTCTAAATCACTGGCAAAAGTGAGTACACCCCTAAGTGAAAATGTCCAAATTGGGCCTATAAAGTCAATATTTTGGGTGGCCACCATTATTTTCCAGCACTGCCTCAACCCCCTTGGGCATGGAGTTCACCAGAGCTTCACAGGTTGCCACTGGGTTCCTCTTCCTCTCCTCCATGATGACATCATGGAGCTGGTGGATGTTAGAGACCTTGCGCTCCTCCACCTTCAATTTGAGGATGCCAAACAGATGCTCAATAGGGTTTAGGTCTGGAGACATGCTTGGCCAGTCCATCACCTTTACCCTCAGCTTCTTTAGCAAGGCAGTGGTCATCTTGGAGCTGTGTTTGGGGATGTTATCATGTTGGAATACTGCCCTGCGGCCCAGTTTCCGAAGGGAGGGGATCATGCTCTGCTTCATGCTCTGCTTCAGTATGTCACAGTACATGTTGTAGCTCCCCAGTGCAAGCAGCACTCATGTAGCCCTAGACCATGACACTCCCACCGCCATGCTTAACTGTAGGCAAGAAATGCTTGTCTTTGTACTCCTCACCTGGTTGCTGACACACACGCTTGACACCATCTGAACCAAAGAAGTTTATCTTGGTCTCGTCAGACCACAGGACATGGTTCCAGTAATACATGTGCTTAGTCTGCTTGTCTTCAACAAACTATTTGCAGGCTTTCTTTTGCATCATTTTTAGCAGAGGCTTCCTTCTGGGACGATAGCCATGCAGACCAATTTGATGCAGTGTGCGGCGTATGGTCTGAGCACAGACAGACTGACCCCCCCACCCCTTCAACCTCTGCAGCAATGCTGACAGCACTCATATGTCTATTTCCCAAAGACAACCTCTGGATATGATGCCGAGCACGTGCACTCAACTTCTTTGGTCGACCATGGCTAAGCCTATTCTGAGTGGAACCTGTCCTGTTAAACAGCTCTATGGTCTTGGCCACCATGCTGCAGCTCAGTTTCAGGGTCTTGGCAATCTTCTTACAGCCTATACCATCTTTATGTAGAGCAACAATTCTTTTTTTACAGATCCTCAGAGAGTTCTTTGCCATGAGGTGCCATGTTGAACTTCCCATGACCAGTATGAGAGAGTGAGAGCGAGAACACAAAATTTAACACACCTGCTCCCCATTTACACCTGAGACCTTGTGACACTAACAAGTCACATGACACTGGGGAGGGAAAGTGGCTAATTGGGCCCAATTTGGACATTTTCACTTAGGGGTGTACTCACTTTTGCTGCCAGTGGTTTAGACATTAATGGCTGTGTGTTGAGTTATTTTGAGGGGACAGCAAATTTACAGTTATACAAGCTGTACATGCACTACTTTACATTGTAGCAAAATGTAATTCCTTCAGTGTTGTCACATGAAAAGATATAATAAAATATTTTCAAAAATGTGAGGGGTGTACTCACTTTTGTGAGATACTGCATATACAATTGTGCTCACAAGTTTACATAACATGGCAGAATTTATTATTTCTTGGCCATTTTTCAGAGTATATGAATGATAACACAAAAACATTTCTTTCACTCATGGTTAGTGTTTGGCTGAAAGCATTTATTGTCAATCAACTTTGTTTACTCTATTTAACCACTTGCTTACTGGGCACTTAAACCCCCCTCCTGCCCAGACCAATTTTCAGCTTTCAGCGCTCTCACACTTTGAATGACAATTACTCAGTCATGCAACACTTTACCCAAATGACTTTTTTGTACTTTTTTTCATACAAATAGAGCTTTCTTTTGGTGGTATTTGATCACCTCTGGGTTTTTTATTTTTTGCGCTATAAATGAAAAAAGACCAAAAATTTAAAAAAAACAAATTTTTCTTAATTTCTGTGATAAAATTTAGCAAATTAGTACTTTTTTTTCATAAATTTTGGCCACAATTTATACTGCTATATATCTTTGGTAAAAATAACCCAAAATTTGTGGAAATTATTTGGTCTGTGTAAAAGTTTTAGAGTCTACAAGCTATAGTGCAAATCATAAAAAATGATCTGATGTACTCGCGGCCTATCTCATTTCTTGAGACCCTAACAAGCCAGGAAAGTACAAATGCCCCCCAAATAACCTATTTTTGGAAAGTAGACATTCCAAGGTATTTAGTAAGAGGCATGGTGAGTTATTTGAAGTTGTAATTTTTTCCCACAATACTTTGCAAAATTAAGATTTATATTTTTTATTTTTTATTTTTCTCAAAATTGTCATTGTAATAGCTTATTTCTCTCACATGGCATGTGCATACCACAAATGACACCCCAAAATACATTCTGCTACTCCTCCTAAGTATAACGATACCCCATGTGTGAGACTTTTTCACTGCCTTGCCACATACAGAGGCCCAACATGCAGGGAGCACCATCAGGTGTTCTAGGAACATAAATTACACATCTAACTAGTTGACTACCTATTAAGCCCTGTACACACGATCAATTTAACCGATGAAAACCATCCGATGGATTGTTTTCATCAGACAAACCGATCGTGTATGGGACCCATCGGTCTTTTTTCCATCGGTTTTAAAAAATAGAACATGTTTTAAATTTTTCCGATGGATAAAAAACCGATCGAAAACTCTGATCGTCTATGGGCAAGTCCATCGGATAAAAAACCCACGCATGCTCAGAATCAAGTCGACGCATGCTCAGAAGCATTGAACTTAATTTTTCTCGGCTCATCTGAGTGTTTTACGTCACCGTGTTTGGAACGGTCAGTTTTTCTGACTGATGGTGTGTAGGCAAGACTGATGGAAGTCAGCTTCAACGGATTTCCGATGGACAAAACCATCGGATTAGAATCCATAGGATATCCGATCGTGTGTACGAGGCTTTACACTTTTGAAGGCCCTGGAGCACCAGGACAATGGAAACACCCACAAAATGACCCCATTTTGGAAAGCTAACACCCCAACGTATAATCTATGAGGCATAATGAGTCTTTTGAACGGTTCATTTTTTTCCAGAAGTTTTTGGAAAATGTGGAAAAAAAATGAAAACGCATTTTTTTTATGCAAAGTTGTCCATTGATAATATATTTCCAACACATAGCATGTACACCCCAAAATACATTCTGCTACTCCTTCTGAGTATGGCGATACCAAATGTGTGAGACTTTTACACAGCCTGGTCACATGCAGAGGACCTACATTGAAGTAGCACCTTTAGGCCTGGTTCACACTTGTCCGACAAACGCTCCGACATTAGGAGCTCATGTCGCATGACGTGTGAAAATCAATGAATCCCTATGAGAGCCGTCTTAACTGGTCCGACACAAGTCGGTCCGACATTAAAAATGCTCCCTGTACTACTTCTGTCCGACTTTGATCCTACTTCAGCCCATTGAATATCATTGAAGTCGGATCAAAGTAGGATCCTTGTCCTAACCATCCGACATTTGACATCCGACATGGTGA
This sequence comes from Rana muscosa, assembly GCA_029206835.1. Classification (NCBI taxonomy): domain Eukaryota; kingdom Metazoa; phylum Chordata; class Amphibia; order Anura; family Ranidae; genus Rana; species Rana muscosa. The sequence continues at coordinate 215,227,910 of CM055120.1, read as the reverse complement.
TTACAGCAGCAGTAAAAGGAATTTATCTCACCCTGGGATTGTTTTGATTGGTCAAAGGACAAGTCAGACTAGCACAATGTCGGATCAAAGTAGTATCCTGTTCATGAATGTCGGATGGATGTCGGACCAATGTAGGACAGATGTCGCAGAGCAAAGTAGGATGAAAGTCGTGTCCTATAGTGTGAACACAGCCTCAGGCTTTCTATGAGCATAAATTACACATCTCATTTCGCAACCACCTATTACACTTTTAAAGGTCCTGGAGCACCAGGACAATGGAAACACCCACAAAATGACCCCATTTTGGAAAGCTAACACCCCAACGTATAATCTATGAGGCATAATGAGTCTTTTAAATGATTCATTTTTCCAGAACTTTTTGGAAAATGTGGAAAAAAAATGAAAACGCATTTTTTTTACACAAAGTTGTCGGTTTATAAGATTTTTCCAACACATAGCATTTAGATAGCAAAAATGACACCCCAAAATACATTCTGTTACTTCTCCTGAGTACAACAATACCACATGTGTGAGACTTTTACACAGCCTGGCCACATACAGAGGCCCAACATTGAAGTAGCACCTTCAGGCGTTCTAGGAGCATAAATTACACATCTCATTTCTCAACCACCTATCACACTTTTGAAGGCCCTGGAGCACCAGGACAATAGAAACACCCACAGAATGACCCCATTTTGGAAAGCTAACACCCCAACGTATAATCTATGAGGCATAATGAGTGTTTTGAGCGGTTAATTTTTTCCAGAAGTTTTTTGAATATGTGGAAAAAATATGAAAACGCATTTTTTTTTACACAAAGTTGACCATTGATAAGATATTTCCAACACATAGCATGTATATAGCAAAAATTACACCCCAAAATACATTCTGCTACTCCTCTTGAGTATGGCGATACCAAATGTGTGAGACTTTTACATAGCCTGGCCACATACAGAGCACCTACATTGAAGTAGCACCTTTAGGCGTTCTATGAGCATGAATTACACATCTCATTTCTCAACCACCTATTACATTTTTGAAGGCCCTGGAGCACCAGAACAATGGAAACTCCCACAAAATGACCCCATTTTAGAAAGCTAACACCCCAACGTATAATCTATGAGGCATAATGAGTCTTTTGAACGGTTCATTTTTTTTCCAGAAGTATTTGGAAAATGTGGAAAAAAATGAAAACGCATTTTTTTTACACAAACTTGTCCGTTTATAAGATATCTCCAACACATAGCATTTACATAGCAAAAATGACACCCCAAAATACATTTTGCTACTCCTCCTGAGTATGGCAATACCACATGTGTGAAACTTCTACACAGCCTGGCCACATACAGAGATCCAACATGCAAGGAACACTGTCAGGTGTTCCAGGGACACATAGCATGCACATACCAAGAATTACACCCCAAAATACATTATGCTGAGCAAAGCGTAAACAAAAGATTACCTGTAGTTTTAGTAGCGCAGTTCTACACAGCAGGATAGCACTGGTCCAGGCAGCAGGCAGGGACTTGGTCAGCAACAGCATACACAATTGTCCAGGCAGTAGGCAGGGATACTGTTCATATACAGTCCAGGGTCAGTGCAGGCAGAGATATTGTCAGCAGTGCCAAAAATATTGGTCCTGGTAGTAGGCAGGTCCATGTGGTGTGGTCAGTTCATGCGACACGCAGAGGCATGATGGCATAGGTCCTACAGGCAGCAGGCAGAAGTAGGGCCTTGTTCAGGACAGAATGGGGACAGGTGTAGAGGCTTCTCCCACCCAAATCTCTTTGAAGCCTCCGAGTCTCCAGACCCTAATCTAGGGTGAGAAAACAAAAAAAAAAAGTTTTCTTCATCCAGAAAAACTTTTCTGGAGCCCCTCACATATGTGAGACCCCTGTGTTGAATACCACTAGTCCAGTAGCAGAGTACAAGATCAATCCAAGAGGCAGGCAAAAAACATGGTCAAACAGTCCAAGGTCAGTTCCAGATCAGGCAGAGGTATGTACAGAATCCTTAGGCAGAAGCATGGTCGAAAAACAGTCCAGGGTCAGTTCCAGATCAGGCAAAGGTATGTACAGAATCGGTAGGCAGAAGCGTGGTCGAATAACAGTCCAGGGTAAGTTCCAGATCAGGCAGAGGTATTACAGAATCGGTAGGCAGAAGCGTGGTCGAATAACAATCCAGGGTCAGTTACAGAGCAGGCAGTGGCATAAGGGGTGTGAAGGCAGGAACTGAGGATTACGTTTACCATACTTCACTAATAATTTAGTGAAGTATGGTAACGGCGAAAACAGTCAATTACACAGAGGCCTGGTTGGGAAGGACACTCGGCACAATAATAAACTGTGTCTCGTCTGACTCCTCCACTGGCACACACCTTACATTTTTTTTTACCTCGTTGGCCTGTTGCTGTGGGAGGGACTTTATCTGGAAAGTGACGTTCGGAGAGTCGACTTAGAACATCTGATCGGATGTTTTGGGGTGAGCCATTCTGGAATATCAGGGTAGTGGTGATTTCCTCCTGGTAGCCAAGGAAGGGTAGGGGGTTTTGGGTGGACTTGAGGTAAATAATATAGGAGTTGTATAAGGCCAAATTAAAAAAATAAATTGCTACTTTTTTGTACCAATGGTATGTCCGTCTTGTGGCAAGGTAGGGTTCCAGCATTTGGTCGTTAAAGTCAACTCCCCCCATGAACGAATTGTAGTCCTGGATGCATGTGGGCTTTTGAAAGGTGGTGCCATTCCTTCTGGGGATTTCCACGAAGGAATTGTTGTGGATGGAAGATAACATGTACACATCCCTTCTGTCCTTCCACTTCACTGCCAGAACCTCCTTGTTTCGCAGACTTGCCGACTGTCCTCTTCTCAACTTCTTATTGACAAGACTTTCAGGAAAGCCCTTCCGATTCTTTCTGATGGTGCCACATGCTGGCGTCCTCTTCAGGTAAAGGTTGTGGAACAGGGGAAGAGATGTGTAGAAGTTATCTACGTATAAATGGTAGCCTTTGTCCAGTAGGGAGTTGATGAGTTGCCAAACAACTTTCCCGCTTGATCCTAAGTAGTCTGCGCAATTGGGTGGATGCAGCTGGGTGTCCTTCCCTTCGTACTCTAAGAAGGCATATAGGTACCCTGTGACTCGGTCACATAGTTTGTATACCTTCACCCCATAGCTGGCCCTTTTTCTGGGGATAAACTGCTTAATTTTAAGCCTGCCACTAAATTTAACAAGGGACCCATCCACACATATGTGTTGGTCCGGGTTATATAACTGGGGGAATACTTCTGAAAAATTATTTAGTAAGGACCGAATTTTGAAAAGCCTGTCATAATTTGGGTGATTTCGGGGAGGACACTGGGTATTATCATTGAAATGGAGAAACCTCATGATCATGAGGTATCTGGTTCTGGGCATTGCCGTGGAGAAGATTGGCATGTGGTAGATGGGGCGTTTGGACCAAAAGGAACGCAAAGTGTTTTTTGGGTTGAGTCCCATACAAAATGTGAGGCCTAAAAAAACCTTCAACTCCTCTACCATTAGGTCTCTCCACTCGAAGGGACGGGCATAAGAAGATGTTGGATTATTTGCAATAAATTGCTCGGCATATAGGTTGCACTGGGTCACAATGTTGGATAGCATGTCCTCAGTAAAAATTAGATCAAAAAAATTGTCCGTGTCCACCTGGACTCCTGGCTGGGCAGTGAAAGGGGGGATGTTGGCTTCTCCTGAATTAGGAGGAAGCCACAAGGGGTTCTGGAGGGCAAAGAGAAGGCCGGCATGGGTCCTTGGCCTTTCTTGCCGAGGTACTGCGGTGCTGGTGGATGGCACTGCGGTGCTAGTGGATGGCACTGCGGTGCTGGTGGATGCTACTGCCGCCTCACCAGAGCGCCTTCATTTGGCGGGCCGACTAACATCCTCCTCTGAGCCTGTCACTGTTCCACTACTGAAGACTGGCTCATAGTTTACGTCTGACTCAGAATCCAAAAAAGAGAGCTCCCCGTTGCTCTCGTCAGGCGTGGAAAGAATTTGGTATGCCTCCTCAGCGGAAAAGCATCTTTTTGACATCTTTTGGTTGCTGGCGGCGGTGATGTGACTTCACAGGTGTGTGGCACAGGTGTGCACTGATTGATTGCACAGATGTGCATTGAGGCGGCACAGATGAGCCCTGATTGATTGCACAGATGTGCACTAATGAGGCGGCACAGATGGGCACTAATGAGGCGGCACAGATGGGTACTGAGGTGGCACAAATGGGTACTGAGGTGGCACAGATGGGTACTGATGTGGTGGTACAGATGGGTACTGAGGTGGTGGAACAGATGTACACTGATGAGGCAGCACAGATGTGCACTGATTGATTGCACAGATGTGCACGGATGAGGCGGCACAGATGGCACGGATGAGGCGGCACAGATGGCACTAATGAGGCGGCACAGATGGCACTAATGAGGCGGCACAGATGGGTATTGATGAGGTGGAACAGATGTGCACTGATGAGGCGGCACAGATGTGCACTGATTGCACAGATTTGCACTGATGAGGTGGCACAGGTGGGCACTGATGAGGTAGCACAGGTGGGCACTGATGAGCACTTATTGCACAGATGTGCACTGAGGCAGCTCAGATGGGCACTGATCACAGGTGACACAGGTGGCACAGGTGGGCACAGGTGGCACATGTGGGCACTATGTGTTTTCACTGACTGACACTTTGGCACTGAATGGCACTGATTGGGCACTGATTGGCACTGTATGGCACAGATTTGATGATTATAGCTGGTGTAACTCACACTTGGAACTGACAGATCGCTCTCCCTCCTCACACGCAGTGTCTGTGTGAGGAGGGAGAGCCGGCAATGAGAGATGATCTTATATGTTTACATTTGAGATCATCTCTCATTGGGCACGCCAATCGCGCTGTAAATAGCCGCTGTGATTTGCTATTTACAACGATCTGTGATTGGCTGTGTCCAAGGGACACGGGCAGCAAGAAGTTCCCCGATGCGCACTCGGGAGCGCGCGCGGGGAACGAGGAAAGGGGAGGCCATATATTGATGGCCTCCCGGCATTGTAGAGCCACATTGTGGCCGTATAAAGTCGTATGCCGGGCGGGAAGTGGTTAAATAATAATCACAACAGGAACTACCTAAATGACCCTGCTAAAAAGTTTACATACCCTTGTAATTTTGGCCTGATGACATGCACACAAATTGACACAAAGGGGTTTGAATGGCTATTAAAGGTAACCATTATCACCTGTGATCTGTTTGCTTGTAATTAGTGTGTGTGTATAAAAGGTAAATGAGTTTCTAGACTCCTGACAGACCCTTGCATCTTTTACTCAGAGCTGCACTGAGGTTTCTGGATTCTGAGTCATGGAGAAAGCAAAAGAATTGTCAAAGGATCTGCGGGAAAAGTTAGTTGAACTGTATAAAACAGGAAAGGGATATAAAAAGATTCAAACTCTAATCAAGAAGTGGAAAATGAGGGGTTCTGTTGAAACGAAACCACAGTCAGGTAGACCAACTAAAATTTCAGCCACAGCTGCCAGGAAAATTGTTTGGGATGCAAAGAAAACCCCACAAATAACTTCAGGTGAAATACTGGACTGTCTGAAAACATGTGGCGTGGCACAATAAGGAGGCACTTGAAGAAAGATGGGCTGCATGGTCGAGTCTCCAGAAGAAAGCCATTACTACGCAAATGCCACAAATTATCCTGCTTACAATATACCAAACAGCACAGAGACAAGCCTCAAACCTTCTGGCACAAAGTCACTTGGAGTGATGAAACCAAAATTTAGCTTTTTGGCCACACCCATAAACGCTTCATTTGGAGAGAAGTCAACAAGGCCTATGATGAAAGGTTCACCATTCCTACTGTGAAACACGGAGGTGGATCGCTGATGTTTTGGGGATGTGTGAACTACTGTCAGGGCTGTGTTCAGCCCTTCCTTCTCAGTGCTGGTAGCTCAGCTGTCAGTTAATTGTCAGCTTCCATCTCTCCAGTGATCACCCTGTTGATGATCCGCTCGTCAGCTGCCTACTTAAGGACTTCCAGTTCATTTGCTCTTCGCCTTCGCCTGTGTTAACATCACTACAGACTTTCTCCTGCGTTCCAGTTGAAGACCTTCTTTACTACGTTCCCTCTGGCTACAGATCCTGCTTGCTGGACTCTACCTTTATCCCTGGCTTTTGGACTTTGGCTTGGCTGACTACCCGCTCCGGTTACCGAACCCTGGCTTGTTTTACTACGCTTACTCTGTTTGCCTTTTTATTTTTATTATTAAACAAGTGTGATTTAACTGTACTTCTGTCTCAGTCTGATTCATGGTTCCTGACAACTACAAAGGCACAGGAAATTTGGTCAAATCTGATGGCAAGATGAATGCAGTATGTTATCAAAAAATACCGGAGGAACATTTGCATTCATCAGCCAGGAATCTGAGCCTGGGACGTACTTGGACGTTCCAACATGACAATGATCCAAAACACAAGGCCAAGTCGACCTGTCATTGGCTACAGCAGAATAAAGTGAAGATTCTGGAGTGGCCATCTCAGTCTCCTGACCTCAATATCATTGAGCCACTCTGGGGAGATCTCAAACGTGCAGTTCCTGCAAGACAGCCCAGGAATTTACAGGAACTGGAGGCTTTTTGCCAAGAGGAATGGGCAGCTTCACTATCTGAGAAGATAAAGAGCCTCATCCACAAATACCACAAAATACTTCAAGCTGTCATTGATGTTAAAGGGGGCAATACACGGTATTAAGAATTGGGGTATGTAAACGTTTGATCAAGGTCATTTGGGTAGGTTCTTTTGTCATTACGATTTAAAAAGAGTAAACACAGTTCATTGATAATAAATGGCTTCAGCCAAACACTAACCATGAGCGTAAGAAAAGTTTTTGTGTTATTCATATTCTCTGAAAAATGGCCAAGAAATCATAAATTCTGCCAGGGTATGAAAACTTAAGAGCACAACTGTACATATGCTTTATACAGTATGTTGTAGCTAATCTGGTGAAAATGATATGTAGCAGATGGGAAATATGGAAGATACTATCTACATGTTCACAGTTACATATGCTGTGTCTTCAGGATAAAAGGTAGAGGTGTATAGCGGTGCAATTAACAACTGTGGCCTCAATCCCAAGCGACCAAGGATTTCCCTATATACTGAAGTAGGGTCATATCAAGGAAGGGCCAAACAGAGAGGAGTTCCAAATATAAGTAGCTCTTTCAGAAGGTGATAATATTTTAAAAGAAACTAATGTGGAATAAGCACAACAGGAGAAGCCCAAAGTGGGTCTGAATGAATGAATATAGATTTACTTCACAGGCCAACAGAACCCAACTGAGGGCTCAAAGGTCCAAAATTGTAACAAAGTTTCAGCTTTAAATTCCAGGATACTGCTGTGAACATTCTATACACATGCCTTCTTCTTATGCACTTTGAAGTGACATGTAGGCTAGCAACCCAGTCCCAGAATGAAACCCAATTTGATGCAAGCCAGACCACAAGCTGGAACTTAGGTCTGTGTTGAAACCAAAAATCCATGGGATATTCCACTTTAATTTACACAAATTCACACAGGATATCCCAGCAACAGGATCCAGTATGTATCAACCACATTCTCCATGAAAAAGAATAGCAACCCACTAACGGGTTCACCATCTCCCTAAAAATCTGAAAAAGCTCCAACACCGTATAGGAACATATACAACTTCCCATAAACCAATGCAGACAAAATGCAGGGTAATGCATGAACCAATGCTTTCAAATGTACTGCATTTGGATGAATTGCATCATTGCATGTATTGCACTGCAGGTGCTCTTAAAGTCAATTGAATGGATGTGTTGAATTAATTTTGTTGCATTAATTTTGTGCTGTGCCCCGTGGTACTGCATCAACTAGGGATGGGCCGAACACTCCTCTGTTTGGGAGTTCTGCTGCGAACCGAACAGGGGGGTGTGCGGCCCATCCCTAGTTGATGCAGTACCATCTAAGCCGAACGGCGAACCCCATTGAAGTCTATGGTGTCATGGATCCGCAGTAATGTCTGTCTGTCAGCTTACCTCTCCATGTGTTCAGCTTCAGAGACCAACCGCCCTTCACCTGGCTGCTTAAGTAATCTCTCCTCAAAGCATAACTCCACCCCAGGCCCTATATGGAAACACTATATTAACCTGTGCACTGCAAGCCAGCCCTGCTGATCAATATTGTGTGTTTGGCTTCCGTGTGCTCCTTGCTGTGTGTTCTGATTCTGGTTACCGATCTTGGCTTGTTCTTAACTGTCCTTGTCTGCTTTATAACGTGTTCCTTGACTATCATTACCTGCTTGTTGCCCCAACCTTTGGCTATCTCCTGACTATCCCTTGTTGTCGCAGTCTGCTGCTTCCTCTCTACCTACCTGTACTCTACTGTGAGCATGAGCTGGGAGGCCCTGGGGGTCGCGACCTGGAGCCAGACTGCAGCTAAATTCATCCCCACCACTAGGGGCCTCTGGTGAACACCTGCTAGAGTGCAGGCAGTCTAGTGTATATATATATATATATATAAATACAATGCAGTCGGTGTAAAATATATATACAGTGCAGGCAATGTAGTATATATATATATATATATATATATATATATATATATATATATATATATATATATATATATATATACAGTGCAGTCAGTGTACAGTATATAATACTGAAGTGGTTAAGGGGAACCCTATGACATACAAAAAAAACAGCGTGGGGTCCCCCCAAAATCCATACCAGGCCCTTTGGGTCTGGCAACGATTTAGGGGAAACTCCATGCCAACATTTTTAAAAAGATCCCCGCCAAAATCCATACCAGACCCCTATCTGAGCAAGCAGCCTGGCAGGCCAGAAAGGGGGGGGACGAGCAAGCGTCCCCCCCCTCCTGAACCATACCAGGCCACTTGCCCTCAACATGGGGAGGGTACTTTGGGGTACAAGCGTCACATCCTCACAACCCTGGCCCGGTGGTTGTGGAGGTCTGTGGCTGGGGAGCTTATTGGAATCTGGAAGCCCCCTTTAGCCCCCAGATCCCCCCCCCTATGTTAATGGGTATGGGGTACATTGTACCCCTACCCATTCACCAAAAAAGTGTCAAAAAGTAAAAACCACAAAAGACAGTTTTTGACAATTCCTTTAATAAAAAAAAAAAAAAAGTGTCCCGCGATGTCCATCCATCCTCAATCATGTCGCCCGACGGACCCGAAAAATAGTAAAAAACAAACAAACTCCACCTCGATGGGAGGCGTCCCGCCGACTGCTGTCTCTTGGCTGTGACAGCTGTTATATAGGCAAGGGCGGGGCCACCCGGTGATGTAACTGAAAGACCCTGCCCCTTCTGACGTCATATGCCATCACAGGGGGGCGGGGTCATCCAGTTACGTCAGCGGGTGGCCCTGCCATTGCCTATATAACAGCTGTCACAGCGAAAAGACAGCAGTCAGCGGGAGCCCTTACATGGAGGCAGAGTTTTTTTGTTTTGTTTTCTATTTTTCGGGTCCATCAGGCAGCGTGATTGATGATGGATGTACATCGCGGGACACTTTTTTTTTAAATAAAGGAATTTTTAAAAGCTGTCTTTTGTGGTTTTTACTTTATGACACTTTTTTTGGTGAATGGGTAGGGGTACAATTTTCCCGATACCCATTCACATGGGGGGGCTAGGGGCCCCCTTGTTGAAGGGGGGGTTCCAGATTCCGATAACCCCCTACAGACCACCACAACCACCGGGCCAGGGTTGTGGGGACAAGGCCCTTGTCCCCATCAGAACTATGTACAGGTTGAGGACAGTAAACTTCCTTCTGTAGGGCTGAAGTAGATGTCCTTGAACAAGCAAACTAAGGACTTAGCTTTGTAGTAGAAGCAGTTAAAGTTTGGCTGAAGAACTGACCTTGAATGTACAACTGCCCCCTAGTAGTTTTTCTTCTTCATAAGATGTTGTCAGTCTACTGAGTTGAATTACAGCCAGGGTCAATTGACCCACCTCCTGTAATCCCAGGGCATCAAGGACCTTGTGCCTGGAGGTAGCCACCCTGCGCTCACAAAAGAATGTTTCCGAGACTGGCATCACATCATTATTTGGTCTGGCTTTATGTAGTGTTCAGGACCTGTACACAACCAGAGGACGAAGACCTATGAAGTGAAAAGGAAAGTGTGATAGGTTCTCCAAGGGTGGGTGGGAAGGCAAAGCAAGGGAGTTGGACCTGTTACTTTTTTTGTTATAATAGACTCAAGAGTCAGGTGCAGTGAGGGCAAGCTTGATTTTTACAGGGGAAGTAGATCTGCATATAACTACAGCTGCCTACACCTACAAAAATACATAAACCTGTAGTGCAGGATGGGCAGCAGGTAATAGATAAAAATGCTCTAATATAATACCTCAAAATATATTGTGTCCATATTCAGCTATATCTGACACTACAGAAACTGACTACAAAGTAAGCTAATTGTGGTTATTACACTAAAGTATAATGATTGCAAAATGTACACTACTGACAGTTATCTTCTGTGTTATGTTTTGTTTTTTTTTGCAATTAAAAAAATGTTTTAAGCCAACTAAAGGTTTTATATTGCAGCTTACCAGTCCAGTGGTGGCTGCATTATATTTCACTTTAAATTTTACAATTTTAGTAGGTACAGAAAACAGAAATAGAGTATCCTTGTTTCTTCCTGTGAGCTGACAAGAAAGCACAAAAAAACGTATCTTTATTGTGTAAACTACTTGTCCCAGCAACCCATTATTTAACCACTTAAAGTGGAGTTCCACCCTGAAAAAAAAATTACACAAAAATGCTGCAAAAAATTGAAAAAAAAAATTGAAATTTTTTTGCTATAATAAATATCCCCAAAAAATATATAAAAAAAACTTTTTTTTTCCTCAGTTTAAGTATTCTTCTACATATTTTTGGTAAAAAAAAAAAAAAAAATCGCAAAAAGGGTTTATTGATTGGTTTGCGCAAAAGTTATAGCGTCTACAAAATAGGGGATAGTTTTATGGCATTTTTATTAATTATTATTTTTTTACTAGTAATGGCGGTAAGTGCAGATTTTAATTGTGACTGCGACATTATGGCGGACACATTGGACACTTTTGACCATTGTCATATTTACAGTGATCAGTGCTATAAATATGCACTGATTACTGTAAAAATTACACTGGCAGTGAAGGGGTTAACCTGTAGGTGGCGCTGTAGGGGTTAAGTGTGACCTAATGTGTGATTCTAACTGAAGGGGGCGTGGCTTGGCGTGTGATGTCACTGATCGTCGTTCCCTATGACAGGGAACAGACAATCACTGACACTGCCACTAGGAAGAATTGGGGAAAGGTTTGTTTACACTCACCTCTCCCCGTTCTTCAGCTCTGTGACCCGATCGTGGGACACCGGCGGCGATCGGGTCCGCGGATCCCGCGGGCGCGGTCATGGAGCTCAGGACTGGGTCACGAGGGCGCCACCAGCGGCGCGCTCGGGACCCACGGCTGGGATCTTAAAGGGGACGTACCTGTACGCCCTTGTGCCCAGCCGTGCCATTCTGTCGACGTACATCGTCGTGCGGCGGTCCTTAAGTGGTTAATAGAGGCAATCAAAGGCAGACTTGTTTTAAACACAGCTTGCGTGACAACCATGTGACAACCATGGCTTCCTATCGTATGTAAATAGTTGGAAACTCTCCAGCATTAGTCTAGGGACTCAATACTATTACTGAGTCTTTAGGTTGCCTGGTGTTTTCTCCTACTCATTTATTGGTGACATTGAATAGTGATGTTAGTATTATACTCTGAGAGTCCCAGTCACTGCAGAGATTAAATGCAGTGTAGGAGGTTAAGTGCTTGAAGTATAGGCTGTGCTCTTACCTTCCTCTTAAGCAGGGGTCTCCAAAATTATGGCCCTCCAGTTGTTCAGGAACTGCCTAGTAATATCTGTGAATGTCAGTGTTTTACAATGCCTCATGGGACATGTAGTTCCGCAACAGCTGGAGGGCTGTAGTTTGGAGATCCCTGCTCTATAATATATGGCAAGCATGTCTTGACTGCAATGATTGTTCCTTAGTTTTCTTTGCCTGTGTATTGTCTCCATTGCCTGTTTACTGCTTATGTAAATCTACCATCCATGATTCACTATTTCCCTTGGTTGCCCACATATTGCCATAGCTGTCCATTTGTTGCCCATGTGCTATAACAATGTCCAATAATTTGCCACAACTGTCGGCGTGTTGGCTACATTTTATCACAGTTTAGTGCTATGATTCTATCTGTGAACCTGTCTGTAAATCAGAGTTTGTATTGGGGACCATTATATCCTAATTACTACTAATTATTCCTCATCCCCAGTAAAGGCCTGTCACTATCATGCAATGCTTCTGTAGCAGGGTTTTCAGATTTAGTGGGATACACCTGGGGGTAGTGTGACCCAGGTGTGTAATTATGTCAGGGTTTAGACCCCTTTTTGTTATTCGTGGAGGATTGGGGGATGAAATATTCTCCTTTGCCTGTGGGTGGCGGAGTACCTACAGGCTTCAGGTAGAATCATCACCACAGTGCTACCCTTTTTGTCCCTTCCTGGAGATGGTACGGCTGGGGCGGGGAACCCGCCGTGGTGTTGAAGGAGGAGATAAAAGGGGGAGACGCTCTCGCCACGAGGTCTTCGGGGATCATCTCGTCACGCACCCAGACACCTTCGGCCTGGGTGCGGGCGGTTCAAGGTTTCGGCCTAGGCACCCTAGGCCTGGCCGGAATGAAGCTGGGATTCCATCCCAGGCACCTTCAGCCTGGGATGAGGTACTATTGAGGAGGCCTGGGACCCAGTGACTCCGACTGGGTCCCGCAAGGGTGAAGTGATTCCAGGGTGCCCCTTGCAAGGGGACCCGCATCTGAGGTGAGGAGGCTGGGGGAGGTCACCCGTCCCAAGATTCCGGTGCAGCGTCAACCCGGTTACGGATGGGCCTCCGGTAACTCTCTTGGAGGACATCTTCCCCTGATAAGGGCTGCAACGCAGCGGAGGTATCCGAATTAAGACTCCTGCAACCCTTGGTCATAGCACAGGGGGTGTAGGGACCCAGATCAGTATAGTGCCTCGACCTGCTCATCCCACCGTATCCTGCCATCGCATTGCCTGTATGTGGAGATACGAAATAAAACCAACAGTTGGACTGTGATCGGTGTATGGACTCTGTTAATGGGAGCAAAGGGTGGTTTGGTGGTTTTCTGCACAACAGACTCGGTACATGCCCAAGACACACCGGCCCGAGGAAACATCAGATATTGGCCTTCACCTCACCCACAGTTATGGGGAGGACATGGGCCGTAGCGCACCTCACTCTGTCGCGTGACATACCCCTAGCTAAAGAGGACGGGGTGAGGGGGTTGCTACACTTCTTTACTAATTACTCTTCATCCCCAGTAAAGGCCTTCCACTATCATGCCAAGCTTCTTAAATATCTGATATTTTGGTCATATCAACTAAAGTCACTAAAGTCACTGTGGAATTACTTGAAAACTGCAGTCCACAAACGGTCACCTTCAAATTTAACTGAACTTTAGTGCAGTGGCAAAATATTTCTAAGTCTAGATGTGCATATTGACATATTGGTGATATATCTTTCACTTTGATGTTAGAAGTTGCACTGGTAAATACATCTGGATAAAACAAAAACAGTGTCTGTCTTCATTTCAGGTTGTAAAGTAACAACATTTGATTATTTTAAAGGGAGGTGATTCTTTTCTATACCCACTATAAATATCACTAAAAATAGTGCAAATAGAAGGTAACCATCTGCAAACAAAATGCATAAAATATGCAAAATGGCAAACAAGTATGTGCAAGATGGCTAGTCCACTCAGTGGGAAAGTTCACAAAAGTGAGCAGCCCCGATCCTCCTCTTCTAGGGTGCCCTGCTGGCTCTCCCTTCATCGGGTGCCCCCACGGAAAGCCGCCCATTAAGGTGAAAAACATTGAGACTTTACAACCCCTTTAAGTGAACTTAAGTAAAGTACTTCTGGTTAATTCTGGTCTTCCCCATCAGTCGAGTTAATAGAAAAATGTCAAGACTCAAAACTGTGTGTGGCTGTGACATGAAAACAAACTACAGTGCCCAAAATTGTCCACAGGCAAGCTTTCAGGTCATCAACTTAGAGTTAATCCTAAACGATGGCCCTGGAGTTATTTCTCTCATGCTAGCATGTGTAGCGATACCCAACAGATGTTGCACAATCGTCATTTATGTACACATGTGTGCCATATGTTCTTGTTCATGTGCAGGGGTTGTGCCACATAAAAAAGTACCGTAAGTCTATTGGACTGTACAGCCATTGGATTGCTTCTATATTATAACTGTCAGCCTGCTTCTGAAATGTAACCAATTCATAGCTGCTATTATGCCTCTGAGTTTCTTTACATGCTGCTACTGTCACGAACATAGCTTTGTCAGCGGCAGTAACAAGGTTCAAGGTCCATTCACACCATGTCTGTTGGTCTGCATTCAGCAATACCAGATTGATTCAATGACAAGGTGAAAATCATTGTTTCCCCACTCACACTAGTTGCAACACCCTTGACCTACTTATCTATTTTTAAGAAAATTTGTAAAAAAGATCCACTAACCAGAGGAATGATATCAATCCTCTATAACCAAATTCTAGTAGGCCCTAATTATGACAAACCAACCTATGTTGGAAAATGGGAGGAGGACCTGGGACGCAACCTAGATGACACTGAATGGACTAAGATTTGGTCAACCATAAAATCATCCTTGCCCAATGTCATCGCGAACAAATTACAAGGTCCTGACACGGTGGTACCTGGTACCAACAAGAGTAGCCAGGTTTGCACCTACACATTCAGCTCTTTGCTTTAGGGGCTGTTCAGACTTGGGCACTCACTTGCATGTATGGTGGACGTGCCCGATAACACAACTTTCCTGGAAAGAAATCTTTGCAATGGCGTCTAAAATGTTCCGACAGTAGATACAGCCTGACCCATTTACATTACTAGTAAAAAATAAATTATTAATAAAAATGCCCTAAAACTATCCCCTATTTTGTAGACGCTATAACTTTTGTGCAAACCAATTAATAAATGCCAAAAATATGTAGAAGAATACGTATGGGCCTAAACTGAGGGGGAAAAAAAATTAATATATTTTTTGGGGATATTTACTATAGCAAAAAGTAAAGAATATTGAATTTTTTTCAAAATTGTCACTCTTTTTGTTTATAGCGCAAAAAATAAAAACCGCAGAGGTGATCAAATACCACCAAAAGAAAGCTCTATTTGTGGGGAAAAAGGACGTCAATTTTGTTTGGGAGCCATGCTGGACAACCGCGCAATTGTCAGTTAAAACGACGCAGTGCAGAATCGCAAAAAGTGCTCTGGTCTTTGGCCAGCCAAATGGTCCGGGGCTTAAGTGGTTAAAAAATGCATATCAATGTAACGCAATGTGCCAATAAGTGGATGTCAATTCAAGTGCATTTATTGCACATGCTAAATGGTATGAATATGACATGAATCCAACTTAACCACTTAACGACCGCCCACCGCCGATTTACGTCGGCAGAATGGCACGGACAGGCAGAATCACGTAGATCTACGTGATCGCCTTTGTGCAGTTGGGGGGTCCATCCGGACCCCCCTTCACTGCAGTGAGCGGCCGTTAAGTGTTCGGGAGCGATCAGGCATGAGGGGGCGGCCGCTCGATTCCGCCCCCCCCCTCGCGATCGCTCCCGGCCAATGAAATTGCTTCCTCCGCCATGTGATGTAAACACAGGCTGGAGGAAGTGATGTCATCTCCCTCGCCGCGGTCTTTTCGTTCCCGGCGCCGAGGAGTGAAGACAGAGGTTAGTGCTCCAACAGTCCACTGACACGTAGGTACACATAGGCACACAAATCACCCCCCAGTCACCCCCAGATCACCCCCCAGGTCACCCCAAAGCCCCCAATCACAGTGTCACTGATTGCAGTGATCATTTATTTTACTGATCACTGCATTTAGTGTCATCTGTGATTGTAAAAAGTTGCAAGGCAGTTAGGATTAGGCCCCTTTAGGTCCAGGGTAGCCCCCTAACCCCCCCTAATAAAGGTTTAACCCCTTGATCACCCCCCAGGTAACCCTTTCACCCCCTAACTTCAGCGTCACTAAGCGATTGTTTTTCCGATCGCTGTATTCGTGTCGCTGGTGTTTTAGATAGGCAGTTATTTTTTTTTTTAGGTTCGCCGCAGGTTTTTATTGGTGTCAGGTACCCCCATATTTAACCTAATAAAGGTTTTAACCCCCTGATTGCCCCTAGTTAACCCTTTCACCAGTGATCACCATATAAAGGTTACGGGTGACGCTGGTTAATTAGTTTGCTTTTTATAGCATCAGGGCACCCGCCGTATATAACCCAATAAAGGTTTAACCCCCCTGATCGCCCGGCGGGTGAGATCAATTAGGTTTTAGCGCCAGAGAGGGTCTGCGTCGCCCCAGGCAGTGTTAGGTTAGTGCCAGTAACGCTAACACCCACGCGCAAAGCATACACCCCCCTTAGTGGTATAGTATCTGATCAGATCTATACTAGCATCCCCAGCGGTTTAGGGTTCCCAAAAACGCAGTGTTAGCGGGATCAGCCCAGATACCTGCTAGTACCTGCGTTTAGCCCCTCCGCCCAGCCCAGCCCAGCCCACCCAAGTGCAGTATCGATCGATCACTGTCACTTACCAAACACAACACACATAACTGCAGCGTTCACAGAGACAGGCCTGATCCCTGCGATCGCTAACAGTTTTTTTGTAGCGTTTGATATATTTGCTGACGACAGTCAGGTGCTTTTTTTCCTGTGAATCTTACTAGTGTACCCCTAAATTTAGAGCCCAAAATGGCAAGTCGAAGGTACACTAGTAAAGAGGCCTACGAGATTCTGAGCATGACAGATAGTGAAGAGGAGGTCACGTATCTGTCAGATTCAGGCTCAGAATATCTTCCCGTAGAAGACAGTGACGTCAGCGGCCCCACGTCAGATAGCTCTGACGACGAAGTTGAGGTCCCTGCTAAGGTCAGGCGTACCCGATCCCGATCGTCTAAGGTTGTTGAGGAGCAAGAACCGCAGGTCTCTCGTATCATGGAGCAGAGTAGTACTAGCGCCGCTATTCCTTCTGGTGAACTGGCAAGCACCAGCGGCCTAGTACAGCCTGGACGTACATCCAGCACTGCAGTAACACTTGGTGACGTGGCGAGTCCCATAAGTGCAGTTCAAGCTGGCGAGGTGGCAAGCACAAGTAGTGTCCCGCTGCCACCAAGAAGACAAAGGCAGGCCCGTCGTGCCCATACTGCCCTTCCTGCAGAATTCGCCTATCCTGATTGGGTCCCCACCACTTCTGCAGAACCCGTACTTCCCCCATTCACTGCCCAACCCGGTATTCAGGTGGAAACAGCTGATTTTATGCCAATCGATTTTTATTCGCTGTTTTTCACGGAAGATCTCTATAGATCTATTGTGGACCAGAGTAATTTATATGCTGGTCAATTTATCGCCGCTAACCCCCAGTTGCCTAAAATTGCCAGAAATTGGAAACCAATTACGGTTTCCGAATTTAAGACCTTTCTGGGCCTTTCCCTCAACATGGGCACACATAAATTTCCGTCATTGCGTGCTTATTGGTCCACGCACCCAATTGACCACATGTCCGTGTTCTCTGCCTCCATGTCCAGGGCACGATACGAGCAGATTTTGCGGTTCATGCACTTCAACGACAATGAACTTTGTCGTCCACGTGGGGACCCTGAATACGACCGGCTCTATAAAATTCGGCCCCTCATAAACCACTTCAACGAACGTTTTGCAGCCTTGTTTACTCCCGATCAAGTTGTCTGCGTTGATGAGTCCCTGATTAAATTTTCTGGCCGCTTGTCTTTCAAGCAGTACCTTCCCAGCAAGCGTGCCAGATACGGGGTCAAGCTCTACAAGTTCTGTGACAGGGCAACAGGCTATGTAGTGAACTTTACGGTTTATGAGGGAAAAGACAGTCAGATTGAGTCGGTCAACTGCCCGGATTACATAGGGAGCGCTGGCAAGATAGTGTGGAACTTGGTGTCACCCTTATTCGGAAAGGGGTACCACTTGTATGTGGACAATTATTACACGAGCGTGCCACTGTTTAGTCACTTGTTTGATCATAAGATTGGAGCATGTGGCACCGTGCGACCTAATCGCCGGGGCTTTCCCCAGCGGCTTGTAGATGCCCGTCTTAGGCTGGGGGAGAGAGCCTGCTTGAAGTGTAATAACTTGCTCGCTATGAAGTGGAGGGACAATAAGAATGTTTTCCTTCTTACCTCCCTTCATGCAGACACGACAGTCCAAATTCCTACGGCGACTGGTGTTGTGGAGAAACCCCTCTGTGTCCACGAATATAACCAAAATATGGGAGGGGTGGACCTCAACGACCAGTTGATGGCGCCGTATCTAATTGACCGTAAGGCGAGACGCTGGTACAAAAAAGTGTCTCTATCATTATTCCAATTGGCTTTGCTGAACGCTCATGTGCTATACAGAGCTTCAGGCGGGACGTTATCTCTTCTAAAATTCCAGAATGAGATAGTCACAGAACTCCTGTATCCAGGCGGTTCTGCACCTCACCATCCCCAACCAAATGCAGTAAGCCGGCTGCATGAGAGGCATTATTCGTATGTCCTCCCGAGTACCCCTACCCAAAGCCACCCCCAAAAAAGATGTCGTGTCTGTAGCAAGCGCGGATTTAGGCGTGACACCCGTAGTTTTTGTCCACTCTGTCCTGACAAGCCTGGTCTTTGCCAAGGTGAATGTTTTGAACGCTACCACTCAAAAGTGAAGTTTTAGCGTAGGGTACAGCATTTCACAGACTAGGACACACTTACACAGGGTCTCCCAAGATGCCATTACATTTTGAGAGACCCGAACCATTACAGTTGTAAAGTTACAAAAAAAAGTGTAAAAAAGAAAAAAAAACGTAAAAAACAAAACACAAAAAAAATATAAAATAAAAAAACCAAAAATAGTTGTCGTTTTATTGTTCTCTCTCTCTCTATTTTCTCTCTATTGTTCTGCTCTTTTTTTACTGTATTCTATTCTGCAATGTTTTATCATGCTTGCTTTTCAGGTATGTAATTTTTTGTTTTCAGGTGCGCCATTCAACTGCAGCGCGGAATTATTTATCTTGACAGCAACAGCGTTTGCTCCCACGATACATAAAGCCGTGACTCCAGTGCTGTAGGAGGTGATTTCACCACCACAGTTAAAAAAAAGAGCATATATGCCGAAGCATGGGGGCAGCAGGGGCGGAGGAGCGATTTTGCTCCTAATGCCGCGTACATACGGTCGAAATTCCGACCGTGTGTACGCGGCATAACTTTTTTGCGGGAGGATGCCCCCATGCTTCGGCATATATATATTTTAGGCACAGGTTGCGTTAAAACATTTTTTTATTTTTTACTAGGTTTTGTTTTGGTATTTGCTTTGCAGGTATGGCATGGTAAGGTCTTACTGTTGTACTGTAATGTTACTTTGTTTTAATGTTAACCACCATTTGCTTAGCAGGTACGTCATTCAGTTGCAGCGCGGATCTATTTATCTTGACAGCAACAGCGTTTGCTCCCACGATACATAAAGCCGTGACTCCAACGCTGTAGGAGGTGATTTCACCACCACAGTTAAAAAAAAGAGCATATATGCCGAAGCATGGGGGCAGCAGGGGCGGAGGAGCGATTTTGCTCCTAATGCCGCGTACATACGGTCGAAATTCCGACCGTGTGTACGCGGCATAACTTTTTTGCGGGAGGATGCCCCCATGCTTCGGCATATATATATTTTAGGCACAGGTTGCGTTAAAACATTTTTTTATTTTTTACTAGGTTTTGTTTTGGTATTTGCTTTGCAGGTATGGCATGGTAAGGTCTTACTGTTGTACTGTAATGTTACTTTGTTTTAATGTTAACCACCATTTGCTTAGCAGGTACGCCATTCAGTTGCAGCGTGGATCTATTTATCTTGACAGCAACAGCGTTTGCTCCCACGATACATAAAGCCGTGACTCCAACGCTGTAGGAGGTGATTTCACCACCACAGTTAAAAAAAAGAGCATATATGCCGAAGCATGGGGGCAGCAGGGGCGGAGGAGCGATTTTGCTCCTAATGCCGCGTATATACGGTCGAAATTCCAACGGAGGCTTATCCGTGGAAAAGTCCGACCGTGTGTACGCGGCATAACCTTTTATGCCGCGTACATACGGTCGAAATTCCGACGAAGGCTTGACCGTGTGTACGCGGCATAACTTTTTTGCGGGAGGATGCCCCCATGCTTCGGCATATATGCCCATCATTAGAAGTGGGTGGATGAAGGGAGGTATTCTAATGGTGGGCATACCCACCAATCAATCTCTTTTTTTCGTTCAGCCAATAGGCTGTATGAAAAAAAAGATTACAATACATGTCCAACAAGGACCAGCAACGTACTGGTATGTTGCTGGACTTTGAATGTTTATACCAGAATGATGCCTGCGGGTTTAGGTATCATCTTGGTATCATTCTTTTCAGCCAGCAGCCGGCTTTCATGTAAAAGCAATTCTAGCAGATAATTAGCCTCTAGACTGCTTTTACAAGCAGTGGGAGGGAATGTCCCCCCCCCCGGATATAAAAAGCGCCATTGGGAAATTGGGAAAGCATTTTATCACACCGATCTTGGTGTGGTCAGATGCTTTGAGGGCAGAGGAAAGATCTAGGGTCTAACCCCCCAATTTTTTTCAAAAAAAGAATACCTGTCACTACCTATTGCTATCATAGGGGATATTTACATTCCCTGAGATAACGATAAAAATGGTAAAAAAATAAAATATGGAAGGCACAGTTTAAAAATAAAATAAAAAAGCCAAATAAATAATAAAAAAAAAAAAAAAAGCACCGCTGTCCCCCCCTGCTATTGCGCAAAGGCGAACGCACGCGTCGGTCTAGCGTCATATGTAAACAGCAATTGCATCATGCATGTGAGGTATCACCGCGAAGGTCAGATCGAGGGCAGTCATTTTAGCAGTAGACCTCCTCTGTAAATCTAACGTGGTAACCTGTAAAGGCTTTTAAATGCTTTTAAAAATGAATGTAGTTTTGTCGCCGCTGCGCGTTTGTGCGCAATTTTAAAGCATGTCGTGTTTGGTATCCATGTACTCGGCCTATGATCATCTTTTTTATTTCATCAAACATTTGGGCAATATAGTGTTTTTTAGTGCATTAAAAATAAAAAAAGTGTGTTTTTCCCCCAAAAAATGCGTTTGAAAAATCGCTGCGCAAATACTGTGTGGAAAAAAAAAATGCAACACCCACTATTTTAATCTGTAGGGCCTTTGCTTTAAAAAAATATATAATGTTTGGGGGTTCAACATAATTTTCTTGCAAAAAAAAATTTTCTTTCATGTAAACAAAAAGTGTCAGAAAGGGCTTTGTCTTCAAGTGGTTAGAAGAGTGGATGATGTGTGACATAAGCTTCCTAATGTTGTGCATAAAATGCCAGGACAGTTCAAAACCCCCCCAAATGACCCCATTTTGTAAAGTAGACACCTCAAGCTATTTGCTGAGAGGCATGTTGAGCCCATTGAATATTTTTTTTTTTTGTCCCAAGTGATTGAATAATGACCAAAAAAAAAAAATGTACAAAAAGTTGTCACTAAATTATATATTGCTCAAACATGCCATGGGCATATGTGGAATTACACCCCAAAATACATTCTGTTGCTTCTCCTGAGTACGGGGATACCACATGTGTGGGACTTTTTGGGAGCCTAGTCGCGTACGGGACCCCAAAAACCAAGCACCGCCTTCAGGATTTCTATGGGTGTAAATTTTTGATTTCACTCCTCACTGCCTATAACAGTTTCGGAGGCCATGGAATGCCCAGATGGCACAAAACCCCCCCCAAATGACCCCATTTTGGAAAGTAGACACCCCAAGCTATTTGCTGAGAGGTATGTTGAGTATTTTGCAGATCTCGCTTTTTGTCACAAAGTTTTGAAAATGTAAAAAAAGAAGAAAAAAAAGAAAAAAAAAATGTCTTTCTTAATTTTCAAAAACAAATGAGAGCTGTAAAATACTCACCATGCCTCTCAGCAAATAGCTTGGGGTGTCTACTTTCCAAAATGGGGTCATTTGTGGGGGTTTTGGGCTATTTTGACATTTTATGGCCTTCAAAACTGTGATAGGTAGTGAGGAGTGAAATCAAAAATTTATGCCCTTAGAAACCTTGAAGGCGGTGCTTGGTTTTTGGGGTCCCGTACGCGGCTAGGCTCCCAAAAAGTCCCACACATGTGGTATCCCCGTACTCAGGAGAAGCAGCAGAATGTATTTTGGGGTGTAATTTCACATATAACCATGGCATGTGTGAGCAATATATCATTTAGTGACAACTTTTTGTACATTTTTTTTTTTTCTTTTTGTCATTATTCAATCATTTGGGACAAAAAAAAAAATATTCAATGGGCTCAACATGCCTCTCAGCAAATAGCTTGGGGTGTCTACTTTCCAAAATGGGGTCATTTGGGGGGGTTTTGTGCCATCTTGGCATTTTATGGCCTTCAAAACTGTGATAGGTAGTGAGGAGCGAAATCAAAAATGTATGCCCTTAGAAACCTTGAAGGCGGTGCTTGGTTTTTGGGGTCCCGTACGCGGCTAGGCTCCCAAAAAGTCCCACACATGTGGTATCCCCGTACTCAGGAGAAGCAGCAGAATGTATTTTGGGGTGTAATTTCACATATGCCCATGGCATGTGTGAGCAATATATCATTTAGTGACAACTTTGTGCAAAAAAAAAAACAGTTTGTCATATTCCCGCAACCTGTGGCAAAATATAAAATATTCCATGGACTCAACATGCCTCTCAGCAAATAGCTTGGGGTGTCTACTTTCCAAAATGGGGTAATTTGGGGGGGGTTTTGTGCTATTTTGGCATTTTATGGCCTTCAAAACTGTGATAGGTAGTGAGGAGTGAAATCAAAAATTTACGCCCTTAGAAATCCTGAAGGCGGTGCTTGGTTTTTGGGGCCCTGTACGCGGCTAGGCTCCCAAAAAGTCCCACACATGTGGTATCCCCGTACTCAGGAAAAGCAGCAGAATGTATTTTGGGGTGCAATTCCACATATAACCATGGCATGTGTGAGCAATATATCATTTAGTGACAACTTTTTGTACATTTTTTTTTTTCTTTTTGTCATTATTCAATCATTTGGGACAAAAAAAAAAAATATTCAATGGGGTCAACATGCCTCTCAGCAAATAGCTTGGGGTGTCTACTTTCCAAAATGGGGTCATTTGGGGGGGTTTTGTGCCATCTTGGCATTTTATGGCCTTCAAAACTGTGATAGGTAGTGAGGAGTGAAATCAAAAATTTATGCCCTTAGAAACCTTGAAGGCGGTGCTTGGTTTTTGGGGTCCCGTACGCGGCTAGGCTCCCAAAAAGTCCCACACATGTGGTATCCCCGTACTCAGGAGAAGCAGCAGAATGTATTTTGGGGTGTAATTTCACATATGCCCATGGCATGTGTGAGCAATATATCATTTAGTGACAACTTTGTGAAAAAAAAAAGTTTGTCATATTCCCGCAACTTGTGGCAAAATATAAAATATTCCATGGACTGAACATGCCTCTCAGTAAATAGCTTGGGGTGTCTACTTTCCAAAATGGGGTCATTTGGGGGGGGTTTGTGCTATTTTGGCATTTTATGGCCTTCGAAACTGTGATAGGTAGTGAGGAGTGAAATCAAAAATTTGCGCCCTTAGAAATCCTGAAGGCGGTGCTTGGTTTCCGGGGTCCCGTACGTGGCTAGGCTCCTAAAAAGTCCCACACATGTGGTATCCCCGTACTCAGGAGAAGCAGCAGAATGTATTTTGGGGTGCAATTCCACATATAACCATGGCATGTGTGAGCAATATATCATTTAGTGACAACTTTTTGTAATTTTTTTTTTTTTTTTTTTGTCATTATTCAATCACTTGGGACGAAAAAAAAAAAATATTCAATGGGCTCAACATGCCTCTCAGCAATTTCCTTGGGGTGTCTACTTTCCAAAATGGGGTCATTTGGGGGGGTTTTGTACTGCCCTGCCATTTTAGCACCTCAAGAAATGAGATAGGCAGTCATAAATTTAAAGCTGTGTAAATTTCAGAAAATGTACCCTAGTTTGTAAACGCTATAACTTTTGTGCAAACCAATAAATATACGCTTATTGACATTTTTTTTACTAAAGACATGTGGCTGAATACATTTTGGCCTAAATGTATGACTAAAATTGAGTTTATTCGATTTTTCTTATAACAAAAAGTAGAAAATATCATTTTTTTTCAAAATTTTCGGTCTTTTTCTGTTTATATCGCAAAAAATAAAAATCGCAGAGGCAATCAAATACCATTAAAAGAAAGCTCTATTTGTGGGAAGAAAAGGACGCAAATTTCATTTGGGTACAACATTGCATGTCCGCACAATTTACAGTTAAAGCAGCGCAGTGCCGAATCCCAAAAACAGGCTTGGTCCTAATGGCCCGAAATGGTCCGGGGCTTAAGTGGTTAAAGACTCTGCGCTAAAAGTGATCCTATACTTCATTTAGTTTCCAACCTGCTACTGAGGTCTGATTGTCTCTGACTAAGCTCCACTAATTTTCCAACGGGAGCCCTTAAGGGCGCCCTTAAGGGCCAATGAGGCAGTCTCTCTGGATAGTAGTGTGGAAGCTGACAGAGCTTAGAAGTCAGGCCCCAGTAAAATAGGGAAACAAAATCAGAAAGAGGCAGGAACGAGACTTTTCTGGTACACAGGCACCTTGTGGGGTCTGCTCTGAGCTAAGACTATTCCTTTTGAAAGTTAAAAATGGTGTACATATTTTATTTTTAAGTGTCATTAAACCAAGACTATGAAAAACTCTCATTACATGACATATAAGACAGTGTTCATACTCACAGCCTTCAGTTGTCCCTCCCATCTTCTCTATGTCCCCATTGCAGGCTTCAGTTCCCTTCATTCTCCCTTTTTTCTTATCTGTGCAGTCCACATGACTATAGAGTCACACATGTGGGCGTATACACAGTGGTAAATGACACTCCCCTCCCTCCCTCCTTCTCCTACCTCCCTCCTCCTCCCCCTCCTCCTCCATGTCATCCTATTGCTAAGAACTATGGGGGAGGGATATATTATGCTGATTGGTTACATTCACTAAGAAACTCATAAAAAAGTTTAGTTTGAATATAAATCAGGATTAAATATATGTAATGTAATTGCTGATACAGGGTATGATATAGATCTGGTAAAAAAAAGTGCACTGTCCCTTTAAGTGAAAATTGAAATACCAATCAATACCTGGGATTAAAGAATACACATGATCAATAAAGATATAGAATCAGTAAAAAAAAAATCCATATCATATAGCCATATGAATCAATAATCACGGTGCAAATTAATAACCGCAATTGAAAACAATGTGTCCAAATAAAAATTCAAAGTTCATGTTGAATAAATGCATAGTCCATGTTAAAGTGTCCAAGTGCCATCAAAGTGCTCCGTGCCCAAAAACATAAAAGTGCTCCAGTGCAAAAAGTACTTCTCAAACAATGAGGCCTCTTACCAGACAAGAATGATCTTGATTTACAGAGATCATATACACTTTTTCTCCAAATGGATGGCCAACACTCCCACCATCAGACCTCCGGATAGCTCTGTGACCCCATCAGTGAGATACAGCAACAGTGTTTCCACAATAGGCAAACACGCCTTAGCCTTTACTCCAATCACCACTTTCCAGCGTAGAATTATATTAGGTATAAAAAGAAGCCACATGGATGGTCACGGAGCTATTCGGAGGTCTGGTGGGACTGTCAGCCATCCATTTGAAGATAAAACGTATATGATCTCTGTAATTCAAGATCATTCCTGTCTGGTAAGAAGTCTCATCCTTTGAAGTACTTTTAGCACTGGAGCACTTTTATATTTTTGGGCACAGAGCACTTTGATGGCACTTGGACACTTTAGCATGGACTGTGCATTTATTCAATATAAACTTTGAATCTTTATTTGGACACGTATTGTTTTCGATAGTAGTTATTGATTTTCACCTTGGTTATTGATTAGTATGGCTATATGATATGGAATTTATTTTACTGATTATGTATTTTTACTAATTTAAGCTATGGGATTATTGTTTTACTGATTATTTAACCTTATTATGTGTATTGATTTGTATTCTTTAATCACGGAAATTGATTTGTAATAGTTTAATTTAAAGGGACAGAGCACTTTTTTTTATAATAGATTTTTGTAAGTCCCAGTATTTAGGATTTTTAGGGTGCAGCAGTCTTGTTTTTAATAACAACCAAGTTTGAGGTCTATAATATATAAAAATATGTGATGTCTATCTGTACTTAAAAAAACTCCATGAAAACTGATGTCAACGTGCATAAAAACTCACTGAAACGTGCATGAACAGTGATGTAAACTTCGTCTCTGTAAGTGAAATCTGCGGGATTTCCCATCAGTTTTTTGGAAAATATGGTGTGAACAAGGCCTATTGTTCAATGAAAATGTGTTGGGAGCTAAAATCAATTATTTAATATTTAAAATCTAATTTGAAATGCTCTTCTTAAACTTTTTTTTAGTCATGTGATTGGCACCTCACCAATCAAGGCTGTTCAGGCACAGACTCGCACTGCAAAGGGCGTACATTCACAGAGTAATAGAAGCCCCTCCCAAAGATCTTTCCCTACAGATGCCAAAGAACAGGGAAAGATCATGTAACCACGTAAAAGGGCTGCAGGAATCAGGTCCTTAGAGGATCTTTAAAAACAAAAACAACAAAATACAGTGCCATGATATATATGATTTATATAAACAAATTATGGCAATTAACACTTTTCTGTTTAGTATAAATAAATAAGCCTGATTTTCAGTAGGACATAAGGAGACCCCTATATAGGAATTCAGGTAAGCTGCATTAGTAAATCCCCAGGTATGTAGATGTGGTGGCACAGTACCATAACGTTCTGTTTGGCCCGGTCACCACATTTCTGCTTTTTCAAATGCAACACTTCAGCTACGCATCTCTTCATATACTCACTAATTCTGTTCTTCTGAGGTTAACCTCAAGAAACCTGTGCCTTTTTAAAGAAGGGCAGTATGAAAGAAATGTGTTGTTACTGAAAATATCTGCAGTGCTGTCCAGAATTTGTATGTGGAACTCATTAACATCAGTTCTGCACACATATGCCAAATCTGGATATATATTTGCACTTTGTATACTCTATTTCCTATTTTACGCTTCATAGTTTTAGCATACCTCGCAACTGCCTCTCATCTGGAGGGACTATCCCTCTTCTGGAACCAAATCCCCTTGTCCCTCTTTCCTCCTCATTCAAACTTTTTTGGTCTGATATACAGATATCTATAAAAATGTACTATTATTTTAGCAGGGAGAAGACCATGGACCTATATAGACTCTATGAGAGATCCAACAGGGCGTTTTATATTTGTGAAAGGTAAAGTAGGAGAAGTAGGGGTTACATTTGCTATGGTGTATGCCCCTAATGATCATCAAGAAGTCTTTTTGGGCAAGGCGAGTAAAGGGGTTGTAAAGGTAAATGTTTTTTTCACCTTAATGCATCCTATGCATTAAGGTGAAAAAACATCCGACAATACCGCCCGAGCCCCCGTTTTACTTACCTGACCCCACGAAAGTCCCGCGCTCGCCCCCGTCATCCTCCTCATTCCTGAGCCTGGCCGTTGATAAGCTACAGTGGATGGATTGAAAGCAGCACAGCCATTGGCTGGCGCTGCTGTGAATCACATCCAATGATGCGGCGCGCCGGGGGCGGGGCCGAGTGATACAGTTGGCGGCTATGGCCGCTGCTGTATCACGGGAGCGCGCCCGCAATAACTTCACACCATGCGAGCTCGCATCAAGGTGTGGAGTCCTTGCGGGGAGGAGCCGAGACAGCCGCCAAGGGACCCCAGAAGACCAGGATTGGGGCCACTGTGTGCAAAACGAGCTGCACAGTGGAGGTAAGTATAACATGTTTGTTATTTTTTTTCAAAAAAACGGGAACCTTTAGTGTCCCTTTAAGCAACTGATGGAGTTTACAGAAGGACATTTGATTCTAGGGGGAGATTTGAATATCCCATTAGTGCCTAAGGAAGATACCTACTCTGGAAGGTCATCCATCTCCTTTGGTGCGCGGAATCGCATTGCCCAAATTCTACATAATAATCAACTGATCGATATATGGAGGCTTTTTCAACCTAAAGAAAAAGATTTTACATTTTACTCCTCACCTCATAAAACATATTCCCGTATAGACCTTTTCCTTATACCACATGCTCAACTTCACTCTGTACGAACGGCAAAAATAGGCTCTATTACTTGGTCAGACCATGCACCAATTTTTTTGATATATGTATTACAAGACTCATCGCAGACTAGATC
The DNA here is from genome assembly GCA_029206835.1 of Rana muscosa. Classification (NCBI taxonomy): domain Eukaryota; kingdom Metazoa; phylum Chordata; class Amphibia; order Anura; family Ranidae; genus Rana; species Rana muscosa. The sequence continues at coordinate 215,199,438 of CM055120.1, read as the reverse complement.
AAACCAATGGAGATTAAATGAAAGTCTTCTACAGGACAAAGATGTCCTAGAAGATGTGATCAAAGAGTTAAACTTTTATTTCAATACTAACGATACCCCAGATTGTGACCCCGGAATCATCTGGGAAGCACATAAGGCGGTTATTCGTGGAGTGTTGATTAAACATGGATCTAGGATTAAGAAGAAATGTACAGAACAGTTAAAATGCTTATTGGAAGAGCTAGCTATACTGGAACTTAGACATAAACGGACACGTTCAACATCTTTAGAGAGAGAGGTGATCAGTAAACGAACACAAATTACTGACCTTCTTTACTACAAAGCTAAGGCAGCACTGCAGGTTTGTAGGACGTTTTCATATGAATCAGGGGATAAATGTGAGAAATTATTGGCCAGAACTTTACGAGAACAGAAGTTAAGTAATTATATCCCACACATTATTCCACCGAATAAACCTAAGGTTACGAAACCATATGAAATAGCGCGGGAATTTCAAGAATTTTACCACTCCCTTTATAACCTACAGAGTAAACCCCCGACTCAAGAACAGATAGATCGGTACCTTTTGGCGGCATCAATGCCCAGACTCTCGGAGGCAGATAGAGAGAAACTTGAAGATCCTATAACCGGGGATGAACTTAACTACTTCAATACAGGGCTTTTCTTACCCCCTCAATACTGGGCCTATTCTGGCACTTCTCTCCTACATGTACAAATCATCATTCTTTTGCTAGAAAATTACTCAGAACCCCCAAACATTATATATTTTTTTTTAGCAGACACTCTAGGGAATAAAATGACGGTCCTTGCAACTTTTTATCTTGCACGGTATTTGCGCAATAATTTTTCAAACGCCTTTTTTTGGGGAAAAAAATGGTTTTATGAATTAAAAAATAACAAAACAGTAAAGTTAGCCCAGTTTGTTTATAAAATATGAAAGCTTATGTTACGCCGAGTAAAAAGATACCTAACATGTCACGCTTTAAAATTGCGCACACTCATGGAATGGTGCCAAACTTCGGTACTTAAAAATCTCCATAGGCGACGCTTTGAAATTTTTTACAGGTTACCAGGTTAAAGTTACAGAGGAGGTCTAGTGCTAGAATTGTTGCACGCGCTCTAACGCAAACGGCGTTTACATATGCGGGCGGGACTTATGTGTGCGTTCACTTCTAAGCGCGAGCTATTGGGGACGGGCGCTTTAAAAAAAAATTTTTTTTTTTTTTATTATTTTACTTTTTTTTTCTTTTTTTTTACACTTTTTTTTTTGATCACTTTTATTCCTATTACAAGGAATGTAAACATCCCTTGTAATAGGAATGTGTGTGACAGGTCCTCTTTATGGAGAGATGCGGGGTCAAAGCCCGGAGAAGCACCGGATGGCGGCGGGAGGGGGGGATGTCCCCTCCCGCCGCCTATGAGAACGATCAAGCAGCGGAACCGCCGCTATGATCGTTCTTATGGTGCGCAGGATCGCCGGCTCTAAACAAGGATATCTGAATGATGCCTCTAGCTGCAGGCATCATTCAGATATCCCCCCTCAAACCCAGGACGTCATATGATGTCCACCCAGAGGGAGAGAGGGTTCCTGCCGGCGTCATTTTACAATGACCCGGGATGGAAGTGTTTAAGGCCAAGGGGGGAGCTATTTATTTTTATTTTTTCTTAGTTCTCTTTTTTTATGTTTTTTTGTATATGAGGTTATGCCTTATGTTTTTTATTGCTTCCTTTGTGAATGAATTAATATGGAAATTAGAGTTGTATGTATGTCTCTTCTTTGTATTCCCTTGTATTAAAAAATAAATAAAAATGATTGATTTAAAAAAATTTTAAAAAAAAGTACTATTCAACTACTATTCTGCATGAAACCTTTATCCTATCTCCTAAATATCTTGTTTGTAATGAAAGGAAAGGTAATGGCATACCTCCCAACATTTTGAGATGGTAATGAGGGACACCTACTACCAAACGTATGTAGGCATAGGACACGCCCCCCTGCTACACCCCCTTAAAGGTGAATTGACCAAAAAAAAGGTTAATTAAATCCCCAAGGGCTTTTTTTTACCACTACTATTCCTTTTATATTGGCTTTTAAAATTTACAAATGCAGCAATTTAGAATTTGGATGAAAGGTTTAGCACTGGGAAAGATAAAAAGTGCATTTTATATACAACTATATAGATCAGACCAAAATGAGGGACAAATGAGGAGGAAAAAGGGACATTGCTCCAAATTAGGAACAGTCCCTCAAAATCAGGGACAGTTGGGAGCTATGTAATGCTGCAAAAGAAACAATATGGAGTAAAATCAATTATTTCTGGTGTACACATTATAAATTACCTGCATAACTAAAGGCACGGCAGAGCTGTGTCCATTGCCTAAATACATTGTGTGAGAACGTTTCCCTCTTTCCCGTCTCAGAAAGTGGGAAGGTATGCCTTATAATGGCCATACCTGCTTAGATAAATGATACAATTATTTTCTTTTCTCTTCTAATAGGAATAATCAATCTATAGTAGACAACCCACTTAATCAATATGCCAACCACAGGAAAGTGGATTTCAATCTATAGTTAAGATCATAATATTGTAAATTGTCGCTCGCATCTCTTTTTCCATCATGTAATCTCATAATCTGACCCATCAAAATCTGTTCATAATCATGAGCAAAGTATTCAGGTGGTGCTGATCAGTGCAAAACAACTGATAATTTTCCGCCCTGGCTGGTTGACTTATCTTGATCAAATACAACCTAAATTTAGCCTAATCATGTTCACACACACTTTAATAATCAATTTCTTTTCTCATTCAGTTGATATGCTAGCACATGGAAGTAGATTAAAATTGATAGCTGGAAGAAGATCTGATCGAAAATTAAAGTGATAGTATTTTTTTTTTTTTTAAATAACAACTTGTTATACTTACCTGCTCTGTGCAGTGGTTTTGCACAGAGCAGCCAGGATCCTCTTCTTCTCGGGTCCCTCAATGGCTCCCACTGCTGTCCCAGCAAAAGAGGAGGGAGATTTCCCAGAGAGTCGAGGCTCTTGGGCACATTGCTGGAGGAAGATCGGGCTCAGGTAAGTATTAGGGGGGTCTGGGGGAGTTGCTGCACATAGGTTTTTTAACTTCATGCAAAAAATGGAAAACTTTGAGCCTTTACAACCACTTTAACAATCCCTTCTCTGTTTCCGCTATGCAATCTCATAGTCTGATTGAGCAAAAGTCAGTTGGATTTATGATTAAATCCCCTCAGTGCTGCTTACTGATGCAAAGCAATCATTAATTTTCCACCCTGGGCAATTGAATCAGTTTGATCTACATCAATCAGAAGGGAATTTATGGCTATTCAATTATTTGCTGATTTGATCATTTTGATCAAATCACACATCAAACGGATTACTAAATAGAATATGTATGGCCACCATAAATGGTTTGGAAGGAAGTTTTGGCTATTCAATGGTTTGTGGATTAGATCTAACATTAAATGGATAATAAAATTGAAGCGTGTGACCACCTTTACGCTAATCCCTTGCTCATGAAAGGTGTAGTCCTCCGCGCTCTCAAGTGAATAAATCGAATCTAAATAATAATGTTGAAAATTGCTGCTAGACCTAAAGTGTACACAGTGCACAAAAATTGCTAATGAATAAAAAAGTTATCAGCGCAACTTTCTAATAGCGAAAAATCACATGTATGTGCTAAACTGACTAATAGATCATATGCAAATATCTACTGTGCAAAATGAGCAATATATCATAATGTGCAAAATAGACCAGGAGATCTACCCCTGTTCCCTAGTTAAGGAAATCGTTAAGGCTATATATACTCCTTACTGAGGTAAGAGTCCAGAGAGCATTGAGTGGTAGTCACAAAGATATTCTATAGAAGACACTGTTTTGACACTACGTTCATCACAGCTACTTCAGCACTTTATTTATTTGTTTACATAAGATATTGTGGACGTTATTTCAGCACTTTACTGAGTTATTTCGGACTCTTCATTGCTATTTTGAACAATTATTTTGATATTTTGCACAGTATGATACAGTCAGGTCCATAAACATTGGGACATCGACACAATTCTAATCTTTTTGGCTCTATACACCACAATGGATTTGAAATGAAACAAACAAGATGTGCTTTAACTGCAGACTTTCAGCTTTAATTTGAGGGTATTTACATCCAAATCAGGTGAACGGTGTAGGAATTACAACAGTTTGTATATGTTTCTCCCACTTTTTAAGGGACCAAAAGTAATGGGACAATTGGCTGCTCAGCTGTTCCATGGCCAGGTGTGTGTTATTCCCTCATTATCCCATTTACAAGGAGAAGATAAAAGGTCCAGAGTTCATTTCAAGTGTGCTATTTGCATTTGGAATCTGTTGCTGTCAACTCTCAATATGAGATCCAAAGATCTGTCACTATCAGTGAAGCAAGCCATCATTAGGCTGAAAAAACAAAACAAACCCATCAGAGAGATGGCAAAAACATTAGGTGTGGCCAAATCAACTGTTTGGAAAATCCTTAAAAAGAAAAAACGCACCGGTGAGCTCAGCAACACCAAAAGACCCGGAAGACCACGGAAAACAACTGTGGTAGATGAATTCTTTCCCTGGTGAAGAAAACACCCTTCACAACAGTTGGCCAGATTAAGAACACTCTCCAGGAGGTAGGTGTATGTGTGTCAAAGTCAACAATCAAGAGAAGACTTCACCAGAGTGAATACAGAGGGTTCACCACAAGATGTAAACCATTGGTGAGCCTCAAAAACAGGAAGGCCAGATTAGAGTTTGCCAAACAACATCTAAAAAAGCCTTCACAGTTCTGGAACAACATCCTATGGACAGATGAGACCAAGATCAACTTGTACCAGAGTGATAGGAAGAGAAGAGTATGGAGAAGGAAAGGAACTGCTCATGATCCAAAGCATACCACCTCATCAGTGAAGCATGGTGGTGGTAGTGTAATGGCATGGGCATGTATGGCTGCCAATGGAACTGGTTCTCTTGTATTTATTGATGATGTGACTTCTGACAAAAGCAGCAGGATGTTTCTGAATTCTGAAGTGTTTCGGGCAATATTATCTGCTCATATTCCCCCAAATGCTTAAGAACTCATTGGACGACGCCTCACAGTGCAGATGGACAATGACCCGAAGCATACTGCAAAAGCAACCAAAGAGTTTAAGGGAAAGAAGTGGAATGTTATGCAATGACCAAGTCAATCACCTGACCTGAATCCGATTTAGCATGCATTTCACTTGCTGAAGACAAAACTGAAGGGAAAATGCCCGAAGAACAAGCAGGAACTGAAGACAGTTGCAAGAACAAAAGGCGTCTCTTGAGTAAGACTGTATACCATTTAATCGACAAGTGCATTCAAATAACTCATATTTAGGTATCTTTAAGCAGGCACAAGAAAGTCCAGTGTGCTCAATCACCGTCTCCGCTGTCAGCAAGGGTTGTTGGTTCTGTGTCTCCGTGTGCGGCCGGCGTCCTATCCAGCAGGGCTTTTCCGGTGTACGAGCGGGATCCAAAGTGAGACTTGGAACTCAGCTGTTTGGTCACAGAGAGAGCTGGAGAGCGGCATAAGACGGGATGACGTCACTGGCGTGAGGACGACGCGTTTCGGAGCATGCGCACCAGGGGAATGCTGGAGGTGCGCGTTCCTTTGCCAAGCTTGTCTTTAAATAAAAGACAGCAATGGTTGTACTCACAAACAGACATAATGTATAGACATATCACAGCATAGGCAGAACAGTTGGCATTGAAAAGAGTTGTCTGCACTACACATTCCCACACCTACTACCCAAGCACAGGAGAATTGTTTTGTGAATTTCTACCTAAGAATAAGCACCATCAACAAACAGGCAGGAGAACTGCAGAAGAGCTCAGCTGCATGCTGATACCTACTGCTCACAGACCCTGGTCCTCTACCAACTTACTGAGGTTGAGGTACAGCCCAATCATGCAGCATGCTGTAGATGGCAGGGAACACAGAGCTAGGAAAGGCTAACATCCCAGCAGTGACCACTGTGTCCAAGATGGGTGCCTCTGCTGCCTCTGCCTTGGCACTACCCTGTTTATGTGAGAGAACACCAGAGGGCACCACACTAAGTGTAGCATATGTAGCGGGGTCCTAAAATTAGGGGAAGTGTTTGAGTGGTAGTTATGCTCAAACACCCAAATTGTCAACCATTTTTGTCCGCAGGGAGAGTATCGGTGTATAGTTCCCTGTGGCCTGCAGGTGGCGCTGCCATGGTAGGCCAGGGTTGAACCGCTGTTACAGTGCTGTGCCTTGTGTGTTCCCCCTCGGCAGCCGTACTGTGGGTGTGGCAGGCCTGCTGTGCATGCTGGGAGAGGAGATATAAAAGGGGTAGACGCTGCCTGTTCAGGGTTCTGTTCTGCGCGGTCTGTCATGGCCGGGGGTCCTACCCCAGGGAGTGTGTTCCTGTCCGTCCTGGGCACCTTTGGCCCAGGGGCGGAGGTCGGTGAATCAGTCCCAGGCACCTTTAGCCCTGGGACTGCAGCAAAGGCCTTGGGCCCAACACCTTCGGCTGGGGCCCATCAAGGATCGAGGAATCCCCAGGGTGCGGCCTTGAGAGGGGACCCGTATCTTAGACGAGGAGGCCGGAGGAGGAACTGTTCCGAGGGACCGGTAAGAAGTCATGGTGAAGGAAGGGGCCCAGTAACTCTCTGGAGGGATGTCTTCTCCTTACAAAAAGGTCAAGTTTTGAAGCACCAAGTTCACCAGGTCTGTGGCAGAGACCAAGTTCACCAGGTCTGTGGCAGAGACCAAGTTCATCCAGTCTGTGGCAGTGACTGTGCGGTTAAGTTAGAGTACCATTTGGCTGCTAGTCCCTACCTAGGGAAACTATCCATCTGGGCTGAGTCTGCTTGAGAAGCCAAGCAGTGAAGTGATTATGTTTGTGCCTGGACCTCTCTCACACCTTATGCTGTCCTGTCTTCTTACTCCAACCTTTACCTATCAGAGACTGTCATTTACGAGAAATAAACTCTACGTTGGAGTTGCAACTGGTGTGGACATTCAAGTCACTGGGGGGAACAAGGACTTATCTCTGTCAATTATAGAGGTGAGAACCATTGCCTGGAGTATTCTGGTTTCTGGCTGTGGAGACCCGCCAACAACACCGCTCAACCTCTTTACACAGGAGGGTACGGGCTTGTGGCGTGGTGTGCCCTCTCTACTTGTGGGGAGCCAAAGGCAGGTGAAGGGGGTGAGTGCGCTACACGTGGGGGCTCGAGCCTGGGATTTCTACGGCCGGAAAGGAGAAGAAACCCCCCCAGAGTTTGAACTTTATTCCCCTGTGAAGTTCCGTAGAGGTCGGCCATATTTGAAAGGAAAAGTGCCTGTGCCACGAGGAGAGCCCAGGCTGCGTAGTTCGTGGGCATGCCTAAAGTAAGAAAGCCTGCGAACATTGCAGAGGATGGGAGGAGCCTCGCCATGTGATGAGTTACACGTGGTGACTTTGGTGCAAAAAGGACAGTGCGCGATGAATCGGCAAGCGGGTAACATGGCGTCTAATGCCTCATGGATTCCGGCTACTTCAATCATGAATGTGACCTTGTTTGCTGCTTCTGTGACTGACATGGGGATCCGACTGAAGCCTCGGGGTCGCTTCGCTCTCTATGTCTGCAGAGAGGCGGAGGCCCTTGGAGTGGTTTGTCCCGGATGCCAGGGACTGGTGGTGCATCTTAGGCCTTTTGGAAGATGCGAGCAGTGCAAAGAGTTCCTATTTTAGGTAGAACGGCCTACTGAAAAACCTCGGACCTTCCATTTGAACTGCCTTACGGGCGCCACCACTTTAGAAGAAGGAACCAGAGCTTCCACAGTCACCCCTACGTGCACTGTTGGGACTTCGGAGGAAGTCGCAGTTGAGAATGTCCCGGGGATTGAGGAACCGGAGACGGAGAAACCGGAGGATGTTGCCTCGGTTGTTACCGAGTCCTCGCTCCCACCGCCCAAGAGGAAGGTCTGCTATGTTAAAGCTTCCTGCGGCCGTGGTGGAGTTACACCCCAGCGCTTGCTCGGATCGGATGTTTCCACAGGAAAAATTTCCGGACATCCTGCATCAGCTACAAGCCGAGGTAAGCCGGGGAAAGGGATCTTGGCTAAGGTCCCAAATCCTTGAACTTGTGAGAGGCGGTGATTCTTCATCCACTAGGAGTTACCTGCCGGCAGGGGAGTGTGATACCTCCGACTTGGAGTCAGTCTCCGATCCAGGGGATGATGTGGCCATAGATGAACTGTTCGAGCGGAAGGATTGGGAAAAGATGCCCCTGTCCTCGTCCAGTAGAAAAAGGGACCCACCCATGGTCACTGGGGATGATACACCCCGGGAGGAGGCCCAGGAGCCTGAGGAGGAATCTGTCCCGTTATCTACCCTTCCACCACTTGAGATACCTGCACCTGTTGCCGGGATGGGACAAGTGTCATTGCGGGCCCCTATGTCTGGTCCGGAGGCAGTGAAAGTGCCTCGACACCCGGATGCCATAGTCTTACCAGGTATGGGAGATCGTGCAACCATGCCTCCGTTGTCCAGGATGCAGCGGTTATTCAACCAGAGAGTGGCAAACGAATATGGGTGGGAATACCCGTACTTGCCTAAAGATTTGCTTTTTGAGGTGGAGGCCTATAGGGATCTGTGGTACGGGGACTTTCTATGGACTTATTTAAAGGTACCCCAGGCCCGTAGGTACTTTACCTGTTCCGCCGCAATCACCAAGCGGTACAAGGAATGTAAGGAGTCATGGATGCTTGGCAGGCATATCCACGCAGATAAAGTGGTTATTTGCCGGAAGGAGAAAGACAATGTTGAATACTTTATTGACACTTTTGACAAGAACTGGAAACCACTAGTGTTGCCTTATCCACAGTACTACCTTTTAAAGACTGGACTCTTTATGTTTTGTCCTTTGCTTATTCCAGAGTTTACTCTCCTGGGGCCCAAGAACTTCTGCCCTTACAGATGGGGTATTCTACTTTGCTGGAAGAGCAGGAGCTGTTGTTTTTTTTCTCCTCTCACAGTGCTACAAAGACAGTGACTTTGGGGTAGAAATAGTTTAGGGCCACAGTCAGGTTCAAGAAGAAGAGGATTTGTCTTCAAGAAAATTAAGTTTTTTTCCAGGGACAGGTGTCTTGACGGTGGCACTTCCACTAGGTGGCAGTGTTGCGTGACTCTTGCATTATGTTTTAAATGTGTTTTACTTGTTAGAAGGAAAGGATTTTTCCTCCGGGGAGAATCTTTTCTCTTCTACTGTACATAAGTTAGGATGTCAAATTGTTGGTTGTGTATGTTTCTTTCTCCCTCTGCAGGTGGACACCAAGCAAATCACTGAGTATGGGGTGGATTTAGCTATTGCAGCAGGGGAGGAAAATGTAATTGTGAAAAAAAAATGTTTATTTTGAACTATGTGACATTTGAGAATGGGATGTACACATTGGTTTTCTCCTACTCTTTCTTCATCTCTTAATTTAACTCCCTTTCCCCATGTTCAGGTTCCGGCACAAACAAACAAATTTAGCAAATTTGTTTTTTTTTGTAGATAGTTTCTGGAATAGGTCTATGTTGACTCAGGCTTCAGAGGCATAGGTTTGCTCCAGACACTGGGGACAGTGTCTAATTAAGTGGGGGGAGAGTGTAGCGGGGTCCTAAATTTAGGGGAAGTGTTTGAGTGGTAGTTATGCTCAAACACCCAAATTGTCAGGATTCTATCAACCATTTTTGTCCGCAGGGAGAGTATCGGCACCCGTACAGTGGGTGTGGCAGGCCTGCTGTGCACGCTGGGAGAGGATATAAAAGGGGCAGACGCTGCCTGTTCGGAGTTCTGTTCTGCGTGGTCTGTCGTGGCCGGGGGTCCTACCCCAGGGAGTGTGTTCCTGTCCGCCCTGGGCACCTTTGGCCCAGGGGCAGAGGTCGGTGAATCAGTCCCAGGCACCTTTAGCCCTGGGACTGCAGCAAAGGCCTTGGGCCCAGCACCTTCAGCTGGGGCCCATTAAGGATCGAGGAATACCAGGGTGCCGCCTTGCGAGGGGACCCGTATCTTAGACGAGGAGGCCGAGGGAGGAACTGTTCCGAGGGACCGGTGAGAAGTCACGATGGAGGAAGGGGCCCGGTAACTCTGGAGGGATGTCTTCTCCTTACAAAGAGGTCACGTTTTGAAGCACCAAGTTCACCAGGTCTGTGGCAGAGACCAAGTTCACCAGGTCTGTGGCAGAGACCAAGTTCACCAGGTCTGTGGCAGAGACCAAGTTCATCCAGTCTGTGGCAGAGACTGTGCGGTTAAGTTAGAGTACCATTTGGCTGCTAGTCCCTACCTAGGGAGACTATCCATCTGGGCTGAGTCTGCTTGAGAAGCCGAGCAGTGAAGTGATTACGTTTGTGCCTGGACCTCTCCCACACCTTATGCTGATCTGTCTACTTACTCCAACCTTTACCTATCAGAGACTGTTATTTACGAGAAATAAACTCTACATTGGAGTTGCAACTGGTGTGGACATTCAAGTCACTGGGTGGAACAAGGACTTATCTCTGTCAATTATAGAGGTGAGAACCATTCTCTGGAGGATTCTGGTTTCTGGCTGTGGAGACCCACCAACAACACCGCTCAACCTCTTTACACAGGAGGGTACGGGCTTGTGACGTGGTGTGCCCTCTCTACCTGTGGGGAGCCAAAGGCAGGTGAAGGGGGTGAGTGCGCTACACATACATATACATTTAATCAATAAAAAGACAAATGGCTACTCTTATATTCTGCTAAAACAGCTTCTGTATGTGTGCATGGTCTGTGTATTTCACCATTTGGCTTTAGCTGCTTCTAAATGAAAGAGAAAAATAACAGATCTCCTCCTACAAATAACTAGTAACCAGCTGTTCCATTAAAGTGGTTGTAAACCCACTTTTTAAACAAAGACCTACAGGTAAGCCTAGATTAAGGCTTACCTGTAGGTGCATGAAATATCTCCTTAACCTACACGGTTAAGGAGATATTTGTATGTAAATGCGGCGACGCTGACGTCACCCCATTCACAAATTCGGCTAGGTCGCAACATTCGACGACGTAGCCGAATTCGACAGCTCACGCGCGCAAGCGCGGAGTCACGTCTTCGCCGCTCCGGCCAATCACAGCGTCGGAGCGGCGCTGTGATTGGCTGCAGCGGCGATACCCGGAAGTAACATTCCGGCTATCGCCGCAGCGATGGATGCGGCTAGAGGAGGGACACGGACGACTTCGCGGGCCCCGATCGAAGGTAAGTGGTACATAATGAGCTAGTATGCTAGTCATACTAGCTCATTATAGCTTTGTCTTGCAGGTTAGTAAAAAAAAAAAAAAAAAGTTAAAAGGGTTTACAACCACTTTAAGGCCTCGTACACACGACCGATTTTCTCGTCGTAAAAAACACGTCGTTTTTTTCGACGAGATTCTTGTTAAGCTTGTCGATTTTCTCGTCAAGCTTTCTATGCGTACACACTGTCATTTCCCAATTTCCTTGTGGTTCTCTGCGCTCACGTCCAGCACGTACGACGGCACTATAAAGGGGAAGATCTTTTTTCTTGGCGCCACCCCTTGGGCTGCTTTTGCTGATCTCGTGTTACCGCGTGTGAAGTAAAAGTTTGGGAAGAGACGATTCGCGCTTTTCAGTCTTCGTACTTTTCAGATCGTTTTCTGCCGTTCAGTTTGTGCTTGTGGGTTCGTATCTTGACTTTCAGGGCGTCTAGGCAGGTCGTATCTGTTTTACAGTGCGTTCTTGCCTGTTCGTTTCTGAATTTCAGTTCGTTATTCATAGGCCTTGCTGTTCTAAAGTGCGTTCTGTTCTGTACGTTCTGATTAGACGACCGTTTCCTAGCCATGTCGCCTGGACGTTCTCGTCGTCGAGTTCGTGCTGTGCGTGCGCTTGGTGTTGGTCTGCTTGTTTTGGACCAAGACCAGTCCATGAATGGTGTGAGGAGGAGTTCATGGACCAAGAATTGGTTGCTCCAGCGGGACCAATTCTGCCACATGCCTCTGCTGCGGGAGATCGTCGAGAATAATCCTGAGGACTACAGGAATTTTCTGAGGATGTCTGACCCCGTTTTTCAGGAACTGTTGGCTTTGGTGTCCCCCTATATTACCAGGAAGGACACTGTTATGCGGGAAGCCATCAGTGCTGAGCAGAGGCTCATCGCCACGTTGCGTTACCTGGCGACAGGGAGAAGTCTTCAGGACTTGAAGTTCACCACAGGCATCTCCCCCCAGGCTCTGGGCCTCATAATCCCAGACACCTGTTCTGCTATTATACAAGTCCTGCAGGAGGACTATATTAGGGTAAGTTTTCTCCCTTCACATCACATTTTATGTATTACATGTATGCTAATGTATTGTATTTCTTTCATCCTTTCCTAATTACCATGATTGTAATATGCTGAGAATGTCCCCTTTGTCCCCATGCATGCTGGAAGTTTTTAAATGCCCCTTTTTTATCCTCCCTAAATATTTCCCCTCACTAACTTTTCCAGCAGGGGCGCCTGTTGCTCCAAATGTTGGGGGGTTACAACCCCAATTTCGGAAATAAACTTCCTCCTTTTTTGCTCTGTTGCCTAATAAACGCCCCCAGTTGTCCCCTCCAATGCAGCCATTTAGTCCCCTCTATTGCAGCCAGTTTCCCCCCAGCCCTGCACTTGCCTTCTTGTGGTCAGCGCCATCCTTCTTCTGTCCTTGATGTCTTCTCCTTCCCTTCATGTTGCATCAGCCAATCATGTTACCATTAAACAGACTTGGTGAACATGATTGCCAGAGCTGCCTGTCAGTGTTTACACAAGGAATGCCCCCTCCTTGCGTCCCCGATTTTTCTTTGAGGAAGCCAATTACATCCCTCAGGTTGTAATTTGCAAGACTTTTTTAATACCTGTTTCTGCTCTGCAATTTTAACCCCCTAAATGACGCAATTAATCATATGTCGGTCGCTTTACAAGAGGCCATCCACCTGAATAGTGTGCGGCATAGACAATACATAGGTTCATGCAACGCATGAACCTATGTATTGTTCTGAGTGATGGGCACAGGAGAGAGGGGACAGTGCTCCAGCGCCCACTCTGGACGCACCGCCACTGCAATGCTATCCTGTGGCCAAACACATCTCCCCCCCCCCCAAAATAATTTAGTAATGGCCCATCAGAGGGGGTGATGAATATGATAAATGAGCCTTCCATTATACTTTTTTTACACACCTTAATAAACGTATAATTAGATTGATGTTGGTCTCTAATTTTTTGGTCTTGAATTTGCTTGTAATGTATGCCTTTGTTTTTCTAATATTATTTCATCTTGTTTCACTCCACAGCTTCCTTCAAAGCCACAGGAATGGCAGACTGTGGCATCGGAGTTTGCCACGCGGTGGGACTTCCCCAACTGCGGTGGTGCCATAGACGGGAAGCACGTCCGCATCGTGCCGCCACCCCGTTCTGGATCCTACTACTACAACTACAAGGGGTTTCATAGCATTGTGCTGATGGCGGTGGTGTCAGCACGGTATGAATTCCTCTATGTTGATGTAGGGAAGAATGGCCGGATGTCCGATGGGGGATCCTTCATCCAGACGGAGTTTGCCCTCCGTCTCCAGAGTGACGACCTTGCATTGCCACCGGATGCAGGGAATATTGAAGGACTCCCCTTTGTTTTCTTGGCTGATGAAGCCTTCGGACTCGGACGGCATCTTATGAGGCCATTTCCACAGAGGACCCTGACCCCAGAGAAGAGTGTGTTCAATTACCGGCTGGCCAGGGCCCGAAGAGTCGTTGAAAATGCCTTCGGCATAATGGCCAGCCGGTTCCGCCTTTTTATGACTTCCATCCACTTGGCGGACTACAAAATAAACTATGTAGTGTTATGCTGCTGTGTGCTACACAATTTTCTTTGCCGCAAAGCGAATTCATATATGGCCTCAGTTTTGCCAGAGGCTGGACTTTCCCCTGCAAATCCCCTTCCGGGCCTGGAATCTGCCCGTCTTGGCTTGCCCCCCCAAAATGCCCGTGTGGTTCGGGACAAATACATGGAGTATTTCACGGGTAGGGGGGCAATTCCTATGCCAGCCTATGTCTAAGTATCCCAATAAAAATCTTGTTTAAACCTTTAATTATTTGTTCTTTCCTGTCTCCTAGTTTGTCTTTGTGCATTTGTAGTGGCAAGTGTATTTTACTTTAGTAAATAACAACCAATTTCACTATGTTACCTTACAAAAGAACCAAATAAGCTTAGAGAGTATTATAAAAAGAAGCTACACGTTGTTTGTGGTCAAATATTTTACTCTCTGCACATTTTTTTTTGTTTTACTTTGGGGTTGGCCTGACCACAACCCGTCAAATTTTGGCTTATGAAAATACAAAAATACCACTTGCATTTCTAAAATGACAACATTGGATACCTCTGAGCAATCTGAGACATTCAGTTACACAAACTATGTCTCTATGTGCCCGTCCTAATATGGGGTCCTGCCACCCCTTGCCCAGCCAAAAATTCAATATGCACACATTTTTACTTTTTTGCAAATAGGAAGTTTACAATCCTGATCCCTATTGTCAACATGTGCTATCTGCCATCAGGGGTGATCAATGGATGTGTTTTGGGGGTGCATCCCCTTCCTCAGTTCACCGACTTTTGATACGAGGAAGGGGTTGCACCCACAAAAGACGTACATGGATATCCCCTGATGGCAGATAGCACATGTTCACACACTGTGTGCATATTCAATTTTTGGCTGCTTTGTTACTCAAAAAATTAGTAAAAATATAAAAACAAACATGTAAAAACAAATGTGTTTGGATGGCTTATTGAATTCTCCCCAAAACATCGAGAATGTCTTTAAATGTTTGTTCCATCACATGGATTCTTTGTTTAATTAGGTCCAGTTCCGTGCTACATTCCATCACTTGCTGGATGAGGCGGAGGGCACTGTCAGCAGAGAACGGTGTGCTATCCTTCACAACATTTCCATCCCCTAAAAACCATAAAAAAAAATTAATAAAACTCTGCAGGCCTACCTCGCTTACCTTAAGCTGTGGTGTCAGATACTGACCTGTTGTGGTGACCAGATCCACAACGTCATCCACCTCTCCTTCCTGCACTTCTCCTTCCTCCACCTCAACTTCCTGCACATCTTTCGGTTGTGGATCTTTGGGAGTTTGGGGTTGCTTGGAAGTTGTGGGGTGCATGTGCTCCCTGGAGTGTCCTCCTCCCAGTCTTCTCTCCCCTATGAGAATAAAACCAAAGGTCTATTTATCACACTGTAAAAATCTCATTTTTAAACTTAAAACAGGCTAAATTGTTTGGAAGTGGGGTACAAGTGTGTGTTTGTGCGGAATTTAAAGAAAAAAATGCATTCTTTATGACCCCAAATATGTTTATTATTCACATTTGGATGTAATTTTTTGGACATGGAGGCACCACAAATAAACTCTGATGCACCTGTGTGGGACACCCAAAAAAGGCGGGTCTGGTGGCCCACACTATAGTGCTCCAAAGTACAGATGTGGAAGCAGCTGCTGAGTGTCCTCTCCTTTACACTGATTAAAGTTTGCATTTCATTCTCCTTACAAACACATCATCTAGACTTAAAAATTATCCACAATACTTGATCAAAAATGGCAGATGTCTAATTACTTTTGGGGGTCTTAAATAAGCCAAAACCACGGATAGTGGCCGAACGAAGTGTAACGTAACGAACGATTACTGTGCCCAACCTAGTTCAAAATAATACATTTTGGAAGGGAGTCCAATATGCTTTAAAAAAAAAAAAAGTCAGTTTCTAAAAAGATTAATAGCAGAAAGGTCGTCATTTTACTTACTTTTAGCGAGCATCCTCTTTATGCTCCTCAACTGGTCTGGCTCCCTCAGTTTGAGGTCTGACCACCTCTTTCTGAGCTGCTCATTTGAGCGTTTCACCCCGAACTTCGCCCTCAGACTCTTCACAACTTTAGTGAGGATTTTGGCCTTCCTTCTATTTGGTTTGCTATACGGCCCATGCTTGGCATCATAATCAGCCTTGACCAAGATGTCCACCATCTCCGCCATCTCCGCCAAAGACATATTCGATGCCTTGAATCTCCTCCTTGATCGTGACGTGTCCTCGGTCTCCGGGCTTGTCTCCTCGCTAGTTGCGGAATTATCAGACACCTGCTGTAACTCCGCCATATCTGTCTGCGCGCCGAAAGAGAAGGGGCGGGGAAAAGATGTTAGTTAGAACGTCATGGGCGGGCGACGTGTGCGGAGCGACGTGTTCGAATTTGGACGCATGCGTGGTGTGTATATAGCAAACACACATGTGACTATAGTACGTTCGGTGTGCGGAGAGAGGAGTTCAAGTGACGGACGTGCGAGCGAAGGTATGTGATTTTGTGAGACTTGTTAAAATTGTTGGCCTATACTGTCTTGAGATTGTTGGAGGATATATATGGTGACTAGGATGTGAAGGAGGTTAGACTGTTTGCCTCACATTATTTAAATATAATTTATTTTACTTGCAGATACAATATGAATGTATTTATTAGCGACAAAGAGTTCCTGGCGGAATTTATTGACCGGGTAAGGGAGCTGCCGGCTCTGTGGGAGACCAAAAACCCCATCCATAAAAAAAAAGGGGTGAGAAAAGCAGCGCTGGAGAAGCTGCTCCCATTTGTGCATACCAAGGTGCCCACAGCCACAGCAAAACAAGTGGACACTAAAATTGGGAGCTTGAGAGGTACCTACAGGACTGAACGCTCTAAGGTGCTGGCTTCTCAGAGGTCAGGAGCAGCAGCAGATGATGTTTATGTCCCGGTTTTGTGGTACTACAGCAGGATGTCCTTCCTGGATGACCACATTGAGCCAAGGCCATCACTCTCCACTCTTCCCCCCAGACTTCCCTGCAGCCAACCTGAGCCTTCTCTGGAGCAAGAGGAGGCAGCCATCCTGGATGATCCTGATTTGGCCATCTGGAGCCAGGTATAGTATTAACTGAAAATGTAGTGGGATAAAATTAATGTTTCCCAAATATGTCAGGATGAGAAACATACATTATTTTGTATTCAACAAGTGAAATCATGATCTGTAGACATTATTCTGCACTTAATTGTGTGGTAAATAGTCAAGCTGATGTAGTGGTAAATTTAAAGCAAGGATTTATGCATTTACATTCTAATTGCTTCCATCAGGATTACAAAGTTTGATGCAAAGATTAAACCAACATATTAAACTATGTTTCTTTTTCATACACAGGATGAAATCAGCCAGGAGGAGGGTCTGGAAACTGTCAGGCAGGAGGAGGAAGGGCCCAGTGGCAGCCAGGAGGTGGCAGGGCCCAGTGGCAGCCAGGAGGTGGCAGGGCCCAGTGGCAGCCAGGAGGTGGCAGGGCCCAGTGGCAGACAGGAGGTGGCAGGGCCCAGTGGCAGACAGGAGGTGGCAGGGCAAAGGAGAAGCACCAGATCCCAGGTGCCTCCCATCAGGCTTCACAAAAGAGGCAGGAGGGACAGGACCACCAGTGAGGCAGCAATGGCCCTTATTAAAGAGGCCCATGCCACCCTCAAGGAGCCCACATCCCCTGAAGAGGCCATTGCCGGCCTAGTGGAGGCTAAGTTCAAGGTGATGAGCATGGAGCAACGCCTCCTATGCGAACCCCTGCTCATCACCTTGCTCAACAAGGGGGTGATGGAGCAAATTACCCCCAATACCGCCATATGTGAGGTGGCCCAACTGACCCAACCTCAACCTCCACCTCCACCTTCCTCTTCTGCCCCACCCCCTTCTGCTACCCCTTCACCTTCTGCCCCACCCCCTTCTGCTACACCTCCACCTTCTTCTTCTGCCCCACCCCCTTCTGCTACACCTCCACCTTCTGCCCCACCCCCTTCTGCTACACCTCCACCTTCTGCCCCACCCCCTTCTGCTACACCTCCACCTTCTTCTTCTGCCCCACCCCCTTCTGCTACACCTCCACCTCCTCCTCCTGACAGGAGTACCCCTCCAGTGGGCCAGCCTCCAGCTAAACGAAGAAGGAAGGCTTCAGTAAAGGCTGCAGGGAAGGTTGCCAGGAAGAAGAGGAAGTGATGGCCTTGCTTCATTGTGGTCGCACTGGTCGGACAGAAGGCAGCCTGTTGTAGTACCACACACTTGGGACATATATCTCACCTGCTGCTGTTCCTGACCTCTGGGAGGCCAGCATCAGATTGTGTTCTGAAATGTGGGCCTTCTCAAGCTCCCAATTTTAGTGTCCACACAGGGTTGCTGTGTGCTCTGGGGTCCCTGGGATGCACAAATGGCAGCAGCTTCTCCAGCGCTGCCTTCTCTTTATTTAATTTATAAACATGAATAAATGTGTTTTTTGTTTAAGTTCATACTTGACTATGTGTATTTTTAAATAAAAAAAAACAAGCTTTGGAGTAAGCAGATACATTTGACTGACAATAAAAGGCACAGATATCACCCCCCCAAAAGAATAACTAAATCTGATTAGCTCAAAAACATGGTGTGAAATTTTAAAAATATAGATTAGAAAATTAAATGGGAGATCGCTATCAAAACATTGAGAAATTATAATTAACATCATTTTGAAAAATCTAACCATTTAAATTATTCCTAAAAACTTGCACGATATAATACACATAAATCTTATAAAGAGCAGCATGAAAAAGGTTAAAAATAAGGCATAACTCTGTGTGAATATCAGCAGCAAAAGAAGGTCTCTCGTTTTGATTAATGTAACATTCTAACGAAGAATTCAATGCAGAACATTTAAACGATGAAATATTTATGAGCGTGACGAATGTGCTCTCTCCATTATGAAGGCTTGTTTTACCAGAAGATGCGCTCCCGTCTCATAGTTGCTTGTGAGCATGCGCACTTTTGGAAGAGTCGTAAAAGCATACACACGAACCATTTTCTCGTCACAAAACAGGCCGACGAGAAACACGACGAGGAAATCTGGACTCCTGACGAGAAAATAGAGAGCAGGTTCTCTATTTTCTCGTTGAGATTCTCGTCAAGTTTCTCGTCGTAAAACCATACACACGAACGTTTTTCTAGACAAAAAAACTCTCGCGGCACTTTTCTTGACTGTTTACGACGAGAAAATCGGTCGTGTGTACGAGGCCTAAGAGTGAAAACTCTTGAAGGACACAGAGCTGGAATCAGTAGATTTTGTGCAGGTAGCTTTTGGAGTGCGGCTGTCCATATCTCTGTCTTATTTGTGCAGGTAGCTTACATAGAGCACAATAAAGTAAAACATGAACTTTTGCAGAAGTTATTCAAGGTAAGAAAGGTCAATCCCAAAGATCTATTACAACACCATTAACTGACCTAGAAACTCCAAGTTTGCAAAATGAAAGGTGCAACTTCTGGAAATACAACTATTCTAAGGCGGCAAAAGTGCGCAGATCAGGTGCTGCAGCCTAAACCACCCTCTCCAAGAGACAACGAGGAAATGCATTTTGTAGCTGATGTAGTGCTACCCCTACAGGTACCTTTAGAAGATTTCGGTCCTCTCTTCGTCACTGAGCCCTGGGCAGAGCACCACATCTGCTGACACCACCACAGTACCTTGGCCAGGTAGTCTCCTGGCTGTCACACAAATAAAAATATGCACACACTTGTAAAATAAAAAAATAAATGATTAAGTATAAAATATTAAAAAGTATTACGATCAAAGAATAGTATGGCAGGCAAAGAATACAGTCAACTGAAACTATCGATAAACAAGGTAATAAAGCAAAGGAATAATGCAACGAAATACAGTACCCCTTTTAGACAAGCCCATCTGTCCTGCAGGACTAAAGATGTAAATGACAGCTCTGGGACTTAGAGATTTTTCCCAAGTGAGCGAAAAGGCGTAGCAAAAACACAAAGCTAGCTCACTTGGAGACCCCCAATTGCTAGAGACTTAGTTTAGGGTTCAGGAAGGTTGTCAAAGCTACCTAACACTAAACTATAAGTACTGTATATGTTGAATTCATCTGCCGGCTAGTTGGGACCCATAAGTTGGTGCAGAATGAGGTAACGCAGTCTCTTCATGAAGTAAACTGAATAATAAAGATGGTAAAGTAGTACCCTTTAATAGGTGAAGATGGTGTGGACTATCACTTTAACAATATTGAATAGTAATAAAAAAGTTACTTTAGTAGATGGGGGGAGGGAAGAATTGTCAGATGTATGTCCCTTTAAATAGAGAAGTTGAACTTTTACAGCTAATTTATTTCTTGGATGACTTGAACTTGATTTAGGGTAGGTGCAGAGAGTGATAAGGTTGACTCAGACAACCTGCAGGCAGTACTTGTAGAAACAGATAAGATAGGCAGACTGCAGCAATAGATGGGCTCTAGCATAGGGTGACCAGACATCCCCGGTTTCCGGGGACAGTCCCCGAATTGAGGACACGGTCCCGGCCCAAGTCTGTCCCCGGTTTTGTCCCCGGATTGGATTTGAACAGGGGCTGAATAAAAGACAATCAGTGCAGAATAAAAATAAAATAAACCTCAATTACGCCCCCCGCCCCCTCCCGCCCGCTCATACTGGCTTAGGGGGATGTATTTTTTTTCATTATCTGTGCCCCTTTCTGAATATCATGTGCTGGTCGGAGCGGAGGGAATATTTCTTCAGTTTCGGGTGCATGCCCATTCAGCTTCGCTCACATGTTCTTCTGCCTTGGCTCAAGCCTCAGCCAGCCACCTGCCTGCCTATCTCCTTGCCTTCCCTGGCGGAGTGATCTTCCTCTGCCCCCCACCTAGTAGTAGCCGAGGCCCGGAGAGTAAGACTTGACAGGCTGTGAGGTGGGCGGCGGCGGCGACAGGCAGTGAGTCGGTGATTGCCGACATTACTAGTAAAAAAAAATATGTCCCTGGATTTTATTTAAAAAATATGGTCACCTTACTCTAGCACAGGTGCTGATTGCAGAGGCCTGTACGTTACAGTGTCCTTAACCACTTGCCGATGTCTGCTGGCACCCGCTGATCATTCTGTACACTGACAGCATGCCAGTCTGCCTATGTCAGGGGTCTCAAACTGATGACCCTCCAGCTGTTGTGAAACTACAAGTCCCATGAGGCATTGCAAGGCTGACAGTTACAATCATGACTCCCACAGGCAGAGGCATGATGGGACTTGTAGTTTCGCAACAGCTGGAGGGCCGCCAGTCTGAGACCCCTGGCCTATGTAAACGAGGCAGATTGTCATTCTGTCAGTACAGAAGGCATGGATCCTGTGTTTCTGTAAAGCAGGAACACTGATCCATGCCATCCACTAGTAAAAGCACCTCCCCCACTACACTGAAACATTAGCTAGCCACTTAAGCCCCGGACCATTTGGTAGCTAAAGGACCAGAGGTGAATTCAGAATTTTGCACTGCGCTGCTTTAACTGTAAATTGTGCGGACATGCAATGTTGTACCCAAACGAAATTTGCGTCCTTTTCTTCCCACAAATAGAGCTTTCTTTTAATGGTATTTGATTATATTGCAAAAAATAAAAATCGCAGAGGCAAACGGAAAAAGACCGAAAATGTTGAAAAAAAATGATATTTTCTACTTTTTGTTATAAGAAAAATCGAATAAACTCAATTTTAGTCATACATTTAGGCCAAAATGTATTCAGCCACATGTCTTTAGTAAAAAAAAATGTCAATAAGCGTATATTTATTGGTTTGCGCAAAAGTTATAGCGTTTACAAACTAGGGTACATTTTCTGGAATTTACACAGCTTTAAATTTATGACTGCCTATCTAATTTCTTGAGGTGCTAAAATGGCAGGGCAGTACAAAACCCCACCAAATGACCCCATTTTAGAAAGTAGACACCCCAAGGAAATTGCTGAGAGGCATGTTGAGCCCATTGAATATATTTTTTTTTTTGTCCCAAGTGATTGAATAATGACAAGAAATAAAAATAAAAAAAATAATTACAAAAAGTTGTCACTAAATGATATATTGCTCACACATGCCATGGTTATATGTGGAATTGCACCCCAAAATACATTCTGCTGCTTGTCCTGAGTACGGGGATACCACATGTGTGGGACTTTTTAGGAGCCTAGCCACGTACGGGACCCCGGAAACCAAGCACCGCCTTCAGGATTTCTAAGGGTGTAAATTTTTGATTTCACTCCTCACTACCTATCACAGTTTTGAAGGCCATAAAATGCCAAAATAGCACAAAACCCCCCCAAATGACCCAATTTTAGAAAGTAGACACCCCAAGGAAATTGCTGAGAGGCCTGTTGATCCCATTGAATATTTTTATTTTTTTGTCCCAAGTGATTGAATAATGACAAAAAATAAATAAATTACAAAAAGTTGTCACTAAATGATATATTGCTCACACATGCCATGGTTATATGTGGAATTGCACCCCAAAATAAATTTTGCTGCTTCTCCTGAGTACGGGGATACCACATGTGTGGGACTTTTTAGGAGCCTAGCCGCGTACGGGACCCCGAAAACCAATCACCGCCTTCAGGATTTCTAGGCACAAATTTTTGATTTGACTCCTCACTACCTATCACAGTTTCGAAGGCCATAAAATGCCAAAATAGCACAAAACCCCCCCAAATGACTCCATTTTGGAAAGTAGACACCCCAAGCTGTTTGCTGAGAGGCATGGTGAGTATTTTACAGCTCTCATTTGTTTTTGAAAATGAAGAAAGAACATTTTTTTTTTTTTCTTTTTTTTTTCAATTTTCAAAACTTTGTGACAAAAAGCGAGATCTGCAAAATACTCACAATACCTCTCAGCAAATAGCTTGGGGTGTCTACTTTCCAAAATGGGGTCATTTGGGGGGGTTTGTGCCATCTGGGCATTCCATGGCCTCCGAAACTGTGATAGGCAGTGAGAAGTGAAATCAAAAATTTACACCCTTAGAAAGCCTGAAGGCGGTGATTGGTTTTTGGGGTCCCGTACGCGGCTAGGCTCCCAAAAAGTCTCACACATGTGGTATCCCCGTACTCAGGAGAAGCAACAGAGTGTATTTTGGGGTGTAATTCCACATATGCCCATGGCATGTTTGAGCAATATATCATTTAGTGACAACTTTGTGCAAAAAAAAAAAAAAAATTGTCTTTTTTCCGCAACTTGTGTCAACATATAAAATATTCCATGGACTCGACATGCCTCTCAGTATATAGCTTGGGGTGTCTACTTTCCAAAATGGGGTCATTTGGGGGGGTTTTGAACTGTTCTGGCATTTTATACACAACATTAGGAAGCTTACATCCACTCTTCTAACCACTTGAAGACAAAGCCCTTTTTGACACTTTTTGTTTACATGAAAACATTTTTTTTTTTGCAAGAAAATTATGTTGAACCCCCAAACATTATATATATTTTTAAAGCAAAGGCCCTACAGAATAAAATGGTGGGTGTTGCATTTTTTTTTTCCTACACAGTATTTGCGCAGCGATTTTTCAAACGCATTTTTTGGGGAAAAAATACACTTTTTTTAATTTTAATGCACTAAAACACACTATATTGCCCAAATGTTTGATGAAATAAAAAAGATGATCTTAGGCCGAGTACATAGATGCCAAACACGACATGCTTTAAAATTTCGCACAAACGCGCATTGGCGACAAACTACATACATTTTTTAAAAGCCTTTAAAAGCCTTTACAGGTTACCCCGTTAGATTTACAGAGGAGGTCTACTGCTAAAATTACTGCCCTCGATCTGACCTTCGCGGTGATACCTCACATGCATGGTGCAATTGCTGTTTACATATGACGCCAGACCGACGCTTGCGTTCGCCATTGGGCAAGAGCAGGGCAGGACAGGGGTGCTTTTTTTTTTTTTATTTTTTTTTTTATTATTAATTTTGCTTTTTTATTTTATTTTTAAACTGTTGCTTCCATATTTTTTTATTTTTTTTTTTATCATTTTTATTGTTATCTCAGGGAATGTAAATATCCCCTATGATAGCTATAGGTAATGACAGGTACTCTTTTTTGAAAAAACTGGGGTCTATTGGACCCTAGATCTTTCCTCTGCCCTCAAAGCATCTGACCACACCAAGATCGGTGTGATAAAATGCTTTCCCAATTTCCCAATGGCGCTTTTTATATCCGGGGGGGGTCATTCCCTCCCACTGCTTGTAAAAGCAGTCCAGAGGCTAATTAGCCACTAGGATTGCTTTTACATGAAAGCCGGCCGCTGGCTGAAAAGAATGATACCAAGATGATACCTAAACCCGCAGGCATCATTCTGGTATAAACATTCAAAGTCCAGCAACATACCAGTACGTTGCTGGTCCTTGTTGGACATGTATTGTAATCTTTTTTTCATGCAGCCTGTTGGCTGAACGAAAAAAAAAGATTGATCGGTGGGTATGCCCACCATTAGAATACCGCCCTTCATCCACCCACTTCTAATGATGGGCATACATGCACCATTTATATATGCCGAAGCATGGGGGCATCTTCCCGCAAAAGTTATGCCGCGTACACATGGTCAGACTTTTCCACGGGCAAGCCTCCGTCGGAATTTCGACTGTATGTACGCGGCATTAGGAGCAAAATCGCTCCTCCGCCCCTGCTGCCCCAATGCTTCGGCATATATGTTTTGTTTTTTTTAACTGTGGTGGCGAAATCACCTCCTACAGCACTGGAGTCGCAGGGATCAGGCCTGTCTCTGCGAACGCTGCAGTTATGTGTGTTGTGTTTTGCAAGTGACAGTGATCGATCGATACTGCACTTGGGTGGCCTGGGCTGGACGGAGGGGCAAAACGCAGGTGCTAGCATGTATCTGGGCTGATTCCGCTAACACTGCGTTTTTGGGAACCCTAAACTGCTGGGGACGCTAGTATAGATCTGATCAGATATTGATCTGTTCAGATACTATACCACTAAGGGGGGTGTATGCTTCACGCGTGGGTGTTAGCGTTACTGGCACTAACCTGACACTGCCTGGGGTGTGACGCAGACCCTCTCTGACGCTAAAACCTAATTGATATCACCCGCCGGGCGATCAGGGGGTTAAACCTTTATTGGGTTATATACGGCGGGTGCCCTGACACTATAAAAAGCAAACTAACTAACCAGCGTCACCCGTAACACTTATATGATGATCACTGGTGAAAGGGTTAACTAGGGGCAATTAGGGGGTTAAAACCTTTATTAGGTAATATATGGGGGTACCTGACGCTATATAAAAACCTGACGGCGAACCTAAAAAAAAATTACTGGCTACCGATCTGCATCACCGACACTAAGACAACGATCATAAAAACGATCGCTTAGCGACAGTGGTGATAGGGGGTGAAAGGGTTACCTGGGGGGCGATCAGGGGGTTAAACCTTTATTAGATAATATATGGGGGTACCTGACGCTATAAAAACCTGCGGCGAACCTAAAAAAAATTACTGGCTACCGATCTGCATCACCGACGCTAAGACAGCGGTCAGAAAAATGATCGCTTAGCGACAGTGGTGATAGGGGGTGAAAGGGTTACCTGGGGGGCGATCAAGGGGGTTAAACCTTTATTAGGTAATATATTGGGGTACCTGACGCTATAAAAACCTGCGGCGAACCTAAAAAAAATTACTGGCTACCGATCTGCATCACCGACGCTAAGACAGCGATCAGAAAAATTATCGCTTAGTGACAGTGGTGATAGGGGGTGAAAGGGTTACCTGGGGGGCGATCAAGGGGGTTAAACCTTTATTAGGTAATATATGGGGGTACCCGACGCTATAAAAACCTGCGGCGAACCTAAAAAAAATTACTGGCTACCGATCAGCATCACCGACGCTAAGACATCGATCAGAAAAATGATCGCTTAGTGACAGCGGTGCTAGGGGGTGAAAGGGTTACCTGGGGGGTGATCAAGGGGGTTAAACCTTTATTAGGTAATATATGGGGGTACCCGACGCTATAAAAACCTGCGGCAAACCTAAAAAAAATTACTGGCTACCGATCAGCATCGCCGACGCTAAAACATCGATCAGAAAAATTATCGCTTAGTGACAATGGTGATAGGGGGTGAAAGGGTTACCTGGGGGGCGATCAAGGGGGTTAAACCTTCATTAGGTAATATATGGGGGTACCCGACGCTATAAAAACCTGCGGCGAACCTAAAAAAAATTACTGGCTACCGATCAGCATCACTGACGCTAAGACATCGATCAGAAAAATGATCGCTTAGCGACGGCGGTACTAGGGGGTGAAAGGGTTATCTGGGGGGTGATCAGGGGGTTAAACCTTTATTAGGGGGGGGGTTAGGGGGCTACACTGGACCTAAAACTAAATGTACTGACACTTTTACAGTCACAAATGTCACTGATTGCAGTGATCACTAAATAAATGGTCACTGCAATCAGTGACACTGTGACTGGGGGCTGGGGTGTGATCTGGGGGGTGATCTGGGGGGGCCTGGGGGGGCGATTTATGTACCTATGTGTCCTGGTGTCAGTGTAGTGTTGTGTGCACTAACCTGCATCTTCTCCTATACGGCGCTCGGTATATGTGAGCGCCGCAGGAGAGATGACATCACTTCCTCTGCCTGTGTAAACAGTACACAGGAAGGGGAAGCTCTCATTCGCCGGGAGCGATCGAGAGGGGGTGGCCGGAATCGAACGGCCGTCCCCTCATGCCGGATCGCTCCCGAAGGTAAAACGACCGCTCACTGTAAAGAAGGGGGGTCCGATCGGACCCCCCAACTATACAAAGGCAATCACGTACATATACGTGATTCTGCCTGTCGGTGCCATTCTGCCGACGTATATTTACAGTGGGCGGTCGTTAAGTGGCTAGGCAACTAAGGCTTTGATCACCACTGATGTTAACCCCTTCCCTGCCAGTGTCATTAGTACAGTGACAGTGCATATTTTTAACAGTGATTACTGTAATAATGTTACTGGTCCCCAAAAAAGTGTCAGTCAGGTGTCCAAATTGCCCGCCGCACAATTTCAGTTACGCTGAGCGCTGCAATTAATTACTAGTAAAAATAAGAAATAAAAATATCAGATAGTTTGTAGATGCTATACATTTTGTGCAAACCAATCAATATACGCTTTTTTGGATTTTGTTTACCAAAATATGAAGCAGAATACATATTGGCCTAAATTGATGAAGAAATTCTATTTTTCTTTTTATTGGTTATGTTTTAGAGCAGAAATTAAAAAATATTGTTATCAAATACCACCAAAAGAAAGCTCTATTTGTCGGGAAAAAAAGGACATCAATTTTATTTGGGTATAGTATCAGTTAAAGTAACGCACTGCGTATGACAAAAAAATGGCCTGGTCAGAAAGGGGGGTAAACCTTCCATAGGTGAAGTGGTTAAACTTGCGATAACTTGAAACAGCAAACACGCTGGCAAGAAGGGTAATGTTAAATGGGTTAGGAACCCTCTCACCTGGTCCTTTTGCAAAGCAGACCAAAGCGATAAGTGTCCTGCTGGGGGGTCGCCCTTTGTCCTTTGCTGATGTGACTGTAATGATGATGATACCCGCCCAATCCGACTGCATACAGATCTCCACCAGTCTGCCTACTCAGGATACTCAGCTTTCCATGGACACCTGTGGCTTCCTGGCTCAACTCAGTCCAGGCTGGGCCCATGTGGCTCCACACAGCTCTCCTACACATGTCCTTCCAGCAACCAAGTCTCTCTCTCTCTCTCCTTCCTGTTCCTAGGCTTTTCCTTTTATCTGCTCCCTCCCCCTGGCAATTGCATCTTAGGTTTTGTAGTTTGCGCTCAGCTAAATTATAGGGAAAAGTTCTGCCTACACTGTACAAATCCCAGCGATCCTGCACTTGTATAGAAACTTATGATGAACAGAGTTGCTGAGTACTGCCATCTTTTGGTAAAAATAAAGAACTGCATTACAGTAACAATGCACAGGGTTACACTGAGAACAGAAAGGAGATTTAAAGTAAATGGAAAGGCTCGTTTTTTTAAATAACAAACATGTTATACTTGCCTCCTCTGTGCAGTTGGTTTTGCACAGAGCAGCCTGGATCCTCCTCTTCTCAGGTCCCTGTTCGCTGCTCCTAGCCCTTCCCTCCTTTGAGTGCCCCTCAGCCAACAGCTTGCTACAGGGGGCACCCAAGCCGAGTCAGAGCTCCGTGTATCCATTCAGACATGGAGCCCGACCTGGCCCCGCCCCTCTCTCCCCTGATTGGCTGACTGAATTTGATTGACAGCCACAGGTGCCAATGAAGCTGCTGCTCTGTCTCAGCCAATCCAGAGGAGCACCCTGGAGGGCTGAGGGGATCGTGGACATCGCTGGAGAGAGAAAGGGGCTCAGGTAGGTAATTAGGGGGGTGCTGGGGGGGCTGCTACAAACAGAAGGTTTTTTATCTTAATGCGTAGAAGGCATTAAGATAAAAAACCTTCTGCCTTTACAACTCCTTTAATCAACGACAAGACAACCTTAGAAACAACATTCATATGAAGTTTGCTGAGAGGAATCAGTGGCTGCAGCCAGGCAGGACTGTTTATCACTTAAAGACTAGACACTTTCACCCCCTTCCTGCCCAGGTCATTATTTTAGTTTTCAGCGCTGTTACACTTTGAACAATAATCAGTCATGCAACACTGTACTGAAATGTAATTCCCACTGTAATTTTTTACACTGGAGGAAAAAAAGACAGAAAATTTAAAAAATAAAACACTTTCTTAGTTTCGGTTATAAATTTTGCAAATGATTTTTTTTTTCTTTATAGATTAATACAAAATGTATTCTGCTACATGTCTTTGGTAACAATAACCCAAATCAGTGTATAATATTTAGTCTGTGTAAGAGTTATAGATTTTACAAACTATGGTATATATATATATATAAATATATACTGTAAACATATATACTGTATATAAATATATATATATATATATATATATATATAGATATATATATATATCCATTTATATATATGTGATAATTGACCAATCCTGATGTCCGCTGAAGAAGTCCCCGCCTACTCAGGGACGTAACGGGTACGGAAAGGAAGGAGCGTCGTGACGTCACCCGCGGCCATCACGCTGATTTCATATGTACACACGCTTGAACATCCAGCACCGGATTTAGGTGCTTTGTTTGTAAGTGATTTTATTACCATTTTAATAAACTAGTATTGTTTATACGGAGAGCACTATGCATCTGCCTTTATCTTTCAATGGTTATCGGGCATGATCGATTGGCATTTCTATTGTTACTTCCGCCTCTCTGGTTCATGAGCCTTTGTGGATTTCCATATATGTGCATTTGACCCTCTATAACAAAGGGTCCACTTTGTGAGGTGAGCGGCCATGGTCTTACTTGTGGTGGAGGTTCATCGCACTTGTGGAAGTCACCTGCATGTCCTTATTATTTGAACACTGAAAATAACCTCACGGATGGTGTTTTTATATATGTATGGACTGTATCAGCGCTGCATCATCTTTTATACAATCCTGATGTACTGACTGCCTATTTTGGTTCTTGAGGCCCTACAATGACGGGACAGTACAAATACCCCTAAATACCCCTAAAATTACCCCTTTTTGGAAAAAGTCGAAGTTGTATTTTTTTTGCCACAATTTTTTGAAAAATTAAGAAATTAAAGTTTTCTTAACAAAGTTGTAATTTTAACAAGTTTAATACTAATTACATACTAATTACACCACAAAAAACATGCTGATACTTCCCCTGAGTATGGGTATATCACAGGTGTGGGACTTTTTCACAACCTAACCGCATGGAGTGGAATTCAAGGAGCACCCTAAGGCTTTTTAGGGGCATAAGTTACGTATCTAATTTCCTGACTACCTATCACATTGTTGGAGGCCCTGGAGTGCCAAGACCGTAAAAACACCAACAAAATTACCACATTTGAGAGTAAACATCCCAAGGTATTTTTTTAGACCATGGTGAGTCTTTTGAAGATGTACCGGTAATTTTTTTACCACAAGTTTTTTGAATATGTGTATATATAGTATGGGGATACCACGTGTGAGACTCAATATTTGGACTGATTATGTACTGGACATTGTATCTTGTGTAGCACAAAAATCAACCAACATTGCATAGAAAACAATGTACTGTAATTGTCACCTCTGTACTAGTGGTCAAGGAATATAGCTTGGGTTAGTGTCACTTATAACAGTCAATGGACATGGTCAATGGCAAAAGGATTATACAAGCTGGTAGTGAAGTACAAGGCCTTCTTTCACTATCTCGGCGCTATGGTCTTATCAGGTTGTCTTTAGCAGATATCACAAAATGTTCAAATGTTTACTACTGTATATGACATTTAAAAATATTCAAATCAGCAGCCGCTTTATAAAGTGCACAGTGCACACTTATCCACAAATAAACAAACAATAGTAAATTCCAATAAATAACTTGTCAATTACTAAAGCAGCGCTTAGTGGTCATAAATATGACAACTCTATCATATGGAAGTCCATAAGAGAAAATGAAAAATTAAATGAATAGAAAACCCCTTAAAGTTCTGGTGGTCAAGATATTAATAGGGATAATAATGTCCCAACTGCGGCGAGGAGTAATCTATAACGCTGTAATAAACTTCTTGTCTCGCCGCTGCTTCCACTCTATTCACAACTCCACAATCCTCTTTTCTTTGTAAAAGTTGCCCCTTAGGGTTTCCTACTCACCAGATAGCTAACATAAACGGGCCTTGTACACTAATCCTCCGATCGTCCTCCTCCATTCTGTCACTCTGGAACCTCCAGTACTTCTCCTTGGAACTAGGCAGGTTAATCTCCCATTGATTCAAAATGCTGGGTACTCCCCCTTTCCTCCTCATGTGTTCAAGATGATCACATGAGGAGGAAAGGGGGAGTACCCAGCGTTTTGAATCAATGGGAGATTAACCTGCCTAGTTCCAAGGAGAAGTACTGGAGGTTCCAGAGTGACAGAATGGAGGAGGACGATCGGAGGATCAGTGTACAATGCCCGTTTTTGTCAGCTATCTGGTGAGTAGGAAACCCTAAGGGGCAACTTTTACAAAGAAAAGAGGATTGTGGAGTTGTGAATAGAGTGGAAGCAGCGGTGAGACAAGAAGTTTATTACAGCGTTATAGATTACTCCTCGCCGCAGTTGGGACATTATTATCCCTAATTATATCTTGACCACCAGAACTTTAAAGGCAAAAGGATTGGTCCAGGCAGCAGGCAGAAACGTGGTCAATAAACAGTCCAGGGTCAGAACAGGCGACTGGCAGAGGTAACCTTTCACTGCTGTGGCAGAGATCAGGGACACTGTTGCTGGCTACTCTGGTCACATTGTCACTGGTACAGTAATGATCAGGAAAACTGTGACTGGCTGTACTATTAGGCCTCGTTCACAGGGGGTGTACAGTATGTGCATGTCTGTTGGGACACAATGGTTGCATGGATACAGTCGCTGCTCCCAATCTGTCTCTGTTCGGGCCTTGCACCCGCATAAATGTCAGATTGGAAGCAGCTGCTGTGTCCATGCAGCCACTGTGTCCCAAAAAACATGAATAGAACTGCCTGCACGGGGTTGCAAGGAACACCTGGGTATCATAGGGTAAACATAGCCCTTGCACGGGGTTCACAAAGCATTCTCTGATTGGCTAGTTTGTGACATCATCAGCCCACCTCTCTAGCTAATGATTGGTCACAGTGATTACATGGTACAGACAGGGCCAATAACAGTGCATCTGTACCATGTGATCACAATAGTGCACCCTGTGAATAAATGGATGCCATTCATAAAAAGGATTGCTTATAACAGTGATCGGCACTGTTATAAGCAATGATGGTGTAAATAAAAATCCTTAACACGTCCTCAGAGTAGTTCAGTGGGTATTTTTCACCAAAGAACTGTTGCAGAATACATTTAGGCTTACATTTATGAAGAAAGCTTATTTGTTTGCCAAAACAGAAACTATGAAAACATTTTTTTTTTTTTTAAATTGGCAGTATTTTTTCGCTTAGATAGCAAAAAATAAATAAACCCAGTAGTTATTAAATACCACCAAAAGAAAGCTCTATCTGTCTAAAAAAAAAAAAATGATAGCCACGTCATTTGGGTACAGTGTTGCATGATTGAGCAATTGTCAGTCAAAGTAAAATCCGAAAATTTGTAGGAAGGGGGTAAAAGTGAGGTGGGTAAATGCCAATTTTTAGCCTGAGGATTACTTAAAACCCCTAAAACATTTTATATTGTCTGAACCAAAAGGGCCTAAAAAACACAATGTTGGTAATTGCAATTTTCTATGTTGGGCAAATGTTTCATAAATCTATGTTTTTAGCAAAAACAAATACACCCACACTAATTCTGGTGCACACAAACACAATACAATCCCCATATTTTGGTAAAATATAGAGAATGAGATTGAATAAATAGATACCAAATATGTGAAACCTAAAACTTTTGTGTGTCCACGAAACCTTTACAGATTATCAATTTGGAGTGAACCATAAATGATGGCCCTAGAATTATACTGTATATCCCATTCCAGCATGTGCGACGAGACCTAATATGTAGCGCAAAAAAAAATAAAAAACGCAGAGGTGATCAAATACCACCAAAAGAAAGCTCTATTTGTGGGGAAAAAAAGACATATGGTACATTTTATTTGGGCACAGTGTCACACGACCGCTCAATTGTCAGTTAAATTAACACAGTGCTGTATCAAAAAAAATTACCTGGTCTGGGGGGGGGGGGGGGGACCTTCCAGAGGAGAAGTGGTTAAACTTGAAACAGCAAACACGATGGCAAGAAAGGTATCGTTAAATGGTTCAGGAACCCTCTCACCTGGTCCTTATGCAAAGCAGACCTAATCAGTGAATTTTGTTATGTTTTATTTAGGGCTGTGGAAATTAACTATTAATTCCTTGATTAATCGATTAATTTTTTTGATCGATCAAAATTCTTTTGATCGGTACTCACCTCTCCGCCGGCTTCCGGGTCTTCAGGGAGTTCCGTCGGAGATCCGGTGACGTCACGGACACCGGCGGGGCTTGCCGTGTCCATCTGAAGGGCTCCTTTGCTGTGCCTTCATATCTGCATGCCGGCGGGACCTTACTATCTGCCACACGCAAGGGCTGTTACACTTCCCTCTATCACTTCCCTTTATCAACCTGGGATTCTACAGCCATCCACTGGGAGTTGTGATAGTTCTCTTCATGGGACATCTACATGCCGACGGACTGATGTTAACCCTTCCTCATCTGGATTCAGCACTGGTATCGTTGTACACATTTTTATACCAGTATCATACTTAGCTACATGTTTTTATGACTGCTTTTGCTACCGTTTGGTATTACTCGCACCATTTTTACAGTTTATGTAGCTACATTGATTTTCTCTCCAGTGTAATATTTATTTTGTTACCTACTTAAAGACTATAAACGTTTTAATGCTATTCCCATCGAGCGCTGCCTTTGTGTGTTTTTTGTATTCTGCTATCCATTTTTCCAGTGGTTGGTAGCTGCATTGGGAATCAGCCTGCAAGGAGATCAGCTAAAAGTAGTTGGATCTGTATGTGCGTTATAATTAATTGAAACTAGTCGATTAATCGATTAAAAAAAAAAACCATTAATCTAACATTTTAATCAGTAACAGCCCTAGTTTTATTATGTTAATGAATTTTCAATCATTTTAAATATGTAGCTTCCATTAAATGAATACCTAATTATCATGCCGTGAAGATCCCTTTTCAGGTATTTTCTTTTACGAAGTGACAACAGTTTTGCATTTGCACCCCCACGTTGTCACCCTATCATATGGTTGGCACTATAGATGGCTATGCCAACACATATTGCATAGGCATGTTCACTGTTGTTGTTATCAGGAAACAATCTAGTGTGAAATGTTCAGTGAAGTGAGTGCATGCTGATAGAAGTTGCCAAAAAAAAAGCCAGAACAGATCAGCAGCACTGAATGCCGAAAAGGATAAAAATGTGTTTTAAAAAACAGTATTTGTTTATTTAAATGAAATTCCTTATTATACAAAGTGCTTTTTAGAAAATTAAATGTCACCTATCTAAGGTTTAGAACTAACCTGTGTAGTTGCCTAACAACATACCTGAAAATTATTGATGGGGCTATCTGAGACCTGCCAGGACGGGGCTTGCTCAGGTGCTATGCCCTCTAACCATACACTGTCCCAAACCTAGTCCAGTGCTCTAAGGTCCAGTAATTAAAACACACTGTCTGGAGATTACACAAGGTTGTAATTTTAACCCTTATGTCAATAAAGGGCAAGCCCAGGCAACCACAAAGCATTTTAGCTTTAAAAGTTTTAGTACCCAAGGGTAAAAATATTCCTTTTGTAAATCATCCTTGAAAAAAAAATTCAGATTGACAAACTAACAGCAAAAAAACAAACAAAAAAAAAAAAAAACAATAATTCCTGAAGTGCCATGGATAGCCAGCCTAGTGCTTACTGCAACCAATGCCTTTTATGTTATAACGTGTTAGCATAGATAGACCATTAACTTAAAAAGGAAAGCATCTAAATAAGTATTTTATACATATCAATCTGTAATGTATGCATTACATTTGTTAATGTTCTTGTCTCAATTTGCGAAGATAAGTGAGCTTGCATTACATAGGAACTTAGGAGCTGATGTTCTAAATAAGACACCTAGAGAAATGTGATGCTAGTAGAGATGACAAAGGGCAAGTTAGCTGGAAAAATCTAATTTTATTTTAAAAGGAAAACTGTACCTTTCTTTAATTAAACACCAAAACTAAATGTGGCGTAGCTCCTTACAGGAGAGGGCCAATAACTCAGTGACATCTGATTAATGTGATAGCAACCAAAAAAGCTACTTTTCAGGAGATATCATCAATATCCCTGATAGGTTCAAAGGTTTCTCCAGGGCAGAGGGAACCAAGTTGACATCCCAAGGAAGCACAGGGTGCTGCAAGGGGAGCTTAATATGCCTGAAGAAAAGTTTTTACAAGACCAAGGGGTTGTAAAGGTTCGTTTTTTATTTTCTAAATAGGTTCCTTTAAGCTAGTGCATTGTTGGTTCACTTACCTTTTCCTTAGATTTCCCTTCTAAATTTTTTTTTTCTTTGTTTTCTTTGTCTGAATTTCTCACTTCCTGTTCCTCCTCAGTAAGCTGTTCTGGCTGACTAACCACCACTCGGATGATGGTGTGAAGCTTAGTGAGGAGAAACAGGAAGTGAGAAATTCAGACAAAGAAAAAAACATTTAGAGGGTAAATCAAAGGAAAAGGTAAGTGAACCAACAATGCACTAGCTTAAAGGAACCTATTTAGAAAATAAAAAACTAACCTTTTCAACCCCTTTAAGTCCAAGTTCTGGTTTGTTGTAGTTGAATCTGGAGGCTAAGATGATCCAGGTGACTGTGGTAGTCTGCTTTCCAGTTTTCCACTCCTGGGACGTAGACTGCAGAGATCACTGGCCAGTGAGTGAGTGAGAGCCCATGAGATAATCTGGCTTGCTTCCTTTAAGGCTGCACGACTCCTGGTGCACTCATGATGGTTGATGTGGGCCACGGCCATGGCATTGTCTGACTGCACCTTGATTGGGTGGCCTCGCAGAAGGGGGGTCCAATGTTGTAGAGCCAACTGAACTACTCTGAGTTCCAGAATGTTGATTTTTTTGCTAGAAAATTACTTATATCCCCAAACATTATATATATATATATATATTGTGAGGGGGTTAGCTCGGCAGCGGGTGTGTGTGACCCCCGAGATGGGCTCCCCACACAAAAACAGGCCCAGCAAACGGAGGTTGTGGTTTTCAAAATCAAAAAGGTGCGGTTTATTTTCTATTTACAGTGACAAAACACAGCAAAGCAAAAGAAACATAAACAAAATAAATCCTGGTCAACTTGACCTCTGACTAAACATACAGGTTTCCTAACTAACAACTGGGATCAGCCTAGTGCTGTCCTAGTCCCTAAGTCCCTGGTTTTAAATGTCCAAGCAAATAGCCACACAGGCTTTGTCTCACCGCACAGGGGTTCACTCTCCCTAGACAGTCCACACAGGTCTGGGTCCAGGCATGAGCTAACATCTAATGAAGCTGGGAGTTCTTATAGAGGCCTAAATGAGCTGACAAGCTTCAGCTGGTCTCATCAACTCCCTGTCTGCACGACGCCCCACACTCTCCCTAGAGGTATGAGTCATCCATGAGCCCACTAGCCTCAGCTGGGCTTATACAACTCTCACCTAGTTGTATAAGTCGGCGTAAAGCCTGAATCTGGGCGAAATATATCTACCCCCCTGGATGCAACCAGGTGACTTTACCTTCCTGCTGTCACATACCCCCCCCTCTTGTTTTAACCTCGGGGTTGGAACACCAGCAATCAGGCATTCATGTACTCGAGACAAAGCATCCACATTCCCCATTTGAACGCCAGGGCGATGCTTTACTGTGAAGTTGAATTCCTGGAGGGCCAGGAACCACCTATTCACTCTTCTATTTGTTTCCTTGTTTTGAGCCATCCACTTTAACGGAGCGTGATCCGTAACCATGTCAAAGTGCCTACCTAGCAGGTAGTACCGAAGGGAATCTAGAGCCCACTTCACCGCTAAACACTCCTTTTCAACGGTGGCGTAATTTACCTCATGGGACTTCAACTTCCTGCTGAGGTAAATGACTGGGTGCTCTTCCCCGTTCCAGACCTGGGACAATACTGCTCCTAACCCCACATCTGACGCATCACTTTGTACGACAAAGTCTTTAGAGAAGTCGGGTGAGTACAACACTGGCTGGCTACATAAGGCTTGTTTCAAGAACTGGAATGCTGCCTCAGCCTCGGGGGTCCATTTAATCATGACCGACCCTTTCCCCTTCGTCAGGTTGGTTAGGGGCACAGCCTTAGAAGCAAAGTGGGGAATGAATCGCCGATAATACCCAGCGATTCCCAGAAAGGCTCGTACCTGCTTCTTGCTGTTGGGACGTGGCCAACTCTGGATGGCCTCGACTTTGTTGAGTTGGGGTTTTATTACTCCCCTCCCAATGGTGTACCCAAGATATTTGGCCTCCTCCTGCCCAATGGTACACTTCTTCGGGTTAGCCGTAAACCCCGCTTCCCGAACAGAGTCCAGGACTGCTTGCACTTTTGGCAGATGTGAGGCCCAATCTGTGCTATGGATAATTATGTCATCCAGGTAAGCCGCAGCATACTTCCGATGGGGCCTCAGCATCTGGTCCATTTTCCGCTGGAATGTGGCCGGCGCATTCTGTAACCCGAACGGCATTCTTTTATATTGGAACGCCCCGTCTGGGGTTACAAATGCGGTTTTCTCTTTGGCCGACTTGGCCAGGGGGATTTGCCAATACCCTTTTGTGAGGTCAAGAGTCGTCATGTATCGGGCTGTTCCCAGCCGGTCGATCAACTCATCTATACGTGGCATGGGGTAGGTGTCAAATTTTGTAACTTTGTTCAACTGACGAAAATCGTTACAAAATCGCCAGCTCCCATCCGGTTTAGGCACCAACACAATGGGACTAGACCAATCACTTTGGGACTCCTCTATCACCCCTAAGTTCAGCATTTTCTGTACTTCCTCCCGTATTGCCTCCCGTCGGGCCTCTGGGATCCGATAGGGTTTTAACTTCACCCTTTCACCGGGCGGGGTAATGATGTCATGCTCTACCCCAGATGTTTGTCCCGGCAGCTCAGAGAATACCTCCTTGTTGCGAAGCACAAACTCCTTAACCTCCTGTTGTTGGGGTTGTGACAAGGTGGCTGCTATTCCAACCTCAGGAATCACGCAACCAGTTTGAGCTGGTGACCAAGTGTCTGCGACTAGGGACTCTCTATCCCTCCAGGCTTTCAACAGATTAACGTGATAGATCTGTTCGGGCTTCCGCCTTCCTGGTTGTCTGACCTTGTAATTCACTTCGCTCACTTTTTCCATTATCTCGTAGGGGCCTTGCCATTTGGCAAGGAATTTACTTTCAACCGTAGGGACAAGTACCAGTATCCTATCCCCCGGGGAAAAGGTACGGGTCTTGGCTCCACGGTTGTACACTCTCTGCTGTGCTAACTGCGCTTGGGCCAAATGTTCCTTCACGATGGGTATTACCTGTGCAATTCGGTCTTGCATCAGGGCGACATGCTCAATCACACTCCTGTGGGGAGAACTCTCACTTTCCCAAGTTTCCTTGGCAATATCCAACAGCCCTCTTGGGTGTCTCCCATACAGTAACTCAAAGGGGGAGAATCCCGTAGAGGATTGGGGCACCTCCCTAATAGCAAACATCAGATAAGGAAGTAGACAGTCCCAATCCTTTCCATCTCTATCCACCACTTTCTTCAACATTTGTTTTAGGGTTTTGTTGAACCTTTCAACCAGCCCATCGGTTTGGGGGTGATACACAGATGTACGTAATTGCGTCACTTTGAACAATTTACACAGCTCCTTCATAACCCGGGACATAAAGGGTGTACCTTGGTCCGTAAGCAGTTCTTTACAAATACCCACCCGGCTAAACACAAGAGATAGCTCTTTGGCTATGGTTTTGGCCGAGGTATTTCGGAGAGGGATCGCTTCTGGATAACGGGTGGCATAGACCATTATAACTAATATGTACTGGTGCCCCCTAGCGGACTTGATTATAGGACCTACCAAATCCATGGCGATCCTCTCAAACGGGACCTCAATGATGGGTAGAGGGACCAGCGGGCTACGGAAATGTGGCATCGGGGCCGACCTCTGACACACAGGGCAGGAGGAACAATAATTTTCTATGTCCTTCATCACCCCCGGCCAATAGAATCTCTGTAATACCCTCTCTCGGGTTTTCTCTGTCCCCAGATGACCTCCAAGAATGTGCCCATGGGCCAACTCCAACACCAACTTCCTGTAAGGTTTGGGCACCACAAGCTGCTCAACGGTTTCTTCTGCCCTTTTTGCCACCCGATACAGTAGGTCCTTCTCTACGCTGAAGTATGGGTAAGTGCAGGTATTATCTGGGTTCACTAACTCGCCATCTATTTTCACTACGTTTTCCCGTGCCTTTATTAGGGCGGGGTCTTTCAACTGTTCTGTGGCAAAGTTTTCCCTGTGAACCTCAAGATCAGAAAACTCCACAGACGGTAGGTTTTCGTCTGAGGAGGTGGGCTCCTCTCCAGTTTCTTGAGTCTCCCCTGCCAATACTGATAAGGGAAATTCCGGAGAGTCCTCACCACTCTCAGGGGAGTTCTGGCTATCACATTCCTGGTACATAGGGGCACCAGTGGGGGGCTCAGGATCATCCCACAGTTCCCAGAACTTCGGAAAATCCCTTCCCACAATGGCGTCATGCGGTAACTGAGATACTAAGCCCACTGGATGAGAGAGGGTACCTTTGGGGGTCTCGAAACACACTGTAGTCACTGGATACTCTCGGGTGTCCCCATGCACACAAATAACAGCTACCTTGCTATTCCCAGAGACCTCTGTTTTAACTAACTCAGCCTTTATCAGGGTCACAAGGCTACCTGAATCCAGCAATACCACAACATTTCTACCATTAACACACATTTTGCATAAATGTTTCTCAGTTCCTCGAATGGCAGTGCATGCGACTGTCGCACACAGCGACTGACGTCTGCCCGTCAGAAAGTCACACTGCATGGGTTCCTCCACAACCGGGCAATTGGCTGCAATATGTCCCGCTTGCCGGCAGCGGTAGCAAACGATCCTTCTTGCGGCCTCTTGAGCCGCTGATTTCCCAGGCTGTTCTCGCCAAACTTGGGGTAGAGCTCCCACCCTCTCACTCTCTCCACCCTCACCCCTTGGAATCCTCTTATCCGCCCCTGGGGATGGTCTGGTCTTAGGGTGGAAAGTCCGAGTGTCTCTGGAAGAGGCCGTCAGGTTCTCTGTAGCCAAGTATTTCTCCACACGATCCACAAGACCATCGGCCGTCTCTGGGTCTCCATGGCTTACCCACTTTTGGATGGCAGTAGGAAGAGCTCTCAAAAACCGATCCATTACAACACGTTCCACAATCTTTGGTGCGGACAAAGTCTCTGGCTGTAGCCACTTTCTGCTCAGGTGAATGAGATCATACATTTGAGACCTGGGGGGTTTTCCAAGCTGGAAAGTCCAGTTATGCACACGCTGAGCCCGGACAGCCTGGGTGACACCCAGCCTTGCCAATATTTCAGCTTTTAGCATCACATAGTCTTTTGCTTGGTTAGGCTCTAGGTCATAGTAAGCTTTCTGCGATTCACCAGTTAACAGAGGAGCCACCAGTCCAGCCCACTGCTCCTCAGGCCACTTTTCTCTTTCAGCGGTCCTTTCAAATGTGGTCAAAAATACCTCTGGATCATCCTCTCCAGTCATTTTTGTCAATAAACGACTCACCCCAAAGGACGCGGTATTAGTGGGACGGCTTTCCTCACTGGTCTGCGGACGTTGCTGCATTGCTGCTTCCATCTGTTGTTGTAGTCTCTGCTCTTGCTTCTGCAACAGGTCTATGAAGCGGGCCTCAGATTGCTGCTGGGCTTGTTGCTGAGCCTCCAGACTCTGTTGCAAAGTTGCGTTTGTCTGCTGCTGGGCTGCAAGGCTCTGTTGATGAGCTTGCTGCTGGGCTGCGAAGTTCTGTTGTTGAGCTGCAAGGCTCTTTTGCAAACCTGCATTTGTCTGCTGTTGATTGGCATTTGCTAGAGCCAGCTGCTTCAGTATCTCCTCCATGCTGGCTTAAAAAAAAACTGCCACTGGTTCTCCACCAACTGTGAGGGGGTTAGCTCGGCAGCGGGTGTGTGTGACCCCCGAGATGGGCTCCCCACACAAAAACAGGCCCAGCAAACGGAGGTTGTGGTTTTCAAAATCAAAAAGGTGCAGTTTATTTTCTATTTACAGTGACAAAACACAGCAAAGCAAAAGAAACATAAACAAAATAAATCCTGGTCAACTTGACCTCTGACTAAACATACAGGTTTCCTAACTAACAACTGGGATCAGCCTAGTGCTGTCCTAGTCCCTAAGTCCCTGGTTTTAAATGTCCAAGCAAATAGCCACACAGGCTTTGTCTCACCGCACAGGGGTTCACTCTCCCTAGACAGTCCA
Source organism: Rana muscosa (assembly GCA_029206835.1). Lineage (NCBI taxonomy): Eukaryota > Metazoa > Chordata > Amphibia > Anura > Ranidae > Rana > Rana muscosa. The sequence goes on along the minus strand of CM055120.1, from coordinate 215,158,481 downwards.
CACAGGTCTGGGTCCAGGCATGAGCTAACATCTAATGAAGCTGGGAGTTCTTATAGAGGCCTAAATGAGCTGACAAGCTTCAGCTGGTCTCATCAACTCCCTGTCTGCACGACGCCCCACACTCTCCCTAGAGGTATGAGTCATCCATGAGCCCACTAGCCTCAGCTGGGCTTATACAACTCTCACCTAGTTGTATAAGTCGGCGTAAAGCCTGAATCTGGGCGAAATATATCTACCCCCCTGGATGCAACCAGGTGACTTTACCTTCCTGCTGTCACAATATATATATATATATATATATATATATATATATATATATATATATATTTTAGCAGAGACCCTTGGGAATACAATGGTGATTGTTTACAAATACCGTGTAACTTAAAAAATGTAAAGCGGTTTTTGGAAAAAATACATGTTAAATAATAAAAAATAAAAAAACAATAGATACCCCAATTTTTGTATAATATGAAAGATGATGTTATGCCGAATAAATAGATACCTAACATGTCACTCTTTAAAATTGCGGACGCTCATGTAATGTCGACAAACTACGGTACCTAAAAATCTCCATAGGCGGCGCTTTTACCGTCTTTACAGGTTACTTGTTTAGAGTTACAGAGAAGGTCTAGTGCTAGAATTATTGCTCTCTCTCTCTAATTCTCCCAGGGATACCTCACATGCGTGCATGACTTACATATGCATTCACTTCTGCGTGCAAGCGTGGAGGGATGGAGATGTTTCAAAAACAGCGGAAACGATAAGAAACTCCCCCTCCCTTCCTGCCGCCTTCTGAAAGCGTTCCAGCAGCTCATGAGCCACTCAGAACAGCACAGCCAGCTACCGGCGGAAAAAAAAACAATTCTGGGGTTTCAGCCATAATCCTGGTAAACCACTTGTAAACAGTAAAGTATATATAAGTATTGCGGTCAGCAAGTGGTTTTGTGACATACATACTGTAAATCAGGGATCCTCAAACTACGGCCCTCCAGCTGTTGCGGAACTACAAATCCCATGAGGCATTGTAAAACTCTGACATTCACAGACATGACTAGGCATGATGGGAATTGTTCCTGAACACCTGGAGGGCCGTAGTTTGAAGATCCCTGCTGTAAATCATAAAGCTTCTTTGGTAAAATAAAAAAGCGATACCTTGCCTGCATTTAACCACTTCCTTACTGGGCACTTAAACCCCCTTCGTACCCAGACCAATTTTCAGCTTTCAGTGCTGACGCACTTTGAATGACAATTGCGCGGTCATACAACGCTGTACCCAAATGATATTTTTATAATTTTTCCCCCACAAATAGAGCTTTCTTTTGGTGGTATTTGATCACCTCTGCGGTTTTTATTTTTTGCGCTATAAACAAAAAAAAAAAAAGACAGGAAATTTTGAAAAAAAACAATATTTTTTTACTTTGTTATAATAATATCCCAATTTAAAAAAAAAAAAAAATTCTCAGTTTAGGCCGATATGTATTCTTCTATTTATTTTTGGTAAAAAAAAAATGCAATAATGGTATAGTGATTGGTTTGCGCAAAAGTTATAGCGCCTTCAAAATAGGGGATAGAATTATGACATTTTTATTATATATATTTTTTTTTTTACTAGTAATGGCGGCGATCTGCGATTTTTGTAAGGCCTGCGATATTGCGGCGGACATATCGGACACTTTTGACACTATTTTGGGACCATTCACATTTATATAGCGAACAGTGCTATAAAAATGCACTGATTACTGTATAAATGTGACTGGCAAGGAAGGGGTTAACACTAGGGGGCGATCAAGGGGTTAAATATGTTCCCTATTAGTCTTTCTTACTGTGGGGGGGGAGGGGACTGACTGGGGGAGGAGACCGATCTGTGTCCCTATGTACAAGGGACACAGCATCGGTCTCCTCTCTCCCTGACAGGACGTGGATCTCTGTGTTTACACACAGAGATCCACGTCCTGCCTCTGTAAAAGCCGATCGCGGGTGCCTGGCGGACATCGCGGCCGCCAGGCACGCGCATCGGCATCGCGTGATGCAGAGCGCACAGCTGTTCCCCGCCGCGCGCCCTCGGCTGCGCGCGGCGGGATGTAAACAGAACAGGACGTCCTGGGGACGTCCACTCGGCACTTGAGAGCCGCGCTGCAGCCGTCTTTCGGCTATAGCGCGGATCTCAAGTGGTTAAGATACATTCCAGCCCATTGATTTTGAATAAACTTCCAATGTACCTAACTACGGCAAAAATAAGTAAAATTATTCTCTCTGCAAATCTAATAATTAAACAAGAGGCAATGACCTATGTTCACACTGCCCACACTGTTATGTGCTCCCCTCATCAATGTAAAATGAATACAATTAAAAAGTGCTGCGCAAATATCCAAATTTTCCCCCCAATATCCTTTTTACTGTTTGAGGATCATGTACATATATGGTGGGAATGTCCCATAGTAAGCTCCTTTTGGTCAGAAATCTTCAAAATTCTTTCTACTATGTTCAATATAACCCTTAAACCCGATCCCTCAGTAGCACTTCTGAACAGAAAACCACAAATCATAACACACCGCCAATTCAAATTACTTATTTTTATAACCACGGCAGCTAAACAAACTGTAGCAAAAGCGTGGAAATCGAACTCTCTCTGCATAGAGTCAGTCAAACAAAGAGTCACACAATCTATGATACATGGTAAAACTGAAGCTATACTACTAGATAAAGTTTCTAAATTTGAATCCTAAAGCCCCGTACACACGGTCGGACTTCCATCGGACTTTTCCGTGGTTTTTTGTCCGAACGGAGTTGGTTGGGAACACCCATAGCATACACACGCTCGGACTTTTCTGCAAACTTTCCCAAAACTTGTTCCTACATAGGGTTGCCACCTGTACGGGATTCACCCGGACATTCCGGGTTCTGAATCATCTGCCCGGTTTTCAGACTCTCTGAAACCCGGACAAACCATCAGTCAGGGGGAGCTCTATTAGCATATGTGTCACTGTGGAGACAGCAGCAGTGTCACTGCTTCTCCATAAAAACACTATGCTGGGGTCATTGTTAGAAGCTAAAGCTTATTCCATCCTGTCTCCCCCCCCCCCCCCCAGGCTCCTGCAGGGTCTCTCTTATCAGTGACTAACTCCCCCCCCCCCCCCTCCGACCACTAGTGCGGTGTGCTTACCCGGGAGGCTGAGCTGAGGAGGAGAGGAGATCATGTCGGGCTGGAGCTGCTCACATTACATGCAGGGAAGAGGTGAGCTGAGAGTTTGTCTGAGGAGTCTCCTGGGGTGGAAAGCTGACAGGATTTGTTTGGCAGGAGTTGCTGTGAAGGTGACAGGAGGATCGGGAGTGTGTCTGACGATATCTTCCTCCAAGCCTCCTCTGTCTATACAAACATCCCCCATCCTCAGTCCAGATAATGTGAAGTAATTTATGACCATTCATTAACCCTGTGTGTGTGGAGAGTGTAAACTTCTGATTGTACAGAGCCTGAATAACACAGGGTTATATGAATGGTCATCCATTACCTTCACATCATCTGTACATACAGAGTGCTGGGGGCTAGGAGTTTTCATTGTTGTAAATATTAGTGGGTGAGTACAATAGCTTTTGTTTTTATATACTGTACATCACTATTTCTCAGCCCCCAACTCCCCCCAGGTGCATCACCCCCCCCCCCAGACCACTTCATACATCCAGCTGGCATCATCCCCTCCACACTCCTCTACTACACATACTACCCCCACCATCCCCTCCACACTCCTCTACTATTACCCCCACCATCCCCTCCACACTCCTCTACTACACATACTACCCCCACCATCCCCTCCACACTTCTCTACTACACATACTACCCCCACCATCCCCTCCACACTCCTCTACTATTACCCCCACCATCCCCTCCACACTCCTCTACTACACATACTACCCCCACCATCCCCTCCACACTTCTCTACTACACATACTACCCCCACCATCCCCTTCGCACTCCTCACCTACACATACTACCCCCACCATCCCCTCCGCACTCCTCTACTACACATACTACCCCCACCATCCCCTCCGCACTCCTCTACTACACATACTACCCCCACCATCCCCTCCACACTCCTCTACTATTACCCCCACCATCCCCTCCACACTCCTCTACTACACATACTACCCCCACCATCCCCTCCACACTCCTCTACTACACATACTACCCCCACCATCCCCTTCGCACTCCTCACCTACACATACTACCCCCACCATCCCCTCCGCACTCCTCTACTACACATACTACCCCCACCATCCCCTCCGCACTCCTCTACTACACATACTACCCCCACCATCCCCTCCACACTCCTCTACTACACATACTACCCCCACCATCCCCTTCGCACTCCTCACCTACACATACTACCCCCACCATCCCCTCCGCACTCCTCTACTACACATACTACCCCCACCATCCCCTCCGCACTCCTCTACTACACATACTACCCCCACCATCCCCTCCGCACTCCTCTACTACACATACTACCCCCACCATCCCCTCCGCACTCCTCTACTACACATACTACCCCCACCATCCCCTCCGCACTCCTCTACTACACATACTACCCCCACCATCCCCTCCGCACTCCTCTACTACACATACTACCCCCACCATCCCCTCCGCACTCCTCTACTACACATACTACCCCCACCATCCCCTCCGCACTCCTCTACTACACATACTGCCCCCACCATCCCCTCCGCACTCCTCTACTACACATACTACCCCCACCATCCCCTCCGCACTCCTCTACTACACATACTGCCCCCACCATCCCCTCCGCACTCCTCTACTACACATACTACCCCCACCATCCCCTCCGCACTCCTCTCCTACACATACTACCCCCACCATCCCCTCCGCACTCCTCTACTACACATACTACCCCCACCATCCCCTCCGCACTCCTCTACTACACATACTACCCCCACCATCCCCTCCGCACTCCTCTACTACACATACTACCCCCACCATCCCCTTCGCACTCCTCACCTACACATACTACCCCCACCATCCCCTCCGCACCCCTCTACTACACATACTACCCCCACCATCCCCTCCGCACTCCTCTACTACACATACTACCCCCACCATCCCCTCCGCACTCCTCTACTACACATACTACCCCCACCATCCCCTCCGCACTCCTCTACTACACATACTACCCCCACCATCCCCTCCGCACTCCTCTACTACACATACTACCCCCACCATCCCCTCCGCACTCCTCTACTACACATACTACCCCCACCATCCCCTCCGCACTCCTCTCCTACACATACTACCCCCACCATCCCCTCCGCACTCCTCTACTACACATACTACCCCCACCATCCCCTCCGCACTCCTCTACTACACATACTACCCCCACCATCCCCTTCGCACTCCTCACCTACACATACTACCCCCACCATCCCCTCCGCACTCCTCTACTACACATACTACCCCGACCATCCCCTCCGCACTCCTCTACTACACATACTACCCCGACCATCCCCTCCGCACTCCTCTACTACACATACTACCCCCACCATCCCCTCCGCACTCCTCTACTACACATACTACCCCCACCATCCCCTCCGCACTCCTCTACTACACATACTACCCCGACCATCCCCTCCGCACTCCTCTACTACACATACTACCCCGACCATCCCCTCCGCACTCCTCTACTACACATACTACCCCCACCATCCCCTCCGCACTCCTCTACTACACATACTACCCCCACCATCCCCTCCGCACTCCTCTACTACACATACTACCCCCACCATCCCCTCCGCACTCCTCTACACATACTACCCCCACCATCCCCTCCGCACTCCTCTACTACACATACTACCCCCACCATCCCCTCCGCACTCCTCTACTACACATACTACCCCCACCATCCCCTCCGCACTCCTCTACTACACATACTACCCCCACCATCCCCTCCGCACTCCTCTACTACACATACTACCCCCACCATCCCCTCCGCACTCCTCTACTACACATACTACCCCCACCATCCCCTCCGCACTCCTCTACTACACATACTACCCTCACCATCCCCTCCGCACTCCTCTACTACACATACTACCCTCACCATCCCCTCTGCACTCCTCTACTACACATACTACCCCCACCATCCCCTCCGCACTCCTCTACTACACATACTACCCCCACCATCCCCTCCGCACTCCTCTACTACACATACTACCCCCACCATCCCCTCCGCACTCCTCTACTACACATACTACCCCCACCATCCCCTCCGCACTCCTCTCCTACACATACTACCCCCACCATCCCCTCCGCACTCCTCTACTACACATACTACCCCCACCATCCCCTTCGCACTCCTCACCTACACATACTACCCCCACCATCCCCTCCGCACTCTACTACACATACTACCCTCACCATCCCCTCCGCACTCCTCTCCTACACATACTACCCCCATCATACCCTCCACACGCTTCTCCTGTACATACCCCCATCATACCCACCACACTCCTTCTGCCACTCTGCATGTCGCAGAGTTCGGTGCCTCTAAGCTTCGGCCTGCCACATTAATGTTGGCTCCCATGAGACAGCCATCTTTAAACCTGGGGGACCCATGATCTTCAGTTGCCTGGAGGCCCCATGAGTTATCAGTCCACCCCTGGCTGGCCCAGACTGTGGCTACCCAGCACGGTTGCTCACTGCAATTGTAAGCCAAGAGTGTCAACTTTTTTGACTCTGATGTAAAAGGGGGACTCTTGTGATTAACTCCATATGATTAGAAATGTTATTTAATCACAAAATATATGTATAGTGTATACTACATAAATACATAAAAATTGCCTTGCATTGTACAGAGCTAATGAATTTAATGTACTACTGAAAAAAAAAAAAATTGCCGTGCGCTACTAATGTGTTCGGGTTTGGCTTGAAGAAAAGGTGGCAACCCTATTCCTACATCACGTGCTGCTCTTTTCTGCTCTTTTCCACCACCCTTTGTTCAACTTCTGCTATTGTTCGTTGATTGTTAACATTCGTCGTTTTGTCCTTCAGACTTAAGTCCGATGGTATCTTGTACACACGGTCGGACTTTGCTCCATCGGACGTTTGTTGGGCAAAAGTTTGTCCGTTCGCAGACCCAACTTTTGTCCGATGAAAACAAAACCAAACTCAAAAAAGTTTGTCCGATGGAGCGTACACACGGTCGGATTGTTGGTCCAATTTGCTCAAAATGAAGTTTGTTGGCCAAAAGTCCGACCGTGTGTACGGGGCTTTATATAGACCTTGGATCAAACACTATTTACCGCCTGGTTTGGACTGGTCACTAATTTCTCCCTGAGAGATTATAATATCCACCCCGGTACTATGATTACTGTAGCGGGGTGTTCAATTTAAGGGAAGTGTCTGAGTGGTAACCAGGCTCAGACACATTAAATTGATAGGATTCATGGACCATTTTTGTTCTCAGGGGTTAATGCTGGTGATGTGTTCCCTGTGGCCGGTGGGTGGCGCTGCCATTCTGGGCCAGGGTTGAACCGCGAGCGCAGTGCTGTGCCTTCTGTGTCCCCTCTTGGCAGCCGTACAGTGGGGCGGGGAACCTCCTGTGCATGCCGGGAGAGGGTATAAAAGGGGCAGACATCTTCTGAGAAGGGTTCGTCCACGCCCAGGCACCTTCAGCCTGGGTGTGTGTGGGTCGTCCACGCACAGGCACCTTTGGCCTGGGTGTGTGTGTGTGTCGTCTTCAGGTGCCCTAGGCCCGGAGGCCTTGTTCCGGTTCCACCTCAGGCACCTTTAGCCTGGGGTGAGGTACTACCTAACCGTTCCTGTCCGCCTGGGCATGGAGGCCCAGGAGTTGCAGTAACGGCCCGGAGCCCAGCAGCCTTCGGCTGGGGTCCACAAGGGATTGAGGAGTCCAGGGTGCCACCATAGCGAAGGGACCTGCACCCTAAGAGAAGGGAGGATCTGTTCCGAAAGACCGGTGCTGTGGACGCGGTGAAGGAAGGGGTCTGTTGACTCTCTGGGGGGACGTTTTCTCCCTGAAAGGGGCTATGTCCTAGGAAGGAACCAAGGTTCATCAGGTCAGTGGCAGTGACCTTGTTCGCCAGGTCAGTGACCTTATTCACAGGGTCTGTGGCAGAGACCAACCTCATGGTCTGTGGCAGAGACCATGCGCCAAAATTGTTTGAGAAACCTGAACAGTCAAAAGAGTTTGAGCTACGTTTGTGCCTGGACCGCCTCCACACCTTAAAGCTGTCCTGTGTCTTTGCTCCAACCTTTCTTCTATCCAAGAGAATATGTGTTGTGCAAGTGAAAAATAAATATTGAGTTGGACTTTCAGCTGGTGTGGACATTTATGTTCCTGGGGAAGTCAAGGACTTGCATCTACACACTGTAGAGGTGAGAATCATACTCAAGAGGACTTTATACTCTGGCTGCAGACAAGGCCCAAAATCAACACCGCCTAACCTCTTAACACAGGAGGGTACGGGCTTGTGGTGCGGTGTGCCCCTTTTTCCTGAGAGGAGCCGAAGCAGACAGGTAAAAGGGGGTCTGTGCACTACATTACCTTCACCTGGTTCTCTAACCATTGGTCCCCCTGGACATTTCCTTCTCTCTCCCCTCTGTGACCTATCCCCTCTACTAAGTTTATTCTTGTTAATTATCTGATATACCAACTTTAATAGAATGTTTTGAATGGTTGGGATTTTTGACCTTCGCACCAGATAAAGCCAAGAGAAGGAAATTGGCCCTGGTTTAGCCTAATCTTTTTCTCCAGCTATTCTACAACACATTAACTTTATATTTCTTTATAGGTTCATTCAATTCTATTCTCTTCATAGATGACATAATTATATAATTTTAATCACCTTAATTTCTCAATTACTTGTCGTCAAATAGCTGCCATGAAGCTATGATTATGACACTTCATGTTACATAATCTTATCCTACAATCTGCTAGGTTATCTATTTTAATTTACATAACAAGAGTTACTTTCCTGAATGATTACACCTTTCTCTACTATACTATTGTACATGTTCTGTTAATGGAATATCTATTTCTATTATATTATTGTACATGCTCTGTTAATAGAATTTTGTTGATAATTATAAAATTCAATAAAATATTTAAAACAGAAAAAGTGCTGCGCAACATCACTGTGTCTGTTTATATTTTTAACATATGTTATATAGCCTTTATCCTTTGTGTACAGCAACATTACCTGTGAATCTTTGGAACTGCATTAACTGCGCATGACCTTTTTTTTGGGGTATGTTGCTACAGTGCATTTGTCCACCAATGCATGTACCATGCATTATCGACCCAGGATGATGTAACTCTTATACATGCAAATAGCAGTTAAGTCATATTGCCACCCAAGGCATGCCAAGCTTGTACACTGAGCTGAGTGTCCTGGCAGGTAAGGCAGAAGCTTTTATGGCAGAACATACAGATGGGCAAGCAGTAAGACAGTCTTTAACCACTTTATCTTTTATACTAGTAATGGTGGTGATCAGTGACTTATAATGGGACTGTGGTAGTGTGGCAGGAAATCTGACACTGACACTGGGTGGGAAATGATTAACTGACACTGACATCACCAGTGACACTAATAAAAAATGCTCATATATACAGTGTGGTTGTAAAGGCGATTACGAGCGTTTGGGAGCATTTACTTTTGTTTTTTTCTGCCAGAAATCTCCTCTCAAAAACGCAAACCAGAAGGGTTTTTTCCTGCCTCTAAAGCCCTGTACACACGATCGTATTTCCTATGGATTTTAAACCGATGGATTTTTCCATCGGAAATCCGATGAAGCTGACTTCCATCAGTCTTGCCTACACACCATCAGTCAAAAAGCCGATCGTCCCAAACGCGGTGACGTAAAACACTCAGACGAGCCAAGAAAAATGAAGTTCTATGCTTCCGAGCATGCGTCGACTTGATTCTGAGCATGCGTGGGTTTTTTATCCAATGGAGTTCCCCACAGACGATAATAATTTGCTATCGTATTTTTTTCCATCGGATAAATTTAAAACATGTTCTATTTTTTAACACCGATGGAAAAAAGACTGATGGGGCCCATACACGATCGGTTTGTCCGATGAAAAAGGTCCATCAGACTGTTTTCATCGGTAAAACCGATCGTGTGTACAGGGCTTAAATGCTGAGCTTAAAATATGCCTCTAAACGTCATAAGGTGCATGGACACATAGGATAACATTGAGCTGCTTCTACAGACAAAAAAAAACTCCTGTAGAAGCAGCATTTTTAAAGCCCAGTGTGCATGTACCTTACTACAAGGTTACAGCTTGAGTACAAAACTCTTTTCAGCTTCTTTAAAGTGGAACTAAACTCTCTCAATCAACATTAACTATGTTTAATCCTTTTGCTACTAGCATTAGTAAATATGATATACTTTTCTATCATATTTACTTGACTTAACCACTTCAGCCCCGGAAGATTTGGCTGCTTAATGACCAGGCCATTTTTTGTGATTCGGCACTGCGTCGCTTTACCTGACAATTGCGCGGTCGTGCGATGCTGTACCGAAACAAAATTGATGTCCTTTTTTTTTTACACAAATAGAGCTTTCTTTTGGTGGGGATAGATTTATAGCATTTTTATTACTATTTTTTTTTTACTAGTAATGGCGGCGATCTGCGATTTTTATCGGGACTGTGACATTATGGCGGACACTTTTGACACATTTTTGGGACCATTGGCATTTTTACAGTGATCAGTGCTATAAAAATGCACGGATTACTGTAAAAAAGTCACTGGCAGGGAAGGAGTTAACACTAGTGTATCTAACTGTGGGGGGATGGGACTGACCTAGAGGAAATGACAGATTGTGAGTTCCTAATAGCTAGGAACAACAATCTGTCTTTCCTCACAGAACATAGTGCACGCCTAATATCCCGCTTATAAGGGACCGACGTACAGCTACGGTGTTCGCGGGAACTTGCCGACTTGTCGCAGTATAATGACGGCGGCTGGTCGGCAAGTGGTTAAACTTTTGTTTTACATTTCTTCAGTTGCTTCCTGGTTTCAAGCCTGGACCAAAATCGTGTCATACATCCTATGAGTCAAGGGCATTTTCTTTTCTTTCATCTGGAGGGGAGGAGGGGTCTTCGCAGCTAAGTATGCCCTCCTGGCTGCATGCCTGAGCTAAGGGCAGATGGATTTTAGTAAGTAAATGCTGCATAAATCGCCTGCTCTTACTCATGATTGCTGTGGCTAAAAATGCTAAGGGTTTGTTTCAAAATTATTCATTTTCTATTCTTTATTTAACCACTTCCATACTGGGCACTTATACACCTTCCTGCCCAGACCAATTTTCAGCTTTCTGCGCTGTTGCACTTTGAATGACAATTGCGCGGTCATGCTACACTGTATTTAACCACTTCCCACCCGGCCACTGTATATATACGGCAGGGTGGGTGCTCTCTCCTTCTGAGTGGACGTTCCTGAACGTCCTTCAGAAGGAGCGTGATCGCACGCGCGCGATCCCGATGCGCGCGTGTCCCGCGGACACGCCGCATCTCGGAACAGCAGGAGGGCACTGTGATTCGCCCTCCTGATCGGCACGATGGCTGTGTGTAATCACAGCCATCGTGATGTAAACACAGAGAGGGGGGGCTGGCACTTGTGAGGGGATCGCGCCGCCACGTGCACGCGCAGCGGCGCGATCCCGATCTGCCAGTACCCCCCAGAGATAGAAGGTGTGTGCAAACAGGAGGGCCATGTGATTGGCCCTCCTGATGACATGACGGCTGTCCAATGACAGCCGTCATGTAATGTAAACACAGAGCAGTTGTAACTGCTCTGATCTCTTCCTCTCCTCACACAGAGCCTGTCAGTGAGGAGAGGAAGAGACAATCTGTGCTGCAGCCGGGAGATCAGTGAGTTTTTAGCTGTTTGTCTGCTGTTTACCCACTGATCACCCAGCTAGTGTCCCCAAAACACAGTGTCCCCAAAACACAGTGTCCATAAAACAGTGAAAACATCTGCCCGCCAACATCTTGCGCATCTGCCCGCCAACATCTTGCGCATCTGCCCGCCAACATCTGGCACAGCTGCCCGCCAACATTTGGCACAGCTGCCCGCCAACAGCTGCCCACCAACAGCTGCCCGCCAACATCTTGCGCATCTGCCCGCCAACATCTTGCGCATCTGCCCGCCAACATCTTGCACAGCTGCCTGCCAACATCTGGCACAGCTGCCTGCCAACATCTGGCACATCTGCCCGCCAACATCTGACACATCTGGCCGCCAACATCTGACCGCCAACAGCTGCCGCCAACATCTGCCCTGCCAACATCTGGCACATCTGACCGCCAACATCTGGCACATCTGACCGCCAACATCTGGCACATCTGCCCACATGGCTAAACGATTCTACAGCAGCGAGGAGGCTCTCCAGATACTCCAGGGTATGTCGGACGAGAGTAGCGAGGAACTCTCTCTGTCAGAATCGGATAGTGAATATTATCCAGAGGAAAGTAGTGGCTCTGAAATAGAAACTGAGGATAGAATCGTAACAAGTGAGATCAGGAGTTATGAGCAGGCGCCGCAGACATCCACCAGCAGCGCAGCACTCCAGGACATCCACCAGCAGGCATCCACCAGCAGCGCAGGACTCCATGATGATATGCAGGCATCCACCAGCAGCGCATCACGCCAGGATAGGCAGGCATCCGCCAGCAGCGCATCACGCCAGGATAGGCAGGCATCCGCCAGCAGCGCATCACGCCAGGATAGGCAGGCATCCGCCAGCAGCGCATCACGCCAGGATAGGCAGGCATCCGCCAGCAGCACATCACGCCAGGATAGGCAGGCATCCGCCAGCAGCGCATCATGCCAGGATAGGCAGGCATCCGCCAGCAGTTCTGCAACTTTTCTAGAGGATAGGCCAAATGCTAGCAATGGGGCGTCCCATCAACAACGAGGCAGGGCCCATACTAGCCTCCCCGATCTTCTACTGTATCCAACATGGCTGCCCGATACGTCAGTAGAACCTATCATTCCCCCTTTTACAGCCCAGCCAGGCCCTCAGATACAGTCGGAAAATGCTACCCCAATTTATTATTTTGAATTATTTTTTACTGATGATATCCTAACCTACATTGTGGAGCAGTGTAATCTATACGCCAGTCAATATATAGCCAACAATCCAAATTCTTCCTATGCCCGTCCTTTTGTTTGGAAACCCCTCACCGTGGAAGAATTTAAAATTTTCCTTGGCCTAACCCTCAACATGGGGCTGACAAAAAAAAATGAACTCCATTCCTACTGGTCTACCCGACCTATCTACCACATGCCAATCTATTCATCTTTTATGAAAAGAACCCGTTACGAGATGATAATGAGGTTTCTACACTTCAACGACAATGCCCAATGTCTCCCTCGAAATCATCCCAATTATGATAAATTATTTAAAATTCGGCCCCTAATCAATTTTTTTTGCGCCAGCTTCAAGCAGATGTTTACCCCTGATGTAAATATATGTGTAGATGAATCATTAGTACACTTCACAGGAAGACTTGGAATAAAGCAATACCTCCCCAGTAAAAGAGCCAGACGTGGGGTAAAATTTTATAAGGCATGTGACAGGGCCACGGGTTACACATATGATTTTATAATTTATGAGGGAAAAGACAGACAGCTAAACCCCCCTGGATGCCCTACCTACATGGGAACAAGTGGCAAAATTGTCTGGCAGCTGATTGAACCATTGCTTGGGAAAGGTTACCACCTATACGTAGACAATTTCTATACAAGTCTCCCACTTTTTCGCCATCTGTACCAAAAGAAAACTGTGGCCTGTGGGACAGCACAGACCAACCGTAAAGGCTTCCCACAGAGATTGGTTGCCAAGAAACTGAAACAGGGGGAAATGGCCAGTATGCGGACTGAAGAGGTCCTAGCATTGAAGTGGAGAGATAAAAAAAGAGATGTCTACATCCTTTCCACAATGCATGATGACACCTTGGTGGAACTGCAGAGAAGAAGAGGCCCCGTCCAGAAGCCAAAATGTGTGCATGACTATAATCTTTACATGGGGGGGGGTGGATATGAATGACCAGATGATGCAGCCCTACTTGGCCACCAGGAAATCACTGTTTTGGTACAAAAAAGTTGCCATTTATTTGATGCAACTAGCCCTTTTCAATTCTTATATCATTTTTTCTAAGTGCACCCAAAGTTCCCTAACCTATCTAAAATTCCAAGAAGACTTGATGGAAGCCCTTCTCTATCCCCATGGCCAAGCCCCTCAATTAATTCGCTCCGATGCAGTAGCCAGACTCCACGAAAGGCACTTCTCCGAAATCCTCCCTCTTACCGAAACAGGTCACAAACCCCCAAAAAAATGTTGTGTGTGTTCAAGTAGAGGAATTCGTCGTGACACCCGATACTACTGTCCCCAATGTCCCTCCCAGCCAAGCCTTTGTATTGGAAAGTGCTTTCAGAGCTATCATACTTTACTAAACTATTAGTAAAGTGAAGATGATTTTTTTTCCAGTTTCCACCATCTGCCATTTCTGTGAATGACCCGGACTGTTTTCGACTATGCCTCTGCCAACCATGTTTCTGCCTTCAACGTGAATTGACCTCGGCCTGTTAAATGACCATGCTTTTTGCCTGCCTCCTAAACTGATCATTTGAGTACAGCACAGGGGTCTCACATATTTGAGGGGCTCCAGAAAAGAGTTTCCGAGTGGAGAAAATGTTTTTCTCCAGGTTTTGTTTTTCTCGGATTAGGGTCTGGAGACTCGGAGGCTTCGTAGAGATTTGGGTGGGAAGAAGCCTCTACCCCTGTTCTTAGGTCTTTCCTGACCAAGGCCTAAATGTTATAGTGCTGCCACCTGAACTGGCCGTGCCTCTGCCTGCCACCTGAACTGGCCGTGCCTCTGCCTGCCACCTGAACTGGCCATGCCTCTGCCTGCCACCTGAACTGGCCATGCCTCTGCCTGCCACCTGAACTGGCCATGCCTCTGCCTGCCACCTGAACTGGCCATGCCTCTGCCTGCCACCTGAACTGGCCATGCCTCTGCCTGCCACCTGAACTGCCTGCTAAACCATGGACCATGTTCATAGGTTTCCATATCTCTGTTTCCCTGCTGGACAATTCCTGGACATTTCCTATGGCTGTCTGGACCAATGCTTTGACTGCTCTGGAACGGTATTCCTGCCTGCTAAAACCATAGGTGAGCCTTTTTTTTATTACCTTTTGCTCAGCAGAATGTATTTTGGGGTGTAATTCTTGGTGTGTACATGCTATGTGTTAGAAGCCTGAAGGTGCTACTTGCATGTTGGGCCTTTGTATGTGGCCAGGCTGTGGAAAAGTCTCACACATGGGGTATCACTATACTCAGGACGAGTAGCAGAATGTATTTCGGGGTGTTATTTTTGCTATGTACATACTATGTGTTAGAAAGATCTTCTAAATTAACAACTTTGTGAAAAAAAAATATGTTTTAATTTTTTTCCCACATTTTCCCAAAACTTTTGGAAAGAAATGACATGTTCAAAAGACTTATTATGCCTCATAGAAGATACATTGGGTTGTTTTCTTTCCAAAATGGGGTCATTTTGTGGGTAATTCCATTGTCCTTGTTCTCCAGGGCCTTCAAAAATGTGATAGGTACTCAGGAAATGAAATGTGTAATTTATGCCTTTAGAGCGCCTGATGGTGCTACTTGGATGTTTGGCCTCCGTATGTGGCCAGGATGTGGAAAAGTCTCACACACTGGGTATCGCCATACTCAGGATGAGTAGCAGAATGTATTTTGGGGTGTTATTTTTGCTATGTACATACTATGTGTTAGAAAGATCTTCTAAATTGACAACTTTGTGAAAAAAATATATGTTTTAATTTTTTTTCCACATATTCCCAAAACTTTTGGAAAGAAATGACATGTTCAAAAGACTTATTATGCCTCATAGAATATACATTGGGTTGTTTTCTTTCCAAAATGGGGTCATTTTGTGGGTAATTCCATTGTCCTTGTTCTCCAGGGCCTTCAAAAATGTGATAGGTACTCAGGAAATGAAATGTGTAATTTATGCCTTTAGAGCGCCTGATGGTGCTACTTGGATGTTTGGCCTCCGTATGTGGCTAGGATGTGGAAAAGTCTCACACACTGGGTATCGCCATACTCAGGATGAGTAGCAGAATGTATTTTGGGGTGTTATTTTTGCTATGTACATACTATGTGTTAGAAAGATCTTCTAAATTGACAACTTTGTGAAAAAAAAAAATGTTTTAATTTTTTTCCCACATTTTCCCAAAACTTTTGGAAAGAAATGACATGTTCAAAAGACTTATTATGCCTCATAGAAGATACATTGGGTTGTTTTCTTTCCAAAATGGGGTCATTTTGTGGGTAATTCCATTGTCCTTGTTCTCCAGGGCCTTCAAAAATGTGATAGGTACTCAGGAAATGAAATGTGTAATTTATGCCTTTAGAGCGCCTGATGGTGCTACTTGGATGTTTGGCCTCCGTATGTGGCCAGGATGTGGAAAAGTCTCACACACTGGGTATCGCCATACTCAGGATGAGTAGCAGAATGTATTTTGGGGTGTTATTTTTGCTATGTACATACTATGTGTTAGAAAGATCTTCTAAATTGACAACTTTGTGAAGAAAAAATATATATATATATATTTCTTAATTTTCCAAGGCATTGTGGGAAAAAAATTGCAACTTCAAAAAATTCACAATGCCTCTTACTAAATACCTCCGACTGTCTTCTTTCCAAAAAGTGGTCATTTGGGGGGTATTTGTACTGTCCTGACATTTTAGGGCCTCAAGAAATGAGATAGGCCATCAGTGCATTAGGATTGATCAATTTGCAATAATGCGTAGCTTAGTTTGTAGACTCTATAACTTTCACACAAACCAATTATCATACACTTATCAGGATTTTTTTTACCAAAGACATGTAGCAGAATACATTTTGGCCTAAATTTTTGCCGAAATTTGATTTGTTTGTATTTCTTTTAAAACAGAATGTAGAAAATTTTGTTTTTTTTCAAAATATTCGCTCTTTTTTCGCTTTTATCGCAAAAAATTGAAAATGAAATTGTGAACAAATACCACCAAAAGAAAGCTCTATTTGTGTGAACAAAATGATAAAAATTTCATTTGGGTACAGTGTAGCATGACTGAATAATTGTCATTCAAAGTGCGAGAGCACTGAAAGCTGAAAATTGGTCTGGGAAGGAAGGGGGTTTAAGTGCCCAGTATTGATGTGGTTAAGGGAAAAAGACTGCGCTAGGACTAATAAACAATAATAGGCAGCAGCAATAATGTGATAAACATAAATCAAATAAATAAGGAAAAAAAACTGCGCCAAGAAAAATAAATTTAAATTATCTGAATAAATGATATAAAAGTCCAATCATGTATCCTCCAGAAAAGGGAACCAGAGAAAAAGGACAATATGCTGTAATTGGTCCAACAGTCCTGTATGCTAGCACATCCTGCCAGACACCAACACCATAAAAAGTGCCTGCTTACCAGATAACAGCCAAATGAACGCAGTCGGCTATGACCCAGCCGCGGCCTTTAAGTAGAAGGGGAATCCAGGAATTCGCAGGGACACTCCTCTAGTGATTCAAGACCTCTTGATGGCTCAATAACACAAAAGGGAAAACAATATAGGATAATATCGTTTGGATATTATAGGACAGTGAAAAAACACCACCACCGTGAATAGAAAAGAGAAATCGTGAATAGCACCCTGGTAATGATGTCTCCTTACCGAACACAAGAGAGAAACTCACGATTAGCTATAACCTAGCCGCGGCCTTTATCCTATGTGAATTACCTGGCTTAAACCAACTGAACTTTTCTCAATGGTACCACACGCCACTGACATTCTTCCGTTCAACTGAGGCTGCAGGATCTCTCAGTTCCATTCCGATCGGAATCTGCAGCCTTACCTGTTATGCTACGGAGGAGATCTGGAGTTTTGGAAATGTTCTCTCAGTATTAAGCATTACCTTGGACTCACTAGCCTCACCTGATGCCAGCTGTGAACAATTTTCAATCAAAGCAGCCCATAAAAAGGAAGTCATGCTATCTCTCAGCGCCCGTTTGTGTGGAATAGCTCCCTGGGTGTTGTGACTGCTTTTTGATCTTGATTTTTGTGTTGAACTTCTGCCTGAATTCCTGACTACTCGCCAGGTCGTGTATGACCTTTGCCTGCCTGACCACTCTCTGGATTTCGATCGTGTACCATTTTGCCTGATCTGTTGTCAACCTAATCTGCCTGACTATGTTTTCGCCTGAATCCTCAGCACACAAGTTCCACTTCGGACACTACCTATCACAGGTACCTTACAATAGGCATGAACAATGGCAGCCACATGCTTGCTCCAGTGTTGCTTCTTCTGAGCTTAAAGTGCCAAGCATGTTAAGAAGAGTTTGGTTAAACCTTTCTGGTTGAGCGTCCCCTTGGGGGTGGTAAGGAGTGGTTCTGGACTTTTTGATGCCTAATAGGTCTAAAAGTCTTTTAATAAGGCTACTTTCAAAGTCTCTTCCTTGATCCGAATGGATACGCTGGGGCAAACCATAGTGATCGAAGAACTTCTCTACCAAGACATTGGCCACTGTTGATGCTTGCTGATCCTTCATTGGGAAAGCTTGGGCATATCTAGTAAAGTGGTCAGTCACCACCAGAATGTTTCCCTGTCCACTCAGATCCGGCTCCAGGCAAAGAAAGTCAATGCACACCAGCTCCATGGGTCCCTGACTCTGAAGATGGCCCATTGGGGCAGCTCGAGAAGGCAGAGTCTTCCTTTGGATACATCGAATACAGGAGTGGCAGTAGCCCTCGACTTCAGCCCACATGCAGGGCCAGTAGAATCGATCCCTCACCAAATGGAAAGTTCTTTCAGGCCCCAAATGGCCATGGTTATGGTGAAGGGCCGTCAACACTGTCTCTGTGTTTTCTGGGTAAAAACAACTGTCGTTTTTCCTCCAGACCATCAGAGGGGCCCCTTCGGTAGACCACCTCTTGATGCAACTGCAACCGATCCCATTCCCTGTGTAGCAGACGAGCCTCCTTTGGGGAATCAGTGAAGAGCATGTCAGAGCACTGATTCTCCAGAGCCTTCAATGCCAAATTACCCAGAGGGTCTTCCAACTGGTCCCTTCTCAGGTCCTTCTGTGACAGCTTGGGGGGGCCTTCATCTCCCAGCCGAGTAACATTGCAGAAACATTTGGGTACTCCAGCAGCAGAAACTCCAATCTCTTCGGCCCTGGATCCTCCTCCAGCCTGACATTCAGCTCCCTGGTACAGGGCTCGCACCCCTTCTGATGTCAGCCGGGTCCACTCTTCTGGAGGAATCACTGGGGCCATGAGGCCTTCTTGAGAGGGCGTCCGCGTCCCTGTTCCCAACTCCAGGTGGATATTTCAAACTAAAGGTGAATCCCGAGAGGGAGGCTAACCACCTATGTCCTGTGGCATCCAGCTTGGCTGTAGTGAGGAGGTAAGTGAGTGGATTGTTGTCAGTCTTTACCATAAACTCTGCCCCGTAGAGGTAGTCTCTCAACTTATCCACTGCAGCCCACTTCAAAGCCAGAAACTCAAGCTTATGCGTGGGGTAGTTCCTTTTAGCGGGGACCAAACTCCTACTCACATAGGCAACGGGCCGTAAGTGACCATCATGTTCCTGGTACAGCACTCCGCCCAGCCCATCTTGACTGGCATCAACGTGCAGTTCGTATGGCTTGGTGGTGTCAGCATAGGCCAAGACTGGGGCAGTGGTTAGGCTCCTTTTCAGCTGAGTGAAGGCCTCCTCACACTTTGAAGTCCACTCATTCTGGATGGATTCTTTGGGTCTTCTAGGCCCTACTGTGGGCTTCACAGATTTGAGTGGTTCTGGGACATCTTCCTCTCCCTCACTCCTTAGTAGCTCATTGAGCGGGCGGGCTATCTTGGCAAACCCTTCTACAAATCTTCTGTAGTAAGAGCAGAATCCCAGAAAGTACCGAAGCTCAGTCACATTGATAGGCCTTGGCCAAGAGGTGACGGCATCCAACTTCTCAGGGTCGGTGGCTATCCCCTCAGCAGATACAATGTGGCCAAGGTAGTGGACCGAGGGCTTATAGAACTGACACTTCTCCATGGAGAGCTTTAGGCCTTCTTCATGAAGTCTCTTCAGGACCTTCTCCAACCGCTCTTCATGCTCTTCCAGAGTCTTACTGAACACTATGATGTCGTCCAGGTACACCAGCACTTCTATCAAGTTCATATCGCCCACTGTTTTCTCCAACAGTCTTTGAAAGGTGGCTGGGGCTCCTGACAACCCTTGAGGCATTCGGTCAAACTCGAAGAACCCCACTGGGGTAATGAAGGCAGTTTTCTCCTTATCCTCCGGATGCATGGGGGTCTGATAATACCCACTCTTCAGGTCCATCACACTGAACCACTTGGCTCCTGACAGGCTCTGCAGAGCATCCTCTATCCGGGGGGTGGTATATTGGTCAGGAATGGTTCTTCTGTTTAGTGTTCGGTAGTCAATGCACAGCCTCAATGAACCATTTTTTTTTTCCTACCACTACTATTGGAGAAGCGTAGGGGCTCCTGGATTCTCTGATGATCCCCTCTCTTTTGAGTCATGCCAGTTGTTCACGTAGGTCCTCCAAGTCCCCCAGAGAAACCCGTCAGACCCTTTTCTCTGAAGGGTTTGCCTTCCTGCAGACGGATCTTGTGGGTGGCACTCTTTGCACACCCTACATCAAATTCGTTCTTGGAGAATGCAGTCTGCCATCGGGCGAGCTGGGCCCTAACCCTTTCTCTCCACTCTGGTGAAAGGGTGGTGTCTTCTGGGTAGAACTTCGCCACTGGGATCTTGGGATCTCACCCTTCTCCCCTTTCTTCAATTCAGATGGCGAAACTGGGGTGGCGGTGCTTACTTGGCCCAACAGCATTCTGGTCGGTACCTGCACAGGTGAGATGATTGTGTTGCGAACGCTCACTGAGACCTTCCCATGGTTCCTCTGTAGGGCCTTTAATGGAACCACCTCTGGGATTATTTCTATCCCCCATCCTTCCTTCCGTTGATCCGTTTCAAGGACAATGAAGGGGCCTGGTTTCTTCCAAGTAAGCTTGACAGACGCTCTCAGACAAGTCACTTCCCCGGGGTGTAGTACTCTCTCTCCTCTATCCAAACGCCAGATCTTGCCTACCCCATCTGTGGGGGCCTTCTGTTCTAGTACTAGGCGCTGGTACGCTTGTTTTAGCAGGGGGTGCATGCCTGTAGTTGAAGTACTCTGCTCCTGGGCCAGAGGCGTTAATAGTCACCTGACTAGGTCAGTGTTGGTCCCTATATTAAGGGAACTTTTACTAGCCCCTGGCGGGCGAGGGCAGACCACTTTTGAAGAAATTGCTAGAGCGTGCATTCTCACAGGGTGACAGATGTGGATGCACATGTATAAATGTGCCAACGTCCCGATATGACAGAGGAAATATATGTAAACTAAGAGAATGGACTTTAGGCGGCACATGGGTATATATTGTTATAAACTAAGGGTTTTATTTTCAACAACATGGTATGAAAAAATATATAAACATTCAAACAGTAATGCCGCGTACACACGTTCATTATTCACGGCGGTTTAAAAACCGCCGTGAATAATGACATTTTAAACGAGGGAACAGCTTGTACCCCACACACGGTCATTTTTCTCGTCATTTTTTTAAAATGACGAGAAAAACGATCGTCTATGGGCTCCGCGGCAGTGTTTCCCTATGGGAAACACTGCCGCGGAAGAAATGTCAGGAAAAACGACGAGAAAAATTAGAACATGTTCTAATTTTTCTCATCGTGATTAATGCCGTTTTTTCCCGTCGGGAAAAACGGCAAAAAGCCCACAGACGATCGTTTTTCTCGTCCAAAGGAAAAAATGTCATTTTTCCCGACGGGAAAAATGATCGTGTGTACGCGGCATAACAGTTTGTTTGTATTCAGATACAGGGTTAGGGCTAGTGCTTTAACAGTGCTTCAAAATTGTATGACGTAGAAACATTCCATCTTAATGAAAATGCCAAACCAGCAGACCAAGGCTGATGTAACGGTGAGCATCTAGAAGCAAGTGGCATAAGCCAAAGATCCGATGTATCAGGTATAGTCTTGAGTTGCTCTACTAGTTTCGCGAATTAACGCTTCTTCGGGAGCATAATAGTCTGTTGGACATAGATATATAAAAACATCAAGAAAATATTACACATCTTTTTAATACATAAAAATCAATAAAACATAAAAAAACACTAAATATCTCAAAAAGTGGGGGTTGCTGGACCCACACAGTGCAGCTACCCAAGAGCGAACCCATTATGGGACACCAACCCAACATGTGGGGCGGCACCATAAGATGACAGTGGTGCCTAAATGGTGTCGAATGGGGGGTGGGGGGGGAAAGAAAGAGAAAGGAAGTAAAAGGGAAGAAAAGGAGAGGAAAAGGAAAGGGGGGGAAGAAAAAAAAAAGGGAGGGGGGGGGGGGAAGAAAAGAGAAAGTTATAGAAAGAAAGAAAGGTGAGTTAGAGGAGTGAAGTATAGATGCTATAAAGGACAGCCAAGTAGAACGGTATCCCAGAAAAGAAAAAAAAATTGGTAAACAAAAGAGGGTGCATGGGAAATCAGCTTACTATGGCACTAGTTGGAGAATAAGTATAACTGTAGCAATGTACTCACCGATCGGGTGTGCTGCATGATGCAGCATACACCTGGGAAGAGTTTTAATTGGCTGTTGATCAGTAACGATCAACCAGCCAGGGTATAGATCTGGAAAAAGAGGGATAGATATATGGTCTGTCTGTTATTGGCTATAATAAGTGTAACCCGGTGGATATAAACGATGACAACTAAGTATAAGTCAGTTAAAGTATATGGCCCACAATAAGAGGGTGCTCACCACAATGATCGACAGCTGGGTGTGCTGCTGGATAGAGGCTGCTGGTGTGCAGCGACGGGTAATGTCCTCCAGGACTATTGAGGCTGTAACTTAGGTAGTATAATGAAAAAAAGCTCAGATAGCACCAGTGTACATACTGGTGCATAGATGGGCAGAGGGTATCTAACTCCATCGAGCCTTTAAAGTAGTGGCCAGGCTGAAAAATAGACAAAGGTATGCATTAGTGGGTTGTGCAGGACTGAAACTAGATGTCAGTCTTGCAAAATAGTATCAAAAAGTATCATACCTGTAGACCTGTGCCTAGAAAGACGTTTAGCCAGTCCAGAGCAATTCCAGCAGTCAGCTGTAATGTTGGAGCGGTGTGCACCACTCTTATATGGCCCCACAGGATGTGTGTCATCTCAGTAGAAGGCAAACCTCGGCCAATGGGGTGGCCACAGGGGCGGGACCCTTGCAGTCGGAGGGCGGGGTAAGTCCTTACCTACGACGCAATACGGGTCAGGTGTGATGTGTGAGATCTGATTGCCATAGATAAGCAGACATGAGAGAAGGAGGGTAAAAAGAAATGCCACTTGCTTCTATATGCTCACCGTTACATCAGCCTTGGTCTGCTGTTTTGGCATTTTCATTAAGATGGAATGTTTCTACGTCATACAATTTTGAAGCACTGTTAAAGCACTAGCCCTAACCCTGTATCTGAATACAAACAAACTGTTACTGTTTGAATGTTTATATATTTTTTCATACCATGTTGTTGAAAATAAAACCCTTAGTTTATAACAATATATACCCATGTGCCGCCTAAAGTCCATTCTCTTAGTTTACATATATTTCCTCTGTCATATCGGGACGTTGGCACATTTATACATGTGCATCCACAGCTGTCACCCTGTGAGAATGCACGCTCTAGCAATTTCTTCAAAATTGATATTAGGGTGGAAGCACCCATTTTTTGCTTTTGGTGACTTTTATTCTGTTATTTTTACGTCATTATTTGTTAGTACTGATTACATCCAGTTTCTTCTGTCTTTTGCCCCTTTCCCTCCCCTTTTGTCTTCCCCCCCTCTCCCCTGCTTACATATACACTGCATACAGCTACATAATCTACCATGGATTCTATAGGTGTAACCTGGCCAAGCTGTATTAAGGCGATTTAATTCGAATGCAGGATACACATAAGGGGTTTCCTCCCCCTTTTTTTCCCCTTTTTTCCACTTTTTCACATAGTTGTTTCTTTGCAACCTACTCGACACCACACCTTCACTTTTAACATATCAACTATTTGTTAGTTGACAGTGGTGGTCTTTAATTTTATGTTTTTGATACCACCATCACTATATACATATCACTCTCCCCCTTGCACTGTCATGTTCCGTTTGTATATTTCTTTATTCTGTTTTCCAGCCAACACCCTATTTTCTATTGCCACCTATCAACAATTACTACTTTTTTCCTTTCCCCCTTCCTCCCCAAATCCTGCCCCGTCAGCACCTTTTAGTCACTCTGTTCCTTCATGACCACTCACTTTTTTAACCCAATAACTAGCACTATAATTTATGTAATATGATTTAAATCTTCATCCATCCCCCCCACATTCTCTTCAGCCCCCCCCCCCCCATATCTCTACACACACCTCTATCCCAATTTCCTACCTCTTATGTTCCTGCCTGTTCCCCTCCCCCTCTTTTCTTTCCTCTGATGATTGATTATTTTTCTGGCGCATCGTGACTGTGGATTTTTGGTGCTCGGTTTTCACCATTTATTCTTTATATGATCCGATACCACGAATTAGCTAGACAATACAAATATTTATTACCCATTTTTTGGTTCAGGATATAAGATTGAGGATCAAACAACCCCCTTTTTTATTTTTTATCCACCCATTCTTCTTCGGTTTCCCCGGTTCTCCCCTTTATTTATATGTATAGGTTCATTAGAATTACTGGATGTACACTACAGTGTTGGTAACACAACTGTTTTAATTACCACTATCCAGGTGCGTTTGAGCACCTTTTTATCATTAGCTGACCCTCTGTTATGTCCCTGCTTGTTGTCCCCCATAGTGTTGCTATGCCAAGAGCCTCTCCTCTTTCTTGTCTTGTTTTCTTTTTACCCTCCTTCTCTCATGTCTTCTTATCTATGGCAATCAGATCTCACACATCACACCTGATCCGTATCACATCTTTTTACCCTCCTTCTCTCATGTCTGCTTATCTATGGCAATCAGATGTCACGCATCACACCTGACCCGTATTGCGTCGTAGGTAAGGACTTACCCCGCCCTCCGACTGCAAGGGTCCCGCCCCTGTGGCCACCCCATTGGCCGAGGTTTGCCTTCTACTGAGATGACACACATCCTGTGGGGCCATATAAGAGTGGTGCACACCACTCCAACATTACAGCTGACTGCTGGAATTGCTCTGGACTGGCTAAACGTCTTTCTAGGCACAGGTCTACAGGTATGATACTTTTTGATACTATTTTGCAAGACTGACATCTAGTTTCAGTCCTGCACAACCCACTAATGCATACCTTTGTCTATTTTTCAGCCTGGCCACTACTTTAAAGGCTCGATGGAGTTAGATACCCTCTGCCCATCTATGCACCAGTATGTACACTGGTGCTATCTGAGCTTTTTTTCATTATACTACCTAAGTTACAGCCTCAATAGTCCTGGAGGACATTACCCGTCGCTGCACACCAGCAGCCTCTATCCAGCAGCACACCCAGCTGTCGATCATTGTGGTGAGCACCCTCTTATTGTGGGCCATATACTTTAACTGACTTATACTTAGTTGTCATCGTATATATCCACCGGGTTACACTTATTATAGCCAATAACAGACAGACCATATATCTATCCCTCTTTTTCCAGATCTATACCCTGGCTGGTTGATCGTTACTGATCAACAGCCAATTAAAACTCTTCCCAGGTGTATGCTGAATCATGCAGCACACCCGATCGGTGAGTACATTGCTACAGTTATACTTATTCTCCAACTAGTGCCATAGTAAGCTGATTTCCCATGCACCCTCTTTTGTTTACCAATTTTTTTTCTTTTCTGGGATACCGTTCTACTTGGCTGTCCTTTATAGCATCTATACTTCACTCCTCTAACTCACCTTTCTTTCTATAACTTTCTCTTTTCTTCCCCCCCCCCCCTTCCCTTTTTTTTTGCCCCTCGCCTTTTCCCCCCCCCCTTTCCTTTTCCTCTCCTTTTCTTCCCTTTTATTTCCTTTCTCTTTCTTTCCCCCCCCCCACCCCCCATTCGACACCATTTAGGCACCACTGTCATCTTATGGTGCCGCCCCACATGTTGGGTTGGTGTCCCATAATGGGTTCGCTCTTGGGTAGCTGCACTGTGTGGGTCCAGCAACCCCCACTTTTTGAGATATTTAGTGTTTTTTATGTTTTATTGATTTTTATGTATTAAAAAGGTGTAATATTTTCTTGATGTTTTTATATATCCATGTCCAACAGACTATTATGCTCCCGAAGAAGCGTTAATTCGCGAAACTAGTAGAGCAACTCAAGACTATACCTGATACATCGGATCTTTGGCTTATGCCACTTGCTTCTAGATGCTCACCGTTACATCAGCCTTGGTCTGCTGGTTTGGCATTTTCATTAAGATGGAATGTTTCTACGTCATACAATTTTGAAGCACTGTTAAAGCACTAGCCCTAACCCTGTATCTGAATACAAACAAAGTGTTACTGTTTGAATGTTTATATATTTTTTCATACCATGTTGTTGAAAATAAAACCCTTAGTTTATAACAATATATACCCATGTGCCGCCTAAAGTCCATTCTCTTAGTTTACATATATTTCGAGGTCAGACCACTGCCAAGGTATCAAAAGTCTCTGTTTCTCCAGCCACCGAGGGGTCAAAGGTTAGTTTGATTTGAAAATAACCATCATAGGGGAAACTGAGTTCCAATGCCCCATATCTACAATTCTTCCAACTACTGCAAAGGCAAGTGTTTGAGGTGCTTGTCGTAGAAGTTCCTGTACAGGAGAGTCACTTGAGCCCCAGTATCCAGGAGGGCCTTGGTGTAAATCCCTTCTACCTGGATGGAGACTACTGGGGAGGGCCTCACTAACCTGACAGGAAGTTTTCGGAGAGGGGCCCGTTTGGCCGGTTCAGTGGTTTGTACCCTTACATCTTTTTCTCTGGAACTTTGCTTAGATTGCTTGGATTTCGACCCCTGTTGGGTCTGGTGTGCACTGACTCTCCGTCGCGGGGCAGGTTGGTTTAAGGAGCGGGAGACATTATTTCGCTCAGAGGCAACAACTGGAGCCCTAGACGAGGGTTGGGACTCCCGATGTTGTCTCCTCGCGTCTTTCATGAAGTTAGCTGAAACTGGTGGGCACCCGGTTGACTCCTTCACCGGGGCCCTCTGGAGTTTTCCGCCGGCTTGCGGTACTGGGCTGCAGCTTTCTCCGGGCTTGGACATACTTCCCGATAATGTCCGACTCCTCCACAGTTGAAGCAGATCATCAGTTTCCTTGGTTTCTGCACTTGGGCAACATTAGAGCAAAGAGACTTCTTGGGCTCCTCTGGAGTGTTTCCACTGGGCAGACCAGTTGGCTGGTTGGTCCGTATGGACATCATCTCTATTAGTTGGGATACTTGAGTCTTTAGAAGCTCAACCTTGGGGTCACCATCAACATTTATCACTCTGACGCCAGCAGCAGATTCAGGTTTCTGACTCTTCTTCTTGCTGTCCAACATAACTTCTTCCTCCCTAACAATCTGGATCAAGTCTGGATATTTCAAGATACCACCATCTTTCCGGGTCCTCAACAGGAGGGTAATGGGGTCTAAAGGTTGAGTTCCTCTCAAAACTTGCTTTGCTCGGATCTTGTCCACATCCCGAGGGTCTAACCCCTTTTTCAACAGGATCTGATGTATGATCTTGTCCAGGCGCCTCATGTATTCTGACAACCTCTCTCCTTCTCTCTGATAAGAGTGTTCCATCTGGTAGATGAGGTCGGCGGCTTTCTCAGTGCGAAGAAGACATCCTGTAAGATGCTCAGGTAGTCTTGGGCAGTACAGTGTTTCTTACTGAGCTTCAGGTTGTGAATGGCTTCTAGGGCAGGTCCCTTCAGACTCTCCGTGATCCTCTGTTTCATATGAGACTCTGGTATGTCCCATTCATCCAAAGCTTGGGTAGCCTGGTCTAGCCATTCTTCAAAACTGTCTTCCGCTGAAGGTACCGGTTGCCTTCCCGAGAAGATTCTGAGCTTGCTGTAGCCAGCAGCCGAGTATGCGTGGGGATCCTTCTGGCACTTTTTGACAAATTCTCCAAGGACAGCGCAGAGTTCGGGCCCAATGGTGGCCAGAGGTGACTTGGCAGAAGCCTCTGGTTTGCTAGAGTCAGCTTGACTGGATGAGGTAGGACCTTCTTTGGGTGCCTCTGGGTGTATCACATTAAGTTCTCCCTTGTTGGCCAACTTCACACTTGGACCCTTGAAGTGTTCAGGGATTTCCTGTTTCCACTCAATCAATGCATTATTATGTGGTGTCCCTGTGTCTGTCTTTACAGCAATCACCCATGCTTTCTTGTCTGGGGACAATGTCTTCATGGCTTGACTTAACTGTTCTTCACCCCAGGACTCTTCTGGAATTTCAAGCACTGCTCTGAGCGGGCATTTTCTTCCTTGCACCACGCTATAGCAGCAGCTGAATCCATTTTTGGTGCCGGTAGAGGTTCTGTCTAGGGGGGGTTTAGATTGCAAAGTCACAGGAATCCCAGACGAGCCCCCACGTGTAGCACTACCCCAGTAGGAGCTGCTGGTTTAGTTTTGGGCCTGTAATTTGGCTTGATTCCCCCTTGGCACAACTGGACAATAATAACAATATTGTGATTGTGAGCCCCTAAAAGCTATAGGGGGCCACAATGATATCACACAACAATAAATGTAATTAAATGTTGTTACCTTGTTGTGGTTTGCCTGACACACAGCTGCAAAAGACAGAGTCCCACACAAGAAGTAGTTCAACCAAGAGGTAATATGTTTACTTGATAAGGAAATAGAGAATACACATGTGATATCTGACTCAAACAGATCCCTGTGAGAGTCCACTTGCATACATATACACAACAATTCCAGGGTCTCACTTATAGCCTAAGAGACCCAATTTATCCAACTTAGGATCAGACCTGAATAAGTGCACGGTGGAGGAATCTCCCACTGTAATGATATCCGCAGTGGGATACTTCTCCACCAAGTCCAACCCAGCTAACGAAAACAGCACAATGACAATAAAATAAATGCAAACAGTTGATTTACACGTGCAAGTTCAACAAGCTATCTGGCTCCCCCTGGTGGACAGCTTTACTGGTGCGTGTCCCACTGTGTCAACCTAATCAGTGAGATGAACTGATGATTGTTCCGAAAGGTTTCCCATAATCTTCGCTAGCTTTTGTTGGTGCACTTGAGTATTTGTAATCCAACAAAAAGGGTGAAGAAAGATTGAACACTTAACATGTGTGGTGAAAGGGCAAGTAAAGTGCTGATCCTTCCCAAAGCGCTAACTCACTTCTGAATGTAGCGTGTCTCCTCTTAAGGCACTGCAGTTGCCAGCAAGTACAAGTAAAACTATGGAAGTCACCTTCCTGTGATGCAGTTAGTTATGTTGGTGGGCAGGTGCCCTCTCACTATTTCTGACCCACAGCAATAGAGTCTCTGTCTCTCCGCACCACAAGGTCCGTCATGCATTGTTCTTGTCATAGCTGAACCAAACAAATTGCAGCAGTATGATACAAACGGACAACAAAAAGGAGTTAAATTCTTATTAGGCACAAACTGTAGTCCGTAAGTTACGTGCAAAAGTGACACCTTGCTACACATATTTTTTTGGGCCCCATGAGATCGATCACAGGGGCCGAGGAGGCTGTAAACTCCTCCCCCTCATATGCAGTTAATGGCAATAAAGTTACAGCCCGGCAGAGTGATATCAAAACACTACTTCACTGCCTGACTCCTCCAGCAAATAAGTTTGAGAAGACAGCGGGCTCGGACTGAGGGGAAATCAGCAGCAGTTGTCATCATTGTCAGTGAAGTGTCTGTGTGAACACATAGAAAGTAACAGCACAGCACACTGCTTCTACGGAGTGAGGGAACTGAAGTGGGAACCATCAGACTACAGAGGATTATTTTTCTCTCAAAAAGGTACAGTCACAGTCAAGACTCAGTGCACACACAAGCCCCTTTCACCCATGCCATGCCCTGGCTGTTGCCCATGACTGAATTATACACAGCTAAATGTGATAATCTTCATTCATCATGTTGATCACATTTGGCTGCTATATATTTTAATCATTATTATCATGATAGTCTCACAGTACAGGTGCTTTAAGCCACATCACCTGTACTGTGTGTGTAATTATCGTGATAATGATGATGGGACAGTGAAATGCATCCTTGGCACTCATTTAGGGCTCATTCACACAAGGCACAGACATCCATCTCCCATGCATAGGATTTTACTGGCACAGTGTTGTGTACATCCTCATGCCAGTGTCCCATTTATTTATTTTGGGACACATGGCTGCATGGACACAGACACTGTGTCCCAATATGTCTTGAGGGTGCATGTCCTAATAGAAATGGAACATCGGCATGAGGATGCACACATTGTGCCGGTAAAAGTCTCTGCATGAGACATAGATGCCTGTGCCCTGTGTGAATGTACCCTCACACTTGTGTTTGGGAGGGTGGTAAAAATGTCATGTGTGTCTTTTTACTGTCCCCAACCACTTCCCCTTATTTTGCAAATCAGCCGAGGGTGGATAATATATGCTGTGGCCATGAAGCCTTTTGCACACCAAAAATTATCCATGCTGTGTTCATCCACAGCCCTCCCCTGTTCTCCCAGGCTCTCCCATTCCATCTAGTCGGATTGGCAGCGCACAAGGAAGAAGGAAAAACATCAGTTTCTCCCTCTCCTCTGTGAAAACTGAGGTCATAAGTTATGAAGATTTCATCACTTCCAGTATCCGTTCTCCATTTACCTGGCTGGTACCAGTTAAGAAAGCAGCCAATCAGCCTTGGGGGGCAGAGGAGGGATCAGGGGTCTAATAAACCAGATTTCTCCATAAAGAGGATATGTCACTACCCAAGGTATCACAAGGGATGATAAATATCACTTGAAGACAGCTGAATTATTTTTTGAGGTTAGGGCAGGGTCAGGGATGGGCCTAGGGGTGGGGTCAGGGGCCCCATCAGGTAGGCTGTAGGGGGCCCTATGATATATAACAGCGGCCCTGGTCTCTGGTAAGGTGGTAGTGGGGGCACAGACTCTGGCAGTGGCTGTGTACGTGGAGCACTGCAGCAGGCAGGGAGAGAGGGTGTCCTCTTGTATATTAGTGCAGTCATCATTCTCAGTCACACTGTGTGTGTGGGAGACTGGGGAGCAGCAGAGAAATAAGAGCACAGCCTTCTATGCTGGAATTTGTAGTCCCATGGAGGTGGGGAAATGCGCACACATACTGGGGAGGGGGGCTGGTCATATAAAGTAAAAGGCTCTGTCATGGGCGTCCGCTGAATTTTTTTCAGGGGGGGCGCTTCGGCAGCGGCGATATACAGTCGCATTTAACCCTTTCTTTGACCGCTAGCGGCGTGTTAAAAGCGACCCCCCCCCACGTTAAAATGTAAAAACACCCCACTGTGCCCCCTGCATCTTTCAATATCTCTTTGCCACTACTACCCCCTCTGCACAACTGCACCTCTGCTCCCCTTTACATTACACAGCACCCCACAGCTCTGGACCACTTTACATTACACAGCACCCTGCGCCTCTGGACCCCTTCACACAGCACCCTGCACCTCTGGACTCCTTTACACAGCATCCTGCACCCCCTGCATGTTACATAGACTGTGTCAGCCCCCTCCCCCTTCCTACCTTAACCACTTGCCGCCCGCCCTATAGCGGATTGACGTCGGCAAAGTGGTTGCAAAATTCTTTACCACGTGATCAGCCGTGTCCAATCACGGCTGATCACAGTGTCTGTCAGACGTGAGTAGAGGAGAGTCGATCGGCTGCTCCTCTGACAGGGGGGGTTTGTGCTGATCGATTATCAGCACAGCCCCCCCAAGGATGCCCCCACTGGACCACCAGGGATGCCACTGGACCACCAGGGATGCCAGCACCAGGTATGCCACCCTAGACCACCAGGGATGCCAGTTAGTGCCCCCCTAATGGATGCCAATCAGTGCCCACAATGGATGCCAATCAGTGCCCACAATGGGCATCACTGATTGGCAGGCATTTTTGTTTGGCACTGATTGGCATCCATTACAGTACATCAGTGCCGCCTATCAGTGCCCACCCGTGCCACCTATCAGTGCCCATCCATGCCACCTATCAGTGCCCATCCATGCCCATCCGTGCCGCCTATCAGTGCCCATCCGTGCCGCCTATCAGTGCCCATCCGTGTCGCCTATCAGTACCCATACGTGCCGCCTATCAGCGCCCATACGAGCCGCCTATCAGCGCCCATACGTGCCGCCTATCAGCGCCCATACGTGCCGCCTATCCGTGCCCATCCATGCCGATTATCCGTTCCACCTATCAGTGCCGCATATTAGTGCCCATCATCAGTGCCCATCAATGCCACCTCATCAGTGCCACCTTATTGGTGCCACCTCATCGGTGCCCGTCAGTGCAGCCCCATCAGTGAAGGAGAAAACTTACTTATTTAAAAAGTTTTGTAACTGAAACAAAAAAAAAATCAAACTTTTTGGTCTTTTTTTAAAAAAAATTGCAGAAAATAAAAATCCCAGAGGTGATCAAGTACCACCAAAAGAAAGCTCTATTTGTGGGGAAAAAATGATAAAAATTTCGTTTGGGTACAGTGTAGCATGACCGCGCAATTGTCATTCAAAGTGCAACAGCGCAGAAAGCTGAAAATTGGTCTGGGCAGGAAGGTGTTTAAGTGCCCAGTATGGAAGTGGTTAGTCATGCAGCAAGAGGGAGAGACACAGCAGCGCGGGAACTGCTGAAGTTATTTTTCATATTACCTAGAGACAGAACATGATACAAGAGATGGTCAGAGGCTACAGGCATGATACAGGAGGTGTCAGAGGCTGCGGGCATGGTACAGGAGATGGTTAGAGACTGAGGACATCATACTAAAGATGACCAGAGACTGCAGACATAATACAAGAGATCAATGCAGCCTCATCTGTGCCCATCAAATGCCGCCTCCCTGTGCCCATCATTGCAGCCTCCCTGTGCCCATCATTGCAGCCTCCCTGTGCCCATCATTGCAGCCTCACTGTGCCCATCAATGCAGCCTCACTGTGCCCATTTATGTAGCTTCATGGTGCCCATCAATGCAGCCTCTGTGCCCATCATTGCAGCCTCACTGTGCCCATCAATGCAGCCTCACTGTGACCACCAATGCAGCCTCCCTGTGCCCACCAATGCAGCTTCACTTCATTGCAGCCTTGCTGTGCCCACCAATGCAGCCTTGCTGTGTCCACCAATGCAGCTTTGCTGTGCCCACTAATGCAGCTTTGCTGTGCCCATGAATGCAGCCTCACTGTGCCCACCACTGCAGCCTCTGTGCCCACCAATTGCAGCCTCTCTGTGCCCACCAATTGCAGCATTTGTGTGCCCACCAATTACAGCCTCTGTGCCCACCAATTTCAGCCTCTGTGCCCACCAATGGCAGCCCCTGTGCCCACCAATTGCAGCCCCTGTGCCCACCAATTGAAGTCTGTGCCCAATTGCTGCCCCTGTGTGCCCACCAATTGCTGCCCCTGTGTGCCCACCAATTGCCGCCCCTGTGTGCCCACCAATTGCCGCCCCTGTGTGCCCACCAATTGCCGCCCCTGTGCCCACCAATTGCCACCCCTCTGTGCCCACCAATTGCAGCCTCTGTGCCCACTCATTTCAGCCTCACTATTTCCTGGATAGGCGCTCCCCTCCCTCTGTTCTCCGGCACTCGAATCGTATGTCACGAAACTGGGTCTGTGTGCAAGGTCCCGCCCCCCTAGGCTTGTGTGATAGGCGGAACACTAGAAGACTATCGAGCCGAACTAGGGGGGCGGGACCTTACACACAGACCCAGCTCCGTGACATACGATACGAGCGCCGGAGGACAGAGGGAGGGGGGGCTCTGCAGTCGCCGCTTAAAGTGGCCCTGGCCTGACACCCCCGCATAGAGTGACCACATTTCCAAACTGCCATTCAGGGACACCCCCCCCCCCCCCCCAAAAAAAAAAAGATGATTTTTGACATTTTTTTTGCCGATTTTTGGGCCAGGGGCGTATGAAATCAGCGGGCCATGTGCAAGATTTTGGTGGGACCTTCCTGAGATACAAATTAAATCCTGTGTATCCGGACTAAGGGTCTGTTTATACCAAAATGCCGTGAGGGAATCCTGCATTTTGTGTGCATTTCAAAATGCACTCCCATAGCGATCTGTAGTGGGTGTCAACTTAACCTCTTTACACTTTGCCTCTTGGCACATGCGATCCAAAAACTCCTCATCGCTTGCAGTGATCGTAAGCTTTTGGTTAGACGCTGGTAACTGTGAAGGGGGTGCTCAGGGCGTGCGCTCTCGGCACAGTGCTACTGATCGCAATTCATGCAAATATGTGACCTCTCTGTGCCAAGGCCCAGGCACCGAGAAGCCGCATATTTGTGTGTGGCGGGTGCCAAGGGGTTAATGACTACCCTAATGCAGGTACCAAATGCAGTGTTTGCCTGCACCAGAAGGTATGATCAGCAGTACCATGCGATCCAGTTGCTGTGCGTTTTGTAAAATAGCGCATGCACAGCTCTTGGTGCAGTGCGACATGGTTTCAGCCCATTCAAATGAAAGGGCTGAAATTGCACAGCACCTGGAAGGCATGTGAATTGCAAAGGAACGCACAGCATGTTCCTATGTGATTTGTGGTGTGAACCGGCCCTGGGTCTTGGAGCCCATTGCTGAAAAAAAGGTCAGGCACTTGGCTTCACTAACTTGCCTGACAGGGGGGCACTGGCACCTGGAGCAATTGCCCTGAATCTCTAGCAAAGTTCCCAGGATTCCAGATGGTACAATTGTCCCCTAATAGCAGCCAGTTTGTCTTTGAAGATGGGGAAGGGGGCAAGTTGTCAAAGAAGAATACTTGCAGTGATTTGGGGGGATAAGAGCATATTGTATGTGCTAGGGGTGGACACACTTTGGGAGGGGAGAGAAATTGTGCTAGAAGGGGGGGTTGAATAAAAAACAATTTCTCTCCCCTCCTAAAGTGTGCCCCCCCTAGCACATACAATATGCTCTTATCCCCCCAAATCACTGCAAGTATTCTTCTTTGACAACTTTCCCCCTGTCTCTGTGTCTCCTTCTCCTGCAAGTGCCAAGCATTGATATTGTGTACTGACCTCAGATCAGCGTGTCCCATCCTGTTGAGTGCTGTGTCCATTCTCCTCCCCCTCCTTCTCCTGTCTGTGACATCTGAGCCAAGGAAAAGGGGGAGGGGACTTCAGTCCGTCTGTTAGTGTGAGGGGGGAGGAGGGGGGAGGAAGGGAGAGGGAGAGATGCCTCGCAGGCAGCAGGCTCAGCGTGTGGGAACAGAAACACCCCACATGAGCAGCAAGCCAGTCACTGGAGGAGCCAAGTGCGGAAGTGAAAGAAAGGAACCAGCAGTGACTCCCCAGCAGCACTAGCGCGGAGGAGGAGGAAGTGAAATCCTCCTCCGCTTTCAATGCTGGGCAGTGACGTCACTGGTTGCCAGACGCCAAGGGGCAATAGCAACCAGTGTGCTGGAGTAGATGGAGGAGGTGGAGGCGGAGCCGGAGCCAGCGCTATGGGGCTCGGTCCGCCCCTGTTCCCAGACTGTCAGTGTCATTGCAGGACGCTGTATGCGTGGTCACCCTACCCCACAGTGTGTGGCACACCTCCAGGAGGGGCGAGCGACCCCCCTTGCCCTATGGAGCGGACGCCCATGGGCTCTGTGCTGTTAGGGGGCTGCCATGGCTGACCTGACCCCTGTCTAGAAATACTTATTGTCTGGCACACTGCTTTAACGGGGAACTCTGCAGAATCTGGGGTAAAGGGGAACCCTGATGTAAGTGGGATCTCTGGACTCTGTGGTAACCAGAGACCTCCTCACATCATAGGCCCCCCTACATCCCAGTCCGCAGAGATCCCCTTTGTGTCAGAGTCCCCAACCCTACAGTGTATATAAAGAAGACACCAGAGTCCACAGCATTCTAAGGGGGGAACTGTGATATAAGATGTAACGCTATTGACTCTGGTGTAAGGAGTAATTAAAGAGCTTGACTTGTAGTTTTGTTAGCTGTTATTTTGTTAAGGTTATCTGAAAGAAGGGTTTCAAATGTTTTGACAGGGGCGCAGTTTCAGTGCTTGCCATAGGCGCCATTTTCAATAGATACGCCTCTGAGTGGAAGGAAAATGATAAATGGTTTTCAAAGTGTTTTACAAATAGATAACTGAAAAGTGTGGCGTGCATTAGTATTCAGCCCCCCTGAGTCAATACTTTGTAGAACCACCTTTCGCTGCAATTACAGCTGCAAGTCTTTTTGGGTATGTCTCTACCAGCTTTACACATCTAAAGAGTGAGATTTGGATGGAGAGCATCTATAGACAGCAATTTTCAAGTCTTGCCACATATTCTCAATTGGATTTAGGTCTGGACTTCGACTGGACCATTCTAACACATGAATATGCTTAGATCTAAACCATTCTATTGTAGATAGGTTTTCTTCTGAGATTGCCCTGTATTTGGCTCCATCCATCTTCCCATCAACTCTGACCAGCTTCCTTGTGCCTGCTGAAGAAAAACATCCCCACAACTTGATGCTGCCACTACCATGTTTTACAGTGGGGATGGGTGTGTTCAGGGTGATGTGCAGTGTTAGTTTTCCGCCACACATAGCGTTTTGCTTTAAGGCCAAAAAGTTCAATTTTGGTTTCATCTGACCAGCATGTTTGCTGTGTCCCTTGTCCCTTGTCCACATGGCTTCTCGCAAACTGCAAGTGGGACTTCTTATGAATTTCTTTCAACAATGGATTTCTTCTTGCCACTCTTCCATAAAGGCCAGATTTGTGGGGTGCACGACTAATCGTTGTCCTGTGGACAGATTCTCCCACCTGAGTTGTGGATCTTTGCAGCTCATCCAGAGTTATCATGGGCCTCTTGGCTGCTTCTCTGATTAATGCTCCCCTTGCCTGGCCTGTGAGTTTAGGTGGAAGGCCATGTCTTGTTAGGTTTGCAGTTTTGCCATACTCTTTCCATTTTCGCATTATGGATGCTCTGTGAGATCTTCAAAGCTTGGCATATTTTTTCATAACCCATCCCTGCTTTGAACTTCTCCACAGCTTTATTCCTGGTGTGTTCATTGGCCTTTATGATGCTGTTTGTTCACTAAGGTTCTGTAACAAACCTCTGAGGGCTTCACAGAACAGCTGTATTTATACTGAGATTAAATTACACATAATATGGACTCTATTTACCTTTTTTTGTTTCACAAAATAAACTTTTATTCAAAGTTAATGTTTACATGTCAGTTTTCAACTTAGTGCACAATAAACAGAAAAAACAAAATGCACAAGAATTAGTGGTGTACAGGACATACAAGCATCTGTACAGTATTCAGCCATCAATCATAACCTACACCGCGTTAAGCCAAAGAACAAGAGTAACAGATCTAGCCAGGAGAATATCCGAACCTGTGAGACCTGGATACAGCCAGGTGTGGAAAGACAAGGAGGGAGGGAGGGGGGGGCAGGATATCACCAGATGGTAGAGAGGAAGGAGGGGGGGCTCACAGGTGACTCCCAGGTCGTGGTCCGCCCTGCCCAGGGCAGGATCATACTAAGGATCCTCATCCGGATTGGGCGGAGCCACTTCCAGTTGTAAGGATCCCCAGGAGTCTATCCAGGGGGACGAGATCTTATCAAACTTGCTCGGACAATTCCTGTTGATGTATGTTATTTTATATAGGGGCAACACAGCATTCAGTGTATTCCTCCAGGTAGGTGGGTGGCGCGTCACTTTTTCAGCGCAACAGAATTTACCTGCGGGTAGAATATACTACAAACAATTTGGTGTACTTTCTCACCGTGGGGTCAGCCGTCACATTCAGCAGCATGAGTTCAGGAGTCAGGGGGAATGAACTCCCCGCTGCCATGTTAATATCCTCCAGGACCTGGTCCCAGAAACTCCGCTGCTGGGGACAAGACCATGTCATGCGCAAAAAGGAAGCTTCCGGGTCTCCACATCTAGGGCAGGAAGGAGACCTATCTGGGTAAATGGCAGCTAGCCTGCGTGGTGTGTAATAGGCCCTGTGCAAAAATTTTAGTTGTACAAACCGATCTCTAGCAGAAATCAGATTGGACACATAAGAGGAGACACAGTCCTGCCAGGTCTCCTCCGTGAGGGATGGGATGTCCTGCTTCCATTTTGTAAAGGCTTTAGTTAACTTAGCTGGGGAGAATGCTGAGAGGCGGAAGTACAGCGCGGACAGGGGGCCTATCAGAACCTTAGAGGACAACAACCTTTCCACCGGGTCCGACTCGAGGGTGACACCATTGGGGAACTGGTGTTGGAAGGCATGCCTCACCTGCAGGAACCTAAAGAACATCCAATTAGGGAGATTATATTTTGCCTCAGGGAATGTATGCAACTGGTGACCCGTTATTAGGTGTTTTAGTCCCACTATGCCCCTAGCCGCCCACACCTGCAGATCGGGCACACTACGCATATGGGGAAGATTAGGGTTGCCCCATAAAGGTGTGTGAGGGGAGATGGTATCCGGGGAACGATAAGCTGCCCTAGCCCTATGCCAAACCATGACTATTGTATGCATCAGTGTTGTCAATTCCGGATGCGCTTTGACACCGCAATAAACTAGATTGCTAAGTGTAGCATATGAGCCTAGGAGGGCAGCCTCCAAGGTCACTGCCGGATTGTCCTTAGGCTGTGAAAACCACTAGTGGACCGTCACCAGGACGGCCGCCCAATAATATTGCTGGAAATTGGGAAGGGCAAGCCCGCCCTGTCCGACCGACAGCTGCAGCGTAGCTACCGCCAGTCTGGGCACTAGGGATGAGCTTCGTGTTCGAGTCGAACATACGTTCGACTCGAACATCGGCTGTTCGATCGTTCGACGAAGATCGAACGATTTGGGCCGTTCGCGCCAAATTCGAGTGACGCGAACGGCCCACAATGCACTACGCCATCGCAGTGTCATCCAGGCGCTGTGATTGGCCAAGCATGCACTGTGACCCCGAATGCTTGGCCAATCACAGCGCCGGCAGCGAGGAGAGCAATGATTGGCCACAGGCAGGATGCCTGTGGCCAATTATTGCTGAGGGTGTTTAGTACACGCCCCACACTATAAAAGGCCGCCAGCACGGCGGCCTAGTGTAGTGTGTTCCGGAGCAGGGATAGAGCAGCATAGGCAGGGACAGTGACTTTTATTTCTTTCTTGCTTAACCTGGATTCCTTTAGTTTAGGGAAAGAGAAGGATAGGTAGGGAGAGTGTCAGTGTGTTTTGTGCTTGTGCTATATTGTGCTTAAAAAAAACATTTTTTCTAGGGACAGAAAACTGTAGGTAGGGAGAGTGTGTCAGTTTCTTTCACTGTCAAAGTCCTTGTTTCCAGGGACCTGGAAGGACAGTGAGTGAATTCTCCTTGTGCTAAATTGTGCTTAAAAAAAACATTTTTTCTAGGGACAGAAAACTGTAGGTAGGGAGAGTGTGTCAGTTTCTTTCACTGTCAAAGTCCTTGTTTCCAGGGACCTGGAAGGACAGTGAGTGAATTCTCCTTGTGCTAAATTGTGCTTAAAAAAAACATTTTTTCTAGGGACAGAAAACTGTAGGTAGGGAGAGTGTGTCAGTTTCTTTCACTGTCAAAGTCCTTGTTTCCAGGGACCTGGAAGGACAGTGAGTGAATTCTCCTTGTGCTAAATTGTGCTTAAAAAAAAAAAAATTTCTAGGGACAGAAAACTGTAGGTAGGGAGAGTGTGTCAGTTTCTTTCACTGTCAAAGTCCTTGTTTCCAGGGACCTGGAAGGACAGTGAGTGAATTCTCCTTGTGCTAAATTGTGCTTAAAAAAAACATTTTTTCTAGGGACAGAAAACTGTAGGTAGGGAGAGTGTGTCAGTTTCTTTCACTGTCAAAGTCCTTGTTTCCAGGGACCTGGAAGGACAGTGAGTGAATTCTCCTTGTGCTAAATTGTGCTTAAAAAAAACATTTTTTCTAGGGACAGAAAACTGTAGGTAGGGAGAGTGTGTCAGTTTCTTTCACTGTCAAAGTCCTTGTTTCCAGGGACCTGGAAGGACAGTGAGTGAATTCTCCTTGTGCTAAATTGTGCTTAAAAAAAACATTTTTTCTAGGGACAGAAAACTGTAGGTAGGGAGAGTGTGTCAGTTTCTTTCACTGTCAAAGTCTTGTTTCCAGGGACCTGGAAGGACAGTGAGTGAATTCTCCTTGTGCTAAATTGTGCTTAAAAAAAACATTTTTTCTAGGGACAGAAAACTGTAGGTAGGGAGAGTGTGTCAGTTTCTTTCACTGTCAAAGTCCTTGTTTCCAGGGACCTGGAAGGACAGTGAGTGAATTCTCCTTGTGCTAAATTGTGCTTAAAAAAACATTTTTTCTAGGGACAGAAAACTGTAGGTAGGGAGAGTGTGTCAGTTTCTTTCACTGTCAAAGTCCTTGTTTCCAGGGACCTGGAAGGACAGTGAGTGAATTCTCCTTGTGCTAAATTGTGCTTAAAAAAAAACATTTTTTCTAGGGACAGAAAACTGTAGGTAGGGAGAGTGTGTCAGTTTCTTTCACTGTCAAAGTCCTTGTTTCCAGGGACCTGGAAGGACAGTGAGTGAATTCTCCTTGTGCTAAATTGTGCTTAAAAAAAACATTTTTTCTAGGGACAGAAAACTGTAGGTAGGGAGAGTGTGTCAGTTTCTTTCACTGTCAAAGTCCTTGTTTCCAGGGACCTGGAAGGACAGTGAGTGAATTCTCCTTGTGCTAAATTGTGCTTAAAAAAAACATTTTTTCTAGGGACAGAAAACTGTAGGTAGGGAGAGTGTGTCAGTTTCTTTCACTGTCAAAGTCCTTGTTTCCAGGGACCTGGAAGGACAGTGAGTGAATTCTCCTTGTGCTAAATTGTGCTTAAAAAAAACATTTTTTCTAGGGACAGAAAACTGTAGGTAGGGAGAGTGTGTCAGTTTCTTTCACTGTCAAAGTCCTTGTTTCCAGGGACCTGGAAGGACAGTGAGTGAATTCTCCTTGTGCTAAATTGTGCTTAAAAAAAACATTTTTTCTAGGGACAGAAAACTGTAGGTAGGGAGAGTGTGTCAGTTTCTTTCACTGTCAAAGTCCTTGTTTCCAGGGACCTGGAAGGACAGTGAGTGAATTCTCCTTGTGCTAAATTGTGCTTAAAAAAAACATTTTTTCTAGGGACAGAAAACTGTAGGTAGGGAGAGTGTGTCAGTTTCTTTCACTGTCAAAGTCCTTGTTTCCAGGGACCTGGAAGGACAGTGAGTGAATTCTCCTTGTGCTAAATTGTGCTTAAAAAAAACATTTTTTCTAGGGACAGAAAACTGTAGGTAGGGAGAGTGTGTCAGTTTCTTTCACTGTCAAAGTCCTTGTTTCCAGGGACCTGGAAGGACAGTGAGTGAATTCTCCTTGTGCTAAATTGTGCTTAAAAAAAACATTTTTTCTAGGGACAGAAAACTGTAGGTAGGGAGAGTGTGTCAGTTTCTTTCACTGTCAAAGTCCTTGTTTCCAGGGACCTGGAAGGACAGTGAGTGAATTCTCCTTGTGCTAAATTGTGCTTAAAAAAAACATTTTTTCTAGGGACAGAAAACTGTAGGTAGGGAGAGTGTGTCAGTTTCTTTCACTGTCAAAGTCCTTGTTTCAAGGGACAGAGAAGGACACCTGAAGGTAGCCCTTATTGCTTTTTTCCCATCTCCCTGCAGGCCATCTATTAGAATGTCTGGAAGGCAAACAAGGAGAGGCAGACAGTCAGGAGGCAATAAAAGAGGGCAAGCAGGCTCTGTGTCTGGGGGCAACAGTGCTGGTCGTGGACGCGGTGCATTGTCATCAGCACATGGCCATGGGACACGCTTGTCCTTCTTTTCGGCAGCTGGACATGTTGAGCCACATCATGCCGAAGACTTGGTAGAGTGGATGACCAAGCCCTCCTCCTCCTCCTCATCCTCTCTCACCCAGGCTCAGGGTACTGGAAAAGCAGCTGCCAAAGCGTCCTCTTCCCTGGTATCAATGTCAGACTCATCATCAGTCACTCCTTCCCTAGACCCACCATATCCTCCTCCTGAGGAGTCCCCCGAACTGTTTCAGCACAGTGTTGGGTACATGCTCCAGGAGGATGCCCAGCGTTTCGAAGGGTCTGATGATGAAACCCAGCTAGAGGAAGGCAGTAGCGTGAGAGCAGACAGAGGGGATGCTCAAGAAGGACACCAATCTGGCAGTCATGTTCCAGCAGCTGCAGCATACTGCCAGATTGGCTCCAGTGATGAGGAGGGAGGTGATGATGAGGTCACTGACTCCACGTGGGTGCCTAATAGGAGAGAGGAGGAGGAGGAGGATGAGGAGGAGGCACATCTCCAACGAGGCAGGATGCCCTTTGGTGGCCAGCGTAAGGGTAGTACACCGACGGAATCACACCGCAGAGCTCCGCCTGTGCAGGGCGCTGCCTCTGCCCGTCATTCAAAAAGTTCTTTGGTGTGGGCCTTTTTTGAGGCTAGTGCATCAGATCGCACAGCTGCTGTTTGCAACATATGTCTCAAGCGTATATCGCGTGGCCAAAACATCAGCCGCTTGGGTACCACATGCCTGACCAGACATATTTTGACCTGCCATGCAGCTCGTTGGCAAGCCTACCTGAAAGACCCACACCAAAGAACAAAGCGGACCTCTCCTTGCACCGCATCAGCTGGGATCTCCAACCCCACTATAACTTCAGTCCTCTCTGAAACATGCACTGAGAGGAATGAAGGTGTAGAATTAGGTGTGTCACAGCCAAGTACTTGCGGCCACTCTGCTAGCAGTACACCGACGTCCGATTCTAGCAGGCAAATTTCCCTGCCCCAGCTGCTGGACCGTCGAAAGAAGTTCACTCCCA
Source organism: Rana muscosa (assembly GCA_029206835.1). NCBI lineage: Eukaryota > Metazoa > Chordata > Amphibia > Anura > Ranidae > Rana > Rana muscosa. The sequence continues at coordinate 215,115,433 of CM055120.1, read as the reverse complement.
GCCATCCACATGCCCAGCGGTTGAATGCTAGCTTGGCTAAATTGCTAGCGCTTCAACTGCTGCCTTTTCAGTTGGTAGACTCGGCCCCCTTCCGTGAGTTTGTGCAATGTGCGGTTCCTCAGTGGCAGGTTCCCAAACGCCACTTTTTCTCACGGAAGGCTATTCCGGCTCTCTACCGGCATGTGGAAGGCAATGTCTTGGCCTCGCTGGACAGGGCGGTCAGCGGTAAGGTGCATATTACCGCTGACTCATGGTCCAGCAGGCATGGACAGGGACGTTACCTTTCTTTCACGGCCCATTGGGTCACTCTTTTGGCAGCTGGGAAGGATTCAGGACAAGGTGCAGTAGTGTTGGAGGTTGTCCCACCGCCACGCCTCCAAAATGCTACTACTGGTTGTGACACACCTCTCTCCTCCACCCCCTCCTCTTCTTCTTCCTCCATGGCCTCTTCCTGTGGTTTGTCCTATGAACCAGCGGTGCTCCGTAGCCGTTCATGGGGCTACGCAAGTACGCAGGCAAAAAGATGCCATGCCGTGCTTGCGCTGGTGTGTTTGGGGGACAGAAGCCACACTGGGGCAGAGGTCCTGTCTGCTCTGCAGGGCCAGGCCGAGAGGTGGTTGACGCCACGCCAGCTTAAGCCAGGAATGGTGGTTTGCGACAATGGCACCAACCTCCTCTCCGCCCTCCGACAGGGACAACTGACCCATGTGCCCTGTGTGGCTCACGTCCTTAACCTGGTGGTGCAGCGGTTCTTGGGCAGGTACCCGGGCTTACAGGATGTCCTGAGGCAGGCCAGGAAAGTCTGTGTGCATTTCCGCAGATCTTATAATGCCAGTGCTCGCCTGGCTGAGCTGCAAAAGGAGTTGAACCTGCCCAAGAACCGCCTTATATGTGACATGCCCACCAGGTGGAACTCAACGTTGGCCATGCTGCAGCGGCTGCACACGCAGCAGAGGGCCATCAATGAGTACCTGTGCGACTACGGCACCAGGACAGGGTCAGGGGAGCTTGGTTTTTTTTCTCCACGCCAGTGGGGCATGATCAGGGATGCATGCACTGTCCTGGCACCATTTGAGGAGGCCACGAGGATGGTGAGCAGTGACAGTGCATGCATCAGTGACACTGTACCTCTTGTCCACCTGTTGGAGCACACGCTGCGTGGAATAATGGACAGGGCACTTGAGGCAGAACAGAGGCAGGAAGAGGAGGACTTCCTTGCCTCTCAAGGCCCCCTTTACCCAGACAGTGTTCCTTCTGTCCCACCCATCGCACAGGAAGAGGAGGAGGAGGAGGAGGAGGAGGAGGAGGATTGTGTCAGCATGGAGGTGGAGGCTGGCACTCAGCATCATCAGCAGCAGTCTTTTAGGGATGATTTACAGTCCCAAGAAACCAGTGGACTTGTACGTGGCTGGGAGGAGGTGGCTGCGGATCATGTCGTCCTTAGTGACCCAGAGGACTCCGGACCAAATGCCTCAGCAAACCTACGCTGCATGGCCTCCCTGATCCTGCAAAGTCTGCGGAAGGATCCTCGTATTCTTCGGATCAAGGAGAGGGACCATTACTGGCTGGCCACTCTCCTTGATCCACGGTACAAGGGTAAGGTTGCGGACCTTATGTTACCGTCGCAGAGGGAGCAGAGGATGAGACAACTCCGGGAGGCCTTGCAGAAAGGTCTGTGCAACGCGTTCCCAGAGACTGGGAGGTTACAAACTCCTGGTCCTGGACAACGAGTTGCTGAGGCTTCGGCCAGTCAAAGAAGGAGCGGTGGGGAAGGTGGCCGTCTGACCGATGCGTTCAGACAATTCTTTAGTCCGCAGCCCCAAAGTATGATCGGTTCCAGCAACCATCGCCAGCGTCTGATAAACATGGTGCAGGAATATCTAGGGGCAAGGTCAGACTTGGACACCTTCCCCACCGAAAATCCTCTGGCTTACTGGGTCTTGAGGATGGATCACTGGCCAGAGCTTGCACAGTATGCAATTGAGCTACTGGCCTGTCCTGCATCCAGCGTTCTTTCGGAACGCACATTCAGTGCTGCTGGAGGATTTGTCACGGATCACAGGGTGCGCCTGTCCACCGACTCGGTTGATCGACTGACTTTCATCAAGATGAACCAGTCTTGGATCACCACCAGCTACCACACACCTGATGCTGATATAACAGACTAATTGATTTTAACATGTCACATCCCTTCAAGACTGATGCTGATGCTGAGTGCCTGTGCTGTTATGTTGACTGGCTATCCTCCTCCTCCGAGTCCTCAATGATACGATTGATGATGATAGCTTGGAAGATAATTTTTGTTTATGGGTGCCGCCACCAGTGGCTAAGGCCCAATTTTTCAGCCCCTGTTTTACAGGGGCGTGTAATTACAATTTTTTTAGCAATAATTTGCCATAGGGCTCATTGCTGTGCTCCAAGTACAGTATCTGTGAGGGGTTGGAGTGTTGTGGCACCAGTGCCTAAGGCCCAATTTTTCAGCCCCTGTTTAACAGGGGCGTGTCATTACAATTTTTGAAGCAATACTTTGCAACAGGGCTCATTGCTGTGCTCCAAGTACAGTATCTGTGAGGGGTTGTAGTGTTGTGCCACCAGTGCCTAAGGCCCAATTTTTCAGCCCCTGTTCAACAGGGGCATGCAATTACAATTCTTGATCTAATAATTCACAGCAGGGTCCATTGCTGCACCCACCAAGAGTAACTCTGAGGGCTTACAGTCTTGTGGCAACGCCACCACCACCACCACCACCACCACCACGAAAGGCCCAATTTTTCAGCCCCTGTTCAAAAGGGGCATGTAATTACAATTCTTGATCTAATAATTCACAGCAGGGCCCATTGCTGCACCCACCAAGAGTAACTGTCAGGGCTTACAGTGTTGTGGCACCAGCACCACCATCAAAGCCCCAATTTTTACTACCACTGTTCAACAATTATATGTAATTAAAATTCCTGATATAATAGTTGACAGCAGGGCGTTCCAGCACCAACCAAGAGTAACTGAGTGCTTACAGTGTTGTGCCAACACCAACAACTAAGGGGCCTATTTCTGCAGAGTATATACGGCAGGTCCCTACTTTCAAACATCCAACTTACAAACGACTCCTACTTGCAAACGAAAGAAGACAACAGGAAGTGAGAGGAAATCTACCCCTAGAAAGGAAAATTCTCTCCTGTAAGAATAAATATGGGAGAAAGGTGTCTCCTCTGTACTGATGCTTTATCAGCAATCCTTGTTTCAAGAAAAAGACCACATTTCAAAAAGAGTTGTCATTGGGACGGAAAGTGAGGTGAAATGTTCTGAACAGGGGCACAGACAGCAAAACAAATGTTACAGGGGTGATAACCCTTACCTATGTTTTCCAAAAAGTTTAAAAATAGATTTTTGGTCTGGAGCTACACTTCAACAATGTACCTGTTCAAAATTACAAACAGATTCTACATAAGAACAAACCTACAGTCCCTGTCTTGTATGCACCGCCTGTATACGGCTGTTCAGAGTATATAGGGCCTTTTTTATTTTATGTGCGGGGTTCCCCTTAATATCCATACAAGACCCAAAGGGGCTGGTAATGGGCTGGGGTAGGGGGGGGGGGGGGGTCATGGGGTAGCTATGCCATTTTTCTTAAAGAATTTCATCCATATTACCGGGACCAGACATTACATTAAAGCCGCAAGCAGTTTTAAATGGCTTTTTTTTCCTTTAGAAGTGTCATTTTGTGCAGGGACAGTTCTAAACACGGGAAACACGTGGCACTTCACAGGCATACTTTAGACACCCCCCAGGTACGATATTTAAAGGAATATTTGACTTTTTTTTTTTCACTTTATGCATCATTAAAATGACTGCTCCCGAAAAACGACCGTTTTTAAAACTTCTTTTTGCATTGATACATGTCCCCTGGTGCAGAACCCGGGTTCCCAAACCCTATTTATGACAATAACATGCATAATAGTTGTTATAATTAGCACTTTAGAATTCGAACGTTCGCATCCATTGTATTTAATAGGGTTCTAATGTTCGTTCGAACTTTCGGTCCGTTCGCGGGTTCTGGTGCGAACCGAACCCGGGGGTGTTCGGCTCATCACTACTGGGCACCTTGCCCAGCCAAATGAAGGAGGTGACTATGGATTGTAACTTTTTAAAGAATGATGCCGGGATCAGGTGCGGGAAATTCCTGAAAAAGTAAAAAAATTTAGGGAGATAGACCATTTGAATCAGGTTAACCCTGCCCACAGGGGTCAACGGGAGCGACCTCCATTCCATGCATCGTTTCGAAAACAACTCCAGAAGGGGTGTCTGATTAAGATCCATTAATCTGGCTGCCGGCCCACCCATACGTATCCCCAAGTATTTAACGCTATCTACCCACCTCTATTTATCATTTAGGTGACTTCTGAAAGCAATTGCTTCCACTAGATTTTAGTTCAGAGTAAAGGGGGCTGAATATAAATGCACCACTTTGCAGATATTTATTTGTAAAAAACTTTGAAAACCATTTATCATTTTCCTTCCACTTCACAATTATGAGCCACTTTGTGTTGATCTATCACAATAAAATACATTTACGTTTTTGATTGTAAGATGACAAAATGTGGAAAATTTTAAAGGGTATGAGTACTTTTTCAAGGCATTGTATATGTAATGTAAACAAACTATATGCTTTCACAAGTTTATAAAAGTGATAGAAATTATACGAATTTTATAAAAATACTGTCATACCAAATGACCTCCACAGCACCAGTGATGAGCCGAACACCCCCGGGTTCGGTTCGCACCAGAACCCGCGAACGGACCGAAAGTTCGAACGAACATTAGAACCCTATTAAATACAATGGATGCGAACGTTCGAATTCTAAAGTGCTAATTATAACAACTATTATGCATGTTATTGTCCTAAAAAGGGTTTGGGAACCCGGGTTCTGCACCAGGGGACATGTATCAATGCAAAAAGAAGTTTTAAAAACGGTCGTTTTTCGGGAGCAGTCATTTTAATGATGCATAAAGTGAAAAAAAAAAAGTCAAATATTCCTTTAAATATCGTACCTGGGGGGTGTCTAAAGTATGCCTGTGAAGTGCCACGTGTTTCCCGTGTTTAGAACTGTCCCTGCACAAAATGACACTTCTAAAGGAAAAAAAAGCCATTTAAAACTGCTTGCGGCTTTAATGTAATGTCTGGTCCCGGTAATATGGATGAAATTCTTTAAGAAAAATGGCATAGCTACCCCATGACCCCCCCCCCCCCTACCCCAGCCCATTACCAGCCCCTTTGGGTCTTGTATGGATATTAAGGGGAACCCCGCACATAAAATAAAAAAGGCCCTATATACTCTGAACAGCCCTATACAGGCGGTGCATACAAGACAGGGACTGTAGGTTTGTTCTTATGTAGAGTCTGTTTGTAATTTTGAACAGGTACATTGTTGAAGTGTAGCTCCAGACCAAAAATCTATTTTTAAACTTTTTGGAAAACATAGGTAAGGGTTATCACCCCTGTAACATTTGTTTTGCTGTCTGTGCCCCTGTTCAGAACATTTCACCTCACTTTCCGTCCCAATGACAACTCTTTTTGAAATGTGGTCTTTTTCTTGAAACAAGGATTGCTGATAAAGCATCAGTACAGAGGAGACACCTTTCTCCCATATTTATTCTTACAGGAGAGAATTTTCCTTCCTAGTGGTAGATTTCCTCTCACTTCCTGTTGTCTTCTTGCGTTTGCAAGTAGGAGTCGTTTGTAAGTTGGATGTTTGAAAGTAGGGACCTGCCGTATATACTCTGCAGAAATAGGCCCCTTAGTTGTTGGTGTTGGCACAACACTGTAAGCACTCACAGTTACTCTTGGTTGGTGCTGGAACGCCCTGCTGTCAACTATTATATCAGGAATTTTAATTACATATAATTGTTGAACAGTGGTAGTAAAAATTGGGCCTTTGATGGTGGTGCTGGTGCCACAACACTGTAAGCCCTGACAGTTACTCTTGGTGGGTGCAGCAATGGGCCCTGCTGTGAATTATTAGATCAAGAATTGTAATTACATGCCCCTGTTGAACAGGGGCTGAAAAATTGGGCCTTAGGCACTGGTGGCACAACACTGCAACCCCTCACAGATACTGTACTTGGAGCACAGCAATGAGCCCTGTTGCAAAGTATTGCTTCAAAAATTGTAATGACACGCCCCTGTTAAACAGGGGCTGAAAAATTGGGCCTTAGGCACTGGTGGCACAACACTGCAACTCCTCACAGATACTGTACTTGGAGCACAGCAATGAGCCCTGTTGCAAAGTATTGCTTCAAAAATTGTAATGACACGCCCCTGTTAAACAGGGGCTGAAAAATTGGGCCTTAGGCACTGGTGGCACAACACTGCAACTCCTCACAGATACTGTACTTGGAGCACAGCAATGAGCCCTGTTGCAAAGTATTGCTTCAAAAATTGTAATTACACGCCCCTGTTAAACAGGGGCTGAAAAATTGGGCGTTAGGCACTGGTGGCGGCACCCATAAACAAAAATGATCTTACAAGCTATCATCATCAATCGTATCATTGAGGACTCGGAGGAGGAGGATAGCCAGTCAACATAACAGCACAGGCACTCAGCATCAGCATCAGTCTTGAAGGGATGTGACATGTTAAAATCAATTAGTCTGTTATATCAGCATCAGGTGTGTGGTAGCTGGTGGTGATCCAAGACTGGTTCATCTTGATGAAAGTCAGTCGATCAACCGAGTCGGTGGACAGGCGCACCCTGTGATCCGTGACAAATCCTCCAGCAGCACTGAATGTGCGTTCCGAAAGAACGCTGGATGCAGGACAGGCCAGTAGCTCAATTGCATACTGTGCAAGCTCTGGCCAGTGATCCATCCTCAAGACCCAGTAAGCCAGAGGATTTTCGGTGGGGAAGGTGTCCAAGTCTGACCTTGCCCCTAGATATTCCTGCACCATGTTTATCAGACGCTGGCGATGGTTGCTGGAACCGATCATACTTTGGGGCTGCGGACTAAAGAATTGTCTGAACGCATCGGTCAGACGGCCACCTTCCCCACCGCTCCTTCTTTGACTGGCCGAAGCCTCAGCAACTCGTTGTCCAGGACCAGGAGTTTGCAACCTCCCAGTCTCTGGGAACGCGTTGCACAGACCTTTCTGCAAGGCCTCCCGGAGTTGTCTCATCCTCTGCTCCCTCTGCGACGGTAACATAAGGTCCGCAACCTTACCCTTGTACCGTGGATCAAGGAGAGTGGCCAGCCAGTAATGGTCCCTCTCCTTGATCCGAAGAATACGAGGATCCTTCCGCAGACTTTGCAGGATCAGGGAGGCCATGCAGCGTAGGTTTGCTGAGGCATTCGCTCCGGAGTCCTCTGGGTCACTAAGGACGACATGATCCGCAGCCACCTCCTCCCAGCCACGTACAAGTCCACTGGTTTCTTGGGACTGTAAATCATCCCTAAAAGACTGCTGCTGATGATGCGGAGTGCCAGCCTCCACCTCCATGCTGACACAATCCTCCTCCTCCTCCTCCTCCTCCTCCTCCTCTTCCTGTGCGATGGGTGGGACAGAAGGAACACTGTCTGGGTAAAGGGGGCCTTGAGAGGCAAGGAAGTCCTCCTCTTCCTGCCTCTGTTCTGCCTCAAGTGCCCTGTCCATTATTCCACGCAGCGTGTGCTCCAACAGGTGGACAAGAGGTACAGTGTCACTGATGCATGCACTGTCACTGCTCACCATCCTCGTGGCCTCCTCAAATGGTGCCAGGACAGTGCATGCATCCCTGATCATGCCCCACTGGCGTGGAGAAAAAAAACCAAGCTCCCCTGACCCTGTCCTGGTGCCGTAGTCGCACAGGTACTCATTGATGGCCCTCTGCTGCGTGTGCAGCCGCTGCAGCATGGCCAACGTTGAGTTCCACCTGGTGGGCATGTCACATATAAGGCGGTTCTTGGGCAGGTTCAACTCCTTTTGCAGCTCAGCCAGGCGAGCACTGGCATTATAAGATCTGCGGAAATGCACACAGACTTTCCTGGCCTGCCTCAGGACATCCTGTAAGCCCGGGTACCTGCCCAAGAAGCGCTGCACCACCAGGTTAAGGACGTGAGCCACACAGGGCACATGGGTCAGTTGTCCCTGTCGGAGGGCGGAGAGGAGGTTGGTGCCATTGTCGCAAACCACCATTCCTGGCTTAAGCTGGCGTGGCGTCAACCACCTCTCGGCCTGGCCCTGCAGAGCAGACAGGACCTCTGCCCCAGTGTGGCTTCTGTCCCCCAAACACACCAGCGCAAGCACGGCATGGCATCTTTTTGCCTGCGTACTTGCGTAGCCCCGTGAACGGCTACGGAGCACCGCTGGTTCATAGGACAAACCACAGGAAGAGGCCATGGAGGAAGAAGAAGAGGAGGGGGTGGAGGAGAGAGGTGTGTCACAACCAGTAGTAGCATTTTGGAGGCGTGGCGGTGGGACAACCTCCAACACTACTGCACCTTGTCCTGAATCCTTCCCAGCTGCCAAAAGAGTGACCCAATGGGCCGTGAAAGAAAGGTAACGTCCCTGTCCATGCCTGCTGGACCATGAGTCAGCGGTAATATGCACCTTACCGCTGACCGCCCTGTCCAGCGAGGCCAAGACATTGCCTTCCACATGCCGGTAGAGAGCCGGAATAGCCTTCCGTGAGAAAAAGTGGCGTTTGGGAACCTGCCACTGAGGAACCGCACATTGCACAAACTCACGGAAGGGGGCCGAGTCTACCAACTGAAAAGGCAGCAGTTGAAGCGCTAGCAATTTAGCCAAGCTAGCATTCAACCGCTGGGCATGTGGATGGCTGGGAGTGAACTTCTTTCGACGGTCCAGCAGCTGGGGCAGGGAAATTTGCCTGCTAGAATCGGACGTCGGTGTACTGCTAGCAGAGTGGCCGCAAGTACTTGGCTGTGACACACCTAATTCTACACCTTCATTCCTCTCAGTGCATGTTTCAGAGAGGACTGAAGTTATAGTGGGGTTGGAGATCCCAGCTGATGCGGTGCAAGGAGAGGTCCGCTTTGTTCTTTGGTGTGGGTCTTTGAGGTAGGCTTGCCAACGAGCTGCATGGCAGGTCAACATATGTCTGGTCAGGCATGTGGTACCCAAGCGGCTGATGTTTTGGCCACGCGATATACGCTTGAGACATATGTTGCAAACAGCAGCTGTGCGATCTGATGCACTAGCCTCAAAAAAGGCCCACACCAAAGAACTTTTTGAATGACGGGCAGAGGCAGCGCCCTGCACAGGCGGAGCTCTGCGGTGTGATTCCGTCGGTGTACTGCCCTTACGCTGGCCACCAAAGGGCATCCTGCCTCGTTGGAGATGTGCCTCCTCCTCATCCTCCTCCTCCTCCTCTCTCCTATTAGGCACCCACGTGGAGTCAGTGACCTCATCATCCCCTCCCTCCTCATCACTGGAGCCAATCTGGCAGTATGCTGCAGCTGCTGGAACATGACTGCCAGATTGGTGTCCTTCTTGAGCATCCCCTCTGTCTGCTCTCACGCTACTGCCTTCCTCTAGCTGGGTTTCATCATCAGACCCTTCGAAACGCTGGGCATCCTCCTGGAGCATGTACCCAACACTGTGCTGAAACAGTTCGGGGGACTCCTCAGGAGGAGGACATGGTGGGTCTAGGGAAGGAGTGACTGATGATTTGTCTGACATTGATACCAGGGAAGACGACGCTTTGGCAGCTGCCTTTCCAGTACCCTGAGCCTGGGTGAGAGAGGATGAGGAGGAGGAGGAGGGCTTGGTCATCCACTCTACCAAGTCTTCGGCATGATGTGGCTCAACATGTCCAGCTGCCGAAAAGAAGGACAAGCGTGTCCCATGGCCATGTGCTGATGACAATGCACCGCGTCCACGACCAGCACTGTTGCCCCCAGACACAGAGCCTGCTTGCCCTCTTTTATTGCCTCCTGACTGTCTGCCTCTCCTTGTTTGCCTTCCAGACATTCTAATAGATGGCCTGCAGGGAGATGGGAAAAAAGCAATAAGGGCTACCTTCAGGTGTCCTTCTCTGTCCCTTGAAACAAGGACTTTCACAGTGAAAGAAACTGACACTCTCCCTACCTACAGTTTTCTGTCCCTAGAAAAAATATTTTTTTTAAGCACAATATAGCACAAGGACAATTCACTCACTGTCCTTACAGGTCCCTGAAAACAAGGACTTGCAGAGTGAAAGAAAAAAAACACTCTCCCTACCTACAGTTTTCTGTCCCTAGAAAAAATGTTTTTTTTAATCACAATATAGCACAAGGACAATTCACTCACTGTCCTTACAGGTCCCTGGAAACAAGGACTTGCAGAGTGAAAGAAACTGACACTCTCCCTACCTACAGTTTTCTGTCCCTAGAATAAATGTTTTTTTAAGCACAATATAGCACAAGGACAATTCACTCACTGTCCTTCCAGGTCCCTGGAAACAAGGACTTGCAGAGTGAAAGAAACTGACACTGTCCCTACCTACAGTTTTCTGTCCCTAGAATAAATGTTTTTTTTAAGCACACTATAGCACAAGGACAATTCACTCACTGTCCTTACAGGTCCCTGGAAACAAGGACTTGCAGAGTGAAAGAAAAAAAACACTCTCCCTACCTACAGTTTTCTGTCCCTAGAAAAAATGTTTTTTTTTATCACAATATAGCACAAGGACAATTCACTCACTGTCCTTACAGGTCCCTGGAAACAAGGACTTGCAGAGTGAAAGAAAAAAAACACTCTCCCTACCTACAGTTTTCTGTCCCTAGAAAAAATGTTTTTTTTAATCACAATATAGCACAAGGACAATTCACTCACTGTCCTTACAGGTCCCTGGAAACAAGGACTTGCAGAGTGAAATAAACTGACACTCTCCCTACCTACAGTTTTCTGTCCCTAGAATAAATGTTTTTTTTAAGCACAATATAGCACAAGGACAATTCACTCACTGTCCTTACAGGTCCCTGGAAACAAGGACTTGCAGAGTGAAAGAAAAAAAACACTCTCCCTACCTACAGTTTTCTGTCCCTAGAATAAATGTTTTTTTTAAGCACACTATAGCACAAGGACAATTCACTCACTGTCCTTCCAGGTCCCTGGAAACAAGGACTTGCAGAGTGAAAGAAAAAAAACACTCTCCCTACCTACAGTTTTCTGTCCCTAGAAAAAATGTTTTTTTTTAATCACAATATAGCACAAGGAGAATTCACTCACTGTCCTTCCAGGTCCCTGGAAACAAGGACTTGCAGAGTGAAAGAAAAAAAACACTCTCCCTACCTACAGTTTTCTGTCCCTAGAAAAAATGTTTTTTTAATCACAATATAGCACAAGGACAATTCACTCACTGTCCTTACAGGTCCCTGGAAACAAGGACTTGCAGAGTGAAATAAACTGACACTCTCCCTACCTACAGTTTTCTGTCCCTAGAATAAATGTTTTTTTTAAGCACAATATAGCACAAGGACAATTCACTCACTGTCCTTACAGGTCCCTGGAAACAAGGACTTGCAGAGTGAAAGAAAAAAAACACTCTCCCTACCTACAGTTTTCTGTCCCTAGAAAAAATGTTTTTTTTAATCACAATATAGCACAAGGACAATTCACTCACTGTCCTTACAGGTCCCTGGAAACAAGGACTTGCAGAGTGAAATAAACTGACACTCTCCCTACCTACAGTTTTCTGTCCCTAGAATAAATGTTTTTTTTAAGCACAATATAGCACAAGGACAATTCACTCACTGTCCTTACAGGTCCCTGGAAACAAGGACTTGCAGAGTGAAAGAAAAAAAACACTCTCCCTACCTACAGTTTTCTGTCCCTAGAAAAAATGTTTTTTTTAATCACAATATAGCACAAGGACAATTCACTCACTGTCCTTACAGGTCCCTGGAAACAAGGACTTGCAGAGTGAAATAAACTGACACTCTCCCTACCTACAGTTTTCTGTCCCTAGAATAAATGTTTTTTTTAAGCACAATATAGCACAAGGACAATTCACTCACTGTCCTTACAGGTCCCTGGAAACAAGGACTTGCAGAGTGAAAGAAAAAAAACACTCTCCCTACCTACAGTTTTCTGTCCCTAGAAAAATTTTTTTTTTAATCACAATATAGCACAAGGACAATTCACTCACTGTCCTTCCAGGTCCCTGGAAACAAGGACTTGCAGAGTGAAATAAACTGACACTCTCCCTACCTACAGTTTTCTGTCCCTAGAATAAATGTTTTTTTTAAGCACAATATAGCACAAGGACAATTCACTCACTGTCCTTACAGGTCCCTGGAAACAAGGACTTGCAGAGTGAAAGAAAAAAAACACTCTCCCTACCTACAGTTTTCTGTCCCTAGAAAAAATGTTTTTTTTAATCACAATATAGCACAAGGACAATTCACTCACTGTCCTTCCAGGTCCCTGGAAACAAGGACTTGCAGAGTGAAATAAACTGACACTCTCCCTACCTACAGTTTTCTGTCCCTAGAATAAATGTTTTTTTTAAGCACAATATAGCACAAGGACAATTCACTCACTGTCCTTAGAGGTCCCTGGAAACAAGGACTTGCAGAGTGAAAGAAAATAAACACTCTCCCTACCTACAGTTTTCTGTCCCTAGAAAAAATGTTTTTTTTAAGCACAATATAGCACAAGGACAATTCACTCACTGTCCTTCCAGGTCCCTGGAAACAAGGACTTGCAGAGTGAAAGAAAAAAAACACTCTCCCTACCTACAGTTTTCTGTCCCTAGAAAAAATGTTTTTTTTAATCACAATATAGCACAAGGACAATTCACTCACTGTCCTTACAGGTCCCTGGAAACAAGGACTTGCAGAGTGAAAGAAACTGACACTCTCCCTACCTACAGTTTTCTGTCCCTAGAATAAATGTTTTTTTAAGCACAATATAGCACAAGGACAATTCACTCACTGTCCTTCCAGGTCCCTGGAAACAAGGACTTGCAGAGTGAAAGAAACTGACACTGTCCCTACCTACAGTTTTCTGTCCCTAGAATAAATGTTTTTTTTAAGCACACTATAGCACAAGCACAAAACACACTGACACTCTCCCTACCTATCCTTCTCTTTCCCTAAACTAAAGGAATCCAGGTTAAGCAAGAAAGAAATAACAGTCACTGTCCCTGCCTATGCTGCTCTATCCCTGCTCCGGAACACACTACACTAGGCCGCCGTGCTGGCGGCCTTTTATAGTGTGGGGCGTGTACTAAACACCCTCAGCAATAATTGGCCACAGGCATCCTGCCTGTGGCCAATCATTGCTCTCCTCGCTGCCGGCGCTGTGATTGGCCAAGCATGCGGGGTCACAGTGCATGCTTGGCCAATCACAGCGCCTGGATGACACTGCGATGGCGTAGTGCATTGTGGGCCGTTCGCGTCACTCGAATTTGGCGCGAACGGCCCAAATCGTTCGATCTTCGTCGAACGATCGAACAGCCGATGTTCGAGTCGAACGTATGTTCGACTCGAACACGAAGCTCATCCCTACACAGGACCAAAAACAGCTAAATTGTCCATTCCTGTTTTCACAATGAACGAGCCACATGTTCTTTTATTGTATTGTAAACGTGGTCATAGAGGCAATCACGCATCGTTCTTGTTGTTCTGCTCACATATTGGATCACACAGACTGCACAAGTGATCAAAGAAGTCAAATTTCTAATGTTCAGCAGCTGATGAATCTGCAAATTTTAAACTCCTTACCACTGACTTTCGATTCCCCTTAAATCGTAGCCAGTTATGGAAGGTTACTCCTTACAGTAACCAATGGTCGGACTTTAGAGGCATGGAAACAAAGGAGAATTGGCAAAAAAATTGTTTATTAGAAAAAGTACATACTATAGTAACAGTGTTCAAGATTTAAAAATCATCTAAAATGATACAGTTTGTACAGTGAGCCCTTGTGCGTTGACGCACAAGGGCTCACTGTACAAACTGTATCATTTTAGATGATTTTTAAATCTTGAACACTGTTACTATAGTATGTACTTTTTCTAATAAACAATAATATTGTTTCCATGCCTCTAAAATCCGAGCATTGGTTATTGTAAAGAGTAAACTTCCATGTTTCCTCTCCAATTTACGGATGTGGCATTGTGAGTGGTCCCCCCCCCCCCCCTTTTTTTCATTTTCCCTAGCCAATTATGGTCCTGCATAGGCCAAGAGGAAAAATAACTGGGGGGGGGGGGAGAATTTTCCCTAAAGTGGGTGCCCACTGGGAGACTAATACTAGTAATACTAGAATCTGTACATACACTTCAAATAAAATCAAATGAGTTTAAATTGCAATGCAGTATTTAAGCATTTCTCTAGCATTTCCAAACTCATTATACAGTCAGGTCCATAAATATTGGGACACCAACACAATTCTAATCTTTTTGGCTCTATACGCCACCATAATGGATTTAAAATGAAACGAAAAATATGTGCTTTAACTGCAGACTTTCAGCTTTAATTCATCACAGCCACTTCAGCACTTTATTTGTTTACATAAGATATTGTGGACGTTATTTCAGCACTTTACTTATCAGAGTTATTTCGGACTCTTCATTGCTTATTTGAACAATTATTTTGATATTTTGTTTATTTTGCACAGTATGATACAGTCAGGTCCATAAATATTGGGACATCGACACAATTCTAATCTTTTTGGTCTATACACCACACTGGATTTGAAATGAAACAAACAAGATGTGCTTTAACTGCAGACTTTCAGCTTTAATTTGAGGGTATTTACATCCAAATCAGGTGAACGGTGTAGGAATTACAACAGTTTGTATATGTGCCGCACACTTTTTAAGGGACCAAAAGTAATGGGACAATTGGCTGCTCAGCTGTTCCATGGCCAGTTGTGTGTTATTCCCTCATTATTCCATTTACAAGGAGCAGATAAAAGGTCCAGAGTTCATTTCAAGTGTGCTATTTGCATTTGGAATCTGTTGCTGTCAACTCTCAATATGAGATCCAAAGAGCTGTCACTATCAGTGAAGCAAGCCATCATTAGGCTGAAAAAACAAAACAAACCCATCAGAGAGATAGCAAAAACATTAGGTGTGGCCAAATCAACTGTTTGGAACATCCTTAAAAAGAAAGAACACACCGGAGAGCTCAGCAACACCAAAAGACCCAGAAGACCACGGAAAACAACTGTGGGGGATGACCGAAGAATTCTTTCCCTGGTGAAGAAAACACCCTTCACAACAGTTGGCCAGATCAAGAACACTCTGCAGGAGGTAGGTGTATGTGTGTCAAAGTCAACAATCAAGAGAAGACTTCACCAGAGTGAATACAGAGGGTTCACCACAAGATGTAAACCATTGGTGAGCCTCAAAAACAGGAAGGCCAGATTAGAGTTTGCAAACAACATCTAAAAAAGCCTTCACAGTTCTGGAACAACATCCTATGGACATGTAGCGGAGGTCCTAAATTTAGGGATTGTTATGCTAAATTTAGGGGTGATTCGAGTGGTAGTTGACTCGAATCTTTCAATTTACTGGACTCTGCCTTGCTGCTGTTTTACCTGGTGTGCAGTTCCCCTAAGAAGTATGGGTGGCGCTGCCGCTTGCACTCAGGGTTGAACCACAGGTGATAAAGTAGCGATTTAGTGTTCCCTCTCGGCGGCCTTGCGGTGGGTGTGGTCTACCTGCTGTGCATGCCGGGAGGGGGTACAAAATGGGCAGACGCCATTGGTGAGGGAGCAATTCACGGGGGCCCATGCCCGGAGGGAGAACCTACGGTCCAAGTTCAAGTGCATGGCCTCCAGGCTATGGGGCCACATGCGCTTCAGTCCCAGGCACCTTTAGTCCTGGGACTGCAACTTCAGCCCTGGGCTCAGCACCTTTAGCTAGAGCCCACTTCTGTAGGAAGAATCCCAGGGTGCCGCCTTGCGAGGCGACCCGTTTCTAAAAGAGGAGGCTGGGGGAGGACCGTTCCGAAGGACTGGTGAGAGATCACAGTGAAGGAAGGGGCCCAGTAACTCTTCGGAGGGATGTCATCCATCCGGAAAAAGGGATCTAAACAACGGGACCATTAGGAGGTTTGGGACACTATAGATTCTGTGGCAGAGGATCTCCTGAACGCATCCATTAGGGAATCTAATAGACTGTTCGAGCTACACACCGGCTGCTAGTGCCCTTGGGTGACTATCCGGGTGAGCTGTACCCACTCGGGATCGAGTGGCGAAGAAGCCAAGAGTGCCTGAATTGATCTGTCTTCCTAACACCTTTCTCTTTTCCTCAACTTTGTGGATGTTCATGCATAAGGAAAATAAACTCTACGTTGGAGTGGCTATTGGTGTGGACCTTGGAGTTACTTGGGGTATAGAGACTTTGTCCTTACATCCTAGGGACAGAAACCAGCTTTGAAGGAAACCTTGCTGCAAGACCCGTAAGTTAAAACAAGTGTGCTTAACCTCTGCAAACTAGGGGGTACGGGCATGGTGGGGACTTTGTGCCTTTTTCTCCTGTGAGCGAGCCAAAAACAAAGGGGAGAAAGAGGGCCGGTTGCTACAGACAGATGAGACCAAGATCAACTTGTACCAGAGTGATGGGAAGAGAAGAGTATGGATAAGGAAAGGAACTGCTCATGATCCAAAGCATACCACCTCATCAGTGAAGCATGGTGGTGGTATTGTCATGGCGTGGGCATGTATGGCTGCCAATGGAACTGGTTTTCTTGTATTTATTGATGATGTGACTGCTGACAAAAGCAGCAGGATGAATTCTGAAGTGTTTCGGGCAATATTATCTGCTCATATTCAGCCAAATGCTTCAGAACTCATTGGACGGCGCTTCACAGGGCAGATGGACAATGACCCAAAGCATACTGCAAAAACAACCAAAGAGTTTTTTAAGGGAAAGAAGTGGAATGTTATGCAATGGCCAAGTCAATCACCTGACCTGAATCCGATTGAGCATGCATTTCACTTGCTGAAGACAAAACTGAAGGGAAAATGCCCCAAGAACAAGCAGGAACTGAAGACAGTTGCAGTAGAGGCCTGGCAGAGCATCACCAGGGATGAAACCCAGCGTCTGGTGATGTCTGTGTTCCACACTTCAGGCTGTAATTGACTGCAAGGAATTGCAACCAAGTATTAAAAAGTGAAAGTTTGATTTATGATTGTTAATCTGTCCCATTACTTTTGGTCCCTTAAAAAGTGGGAGGCACATATACAAACTGTTGTAATTCCTACACCGTTCACCTGATTTGGATGTAAATACCCTCAAATTAAAGCTGAAGTCTGCAGTTAAAGCACACATTGTTTGTTTAATTTCAAATCCATTGTGGTGGTGTATAGAGCCAAAAAGATTAGAATTGTGTCAATGTCCCAATATTTATGGACCTGACTGTATACTCCTGGAGTAAAAATCTAATAACATGTAATTATTTATGGTATTAAAGTCTTTATATGCACTACAAACACAGATTTAGCCGTTGTGATATATAATCAGTGTCACATTCTTTTGACTAAAATGGCATTGTAGTTTTAATCATATTTTCGTCATCTGAATTGTTTGAGTTTTTAGTCGTATTTTAGTGTATTAAAATAGTGTTAATTTCGTTGACAACATTTTTTCAACAACAAAATGAACACTGCTTGCGAGCTGCTCAGTTTACCGTGTGTACTAGGCTACCAGGCAATCGGAGTCTTCTTTTCACTATGTTCTGTTATTTTTCCTTTTGTATTGTGGCAACATGCCCCTCTCTACTGTTGCTTTGCCAGACCTATCCAGATGCTGTAAATCAATCATTTTAGTACCAACATGTTAAAATTGCATCCTAATGTTAAAAATAAGGGATATTCAAACAGTTAAATGTAACCCAGCAAAGTAAAACCTTCTATTGCTAGATTACTTTTTAGGGCAATACTTATAGACAGCAAAGATTTATTTTCTGGCTAAATACAAAATCCAGCTCCATATAATAACCATTTAAAACATTTGTTTTTAGACAGGTTTTACATATAAAAGACATATAAATGTGAGGCATCCCTTCAGTATAAATGTGAGATCATGATTATGCTGCAACCCTTCATTCTTTCTTTTAGAAAATACATCTATAGATATTTCCCCATTCTGCTTAATGAAAAGACCAGACTTAATTTTTGAGAATTGTTAAACACCCGTGCCATAACACAATATTGTATTAGGCCACGGGAACAATGACTTACTAGAAAGGTTCAGTGGGGAATCACTCAAACAAGGTGGCATGCGGCCAAAAGCCTCATGTGCATCTGTTGGCAAAATGTGGCCTTATTCAAGAAGAGCCGGGTGGTTCCCTACTGATTCCGATGCTAAAACATTGCAATGATTTTCTGTTCAACACAGGGTTTGATGCCAAGATTTTTATTCAATAGCTCAAAAAGATCTGCACCGTGCACTTAAAATACACATCCTATTCACCAGAAATCTTCAGCATCTTCAGAGTAGTGTCATACAAACACACTCCTCCATTATACTAGATTTCACATTCTACATGACCCACACAGTGTAAAATATATAAATATATATATATAATTTTATATATTGTTAAAGTGTCAACTCAGAGGCCTTATTCACACTTACATGACGTATGTTTACAGGACATTCCTAAACTTATATGAATGCATGTAATGATTTTTCAATGGTGTTATTCAAACTCCCTGTTTACTTGTGTTTAGGTGCAGTCAGTTTAGTTGCATTTAGTGAAAATAGAACTGTGTGTGTCCAGGATCCAATTAGAAACCCTTAAAGCATTTAAACCATTTTTTACACAGGAACATCCAAGGGCTCTTGCTCACAGCTGTCAAAAACTCCATGTTTTTAGGTATTCGTCATTTGTTTTTGTTTTATTAACAGATCTGAATGCAGACCATTGCTTTCAGAGCCCATTCACACAGGGGCAACACGACTTCCAGGGCGATTTTATGAGGCAACTCAGACACGACCTAAGAATGAATCACAGCGCGACCTGGAGCTACTTACAAGGCAACTCCAAGTTGCCTGCAGGACAGGAGACATTCCAGTGGCCAATCAAACAAGAATCAGCTCTGTGGGAGGGAGGGGGGAGTGAGAGGTTTGCAGGAGAAATGTAGGTTTTCTTCCTGGAGAGTTGCTCCTATTAAAACAGTGAGAGGCGACTCCCATTGAAATGAATGGTTACAGGTCGCCTAGGAGTCGGATTGAAGTAGTACAGGGACCTTTTTTGAAGTCGGAGCGACTGCAGTAGTGTGCATAAGGACGGCTCCATTAACTTTCATTGATTTCTTCAGCCAGCGCGACCTGAGGCGACTAGGTGTGACCTGGGGCGATTTGGAGTCGGATCCAAAGACGCCCCTGTGTGAATGGGCTCTCAATGAACATGATCAGGTATAGAGATGTATAAATATTAGTAAACCACATTTAGAACAGTAAAGGCATTTAAAAAAAAAATCTTATATCTGGTCAGTATTTTACATGTGTAAATCATACCTCTCCCCTAAATAATAGATTAAATTATTGGAATATTTAGCTTTCCGGGAACTAGAAGAATTTTTATTCATGTATACCGTATTTTCCGGCGTATAAGGCGACTGGGCGTATAAGACGACCCCCTAATTTCCCAGATAAAATTTGGGTTTTGGGATATACTCGCCGTATAAGACGACCCCCTTCCGACTAACCATACCTCACCATACCTCACTATACCTCACTGTGCCCCTGCATGCCTCACTGTTCTATTGCATGCCTCACTGTTCCCCCCGCATGCCTCACTGTTCCCCCCGCATGCCTCACTGTTCCCCCCGCATGCCTCACTGTTCCCCCCGCATGCCTCACTTTTCCCCCCACATACCTCACTGTTCCCCTCGCATACCTCACTGTGCCCCCTTGACGATCACTTACCTTATCCCTGATGTAGAATCTCCAGTCAGACCGCAGCCGTCCATTTTTCAAAAGCCGCGCCTCCTCCTCATGCTGTTCCGTGATAGGCGGAACACTCAGCTTCCCAGCAGACACTGTGTTCAGTGTTCCGCCTATCACAGATGCCCTCTCATCCGAGGTCGAGGATGAGAGGGCATCCGTGATAGGCAGAACACTAAACAGAGGCTCTGCTGGGAAGCTGAGTGTTCCGCCTATCACGGAACAGCATGAGGAGGAGGCACGGCTTTTGAAAATGGACGGCCGCGGTCTGAGATTATAAGGTAAGGTCAGGTACCAGCGTATAAGACGACCCCCGACTTTTGAGAGGATTTTTAGGGGTTAAAAAGTCGTCTTATACGCCGGAAAATACGGTACATGCATTTACGTGTGCACTATACAGACCATACTCATGTTTTTTTGTGGAGGAACTTTCTGCCAAAAAGATCCGGCACTCATACATCAGTACTGTATGCAAGGACCCTTAAACAGAAATTCCAGGTATGCTATTTTATATATACAGTAGTTACATGGAACCATGTATATACCATATGTAGCACTGACCCCCGAAGGAGCTGCTGAATTTGTTTGGGCCTGTACTCTGCTAGTGAACCCCCACTAACTTGGCTCAATCCCCTTGACACAGCTGTGGTGCAATGTTGGTGTGGAGCTAATGGTGAAGGATAACCCACCCCACAATATACAATATAATAACAGTATACCTTTTCTATTACCTGTGAAACCCAATGGCTCCACCTGCTGCTGAAAAAGGAACACTCCACACCAAAGTACTTAAACAAGAACGTATTTTTACTAAGGTTAGTGTAAAGTAATCATTTCAGCAGTTGCACTGTCACATAAACATAACGTAACGTTACAGTAGGTACACACAACAGATTGTATCTATACAGTTATCCTGGGTGACCTCTGAGAATGTGGCTCCAATTGGGACTAGTGCTCAAGCAACAACATCAGCACTGGGCACCTTCCCAATTCCAGCACACTGCGTAGACACTATGAGATCAGCAATGCGACACACAGTATTTGGCAAGAATGATATACCACAATATGATTAACTCAATATTCCCCCTACAGTCTCTAGTAGGTAATAGCAACACTGTAAGGCCTTACAGTAAGGAATATAATCTCTGGTCTTCATTCTTCTGTCTTCTGTCTTCTGCTAGCTATTGTGTGTCAGTACTTATAATCCACAGAATTTCCGATCAATAAAGCAGTGTGGAATAACATAGAGCAGTAACTTCAATTGTGCAAAGTATCTGTGAGCTCCTTCCCTGGGAATGTACCTCCAGCGGCAGTCACTTAGTAATGAAATCAGGCTTGAGGCTTATGCACATGTAACTCTGATGAACTGAACTGTTCCGTGGGACTACCAGTCCCAGCAACACTATGCAATCAGTCTAAGTGTGTGAAATGCAGTACAAAGTTCTGGACACCAGCCCTCTCACCACACTAGGTCCAGACAGATGGATGCCTCCGCTCCACAGGATCTCAGTCTGTTTGCTGCGGTCACGCCATCACACTGTTCCGTTTCACAGACGACCGGGAGTCCTCGGTTACCTCCTTCAAGGGTCTCTGGTTCGACCACACTGCTGCTCCAGCACGCTGTGGTGTAAGGCAGACTCAAAGGCTGCTGTTCCGCTGCGCACAATGTAGGCACAAACACCCACAGAGCTCTGCTGGCAGGCCATGTGTCCCAGGAACAAGAGAACTAAGATGGCCGCGCAGGCTTTTTATAACCTACCCAGCATGCAATTCAGTACTGAGTGTTCATGGGTAGGTCACTTTGGCATTGTGGGTAGGTCAGTCATTGCAAATGTAAACAGAACAGTCATTTCCTGTATCATTTCTCAATTTTCTTCAAAACAGAAAATAATTTGAGTCCATTTCACGTTTAGGCCACTAGATGGTGCCAAATACCAATTTATATGCATTGCCTACTATTTAGCATCACATAACATTAGAAAGCAAAAATGCCAGCGCTACACATACATGTGGGAAATCACTATAGTAGATACCGCTAATCCAGTGATCTCTTCTTGCTTCTGGGTCCTGTGTCAAGTGGCTACCCTGCTGCACCCCGAATGCAGGACGGTCAGCTGCTCAGCCCTGGTACCATTCAGAGAATGTTATGTATTTTATCAATGAATGAAAAGCCTTCTCTGGTTGGACAAGGTGGAAAGTCTAACATCACTGTCCCACCTCTCCATCTCGACCAATTGGAGAACAATTTGCATTCATTGAGAAAATGCAAGGCATTCTCTGAATGGCTCTTGTGCCAAGAGATTGACCTCCTGTATTCAGCAAGCAGCAGGGCAGCCGCTCAGCAGGGGACCCAGTAGCTATTGGAGATTACTAAAGTAGCGGTGTCTTATGCAGTGATTTCCAGCTTCTAGAGGGATCCCACATGTTTGGTATATATATATATAGATATACAGTCAGGTCCATAAATATTGACATCAACACAATTCAAATCTTTTTGGCTCTATACACCACCACAATGGATTTGAAATTAAACGAACAAGGTGTGCTTTAACTACAGACTTTCAGCTTTAATTTAAGGGGATTGAAGACCGTTGCAGTAGAGGCCTGGCAGAGCATCACCAGTAATGAAACCCAGCCTCTGGTGATGTCTATGCGTTCCAGACCTCAGGCTGTAATTGACTGCAAAGGATTTGCAACCAAGTATTAAAAAGTGAAAGTTTGATTTATGATTGTTAATCTGTCCCATTAATTCTGGTCCCTTAAAAAGTGGGAGAAACATATACAAACTGTTGTAATTCCTACACCGTTCACCTGATTTGGATGTAAATACCCTCAAATTTAAAGCTGAAAGTCTGCAGTTAAAGCACATCTTGTTCATTTCATTTTTTCTTGTCAAATTTGTTTATTAAATTTTCAAAATTACAAGCATATATTGTCAATAAACATAGTCACTATAAATAGTAGCAGTTAAGGAGAACACAAATTAGATATTTATGTCAAGCTCCAGTGATTTTTGAAGGCAACAACAACAGAAGAGGAGAAAAAAAACAGTAATTTTAGTTTAACATATGTTGACCATTATCTGGAGACTTGCTAAAATATATGCTTAGTGTTGAATTTAGTAATTACAAACCAGATTTAGTAATAATATATAACATGTAAGGTAATATAAGGATTTATAAAGAAAAAATGAAGGGTCATAATTTCTCGACCTCATATAATGTTATTGTAATATATAAGGTTTGTATTGTTTCAAAGGAGCTCTAAAGCTGAAATATACTGATAAATAAAAAACATTAAAAAAAATAAAAATGTTGCTACCATTTTTGCATATAATAACAATATATGCTAGGAAAGAAAAAACAACAGAAAAAGAGCTAAAGAGCAAAGATAGAAGAGAGGGAAGGGTAAGAAGAAGAAGAGAAAAAAAATAAAGATAGTAGGTAGAAAAGATAGAAAAGGTCGAAAAGGTCCCCGGGGTATCTTATAATGTTGGTCTGATAATATTAGTATATTAAATAGCTATTAGTAGTTATATTACCAAGGTCTTAATAATGTGATGTCAAAGTTGGGAGGGAAAAAATTAGTCACCCAAGGATTCCAGATTTTTTCAAATTTTCCAATATTATCATTGGTAATGGCTTCCGTTTTTGAGTGGGTCATGGCTTGGTTTATTCTGGTTTTGGTTTCTGGGATCATTAATGTTGGGGTTTTCCACGCTTTGGCGATTGTCTGCTTTGCTGCAGTAGTGATTTGTAGAAGGAGTTTGAATTGAGTGTGGGAAATAGAAGTCGGTTTTAGATTTAGTAGTGCAATTGAAGGGTCAGGTTTGATTGTTTTTTTGAATAAGGTAGAGAGGATAAGAAAAACCTCTTTCCAAAAACATTTTGTAACGGGACAATCCCAAAATATGTGTATGTGTGATCCTAGTTCACCACAGCCACGGAAGCAGAGTGGGGAGTATTGCGGAATATATTTCGCGATTCTGACAGGAACCAAATACCAGCGCAAAAGTACTTTATAATTTGTCTCTAGAGCTATTATATTTTGTGAAGATGATTTTGTTGTGGTCCAAATTTTATCCCAATCGGATGGTTCCAACTGAAGTCCAAGGTCTCTCTCCCATTTTGCCACGTATGATGGTGGGTCTGCAGTAGGCAAAGTAATAAGGTGTTTATATATTATTGATATGAGACCCTTAGAGTGAGGTTCGCGTTTACATATACGTTCAAATTGTGTGAGTTCGTTGAGCTTACTCATATTTTGTATATATGGCATGAAATTTTTTTTGATCTGCAGATATCGGAAAAGTTCTGATTGGGGGAGTTGATGCCTATCACATAGTTCAGGAAATGTTATAAGTGAGGTAGATGTCGATAAATCACAGAGTTGCGTTATGTCAGAGGAGATCCATTTTTTAAATGAATTAGGGAATGTGCAGGCTGGGTAGAATAGTGGGTTTCTAATAAATGATAGAAGGGGAACATGAGGAGATTGTAGTCCTTTGATAAGTTTAAATTTATCCCAGATAGTAACTGTGTGTTTGGTAATCTTATTTTTTATATTTTTATGATCTGAGGGTTTGGACCAAATTAAATTTGTTATTGAAAATGGATCACAGTCAATTGCTTCAATTGCAACCCAGAGTGGGGTTTCGTATTTTGCATGATATTTGGGGATGCATGCTATTTGAGCTGCATGGTAGTAAGAGGCGAAATTGGGGAATCCTAGTCCACCTTTAAGTTTGGGAAGGTAGAGTGTGTGTTTAGATAAACAATGTTTTAAAGAGCCCCAGATGAATGCTAGTGTTTTGCGTTGAAGATTTCTAAGAAAGTATGCTGGAACTGGAATGGGCAAAACCCGAAATAGATATAGTATCTTGGGTAAAATAGTCATCTTTATTACGTTTATTTTACCAATCCATGAGATTGGTAAAGAAGACCATTGTTTAAGGAGATTGGTAATTTGCTTTAGTAATGGCGGAAAGTTAGCTGAGAAGAATTCAGTTAAATTGGGAGTAAGAGTAATTCCTAGGTAGGTCAGGTGCGATGTAGACCAGGAGAATGGGAGGGAAGTTTGTGCTTGTTGTAAAGTATGGGGAGGTAAGGAGATATTTAAGGCTGTAGATTTTTGAGAGTTGATAATTAGTCCAGATATCTGTGCAAAATGATCTAGCTTACTTATAAGGTTGGGAGCAGAAATATGAGGGGAAGACATAAATATTAGTATATCGTCAGCAAACAAACATAATTTGTGCTGATGACCAGCTAAGTCTATCCCTTTGATTGAAGGGTCAGATCGTATAGCCTGAGCTAGGGGTTCAATAAGTAGGGCAAATAAAAGTGGGGAGAGAGGACAACCCTGACGTGTACCTCTATTTATGTTAAAGCAACCAGATTTATATCCAGCATATTTAATATAGGCTTTGGGATTATTATATAGTGATGAAACCCAGTTAAGAAAGTGAGGACCGAACCCCCATTTTTGTAAAGCAAAATGTAGATAGGGCCATGATACTGTGTCGAATGCTTTTTTAATATCTAACGACAGAAGACACATAGGTATTCGCCGTGTTTTAGCTGCTTGGATTAATAAAGTTGCCCTGCGTACGTTATCAGCTGCTTGGCGAAAAGGAATAAAACCAACTTGGTCTTTATTTATTAATGAACCAATAATATTGTTCAAACGAGTTGCTAGAATTTTCGCTAGTAGTTTGATATCAAGATTAAGCAGGGATATGGGCCTGTAATTAGCACAAGATGAATCATCTGAATGAGGTTTGGGGATCATTGTGATTATTGCTGTTAAGGTTTCAGGACGAAAGGATTGGTTGTTCAGAAGTGAATTGAAAGCATCTGTCAGCAATGGCGCAAGAAGATGAGTAAATTTTTTATAATATACGGCAGAGAAGCCATCAGGACCCGGGCGTTTATTTGGTTTAAGGGATTTAATGGCTAATTCAACCTCTGCAGTTGTAATGTGACTTTCAAGATGTTCATGTTGAGTTAACCACTTCCCGCCCAGTCAATAGCGAATTGACGTCCGGGAAGTGGTTGCAATATCGATACTGGACGTCATATGACGTCCTGCAGGATATTGCCTTGCGCGCGCCCGCGGGGGCGCGCAGCGCGGTGATCGGGGACGGCATGTGTCCCTCGGACACAGCGCTTCCCCGATCACGGTAAACAGCCAATTTCATTGGCTGTTTACCATGTGATCGGCTGTGTCAAAGTCACAGCCGATCACCTGTCAAAACAAACTCGGCGGCGCGCTCCGTGCGCGCCGCCACAGGCTTGCAGAGCGGGGATCGGGGAAGGCGAGTGTCCCTTGGACACAGCGCGTCCCCGATCAGAGTAAACAGCCAATGAATTGGCTGTTTACCACGTGACCGGCTGTGTCCAATCACAGCCGGTCACAAATGTAAACAAACTCCACAGGAGTTACTACCTGATCCCTGCTCTCTCCTCACACACTGATCTGTGAGGAGAGAGAAGAGATCAGTAAGTTAGCTCAGTGTAGTTTGTCTACATAAGTTTACCGTGCACAACACGCCCCCCCCCCCATAAAGAGGACCTGTCACACAGCCCAGCACATCAATCAGCCCAGCCAATCAGCCCATCTGTCAATCAGCCCATCTGTCAATCAATCAGCCCATCTGTCAATCAATCAGCCCATCTGTCAATCAATCAGCCCATCTGTCAATCAATCACCCCACCTGTCAATCAATCACCCCATCTGTCAATCAATCAACCCATCTGTCAATCAATCAATCAGCCCATCTGTCAATCAATCAGCCCATCTGTCAATCATCTGTCACAGGCCCACCTCCATCGGTACCGCCATTGGCACCGCCACACAGGCTACCAGTACCGCCATCGGTACCAGTACCACCACCAGTACCGCCACCAGGCCCAGCATCTATACTGCCACACAGGCCCGCTACCAGTATCACCACTAGTGCCGCCATCGGTACCACCACCAGTACCACCACCCGTACCACCGTCGGTAGTGCCACCACCACCTGTACCACCACCTGTACCGCCATCGGTACCATCACCACCCGTACCACCACCACCTGTACCCCCATCGGTACCACCACCTCCTGTACCGCCATCGGTACCACCACCACCCATACCGCCATCGCTACCACCACCACCCGTACCGCCACCTGTACCGCCATCGGTACCGCCGCCACCACCACCACCCGTACCGCCATCGGTACCACCACCACCTGTACCGCCATTGGTACCACCACCACCCATACCGCCATCGGTACCACTACACAGGCCCACCACTAATACCTCCATCGGTACTACCACACAGACCGCCACCACTACCACCAGCAGTACCATTACACAGGCCCACCAATAAGCACTGCCATAATGTCCCAAAGGGTTTACACACCTGAGGAGGCATATGCCATTCTTGCCATGTCGGATGATGAGAGCAGCGGGGAGCTCCCATTATCCGATTCTGGTTCGGAATACGAGCCAGTGGAGGATAGTGGCTCAGAGTCCGAGTCCCCGGAGGAAACCGTCCCTCCCAAAAGAATGCGATCGGCACCAAGATCAGCACCAAGATCAGGAGAACTGCCCACCACCAGCAGCGCCATACCCCAGGAAGAGGAGCCCAGTACAAGCAATGGAAATGCACGCCCAACCCGAAGAATCCAGCCCCAATCCTACCTTCCCGATGCCCTGGCAAACCCCTTATGGTTGCCTGCCAACTCAGGATCCGCTATCATCCCCCCTTTCACCGCACAGCCAGGTGTGCAGCCCGACACTACAAATTTTTCTAAATTTGATTATTTTTGTTTATTTTTCCCACAAGATTTGCTGCAGAATATAGTGGATCAAACGAATCTGTATGCATCCCAATTTATTGCTGCCAACCCCGATTCTTCCTACACCCGCATGTTCCAGTGGCGGCGTCTAACATTGGAGGAATTTAAATTATTTTTGGGCCTTATGTTCAATATGGGGCTTACAAAAAAGAACGAAGTCCATTCATATTGGTCCAAACGCCCCATCCAACACATGCCCATATATTCCGCTGTCATGTCCAGGAAAAGATACGACATGATTATGCGCTTTCTCCACTTCAATGACAATTCACAGTGCCCTCCCCGAGATCATCCCAACTACGACAAATTGTACAAAATACGCCCCCTAATCAATGCCTTTTCCCAGCGATTTGAAGAAGTTTTCATCCCAGACCAAAAAATTTGTGTGGACGAGTCCCTCGTACATTTCACCGGCCGACTGCAGTTCAAGCAGTACATACCAAGCAAGAGAGCCAGGTATGGGTTAAAATTAAATAAATTATGTGATCGAGCCACTGGATACGTCTGCAAATTCAGGATCTACGAAGGCAAAGACTCCCAGCTCCAGCCCCGTGATTGCCCCACATATATTGGAACCAGTGGGAAAATTGTCTGGGAGTTGGCATACCCCCTGTTCGGAAAAGGTTACCATTTATATGTTGATAATTATTATACCAGCCTGCCCCTTTTTCGCCACCTTTACAGTAAACAAACCCCGGCCTGCGGTACCTTAAAAAAAAAACGGAAGGGATTTCCACAAAATTTATTGACAAAAAAATTGCGACCTGGAGAATCGGCATCCATGAGGAACGAGGAGGTGTTGGCCATGAAGTGGAGGGACAAGAAAGATGTCCACATCCTCTCTACGATCCACAATGACACCATGGTGGAGATCCCAAGAAGACGCGGCTCCATTGTAAAGCCTGAATGTGTCCACGACTACAATTTGTACATGGGGGGGGGTGGATTTAAACGACCAGATGCTACAGCCCTACTTATCAACCAGAAAGTCCCATTATTGGCACAAAAAAGTTGCGTTTCACCTGTTTCACATGGCCCTTTTTAATTCGTTTGTCTGCTACCAAAAAGCAACTCAAAATCACCGACTCCACTACCTCCAATATATCGAAGATATCATCGATGCCCTCATTTACCAACAAGATCCCGCCCCAGGAAGCATTCGCTCTGATAGTGTGAGTCGGCTTCACGAGCGACACTATCCCTTTAGCATCCCCCCCACAGAATCTGGAAGAAGACGCCAAAAGAAATGCCGTGTATGCAGCAGAGGAGGAGTAAGAAGAGACACCAGCTATTATTGTCCCGATTGTCCCTCCCAACCTGGCCTGTGCATCGGAAATTGCTTCAAAAATTATCATACATCCATTAGTTCCCCCTATTATTAACAGACTGCCACTTCCCTATTTGCCTGCTACCATGTTACTAACTACCTTCCATGTTAATTAACTGACCCTGGCCTGTTTACCGACGATGCCTCTGCCTGCCGATTTAAACCACGTTTCTGACTTCCACGTGTACCGACCTTGGCCTGTTAATCGACCATGTTTTTGCCTGCCACTTGGACTGATCTTTTGGCCATCTACTTTTAGTACACAGGGGTCTCACATATGTGAGGGGCTTCAGAATAGCGTTCTGAGTAGAGAAAACCAGTTTTTCGTTTTCTGTGCTCCAAGAACAGGGTCTGGTTGCCCGGAGGCTTCAAAGCGATTTGGGTGGGAGAAGCCTCTACCCCTGTCCCCCTGGCCCTAAGCTTGATGGTCCTTCCTGCTGCCTGGACCAATAATTTGGCTGTGCTGACCATATTACTGCCTGTAATGAGCCATGACATTATGGACCATGTTTCTTCCTGCTGCTTGGACCAATACTTTGGCTGTGTTGACCATATATCTGCCTGCTGCCTCTACTGACTTTGGACAGCATTTCTGCTGGGACACCTCTGCCTGCTACCTGGACCTGTGCTTTGGCTGTGCTCTGGCTGTGCTGACAGTATCTCTGCCTGTGCGAACTATGGACAGTATTCCTGCCTGCTGCCTGGATGATTGCTTTTGCTGTCGCTGACCTCATCCCTGCCTGCTGCCTGGACCGATGCTCTCCTCTGTGGACCACTGCACTTCTAAAACCACAGGTAATCTTTTGTTATTTGGTATGTACCTGCTATGTGTTAGATATATGAAGGGCCTTCAAAAATGTGATCGGTAGTCAGAAAATGATATGTGCAATTAATGCTGCTAGAATGCCTGGAGGTGCTACTTGGATGTTGGGCCTCTGTATGTGGCCAGGCTGTGTAAAAGTCTCAAACATGTGGTATCACCATACTCAGGAGGAGTAGCAGAATGCATTTTGGGGTGTAATTTTTGCTATGTACATATTATGTGTTAGAAATATCTTATAAATTGACAACTTTGTGTAAAAAAAATGCATTTTAATTTTTTCTCCACATTTTCCAAAACCTTCTGGAAAAAAATGAACCGTTCAAAAGACTCATAATGCCTCATAGATTATACGTTAGGGTGTGTGCTTTCAAAAATGGAGTCATTTTGTGGAAAATTCTATTGTCCTGGTGCTCCAGGGCCTTCAAAATTGTAATAGGTGGTTGAGAAATGATATGTGCGATTTATGCTTGTAGAACGCCTGAAAGTGCTACTTCAATGTTGGGCCTCTGTATATGGCCAGGCTGTGTAAAAGTCTCACACATGTGGTATCACTATACTCAGGAGGAGTAGCAGAATGCATTTTGGGGTGTTATTTTTGCTATGTATATGCTATGCGTTAGAAATATCTTATAAATGGACAACTTTGTGTAAAAAAAATGCATTTTCATTTTTTCTCCACATTTTCCAAAACCTTCTGGAAAAAAATGAACCGTTCAAAAGACTCATAATGCTTCATAGATTATACGTTGGGGTGTGTGCTTTCCAAAATGGGGTCATTTTGTGGAAAATTCTATTGTCCTGGTGCTCCAGGGCCTTCAAAATTGTAATAGGTGGTTGAGAAAGGATATGTGCGATTTATGCTTGTAGAACGCCTGAAAGTGCTACTTCAATGTTGGGCCTCTGTATATGGCCAGGCTGTGTAAAAGTCTCACACATGTGGTATCGCTATACTCAGGAGGAGTAGCAGAATGCATTTTGGGGTGTTATTTTTGCTATGTATATGCTATGCGTTAGAAATATCTTATAAATGGACAACTTTGTGTAAAAAAAATGCATTTTCATTTTTTCTCCACATTTTCCAAAACCTTCTGGAAAAAAATGAACCGTTCAAAAGACTCATAATGCTTCATAGATTATACGTTGGGGTGTGTGCTTTCCAAAATGGGGTCATTTTGTGGAAAATTCTATTGTCCTGGTGCTCCAGGGCCTTCAAAATTGTAATAGGTGGTTGAGAAAGGATATGTGCGATTTATGCTTGTAGAACGCCTGAAAGTGCTACTTCAATGTTGGGCCTCTGTGTATGGCCAGGCTGTGTAAAAGTCTCACACATGTGGTATCGCTATACTCAGGAGGAGTAGCAGAATGCATTTTGGGGTGTCATTTTTGCTATGTATATGCTATGCGTTAGAAATATCTTATAAATGGACAACTTTGTGTAAAAAAAATGCATTTTCATTTTTTCTCCACATTTTCCAAAACCTTCTGGAAAAAAATGAACCGTTCAAAAGACTCATAATGCTTCATAGATTATACGTTGGGGTGTGTGCTTTCCAAAATGGGGTCATTTTGTGGAAAATTCCATTGTCCTGGTGCTCCAGGGCCTTCAAAAGTGTAATAGGTGGTTGAGAAAGGATATGTGCGATTTATGCTTGTAGAACGCCTGAAAGTGCTACTTCAATGTTGGGCCTCTGTATATGGCCAGGCTGTGTAAAAGTCTTACACATGTGGTATCGCTACACTCAGGAGGAGTAGCAGAATGTATTTTGGGGTGTAGTTGCAATTATGCATATGCTGTGTGAGAGAAAAAAACTGTTAATATGACCAGTTTGTGTAAAAAAAAAAAAAAAAAAAAAAATGTTCCCAAGAATTGTGGGAAAAAAATACAACTTCAAAAAACTCACCACGCCTCTTAGTAAATACCTTGGACTGTCTACTTTCCAAAAAGGGGTAATTTTGGGGTATTTGTACTTTCCTCGCTTGTTAGTGTCTCAAGAAATGAGATATCCCTTCAGTACATCAGGCGTGATCAGATGTGATAAATTTTCAGTGATTGCCACCATAGTTTGTAGACTCTATAACTTTCACAAAGACCAAATAATATACACTAATTTGGGTTCATTTTACCAAAGATATGTAGCAGTATACATTTTGGCACAAATTTATGAAGAAAAATTATTTATTTGCAAAATTTTACAATAGAAACTAAAAAAAAGTGTTTTTTTTTTAAAAAAATTGCTGTTTTTTTGCTTATATCGCAAAAAATAAAAAACCCAGTGGCGATTAAATACCACCAAAAGAAAGCTCTATTTGTGAGAAGAAAATGATAAAAATTTTGTTTGGATACAGTGTAGCATGACTAAGTAATTGTCATTCAAAGTGTGAGAGTACTGAAAGCTGAAAATTGGTCTGGGCGGGAAGGTGCATAAGTGCATGGTATTGAAGTGGTTAAAGGAATCTTTGGAAGTTTGGTTTGTGAAAAAAATAATTCTGCAGCGGATCGGTCAAAAAATCCCTGATTGTTGTATAAAGATGTAAGGTGTTTGTGGAAGGTTTGTAGGATTTTTTCTGGATTACTGGTGTAAGTATTATGAGGTAATTTTAATCGAATCGGTTTGTATGGGTTGTTTAATTTTTTAAGTGCTCGAGCGAGAAGAGTGCCAGGCTTGTTAGCTTTAATATAAAATTTATGCTTGGATTTGCGTATGGTTTTATCTGCGGATTCAGATAGGAAAAGATCAAGATTTAGGCTAGCTTCATCTAGTAGATTTTTTGTCACAGGGGTAGGATTCGCTTGAAAATTTGTGTGGCAAGTGTTACATTTTGTTTCTAATATTAGTTGTAGCTTCTTTTTTTCTTTTTTAAGATATGATGCTTGGCGTAAGCAGATTCCTCGAAGGACGGGTTTGTGTCCCTCCTATAATGTTAATGGAGAAATATCAGGGGTTTTATTATTTTTCAGATAGTCTTTTATGGCTATTTCTAAGTCAGTAGAGCGTGATGGATGGGATAGGGTTGAATCATTTATGTACCATGTGGGGTCTTGATGTTTGGGTATGAGGGAAGTGAAAGTAGAAAGTATTGCACAATGATCAGTCCATGTAAAGGGTATTACAGATGATGTGAGCATTTCCGGGGACATACTAATAGAGATTAGTATATGGTCGATACGGGAAAAAGACTTATGTGGATGAGAATAGAAGGAATATTGACGTTTCGTGGGATTGATTTCTCGCCAGGAATCTAGCAAGGAATGTTGTGGTAGAAGTCTTTGGAACCTACGAGATTGAGAATTGGAAGTGATAGGAATTGGGGACTTATCTAAATAAGGGTATAGAACTTGGTTCGAATCTCCACAGATCAAAAGTGTGCCCATTTTATGAGTCTCTATTACTTGGAACAAATGGGAGAGGAATGCTGTCGGATTTTTATTAGGAGCATAATAGGATACTACTGTGATTAGCGTATCACATAGATGCCCTGTAATAATGAGATAGCGACCTTCTGGGTCTTTGGTCTCTGTCAGAAGAGAGAAGGGTGTAGCTCTATGAAATGCAATTAGCACTCCCCTTCGTTTAGTTTTAGCTGAAGCAGTAAAAACTTGGGGATAAGCTGTACCAAAATATTTAGGTGTCGAGGTTTCAGTGAAATGGGTTTCTTGGAGGCAAATTATATGCGCCTTTGAAGAAGATAATGATCTAAAAACTTTGGTTCGTTTTTGTGGAACATTTAGACCTTGGACATTTAAGGTAAGAATATTTAAAGGAGCCATCATGAAATTTTATAGAAAATATTATAAGACATATCTAAAAACAATTGAAAATCCATACTTACCCCGGGGAGGAGCAAAGAGAAAAGGGAGAGTGGAGACAGAATGTTGAGAAAGAAAGAGAAAATGAGAGTCATTATTAAACAAATAATTAACAAAAAACGTTTAGAATGCAAGAAGGTAAAACGTTGGCGTTCCGAGCATGCAAAAGTGCAAGCTCGGAGGCACAGAGTCTGACCAGGGAGGCTCCTCACACAAAAAGGTGTGGGGAGAGTCCAAAGACAGAAAAATGGAGGGAGCAGTGACAGTTTCTCGGGTCCCTCACGACCAAAAATATATCTAGAGAAGAAAAATATATTATGACACCCAAACTGGGCGGAAGTAAGCAAAAATGAATCAAATATAAGAAAATATTATATGTTCAACATTAGTACATGTAAAATTTTAATCTAACAATTGTGTTTTATGGTTTCACGGGGAGAGTGTTAGATTATAAATTTTGTTGAATTATACAGGTTACCTCTGGGTTGCCAGTTGTAGGAGAGGCAGTAATGTCCTTAATTAGGATGAAAAATAAATAAAATATCAATTATTACTAATATATTAGTAATATTTACTTCTATTCAGTAAACAATTTTGTACAAAAATAATATAGAACCCTTGTTGTGGGTAGGAAAGGATTAGGGGAAAGGGGCGGGTAGGAGGGGGTAAAATGTGGGAAGTAGAAGGGATAGAGGGGATAGAGGGGGTGAGGTGAGGAAGGATAGGATGAGGAGGGAAGGGTGTTATGAGAATATAATTTTTTGGGGGATCATTTAAAACGTCAATTATCCTAGACCAAAAAGGGGATAAAAATTGGAAAATAAAAAATAAATAAATAAATAAATAAAAATAAAGTATTAAAAAAATATATATAAAAAAAATTATAATAATAATAATAAAAAATAATAATAATAAAAAATTAAAATAAAAAAATATATCAAATTAGACCATAACCTGCTTAAGGGAAGTAAATTCAGGATGGTTAAATGACATTAAGTGTTTAGCATCCAAAAAGTGGATGAAAGATCAAAAATATTGAGTGAATTTCAATTTGATATGCAAAATGCATTCAGTCCATTGAGTCTGGAGTAACTTGGTTTGGAGAGTTGAATCGAACCCTCTTCGATGGGCTTTGTCTGGTTCTGTCATTTTTGATTTTGGATACATTTTGTGGAGAACTGGATGCTGTTCGTCGGCGAGGGCCAGCTGAAGGACTTTCGCAGAGATGAAGTTTTTGTAGGGTGTTCTGTAGTTCATCAGGGGTTTTGCATGAGTACTTGGTGCCTAGATATGTGAAGCGAAGTGAAAAAGGGAACCCCCATTGGTATGGGATCTGATGTTGTTGTAGGTTTTGTAATAAGGGTTTCATCGAGCGCCGTTTAGCGACTGTTATTGGGGAAAGGTCAGCAAAGATCTGATATGGGTGGTCTTGGAAGATGAGGGATTCTTTGTTCCTTGCAGCGACCATGAGCTGCTCTTTGGTGCGAAAGAAATGGAATTTCACAATTATGTCGCGGGGGGGACCTTCAGATTTGTGTGGTGCTAATGCTCGATGTATTCTGTCTATTTCCAGTCTCTCAATTGGAATTGACCGTGATAACTCTTGAAATAGGGCAGTAATTGTCGATTGTAGATCAATAATAGACTCTGGTATACCTCTAATGCGGAGGTTTGAACGACATGCACGATTTTCAAAATCTTCTAAACGAGTTTGCAGCGAGAAATTTTCATCTTTAAGTGTGTCCAATTCAGTTTCATGAGTCATTACATTAGTTTCTATGTCATCCACTCTGTTTTCTAATTCAGCCGTGCGCTGACCTAAGTCACGGATTTCTTTTGTTAATTTCTCAGTAATATGGTCGGAGGTCTGCTTTAATGCCTTCTGTAGCATTTTTTCTATTTGAATTAAAACATTTGGGTGTAAAGAGCCTGTCTGTTGTGGCTGGCAGATGGTGCTGTCCTCACAGTCTGTATCATATAGTTCATGAGGTAACTGCTGCTGCTGCCTGGCAGCATGAGGTGAGATTGTGTGAGGTGATTTAGCCTGTTCCATTTTACTGAGGCCTCTAGATGAATTATCTCTGAGGGGTTTCACCTTATTTTTTCCCCGGACAGCTCCTTTAACCATCTTAAAACGTTCCCAGGGCACTGAGGAAGACCAGGGTAAGCTTTTGAAATAATTACCCTTCCATTCGGGTGTGTATGCTGGCCGTGAAGTCCCGAGAAAAGGGGAGCCTCAGCAGGACATGTCTGTCACAGTGAGCTCCCAGCATGCCCCTCATTCATTTCATTTTTAATCCATTGTGGTGGTGTATAGAGCCAAAAAGATTACAATTGTGTCGATTTCCCAATATTTATGGACCTGACTGTATATATCTATATAAATAAATATATATCTATATATATCTATATATATATATATATATAGATAGATAGATAGATATATCTATATAGATATATAAAATAACAATGGTCCAATGTAAATATGTGTAGCGGCCTCACCCCTCTCTCCCTTTCTCATACTCGTCTTGTTTTTCTTCGTCCAGGGGTTTCAGTGCTGGGGAGAGGGATGAGATACACCAGATGTCCTAGAGTCTAGTCCAGTACTTTGTCCCTGACTCCTTTGCTCCTAGTAACCAGAGTTCCACACAGTGAATAGGTCCAACTCAGTTTTATTCTTCTTGGCGTACAAACATACAGTTTCTTTACTGAGTAATAATGGGGATAGATCGAGGCACAATCCTTTCCCTTCTGTTGCTAACCACTGTGGTATCACCAGTGGTAAATAGTCACTGTCACTGACTATATGAGGTAGAACGTGAATTACCTTCGCTAGCATGGCCCCTGTCAGGGGAAGGAAATCCGTCCAAGGGAGAAACCGGAGGCCTCTCTGTCACCAGCGATGCTGCGCCAGACTCTTCAGAGAAGTTCCGCACACCAGTCCTCACAAACTCAGACACGGGCACCCAAGGAGTTAGGGCCCCCTCGGATTCCTCCACCCTTGCGGAACTCAGTCGAAGGTACTGAGCCCCAGGCGTCCGCCATAGTACCTCACCCCAGGCTAAAGGTGCCTGAGATGGACTCCATCTCTGCTCCGGCTAGGTCAAGGGCGCCTAGGCCTGGAACACTGGAACGCCAGCACCCAAGCTGAAGGTGCCTGGGTGCGGCCGAGTCCTCCGACTCCCACTCCGGACTCTGAACTCTGAACCCCGTGGTAAGGGCGTCCGCCCCTTTTATCCCCTCTCCCCTTGCGTCACAGCGGGTTCCCCGCCCCGCTGTACCAGCTCCAGGGAAGGACAAAAAGGCAGTCTTGTGGTGTGAGTTCAGCTCCGGCCCAGGGCAACAGCGCCACCTGTGGACCACAAGGAACCTCACACCACCAGAGTCCTCCAAGAACTAGAAAAAGGTCCCGGATCCCCTAGCAATTAGTGCATCTGGGTTACACTACCACCCAGATGCTTCCCCTAAATTCAAATACCCGCTACATATGTAAAACTCTCCATACCTGGATTTCTTCCTTAAAGAGGAAGTAAACCCTTGTATATATATATATATTTTTTTAAATAACCTGCAAGAGAAAGGCATAATGAGCTAGTATGCACAGCATACTAGCTCATTATGTGTCACTTACCTGAGATCGAAGCCCCCGAAGTACACCTCGGTCCCGTCCACCGCCGCCGCCATGTCCCCTCGTCGCTAGTTCCTGTTTTCGCCACTCCGCATGCGCGCAGGAGCCGTCAAATCCGTCTTTGCCGGATTTATGAATGGAAGCTCTCGGTGAGCCTGCGAATGCGCCGTAGACAACAGTGCATTTTTAACGACAAATATCTCCTAAACCATGTAGGTTTATGAGAAATTGCAAACACCTACAGGTAAGCGTTAATCTAGGCTTACCTGTAGGTGTTTGTTGTCAAAGTGGGTTTACAATCACTTTAAAGGCTAAGTTCATCTTTTACAGAAAATAGCCCATGCAATCAAGGAGCCCCAGTAGATATTAAAAATATGTGCAGCTTTGTAAAATGATTATTAAAGGGGTTGTAAAGGTTCATTTTTTATTTTCCAAATAGGTTCCTTTAAGCTAGTGCACTGTTGGTTCACTTACCTTTTCCTTCGATTTCCCTTCTAAATGTTTTTTTTTCTTTGTCTGAATTTCTCACTTCTTGTTTCTCCTCAGTAAACTTCACACCATCATCTGAGCGGTGTTTAGTCAGCCAGAACAGCTAACTGAGGAGGAACAGGAAGTGAGAAATTCAGACAAAGAAAACAAAGAAAAAAAACATTTAGAAGGGAAATCGAAGGAAAAGGTAAGTGAACCAACAATGCACTAGCTTAAAGGACCTATTTAGGAACCCCTTTAATTGTATTGTTGTACCTGTAGGCCATTTAGGTGCCTTCAGAAGCTGGGGGGAAAAAAACCTAGTTAGCAACCCCAATGTCCTGACTTTTTGCTAGGCAGAGAAAACTCTTGGACACTCCCTCCCAGCATTGCAGTAGTAGTTTTTTTTCCAGGCTTCTAAGAGGACCAAAATGCCTACAGGTAAAACATCAAAATTAATGATTATTTTACAAAGCTGCACAGATTTTTAATATCTACTGGGGTCCCTTGACTTCATAGGCTATTTTTTTGGAAAAGGTGAACGTTGTTTATACTTCCCAATTCACTTCTCCTGCATTTAGAAAAGCTAGACAGGAAGGGGTGTGAATGTAGGGTAACAGTGACTTCAAGCTTGAATAGGGTATTGTTTATTTATGGGTCAGAAGTGGATATTTAAACCAGGTAACATTTTAACAGATAACTCTTTAATCAGCACCACATACCTGGCTGGGCGGAGAATGTTTATTGCAGGTAGCTGTATACACAACCCAAAGGTTTAAGGTCCATAGACACCAGGAATGACACAGCAACTGATTAAGTAATAGCAAGAATTATACTGCAACAGGGTAAAAAGAGAAGAAATATACTGTAATGGTTAAACAATAACAGAATTATACTGATTAATCAGTAAGAAAATGATACTCTAATGGTTAAGCGGAAGGAATATTATGCTGCAGAAACAACATTTATTATAAAACACAATCCCTCATGAACCCTGTACTTAGAAACCCTAACTAGGTATATATATATAGTACACACCACAATAACAGTTCTGCAGTCAGTAATATGCTACCCTTTTCCTCTGCAGACCAACTCATTGGAGCCCAATTGTTATAGTGGAGCACTAAAAACTGTTGCAAGCCATGCCAATGGTCCTGTCAAGACCAGGATCTTCCACTTGATCCCAATCTTCAACCATTTTTATCGATCTTTGGCTTGTTCCTCAATTACGCTTCTGCTTGATCCCAACCTGCAACCACTTGTTACTGTTACTGACCTTTTGCTTGTGTAGCGGCCTCAACCCCTCTTCTTTGTCTAGGGGTATTTCGTATGTGAGGGTGAGATGCGCTACGGCCCATGTCCTCCCCATGGCAGTGGGTGAGGTGAAGGCCAGTACCAGTTCTTTTCCTCGGGCCTGTGCGTTTCAGTTAAGGACCAAGTCTTGCTGTGCTGACACTTCCCTTTGCTCCCATTAACCAGAGTACCACACACCGATTAAGTTCCAACTCTTGCTTTATTGTCACACTCACAATAAACAGTGCTTTACCAGCCAACTGGTTGAGACCCAATAACAGTTCGATACGGTGGGGTGAGCAGGTCGAGGCACTATCCTGATTGTACGCTAAACCACTGTGGATTCACCAGCGGTTACTATAGCCTTGGCTAGAGAGAGAACTTAGAACTTGTGAGTCTCTACCAGCGACTCAAGAGAATGTAGATAGGAGTACCTTAGCTGGGTTGTGGCCCCTGTCAGGGGGAGATGTCCCTCCAAGGGAGTTACCAGAGGCCCATCCGTCACCGGGTTGGTGCTGCTCTGGACTCTCCAGACGGGTGACCTCTCCAGCCTCCTCACCTCAGACATGGGCCCCATCCACCTCAGGGACCCTCTGACTCCTCCGCCCTCGCGGGACCCAGTCAAAGTCACAGGGCCCCAGGCCTCCGGTTTAGTACCTCACCCCAGGCTGAAGGTGCCTGGGATGGACGCCAACTCCGCTCCGGCCAGGCCTAGGGCGCCTGGGCCGGAACTCCGGACCGCCTGCACCCAGGCCTAAGGTGCCTGGGCGCGTGATGAAGAAGATCCTGAAGACCTCGTGGCAAGGGCGTCTCCCCCTTTTATCTCCTCCATTGACGTCACGGCAGGTTCCCCGCCCTCGCCGTACCATCTCCGGAAAGGGACAAAAAGGACAGCACTGAGGCAGCAAATCTACCTTGAGCCTGCGGGTACCTCGCCACCCACAGGCCAAGGAGAATAATACACCACCCAGTCCTCCATGAATACAAATGGTCCAAATCCTCTCATGATTTACACACCTGGGTCATACTATTACCCAGGTGTATCCCACCTAAATTTAGAGACCCCGCTACACTTGTTTACTGACTACACTTCTGCTTCATCTCTACTTGTTATATCGGCTACTGGCCCCGGCTTGCTCCCCTCTTGGTGGGGTGATCCTGAGGACCCCAACCTGGTACTAAAATGCAGCAAAACCCATCTCCACCATGAGGAGCTCTAGTGAATTAGTGCTTAGACCCCCGCACTTCAGGTGAGCCCTTGTCATCCGCCAGGGTTACCTGCTTGTGTAATTATCCAGCTGGTTGGTGGAACCCTCTCTGCTTCTATAACTACTGGTCTCCAAGCCTGACCCCTGGCAGTGACAGGTCTTTTAAACCACTTAAGAACCGGAAGGATTTACCCACTTCCTGACCAGGCCATTTTTTGCGATACGGCACTGCATTAATTTAGCTGACAATTGCAAGGTCGTGTGACGTTTTTCCCAAATTAAATGCATGTCTTTTTTTTCTCCACAAATAGAGCTTTCTTTTGGTGGTATTTGATCCCCTCTGCGGTTTTTATTTTTTGTGCTATAAACAAAAAAAAAGACTATCAGTTTTGAAAAAATATATATTTTTTATTTTCTGCTATAAAACATACTCAATAAAAAAAAAAAATTTAAAAATTAAATTCCTTCATCAATTTAGGCCAATATGTATTCTGCTACATATTTTTGGTAAAAAAACAAACAAAAACAATTGGCGTATATTGATTGGTTTGCGCAAAAGTTATAGCGCCTACAAAATAGGGGCTAGATTTATGGCATTTTTATTATTATTTTTTTTTTTACTAGTAATGGCGGTGATCAGTGATTTTTAGCGGGACTGCGACATTGCGGCAGACTGATTGGACACTTTTTTGGGACCAGTGACATTATTACAGTGATCAGTGCTAAAAATATGCACTGACATTGTACTAATGACACTGGCAGGGAAGGGGTTAACATCAGGGGCGATCAAGGGGTTAACTGTGTTCCCTGGGTGTGTTTACTAACTGTATGGGGGATGGGCTGCCTGGGGGAACACAGAGATCTGTCTTACTGCATAGCAGAAAGACAAGATCTCAGTGTAATCCCCTGTCAAAACGGAGATCTGCCTTGTTTATTTTGGAAGATCCCCGTTCTGTCTCTGCAGGGAATGATCGCGGGCGGCCGCCGGACCCGCTGATTGACCAATCTACACACCCGCACACCCACAGAATCAACGTACCAGTACTGCAATTCGCGCAGCCGAGCCAGCTTGCTGTAGTATAACTGCGGCGGCTGGTCGGCAAGTGGTTAAAGAAGAACTAAATGCAAAATGTTTTTTTTTCATTCTTGATAGAGTAAGGGAGGGTTATAACCCCTATCAGGTCATTTTTTGCCATCTGTGCCCCATTGGGAAGATCTAATTTCACTTCCTGTCCCAAACCAAAAACAAGTGAGAGGGAAATGCGAGAATTCCTAGTTTTCACCAGAGCCACTAGGATTAGTGTCAATGTTGGAATATTTCAACCCAAAATTTGTGATTTTCTTTCACTTTTGATTATAACTGTAAACAGAAGAAATGGAGAGGGTGAATCTCCCTAAAATGGGCACAGACAACAATAAAACCTGACAGGTGTTCTAATCCCTCTCAACTATATCCAAAACAAACAAAAACAATATTGCCTTTAATTACACTTTAGGCATTGATACTACTCTGCTCGCAGGGAACACTGTCCCTCTCAGGGGCGGATCCAGGGGGGGGCAACAGGGCAATTGCCCCCCCCAGACCATCTGTCACACTCACTTGCTCTGTTTTGTTTTTTTTTGCGCCTGATCTCCCGGATTTTTGGGGACCCGGTACTGGCCGGCCATTGGTCCCCTGGACACCAAAATTGGCACACATGTAGCCCTGTGTCTCTTCTACAAGTGTGCAAAGTTTAGTGTCTGGGAGACCTACGGCTGGGGAGAAGATTTTTCAAAGCCGGGCACTCCTTCCATAGACTCCAATGTTAAACGGTCATTTCTCCAGTGACTTTGCGGACCCGGTACTGGCCGGTCGAAGGTCCCCTGGACCCCAGACTTAGCACACATGTAGCCCCAATGTCTCCTCTATAAGTGTGCAAAGTTTGGTGTCTGGGAGATTTACGGCCGGGGAGAACCGATTTTTCAAAACCGGGCACTCCTTCCATAGACTCCCATGTTAAACATCAGTCTAGTCATGGGCACAGTGAGGCATGGGCACAGTGAGGCATGGGCACAGTAAAGCAAAGTGAGGCACAGTGAGGCATGCAGATGGACACCCTAGGCTTATACTCGAGTCAATACGTTTTCCCAGTTTTCTGGGGTAAAATTAGGTGCCTCGGCTTATATTCGGGTCGGCTTATATTCGGGTCGGCTTATACTCGAGTATATACAGTACTTGTTCTGCGGCTGCCGCTGCCTCTTTGAGTCTCTCTCTGTTTCTCACATCAGCCGATCAGCGGCGCCGAGAGAGAGACTCGTCTAATGTAGTTACGCGGCGCACTGACACGATACCAGGAGTGGAGGAAGAGGTGGGTGGAGCCTCTTCCCTGCACTCGTTGCTAACGCCTGGGCCGCTTGGCATCTAGCAACGAGTGACGTCAGTGAGTCATGTCGGGCTGCTCTGCGGGCAGGTGCGATAGCGTGCGGCTCCACAGACGGGTAAGAAAGCGGGTGGCTTCGCTTGTGGCGCGGTTTGTGGGCGGGCGGCACGGTTTGTGGGCAGACCGTGCTGCTCAGTGTGTTGGCAGCGCAGGTTAGAGTGAGAGAGCAGGCTCATCTCTCACTGCCCGTGCCTGCCCTGCATTCCTGCAGTGACTTCCGCCCTCACTGTGCAGGCAGCAGAGAGATTACATTATCTCTCTGCTGCCTGACTCTGGGAGTCTGGGACACAGCAAGAGACAACCAAAACTACACCTTAGCAGGCAAGTTAGTGACAATCCGCAAGGTGTGGCAGGCGATGTGGCAAGTGACAATCCACAAGGTGTGGCAGGCGACGTGGCAAGTGACAATCCGCAAATTGTGGCAGGTGTCGTGGCAAATGACAATCTGCATCTGGTGGCAGGCAAGTGACAATCAGCAAGGTGTGGCAGGTGAGTGGCAAGTGACAATCCGCAACGTGTGGCAAGTGACACGCTCAGGGCTCCCACTAATTGAAGGCGACGGTGGCAAGTGACACACTCGGGGCTCCCACTGATTCTGCATTGAACTATTTAATTTTATATTACAATGTAATAATAGAAATAATGCGCTTCAATCATCCTGACACCATAACAACCATGGTGCCGGGATAATTGAAGCGCCGACACCAGCCATTTCCCCGATAAATTTCCCACAAAAAAAACATATTTTTTGTCAGTGCCCCTCCCGAGAAAAGACTCTGGATCCGCCCCTGGTCCCTCTTTTGTCAAAGATTAATTTGGCCAGCGGCCTCTCACCAACTCCTATGTTAGCAAGATGGACTCCCTCTGTATACTAGGTGAAACACCACCGGTCTGTGTCTGCAACGTTCTTCTCCCTTCATCAGGCATTGGGCTCCACCAACATCCGTGGCTCTCTCCAATGTCTTCTGATGTCTGTCGCTGTACCTCTCTCCCTCTCTGTTGCAGTGAGCATTCTGACAGCAGCCAAATGTGCACACAGGTCTTTCAGAAACAGCCTCCACACTTATTCTCCTCAGCCCTGTAAAACATCAGGGAACCAACTCTCCTCTTTGCCCCAGTGCAATGTGGGATTTACAGTCTTCTCTTTAAAACACACAAAGCTAGCTCAGTTTGTCAGAACTATATCTCCCATAATCCTTGCAGTCCATATTCTTTGTGCATCTTTATTTGGTAGAGGGCAGGCTTCACCCTGGCTGCACAAGTCCACATTAACAGTAGTCTTCCCCGTACATTATGCCTGTGTTAAAGTCTCCTCTGCAGCACATACTTATTTTCCTCCTACAGCTGCAGATTAGGCTACACCAATTTTTTTTAGAAATAGCAGCCAATTAAATTCTACTTACTCATCAAGTGGCTCTCAGTTGGAACCCACCCAGCGAGACATGTACCTTACATAGCCTATCCCGATAACATCACGTGTTATGGTTTACCAACCATTTTGTTGGCCAAAAATATCAATCAGCTAATGCATGTCTGTTCCTTT
The DNA here is from genome assembly GCA_029206835.1 of Rana muscosa. Classification (NCBI taxonomy): domain Eukaryota; kingdom Metazoa; phylum Chordata; class Amphibia; order Anura; family Ranidae; genus Rana; species Rana muscosa. The sequence goes on along the minus strand of CM055120.1, from coordinate 215,071,201 downwards.
CTATCCCAGTGCTATAGGTGGCACAACTAAATACCATTTCTCATCAGCAGTCTTGTAACTTCTATCAGTGTCTGGTTAAAGCTTGTAGGAGGAGTTTTCATTCTCCTCTGACTGTCCTATGAGGCTGCATGACTTCTGACCCTCTGTCTGGACAGTGCTGATTGGCCCTGTGCTAATCACATGCACTCTCCCCAAAAAAAAACAACCTCTCTAGCAATACACACCAAATTGAACATGTGCAGAGTGCCCCCAAGGCTCTGTACTATCAGGGGATGGATTGGGGACAGTGGAAGAAAAGGAGGATCAGAGAAGGCTTTTTCTCTTATCGGTTGAATGCCGATAACACTATTTTCGGCCGACAACATTTTGGTGCATTCAATGTGTGCCTAAGTTGTGCTTACTAACTGTTGGGGAAGAGGGTTTGACTGGGGGTAGGTAAGATCCGTGTTCCTGCTTGGCAGAAACAGGTTCAGTACCTTCCCCTCTGACAGAAGGACAATCTGCTTTGTTTACAATCGGCTGGCACCAGCTGTGTATAATCAAACCTCATTTGCCACATAGTTGCCCAATGAAACAGAGCATTGAGGTCGGCTTGTAAATTGGAGACATTCTGTAAAGATGTTTTTCCACTGCATAGCTTGGTGTCATCTGTAAAGGCTGAAATGGTACTTTTACTTTCAGACCCTATATCATGTATAAATATATAAAAAACTAAGGGTTCCAACACCGAACCTTGGGGTAGACCACTGATAACCTTAGATCATGCATGCCCATTAGGTTTTTGTTTGCATTTTGACAGCAGAAGCTTTGTGGCTCCATGTTGGATAAAGTTTACAGATAGTTCAAAAAATGGAAAGGGATGCAGTCCTTTTCCAAAAAAAATTCCAGACATGGATGGACTTGGAGGTATGCAGATGTAAATGTCTGTTTACACCCTCCTGCCTATAGACTTGCATGGAGCTTGTTCATTGGCAGAATATAGGTTAGCAATTTTACTTTTGACACTTAAGCCTCGTACACACAGGCGGGAATCCCGTGAAAAAAAAAATGTCGGTTTTCTCGACGGGATTCCTGGCAAGCTTGTCTTGCCAAGCCCTGTGTACACACGCACCATTCAAAAGAACCGCCGTTCTTTTGAATGGCAAGAACGCGGTGACGTCATCGACTATGACGAGCCAGCGCTCGTCACATTTGATGCCGTCGCCGCCATCTTGCTACACCCTACACTACCCTTGTATGCTACCGTGCATGCGTCGAAGTCTCATCGAGCATGCGCTGGTTTCCCTGAACAGGTAAGCATACAGACGACCGGGTTTCTCGGCAGGAAACACTCTGCCGAGAATCCCGACGAGAAAAATAGAGAGCAGGTTCTCTATTTTTCTCGTCGAGATTCCCGGCAGTTTTCCTGCCGAGAAACCATACACACGACCGGTTTTCTCGGCAAAAAGCTCTCCCAGCATTTTTCTTGCCGCGAAAACCGGTCGTGTGTACGAGGCTTTACAGTATTACCTTCCTTTCTCAGAGTGGGGTTTTTACATTTCAGACTTTTCCAAACCAGTTAGCATTCCCTGTGGATCAAGTCAATAGGTATGACTGAAGTCTGTATTTGGTTCAAAATATGACAGCCAAGCCAACTTTTCCAAGTAAAAAACATTTCCTTCAACAGCTATCATACAAGTGAGATTAGTTCCGTCAACATGGAATTTAGACTGCCAGAGGAAAACTGCCTTTTGATTCGAATGCTTTGAGCTAAAAAAGAACTGAAACTGTTATTGTCAATCATTGAAATTATAGTGTTAAAAATATGCCCTTAAGCCATGTTTTTTTTTTCAAGACAGTTGGTAGGTATTAAAACTTTATACTTGTATTGTTTTGGAAACTATTTATATCTGTTTATACTGCAGCGTTCTCACCGAGACAAGCCATCCATACTACCAGGGCTTGACAAATTTGCTTGGAATCTAGGAGCCAGCTAAAAAAGTTAGGAGACAGTTTTTTGTTTTTTTTAATCTAACAAAGCTTTATTTTCAATGACTAAAATAACTGATCTTAAATTTACACATGAAGACGACTTGAACCAAACATGGGAGGGCGATAGGAGATCCAGTGATCCAGTGACTCATGCCACCTTAGGCCCCTTTCACACGGGATGCACTTGCTCAGCGAGTGATCTCTGCGCTGATCCCCGCTGAGCAGGCGGATGACAGGTCTGTTTTCTCCGCTATGCAGAGCTCTCCTCTATGGGGCAATCACATGGAAAAGGGCCGCCTGTCCGTTTTCATCCGATGCCATCCAATCCACTGCACTAATTGGGAAGAGGACCACCATCCATCTGGTATTTGGCGGACGGGGTCAGATGGCGACGGGTGTCCGTGGACATGTGTCCGCTGACATCCGCCGCTCCATAGAGGAGACTGAAGGGTCCAATCAGGTGGACCTGATCGGACAACCCATGTGAAAGGGGTCTTCGGCTGTGTGGCTGTGGCGTGACAGGGAGAGAGTGCAAAACTGAAGAGAATGAAAAAAAATTATTTTAATGAAAAAAAAATGTATGTATAAAAAACTGTTTCCATCTTTGTAGGGGAGGGGGCATGTAAATGGAACTGAAGCCATTCAAACAGCTTTTCCACACTCCCTGTCCACTCACCATTAGGGAAAGGGCACCAGATCAAGCCCGCAACACCTTCAGCCTCTTCCCAGCTGTCCAAAAAGGAGATGTTGGAGATGGGTGGGCAGTGATAGCAGGCAGTGAAACCCCTCAGCACTGTGAGTGACTGCTTGTCGCAGCCCCAGCCACCAGAAGAGGGTGCCAGTTCCTCAGCCAATGTTAGCATTAGCATTGTAAGGGCAGCGCTCTCAGTCAGCATAGCGAGTGCTGCATCTCGGTCCAGCAGCCTGAACTACCACGGCCTCCATTACCTACTGGCGTGGCATGTCGGTGCACCCCCGGGGGGGGACACATGGGGACAAGACACTGTCAGGAGTGTCTAGCTCTCCTGCTCCTCATTCCAGCATCCTGGTTTTGGCTATAGCATTCCCCCTGACTTTGACCACCTGCAAGGTGATTGATGTGGTCAGTCTCTGGGTGGAAACCAAACCTGTTATAAGCAAGCCAAACCTTCAGGCTGGGTTCACACTATCTTCACATTCGGCTCACAGCTGGGGTCCAGTGTATCCTCTTTCACCGTTTCAGGTCCGATTTCAGCCCGAATTTTGGGCTGAAATCAGACCTGAAACGGATCAAAAGACGCACGGGGCTCCTGTGCAAATTTGCATAGGAGCCGCAGCAGAGATATGTGAACCGGCTCCATAGAGAGCCGGTCAAAATCTCCTGCTATTGCGAATTGGATGCAGGGAACCCGCATCCAATTCACAATAGTGTGAACCCAGCCTTAGTCTCGTGCTTGTGATAGAGAGTGATACGTGTGTAATTCCTGATCAAGCCCCCACGTCTGTCTGCCCTGCTCTGCTAGATTGGATTCCCCTGTGTATGACCTTGGACCGGATTTGAGACTATTCCCTGAACTCAGCCTGCCTTTTACCTGGGCTGTCATAGAACCATGCTGCCTGTCTGCTTTGCTTAGTTGCTATAGCATTGTGCATAAGACCTAAGGGCAACCGAGTACTGGTAGGCCTGCTTGCCTTATGGGAAAGGGGGCTGCTATAGGTGAAGAACCAGCTATAGTGTCTGACCACATGCATTGGGGTAAGCATGACAGACACCTGTCGCAGTGTAGCCTAGGCGCCAGGCCGCTAAGTCTAGTCGCCAATGCGAGCTGGGTTTTGTTGAACCCTGCATACTCGGCTCCATTCACACCTTATGCCGCGTACACACGATCATTTTTAATGTCATTTTCAAAAACGACATTTTTCTCAACGTGATTTTTCTTGTTTTCTCTCAAGCCTGTCTTGCATACACACGTTCATTAAAAAAAACGCTCGAGCAAAGCGCAGTGACGTTCAACACGTACGACGGCACTATAAAGCGGAAGTTCCGTTCGAATGGCGCCACCCTTCATGTTAGTAAAGTTTGTTGAGCGACGATTTGCGCTTTTCAGCCTCATGCTTTTCAGTCCGTTACAGCATGACGAATGTGCTATCTCCATTACGAACGCTAGTTTTACCAGAACGAGCGCTCCCGTCTCATACTTGATTCTGAGCATGCGCATTTTTTTTCCCGTCGTAAAAGCATACACACTACCGTTTTTCACGTCATTAAAAATAAAACGACGTGAAAAACGTTGTAAAAAAAATAGAGCAGGTTCTCATTTTTTTTAGGCCATTTTTTACGTCGTTAAAAATGCTCTGGAGCCTACACACGATCGTTTTTAATGCAAATTTAAAAAAATGGCATTTTTAACGTCGTGAAAAACGGTCGTGTGTATGCGACATAAGTGTTTTGTAGTGTGAGGCTACAAAATGCTCACCATCAAAAATGCCATTGTTTTAAATGGTACACAGGTGGCTGTCATTTTAAAGTGTACAGGAGCTTCTTTTTAGGCAGACTTGGACATTTCTGGCCACTTAAGCCTCGTACACACGACCGATTTTCTCGTCCAAAACCGTCAAGAAAAGTGCCACGAGAGCTTTTTTGTCGAGAAAAACGTTCGTGTGTATGGTTTTACGATGAGAAAATTGCCGAGAATCTCGACGAGAAAATAGAGAACCTGCTCTCTATTTTCTCGTCAGGATTCCAGATTTCCTTGTCGTGTTTCTCGTCGGCCTGTTTTGTGACGAGAAAATGGTTCGTGTGTATGCTTTTACGACTCTTCCAAAAGCGCGCATGCTCACAAGCAACTATGAGACGGGAGCGCATCTTCTGGTAAAACAAGCCTTCGTAATGGAGATAGCACATTCGTCACGCTCCAAATTATTGCATCGTTTAAATGTTCTGCATTGAAATCTTCGTTAGAATGTTACATTAATCAAAACGAGTGACCTTCTTTTGCTGCTGATATTCACACCGAGTTATGACTATTTTTTTTTAACCTTTTTCATGCTGCTCTTAAGAAGATTTATGTGTATTATATCGTGCAAGTTTTTCGGAATAATTTAAATTGTTATATTTTTCAAAATGATGTTAATTATAATTTCGCAATGTTTTGATAGTGATCTCCCATTTAATTTTGGAATCTATATTAGTTAAATTTTCCACCATCTTTTTTTGCAAATCAGATTTAGTTATTCTTTTGGGGGGTTGTTATCTGTCCCTTTTTTTGTCAGTCAAATGTATCTGCTTACTCCAAAGCTAGATTTTTAATTTTTACAAATACACATAGTCAAGTATGAACTTAAACAAAAATCACATTTATTCATGTTTCGAACTAAAATAAAGAGAAGGCAGCGCTGGAGAACCTGCTGCCATTTGTGCATCCCAGGGACCCCAGAGCACACAGCAACCCTGTGTGGACCCTAAAATTGGGAGCTTGAGAAGGCCAACATTTCTGAACACAATCTGATGCTGGCCTCCCAGAGGTCAGGAACAGCAGCAGGTGATATATATGTCCCAAGTGTGTGGTACTACAACAGGCTGCCTTCTGTCCGACCACAATGAAGCAAGGCCATCACTTCCTCTTCTTCCTGGTAACCTTCCCTGCAACCTTCCCTGAAGCCTTCCCTGCAGCCTTCCTTCTTCGTTTGGCTGGAGGCTGGGCCACTGGAGGGGTACTCCTGTCAGGAGGAGGAGGAGGAGATGTAGCAGAAGGGGGTGGGGCAGAAGAAGAAGGTGGAGGTGTAGCAGAAGGGGGTGGGGCAGAAGAAGAAGGTGGAGGTGTAGCAGAAGGGGGTGGGGCAGAAGAAGAAGGTGGAGGTGTAGCAGAAGGGGTGGGGCAGAAGAAGAAGGGGGAGGTGTAGCAGAAGGGGGTGGGGCAGAAGAAGAAGGTGGAGGTGTAGCAGAAGGGGGTGGGGCAGAAGAAGAAGGTGGAGGTGTAGCAGAAGGGGGTGGGGCAGAAGAAGAAGGGGGAGGTGTAGCAGAAAGGGGTGGGGCAGAAGAAGAAGGGGGAGGTGTAGCAGAAGGGGGTGGGGCAGAAGAAGAAGGTGGAGGTGTAGCAGAAGGGGGTGGGCAGAAGAAGAAGGTGGAGGTGTAGCAGAAGGGGGTGGGGCAGAAGAAGAAGGGGGAGGTGTAGCAGAAGGGGGTGGGGCAGAAGAAGAAGGGGGAGGTGTAGCAGAAGGGGGTGGGGCAGAAGAAGAAGGGGGAGGTGGAGGTTGAGGTTGGGTCAGTTGTGCCACCTCACATATGGTGGTATTGGGGGTAATTTTCTCCATCACCCCCTTGTTGAGCAAGGTGATGAGCAGGGGCTTGCATAGGAGGCGTTGCTCCATGCTCATCACCTTGAACTTAGCCTCCACTAGGCCGGCAATGGCCTCTTCAGGGGATGTGGGCTCCTGGAGGGTGGCATGGGCCTCACGAATAAGGGCCATTGCTGCCTCACTCGTGCTCCTGTCCCTCCTGCCTCTTTTGGGAAGCTGGATGGGAGGCACCTGGGATCTGGTGCTTCTCCTTTGCCCTGCCACCTCCTGTCTGCCACTGGGCCCTGCCACCTCCTGGCTGCCACTGGGCCCTGCCACCTCCTGGCTGCCACTGGGCCCTGCCACCTCCTGCCTGCCACTGGGCCCTTCCTCCTCCTGCCTGACAGTTTCCAGACCCTCCTCCTGGCTGATTTCATCCTGTGTATGAAAAAGGGACATAGTTTAATATGTTGGTTTAATCTTTGCATCAAACTTTGTAATCCTGATTGAAGCAATTAGAATGTAAATCCATAAATCCTTGCTTTAAATTTACCACTACATCAGATTGACTATTTAGCACCCAATTAAGTGCAGACTAATGTCTACAGATCTTGATTTCACTTGTGGAATCCAAAATATTTTATGTTTGTCATCTTGACATATTTGTCAAACATTAAGTTTATCCCAATACATTTTCAGTTAATACTATACCTGGCTCCAGATGGCCAAATCAGGATCATCCAGGATGGCTGCCTCCTCTTGCTCCAGAGAAGGCTCAGGTTGGCTGCAGGGAAGTCTGGGGGGAAGAGTGGAGAGTGATGGCCTTGTCTCAATGTGGTCATCCAGGAAGGACATCCTGTTGTAGTACCACAAAATCGGGACATAAACATCACCTGCTGCTGCTCCTGACCTCTGAGAAGCCAGCACCTTAGAGCGTTCAGTCCTGTAGGTACCTCTCAAGCTCCCAATTTTAGTTTTCACCTGTTTTGCTGTGGCTGTGGGCACCTTGGTATGCACAAATGGGAGCAGCTTCTCCAGCGCTGCTTTTCTCACCCCTCTTTTTTTGTGGATGGGGTTTTTCGTCTCCCACAGAGCGGGCAGCTCCCTTACCCGGTCAATAAATTCCGCCAGGAAATCCTTGTCGCTTATAAAGACATTCATATTGTATCTGCAAGTTAATTAAATTATATATAACTAATGTGAGGCAAACAGTCTAACCTCCTTAACATCCTAGTCACCATATATATCCTCCAACATTCTCAAGACAGTATAGGCCAACAATTTGTACAAGTCACAAAATCACATACCTTCGTTCGCACGTCCGTCACTTGAACTCCTCTCTCCGCACACCGAACGTACTATAGTCACATGTGTGTTTGCTATATACACACCACGCATGCGTCAAATTTCGAACACGTCGCTCCGCACACGTCGCCCGCCCATGACGTTCTAACTAACATCTTTTCTTTCTCGTACATCACGGGACACAGAGCGACATAGTCATTACTAATGGGTTATATAGATACCGTCAGGTGCTGGCACTGGCAACTTCCAAAACCGGAAGTACCCTCCCCTATATAAGCCCCTCCCATCCGGGAGCACCTCAGTTTTTTGCCAGTGTCTAAGGTGTTGGCCAAGAAGAAACGTGTTTTTCACTGAGCTTGCGTACAGGTTCTTTTGGGCCTCAGTAAGCTATTCCGGATCCGACCAAAAAAGCTTCATAGCTAAACGGTCGGTACCCGGGCCTTGCAGAGAAGAGCAAGGTTTTGCCTGTAATGCTTCTCTTAGGAGAGCTGGACCCTGGGATCCAGAGCTCTGGTCATACCCACGACCAAGATGTTTTCTGTGCAGGGTGCTATACAGGTCCAGGGGAGTGGAATCCTTGGGAACCCGGTCCCTGAAGGTTTGATTACAATGCCTGCCGTGATAGGTGAAGTTTGGGCTTTTGTGGACCAAACAAAGTCCTGCGGCGGGGAACAGGTAAGTGGGGGCCCCCAGGAACTTGGTTCTATTGGGGGACCCCCAAGCCTAATTTGTCTTTCTGTCTGTTACCTAATGGTATTCCCGCAAAATTCTGTGCATGCCTGTAACTACTAAAAAAAATGTAATAATTTTTAATGGTGGTCAAGAAAAAAAAAAAAAAAAAAAATAAATACATTTTTTTTATATATATTTAATATATTAGACTGCGGTACCTGTGTTTGTCCACTAGAGGCCGCTGTGGAATGTTTTCTTGTCATGTGGACTAGCTTCTTCTCAGCAGAGCAAAGTCCAGGCAGATGGTGAGTTCTCTTATAGGAAACTGCTTCCTCTGCCATGTTGCAGTGCTCGTCCATCCCCCGGCCTGCGGCAAAGAGGGGCCCTGGCTCCTGTCCCTTGTTACCATATTTGAAATTAGCGCCGAAGGCGCACGTGCCCACGCGCGTGCGCGTGCACGCGCCTCTATATATAGAGGTGAGCCGGGAAAGGGGGCGGAGCCTGGGGGATGACGCTCTGTGCGCGCCGCAGCGCTTCTGCGCATGTGCGGGCGTCCCAGCAGTTTAAAAAAACCACAATATTGTAGTGAGCTGGCTATGAAGTACAGAGACAGAGCTGGCAACATTTAAAGGCATACAGCAAGCGGTTGATACAGGCATCCCCTAGAAAGGCACATTAGTAGACACCAACTGTGATATAGCAGCAATTGTGCTAGACTATTCTCAGTAAAAGTGGTGTATTACGGCTGGAATACCTCAGCTTTAGGCTTAGGAATATGCCGTCCAGAAGCTCCGGAACTGAATCTTCCAGGAAGCGAAGGGGGTCTCATCGGGCTCGGAGGATCTTGGGCATACTCCTGCTGCACCAGTCTCCCCTGAAGTTCAGAGGTAAGTGACCGTAGAGACCCCGCAGGGTACTTGGTACTGTGGCTGTCCTCAGTTCACCTGCTCCTGTGTATGTAACAGAGGAGGTTTTTTCCTCAGCTCTGGGAGGATTAGAGAGAGATTGTCAACATTTATCGCTGCCTCCCTGTCAGGGAAAGCACGCCCGATCTCCGTCTCCTCCTTCAGAGTGCCTGTTAGCAGAGCAACAGTCCCATACAGGGATCGACCTGCCTGAAGGGGATCAGGATGAGGTTGATTCTGTTATAGAGGAATCAACAGTGGGGGAACCTTTTCTCAGCATCTTAAGCTGAAAGATTATGGGTTCAGTCTCTGACTAACATGGTCCGATCAGCATTTAAAAATGCACCTTGCGGAACCATCAACCACTACTGTATCCTCGTTGGGGTCGCTAGAAGCCCCCAGACTGTTTGTTCTTTTCCACTTCACCCTTTACTGAAAGGGCTCATTTACCAGGATTGGGAACGTCCTGAGAAAATATTTATTCCCCCAAGAGATTTCCGGTGGTCTATCCCATGGAGGATAAGTTCATCAAAAAAAAAAAAAAAAATGGAAGGTCCCTACAGTGGACGCAGCCATCTCTTGTATGTATAAATCACTGACATGTCCAGTGGATAATGTCCAAATGTTCAAGAACCCAATAGATAAAAGATTGGAGTCCTTATGAAAATCTGCTTGGTGATACAACCAGCAGTAGCAGCTATTGGGGTCTGCTAAGCAGTGAAGGATCAGTTGAAACAGGTCTTGAGGGACTTGACAGATCAGCAGGCTTTGCCCTAGCTGATCTACCTAGAGCCTTAGGCTTTGCGGTTGACGCCATAGAGGATTCAGTCCATCAGGCCTCCCGCCTTACGCTGTCTATAGTACATATACGTAGGCTCCTATGGCTCAAAAACTGGTCTGCTGAAGCTCCCTGTAAAGAATGGCTGGTTAGCGTCCCATTTCATGGTGAACGCTTATTCAGGGAAAACCTGGACAAATATATCCAGAAAATTTCCAGCGGTAAAAATACGCTCTTGCCGGTTAAAAGCAGAGTTAGAGGTCCCTCTTTAAGAGGCCTGCTTCTCCAGTCCCTGGGGCATCGGCTGTGTAACAGTTCCGACGGCCTCCTCTGTCAAATCCCGGGGGTAAAAAACAGGGACAGTAGCAGGGTAATGAGAAACCCTGGGTCAGGGGAGGTACAAAACCTCCCCCAAAGTTAAATTCATTGAAGCCCCCACTCAGTCGGGTGGGGGGAGGACTCCAGTTGTTCGCAAGAGACCTGGCGGGACACGATCAAGACAGATAGGTGCTCTCCGCAGTAGGTTTGGGATACAGTTTGGAGTTAAAAGACTCTCCTCCTTCCCATTTTTGAGGTCAAACGTGCCAAGGGATCCCCGGAAGAGAGAGTCCCTCCTGTTGGCACTAGAACAACTATTGCTCCAAGGAGTAATTATGGAGGTTCCCCTGGAAGAATGAGGGTTCGGGTTTTACTCAAACCTCTTTACAGTCCCGAAGCAAACGCGGTCGGGAGGCCCATATTAATTCTAAAAGGGCTATACAAATTCCTGTATATCAGGACTTTCCGATGGAGTCGATCCGATCGGTGGCCACTGCCCTACAAGGGGAGGATTGGTTAGCCACGATCGACATCAAAGATGCTTATTTGCACATTCCCATCTTTCCAGTCCACCAAAAATTTCTACGCTTTGCAGTAGAAGGGCGCCATTTTCAGTTCAGAGCCTTACCCTTCGGTTTGGCCACAGCACCACGAGTGTTTACAAAAATTCTGGCCCTTTATTGGCCAATCTAAGAACACAAGGTGTAATGATAATGGCATATCTGGATGACTTGTTGCTGATAGACCACTCAGTGAAAAAACTAGACGTGGTCGTTCACAAGACAATCAAGTATCTGGAATCTCACGGTTGGATTATCAACCGAGACAAGTCAGCCCTAAAAACCAGTCAAAAGTCTGGAATACTTGGGGCTAAGGTTGGATTCAGGCCAGAGAAAAATATTCTTGCCTCGAGGAAAGGTGTTGTCTTTGAAAGATTTGATCCACTTAGTGGGTACAAAAAAGACAGCCGTCCATACGCCTGTATATGAGGCTGCTGGGAAAAATGGTGGCATCATTCGAAGCAGTACCCTACGGTCAATTCCATTCAAGGAATTTCAAAGGGGCCATACTGTCAGCCTGGAACAAAAAAGTTCAGGCCCTAGACTTACAATGTCCTTGTCCCCTTCCGTTCGCAAGAGCCTCCGTTGGTGGTGGGTTCCCCAGAATCTGGAAAAAAGGAAATCCTTCAGTCCGATTTCTTGGAAGGTGGTCACTACAGATGCCAGCCTTATAGGCTGGGGAGCAGTACTGGAGCAATAGTCTCTCCAGGGCAGATGGTCGGATGCAGAAAAGGCCCTGCCCATCAATCTCTTAGAGATACGAGCAGCCCGGTATGCCCTAGTAGCATGGACATCCAAACTCCAAGGGTCCCCTGTCAGAATTCAATCAGACAATGCCACAGCAGTGGCATATATCAATCATCAGGGGGGCACCAGGAGTCGTGCAGCCCAGAGGGAAGTAAATTACATCCTGAAATAGGCCCAGAGGAAGGGTCCCTTCACCCCGAGGTTTTCTGGACAATATGTCAGCGGTGGGGAACATCGGATGTAGATCTTCTAGCATCCAGATTCAACGCAAAGGGGGACAGGTTTGTCTCTCGGACAAGGGATCCCCTAGCTTGCGGCTCGGATGCCCTAGTGTTCCCTGGGGATCAGTTCAAGCTGATATATGCATTCACACCGCCACAATGGTTACCTCGATTACTCCGCAGAATCAGGGTAGAAAAGAAACCAGTGATTCCGGTGGCTCCAGCGTGGCCCCGAAGAGCGTGGTACGCGGAGATTGTAAAATTTCAGTGGGGAGTCCTTGGACTCTCCCACGTCGTCCGGCTTTCGCAAGGACCGATATACCACCCTTCCTTACCAGCCATAGGTTTGACGGCCTGGCTATTGAAGCCCACATTCTAAAAAAGAGAGGGCTCTCTAATGCTGTGGTATCTACCATGATCAATGCCAGGAAGCCGGTATCCAGGCAGATCTACTATAGAATCTGGAAGGCGTTCATCGCGTGGTGTGAGGCCAAGAAATGGCATCCACATAAGTACGTAATAGGTAGGATTCTGGACTTCCTACAGTGGGCTGTAGATAGGAAGCTTGCCTTGAGTACTATCAAGGGTCAGATTTCGGCCTTGTCAATATTTTTTCAAAGGCCCTTGGCTTCGCATTCACTAGTCAAAGCCTTTATACAAGGAGTGATGCGTATTAGGCCTCCGGTTAATATTCCCATATGTCCATGGGATCTAAACTTGGTTCTGTCGGTTCTACAGAAACAACCATTTGAACCATTACAGCATATTTCCTTGGTGCTTCTCACCAGGAAATTGATTTTTCTAGTAGCCATTTGTTCGGCTAAAAGAGTATCGGAATTAGCAGCTATGTCCTGTAAGGAGCCATATCTGGTTATCCATAAGGACAGAGTAGTGTTACGTCCTCATCCAGCCTTTCTTCCTAGGGTGGTATCGAGGTTTCATTTGAACCAAGATGTGGTTCTTCCTTCTTTTTTCCCCAAACCTACTACGGTAGAGGAAAAGTTATTGCATTCTTTGGATGTAGTAAGAGCAGTTAAAGCTTATCTAAAAGCCACTGCTCAGATTCGCAGAACGGATACTTTGTTTATTCTGCCGGAAGGCCCCAGAAAGGGTCAGGCAGCGTCAAAGTCTACTTTAGCCAAGTGGATTCGACAGGTCATTATGCAAGCTTATGGCTTGAGAAGGAGACCGCCTCCGTTCAAAGTTAGAGCGCACTCCACGAGAGCAGTTGGAACTTCATGGGCAGTGCATCACCAGGCCTCCCTGGCTCAAATCTGTAAGGCCGCAACATGGTCTTCGGTACACACGTTTACTAGGTCCTACCAGGTGGACGTTAGAAGTCAGGAGGATGTCGCCTTTGGGCGCAGTGTGTTGCAGGCCGCAAAAGATCCTCATGTCTGATAGCGCTCAGCTTATATATGGTGTATCCCCCCCCCTCATTTGGCATTGCTTTAGGACATCCCATTAGTAATGACTATGTCGCTCTGTGTCCCGTGATGTACGAGAAAGAAAATAGGATTTTTATAACAGCTTACCTGTAAAATCCTTTTCTTGGAGTACATCACGGGACACAGAGCTCCCGCCCCTCTTTAGGGACACTTATTGCTTTGCTACAAAACTGAGGTGCTCCCGGATGGGAGGGGCTTATATAGGGGAGGGTACTTCCGGTTTTGGAAGTTGCCAGTGCCAGCACCTGACGGTATCTATATAACCCATTAGTAATGACTATGTCGCTCTGTGTCCCGTGATGTACTCCAAGAAAAGGATTTTACAGGTAAGCTGTTATAAAAATCCTATTTTCCCCGCCCCTTCTCTTTCGGCGCGCAGACAGATATGGCGGAGTTACAGCAGGTGTCTGATAATTCCGCAACTAACGAGGAGGAGACAAGCCCGGAGACCGAGGAAACGTCACGATCAAGGAGGAGATTCAAGGCATCGAATATGTCTTTTGCGGAGATGGCGGAGATGGTGGACATCTTGCTCAAGTCTGATTATGACGCTAAGCATGGGCCGTATAGTAAACCAAATAGAAGGAAGGCCAAAATCCTCACTAAAGTCGTGAAGAGTCTGAAGACGAATTTCGGGGTGAAACGCTCAAATGAGCAGCTCAGAAAGAGGTGCTCAGACCTCAAACTGAGGGAGCCAGAGCAGTTGAGGAGCATAAAGAGAATGCTAGCAAAAAGTAAGTAAAATGTAGACTTTTCTGCTATTAATCTTTTTCTAAACTTACATGTTGCTCTTTATTTTGGTTTCTCATATTGGACTCCCTTCCAAAATGTAATATTTTGAACTTGGTTGGGTGGGCACAGTAATCGTTCGTTACGTTACAGACACTTCGTTCGGCCACTATCCGCGGTTTTGGCTTATTTTATAGCCACAAAAGTAATTAGACATCTGCCATTTTTGGTCAAATATTGTGGCAAAATTTTTAGGCTAGATGATGTGTTTGTAAAGAGAATGAAATGCAAACTTTTATCAGTGTAAAGGAGACAACACTCAGCAGCTGCTTCCACATCTGTACTTTGGAGCACTATAGTGTGGGCCACCAGACCCGCCTTTTTTGGGTGTCCCACACAGGTGCATCAGTGAATTTTTGTGGTGCCTCCATGTCAAAAAAATTACATCCAAAGGTGAATAGTAAACATATTCTTGGTCATAAATAATGCATTCTTCTTTAAATTCCGCCCAAACACACACTTGTACCCCACTTCCAAGCAATTTAGCCTGTTTTTATTTTAACATTGAGATTTACAGTGTGATAAATAGACCTTTTGTTTGATTCTCATAGGGGAGAGAAGACTGGGAGGAGAACACTCCAGGGAGCACATGCACCCCACAACTTCCAAGCAACCCCAAACTCCCAAAGACCCACAACTGAAAGATGTGCAGGAAGTTGAGGTTGAGGAAGGAGAAGTGCAGGAAGGAGAGGTGGATGACGTTGTGGATCTGGTCACCACAACAGGTCAGTATCTGTCACCACAGCTTCAGGTAAGAGATGTAGGCCTGCAGAGTTATAATACCTTTTGTTTTTTGTTTTTAGGGGATATAAATGTTGTGAAGGATAGTACACGGTTCTCTGCTGACAGTGCCCTCCGCCTCATCCAGCAAGTGATGGAATGTAGCACGGAACTGGACCTAATTAAACAAAGAATCCATGTGATGGAACAAACATTTAAAGACATTCTCAATGTTTTGGGGAGAATTCAATAAGCCATCCAAACACATTTGTTTTTACATGTTTGTTATTGCACATTTTAGAATATTTTTGACAATCAAACCAGCAAAAATTTAATCTGCACACAGTGTGTCAACATGTGCTATCTGCCATCAGGGGATATCCATGTACGTTTTTTGGGGGTGCAACCCCTTCCTCGTATCTAAAGTCGGTGAACTGAGGAAGGGGTTGCACCCCCAAAACACGTCCATTGATCACCCCTGATGGCAGATAGCACATGTTGACAATAGGGATCAGGATTGTAAACTTCCTAGATGAAAAAAATCCAAAATGTGTGCATATTCAATTTTTGGCTGGGCAAGGGGTGGCAGGACCCCATATTAGGACGGGCACATAGAGACATAGTTTGTGTAAGTGAATGTCTCAGATTGCTCAGAGGTATCCAATGTTGTAATTTTTGGAATGCAACTGTTATTTTTGTATTTTCCTAAGAAAACAATTGCCAGTTTGTGGCCAGGCCAACCCAAAAAAACCAGAAAAAACAAAAAAAGGTGTGAATGTGCACAGAGTAAAATATTTGACCACAAACAACGTGTAGCTTCTTTTTATAATACCCTCTAAGCTTATTTGGTTATTTTGTAAGGTTACATAGTGAAATGGTTGTTAGTTACTAAAGTAAAATACACTTGGCACTACAAATGCGCTAAGACAAACTAGGAGACAGGAAAGAACAAATAATTAAAGGTTTAAACAAGCTTTTTATTTGGATCCTTAGACATAGGCTGGCATAGGAATTGCCCCCCTACCCGTGAAATACTCCATGTATTTGTCCCGAACCTCACGGGCATTTTGGGAGGGCAAGCCAGGACGGGCAGATTCCAGGCCCGGCAGGGGATTTGCAGGGGAAAGTCCAGCCTCTGGCAAAACTGAGGCCATATAGGAATTTGATTTTTGGCTCAGAAAGTTGTGTAGCACACAGCAGCATAATACGACATAGTTTATTTTGTAGTCCGCCAAGTGGATGGAAGTCATAAAAATGCGGAACCGGCTGGCCATTATGCCGAAGGCATTTTCGACAACTCTTCGGCCCCTGGCCAGCCGGTAATTGAACACCCTCTTGTCTGGGGTCAGGGTCCTCTGAGGAAATGGCCTCATAAGATGCCGTCCGAGTCCGAAGGCTTCATCAGCCAAAAAAACAAAGGGGAGTCCTTCAATATTCCCTGCATCCGGTGGCAATGCAAGGTCGTCACTCTGGAGATGGAGGGCAAACTCCGTCTGGATGAAGGATCCCCCATCGGACATCCGGCCATTCTTCCCTACATCAACATAGAGAAATTCATACCGTGCTGACACCACCGCCATCAGCACAATGCTATGAAACCCCTTGTAGTTGTAGTAGTAGGACCCAGAACGGGGTGGCGGCACGATGCGGACGTGCTTCCCGTCTATAGCACCACCGCAGTTGGGGAAGTCCCACCGCGTGGCAAACTCCGATGCCACAGTCTGCCATTCCTGTGGCGTGGAAGGAAGCTGTGGAGTGAAACAAGATGAAATAATATTAGAATACAAAAATCATACATTACAAGGAAAATCTCTAAAAAAACATTAGAGGCCAACATCAATCAAATTCTACGTTTATTAAGGTGTTTAAAATAAGTATAATGGAAGGCTCATTTATCATATTCATTACCCCCTCTGATGGGCCATTACTAAATTATTTTGGGGGGGGGGAGATGTGTTTGGCCACAGGATAGCATTGCAGTGGCGGTGCTTCCAGAGTGGGCGCTGGAGCACTGCCCCCTCTCTCCTGTGCCCATCACTCAGAACAATACATAGGTTCATGCGTTGCATTAACCTATGTATTGTCTATGCCGCCCACTATTCAGGTGGATGGCCTCTTGTTAAGCGACCGACATATGAATAATTGCGGCATTTAGGGGGTTCAAATTGCATAGCAGAAACAGGTAGTAAAATAGTCTTGCACATTACAACCTGAGGGATGTAATTGGCTTACTAAAAGTAAAATAGGGGACGCAGGGGGGGGGCATTCCTTGGGGAAACACTGGCAGGCTGCTCTGCCAATCATGTTCACCAAGTCTGTTTAATGGTAACATGATTGGCTGATGCAACATCAAGGGAAGGAGAACACATCAAGGACAGAAGAAGGATGGCGCTGACCACAAGAAGGTAAGTGCAGGGCTGGGGGGAAACTGGCTGCATTAGAGGGAACAAAATGGCTGCATTAGAGGGGACTAAATGGCTGCATTGGAGGGAACAAAATGGCTGCATTAGAGGGGACAACTGGGGGCGTTTAATAGGCACCTGAGCAAAAAAGGAGGAAGTTTAGTTCATAAATTGGGGTGGGACCCCCAAACATTTGGAGCAACAGGCGCCCCTGCTGGAAAAGTTAGTGAAGGGAAATATTTATGGAGGAGAAAAAAGGGGCAATCTAAAGCTTCCAGCATGCATGGGGACAAAGGGGATATTCTCAGCATATTACAATCATGGTAATTAGGGAAGGATGAAAGAAATACAATACATTAGCATACATGTAATACATAAAATGTGATGTTAAGGGAGAAAACTTACCCTAATATAGTCCTCCTGCAGGACTTGTATAATGGCAGAACAGGTGTCTGGGATTATGAGGCCCAGAGCCTGGGGGGAGATGCCTGTCGTGAACTTCAAGTCCTGAAGACTTCTCCCTGTCGCCAGGTAACGCAACGTGGCGATGAGCCTCTGCTCAGCAATGATGGCTTCTTGCATAACGGTGTCCTGCCTGGTAATATAGGGGGACACCAAAGCCAACAGTTCCTGAAAAACGGGGTCAGACATCCGCAGAAAATTCCTGTAGTCCTCAGGATTATTCTCGACGATCTCCCGCAGCAGAGGCATATGGCAGAATTGGTCCCGCTGGAGCAACCAATTCTTGGTCCATGAACTTCTCCTCACACCATTCATGGACTGGTCTTGGTCCAAAACAAGTAGACCAACACCAAGCGCACGCACAGCACGAACTCGACGACGAGAACGTCCAGGCGACATGGCTAAGAAACGGTCGTCTTATCAGAACGTACAGAACAGAACGCTCTTTAGAACAGCAAGGCCTATGAATAACGAACTGAAAAACAGAAACGAACAGGCAAGAACGCACTGTAAAACAGATACGACCTGCCTAGACGCCCTGAAAGTCAAGATACGAACCCACAAGCACAAACTGAACCACAGAAAACGAACTGAAAAGTACGAAGACTGAAAAGCGCGAATCGTCTCTTCCCAAACTTTTACTTCACACGCGGTAACACGAGATCAGCAAAAGCAGCCCAAGGGGTGGCGCCAAGAAAAAAGATCTTCCCCTTTATAGTGCCGTCGTACGTGCTGGACGTGACCGCGGAGAACAACGAGGAAATTGGAAATTGTCAGTGTGTACGCATGGAAAGCTTGACGAGAAAATCGACAAGCTTAACAAGAATCTCGTCGAAAAAAACGACGTGTTTTTTACGACGAGAAAATCGGTCGTGTGTACGAGGCTTTAGACTTTAATGGCAGTGCCAGAAAAAACACACCAAAAATTTGCATTTTTCAGATGCTGTTATAATAGTTTATGGGGCTCACCTCCAGAAACTCCTGTGTAAAAAACCTCTGTGAAAATGCATGAACAAAAGGCACAAACAAAGAACAAATAAATATTCCTTTAACCACTTCAGCCCCGGAAGGTTTTACCCACTTCCTGAGCAGGCCATTTTTTGCGATTCGGCACTGCGTCGCTTTAACTGACAATTGCGCAGTCGTGCGACACTGTACCCAAATAAAATGAATGTCCTTTTTTTCTTTTGGTGGTATTTGATAACCTCTGTGGTTTTTATTTTTGGCGCTATAAACAGAAAAAGTCCGACAATTTTGAAAAAAAAAACTGTATTTTTTACTTTCTGCTATAATACATATCCCAATTTTTTTTTTTTTTTTTTCTATAAAAACAAATTTCTTCATCAATTTAGGTCAATATGTATTCTGCTACATATTTTTGCCACAAAGATCCCAATAAACGTATATTGATTGGTCTGCGCAAAAGTTATAGCGTCTACAAACTACGGGATAGACTTAGGGACTTTAATCTGCGATTTTTAGCGAGACTGCAAAATTGCGGCGAACAATCTGACCCTAAGTGAGACTTTTTGATGATCAGTGACACAATACAGTGATCAGTGCTATAAAAATGCACTGATTACTGTATAAATGGCACTGGCAGGGAAGGGGTTAGCACTAGAGGGCAATCAAGGGGTTAAATGTATTACCTGTTAGGTGTTTCTAACTGTAGGGGGAAGTGTTACACTGGAGGAAAGGAGAGATCGTGATTCAGCTTCTCACTTTTCCTCCCTGACAGATCAGCGGTGTGCTTTTTTTAAATCAGCACACCGCTGATCCATCTCTCCTGTGAACAATCGGCGGGTCACGGTGGCCATAGCGGGTGCCAGACCCGCTAATTGGTTCCCGCTGTGTCCCATCACAGCGGGAGTGGTACGCCCCCTAAACAGCGTGCACAAAATCACGTACATGGATTTTGTGCACCCGGGCCGCCCTGCCCGCAATACATGTTTTATATTTTACCAAAAATTTGGGTATTATAGTGTCTCTGTGTGCATTGAAATTCATTAAAATGTATTTATACGTTTGGCTTAACCACTTCAGTCCCGGAAGAATTTACCCCCTTCCTGACCAAAGCACTCTTTGCGATTCGCCATTGCGTCGCTTTACCTGACAATTGCGTGGTCGTGCGACGTGGTACCCAAACAAAATTGATGTCCTTTTTTTCCCACAAATAAATTTTTCTTTTGGTGGTATTTGATCACCTCTGTGGTTTTTATTTTTTGCGCTATAAACAAAAATAGAGCGATAATTTAAAAAAAAAAGCTATATTTTTTACTTTTTGTTATAATAAATATCCCCCAAAAAATATAAAAAAACAAATTTTTTCCTCAGTTTAGGCCAATACGTATTCTTCTACATATTTTTGGTAAAAAAAATTGCAATAAGCGTTTATTGATTGGTTTGCGCAAAAGTTATAGCGTCTACAAAATAGGGGGTAGTTTTATGGCACTTTTATTATTCTTTTTTTTTTTAATAGTTATGGCAGCGATCTGCGATTTTTATCGTGACTGCGACATTATGGCGGAAAACACATCGGACAATTTTGATGCTATTTTGGGACCATTCACATTTATACAGCGATCAGTGCAATAAAAATGCACCGATTACTTTATAAATGGGACTCGCAGTGAAGGGGTTAACCACTAGGGGGCTAGGAAGGGGTTAAATGTGTCCTAGGTAGTGATTCTAACTGTGTGGGGGCGGGGCTTACTGTGACACGACACTGATCGCTGCTCCCGATGAGAGGGAGCAGACGATCAGTGTCCTGTCACTAGGCAGAACAGGGAGATGCCCTGTTTACAAAGGCATCCCCCCGTTCTGCCGTTCCGTGACCCGATCGCGGTACACCGGCGGACATCGAGTCCGCGGGTCCCACAGGCACGGTCATTGAGACCGCGTCGGGTTTTTTAAATAGTCAAAAATTAAAAACGCCTGTAAATGAAACACGGCTAAACGTGAGTTACAACGCTTACAGGCTGTTACAGGCGTTTGGTGTTTCAAATGCCTCTGAACATCCATCCTGAACGCATTTTTTTGCATCACACGTCCGAAGGCGTGTGTACTAGCCAACTGCACACTGCTGAAGTCAGCCGCGCCATCTTGGCGTGTCCGCTCCAGCCGGATCTTTTCCGCTTTTGTACACTTACTAAGGTAGGATGTCATATGGACAACTTTCCCCTCGCTGAGATGATTTTTGTCCTCGCAAGGGTCGTGGTTGCTCATTACATTTCCTTTTTTGTCATTTCTTTTGCCTACAGTTGACAGAGTGTTATTGACCTTATCCAGCCATTTAGGGTGAAGCTCATTTATTCAAGCCTCCCCATTCCTTATTTTGGAACATTCTAGCTCAAGTGTCTTCTCTTTTTGAGCAACGTTTTGTTTTTCAACATGTTTACCATCTCCTATTGGCATAGTACTATTTTTGAATTGTGATACTTAGAAAAACCTTTCAAGGTAAGAGGCTGCATCCTTACCTATTCACTGAATTCTATTAAGTTCCCATCACAGTTGTGTAAATATGTGAATATATTTATTATATATATTCTATATTTCATGTTTTAACAGGTATTTTTCTTTACCCCTATGGTTGCTAACACTAATGGTTGGGTCATCGGATTGTGTCAACCGGTTGAGCAGACCAGTGGAAAATGCAATTTTTCCTTTAAATCTGTGGTTTTGTTGCAAATTGGTGAGTGCATGTGTATGTTTCACGTATGCATGATGCTCAGCATGGGCCATGATCTTATATGATTGTTCAATGTTTAAATGTTTTGCCCTTATAAATAATGTGATTAATAACGTGGTGACACACGTCAATAAGCTTCATTAATGTCCAGTGCTATAGTATTAATCTTTAACCATTCTATGTGCTAATTATATATACCCTGTATTTTCAGTTTAATCTGCTATTGTTCCAATTACTCCTGAGGAAGCTCCGCTAGGAGCGAAACTAGTTGAGTGGAAACTAAGCAGCGAATTGCATCTCTTGACAACTGAACTACACATCTATGAGGATGGTTACTTTTATGTATTGTTTTTCAATGTTTTGTAATAAAATATAATCTTTTAAAGATTAAATTTTTGTGTTTATCTCTACCAAGCACCGTTTTTTCTAAAAATCCCAGGGTATTGAGTATACCCATTGTCCCCCCTTTTTCAATATAATGTTTGGCAGTTCTAAGTAGTTTTCTAGCAAACATACAGATGTTTACTTGTAAACAAAAAGTATCGGAATAAGGTCTGGTCTTAAAGTGGATAATGCCTAAAGTACTCCTTGGATGTTGGGCTGTATGTGGCCAGGCTGTGAAAAAGTCTCACACATGTGGTATTGCCATACTCAGGAGGAGTAGCAAAATGTGCTTTGGGGTGTAGTTGCAAGTATGCATATGCTGTCTGTGAGAAATAACTTGTTAATATGACATCTTTGTGAGAAAAAATAAATACATTTCTTCATTTTCCAAAGAATTGTGGGGAAAAAATGACAACTTCAAAAAACTTGTCATGTCCCTTACTAAATACCTTGGACTGTCTACTTTCCAAACAGGGGACATTTGGGGGGTATTTGTACTCTCTTTACATATTAGGGCCTCAAGAAATGAGATGTCAGCAGTGGCGTAGCGTGGGTTGTCAGCACCCGGCAGGGCAAGTAATTTGCGCCCCCTAACCTGCGGACTTTTAGCACTCCCTGAGTCTCTTCAAATACAATAGTACTGACCAACCTGATTCCAACACTGACCTATCTGATTCCTATACTGATCACTACACATTGCACTGACCACTATACTATACTGTCCACTACACTGACCACTATACTGACGACTACACTACACTGACCACAATACTACACTGACCACTACACTACACTGACCACTATACTGTCCAGTCACAGGCGTATCTAGTGAAAATGGTGCCTATGCAAGCATTGAAACTGCGCCCCTGTCAAAACATTTTAAGTGTACAGGGCCGTGTTTTCACTGCATGAGATTCACACAGATATGCAGTACATCCACGGGCAGGCAGACCAATTCAAATCAATTGGGATGCAGCAGCTGCATGAACACAGCTCCTGCTCTCACCTTAATATCCGTTTGGGTGCAGGAAGGAACATGCCCCTGAGCACAGACAGTGTGCATTCAAGGACATGCTCCCGCACCCAAATGGATGCCAAATGCCAAATGGATGTCAAATTGGGAACAATAACCATCCCTTACTCCATCCAAAAACTCTAGTTTTACTTGAAGTATGAAGGAGACCTGCCCCAGGAAAGGTGCCCTCCATGACAGGTACCTGAGCAGGGTTTGGAGATCTCAAAGAGCACAGTGCCAGTCTCCAGGTCCTGGATCTTGAAGCAAGTGAAGTCAATCCTCAACACATTCTCCTCAGGTGTGCACAGATAATCTGATGACAGAGGACAAGTGACGTTAATGACACGCAGTGCCTAGCACAGACCGGTAACAGGTCTCCTGACAGTAAGACCCCTTTCACACTGGGGCATTTTTTAAGGCACTTTTGGGCTAAAAATAAGGCCTGTAAAGCGCCTGAAAAACGGCTCCCCTGCAGTGTCAGTGTGAAAGCCCGAGGGTTTTCACACTAAGGCGATGCGCTGGCAGGACGTTAAAAAATGTCCTGCAAGCAGCATCTTTGGAGCGGTGAAGGAGCGGTGTGTACACCACTCCTCTACCGCTCTTGCCCACTAAAATGAATGGGCAGCGTGGCCGACCCGCCAGCAAAGCGCCGCTGCAGCGGTGCTTTGCGGGTGGCTTTAACCTTTTTCGGCCGCTAGCGGGGGTTAAAATCACCCCACTAGCGGCTGAATACCTCTGCAAAAATGACGGCCCGCGCCCCAGTGTGAAAGCAGCGTAACTCACCCTCTGTAACCCGGCTCAGGCCTAGGACATGCTTCCGGTCTCAGCTCCTTCAGGCCTAACAACTCCTGTTTGGTGACCGCAGCCACTCCCCGGAGCTCCCCATCACCATCTTCCATCTAATGAATGCGCCTTTATCCCAGTCAAAATGAACTGCCATCGGCAGGGTAGCAACGAGGCTGCCAGTTGGTCCCTCTGGAATCACTCCCATCGCTAGTAATCAACATTCTGTAGTATTCTGAGAGGAAGCAATTTCATAGAGGTAGGTGGAAGGTTCTCTGCCACTGAACCGTTGTCACTAGCAACAGAGTCTCCCACCTGACATCAGCCTGAGAGGAAGGGGCTTCTCTGAAAAATTATACTGTGACAAAACAGAAATGTATTCATATAGACTGGGAGGTAGAATGTGAGCTCTGATCCTCTGCACTGACCATATCACTGCCTACCTGAGTCTCTATCCCTCTCTGTCCTCCTCAGTTCAGGACCTCCAGGATCCTGCTAGCTTCTTCCTCCTGTAGGAAGCCGAGTTCCAGCCAGTCTATGCCTGGGTCAGGTCAGTCATATCTGTGGGGGGATCTTTCTATGTAAACACATAACTTTGATGCTCACCAATGCAAAGCAGCATCAGCCATAGAGGGAGAGTGATAAGCAGGCACGTCTACAGGGATCCCGGGAATGCCAAGCTCCAAATAAGCTGGGCAGTGTTATCACTGTGATTTGTCCTATCCTGCTGCTCTGTGTGCTGAGATGCCAGACCCCGGCTTTATTACCTCCCCCTCTTCCGATCTCAGCCTCCCTGCACAAGCAGCTTCTATAACTTTTCTCCAGCAGCCAGGACACAACTGCAGACTGACAGTCTCCACTGCCAATCTGTGTGGAGCTCAGCACATGCAGCCACGCTCCCCTCCGGCTGTTACTTGTCAGAAGCACTCGCATCTCAGCACCTGAGGATGGGAGCAGAGCAGAGAATCACTCCGCAAGCCGGGACTATTTGAGTAGCGGGGCGGCTTGATGTACATGCGCCCCGAAAATGAAGAAAAAGTCCCTCCTTTACGCTCACTTCCTGGGCCCCTATTTTGACCTGATGGGACCCAGGAAACTGTAATTGCTTCCCCCATAAGCAAGTAGGAACGGGGAGAAGTTTAAAAAGCTCTAGTTTTAAATTCAGTGAAGAATTTTAATGCTGGCGTTTCTGCTCACTAGCGCCCCCTTCATATGGCGCCCATGGCACTTGCCATACCCTAGATATGCCACTGTGTCCACTACACTAACCACTATACTACACTGTCCACTATACTACACTGACCACTACGCTGACTACTATACTAAGCTGACTACTACACTGTACACTGTCCACTACACTACACTGTCCACTATACTACACTGACCACTATACTACACGGTACACTATACTGTCCACTACACTACACTGATCACTACACTGACCACTATACTATACTGTCCACTACACTGCACTGACCACTACACTACACTGACCACTATACTACGCTGACCACTATACTAACTACTATACTACACTGTCCACTATACTACACTGACCACTATACTACACTGACCACTACACTGTCCACTATACTACACTGACCACTATACTACACTGACCACTACAGTTACTACTATACTACACTGACCACTAAACTACACTATACTGTCCACTACGCTGACCACTATACTGTCCTGCCTACAGTAACTCTCTCTCTGCCTCCCTCTCTCTCTGCCTCTCTCTCCCTGCCTCTGTCTCTCTCTCCCTGCCTCTGCCCCTCTCTCTGCCTCTCTCTCTGCCTCACTCTCTCTCCTCCTCTGTCTCTCTCTCTGCCTCTGTCTCTCTCTCTGCCACTGTCTCTCTCTGCCACTGTCTCTCTCTGCCTCTCTCTCTCTCTGCCTCTCCCCAGTCCATGTTCCTCCTCACCTGCTTGTCCTGCATCAGTCCGGAATCCGGAGGATAGGAGGAGGAGGAGAAGACAGTGGCCACGGCGGCTTTTTAATACTTGTCTCCCCCCGCGTTCTGGCCGCCATGTTCAGTGTCCGGCGCACTGTGATTGGGCGTATGGGGGTCATGTGCAGAGGCGGGAATTTAGGAGCAACCGCGATCGCGGACAGGCCAGCCCAGCGCCGCACATGACCCCCATACCCCCAATCACAGGGTGCCGAACACTGAACATGGCGGTCGGAGCGCCGGGGACACAGTAAATTAAATTTAGGAGGAGGCAGCCAGTAGTGACACACACTGGCTCGAAATTTCACCCCCTAAATGTCACGCCCGGGGCCACCCCTGCACCCCCCACGCTACGCCACTGGCTGTCAGTACATCAGGTGTGATCAATTTTGAATGACTGGTACCATACAGTGCATCCAGAAAGTATTCCCAGCGCTTCACTTTTTCCACATTTTGTTATGTTACAGCCTTATCCCAAAATGGATTAAATTCATTATTTTCCTTAAAATTCTACAAACAATACCCCATAATGACAACATGAAAGAAGTTTGTTTGAGATCTTTGCAAATTTATTAAACATAAAAAACGAACAAATCCCATGTACAGCCTTTGCCATGGCACTCAAAAAAGGTGCATCCTGTTTCCATTGATCATCCGTGAGATGTTTCTGCAACTTTATTGGAGTCCACATGTGGTAAATTCAGTTGATTGGACATGATTTGGAAAGGCACACATCTGTCTATATTAGGTCCCACAGTTACAGTGCATGTCAGAGCACAAACCAAGCCATGAAGTCCAAGGAATTGTCTGTAGACCTCCGAGACAAGATTGTATAGAGGCACAGATCTGGGGAAGGGTACAGAAAATTTTCTGCAACATTGAAGGTCCCAGTGAGCACAGTAGCCCCCATCATCCGTAAATGGAAGAAATTTGGAACTAACAGGATTCTTCTGCCCGACCAAACTGAGCGATCAGGGAAGAAGAGCCTTAAGCCTCGTACACACGACCGAGTTTCTCTGCAAGAACCAGCAAGAAACTTGCTGGCAGAGCTTTCTTGCTGACTAAATCGGTCGTGTGTACGCGGCTTTCAGTTTTCTCGTCAGAAAAACCGACAAGAATCTCAACGAGAAAAATAGAGAACCTGCTCTCTATTTTCTCGTCAGGATTCTCAATTTTCTCGTCGGGTTTTTCGTCGGCCTGCTTCCAAAAGAAAGCTCTATTTGTGGGGGAAAAAGGACCTCAATTTTGTTTAGGTACAACGTCGCACGACCGTGCAATTGTCAGTTAAAGCGACACAGTGCCGAATCGCAAAAAATGGCCTGGTCTTTGGGCAGCCAAATCCTCCGGGGCTGAAGTGGTTAAAGCACTGAAAGCTGAAAATTGGCCTGGGCAGGAAGGGGGTAAAAGTGTCCTGTATTGAAGTGGTTAATTCAGTGCAGAATGTTTATGAAAGGGACTTTGTAACACAAGTTGCACACATTGATTTTGATTGATGACCAAAGTGTGCCTTGAAAAGTGAACGTGGAATGTTGTGTTCACCATTATAGGGAATGTTTTCTATGAGAAACAAATGAGGAGAAAAGTGAGACATCTAGGAGTGGAATCCACCCGTCCACGTGTCCTAGATCAGAGTTACTTGCTGCACCAATTGGAATTACTAACTTTATAACATCAATGTTCAAAATCAGCTTCCACAACACAAAAACGTTCTAGTAAAGAGAAGTGCACTCAGATTAGCTCACAAATCGTTCTTTATTCCACATAAAATAGCAGCCGGAACCTGATGCGGAATGTTTGTTACCCGCGGAAGGTCTTCCTGTGTGCACTCCTCATATTCCGGTTGTCATGGACACGGAGCGAGTTGGACTCTCTGCTGAATGGAACATCGGTGTTCGGGAGGGGGCGGAGCCCTGGATCCTGGAACACCCGCGGGTGAGGAAATGGGCGTGGCGGGTGTCGTGTAGGGGGTGATAGGACGTGTCGTTAGGAGTAGAGGGAGCAGAGCACGTGGTGTGGGAGTGTCTGGAGGGTACAGTGCTGATGCTGGGCGCGCTTGTTACTCTAGTCTAGTCTTAATGCTACTTACTATAAGGCGGTGATTACATAGCTGACCAGCAAGCCGTGTATAAGGCAGACCGCTCCTAAATAATCCATCGTGCTGATAGAGGAGCTCCGCCCACCACGATTCCTATTCGGTGTAATAGAATGAGGGAAGGGAGTCCTTTGCTCACTCATGTGATGTGAGGGGATTTCTAACCATTGCAGACACTCCTGTCATGTTTGTTGGTATTTATTTTTTTTCTTTATCTTTATTTAGTTTTATCGAAAGTACACGGATACAAAAGTATAAAATTACATACGTTTGTTGGCATTTTTAACCACATCACTACCGGAGCCTTTTCTTCCATTGTACACATGTTAATATACCTCCCTAGGTTTTAGACCCCTTTCACACTGAGGCGGTTTAGCGCTAAAAATGACGCCTAAATACCGCCTGAAAACTCCTGCCCCTGCAGTCTCAATGTGAATGCCCGAGGGCTTTCACACTGAGGAGGTGCGCTAGTAGGACTCCTCCAAAAGTCCTGCTAGCAGCATCTTTGGAGCAGTGTGTTTACTGCTCCTTCCCATTGAAAGTAATGGGAAACCGCGGTAATACCGCCCGCAATGCGCCTCTGCAGAGGCGCATTGCGGGCGGTATTAACCCTTTCTCGGCCACTAGCGGGGGTTACTACCACACCACTAGCTGCCGAATTCCGCGTCAATTCCGACGGTATAGCTCCGCTAAAAATAGCGGCGCTATACCCCCACCGCTCCAGTGTGAAAGGGGCCTTAGAGATGGGAACGGGGGACACCTATTCGCAAAAGTATGTAGGCATAGGACACTCCCCCTGCCACACCTTCTTAATCTTTTCAGGGCGGTGCTATAGCCGATTGACAGCTATAGCATGGTCACATATTGCCGTGAGGGCATCTATTGACATCCTCCCGTGATCGCGCTTCTCGCACACCCCCTGGCATCTGCAGGCATTGGTAACCGCTGTATCCCATCACAGATCGTGGTAAAGAGCCAATCACATCAGCTATTTACCATGTGATCAGCTGTGTCCAATCACAGTGTAAACAGGGTTTGCCGGTTATCGGCAATCCTCTCCTCATGCGCTGTCAGCACCAGGGTTGCCAACTTTCAGTAAATATAAAAACAGTTTGTAAAATCTGTACTTTTTGCATCTGTCCTTGAATGTCCATTGCGGACATGTAGGCTGCATGTCCGTAACTGACATTCATGGACAGATGAAACAATTATGGATTTTACAAACTGTTTGTAAATTTACTGAAAGTTGGCAACCCTGGTCAGCACTGATAGGAGAGCCGATAACCGGCAAATCCACACAGGGGACATCTATACACTATCAGTGTTCTGATGATCAGTGCTGCCTGTCAGCGTCAATCAGTGCTGCGCCCATCAGTGAAGGAGGAAAAAAAACGTATTTACAACATTTTTTAACATAAACTTAAGCCTTGTACACACGACCGGTTTACTCGGCAAGAACCGGCAAGAAAACTGCTTGCAGAGCTTTCTTGCCAAGTAAACCGTGTGTGTGTACGAGGCTTTCAGGTTTCTTGTCAAGAAAACTGCCCAGAATCTCGACGAGAAAAAAAGAAGACCTGCTTTCTTTTTTCTCGTCGGGATTCTCATCGGCCTGTTTCCCGACGAGAAACCCGAGTGTGTGTACACTTACCTGTCGCCGTGGAAACCCGCGCATGCTCGAAATGACTTTGACGTATGTGCGGTAGCTTCCTAGGCATAGGTAGGGTGTAGCAAGATGGCGGCGACGGCATCGAATGTGACGAGCGCACATTTGTCGTAGTCAATGACGTCACCGCGTTCGTGCCATTCAAAGGAACGGTGGTTCTTTTGAAAGGTACGTGCGTACACTCGGACGGGACAAGATTCTTGTCCAAGAATCTCGTCAGGAAAAACAACAAGTTTTTTCCTGATGAGATTCTCGGTCGTGTGTACGAGGCTTTAGACATTTTTTTATTTTTTTTATAAATGTTCTGTCTTTTTTTCGTTTGTTTTGCAAAAAATTAAAAAACCCCAGTGGCGATTAAAGTGCGAGTAAACTCCCATGCATCATTTTTACCTATAGGTAAGCTTATAATAAGGCTTACCTGCAGGTACTGTAAATATTTCCTAAACGTGCGCTGTTTAGGAGATATTTACTGTAGATGCAGTCAGCGACGTCACTGGCGCATACGCTCTGAAAGAACGCCGCTCCTTCAGAGTCCTGTGCTGTAAACGGTGGCTCTCGTGCACATGCGTGGGAGTGACGTCATCGCAGCTCCTGCTGCTCACACAGCCGGAGCCATGAACCCGGAAGGAAGACCGGGTTAAGATGGAAGCGCCTTCGGCAGTGACAGCTCGCTGCTGGAAGGCTTCGTTCTAAGGTAAGTTTCACATAATGTGCTAGTATGCAGGTTGCAAAAAAAAAAAAAAAAAACAAGTTTACTACCGCTTTAAATACCACCAAAAGAAGGCTCAATCTGTCTCAAAAAAATGATAAACATTTTGTTTGGGTACAGTGTTGGATTACTGCCCAGTTGTCATTCGAAGTGCGACAGCAGTGCAGTGATCTCACACCAAAAAGGAGGAATGAGGGACAGAGGGACTTTGTTTCAAATCAGGGACAGTTAGGAGCTACAGTAAAACTTTGAGTTGAGAGTAACTTGGTTTGAGAGCGTTTTGCAAGACAAGCAAAATGTTTTAATACATTTTGACTTGATATACAAGCAATGTCTTGATATAAGAGTAGCATCATGTCACAACTGAGTATAAAAGAGAAGAGAGGCGCCTGTAAGTGTAGCAATATGGTTACATTTAATGAAGGTACAACATTTAGCAACATATTGCTACCTTTATAGGCACCTCTCTTCTATTTTATACTCTGTAGCTCCTGCTGGATTTTGCTTCTAATCCCCTTGAGGAGACTGCCATTTGTGGATGCACATTTTATGGTTACACAACCTATCACATTGCTATAATCTTTTTTTATGGACTATAAACTGAAGGACCTATGAATAAATGGTTGTGGAACGAACCATTTGAGTTTCCATTATTTCTTATGGGGAAATTCGCTTTGATATACAAGTGCTTTGGATTACAAGCATGTTTCTGGAACGAATTATGCTCGCAATCCAAGGTTTTACTGTATGTGTTATCTAGGTCTGGTGCTAGAATTATTGCTTTCACTCTGACATTTGCATTGATACCTCACATGTGCGGTGCGTAGAGTTGCCACCTCATCCCTTTAAACCCGAACACATATGAATTACACAGGTTCTGAGGCTAATTTAATTCAGATGAGGCACCAAGTGAGTTTAATTACCACCTTACTCAGACACAGAACATGTGTATTTAATATGTGTTCGGGTTTAAAGGGATGAGGTGGCAACCCTAGCGGTGCGATCACTGTTTACATATGTATGTGGGACCTACTGTACGTGCACTTTTGTATTGGCACGTGAGCACAGGGAGGTAGGGCACTTAAACCACCTGCCAACCATCCACCGTCATTGTACTGCGGCAGGTCGGCTTGTTCCCGCGAATCATTGTCATTGTACGTCGGCTCGGGAACTCTATTTTGTTGGCGCTTGCCCACTGCCCAGCGGGGGAGCCAATCAGCGGGTGGGGTGAACTCGATGTCCGCCGGCCACCCACGATCGTTACCTGCAGTGACAGAACGGGGATCTGCCTGTGTAAACCAGGCAGATCTCCGTTCTGACAGGTGAGATCACACAGATCCTGTCTTTCTGTTATGCAGGAAGATGGATCTGTGTGTTTCCCCAGTCACACAGTCCCCCATACAGTTAGAAAACACCTGCAGGGAACACATTTAACCCCTTCATCACCTCTAGTGTTAACCCTTTCCCTGCCAGTGTCATTAGTACAATAACAGTGCATATTTTTAGCACTGAATACTGTAATAATGTCACTGGTTCCTAAAAAAAGTGTCAAAAATGTCAGGTGTTCAATCTGTCTGCCGTAATGTTGCAGTCCCGCTAAAAATTGCAGATCATTGACATTACTAGTGACGCAGTGCCGTATCGCAAGAAATAGCCTGGTCATTAAAGTGGTTGTAAACCCACTTTAAAAAAAAACAACACCTGCAAGAAAAAGGCATAATGAGCTAGTATGCTATGCATACTAGCTCATTATGTGGCACTTACCTCAGATCGAAGCCTCCGAAGCGCTCCTCGTCCCCCTCCGCCGCGATGTCCCCTCCGACCGTCTTCCGTGTATCGCTGCTCCGGCGCTGTGATTAGCCGTAGCGGCGATGACGTCACACGCATGCGCGCGGGGCCGGCATGCTCCCATTCAGAAAACCGGCATGATCCCATTCATGAAGCCAGCCCGCTAGTGCGCCTGCACCGTTGTCTACGGCGTGCATGCGCCGTACACATTGGTGCATTGTTTTCAGCTAATATCTCCTTAACCGTGTAGGTTAAGGAGATATTTCTTGCGCCTACAGGTAAGCCTTAATCTAGGCTTACCTGTAGGTGCAAGTTGTGTGGTTGGGTTTAAAACCACTTTAAGGGGGTAAATCCTTCCACTCCTTAAGTGGTTAAAAAAAAGTTTTGATGTTTATTATTTTATTTACTTTTTTTTTTTTTACACTGTATCCTTTTCTTTTTTTTATCAACTTTATTGTCACAAGAGATGAACAACATACCTTGTGTTAGCATGGGCTGTGACGGGTCATCTTTATGGAGAGATCTGGGGTCTTTTAGGCCCTGTCCTTACCTGAGCGATTTTCAGCTTGTAAAACTCTGAGCTCTGAAGCTCCAAAAGCCCAACAAGCAAAATTCCATTCATTTCAGTGGCCCCTGTAAACATTCTGTCGCCTGAAGCAAAATGCCTGAAGCTCAAAAAAGTACATGAGCTTCTTTTTGGCAGATTACAAAAGTTTTTGGCCCCATAGATTTCAATAGAAATGTCTGACTTGAGCAGAAAAACGCCCATAAAATACTCAGATAGCAGCTCTCCACCCCTAATTTCCTCTCCCTTTCCTCCCTGTAGTGCTTTCTATTGGCTAAACAAAAATGCCCGAAGCTGTAAAACGCTTCAAAAAAGATGCAAAAAACAAAAAACGCCAGGGAATGGAGCTTTATGCCTCGTACACACGATCAGTTTTCCCGACAAGAAAAGTGTGATGTGAGCTTTTTGTCAGGAATTCCGACCGTGTGTATGCTCCATCACACTTTTTCTGTCAGAATTCCTGCCAAGAAAAGATTGAGAGCAGGATCTCATTTTTCGTGACAGGAAAAATTCCTGTCGGGAATCGCGCTCGTCTGTATGCAATTACGACGCAAAAAAAAACATGCATGCTCAGAATCAAGCAGAAGAGCCGAACTGCCTATTGAACTTCATTGATCTCAGCTTGTCGTACGTGTTGTACGTCACCGCGTTCTTGACCTTCCGAATTTCAGACAAGATTTGAGTGACTGTGTGTATGCAAGACAATTTTGAGCCATTTTCCTGCTGAAAAAAAAAACCCACGGTTTTCTTGTCGGAAAAACTGATCGTGTGTACGGGGCATTAGAGCCCAGATCTCTTCACTGGCCTCCAAAGGTCAAAACAAGATGAATAGAACGTGAGATGTTCGAAGCTTGGGATATTTTTTTATAACCTAACCCTGCTTTAAACTTCTCCACAACTTTATCCCTGACCTGTCTGGTGTGTTCCTTGGCCTTCATGATGCTGTTTGTTTACCAAGGTTCTCTAACAAACCTCTGAGGGATTCACAGTACAGCTGTATTTTAAACTGAGATTAAATAACACACGGGTGGACTCTATTAACTAATTAGGTGACTTCTGAAGGCAATTGGTTCCACTAGATTTTAGTTAGGGGTATCAGAGTAAAGGGGGCTGAATACAAATGCACACCATACTTTTCAGATATTTATTTGTAAAAAGATTTGAAAACCAATTTTATCATTTTCCTTCCACTTCACAATTATGTGCCACTTTGTGTTGGTCTATCACAAAAAATCCCAATAAAATACATTTACGTTTTAGTTGAAAGCATGACAAAATGTCAAGGGGTATGAATACTTTTTCAAGGCACTGTATATAGTGGTATTGAGGTGGTTAAAATGTACCGTATATACTCGAGTATAAGCCGAGTTTTTCAGCACTTTTTTTGTGCTGAAAAACCCCCCTCGGCTTATACTCGAGTCAGGTTAGGTTTCCTCTCCCGCCGCCGTGTCAGTCAGGGCTGTGTGACTGTGTATAGGAAGTCTGCGCCGTCCCGCCGTGATGAGGAGGAGGCGGAGCTTTGTTACAGTGGACGGCGTGGACTGTAAACAGACAGACAGGACAGCTATCGTTACGAGGATCGTTGGGGAGCACCCACCTGCATCCATTGCTGACCAGAGACGACAGGCACTGGAGTACATCAGGGGCTCAAGTTGCTGTGGCGGGAAGCGCGGAAGCCTGGCTCGGCGTTACGGTTGCCGTAGAGACGAGCCTTCTGTGTGGAGCTGTGGCCTGGAACAAAGTAAGGAAATTAATGGAGAGAGTTCTTTCTGTGCTTTCACTTTATTCTTCCTCTATATCGTTCCTGTCAGCTCTGGGAAAAGGGGAGGGGGATGGAGAGTAATGGAAGTTTGCTGTGAGAGGAAACACACGTGCTGCCAGTTGTGTGCGGGGCCCCTTGGCTGGCAGTATATGGGTAGGGGTGGGTAGAGTATACTCTGTATTCATTTACAGCAGGACTGTTCAATCTTTGACCCTGGGCACCCATCACTTCAACCTTTGAAAATGGGCACAGTGAGACTGCAAATGGGCACAGTGAGGCTGCAGGTGGGCATTGTTGACCCTCCTTTCCACTTACAGTAGCTGCTGCATTTCCCACCCTAGGCTTATACTCAAGTCAATACGTTTTTCAATTTTTTTGTGGTATAATTAGGTGCCTTGGCTTATATTCCGGTCGGTTTATACCTCAACAGGCATGTAATAAATCCCAGCTTGTTTAGCCGAACCGATCGTGTATCTTCAATTAGAGGTCAGCACTTTCCACACCAATTTGAAGCACATAAAAAGCGAAGGATAGCTGCATAGTGTAAAGTCTTCGGGATATTTATTGATGGTATAAGCATAAAAACATACTCACATTGAGCAGATTAAAAGACAGCCTTAAGTTTTATATCAACGCCGGCTGGTCAGGCGTTAACACAAAGATCCGTCCGTGTAGACCGAGCAGTGGAGGGTGACATCAGCACGCCGCTCGTTCCGCCCTACACGTTTCGTGAAAATTCACGACGTCTCGGGGCACGGGACGTGAATTTTCACGAAACACGTAGCTCAAAAAGATGCAACCTGTAGAATTTTTTAAACGTCGCCTATGGAGATTTTAAAGGGTAAAAGTTAGTCGCCATTCCACGAGCGGACGCAATTTTGAAGCGTGACATGTTGGGTATCAATTTACTCAGCGTAACATTATCTTTCACAATATTTAAAAA
The DNA here is from genome assembly GCA_029206835.1 of Rana muscosa. NCBI lineage: Eukaryota > Metazoa > Chordata > Amphibia > Anura > Ranidae > Rana > Rana muscosa. The sequence continues at coordinate 215,036,300 of CM055120.1, read as the reverse complement.
AATTGGACTAACTTTACTGTTGTCTTATTTTTTTATTAAAAAAAAGTGTATTTTTTCCCAAAAAAGTGCGCTTGTAAGACCGCTGCGCAAATACGGTGTGACAGAAAGTATTGCAACGACTGCCATTTTATTCTCTAGGGTGTTAGAATAAAAAATATATATAATGTTTGGGGGTTCTAATTAGAGGGAAGGAGATGGCAGTTTAAAGAGACAGGGAAACTCCATTAGCATTGCTGTTTGTCTTGTCATACCAACGGCCACCACAAGATGGCGCTAGATCACAGAAGGAAGCATAGGCCTGCAGAAGGCCGCAAAGCCGCGGCCTCAATTACCGGCCGGCGCAGCCCAACGCGATCCCGCGGCGCGGAGGGGGGGCACGGAGAGACAGGATTCCCCAGCTGTGCTGCCCCAGGCGCCAGGTCGCTAATTCTAGTCGTAATGGCGACCTGGCGCCCGGGGTTTGTCGAGCCCTGCTTTATTTGACCTTTGTTTTTTTGGTCTTCTTTTTCAAATTAGTGGACTTTATACACAATATTGTTTTAGTGTTCACTTCACTATTGATTTGTTTATTGTTTTTCATTTAGCATGTAACAAATATTTTTCACTGATGCACTTTCAATTGGTCATTTGACCTCTCATTGATTTTATTATTTGATCTTTGGTTTGCAAATCTAAGATTAGCGCAACTATTTTTATATATTTTTTTAAGTTCTACTTAGCACCTGATTAAAAATGATTTCTTTCTCGTACATCACGGGACACAGAGCGACATAGTCATTACTAATGGGTTATATAGATACCGTCAGGTGCTGGCACTGGCAACTTCCAAAACCGGAAGTACCCTCCCCTATATAAGCCCCTCCCATCCGGGAGCACCTCAGTTTTTTGCCAGTGTCTAAGGTGTTGGCCAAGAAGAAACATGTGTTTTTCACTGAGCTTGCGTACAGGTTCTTTTGGGCCTCAGTAAGCTATTCCGGATCCGACCAAAAAGCTTCATAGCTAAACGGTCGGTACCCGGGCCTTGCAGAGAAGAGCAAGGTTTTGCCTGTAATGCTTCTCTTAGGAGAGCTGGACCCTGGGATCCAGAGCTCTGGTCATACCCACGACCAAGATGTTTTCTGTGCAGGGTGCTATACAGGTCCAGGGGAGTGGAATCCTTGGGAACCCGGTCCCTGAAGGTTTGATTACAATGCCTGCCGTGATAGGTGAAGTTTGGGCTTTTGTGGACCAAACAAAGTCCTGCGGCGGGGAACAGGTAAGTGGGGGCCCCCAGGAACTTGGTTCTATTGGGGGACCCCCAAGCCTAATTTGTCTTTCTGTCTGTTACCTAATGGTATTCCCGCAAAATTCTGTGCATGCCTGTAACTACTAAAAAAATGTAATAATTTTTAATGGTGGTCAAGAAAAAAAAAAAAAAAAATGTTTTATATATATATTTAATATATTAGACTGCGGTACCTGTGTTTGTCCACTAGAGGCCGCTGTGGAATGTTTTCTTGTCATGTGGACTAGCTTCTTCTCAGCAGAGCAAAGTCCAGGCAGATGGTGAGTTCTCTTATAGGAAACTGCTTCCTCTGCCATGTTGCAGTGCTCGTCCATCCCCCGGCCTGCGGCAAAGAGGGGCCCTGGCTCCTGTCCCTTGTTACCATTTTTTGAAATTAGCGCCGAAGGCGCACGTGGCCGCGCGCGTGCGCGTGCACGCGCCTCTATATATAGAGGTGAGCCGGGAAAGGGGGCGGAGCCTGGGGGATGACGCTCTGTGCGCGCCGCAGCGCTTCTGCGCATGTGCGGGCGTCCCAGCAGTTTAAAAAAACCACAATATTGTAGTGAGCTGGCTATGAAGTACAGAGACAGAGCTGGCAACATTTAAAGGCATACAGCAAGCGGTTGATACAGGCATCCCCTAGAAAGGCACATTAGTAGACACCAACTGTTTCTTATAGCAGCATTTATGCTAGACTATTATCAGTAACTGGTGTATTTCGGCTGGAATACCTCAGCTTTGTGGCTTAGGAATATGCCGTCTAAAAACTCCGGGACTAGAAATTCCAGGAGGAATAGGGGGTCTCCATCGGGCTCTGAGGATCTTGGGCATGCTTTGGCTGCACCAGTCTCCCCTGAAGAATCAGAGGTTAGTGACCGTAGAGCACCCTCAGGAGTACCTGGTACTGTGGCTGTCCTCAGTTCACCTGCTCCTGTGTATGTAACAGAGGAGGTTTTTTCCTCAGCTCTGGGAGGGCTGGAAGAGAGATTGTCAGCATTGATCGCTGCTTCCCTGTCACAGGAGAAAAGCGCTCGATCTCCGTCTCCCCCCTCAGAGTGCCTGTTAACAGAGCAACAGTCCCATACAGAGGTCGACCTACCTGAGGGGGATCAGGATGAGGTCGATTCGGTTGCAGAGGAATCAACAGTGGAAGAGCCGTTCTCAGCATCACATGCTGAAAGGTTATGGGTTCAGTCCCTGACTAATATGGTCCGATCAGCATTTAAAATGCCACTTGCGGAGCCATCCTCCACTTCTGTCTCCTCGTTGGGGTCGCTAAAAGCTCCCCAGACTGTTTGTTCCTTTCCGATCCATCCTTTACTGGAGGGGCTCATTTACCAGGATTGGGAGCATCCTGACAAAATATTTACTCCCCCCAAGAGATTTCCGGTGGTCTATCCCATGGAGGATAAGTTCATCAGAAAATGGAGGGTCCCTACAGTGGACGCAGCCATCTCTTGTGTGAATAAATCACTGACATGTCCGGTGGAAAATGTCCAAATGTTCAAGGACCCAATAGATAAAAAATTGGAGTCCTTATTAAAATCTGTTTTTTCTACAGCAGGATTGGTGACACAACCAGCAGTGGCAGCTATTGGGGTCTGCCAAGCAGTGAAGGATCAGTTGAAACAGGTCTTAAGGGACTTGCCGGATCAGCAGGCTCTTGCCCTAGCTGATCTACCTAGAGCCTTATGCTTTGCGGTGGACGCTATAAAGGATTCAATCCATCAGGCCTCCCGCCTTACGCTGTCTGTAGTACATATGCGCAGGCTTCTATGGCTCAAAAACTGGTCTGCTGAAGCTCCCTGTAAAAAATTGCTGGTTAGCTTCCCATTTCATGGGGAGCGCTTATTCGGGGAAGACCTGGACAAGTATATCCAGAGAATTTCCAGCGGTAAAAGTACACTTTTGCCGGTTAAAAATAGAGTTAGAGGTCCCTCTTTTAAGAGGCCGGCTTCTCCAGTCCCTAGGACATCGGCTGTGAAACAGTTCCGACGGCCTCCTCGGTCAAATCCCGGAGGTAGAAATCAGGGACAGTTGCAGGGTAACAAAAAGCCCTGGAGCAGGAGAGGTACAAAACCTCCCCCAAAGTCAAATGCATGAAGGGTTGCCCCCACCCAATCGGGTGGGGGGAAGACTTCAGTTGTTCACAGAGACCTGGCGGGACACGATCCGAGACAGATGGGTGCTCTCCGCAGTAAATCTGGGATACAAATTGGAGTTAAAAAACTCCCCTTCTTCCCGCTTTATAAGGTCAAACGTGCCAAGGGATCCCCAGAAGAGAGGATCCCTCCTGTTGGCACTAGAACAATTATTGCTTCAAGCAGTAATTATAGAGGTTCCCCTGGAAGAGTGGGGGTTCGGGTTTTACTCAAACCTCTTTACAGTTCCGAAGCCAAACGGGGACGTGAGGCCCATACTAAATCTAAAAGGGCTAAACAAATTCCTGCATATCAGGACTTTCCGGATGGAGTCGATCCGATCGGTAGCCACTGCCCTACAAGGGGAGGAATGGTTAGCCTCGATCGACATCAAGGATGCTTATTTGCACATTCCCATCTTTCCAGCCCACCAAAAATTTCTACGCTTTGCGGTAGAAGGTCGCCATTTTCAGTTCAGAGCCTTACCCTTCGGTCTGGCCACAGCACCAAGAGTGTTCACAAAAATTTTGGCCCCATTATTGGCCAATCTAAGAACACGAGGTGTAACGATAATGGCATATTTAGACGACTTGTTGCTGATAGACCACTCAGTGGAAAAACTAGAAGTGGTTGTTCACGAGACAATCAAGTATCTGGAATATCACGGTTGGATTATCAACCGAGACAAGTCAGCCCTAAAACCAGTCAAAAGTCTGGAATACTTGGGGCTAAGGCTGGATTCAGACCAGAGAAAAATTTTCTTGCCTCAAGAAAAGGGGTCGTCTTTGAGAGATTTGATCCACTTAGTGGGCTCAAAAAGACAGCCATCCATACGCCTGTGCATGAGGCTGCTGGGAAAGATGGTGGCATCATTCGAAGCAGTACCCTACGGTCAATTCCATTCAAGGAAGTTGCAAAGGGCCATACTGTCAGCCTGGAACAAAAAAGTTCAGGCTCTGGACTTACCAATGTCCTTGTCCCCTTCCGTTCGCAGGAGCCTCCGCTGGTGGTTGGTTCCCCAGAATCTGGAAAGAGGGAAATCCTTCAGTCCGATTTCCTGGAAGGTGGTCACTACAGATGCCAGCCTTGTAGGCTGGGGAGCAGTACTGGAGCAATGGTCTCTCCAGGGCAAGTGGTCAGAAGCAGAAAAGGCCCTGCCCATCAATCTCTTAGAGATACGAGCAGCCCGGTATGCCCTAGTAGCATGGACATCCAAACTCCAAGGGTCCCCTGTCAGAGTTCAGTCAGACAATGCCACAGCAGTGGCATATATCAATCGTCAGGGGGGCACCAGGAGTCGTGCAGCCCAAAGGGAGGTAAATTACATCCTGAGATGGGCAGAAAGATATGTCCCAGCCATATCTGCGGTATTCATTCCAGGGGTGGAGAATTGGAAGGCGGACTTTCTAAGTCGCCAACAATTATGCCCAGGGGAATGGTCCCTTCATCCCGAGGTTTTCCGGACAATATGTCAGCGGTGGGGAACACCGGATGTAGATCTGCTAGCATCCAGATTCAACGCAAAGGTGGACAGGTTTGTCTCTTGGACAAGGGATCCCCTAGCTTGCGGCTCGGATGCCCTAGTGTTCCCTTGGGATCAGTTCAAGCTGATATATGCATTCCCACCGCCACAATTGTTACCTCGATTACTCCGCAGAATCAGGGTAGAAAAGAAACCAGTGATTCTGGTGGCTCCAGCGTGGCCCCGAAGAGCATGGTACGCGGAGATTGTAAAAATGTCTGTGGGGAGTCCTTGGACCCTCCCACATCGTCCGGACCTGCTTTCGCAGGGACCGATATACCACCCTTCCTTACCAGCCCTAGGTTTGACGGCCTGGCTATTGAAGCCCACATTCTAAAAAAGAGAGGGCTCTCTAATGCTGTGGTGTCTACCATGATCAATGCCAGGAAACCGGTATCCAGGCAGATCTACTATAGAATCTGGAAGGCGTACATCGCCTGGTGTGAGGCCAGGAAATGGCATCCACGTAAATACGTAATAGGTAGGATTCTGGACTTCCTACAATGGGCTGTAGATAGGAAGCTTGCCTTGAGTACTATCAAGGGTCAGATTTCGGCCTTGTCAATATTTTTTCAAAGGCCCTTGGCTTCGCATTCACTAGTCAAAGCCTTTATACAAGGAGTGATGCGTATTAGTCCTCCGGTTAATATTCCCATATGTCCATGGGATCTAAACTTGGTTCTGTCCGTTCTACAGAAACAACCATTTGAACCATTACAGCATATTTCCTTGGTGCTTCTCACCAGGAAATTGATTTTTCTAGTAGCCATTTGTTCGGCTAAAAGAGTATCGGAATTAGCAGCTATGTCCTGTAAGGAGCCATATCTGGTTATCCATAAGGACAGAGTAGTGTTACGTCCTCATCCAGCCTTTCTTCCTAAGGTGGTATCGAGTTTTCATTTGAACCAAGATGTGGTTCTTCCTTCTTTTTTCCCCAAACCTACTCCGGTAGAGGAAAAGTTATTGCATTCTTTGGATGTAGTAAGAGCAGTTAAAGCTTATCTAAAAGCCACTGCTCAGATTCGCAGAACGGATACTTTGTTTATTCTGCCGGAAGGCCCCAGAAAGGGTCAGGCAGCGTCAAAATCTACTTTAGCCAAGTGGATTCGACAGGTCATAATACAAGCCTATGGCTTGAGAAGTAGACCGCCTCCGTTCAAAGTTAGGGCGCACTCCACGAGAGCAGTTGGAACTTCATGGGCAGTGCATCACCAGGCCTCCCTGGCTCAAATCTGTAAGGCCGCAACATGGTCTTCAGTACACACGTTTACTAGGTTCTACCAGGTGGACGTTAGAAGTCAGGAGGATGTCGCCTTTGGGCGCAGTGTGTTGCAGGCCGCAAAAGATCCTCATGTCTGATAGCGCTCAGCTTATATATGGTGTATCCCCCCCCTCATTTGGCATTGCTTTAGGACATCCCATTAGTAATGACTATGTCGCTCTGTGTCCCGTGATGTACGAGAAAGAAAATAGGATTTTTATAACAGCTTACCTGTAAAATCCTTTTCTTGGAGTACATCACGGGACACAGAGCTCCCGCCCCTCTTTAGGGACACTTATTGCTTTGCTACAAAACTGAGGTGCTCCCGGATGGGAGGGGCTTATATAGGGGAGGGTACTTCCGGTTTTGGAAGTTGCCAGTGCCAGCACCTGACGGTATCTATATAACCCATTAGTAATGACTATGTCGCTCTGTGTCCCGTGATGTACTCCAAGAAAAGGATTTTACAGGTAAGCTGTTATAAAAATCCTATTTTCACAAACTACTTTTGACATTTCAGTACATATAGAACAGAAGCTGATAAGAATCATCAATAAATCGGCAACAGTTTTTCTCAAATGGACAGGATCTCCCTTTATGTTTTCTTTTGAATTCTCTTTTACAGTTCAAGGAGATGATATCATTGGATGTAGCTGACAGTTCTCAAGTTTATTCTGCATTTCTAGTATACATAGATCTGATAGAAGGTAAGTAAAAGCATATTCCTACCTTTTTAAACTAGAAATACATTTAAAAATTTCAGGTTTAAGAAATACATGGATTTTCAGATTTCTAGCAGTTTCTCTAAATTTATATCTGTTAGCTTTCATACTGTAAATGCTGCTTTAAAAAAATATTTACCTACCTCCACTGTTGGCAATCTCCATCATCTCATTGTCTTCTTCCAAATTCCAGAACTTTGGCCAGGTTTGGATGACATCACTCTGGCGCACATGCAAGGGAGTTAAATTGGAACTTCACTCTCTCTCTCAATCAACATTGATTATTTTTAACCCTCATGCTGCTAGCATTAGTAAATAGATAGGAAAGTATATTTTATATATATATATATTTTTTTACATTTCTTTAGCTACTTTCTAGTTTCTTGCCTGTGCAAATGATGTCATACATCCCAGGAGTCTTCAGGAGGGAAGGAGGGGTTTTCTCAGATAAGCACACCCTCCTGCCTACATGCTTGAGCTAAGGGCAGATGGATTCCAGGAAGAAAATGCTGCATGAATCCTCTGCCCTTACTCAAGATGGCCACGGCCAGAAATGCTAGGGGGTTGTTTTTCAAAGTGATTTTTTAACAAAACAAAGCCTGGAGACATGGATGGATGGGGGAGTTTGTCTTGAATATAAAAATTGAATTAAATTGTGTTTTTGGTTTGTGGTTCTCGGATGTAGTGAATATCCGCTTTATGTCTTAATGTCTTTATTGGACCTGGAATTGTACACTGAGCTGTACATGTGCAGTTGATTGCATAATGTAAACAATTTGTATGGGGAAGGTCGAAATCCTTTGCTGTAGAAGAGAAATAGTATGTATTTTCTGCAAATTTATTTAATTTTTTTAACCGAATTTACGCTTTACCAGATCCTCTTTACGCTTTACCAGAAGTAAACCCTCTCTTAAAAAAAAAACACCCTGCAAGACAAAGGCATAATGCATAGAATACTAGCTCATTATGAATTACTTACCTGAGCTCGAAGCCCCCGCAGCGACCCTCGTTCACCTCCTCCGTCGCCGCCATCTCTCCTGGAGTGAATTCCGTGTATCTCTGCTTCGGCGCTGTGACTGGCCGGAGCAGCGATGACGTCACGCGCCGCGGGAGCCGGCAGTGACGGCATGATCGCCTTCACTAACGGCAAGCTCAGTGCGCATGCGCCGTAGACATCGGTGCCCGTTTTTTGGAAAATATCTCCTTAACCGTGTAGGTTAAGGAGATATTTCTTGCACCTACAGGTAAGCCTTAATCTAGGCTTACCTGTAGGTTAAAGTGGATGTAAACCCACTCTCATCCTTTCTAAACTACTGCCATAGTGCTGATCTATAAGGATATAGATGCCTCCTGCATGTATCCTTATCTGTCAAATGTCTCCCCTCTGTCTGTTATAAGAACTGAAAAACTGCAGATTCTGTGGGTGGATCTGTTGTCTGGAGCTCGGTGGGTGGAGTCGTGATTAGGGTTGAGCGGACCCGAACTGTAAAGTTCGGGTCTGTACCGAACTTTTGTGGTTTTGGGTCCCGAACCCGAACAATTGACTGTATGTTCGGGTCCGGTGTTCGGCAATATGCATGTAAAGTCGCGCTTGTTTCCCGTGCTTAGAACTGTCTCTGCACAAAGTGTAATTTCTGAAGGAAAAAAAGTCATTTAAAATTCACTTGTGGCTATAATGAATTGTCGGCTCCCGGCAATACATAGAAAATTCAATTACCAGGCCCTTCAGGTCTGGTATGGATATTAAGGGGAACCCTGCCGCAAATTTAAAAAAAAATGCGTGCGGTTCCCCCAAATATCCATACCAGGCCCTTCAGGTCTGGTATGGATTTTAAGGGGAACTCCACCCCAAATGTAAAAAAAAAATGGCATGGAGTACCCCCAAAAATCCAGACCAGACCCTTTATCCGGGCACGCAACCTGGCAGGCCGCAGGAAAAGAGGGGGGGACGAGAAAGCGCCCCCCCCTCCTGAACCTTACCAGGCCACATGCCCTCAACATGGGGAGGATGTCCCCATGTTGATGGGGACAAGGGCCTCATCCCCACAACCCTTGCCTGGTGGTTGTGGGGGTCTGCGGGCGGGGGGTTTATCAGAATCTGGAAGACCCCTTTAACAAAGGTGACCCCCAGATCCCGCCCCCCCCCCCTATGTGAATTGGTAATGGGGTACATTGTTCACCTACCATTTCACAAAGAAAGTGTAAAAAATTGTAAAAAAAATACACAGACACCGTTGGGAAAGTCCTTTATTAAAAATAAAAAAAACATTCCAGCGATGAAATCCAGTGTCCCACGGCGATCCGATGTCCGGCGCTGTCCACACGAAATGTCATTGGCTGAGCCTGAGCGGACCTGATGGGGAACTTCCTCCGCAGTGTAATAAATGAATAGACCCGCCCCTTCTAAAGTTCCCCATCAGGTCCGCTCAGCCAATGACGTAGTTGTAGGGTTGAGGACCTGATGCGGAATGTGAGACGGCAGGGGGTTGCGGCCCGCCCCAGGTGACAGTGTCCTAACAAGCAGGGCGACGCTGACAGGTACCGCTCTAGTTTTTGACAGCCGCTATTCAAGTCTCCATCGGCATCCTCGGCCGGCCCCTCTCTCCTGCCCCATAGAATGCTGTTCAGTGTAGTGTCTTCCCCAGTCCTGGGACCCCCGAGTCACATCCATTCCCAGCTTTAGACAGAGCCCTCCTGTGACGGACAAACTTCCTGCACACTGGTGCAGCCCTGTGTGAGCAGGCTTACCGTTGGACATCACAGGCTGGTCTCCCAGAGTCCCAGTCCCCCCACCCCTTCACGCAGGGAACTCTCTCAGAGAGCCCATGGAGTATAGATGCAGCTTCCGATGCTGATCGTCCTCTCTGTGCTGCTGGGGGGAGGCGAAGTGACCATGGGAAAGTGCTTGTAGGGTAGCCAGCCACAGCAGGTACAGCCAGACCATGCTGGTCGAGATCTAGTACTGCATCAACCTGACAGTGCACCATGGTTACAGTGAGTGAGACAACCCCATCTCCCCCAAACACCATCATATACCCCACCCCATCTCCCCTGGGGACAGGGACCACCGTCTCCCCTGGGGACAGGGACCCCATATTTCCTTGGGGACAGGGACCCCATATTTCCTTGGGGACAGGGACCCCATATTTCCTTGGGGACAGGGACCCCATATTTCCTGGGGACAGGGACCCCATATTTCCTTGGGGACAGGGATCCCATATTTCCTGGGGACAGGGACCACCAGCTCTCCTGGGGACAGGGACCCCATAATCCCTGGGGACAGGAAGCACCGTCTCCCCTGGGGACAGAGAGCCCATATCCCCTGGGGACAGGGAGCCCATATTTCCTGGGAACAGAGACCACCAGCTCTCCTGGGGACAGGAATCCCATATTCCCTGGGGACAGGGGCCCCTTATTCCCTTTAGACAGGGACCATCCTCTCCCTTGGGGACAGGGACCCCATATTTCCTGGGGACAGGGACCCCATAATCCCTGGGGACAGGGACCACCATCTCCCATGGGGACCAGGACCCCATATTCCCTGAGGACAGGGACCCATATTCCCTGGGGACAGGGAATACCATCCCAGTAAGCATATTGCCATCTGAAGAGGAGTTAATGAACTGTTTAAATGGGGCTGAAGGGAGGTTAATTAATCATTGACACTGGTGCCACTTATGCAGCACAAAGGGGTTAATTACCTGCCACTGGTCACTAATGCATCAGTGACCATTGGCGTGCATTTACCCCCTTCTTTCTGCATATTACAAATACTATTGGTAATTAACAACTTGCCGACCTGCCACAGGTAGCAGCTTACAGGCATCGGGATGTATCCATACGTCACTGCTTATTTCAGGGTTTTGGGCACATTCCCCCGCCCAACCACTCCCCTGTGGTTTTACACAGTGGGAGTCTGATATCATTGCTGGGACCTGCTGAACGGCTGTGTCAAATCACAGCCCAGAGCTCTGTACAGAGGGAACATCGCTTTTTTTCTTTTCCATGCAAAGCAGCGATAACAAACAAATCAATCTGTAGTGAAAAGCAGCACATAATACACATTGTTAGGCACACAATTAACCCCTTGATTGCCCCTGATGTTAACCCCTTCCCAGCCACTGTCATCAGTACAATGAGCATGTATATTATTAGCTCTGATCACTGTATTAGTTTCTATATAGCAAAAAATGGACTGGCCATGATAGGGGGTAAAATCTTTTAGAGCTCAAGTAGTTAATTACCCCCCCCCCCCCCAGAGAATTAACCACTCCAGTCAGTTCATAATGGGGATTGCAGAGAATCCCATCGATAGTGGGGGTTATTACATAGGCTAGTAACATTGCTGGGGATTATTGCATACCCCACTTTTAAGTACACAATGGGGTTTATTTACTAAAGCTGTAAAGTGCAAAATCAGGCTCACTTCTGCATATAAACCAACGAGCTTCCAGGTTTTATTACCAGGCTTAATTGAACAAGCCAGGCTTAGAATCTCATTGGTTTATATGCAGAAGTGAGCCTGATTTTGCGCTTTCCAGCTTTAGTAAATAAACCCCATTGTGTACTTAGATAATTTAATACAGGCATACCCCACTTTTAAGTACACAATGGGGTTTATTTACTAAAGCTGGAAAGCGCAAAATCAGGCTCACTTCTGCATATAAACCAATGAGATTCTAAGCCTGGCTTGTTCAATTAAGCCTGGTAATAAAACCTGGAAGCTCGTTGGTTTATATGCAGAAGTGAGCCTGATTTTGCACTTTACAGCTTTAGTAAATAAACCCCATTGTGTACTTAAAAGTGGGGTATGCCTGTATTAAATTATCGAAGTAAACCTAACTTCATTTGTACTGTTCTAAATTTAAAATGACAAGGGTTTTTTCCTCACACCACGGGGCGGGGGCGCAGTTTTCCATCTTTGCCCTGGGCACCGGATGACCTTGTCCCGGCACTGGGTACAATGTACTAGACATGTGCAATTCGTTTCGTTCCGAATTCGTTTTTTAACTAATTTCGACAAATTCGTTAATTCGGAAATATCTGAATTAACGAAAACTCGTTTAACGAATATTCGTAAATTCGAAAATTCGTAGATTCGTACATTCGTAAATTTGTACATTCGCACATTTGTAAATTCGTAAATGCTTAAATTCGTACATTTGTAAATTCGTAAATTAGTAAATTTGGAAATCTGAAATAATAATTAACTAATAATAACTTAACTATTAAATTATAGATATTAGAATTTCCTTTCAAATTTGGCTGTTAGTGAACTTAACGAAGTTACGAATTGTTTTCCGAAATAATGAATGCCGTATCTAAACAAATGGAACGTAATGAATTAATAATATTAATAAATAACAATAATAATAAAAACGTTTTATTATTATTATTTATTATTAATTTGTTCCATTCCATTTGTTTAGATGTGGCATTTGTTATTTCAGGTGATGCGTAACTTCGGATAAATTTGTGTTCGTTACGTTCGCTAACAGCCAAATTTGACCTATAATTTAATTGTTATTTTTTCGGGTTTTCGAATTTACGAATGTACGAATTTACGAATGTACGAATTGCGATCATAACGAATGACACGAAAAAACAAACAAAAAAAACCTGAATGAAACGAAAACTAACACTTTTTTTGGCAGTGCACATGTCTACAATGTACCCCATTACCAATTCACATGGGGGGGCGGGATCTGGGGTCCCCTTTGTTAAAGGGGTCTTCCAGATTCCGATAAGCCCCCTGCCCCGCAGACCCCCACAACCACCGGGCAAGGGTTGTGGGGGTGAGTCCCTTGTCCCAATCAACATGGGGACATCCTCCCCATGTTGAGGGCATGTGGTCTGGTACGGTTCAGGAGGGGGGGGCGCTCTCTCATCCCCCCCCTCTTTTCCTGCGGCCTGCCAGGTTGCGTGCTCGGATAAAGGGTCTGGTCTGGATTTTTGGGGGTACTCCACGCCATTTTTTTGTTTTTTAAATTTGGGGTGGAGTTCCCCTTAAAATCCATACCAGACCTGAAGGGCCTGGTATGGATATTTGGGGGAACCGCACGCATTTTTTTTTTTATTTGCGTCAGGGTTCCCCTTAATATCCATACCAGACCTGAAGGGCCTGGTAATTTGAATTTGGGGGAACCCCCACGCTTTTTTAAAAAATAATTTTTTATCAATGACTTTTCTATGTATTGTCGGGAGCCGACAATTCATTATAGCCGCGAGTGAGTTTTAAATGACTTTTTTTCCTTCAGAAATTACACTTTGTGCAGGGACAGTTCTAAGCACGGGAAACAAGTGCGAATAATCCTCAGAAGTTCGGGTCCCCTTTGACTTCAATGGGGTTCGGGTTCGGGGTCAAGTTCGGTCCCGAACTCAAACTTTTTCCCGAAGTTCGGCCGAACCCGTCTAACCCGAACATCCAGTTGTCCGCTCAACTCTAGTCGTGATGTCAGTAGACTCCCCGCCCACCTCTACACTCCCCTTGTCAACATGCATTTTCTCCTGTGTATACCTTCTGCTATGATCACTAACATCCAGTCAAAATCCCGAAAAGTAACCACATGACTTCAGAAAATAAGTGGGGGTGGGAATTAAAAAATAAAGCTAATGCACGAGATATGTAAATAACCTGTCACTCACAGCAAGGGGGCGGAACGGACAAAGGTAACTCTGTTTGTCCATTTTATCTCATTTAACAATAAAAGAGGATTGCTCAGAGCTGGATTAACTCTTTGTGGCAAGACCTGGCACAAATGAGAGGAAATCTTATACACTACATTGTGACAGCAAAAAAGAAAAAGTTTGGGTTTACATCCACTTTAACCACTTAAGCCCCAGACCAATATGCAGCATAAGGACCAGGCCCCTTTTTGCGATTCGGCACTGCGTTGCTTTAACTGACAATTGCGCGGTCGTGTGACATGGCTCCCAAACAAAATTGATGTCCTTTTTTTCCCACAAATAGAGCTTTTTTTTGGTGGTATTTGATCACCTCTGCGGTTTTAATTTTTTTGCGTTATAAACAAAAATAGAGCGACAATTTTGAAAAAAATTCAATATTTTTTACTTTTTGCTATAATAAATATCCCCCAAAAAATATATAAAAAAAAAATTTTTTCCTCAGTTTAGGCCGATACATATTCTTCTACATATTTTTGGTAAAAAAATCACAATAACCGTTTATTGATTGGTTTGTGCAAAAGTTATAGCGTATACAAAATAGGGGATAGTTTTATGGCATTTTTATAAAAAAAATTTTTTTACTAGTAATGGCGGCGATTAGTGATTTTATTTTGTAACTGCAACATTATGGCAGACACATCAGACACTTTTGACACATTTTTGGGACCATTGTCATTTTCACAGCGACCAGTGCTATAAAAATGCACTGGTTACTGTGAAAATGACACTGGCAGTGAAGGAGTTAACCAGGAGGGGGCGCTGTAGGGGTTAAGTGTGCCCTATGTGTTTTACTTACTGTGAGGGGGCATGGCTTAGCGTGTGACATCACTGATCGTTGTTCCCTATGACAGGGAACAGACGATCAGTGACAGGCTCACTAGGAAGCACGGGGAAAGGTTTGTTTACACTTACCTCTCCCCGTTCTTCCTCTCTGTGACCCGATCGCGGGACACCAGCGGCGATCGGGTCTGCTGCTCCCGCGGGGCGGGGACGGCCACGGAGAAGAGGACCGGGTCACGAGCGCGCCACCAGCGGCGTGTTTACGACCCACGGCTGGGCTCTTAAAGAGGACGTACCTGTACACCCATATGCCCAGCCGTGCCATTCTACCGACGTACATCGGCGTGCGGCGGTCCGAAGTGGTTAATGTGGTCTGTGAGGGTTTACAACCACTTTAACCACTTCAATAGAGGGTACTTTTACCCCCTTCCTGCTCAGGCCAATTTTCAGCTTTCAGCGATGTCGCATTTTGAATGACAATTGTGCAGTAATGCAACACTGTACCCAAACTACATTTTTATAAAAAAAATTCACACAAATAGAGCTTTCTTTTATTTATTCATCTCTGGGTTTTTTATTTTTTGCTAAAAAAACAAAGAAAGACCGAAAATGTTTTCTTTGTTTCTGTTATAAAATGTTGCAAATAAAAATAATCTTTCTTTGTGAATTTAGGCCAAAATGTATTCTGCTACATTTCTTTGGTGACAAATCAGTGTATCCCAAATTTGTGGCAGTGTTGAATTGTAAGGCCCCTTTCACACTGAGGCGTGATAAATAACGCATAAATAACGCCTAAATTTAATCCTGCCCCAGCATTCTCAATGTGAAAGCCTGAGGGCTTTCACACTAAGGCGATGCGCTGGCGGGAGGAAAAAAAATCTCCTGCAAGCAGCATCTTTGAAGCGGTGAAGAAGCGGTGTGTATACCGCTCCTTCCCATTGAAATCAATGGGACAACGCGGCTATACCGCCCGCAAAGTGTGGCAGTAGCCGCGCTTTGCGGGCGGTATTAACCCTTTCTCGGCTGCTAGCGGGGGTTAAAACCGCCCCGCTAGCGGCCGAATATCGCGGTAAAAATTACGGTATAGCGCACCTCCCCGCCCCAGTGTGAAAGAAGCCCAAGTCGGTTAACTTGCTGCACATTTTCACTGCCAAGTTGTACACTTGCAGAGCACTTGAAGCACAAGTTCTTGCAGAATGTTTGAAAAGAAAGTTGATCTGGAGTCATGCAATGTGGATTTGCTGCAATTGTGCAACAAATTGTGAAGCCTGGCAAGTCTAGCAATAGCTTAGTCAAGTCATTTTTAAACTTGCAGCACAATTGCTTGCTTCCTGGGATATTAATTTGTTTATAGGAAAGTTATAGCATCCACAAACTATGGTATATATCTAAAAATGTATCAATCCTTATGTACTGACGGCCTATCTAATTTCTTGAGGCCCAAAAATGTCAGGACAGTACAGAGATACCCAAAATTACCCCTTTTTGGAAAGATAGTCCAAGGTATTTATTAAGAGGCATGGCAAGTTTTTTGAAGTTAAAATTTTTTGTCATCATTTTTGGGAAAAAAGAAAAGAGAAAATATTTTAGTTTACATACCAGTGCAGTATCGCGTCATCATATAACGGGTGTGGCGGGGATCAGGGACACTTACTGGTGACAGTATGAAAAAAAAAAATGTGTGTCTAATATATATATATATATATATGTATATATATATATATATACATACATATATACACACACACACACACACACACACACACACACACACATTTTGTTTATTTTTTTGTTTTATTTTTATTATAAAAAAAATTTACGCTTTTTTATTATTATTATTTTTTTAACACATTTTGACCAGAGCAATATAATGTTTCCATAGTAACATTGTACTAATCTGGGGAAGTGATAATTTTTTTTTTTTTTTTACACAATATGTGTGCTTATAGTAATGAATTCCATTGCTACACTATACTGGCACAGATGGGCATTGTTTAGCCCAGTCTGTACCATGTGATCACTGTGACCAATCACAGGTAGCAACACGATTGTACCTAATGGATGGATTAACCACTTACGGACCGCCGCACGCCGATATACGTCGGCTGTTTGAAGAGAGATATCTCTGTTATGGCAGCAGCTAGCAGATATCCTCTTCTTCAGCCGGCGGTCCGCTTACTGATAATGGTGGTCTCTGCGGCGGATTAGCCGCAAGATCACCGTTATCAGCGGCGGGAGAGGCCCCCCTCCCGCCGCTCTTCCACGCTCACCGGAGCCGTCGGTAGCGGCGGAGGCGATCGGGTCCTTCTCCTTCCTGGGTATGGATACGAGTGAGGGGAAGATGGCCCCCACCCATCTCCAAAACGTCACTTCCGCCCATAGCTCTTAAAGGGCCATTTATTTATTTTTTTCAAATGACAATTTTTTTTATTTATTTTTTATTGCATTTCAGTGCAAATATGAGATCTGAGGACCTGTCATGCTTTTTTCTATTACAAGGCATGTTTACATTCCTTGTAATAGAAATAAAAGTGACACAATTTTTTTTGACGAGCTTGCATGCAGAAGCGAACACATACGTGAGTAGCGCCCGCATATGAAAACGGTGTTCAAACCACACATGTGAGGTATCGCTGCGATCGGTAGAGCAAGAGCAATAATTCTAGCCCTGGACCTCTTCTGTAACTCAAAACATGCGATCTGTAGAGTTTTTAAACTTCGCCTATGGAGATTTTTGGAGGTGGACATTTTTAAGAGTAAAAGTTTGTCGCCATTCCACGAGCGGTGCAATTCTGAAGCGTGACATGTTGGGTATCAATTTACTCGGCGTAACATTATCTTTCACGATATAAAAAAAATTGGGCTAACTTTACTGTTGTCTTATTTTTTAATTAAAAAATAGTGCGCTTGTAAGACCACTGCGCAAATACGGTGTGACATAAAGTATTATTGCAATAACCGCCATTTTATTCTCTAGGGTGTTAAAAAAATAAATGTATAATGTTTGGGAGTTCTAAGTAATTTTCTGTCAAAAAAATTAGTTTTAACTTGTAAACAACAAATCTCAGAAAGAGGCTCGGTCCTTAAGTGGTTAAAAGGAAGCCATACTTTGTTTACATCTGTCATGTGACCTTCTGTGATTGGTTACAGCTGTCACATGGTACCAGCAGCAGACTGTTACAGTGATCGGTCATCGGCTGTGTCCGGTGGACGCAGCCAATGACAGATCGTGCCGCTCCATCTGGGAGAACGTCATTAAAGACGTCCACCCTGATCGACCACAGGCCGAGCGGGAATCCGGTTAATAAGCTGCAATTTCAGCTAATAAAGGCACCTGTGTCTGAGGTTTCAGCTGTGCATATGCTTTTGACATATGTTTTAGAATTCAGAATTCAATGACAGATGCATCTGACCTCTTTGTGACCTGAATTTGACTTGCTTCAAGCTGAAGCTGTATTCCCATAGACTTGTATGGGGAGGGAAGCAGTTCTGAAGCAAACAAAAGGCAGTCAACAAAGGCACTAATTGTCATATGGCTATCAGTTGGTGCTCTTTCTATACAGGTTTATTTATCAATGCTCATAGGATTGAGTGCCACAAATTAATCTGTGGCAAGCCTATCAAATTAATCATTTTTTGAAATCCTTAGGACCAACCATAAATTTCCAACGGCAACTAACGACTTTTGAATTATATTGCAATGAGAAAGAACCATT
This sequence comes from Rana muscosa, assembly GCA_029206835.1. Lineage (NCBI taxonomy): Eukaryota > Metazoa > Chordata > Amphibia > Anura > Ranidae > Rana > Rana muscosa. The sequence continues at coordinate 215,018,207 of CM055120.1, read as the reverse complement.
CCTACAAGGGATCTCCAAGATGTATAGACTATTAAATAAACCACCGGTCGATTACGTGATGCCTGGCATTAGTAAGTGGGAAAGAGACCTAAACAGGACTTTTTCCCCAGTGCAACGTAAACAAATCATCTATTTGACTTTTAACTCTTCAGTTTGTACCCGAACCCAGAAAGCTAATTATAAACTTTTGACGCAGTGGTACTATACTCCGGCAAAACTTTATACATTTTCAAAGGAGAACTCAGATATGTGCTGGAGATGTGGGGAAGAGAGCAGGTCAATAGTACATATATTTTGGTCCTGTAAGAAAATACGGTAATATTGGCTGGAGATTCAAAAAATCATTCAGGAAATTACGGAATTACAAATACCAGATGACCCTGCACTTTTCCTCCTTCACTGTTCACAGATTCCGGTACAGTCCTATAAAAGATCAGTAATTTGCCACATGATCAATGCAGCTAAAGCTGGGATTCCCTTGCATTGGAGAGATATAATACCCCCATCAATCTTAGAATGGTTAAAACGGATTAGAGAAATAGAGGCTATGGAGGACTTGGTACTCTCCGCCAAAAATAAGAAAGAACAATATGATTTAACATGGTCAAGTTGGAATATATTTAGAAATTCAGAAAAGGGAAAGAAACTATTTGAGGAAAGTCTACAGGGATAAATTTAATGAGAAATATAGATCTTAGTGATAAGAGAAGTGGGCCTCATGTAGAACGAGTGAAGAACACCTCGGTACCCCCCTCCCTCCTTTCCCCCTTGGCGGGTTTGCCCCCTTTTTTTTTTTTCCGTTTGCTTGTTGGGGGGGGGGGAGTGTAGATTAGGGATGGTTGGGAGTGGGGGGGTGGGTGGGATAGGGTGGGTAAAGGTTTCTTTTGAAATTATCATTTTTTTGTCAATATATATACTTACTAGATATAGAAATTGTTGTAAATTTATATTTTTTCTTTGCTGTTATTGACAAATATGGAAGAAAAATAAAGAACTAGTTTTCATTTTCAAACCTTAACTGGAAAAAAAAAAAAAGATTGAGTGCCGGTACACACAGGGGCGACTCGTCAGGCGACTTAGCTGCCTGACAAGTCACGCTCCGTTCTGTACAATGGAACCGTTCTAATAGGAGCGACTTAGAAAAAGGTTCCTGTACGACTTTGGGACGACTTCAGGGCGCCTTCCATTGACTTCAATACAGAAGTGATTTTGCAAGTCGCCTCTGAAGTCGTGTGCAGATCGCCTTGCCGAGTTGCCTGGCAAGTCGTGCTGCCCCAGTGTGAACCGGCACTTAGAGACAAGAGGGAGGCACATTGTTGTCAGAAGTTTTGCCATCCCTTGAATGTGCACTGCATATCATCTGGCAAACATAAAATTAAATCCATCTCAGACAACAATCTGTTTGTATAGTTTATAGACAAGCTAGTTTTCTTTCTCGTACATCACGGGACACAGAGCGACATAGTCATTACTAATGGGTTATATAGTTACCGTCAGGTGCTGGCACTGGCAACTTCCAAAACCGGAAGTACCCTCCCCTATATAAGCCCCTCCCATCCGGGAGCACCTCAGTTTTTTGCCAGTGTCTAAGGTGTTGGCCAAGAAGAAACATGTGTTTTTCACTGAGCTTGCGTACAGGTTCTTTTGGGCCTCAGTAAGCTATTCCGGATCCGACCAAAAAAGCTTCATAGCTAAACGGTCGGTACCCGGGCCTTGCAAAGAGAAGAGCAAGGTTTTGCCTGTAATGCTTCTCTTAGGAGAGCTGGACCCTGGGATCCAGAGCTCTGGTCATACCCACGACCAAGATGTTTTCTGTGCAGGGTGCTATACAGGTCCAGGGGAGTGGAATCCTTGGGAACCCGGTCCCTGAAGGTTTGATTACAATGCCTGCCGTGATAGGTGAAGTTTGGGCTTTTGTGGACCAAACAAAGTCCTGCGGCGAGGAACAGGTAAGTGGGGGCCCCCAGGAACTTGGTTCTATTGGGGGACCCCCAAGCCTAATTTGTCTTTCTGTCTGTTACCTAATGGTATTCCCGCAAGATTCTGTGCATGCCTGTAACTACTAAAAAAATGTAATAATTTTTAATGGTGGTCAAGAAAAAAAAAAAAAAAAATGTTTTTTTATATATATTTAGTATATTAGACTGCGGTACCTGTGTTTGTCCACTAGAGGCCGCTGTGGAATGTTTTCTTGTCATGTGGACTAGTTTCTTCTCAGAGAGCAAAGTCCAGGCAGTTGGTGAGTTCTCCTATAGGAAACTGCTTCCTCTGCCATGTTGCAGTGCTCGTCCATCCCCCGGCCTGCGGCAAAGAGGGGCCCTGGCTCCTGTCCCTGGTTTCCATGTTTGAAATTAGCGCCGAGGGCGCACGTGGCCGCGCGCGTGCGCGTGCACGCGCCTCTATATATAGAGGTGAGCCGGAAAAGGGGGCGGAGCCTGGGGGATGACGCTCTGTGCGCGCCGCAGCGCTTCTGCGCATGTGCGGGCGTCCCAGCAGGTTTTTAAAAGCCACAATATTGTAGTAAGCTGGCTATGAAGTACAGAGACAGAGCTGGCAACATTTAAAGGCATACAGCAAGCGGTTGATACAGGCATCCCCTAGAAAGGCACATTAGTAGACACCAACTGTTTATTATAGCAGCATTTATGCTAGACTATTATCAGTAACTGGTGTATTTCGGCTGGAATACCTCAGCTTTGTGGCTTAGGAATATGCCGTCTAAAAACTCCGGGACTAGAAATTCCAGGAGGAATAGGGGGTCTCCATCGGGCTCTGAGGATCTTGGGCATGCTTTGGCTGCACCAGTCTCCCCTGAAGAATCAGAGGTTAGTGACCGTAGGGCACCCCCAGGAGTACCTGGTACTGTGGCTGTCCTCAGTTCACCTGCTCCTGTGTATGTAACAGAGGAGGTTTTTTCCTCAGCTCTGGGAGGACTGGAAGAGAGATTGTCAGCATTAATCGCTGCTTCCCTGTCACAGGAGAAAAGCGCTCGATCTCCGTCTCCTCCCTCAGAGTGCCTGTTAACAGAGCAACAGTCCCATACAGAGGTCGACCTACCTGAGGGGGATCAGGATGAGGTTGATTCGGTTGTAGAGGAATCAACAGTGGAAGAGCCGTTCTCAGCATCACATGCTGAGAGGTTATGGGTTCAGTCCCTGACTAATATGGTCCGATCAGCATTTAAAATGCCACTTGCGGAGCCATCCTCCACTTCTGTCTCCTCATTGGGGTCGCTAAAAGCTCCCCAGACTGTTTGTTCCTTTCCGATCCATCCTTTACTGGAGGGGCTCATTTACCAGGATTGGGAGCATCCTGACAAAATATTTACTCCCCCCAAGAGATTTCCGGTGGTCTATCCCATGGAGGATAAGTTCATCAGAAAATGGAAGGTCCCTACAGTGGACGCAGCCATCTCTTGTGTGAATAAATCACTGACATGTCCGGTGGAAAATGTCCAAATGTTCAAGGACCCAATAGATAAAAAATTGGAGTCATTATTGAAATCTGCTTTTTCTACAGCAGGATTGGTGACACAACCAGCAGTGGCAGCTATAGGGGTATGCCAAGCAGTGAAGGATCAGTTGAAACAGGTCTTAAGAGACTTGCCGGATCAGCAGGCTCTTGCCCTAGCTGATCTACCTAGAGCCTTATGCTTTGCGGTGGACGCTATAAAGGATTCAATCCATCAGGCCTCCCGCCTTACGCTGTCTGTAGTACATATGCGCAGGCTTCTATGGCTCAAAAACTGGTCTGCTGAAGCTCCCTGTAAAAAATTGCTGGTCAGCTTCCCATTTCATGGGGAGCGCTTATTCGGGGAAGACCTGGACAAGTATATCCAGAGAATTTCCAGCGGTAAAAGTACACTTTTGCCGGTTAAAAATAGAGTTAGAGGTCCCTCCTTTAAGAGGCCGGCTTCTCCAGTCCCTAGGACATCGGCTGTGAAACAGTTCCGACGGCCTCCCCGGTCAAATCCCGGAGGTAAAAATCAGGGACAGTTACAGGGTAACAAGAAGCCCTGGAGCAGGAGAGGTACAAAACCTCCCCCAAAGTCAAATGCATGAAGGGTTGCCCCCACCCAATCGGGTGGGGGGAAGACTTCAGTTGTTCACAGAAACCTGGCGGGACACGATCCGAGACAGATGGGTGCTCTCCGCAGTAAATCTGGGATACAAATTGGAGTTAAAAAACTCCCCTCCTTCCCGCTTTATAAGGTCAAACGTGCCAAGGGATCCCCAGAAGAGAGGATCCCTCCTGTTGGCACTGGAACAATTATTGCTTCAAGCAGTAATTATAGAGGTTCCCCTGGAAGAATGGGGGTTCGGGTTTTACTCAAACCTCTTTACAGTTCCGAAGCCAAACGGGGACGTGAGGCCCATATTAAATCTAAAAGGGCTAAACAAATTCCTACATATCAGGACTTTCCGGATGGAGTCGATCCGATCGGTAGCCACTGCCCTACAAGGGGAGGAATGGTTAGCCTCGATCGACATCAAAGATGCTTATTTGCACATCCCCATCTTTCCAGCCCACCAAAAATTTCTACGCTTTGCGGTAGAAGGGCGCCATTTTCAGTTCAGAGCCTTACCCTTCGGTCTGGCCACAGCACCAAGAGTGTTCACAAAAATTCTGGCCCCATTATTGGCCAATCTAAGAACACGAGGTGTAACGATAATGGCATATCTAGACGACTTGTTGCTGATAGACCACTCAGTGGAAAAACTAGAAGTGGTTGTTCACGAGACAATCAAGTATCTGGAATATCACGGTTGGATTATCAACTGAGACAAGTCAGCCCTAAAACCAGTCAAAAGTCTGGAATACTTGGGGCTAAGGCTGGATTCAGACCAGAAAAAGATTTTCTTGCCTCAAGAAAAGGGGTCGTCTTTGAGAGATTTGATCCACTTAGTGGGTTCAAAAAGACAGCCATCCATACGCCTGTGCATGAGGCTGCTGGGAAAAATGGTGTCATCATTCGAAGCAGTACCCTACGGTCAATTCCATTCAAGGAAGTTGCAAAGGGCCATACTGTCAGCCTGGAACAAAAAAGTTCAGGCTCTGGACTTACCAATGTCCTTGTCCCCTTCCGTTCGCAGGAGCCTCCGCTGGTGGTTGGTTCCCCAGAATCTGGAAAGAGGGAAATCCTTCAGTCCGATTTCCTGGAAGGTGGTCACTACAGATGCCAGCCTTATAGGCTGGGGAGCAGTACTGGAGCAATGGTCTCTCCAGGGCAGATGGTCGGATGCGGAAAAGGCCCTGCCCATCAATCTCTTCGAGATACGAGCAGCCCGGTATGCCCTAGTAGCATGGACATCCAAACTCCAAGGGTCCCCTGTCAGAGTTCAGTCAGACAATGCCACAGCAGTGGCATATATCAATCGTCAGGGGGGCACCAGGAGTCGTGCAGCCCAAAGGGAAGTAAATTACATCCTGAGATGGGCAGAAAGATATGTCCCAGCCATATCTGCGGTATTCATTCCAGGAGTGGAGAATTGGAAGGCGGACTTTCTAAGTCGCCAACAATTATGCCCAGGGGAATGGTCCCTTCATCCCGAGGTTTTCCGGACAATATGTCAGCGGTGGGGAACACCGGATGTAGATCTGCTAGCATCCAGATTCAACACAAAAGTGGACAGGTTTGTCTCTTGGGCAAGGGATCCCCTAGCGTGCGGCTCGGATGCCCTAGTGTTCCCTTGGGATCAGTTCAAGCTGATATATGCATTCCCACCGCCACAATTGTTACCTCGATTACTCCGCAGAATCAGGGTAGAAAAGAAACCAGTGATTCTGGTGGCTCCAGCGTGGCCCCGAAGAGCATGGTACGCGGAGATTGTAAAAATGTCTGTGGGGAGTCCTTGGACCCTCCCACATCGTCCGGACCTGCTTTCGCAAGGACCGATATACCACCCTTCCTTACCAGCCCTAGGTTTGACGGCCTGGCTATTGAAGCCCACATTCTAAAAAAGAGAGGGCTCTCTAATGCTGTGGTATCTACCATGATCAATGCCAGGAAGCCGGTATCCAGGCAGATCTACTATAGAATCTGGAAGGCGTACATCGCCTGGTGTGAGGCCAAGAAATGGCATCCACGTAAATACGTAATAGGTAGGATTCTGGACTTCCTACAATGGGCTGTAGATAGGAAGCTTGCCTTGAGTACTATCAAAGGTCAGATTTCGGCCTTGTCAATATTTTTTCAAAGGCCCTTGGCTTCGCATTCACTAGTCAAAGCCTTTATACAAGGAGTGATGCGTATTAGTCCTCCGGTTAATATTCCCATATGTCCATGGGATCTAAACTTGGTTCTGTCGGTTCTACAGAAACAACCATTTGAACCATTACAGCATATTTCCTTGGTGCTTCTCACCAGGAAATTGATTTTTCTAGTAGCCATTTGTTCGGCTAAAAGAGTATCGGAATTAGCAGCTATGTCCTGTAAGGAGCCATATCTGGTTATCCATAAGGACAGAGTAGTGTTACGTCCTCATCCAGCCTTTCTTCCTAAGGTGGTATCGAGTTTTCATTTGAACCAAGATGTGGTTCTTCCTTCTTTTTTCCCCAAGCCTACTTCGGTAGAGGAAAAGTTATTGCATTCTTTGGATGTAGTAAGAGCAGTTAAAGCTTATCTAAAAGCCACTGCTCAGATTCGCAGAACGGATACTTTGTTTATTCTGCCGGAAGGCCCCAGAAAGGGTCAGGCAGCGTCAAAATCTACTTTAGCCAAGTGGATTCGACAGGTCATAATACAAGCCTATAGCTTGAGAAGTAGACCGCCTCCGTTCAAAGTTAGGGCGCACTCCACGAGAGCAGTTGGAACTTCATGGGCAGTGCATCACCAGGCCTCCCTGGCTCAAATCTGTAAGGCCGCAACATGGTCTTCGGTACACACGTTTACTAGGTTCTACCAGGTGGACGTTAGAAGTCAGGAGGATGTCGCCTTTGGGCGCAGTGTGTTGCAGGCCGCAAAAGATCCTCATGTCTGATAGCGCTCAGCTTATATATGGTGTATCCCCCCCCCTCATTTGGCATTGCTTTAGGACATCCCATTAGTAATGACTATGTCGCTCTGTGTCCCGTGATGTACGAGAAAGAAAATAGGATTTTTATAACAGCTTACCTGTAAAATCCTTTTCTTGGAGTACATCACAGGACACAGAGCTCCCGCCCCTCTTTGGGGACACTTATTGCTTTGCTACAAAACTGAGGTGCTCCCGGATGGGAGGGGCTTATATAGGGGAGGGTACTTCCGGTTTTGGAAGTTGCCAGTGCCAGCACCTGACGGTAACTATATAACCCATTAGTAATGACTATGTCGCTCTGTGTCCCGTGATGTACTCCAAGAAAAGGATTTTACAGGTAAGCTGTTATAAAAATCCTATTATTCTACCAAATGTTTTTTTTTTTTTTTTTTTAACAGTAAATCCCCAAAAGGAAAGGTTCTAATTCTGCACACTGTTAAAGTGAGCCTATCCATTCTCTGAGAATGTGAACACAATTCACTCTTTCAGCAGTTTCAGATTCTGTCCTTTTCCCAAATCATATGGCCTAAGTGCACTAAACCGGTGTTACTGGACGTTATTGTATGGGGCGAAAGGCACAGCAGAATAAACATATAGACATATACACTAATGTAAAGACAGGGTTACCTCATTCATCTACAGCACAGGTGTCAAACACAAGGCCCACGGGCCGAATACGGCCCTCCAGGTGATTTCATGTGGCCCTCGCACTTCTCCTGCAGCTGCAGGAGAGCTCCAGCCCTCCTCTGGTCCTCCTCCAGACCCCTACTTTCTGCTTTCAAGCAATGCATCCAGCTTCTTCCCAGCAGCAGCATAAAGTAAGGGGGTGAACTGTGATGTAAGGGAGAGTGGGGGACTCAACTTCTTAAGGGGGGGGGGTGGCTCCTGACATCTATTGTAAGGGGAGGGGATGCGCTGGACATCTAATCTTACAGATACAACCGGCCCTTTTGAGGGCAATCATAATGCTGATTTGGCCCACAATGAAATTGAGTTTGACACCCTTGATCTACAGAAAGCTGAATGGAAAGAAAAATGAATAGAACATGTGCAGCATGAAACGCTGAAGGGAAATAGGGAGTAGCTTGCAAAATAACAAATGGTAGCAAATAAAGAATTCTAAATATACTGTACAATATCAATGCATTTTAACTATACAGTTTATTCAAAGAAATGCTATACCTTTATCCACTAAAGTACAAGTTTGGTGATCCAAAATTGTAATCCAGAACCACAGAGAAATGTGTAATAGTGCAGCTCTAAGTTAGATGGGAAATCTTAGTAGACTGTAATGGAAGAAAGAGGAGATACCTTGGGACTGGAAACAAGATAAGTGATAGAGATTCTCAAGGATAGAGGAAGGGACTGTTTGTATGTAAGAGAATTCATATTGTTGGTAATAAAGTAATGTCCATCGGAAAAAACGATCGTGTGTGGGCCCCCATCGGACTTTTTTCCATCTGTGTTAAAAAATAGAACATGTTTTAAATTTTTCTGATGGAAAAAAAAACGCTAGGAAATTCCGATCGTCTGTGTGGAACTCCAACGGAGAAAAAAACCCACGCATGCTCAGAATCAAGTCGACGCATGCTCAGAAGCATTGAACAAAATTTTGTCTGATGGTGTGTATGCAAGACTGATGAAAGTCAGCTTCATCGGAATTCCGACTGAAAATTCCATCGGATTTTATTCCATCGGAAATCCGATTGTGTGTACAGGGCATTAGGGTCTATATATTTTTTGTTCTATTTTAGCCAGTAACTAATACAGAGCAGTGTTGTGAAAAGAGAACAGTTTTTTTTTTTTTATTTGTGATCTGTGAATCGGTCAAAAGATACATTGACTTGAGGCCACAAATCAGACATGCAGTTGCACAATATCAAATTGTACTTAAGTTGATTGCACTAGTCTAGCTGTAATTAAATTACACTTAATCATCCAGATGGGTTTCCATGTTCCCACGTAGGTGCTAAAGTTTTTCTGTAGGTTGGAGAAAGGAGCTTGGTTGTGCTGATCCCCAGCCCCCCAAAACACACATATACAGGCAGAGCCCCCATGTTTTACTTCACTTCAGCAAGGGTGACAAGGCTTTCAGGGTCTGGGGACACGTTGGGAGATTGTCCATGTGAAGACAGCTCATGCCTGTGTTTTAATAAGTGGTAATTGAAATTGGCTTGAAACTTACCCATAATCTGCGCTGTGGATACAGTGAGTGATTTCTGGTCTCTGATAATGGTAACTTACAGGAGTAGATCAGGATCAATAACCACGGCTATACTTCTTTCCCTTTAGCAGTCACAGAAAATGATGTTGAGAATCTGACATTTTTTAGTTGCTTGATTATCAGAGTAGATCAGGCACCTTGCTATTTAATTAAAATAAGAAAATGCTTGTTGCCTCCCTAGGAGATTGGTAAAGAGCTAATATTTAAAGACATACATCTTCCTACCTGCACCTTGTTTTTGTTAACCACTTCAATACAGGGCACTTTCACCCCCTTCCTGCCCAGGCCAATTTTTCAAAAAAAGCTTTTTTTCATTTCTATTATACAATTTTGTAAATAAGTAATTTTTCTTCTTCGCTGATGGGGCCGCACTGATGGGCATTGATGAGGCGGCACTGATGGACACTGATATGCTTCACTGATGGGGCTGCACTGATCATCAGGGCACTTGTAACTGGAAAGCCGGTCATCGGCTTTCCTTTCCTCAAACACTGACAGCACTGAGGAAAGAGTGCCAATAACCGGCATTTGTTTAAATGTGATCAGCTGTGATTGGACACAGCTGATCTCATGGTAAAGAGCCTACGTCATCGGTTCTTTACGCTGATCGGTGATGCGCTGTGTCTGAGGGACACAGCTCACCACCGATCGCCACACTGCGCGCCCTTGGGGACACTCACGAGTGGCGCGATGCGAAGGACATCATATGAAAAGGCTATTTGATTAATTTTTATTATTCAAAGAAAACTCAACAATCTATCCATATTTCCATGCTTTAATTGTTGACAAATCGCTTCCTAGCATTTCTAGCCTTGGGTATCTAATGTAGGGACAGATGATTCATGCAGCATTTGTTTCCTGGAATCCATCTGCCCTTAACTCAGGAATGTAGGCAGGAGGGCATGCTTATCTAAGAAAGCCCCTTCTCTCCTCATCCAAATGAAAGAAAAAAAAAATGCCCATGAAGTCTGAGATTTATGACATAAATTTGGCCTAGGTCAGAAACCAGGAAGCAACTAAAGAAATGTAAATAAAAGTTCAAAACAAGTAAATATATTTTTTACTTGTAACAGGTTTCTCATTTAGTTCATTAAGTTGAAGTATAAAGGGATAAGATATACAACGAGCACCCTTGTTAGGGTATACCATATTGCTCACACCTCTAGTATCTTGAGACATTTTGTATACAGAAATGCTTACCTCATGTAAACAATATTTTGCCTTGAAAATTTTGATATGTACAATTTTCAATAAAAATTATTGGAAAAGAAAACAAGTAAATATACCGTAATCTACCTTCTTATCTATTTACTAAGGCTAGCAGCATAAGCATTGAAAATAGGTAATATTGATTGAGAGAGCTTGTTTCTGTGTTAAGCTGCTTTTTGTTGACGGTAAGGCCTCACGCACACAGGTTTGCCAAGCTCTCCTAAATGCCTTTCCTCCTGGCAGTAGCATTTTGGCAGAAAAAATGCTTGACGCATATAAATGCATCTGGATGCATTTAGACGTGTTTTGGTGCATCAAGCACTTGGGCGTTAATTCATTTCATTGGCCAGAATAATAATTTATTCTGCCCATTGAAATAAATTAGTGCTCAAGAACTTGCTGTGCCTAGCATTAACTCACGTTCAGACACGTTTATCTGTGTTTACACTCGTCAAGCATTTTTTCTATCAAAACGCAGCTGCTCCTGGAGGCTGCTGGCAGTGTTTTTTTTTTATTTTTTCTGTCTCTAAACGCTTCTAAATGCCTATGTGTACATGGGCACAGGCTAAAGCCTTGTACACACGACTGGTTTTCTCTGCAAGAAACGACAAGAAAACTGCTGGGAGAGCTTTCTTGCCAAGAAAAACGTTTGTGTGTATGGTTTCTTGTCGAGAAAACTGCCGGGAGTCTCGACGAGAAAAATAGAGAACCTGCTCTCTATTTTCTTGTCAGGATTTTCGTTTTGCTCGTCGGCCTGTTTACCGCCGAGAAAACCGGTCGTGTGTATGCTTTTCCGAGTCTTTAAAAAAAACGCACATGCTCAGAATCAAGTATGTTGACGGGAGCGCTCTTTCTGGTAAAACTAGCGTTGTAATGGAGATAGCACATTCGTCACGCTGTAACGGACTGAAAAGCTTGAGGCTAAAAAGCACGAAACGTCTCTCATCAAACTTTTTACTAACATGCGATAACACAAGATCAGCAAAAGCAGCCCAAGGGGTAGCGCCATTGGAATCGAACTTCCCCTTTATACTGCCGTCGTACGTGTTGTACCTCACCGCGCTTTACAACGACAAGATTTTTAATTGACAGTGTGTATGCAAGGAAAGCTTGACAAGAATCCCGTAGAGAAAACCGACGTTTTTTTTTTTTTTACAACGGGATTCTCGGCCAAGTGTACAAGGCTTAAGATTGAGGAGCATTTAAAGGCAAAAAAAAAAACAATTACCGGACACCCCTAGAAGGAACATTTTCTTTATCGTACACCACGGGACACAGAGCTAGTCATTACATAATGGGTTAAGGGTCACCAGCGGTGATTGGACACTGGCACAACCAATGGAAGACAGTTCCCCTCCATATAACCCCTCCCATCAGGGAAGTACCTCAGTTTTTTCGCCAGTGTCGAAAGGTGTTGGACGCGTTAGGAGGTGCTAAAGGAAAGCTCTACCAAAGAGACCCTCTGGGGGTAAAAGAGCTATGCTTTCGGATCCATCCAAGACGCCTACAAATGAGCTGAATCTGGATGGGATCCGGGCCTCATCCATGAGGCGTCGCCTGTAATGTCTCTCTTCGGAGGACTGGGCTCTAAGATCCAGCACTTTCGCTATTTCGCTATAAAGTCCTGGTAAGAGTCTTGTACAAGGCCCAGGGGAGAGGTATCCTTTAAATAGGAACCCATATCCCTGAAGGTTGGCACACATAGCCCACCGTGAAGGGTGAAGTTTGGTATCTGTCTGAAATCTTTCAGCAGAAAAACCTGCGGCGTGGATAAGGTGAGATTAGAAGGTCCATAACTAGGTTGGGACCTTTTTCAAAAAATGGATGTCTTCTTTTTTTCCACCACTGGGGGGAGTAAAGAGCTGAATATACTCACCTCACTCTGTTCAGTGTCGGCTTCGGCGAAGTACACTGCTCGTCACCTCCGCTGCTGAGCTTGCTGGGGCACCCCGATCCTCCTTTCGGTGGCCGACCAGACACCTGCAGATGCAGGTAAGTGGGAACAAGGGCTGATGAGAGTCCTCTCTCACTATGGCCACCGCCATAGCGCTAAGGGCCGCGCGCGCGGGAGCGCGCATTATCGGAGGGGGGGGGCGAAGGCGTGCGCGGGCACGTGGCGCGCGCAGGCACAGAAACGGCGCCAAATTTAAAAGACTGTCAGTGTGAGAAGCACTGCAGCAGCAAGCAAGCTCGTTAGTTCTCTTGTTCCTGGCAGAGAAACACAGCAGCTATACAGGGACGTAAGACTCCATGTGGTTGGATTGGGTACTTCCTAGAAGACATCCATGTTATGCATAGTTATGTGTTAAAAGTTGCATACTTAATGTATTTGCTAAACTGAACACGGTAGTATATGCATTTAGGTACCTTGTATTTTGTCTAAACAGTAAGCCTTCCAGGGGAAGTAATACGGACAAAAACAGATAAGAAAGCACCACCGCCTGAGAGGAGGCTCTAACTGTGCTGACTCGGTACCTTTCTCTCCTGTGTTGCTAAATGCACCTGTTCAGGATGAGCCATTACCTCTGTCAGGTATGGCGGCTTCCTCAGTGAAGCCTGGGCCTGTATATGTCACTGAGGACCCTTTATCAGCTGCCCTAAATAATCTGGAAGAAAAAATTGCTACCTTAATCGCTAAGTCCTCTAAAAAGGGACAATAAGCGAAGCAGGTCTCTTCCAGTATTGGACCTCCCTTCAGAAGTACCTGAGGGAGGAGGATGAGGAGGAGGAGGCTACATCAGCAGAGGATGAGGAGCCAGATTTTAAGGTCACAGGTACAATGCTATAGCAGTGCATTTAAGTTAACCTCTGCGGAGGTAACGGAATTACCTGTCTCCTCCCTAGGGTCATTAAGATCCCTGCAAGGTGCATGCTCCTTCCCGGTTCATCCGTTACTAGAGGATCTAATATACGCAAACTGGCAACATCCAGATAAGCGTTTCTCACCTCCAAAAAGGTTTAACATTCTTTATCCTATGGGGGAAAATTTTTAAAGAAATGGAGCCTGCCTGCGGTAGTTGCGGCTATTTCTTGTGTAAATAAAAACCTGACATGTCCGGTGGATAATGTACAAGGGTTTAAAAGATCCTTCTGAGAGGAAGTTGAAATCCTCCTTCCTTTTGGCCGGCTCAATTACCCAACCTGCAGTAGCAGCAGTCGGTATGTGTCAGGTCATCAGCCAACAGGTAAAGCAGGGGCTGAAGGAACTGCCTTCAGAGCAGGCTAGAAATTGGGAAAATTTGCCTAAAGCCTTATGCTTCACAGTGGATGCCATGAGAGATTCTATCATACAGGCATCACGCCTTACACTCCAGCTGGTACAGATGCGCAGAGTACTTTGGCTTAAGCATTGGTCAGCGGAAACTCCATGCAAAAAGCTGTTGGCAAGTTCCCGTTCCATGGCGAACGCCTATTTGGGGAAGATTTAGAAAAATATATACAGAAGATATCAAGTGGTAAAACGACTTTTACCTGAGAGAAAGAAAAACAAGAGATCTTGTTTTAAACGCTCTCTCTCCCCAGCTCCCGGGAAATCTGACTCCAACCAGTGGCGGCGGCCTGTTTTAGCCACCCACAAAAGCCAAGGGGCAAGCTCAGAAGAACAAGAAGCCGTGGGGTGAAGGGGCGCCCCCGCTCGGCCGAGTGGGAGGAAGGCTTTGTCAGTTCTGAGCGACTTGGTGGTCAGAAATCCAGGACAATTGGGTAGTATCCACAATATCCTCAGGGTACAAACTGGAATTTCGAGAGATCCCACCTTCTCAATTCCGAGGTTCAAGACTCTCCAAGGATCCACAAAAAAGAGAATCCTTCTTCAAAGGTTTGAATCACTTAATGGCTCAAGGGGTAGTTACAGACGTACCCCAAAAAGAGCGAGGTTCAGGTTTTTACTCAAACCTCTTTGTGATTCCAAAGCCAAATGGAGATGTCAGACCCATCCTGGATCTAAAATCCCTAAATCGGTTCCTGAACGATCGCCATTTTCGAATGGAAACGATCCGATCCGTGGCCGCCACTTTAAAGGGCGGAAAATTCATGGCGCCCATAGATATCAAGGACGCACATTTACACATACCCATCCTCCCCGCTCACCAAAGATTCCTAAGGTTTGCGGTAGAAGATCGCCACTTTCAATTTGTGGCTCTGCCGTTTGGTGTAGCCACCGCGCCCATAGTATTCACAAAGGTGCTAGCTCCTCTGTTAGCAAACCTAAGAACACGGGGCATTGCGGTAACAGCCTATCTGGACGATCTACTAGTAATAGATCAGTCAAAGGAGGGATTGGGTCACGCTGTACACACTACAGTAGGATACCTGGAGCATTTAGGATGGATTATAAATTTACAAAAATCCTCTCTCCAGGCCCAAAGAAGGATAGTGTACCTGGGCATGATCATAGATACAGCCCAAAACGGGGTATACCTGCCAGAACCGAAGATACAGTCTCTGAAAGACCTGATCCACAAGGTCAAAGCAAACAAGAGGCCGTCTATTCGCCTTTGCATGAGACTATTGGGAAAGATGGTAGCCTCCTTCGAGGCGGTCCCTTACGCCCAGTTTCATTCGAGACTACTTCAAGGCAATATTTTAGCTTCCTGGAACAGGAAGAGCCAAGCTCTGGATATACCCATGCGCCTGTCCTCACAAGTACGCCACAGCTTCGATTGGTGGCTAGAAGCCAGGAATTTACGGAAGGGAAAGTCCTTCCTCCCAGTGGCCTGGAAGGTGGTATCTAGGGATGCCAGCCTATCGGGCTGGGGTGCAGTATTCGAGGAGGCTTCTACCCAGGGAACCTGGGCCAAGACTCAGGGGATCCTGCCCATCAATGTGCTAGAGATCCGGGCGGTATATCTAGCCCTCAAAACCTGGACATACAGGTTACAGGGCTACCCAGTTCGGGTTCAATCCGACAATGCTACTGCAGTAGCTTACATCAATCACCAAGGAGGCACCCGCAGTCGGGCAGCCCAAAGAGAGGTGAACCGGATCCTGGCATGGGCAGAAGAGCATGTACCTTGCCTTTCTGCAATCTTCATTCCAGGGATAGAAAATTGGCAAGCAGACTATCTGAGTCATCAGCAGCTGCTACCAGGAGAGTGGTCTCTTCACCCCGAGATCTTTCAGGCCATATGTCTGAGATGGGGAAACCCAGATGTAGACCTGCTAGCTGCCAGGTTCAACAAGAAATTGGACAACTTTGTGTCCAGAACGAGAGATCCTCTAGCCTACGGGACAGACGCTCTAATAATACAGACGCTCTAATAACTCCATGGAATCAGTTCTCACTGATCTATGCATTCCCTCCGATCCCTCTTCTACAAAGACTGCTTCGCAGGATCAAGGAGGAGGGAATACCAGTAATCCTAGTGGCCCCAAACTGGCCCAGGAGGCCTTGGTACGCCGAGATTGTAAAAATGGCGATAGGAAGGCCCTGGAAGTTTCCACTTCGACACGACCTGCTGTCACAGGGTCCAGTATTCCACCCTTCCTTACAAAGGCTAAAGTTGACGGCCTGGCTGCTGAGACCCACATTTTTAAAAAGAGAGGGGTCTCTGGTCCGGCTCTTTCTACGCTCATTAATGCTAGAAAGCCAGCCTCCAGACTCATCTATCAGAGAGTCTGGAGAGCATACGTTTCCTGGTGTGAATCCAGATGTTGGAATCCTCAGAAGTATGAAATAAGTAGGATTCTTGCTTTTTGCCAGTTAGGAGTGGATATGAATTTAGCCCTTAGCACCATCAAAGGGCAAATATCGGCTCTATCAGTCTTCTTTCAGAGACCATTGGCATCTCACTCCCTAGTTCGGACATTCATTAAGGGGGTACTGAGGATAAATCCTCCAGTTAGGACTCCCTTGTGTCCATGGGATTTGAATTTGGTATTGTCAGTGTTGCAAAAGCAACCTTTTGAACCTATTCGCCATATTCCTTTAATTATATTGAGTAGGAAGTTGGCCTTTCTGATTGCTATAGCTTCTGCTAGGAGAGTATCAGAGCTAGCAGCTCTTTCTTGTAAAGAGCCTTATCTAATTTGTCACAAGGACAAAATCGTACTACGACCCCATCCGGCTTTTCTACCTAAGGTGGTGTCGGCTTTTCACTTGAATCAAGACATTGTTCTGCCTTCCTTTTTTCCAAACCCGCGGACGGCGGGGGAAAAATTATTACACTCTCTAGATCTACTGAGAGCGGTAAAGGTGTATCTGCAAGCAACCGCTCAGATACGTAAAACAGATGTTTTGTTTATTTTACCAGATGGGCCCAAGAAGGGCCAAGCGGTATCAAAATCCACCATTTCCAGGTGGATTAGACAAGTAATTATTCAAGCTTATGGTTTAAAGAACAGGACTCCTCCTTTTCCTGTTAAGGCGCACTCTACCAGGGCGATAGGTGCTTCATGGGCAGTGCACCACCAGGCTTCGATGGCTCAGATCTGTAAAGCTGCAACTTGGTCTTCAGTCCATACATTTTCCAAATTCTATCAAATAGATGTGAAAGGACATGAGGATTCCGCCTTTGGGCGAAGTGTGCTGCAGGCAGCAGTATAGGGCTTCTGGTCCGCAAGCGGCCTGTTTTGATCTGTGTCTCCCCCCCTTCATATGAGCATTGCTCTGGGACGTCCCATTATGTAATGACTGGCTCTGTGTCCCGTGGTGTACGATAAAGAAAATAGGATTTTTATAACAGCTTACCTGTAAAATCCTTTTCTTGGAGTACACCACGGGACACAGAGGTCCCCCCCTTCTTATGGGAACCTTACTGCTTTGCTACAAAACTGAGGTACTTCCCTGATGGGAGGGGTTATATGGAGGGGAACTGTCTTCCATTGGTTGTGCCAGTGTCCAATCACCGCTGGTGACCCTTAACCCATTATGTAATGACTAGCTCTGTGTCCCGTGGTGTACTCCAAGAAAAGGATTTTACAGGTAAGCTGTTATAAAAATCCTATTTTTAACACCTGGTGTGCATGGGGCTTTAATGTATCAAAAATTACTAAGTTGCCATGTTAAAGGAAAATTTTGTTTTCTCAGTGAGAAACTGGCATGATTTACAGATTTTGGGCTCGTCTGAACTTCATCTTGTATACCTGCTTGGACAGGAGAAAGCTGACCATAAGCCTCAGGTCATAATCCCCACACCAGTCACCATGTCATGCAGCCATGAGAGGTATGTAATCTGATCACATTTCACATTAAAGCCCATCATTTATAAATATAAAGTGTATTGATTCTATGATATGCAATTTTTTCTCACTTCTACACATTCAAGTTTTCTTGTGGTGCTAAATTTGATGGAAAAAGTAGTGCGTTCAAACATAAAGCCCACTGCAAGTTTTTTTTTTCTTTGTTCATTCAACCCAGCGGGTAAATGAAAAAAACAACAACTAACAGATTGTAGAACCAACACGTTGTTGCAGCGATTTTCCTCCACTGTGCTTTTGTATTCTGACAGGAGGACTCGCCCTTGCCCCTGCCAGAATACACTGATCAGCGCTCGCAACCATTGGCTGCAAGTGCTGATTGGATGCTGGTTTTCCAGCATGTCCCTTCGACAAAAGCTGGTCGTAAAGCCTGGTTGGTACACATGGTACATTTTTTTTTTTTTTATTATTATTTCTGTTAAACCTAGTGGGCTGAATAATAAATCTGGGGAGCTTCCTGTACTAACTACATAAACCAACCCCCCCCCCCCCCCCCACACACTAGAACACACTGGTCATCGCTCACAGCCATTGGCTGCAAGCGCTGATCGGATGCTGTTTTTCCACCATGCCCGTTCGACAGAAGGCAGACAGCATGCTTTACACCGACCCAATACTAGGCCTGTGTTTACCAGGCTTTGGACAGGCTTCTGTTGGAACCAACTGCTGAACACACTGAAAGTTTGCCCGTTCAGCAGGAATTTAGCTAGTTACCAGAATTTTACGTTTTAATGATTTATTACCCAGAGGCTCTTTAAAACAGTGTTTAAGAGACAGCACCATCACATCAAAGGTTACCAAATAACCAGAAGGAAAATCCACAAAGGTCAAAAAAAAAAAAAGAACACCTTTGTGTGTATGTTTGAAATACAATTAATACTTGCAGTTGTGAAGGACACATACTTTTTCCTTTATCTATGTATTTTGTCATGTGTATATAATTATTGCTGTAGCTTCTGCTAAGTTTGCAGGGCTTCAGCCCATTAAATGCATTGCACAGTTCTTTTTTTCTGCCAGCTCAGAACAAAACAACTTACTTGATGGGCACCGTGATTTCTGCATCTGACAGTTACAATAGTAGTGCATTGTAAGCTTAAAGTTCATCTGTGCCCAGATTGTGGACATTAACATTATTAAATTTTACTAAAAAGCAGTATAAAGCTTCAAACCACAAGCCATCGCTGACCTCTGCAGTAATAAATTCCAGAAGAAAATTTGAGATTCTAAAATCAGGTTTTCCTTTGCAGGGGAAATGTCACAGTGCAGGTAAATTTGCCACAGAACCTTTGACGGATTGTGGCAAATTTAGGAAATTGGTGAAAATTGCTTTAATAAATTTAGCACCAAGTGAAAAATGGTACAAGCACAGCAATCCTAGCAACATTTTCCTAACAATATGTAGCCTAGTCAGGAAGGGAGGCAAACAGAAGTAAAGAAATGACTGGACATTTCCAGTCCGAAGTGATGGAATTGTTTGTTTTTTTTTTTAGAAAATCTTCAAACATTTAAACCCTAATGCCGCGTACACACGACCGTTTTTCATGACGAGAAAATGCAATTTTTTAAATTGGTGATTAAAAACAATTGTGTGTGGGCACCAGAGCATTTTTCTCAATGAGAAAAATGGGCATTAAAAATTTAGAACATGCTTTATTTTTTCTCGTAGTTTTTCACGTAGTCGTTTTTCTCATCATGAAAAACGGCCGTGTGTAGGCTTTAATGACGGGAAAATGACGCGCATGCTCAGAAGCAAGTTATGAGACGGGAGCGCTCATTCTGGTAAAACTAGCGTTCAGAATGGAGATAGCACATTCGTCACGCTGTAACGAACTGAAGAGCACGAGCCTGAAAAGCGTCTCTCACCAAACTTTACTAACACGAGAGTGGCGCCATCCGAATGGAACTTCCCCTTTATAGTGCCGTTGTACGTGTTGTCGAACGTGTTGTACGTCACCGCGCTTTGCTCAAGCATTTTTTTCACAATCGTGTGTAGGCAAGGCAGGCTTGAGAAGAATCACGTAGAGAAAAACGTTGTTTTTTTCAATGACATTAAAAACGGCCGTGTGTACGCGGCATTACAAATAGAGGAGAAATATGTGCAACTGAATGAAGAAAGTGAAAGTTATGCCCCGTACACACGATCGTTTTTAATGTCATTTTTTAAACCGACGTTTTTCTCCTCGTTTTTTTTCATGTTTCCTCTCAAGCCTGCCTTGCGTACACACCATCATTAAAAAAAACGATCAAGCAAAGCGCAGTGACGTTCAACACGTACGACGGCACTATAAAGGGGAAGTTCCGTTCGAATGGCGCCACCCTTCATGTTAGTAAAGTTTGTTGAGCGACGATTCACGCTTTTCAGTCCGTTACTGTGTAATGAATGTGCTATCTCCATTACGAACGCTAGTTTTACCAGAACGAGCGCTCCCGTCTCATACTTGATTCTGAGCATGCGCGTTTTTTTTCACGTTGTTAAAGCATACACACTATCGTTTTTCACGTCGTTAAAAAAAAGACATGAAAAACGACGTGAAAAAAGAGAGCATGTCCGGAATTTTTAATGGCCGTTTTTCACGTCGTTAAAAATGCTCTGGAGCCTACACACGATCATTTTTCAGGGCCATTTTTTAAAATGGCAGTTTTAACGGCATGAAAAACGATCGTGTGTACGGGGCATTAGATCTAGAGAACATAAAGGAAATCGGAAACATCTGATTGAGGAAGATTCCAGTGATGATCAGTGGATAGTAACACCGTATTTAAGGATTCTGAAAGTAATTTTAAAATTGTTGTAAACCTCAGACATGAAATATGAACAAATCATATCTATAGTGTGTACTTGTTTCAATTAGGAGCACTAATTATCATTTCTGTCTGCTGCTTCGTTCCTCTGCTGTCAGCATTATCCACTTCTGACAAGTTTTCCTGACACCAAAAGAAAAATGGTGATGGGGAGGGACCTCCAGCTGATTGACAACCTCAGCTCTGTTCCTGTAAACTGTGTGAAGGGGGGAGTGTCTCTTCCCTTCAATCAGCTATCTGAGCTCTGCAGAGTGTAACTTCAACTCTCTGCCCCCTTATTTCTGACCGCTCAGACAAACGTTATAAATTCTGCATTTTGAATGGATGTAGAGAAGACTGCAGATAAACAGGTACAACTTAAGGAGGCGGATTTGTTTAAAGTGGTTGTAAACCCACATAGTAAAAGAAAAAAAGACCTGCAAGACAAAGGCATAATGAGCTACTATGCATAGCATACTAGCTCATTATGTAATACTTACCTGAGATCGAAGCCCTCGCTGCAGTGCCCGTACACAGCACCGGCCGGCGACATCACTCCCAGAGCTACTTCCGGGTATGGCGGCTTCGGTGCTGTTATTGGCCGGAGCCGCGATGACGTCACTCCCGCACATGCCGGTAACGGCACACTCACTGAAGCAACGCTATGTACGTGCCATTGCTTCAGTGCGCATGTGCCGATGACGTCGGCACATGCAGATACAGGGGATATCTCCTAAACCATGCAGGTTTAGGAGATATCCGGGGTAGCTACAGGTAAGCCTTATTATAGGCTTACCTGTAGCAAAAAGTGTATTGTAAGGGTTTACAACCACTTTAATCTCTGTGTATCACCTAAGGCCAGTCACTTCACTGGATATATGTAAGGGTTACAACCAATTTCAAGCAGTATTAAACCCAAAAGCAAACATAAATTATATGCAGCTTACCATTTCTTAGATATAATGGCGGGATTACTTTTACTTTTTCTTATTTTGGCTTTCTTTCTTCTATTTTCGTTTGGTGATCTGGCCAGCAGGTCTGTTTTTCACAAGCTCGTGCTCTCCAGAAGAATCAGTTTGCATGGATTAGACAAACCATTTAACACTGGCAGGGGTGATTAAAATGATCAGCCAAATGCTTGTAACCGCGGCAAACTGCGTTAATGCCCGTTTGCATTTTATAAGCGTTTTTACAGGGGAAATAAATTCGGATAATTTTTGAACATATAAAAATGTTTTAAAAACACAAATTTCACCACATGCTGTTGCCTGCATCAATGGATGAGTCCAGTAGCGATGAACTCTGGTCCTCTCACGCAATTTTCTACATCTTCAAAGCCTCAGCAACATCAGGAGCAATTCCTCATACATGCTCATGATGGGATCCATAGTGAAAACACAAAAAATAGGATGGCTATCTACAAGCACTCTGCGTTCTTTCTGCTGCTCTCTTTTCTCACAGAATGGCTGAAATAATTCCCCATGCAGAAATAAAAACTTCCATTGTCTAAAATCGAACTCCGCTAAAATAATCCCTTTTCAAATAGGCATGTTCCCATGCTGGCGGTAACTTAATCTCGCGATTATATATTACATTGTATATCCCTGTATGTTGTGGTCATTCAGGTGCCTATCTAATAGTTTTTTGAAACTATCAATGCTCCCCGCTGAGATCACCGCCTGTGGTACCATGAAGCCTAATGCCGCGTACACACGATCGTGATTCACGGCGGTGAAAACATCACCGTGAATCAAGACAGGAAAAACGAGGGAACGGCTTGTTCCCCCACACACGGCCGTTTTTCCCGTGATTTTTTCTCTTGACGAGAAAAACGACCGTGTGTAGGCTCCGCGGCAGTGTTTCCCTATGGGAAAACTGCAGCGGAAAAAAATGACAGGAATCACGACGAGAAAAATTAGAGCATGTTCTAATTTTTCTCGTCGTGATTAATGCCGTTTTTCCCGTCGGGGAAAAACGGCAAAAAGCCCACAGGCGATCGTTTTTCTCGTCTAAAGGAAAAAATTTGCCTTTTCCCGACGGGAAAAATGATCGTGTGTACGCGGCATCACCCTTGTCAGCAAGACAGAAAATGATGTCAAATACAAAGTTTTACAGTTGTCACTAAAACAGGAGGTGGGGGGAAATATTCTAATTGGGAACCCTGTTCTTGTGACAATTGAAAAATTGTACCCGTACTTTGGGGGTTCTTTCTTTCACTTCCTGTTTTGAAGATAAATCTCCCCAAGGAGACAGACAGAAACAAATAAACTTTCCCTACTTTATTCAAAGCACAATAACTTATATATACCTGTTTAATACGGGATTCAATAACAACAAATTCCATTTATAAAACAGTATGTGAATTTGTAAGGTTGGTTTAACCACTTCAGCCATTTTGGCTGGTTAAAGACCAGGCCCCTTTTTGCGATTCGGCACTGCGTCACTTTCACTGACAATTGCGCGGTCGTGCGATGTGGCTCCCAAACAAAATTGACGTCCTTTTTTTCCCACAAATAGAGCTTTCTTTTGGTGGTATTTGATCACCTCTGCGATTTTTTATTTTTTGCGCTATAAACAAAAATAGAGCGACAATTTTGAAAAAAATGCAATATTAACTTTTTGCTATAATAAATATCCCCAAAAAATATATAAAAAAAACAACATTTTTTTTCCCTCAGTTTAGGCCGATACGTATTCTTCTACATATTTTTGGTAACAAAAAATAGCAATAAGCGTTGATTGGTTTGGGCAAAAGTTATAGCGTTTACAAAATAGGGGATAGTTTTATGGCATTTTTATAATTTTTTTTTTTTACTAGTAATGGAGGCGATCAGTGATTTTTTTCGTGACTGCGACATTATGGCGGACACAGCGGACACTTTTGACACATTTTTGGGACCATTGCCATTTTTACAGCGATCAGTGCTACAAAATTTACTGATTACCGTGAAAATGACACTGTCAGTGAAGGGGTTAACCACTTGGTGGCGTTGTAGGGGTTAAGTGTTCCCTGCATAGTGTTTCGTACTGTAGGGGGAGGGGGTCTGTGTCACATGACACTGATCTCCGCTCCAAGTACACGGAGCCGAGATCTGTGTCATTGTCACTAGGCAGAGCCGGGAGATGCTTGTTTACACAAGCATCTCCCCGCTCTATACTTCCGTGAGACGATCGCGGGGATCCCCGCAGCGATCGAGTCCAAGGGACCCGCGGTCCGACTGATGGGGATAGCGGCAGGGTCGTGCGCGACCACACGGACAGGCATTTAAAGGGGACGTACATGTACGTTGATATGCCTGTCCGTGCCATTCTGCCGACGTATAAGTACAGGAGGCGGTCGTCAAGCAGTTAAAGGGGGATTCCACCCGCGTTTTTTTTTTTTTTTTCCCTAAAAGTCAGCAGCTACAAACACTGTAGCTGCTGACTTTTAATAAGGACACTTGCCTGTCCTACTCGCCCGCGACGTCAGCCCCCCGAGGCAGATCCCTCGATCCTACTGCGCATGCGCGATCCGCGCATCACTTTGTGAATGGGCCGGCTGCTCTCTGGGATACACACAGTTCCCAGAAGGCAGCGCGCCCCATTCACCAGAAGACACCGCGAGTAGGACGGAGGAAGAAGACAAGCCGCGGACGATGAAGAGGCAGATTAGGGACTTCCGCATAGCAACCGATTATTTCTGGTAAGTAAAAACTTTTTTTTATTTTTTCAATTATTTTTTTGGGTGAAATTTTTTTTTCTCAGGGTGGAACTCCAATTTAACCACTCAAGCCCCGCCGCACGACTATATACATCCTCTCTTTGAAGAGGGATATCTCGGTAACGGCAGCAGCTGCTGCCACAACTGAGGTATCCATCTCTTCAGGCGGCGGTCCTGTAAACTATAATGGTCGTCACTGCGGCGGATTCGCCGTGCGATCACCGTTATCGGCGGCAGAAGAGGGGGCCCCCCTCCTGCCGCTCTCCCGCGCCCTCCGCCGCTTACCGGAGCCGTCGGGAGCGGCAGAGGCGATCGGGTCCTTTCTCGTGCTGGACATGGATACGAGTGAGGGCAAGATGGCCCCCCACCCGTCTCCATACCATAGCAGGGCGGAAGCAACGTCTTAAAGGGCCAATTTTTTTTTGTCATTTTTTAAAATGACAATTTTTTTTTTTTTTTTTATTGCATTTTAGTCTAAGTATGAGATCTGAGGTCTTTTTGACCCCAGATCTCATATTTAAGAGGACCTGTCATAGTTTTTTCTATTACAAGGGATGTTTACATTCCTTGTAATAGGAATAAAAGTGACCCAATTTTATTTTTATTTTTTTAAAACACTGTAAAAATAAATAAAATCTAGTAAAAAAAATTAAAAAAAATTAAAGCGACCTGTCCCGACGAGCTCGCGCGCAGAAGCCAACGCATACTGAGCAGCGCCCGCATATGAAAACGGTGTTCAAACCACACATGTGAGGTATCGCCGCAATCGTTAGAGCGAATGCAATAATTCTAGCCCTAGACATCCTCTGTAACTCAAAACATGCAACCTGTAGAATTTTTTAAACGTCGCCTATGGAGATTTTTAAGGGTAAAAGTTTGACGCCATTCCACGAGCGGGCGCAATTTTGAAGTGTGACATGTTGGGTATCAATTTACTCGGCATAACATTTTCTTTCACAATATAAAAAAAATTGGCTAACTTTACTGTTGTCTTATTTTTAAAATAAAAAAAAGTGATTTTTTTTCTAAAAAAAAGTGCGCTTGTAAGACCGCTGCGCAAATACGGTGTGACAAAAAGTATTGCAGTGACCGCCATTTTATTCTCTAGGGTGTTAGAATTTTTTTTTATAATGTGTGGGGGTTCTAAGTCATTTTCTAGCAAAAAAACACTGTTTTTAACGTGTAAACACTGAGTCTGAAAAACAGGCTCGGGGCTTAAGTGGTTAAATGACATCATATGCATATCAGTTTTCACTGTCTTGATCTGCATTGGAATAAAACCTAGTAGCTACAACGCAGCCGGTGGATAATGAGACAAGACGTGTGACGTACGCCAGTGTACTGTTTTTTTGCCTGTACATTGTATGCCCAAAATCCACAACTGGTTATGGAAGAAACTGAGAAAGAAAGCATAAGAGATAGATGCACCCCCTAACATAACAGAATCTTGTGTAAACAGGGAGTTACCGTGCTAGGCTAGGCTCTGCCAAAGTGTGAGTTTAGGAAATGAACATAGGAATGACGCAGGATTTGCACTAAGGCAAAGTATGAAGTTCCAGATTATTGTTTCTATGCAGAGAAGATTGGGTTTTTAGTATTCTCTGGGTTTTTTATTCCCGGACTGGAGCCTGGAGCTTGAAGGTTTCAAAATGTTTTGGGAGGAAGTCTAGGTCTTGCAAGAGGGCCTGCAGGCTGTGAGTGTTCTGTAGTCCAGCCTAACACTAAAATCCCTGCATCTACAGACAGCCTCGATCTAACACTAACCTATCTAACCCCGTAAAGAAGAAATCAGTATACATACCTTTGTGGGTGATCCTGTCTGGAGACTGATGTGCTCTATCTGAGAGACCCGGGAGAGCCGAGTGATACAGTCATTGGAACTGGTAAGAAGAGTAGAGGTGTTGCTGAAGAGATCCAGTTGGATTAGCATTAAACTGTTTGCTGATAATGTTTTGTGATGCTGAAACCCCTGTGTGGGAGAAGTACTGACATAAGGGAGTGTCTTTTTTTAAGTTTAGATGTAAATTGTGGTAGTTGCGCGCTATTATGGTAATGGTGTATGAAAAAATGAATAATAATATAATAAGTGAAAATTTACTGATGCCACTAATTAAACTTAAGCGCTGTATAACTGAACAATAGTGAAATATGAAAAGAATACAGTGCCAAATAACAGTATTAGATAATAAATACAGTGGAACCTTGGATTAGAATGCTTGTAATCTAGAGTACTCGCATATCAAAGCGAGTTTCCCCATTGAAGTCAATGTAAACGAAAAGAATTTGTTCCGCATTGACTTCAATGATATGCAATACCGCATGCGGCCAGAGGCGGGGGGCGCCGGAGAGCCTCGGAAAAAGATGGAAAAGCCAGAGTACAGTTCGGCTGACCTCGGCAAACATCGGAAAGACTTAGTTCACGAGCCTTTCCATGGTTTACCGAGGTCAGCAGAACTGTCCTCGGGCCTTTCCGGCCGTTTCCGAAAGCCGCCGCTCGGCGCCATTCGGCTCCGGCGCCCACCCCATGCCAAACGCGGTACTGCACCCGCTTTGGCCTGAATCCTGCTAGTTTTGTGAGACAACACTCGCAAACCGAGTTAGGATTTTAGCAAATACAGTGCTCGTATTGCGAAACGCTCGTTAACCGTGTTACTCGCAATCCGAGGTTCCACTGTAATCTTAAACAAGTCCAAAATATGAATATGAAACAAATTTAGTCAACGTGGTGCATAAAAAAATTGCTTGGGTGATGAATCTTCAAACAAACTTCAAGGAAAAGTGATCCCACCACCACATAGATTGCTCGCTCACCACCTTCAGGTGACGCTGCAAGGGGTCAAACACGCCTTGCACATAGTACGTATTTCTTTATCGTACACCACGGGACACAGAGCTAGTCATTACATAATGGGTTAAGGGTCACCAGCGGTGATTGGACACTGGCACAACCAATGGAAGACAGTTCCCCTCCATATAACCCCTCCCATCAGGGAAGTACCTCAGTTTTTTCGCCAGTGTCGAAAGGTGTTGGACGCGTTAGGAGGTGCTAAAGGAAAGCTCTACCAAAGAGACCCTCTGGGGGTAAAAGAGCTATGCTTTCGGATCCATCCAAGACGCCTACAAATGAGCTGAATCTGGATGGGATCCAGGCCTCATCCATGAGGCGTCGCCTGTAATGTCTCTCTTCGGAGGACTGGGCTCTAAGATCCAGCACTTTCGCTATTTCGCTATAAAGTCCTGGTAAGAGTCTTGTACAAGGCCCAGGGGAGAGGTATCCTTTAAATAGGAACCCATATCCCTGAAGGTTGGCACACATAGCCCACCGTGAAGGGTGAAGTTTGGTATCTGTCTGAAATCTTTTCAGCAGAAAAACCTGCGGCGTGGATAAGGTGAGATTAGAAGGTCCATAACTAAGTTGGGACCTTTTTTCAAAAAGTGGATGTCTTCTTTTTTTCCACCACTGGGGGGAGTAAAGAGCTGAATATACTCACCTCACTCTGTTCAGTGTCGGCTTCGGCGAAGTACACTGCTCGTCACCTCCGCTGCTGAGCTTGCTTGGGCACCCCGCTCCTCCTTTCGGTGGCCGACCAGACACCTGCAGATGCAGGTAAGTGGGAAAAAGGGCTGATGAGAGTCCTCTCTCACTATGGCCACCGCCATAGCGCTAAGGGACCGCGCGCGCGCGGGAGCGCGCTTTATCGGAGGGGGGGCGAAGGCGTGCGCGGGCACGTGGCGCGCGCAGGCACAGAAACGGCGCCAAATTTAAAAGACTGTCAGTGTGAGAAGCACTGCAGCAGCAAGCAAGCTCGTTAGTTCTCTTGTTCCTGGCAGAGAAACACAGCAGCTATACAGGGACGTAAGACTCCATGTGGTTGGATTGGGTACTTCCTAGAAGTCATCCATGTTATGCATAGTTATGTGTTAAAAGTTGCATACTTAATGTATTTGCTAAACTGAACACGGTAGTATATGCATTTAGGTACCTTGTATTTTGTCTAAACGGTAAGCCTTCCAGGGGAAGTAATGCGGACAAAAAGAGATAAGAAAGCACCAACGCCTGAGAGGAGGCTCTAACTGTGCTGACTCGGTACCTTTCTCTCCTGTGTGCTAAATGCACCTGTTCAGGATGAGCCATTACCTCTGTCAGGTATGGCGGCTTCCCCAGTGAAGCCTGGGCCTGTATATGTCACTGAGGACACTTTATCAGCTGCCCTAAATAATCTGGAGGAAAAAATTGCTACCTTAATCGCTAAGTCCTCTAAAAAGGGACAATAAGCGAAGCAGGTCTCTTCCAGTATTGGACCTCCCTTCAGAAGTACCTGAGGGAGGAGGATGAGGAGGAGGAGGCTACATCAGCAGAGGATGAGGAGCCAGATTTTAAGGTCACAGGTACAATGCTATAGCAGTGCATTTAAGTTAACCTCTGCGGAGGTAACGGAATTACCTGTCTCCTCCCTAGGGTCATTAAGATCCCTGCAAGGTGCATGCTCCTTCCCGGTTCATCCGTTACTAGAGGATCTAATATACGCAAACTGGCAACATCCAGATAAGCGTTTCTCACCTCCAAAAAGGTTTAACATTCTTTATCCTATGGGGGAAAATATTTTTTTTTAAAGAAATGGAGCCTGCCTGCGGTAGATGCGGCTATTTCTTGTGTAAATAAAAACCTGACATGTCCGGTGGATAATGTACAAGGGTTTAAAAGATCCTTCTGAGAGGAAGTTGAAATCCTCCTTCCTTTTGGCCGGCTCAATTACCCA
Organism: Rana muscosa; assembly: GCA_029206835.1. Taxonomy (NCBI): domain Eukaryota; kingdom Metazoa; phylum Chordata; class Amphibia; order Anura; family Ranidae; genus Rana; species Rana muscosa. The sequence goes on along the minus strand of CM055120.1, from coordinate 214,989,320 downwards.
ACCTGCAGTAGCAGCAGTCGGTATGTGTCAGGTCATCAGCCAACAGGTAAAGCAGGGGCTGAAGGAACTGCCTTCAGAGCAGGCTAGAAATTGGGAAAATTTGCCTAAAGCCTTATCCTTCACAGTGGATGCCATGAGAGATTCTATCATACAGGCATCACGCCTTACACTCCAGCTGGTACAGATGCGCAGAGTACTTTGGCTTAAGCATTGGTCAGCGGAAACCCCATGCAAAAAGCTGTTGGCAAGTTCCCGTTCCATCGCGAACGTCTATTTGGGGAAGATTTAGAAAAATATATACAGAAGATATCAAGTGGTAAAACGACTTTTACCTGAGAGAAAGAAAAACAAGAGACCTTGTTTTAAACGCTCTCTCTCCCCAGCTCCCGGGAAATCTGACTCCAACCAGTGGCGGCGGCCTGTTTTAGCCGCCCACAAAAGCCAAGGGGCAAGCTCAGAAGAACAAGAAGCCGTGGGGTGCAAGAGCTAATAAGCAAGCCCCCAAAACCTCTCAGTGAAGGGGCGCCCCCACTCGGCCGAGTGGGAGGAAGGCTTTGTCAGTTCTCAGCGACTTGGCGGTCAGAAATCCAGGACAATTGGGTGGTATCCACAATATCCTCAGGGTACAAACTGGAATTTCGAGAGATCCCACCTTCTCAATTCCGAGGTTCAAGACTCTCCAAGGATCCACAAAAAAGAGAATCCTTCTTCAAAGGTTTGAATCACTTAATGGCTCAAGGGGTAGTTACAGACGTACCCCAAAAAAGAGCGAGGTTCAGGTTTTTACTCAAACCTCTTTGTGATTCCAAAGCCAAATGGAGATGTCAGACCCATCCTGGATCTAAAATCCCTAAATCGGTTCCTGAACGTTCGCCATTTTCGAATGGAAACGATCCGATCCGTGGCCGCCACTTTAAAGGGCGGAGAATTCATGGCGCCCATAGATATCAAGGACGCACATTTACACATACCCATCCTCCCCGCTCACCAAAGATTCCTAAGGTTTGCGGTAGAAGATCGCCACTTTCAATTTGTGGCTCTGCCGTTTGGTGTAGCCACCGCGCCCATAGTGTTCACAAAGGTGCTAGCTCCTCTGTTAGCAAACCTAAGAACACGGGGCATTGCGGTAACAGCCTATCTGGACGATCTACTAGTAATAGATCAGTCAAAGGAGGGATTGGGTCACGCTGTACACACTACAGTAGGATACCTGGAGCATTTAGGATGGATTATAAATTTACAAAAATCCTCTCTCCAGGCCCAAAGAAGGATAGTGTACCTGGGCATGATCATAGATACAGCCCAAAACAGGGTATACCTGCCAGAACCGAAGATACAGTCTCTGAAAGACCTGATCCACAAGGTCAAAGCAAACAAGAGGCCGTCTATTCGCCTTTGCATGAGACTATTGGGAAAGATGGTAGCCTCCTTCGAGGCGGTCCCTTACGCCCAGTTTCATTCGAGACTACTTCAAGGCAATATTTTAGCTTCCCGGAACAGGAAGAGCCAAGCTCTGGATATACCCATGCGCCTGTCCTCACAAGTACGCCACAGCTTCGATTGGTGGCTAGAAGCCAGGAATTTACGGAAGGGAAAGTCCTTCCTCCCAGTGGCCTGGAAGGTGGTATCTACGGATGCCAGCCTATCGGGCTGGGGTGCAGTATTCGAGGAGGCTTCTACCCAGAGAATCTGGGCCAAGACTCAGGGGATCCTGCCCATCAATGTGCTAGAGATCCGGGCGGTATATCTAGCCCTCAAAACCTGGACATACAGGTTACAGGGCTACCCAGTTCGGGTTCAATCCGACAATGCTACTGCAGTAGCTTACATCAATCACCAAGGAGGCACCCGCAGTCGGGCAGCCCAAAGAGAGGTGAACCGAATCCTGGCATGGGCAGAAGAGCATGTACCTTGCCTTTCTGCAATCTTCATTCCAGGGATAGAAAATTGGCAAGCAGACTACCTGAGTCGTCAGCAGCTGCTACCAGGAGAGTGGTCTCTTCACCCCGAGATCTTTCAGGCCATATGTCTGAGATGGGGAAACCCAGATGTAGACCTGTTAGCTGCCAGGTTCAACAAGAAATTGGACAACTTTGTGTCCAGAACGAGAGATCCTCTAGCCTACGGGACAGACGCTCTAATAATACAGACGCTCTAATAACTCCATGGAATCAGTTCTCACTGATCTATGCATTCCCTCCGATCCCTCTTCTACAAAGACTGCTTCGCAGGATCAAGGAGGAGGGAATACCAGTAATCCTAGTGGCCCCAAACTGGCCCAGGAGGCCTTGGTACGCCGAGATTGTAAAAATGGCGATAGGAAGGCCCTGGAAGTTTCCACTTCGACACGACCTGCTGTCACAGGGTCCAGTATTCCACCCTTCCTTACAAAGGCTAAAGTTGACGGCCTGGCTGCTGAGACCCACATATTTAAAAAGAGAGGGGTCTCTGGTCCGGCTCTTTCTACGCTCATTAATGCTAGAAAGCCAGCCTCCAGACTCATCTATCATAGAGTCTGGAGAGCATACGTTTCCTGGTGTGAATCCAGATGTTGGAATCCTCAGAAATATGAAATAAGTAGGATTCTTGCTTTTTGCCAGTTAGGAGTGGATATGAATTTAGCCCTTAGCACCATCAAAGGGCAAATATCGGCTCTATCAGTCTTCTTTCAGAGACCATTGGCATCTCACTCCCTAGTTCGGACATTCATTAAGGGGGTACTGAGGATAAATCCTCCAGTTAGGACTCCCTTGTGTCCATGGGATTTGAATTTGGTATTGTCAGTGTTGCAAAAGCAACCTTTTGAACCTATTCGCCATATTCCTTTAATTATATTGAGTAGGAAGTTGGCCTTTCTGATTGCTATAGCTTCTGCTAGGAGAGTATCAGAGCTAGCAGCTCTTTCTTGTAAAGAGCCTTATCTAATTTGTCACAAGGACAAAATCGTACTACGACCCCATCCGGCTTTTCTACCTAAGGTGGTGTCGGCTTTTCACTTGAATCAAGACATTGTTCTGCCTTCCTTTTTTCCAAACCCGCGGACGGCGGGGGAAAAATTATTACACTCTCTAGATCTAGTGAGAGCGGTAAAGGTGTATCTGCAAGCAACCGCTCAGATACGTAAAACAGATGTTTTGTTTATTTTACCAGATGGGCCCAAGAAGGGCCAAGCGGTATCAAAATCCACCATTTCCAGGTGGATTAGACAAGTAATTATTCAAGCTTATGGTTTAAAGAACAGGACTCCTCCTTTTCCTGTTAAGGCGCACTCTACCAGGGCGATAGGTGCTTCATGGGCAGTGCACCACCAGGCTTCGATGGCTCAGATCTGTAAAGCTGCAACTTGGTCTTCAGTCCATACATTTTCCAAATTCTATCAAATAGATGTGAAAGGACATGAGGATTCCGCCTTTGGGCGAAGTGTGCTGCAGGCAGCGGTATAGGGCTTCTGGTCCGCAAGCGGCCTGTTTTGATCTGTGTCTCCCCCCCTTCATATGAGCATTGCTCTGGGACGTCCCATTATGTAATGACTAGCTCTGTGTCCCGTGGTGTACGATAAAGAAAATAGGATTTTTATAACAGCTTACCTGTAAAATCCTTTTCTTGGAGTACACCACGGGACACAGAGGTCCCCCCCTTCTTATGGGAACCTTACTGCTTTGCTACAAAACTGAGGTACTTCCCTGATGGGAGGGGTTATATGGAGGGGAACTGTCTTCCATTGGTTGTGCCAGTGTCCAATCACCGCTGGTGACCCTTAACCCATTATGTAATGACTAGCTCTGTGTCCCGTGGTGTACTCCAAGAAAAGGATTTTACAGGTAAGCTGTTATAAAAATCCTATTATTCCCTCCTGGGAGTTACCAGAAGAACCACAACTGCAGGTAAGTACTCCTTCCACAATACAGCTCCAAACTTTAGATCCACAGTGACTACCGGTATAGCAGCAATACATGTAAAAATAGAAAGAAAGTGCCTCCTATAGTGCAGCATCCGAGGGATTATAAATGAACCACTCCACCCCAGCTAGCATTAAACTCATATTTAATAAAGATTAAAAAGCATATAAAAAGACATGACAGTCTCACTCAGTGATAAGGTATCCACCGCCAGGCTCCACCTCGAATCGTTTCGCCACCTTCTCACGTGGCTACCTCTGGAGGAAGGAGTCATTGGTCACAGTGTGTTAAAAAAAAAATAATACTTAAAAAAAATATATATATATTATTTTCTAACATGCTGTCACCAGTCAGTGTCCCTGACCACCGCCTCACCAGTTTTATGATGACGCTTTACTGTACTGGTGACACTATGTTAATTAACAAAACATTGTGAAAAAAATTGAACTTCAAAAAACTCGACATGCCTCTTACTAAATACCTTGGACTGTTTAGTTTCCAAAAAGGGGTCATTTGTACTGTCCAGGTGTTTTCCAGGCCTCGAGAAATTAGATAGGTTGTCGGTACATCAGGATTGATCTATCTATTTATATATATATATATATATATATATATATATATATATATATACCGTCGTTTAGTAACTTTCATACAGACTAAATAATAAATATGGATTTGGGTTATTTTCACCAAAGAAATGTAGCAGTGTACAGTTTATAAAGAAAAATTATTTATTTGGTAAATTTTATAACAGAAACAAAGAAGAACGTGTTTTTTTCCCCCAAGATTTTGGTCTTTTTTTTATTTATTTAGCAAAAAATGCCACCAGAAGAAAGCTCTATTTGTGTGAACAAATTATGGAAGTTTCATGAGTACGGTGCTGCATGACTGCACATTTGTCATTCAAAGTGCAACAGCGACCGGCGTTGAAGTGGTTAAACACAAATGTCTGAATAAAGCCATAGATGGAAAAATATTACTTGCACATGTATATGTCCACTACCATTTTGATTAGGAGTGAATGCAACTGAACATACAACAACCTTTATGGTTGTTGGTAGCTCTTGCCTCCGCTGTTTTGTGCCTCAAATGTCAGAGTCTGCACGTTGTTCTACAGCTAGGTAAATATATTCCTAAAGGTGCTATTGACATGAAATATTCACCACGTGTCAGTAACAACCCATGTAATCCATACATTCAAATAAACAAAAAAATAAGAATTCAGAAATGAAGTTATATGTACTAAAAGGGAATGACACAGGAAAAAAGTATTTAACATGCTAACTGAAATGTATTTAATACTCCGTACAAAATTCTTTATTGGTAATGACAGCTTAAAGACGCTTCCTGTATGGAGAAACTAGTCGCACGCATTGCTCAGGTGTGATTTATGCCCATTCTTCCACAGAAACAGTCTTAAAATCTTAAAGGTTCCGTCGGCCTCTTCTATGAACTCTTTAGTTCTTTACATTGATTTTCTATTGGATTCAAGTCAGGTGTTTGGCTGGGCCATTCTAGCAGCTTTATTTTCTTTCTTTGAAACCAATTGAGAGTTTCCTTGGCTTTGTGTTTGGGATCATTGTCTTGCTTAAATGTCCACCCTTGTTTCATCTTCATCATCCTGGTAGATGGCAGCAGATATTTATCAAGAATGTCTTGGTACATTTTTCCATTCATCCTTCCTTCAGTGACATGAAGTTTGCCAGTATCGTATGCTGAAAAACAGCCCCACACCATGATGTTCCCACCTTCAAACTTAACGGTTGGTATGGTGTTTTTTGGGGTGATGTGCAGTGGCATTTGCCCTAGGATTTCAATTTTGTATGAATTTCAGAGACTTGGTTCAACAGCTCTCATGATTGGCTGGCTGGCAACCATTCAAGGATATTCCCTATATCGTAGGGATAGATAGGGTAAAAAAAGGGGGGGGGGTATGCCTGTATATCAAAAATGATGTACAAGTAAATGTGAGACACGACATCACTAATGGAGCAAGGGCGGAGGTGAAATTTTTATGGGTAGAGCTACAAAGGGAGGAAATTAAGGGGGGAAAGTAATACTGGGCATATGCTATAGGCCCCCCTAACCAGAGGGAGGAGGGGGAGGCAGACCTCCTATCACAATTTGGATTAGCGGCACAAATGGGAAGTGTCATTATAATGGGGGATTTTAATTACCCAGACATAGACTGGGCGGAAGGAACCGCGCATTGATCTAAAGCTCGCCATTTCCTAAATGTCTTGCAGGACAATTTCATGAGTCAGATGGTAAATGCACCAACAAAAAACAAAGCGTTACTAGACCTACTAATTACCAACAATACAGACCTGATCACGGATGTGGAAATACGGGACAATTTAGGAAACCGTGATCACAGGTCAATTTAGTTTCAGTATAAATCGCACAAATAGGAAACATAAGGGGAATACAAAGACACTGAATTTCAAAAGCGCCAACTTCCCTAAACTACGATCCTTGCTAGAAGATGCTAAATGGGATAAAATCTTAGAATCAAAGAACACAAAGGAAAAATGGGTATGCTTTAAGAGCATATTAAATAAAGGTATTAGCCAGTGCACCCCAATGGGAAATAAATTTAAAAGCGCTAATAAAAGTCCCGCGAGGCTTAACTCCAAAATATAAAAGCAAAGAAGGCCTTCAAAAAGTACAAAGCTAATGCCTCGTACACACGATCAGTTTTTCCGACAGGAAAATCGTGGGTTTTTTTCAGCAGGAAAACTGCTCAAACTTGTGTTGCATACACACAGTCACACAAATCTTGTCTGAAATTCCAAACGTCAAGAACGTGGTGACGTATGAAAATTTAAGTTCAATAGGCAGTTTGGCTCTTCTGCTTGATTCTGAGCATGCGTGTTTTTTTTTGCGTCGTAATTGCATACAGACGAGCGCAATTCCTGATAGGAATTTTTCCTGTCACGAAAATAGAGAACCTGCTCTCAATCTTTTCTTGGCAGGAATTCAAAACACTAGAACATTTATTGAATGTAAGCAAATTCAAAACTTACATTTGATAAAAAGATTGTATACGTCCCTTACTCCTCCCAACGTTTTGTGACATACTGGCGTGGACGGAGATACAGCCACCATCTTGTTGGTAGGAGGCGCTTTCCTTTTTGCATACAATCTTTTTATCAAATGTGAGTTTTGAATTTGCTTGCATTCAATAAATGTTCTAGTGTTTTGGATGTCTGCGCAATGAGCGTTTTTCTTTCATCCTTCTATGCATGTGACTACTGGGCTTCATTTCCTGGAGTGTATGTGTAGCCAAACCCTGCTGTGATTAAATCCAAGCATACCTGGTGGGCCATTGATGGCAAGATCTCTCCCTTTATATCGGTCTGCTCAATGAATAGGAGGAACCGTGAATACCGCCTTGATTCATATACTTATTGTGTATACCCTATACACTGATGGTAAGGGTCAGTTATATCGAGTGTTGGTGACGGCTTTTTACCTTCTTCGTCTCACTGAAATTCTTCAATTGTGGATTTTGTTATGAACAATGATTGAACTTTCATACATTAACTTTTTGTTTGTTACTACCAATTTTTAGTGCTACACCTTTACCCCATATTTTCTTTATTGTACCCAAACAATATTGTGTTAGCAGCTATTTCTATATTGATTTCTTATTAGCGCAACAAATCAGCTTTTTCAAATATGATATTATCGGGATGCATATATTGCTTAGAAGACCTTATTAGCCTTCCATTCTAGTTTCCTTTGCCTATTAGTATTTTTTAGCCTTATGAACCTTGTAAAATAGGTATGTTTGGTGTCAAATTGGTATTATTTCTTGCATTAATGTGACCACTTTTTATAAAGGTATCTCCATTACAGACCAAATTATGCAATACGAACCAGAATTTTGCTTTGGATGTTACAAAAATTCTACACCGAGATGACTAATGTTTCACTATACCAATTTACAACCTTTTGATGGCAACTATTTAAGACAGGGCTGCATTAACCACTTGTCGACTGCGCTAAAGCCAAATGATGGCTGCAGCGCGGTTGTCCAGTTCTGGGAGGGCATCTATTCACATCCTCCCAGAACCGAGCACCCGTTGCACTCTGTGATTGCTGTGTCCAATCACAGCTGATCGCGATGTAAACACACTTGCCGGTTATGAGCATTAATTTCCTCACGCTGTCACTGCAAAAGTAGAGGCGGTAACTGGTATGTGTGAAAGGGGACATCTACACTGATAATCTGGGCACTGATTATGAGTGTCCTGAATATCAGTGCAGCCCCAACAGTGCCACCTATTAGTGCCCACCAGTGCCGCCTCATCAGTGCAGCTTTATCAGCAGACATCAGTAAAGGAGGAAAAATTACCTGTTTGCAGAAACTATGAAAAACTTCTTCTTTTTTTTTTTTTTTTTAGTAAAAACCAAAAAAAGTGGTGATTAAATACCACCAAAAGAAAGCTCTAGTTGTGTTAAAAAAATTATACAAATTTCATATGAGTACAGTATAGCATGATCGCACAATTGTCACTCAAAGTGCGACAGCTAAAAATTGGTCTGGGCAGGAAGGGGGTAAAAGTCCCCAGTAGGCAAGTGGTTAAAAGCCTTTATATCGAATTGTGACCTTTGGAAAAATGAGGGTGGCTGTGTGTTCAGTATGACTTCTGCCATCATAATGTCCAGAAAATAAGTTATAACTTAAGTTATGGGCCCTTGCACAGTTTGTAGGCTGTGCTCCTTCTCAGGGTGGAAGCACAAAAGCGCCACTCTAAGTGCAGAATTATCAATACAATTTAATGTTGAATTCACAAACATGAAGTAAAATAAGCATGTAGATAGATTCAAGGTCTTATCTGTGAAACAGCAGTATCGCAGGCCAGATGGTGCTGGTGGGAGCTGATCCTTCCTTCCTCTGCACCAGCTGAAGTGCGGTGCTGGCATACATCAGCTCCCACCAGCACCATCTGGCCTGCGATACTGCTGTTTCACAGATAAGACCTTGAATCTATCTACATGCTTATTTTACTTCATGTTTGTGAATTCAACATTACATTTTATTGATAATTCTGCACTTAGAGTGGCGCTTTTGTGCTTCCACCCTGAGAAGGAGCACAGCCTACAAACTGTGCAAGGGCCCATGACTTAAGTTATAACTTATTTTCTGGACATTATGATGGCAGAAGTCATACTGAACACACAGCCACCCTCATTTTTACTTCATGTTTGTGAGTATACACATGCTCCCCCCCCCCCCCCCCCCTGTTCAACATAAAATTTTATTGATAATTCTGCACTTAGAGTGGCGCTTTTGTGCTTCCACCCTCAGCTTTTCCAGGATTTGCTTCATATCTTCACTGGGCTGCCTTCTAAGTGTTTTAACATGGACTAAAAGGACTTTTTCACAGTCTTATGTGATTTTAATTTGTTCTCTCATTTTTAGCTTTTACATTGTCTCTAACACCAGCGCCAACTTTTTCCTATGTGTGCTCCTTCTCAGAAACCTTGTAAGTGTCCCTTTTAGGCCACTGAAATGGTAGTAAACAATATGACTGTGTAAAAAAAATTATTTTCTTTTTTTAAATCCTTATAAACTTAATGGGGATGCAGAAACCAGATGATAGGATGGAAAAGGGAATTAGGATAAAAATGCATCCCATAACTAAAATCTCCAAACGTTTTCTGACGTTAAATGGTAATTTCCTTGTATCCTTGGAGGTGCCTGTAAATTATTAATCCCTAGCCCTGACCATTACTTTCTGCAGAATGTAGTATGTCACACAGTTGGTATATAAGGGAAAGCAGTATTAATGGGTGACTTTGTGTCCCCAAAAGCAATTGCACCCTCTGCCTCCCCTCAAAACAACAGGTTTGCTTCAGATGATAGCATTTAAGATAGGTAAGCAGACATGGGTCACGGAAAGCTTGAGATTCTTGATTGGCTTGAACTTTATTTAGCGGAAGAAACTTGTAACATTCTTTTGTAGAAATCACTATGAATGTATGTACAATTTTAAGGGCATAATATTCCCATATGTGGCCTGCTTGTTACGGGAAACCCCAGTGAATAGCCATGCATTGACGTCATTGTGTTTGTCATGTGACATAAGTTTATGGTGTCATTTAAAACATAATTGTTAGCACTATAGTGTGCTAGGAAAAATACTGATTGATGCATTTCAACTCACTTTTCCTGCAGGACAGTAAAATGTGTCTTTGAATTGCTGGGAATACACTGACAATTGCGGGTGTTGTTTTACGTACTTACAGCACACTAATCTAAATGTATGGCATTTCCTGTGTTTTATTGTCTTTTCACAGACAATGCGCAACTACCGACTATGTTAAAAATGAGACCTGTTGTGAGCTTTTAACCTTTTTTTTTGCAAACGTCTTTAGAAGTACCGTACATTGTTGGTATGAATTAACTTCCTTGCACATGCATGGGAGTTATATTACTCTAGCCCAGGGTTCCTCAACTCCAGTCCTCAAGGCGCACCAACAGGTCATGTTTTCAGGCTTTCCATTATTTTGCACAGGTGATTTGATCAGTTTCACTGCCTTGTAATTACCACAGCTGTTTTATCTGAGGGAAATCCTGAAAACATGACCTGTTGGGGCGCCTTGAGGACTGGAGTTGAGAAACACTGCTCTAGCCTGTCCAATTAAGACGGGCAAAGATGTTGAACCTGAAGGAAGACTGGGCAAAGATGTTGGCACCAACGTGGGACTATGTAGGCATCAAATCCCTGGAGAAGGTGAGTAATGTGGAGTAGATGTAAACCCTAAATGAGGAAAAAAATCTAGTTTGCTAGAGCACTTTATAAAAAATACTAGATTTTATTTTCTTGGTCCTTTTTGCATCTCAGTGCTGGTGATCTCCTGCAGCCCATTTGCAGCAACTTTATGTTTACTCATGCACTCCAGCAATGGCTGTGTGGCATTTCTCAGGAAGGGTTTCCAGGTGGTGACAGACAGCCCTGGCGTCTTCATCTGGAACTCGTGAGAGGGCGCGGAAGCCGAAAGAACAAGGAACAGAGTAATGCCATTCTATGACAGGAACTGTCTGAACAAGGACCTTTATGGCAAGATCACAAGATATTACAGCATTTTATTGAAACCTGCAAATTTTAAAAGAACATTTTTATTTGTTATTACAATCGCCTACTAATGCTTATATGAGGTTTTATTGAATGGGTTTACATATGTATTATAGGATTCAGGGATAGATACCCATATCAGCAAACGTATTAATTTATTATGTATTTAGTACAGTGAATTCTGTTTGTTAGCTGTAGGTAACTGCACTTTGCACTTAGTACTTTGCTCTTTGAACTCTGAGTAATCATTTGTGGTAATCAATCGTGCAGGGGTAAGATACTAAATTGTATACTACTGACCATTTGCAAGAAAATTATGTGTAACTATTATTTGGTTAGGCTCCATACACACTGGACTAGGGCCGCAACTAACGATTAGTTGGCCGATTATTGTTTCGATTAATCGACTAATCGGTTAAAGTGGTTGTAAACCCACTTTTTCAACTTGCACCTACAGGTAAGCCTAGATTAAGGCTTACCTGTAGGTGCAAGAAATATCTCCTAAACCTACACGGTTTAAGAGATATTTACTGAAATGACAAGCGCCGCTGTCTACGGCGCATGCGCGCCGTAGACAACGGCGCATTCATTGGGTTAATCCCATTCACAAACTCGGCTACTTCCCAGCAATCGCTGGGCGTAGCCGAGTGGGACGCCTCCCGCGCACATGCGCAGAGTGACGTCTCCGCCGCTCCGGCCAATCACAGCTGTGATTGGCTGGTGCGGCGATACCCAGAAGTAACATTCCGGCTATCGCCGCAGTGATGTCTGCGGCTGAACAGAGGGACGAGGACGGCTTCGGGGGCCCCGATCTAAGGTAAGTGGAACATAATGAGCTATTATGCTAGTCATAATAGCTCATTATGCCTTTCTTTTACAGGTTGTAAAAAAAAAAAAAAGTGGGTTTACAACCACTTTAATAACCGTAAAAAAAGGAAATTTTTTAATTTTTTTGGGCCAATTTGTTGTTGGGCAGATTACAAAACACAAATTGCCGCAAAAAAACACATTACATGCTTTTCTGCAGCTTCTCCATTGAAGTATATTAAACCAAAAAACTAAAATAGCACCGTTTTGCGTTAAAAAAAGTCCTTGCCCTTTCCAAATACGCAGCAGCTGAAAAAATCATGGATGTGAACGTGTCCCATAGGAAACCATGTAAATGAACTGTAGTGTGTTTCTGCAAAAAGCACCAAAAAACACGGAGGTGTGACCCAGGCCTGAGATGTTTAGTAACATGGGGTTAAAAAAACTAAAATTAGTACAAAAAGAGCCAATAATCGCTACTGTAAGGGGCTCATTTTTTACTGTGGGACAGTGAAAGTAATATTTACAGTAGCAATTTGCTCTTTTTGTACTATAAAGGATTCATTTTAGTTTATTTTTAACCTCATTATGTTACTGGCCGATTAATCGATTATGAAAATTGTAATCGATTAATTTCATAATCGATTAGTTGTCGATTAATCGATTAGTTGTTTCGGCCCTACACTGGACGCTATAAAAAACACCAGTAGCTTTGCAGGGAGCCTTTCAATTTTTTTTTAGTGTTTTTGCAATAGCGTTTATTAGCGTTTTTCAGTGTTAGTGTTTTTTAGCTTCTTTTTTTTTTCTTTCAATGGATCAAAAAACGCTAAAAAACACTGGCGAGCTGCATTTTTGAGCGTTTATTAGCGTTTTTCGGCGTTTTGCACTTTTTCCCGCCGAAAAACGGCAATTTGATCGCAAATTTCTTGCGTTCAGAAAAAAGCCCATAATCTCCACTGCTCATTAAAGCGGAGGTCCACCCAGAATTTTTTTTAACAATAAAATTCCTATTAAAAAAAGAAAAAATGTAATTTTTTTTTATACTCACCCGAAATGCCCGTTGCTATGCGGAAGTCCCCTAATCTGCCTCTTCCTTTGCCTCGGTGTATGTTCTTCCGCTTCCTCTTCTTGTGAATGGGGCGCGCTGCTTTCTGGGAACTGTGTGAATGGGCGGCTGCCTCCTGGGATACACAAAGTGCCGCGCAGTAGGAAACGGGCAGTGAAGCTGTAAGGCTTCACTGCCTGTTTCCCTTAGTCAGGATGGAGGAGCTGGGACCTGCCAGCACCGATCGATCGCAGTCGCGGGCCCAACATCGCGAGCGAGTAGGACAGGTAAGTGTCCTTATTAAAAGTTAGCAGCTACAGTGTTAGTAGCTGCTGACTTTAAAAAAAATAAAAATCGCGGGTGGAATCCCGCTTTAACGCTAAAAAATGTCCATGTGTGCATGGACACATAGGCTGACATAGAGTGCAGTTCATGGGCTTTTAAAAAAAAACGCCCAAACGCCAATAAACTGCAGTTTATGAGCTTCAGTGTGCATGGAGCCTTAGGCCTCATGCCCACGGGCGTTTTTTCAGCCGCGTTTTTGAGCGTTTTTTACAGCTTAAAAACGCCTGTCCATGTTAGTCTATAGCTTCATGCCCACCTAGGCGTTTTTGAGCTGTAAAGAGCATAGGCGTTTGTAAGCTGTAAAAAAAACCAGGACCAGTGCGTTCCTCAGCGTCAGAATTAGGCTGAAAAAAACGCGAGCGTCAAAAAACGCGCACTAACGCGCAAAAAACGCGCATAACGCGCGGTCGCGTTTTTAGCTCCGATGTTTTTCTTTTTTTTTTTTTTTTTTTTCAAAAAAAAAAAATATATAATAATATTTACAATAACATGGACAGGCGTTTTTAAGCTGCAAAAAACGCAGCTGTAAAAACGCCAGTGGGCATGAGGCCTTATAATTAATCATGCTAACAACCCAAAACAGCGTCTAGCTAAACAATCTGGCATTCTTAAATACTCTGTACAGTTGAGGTATGCAAGATCTGTGTATTGGTAGAAATTCTCTTTACAAGGAATAAACATGTAGTACTTAGTATCCATTTATGAAGGGAAATTATGACATATGTTGCAAGATTTCACTTGTGAGCAAAAAAATCCAACATAAAAAAAAAAAAGGTTTCAAAAACTATTGCCAAAAGTTAGCTTAGCCAGCAGCACAAGTAAATGATTGTTCTGTTTCCTCTCCAGAGACCAGCTTGCTTTCATTTTCTTGAAGTCCCTTACAAATGTTGCGGTGTATAAGCTACTGTGTCCGTGGTATGTCTTTGAATATGCAACTGTTTTAGGAGGAACAGGGCTGTACTGGAGACTCTGGTGTTCCCTGGTACATGGTTAGAGATACAGATTCATGAACATTGTTTCCTCTATGAAAAGAAACAAAAATGTGCTCAGATTTCACCTGAAAATTGTAAAGTCCCCTTTGTCTCAATGCATGAAGGCTTTGTACAACAAGTCTGTAGCCAACATACACAAAACAGCAATATATTTTTTAATGGTTGTGTTTCCACTAAAAGGAAAACGCCACTTTTGTGAAAAATAAAATAAATAAATTTATATATATATATATATATATATATATATATATATATATATAGTGTATACAATTGCGAGTCCGACAGAAATCATATTGTGATTGACTGTTATTAAAATTACATGTTCCTTTGCAGTGCTGTAATTTCCTGTAAAACGCAATGCAATCCGGCAACCTGGAGGTTTTCTGTACACTGATGGTGTACAGAACACCCCATATAAATGTCATTTCCTGCATGATTGGTTGCCATGCACAGCTGCACAAGGAATGGTTTCTTGTGCTGGTGCTAGCTGTCCTAGTTGAAATCCAAAAGCCTCTGTCTCCCTTAAACTTCAGAAGAGTATGGCTAAGGGGGGAGGGGCAGAGGAAATTTTTTAATTAGGACAGCTGGTACCAGCACAAGGGATATACACTCACCGGCAACTTTTATTAGGTACACCTTGCTAGTACCGGGTTGGACCCCCTTTTGCCTTCAGAACTGCCTTAACGCTTCGTGCCATAGATTCAACAAGGTGTCGGAAACTTTCCTCAGAGATTTTGATCCATATTGACATGATAGCATCACGCAGTTGCTGCAGATTTGTCGGCTGCATATCCATGATGTGAATTTCCCGTTCCACCACATTCTAAAGGTATTCTATTGGATTAAGATCTGATGACTTTGGAGTACAGTGAAGTCATTGTCATGTTCAAGAAACCAGTTTGAGATGGTTTTGAGCTTCATGAGATGGTGTATTATCCTGCTGGAATTAGCAATCAGAAGATGGATACACTGTAGTCATAAAGGGATGGACATTGTCAGCAACAATACTCAGGTAGGCTGCGGCATTTAAATGATGCTCAATTGGTACTAAGGGGCTCAAAGTGTGGCAAACAAATATCCGCCACACTATTACACCACCAGCCTGAACCGTTGATACAAGGCAGGATGGATCCATGCTTTCATGTTGTTTATGCTAAAGTCTGACCTTATCATCTGAATGTTGCACCCGAAACCGAGACTCCTCAGACCAGGCAACGTTTTTCCAATCTTCTATTGTCCAATTTTGGTGAGCCTGTGTGAATCTGTGTGAATTGTAGCCTCAGTTTCCTGTTCTTGGCTGACAGGAGTGCACCCTGTAGGGTCTTCTGCTGCTGTAGCCCATCTGCTTCACAGCGTTTTCTGTGTTTTGCATACCTTGGTTGTAACAAGTGGTTATTTAAGTTACTGTTGCCTTTCTATCTTCTCAAACCTGTCTGCCCATTCTCCTCTGACCTCTGACATCAACAAGGCATTTTTGACCACACAAATGCTGCTGACTGGATATTTTCTCTTTTTCGGCCCGTTCTTTTTAAACCCTAGAGATGGTTGTGCGTCAAGATCCCAGTAGATCAGCTGTTTTTGAAATACTCAGACCAGCCAGTCTGGCACCAACAACCATGCCACATTCAAAGTCACTTAAATCCCCTCTTTTCCCCATTCTGGGGCTCAGTTCGAACCTCAGCAAGTCATCTTCACCACATCTAGATGCCTAAATGCATTGAGTTGCTGCCATGTGATTGGCTGATTAGCAATGTGTGTTACCAAGCAATTGAACAAGTGTATCTAATAAAGTGGCTGGTGAGTATATATGTAAGTAAATAAATACATATAATAAATGTAAGTACCATCCCTTTAATGCTACCTAAACTTATGCTTTACATTAACCATCAGTTGTCCAAATTTGATTTTCTAAATTATTTTTTATCTTTTTAATGTCAGATTAATCACTTCAATACCAGGCACTTACGCACCTTCCTGCCCAAGCTAATTTTCAGCTTTCTGCGCTGTCGCAATTTGAATGACAATTGCGCGGTCATGCAACACTGTACCCAAACAAATTTTTTATCATTTCTTCCCACAAATAGAGCTTTCTTTTGGTGGTATTTGATCACCTCTGCGATTGTTATTTTTTGCGCAACGAATAAAAAAAGACCAAAAATTTTGACAAAAAAAGTTTTTATTTGTTTCTGTTAATTTTTGTTTGTAAATAAATAAGTTTTCTTCTTCAATGATGGGCACTGATATGGCTGCACTGACTGGCACTGATAAGGCGGCACCGATGGGCACTGATGAGGTGGCACCAATGAGGTGGCACTGATGAGCACTGATGATGGGCACTGATAGGTGGCACTGGTATGCGGCACTGATGGGCACTCATAGGCAGCACTGATGGGCACTCATAGGCGGCACTGATGGGTACTTATGGGTGGCACTGATGGGTACATATGGGTGGCACTGATAGGTGGGCACGGATGGGCACTGATAAGTGGCATTGAGGTACACTGATGAGTGGCACTGATTACTGGTGGGTGGCATTGCTGGGCATCACTGTTTTTTTACTGTACTATTATGGTGCCAGTCAGTGCCCATTTGTGGGCACTGATTGGCACATATTTGGCATGTTTTGGAACATGTGGATGGCCATGGGGGATGTACCTGGCCATCCACATGTTGAAGGCTTCCCTGGTGGTCCTGGCGGCTTTTCCCTGGTGGTCCAGTGTGGGCATCTGAGGGGGGGCTGCGCTGATGAACAATCAGCGCGAACCCCCCCTGTCAGGAGAGCCGCCGATCGGCTCTCCTCTACTCACGTCTTTCAGACGCGAGTGAGGAAGAGACAATAAACGGCTCTTCCTGTTTAAATCGTGATCAGCCAGAGCCTCCGTTGGAGGCTCTTTACCGAGGTCGGTGTAGCGGTGTGTCAGACTGACACACCGCCCCACCGATCGCCACGATGCGCGCCCCCACGGGCGCGCGGCGGCTGTTATCCTGCAGGATGTCAATAGACGCCCAGTCAGGGTAACAGAACCACTTCCCGGACGTCAATATGCTATTGACCAGGTGGGAAGTGGTTAAGTGGCCAAGTGGTTTACAGTTCTGATACCTTAAAAATTTCAGTCAAATAAGATATTGAAAACATATGTGGAATAGTATCACATAGAGTGCAACTTTGCATTTTAAATTGTTACAACATAGAGTTTTTAACATTAAGGCCTCATGCCCACTGACGTTTTTACAGCTGCGTTTTTTACAGCTTAAAAACGCCTGTCCATGTTATTGTAAATTTATTTTTATTTTTTTTAAAACAAAAAACGTCGGAGCTAAAAAATGCGACCGCGCGTTAGTGAGCGTTTTTGAGCGTTTTTTGACGCTCGCGTTTTTTTCTGCCTAACTCCGACGCTGAGGAACGCACTGGTCCTGGTTTTTTTTTTACAGCTTAAAAACGTCTATGCTATTTGCAGCTCAAAAACGTCTAGGTGGGCATGAAGCTATAGACTAACATGGACAGGCGTTTTTAAGCTGTAAAAAATGCTCAAAAACGCGGCTGTAAAAACGTCCGTGGGCATGAGGCCTAAAAAGTCCTTTAGTGACACAACCAAAAGCCCTAAAATCCACTGTAAGTGTTTATAAACAATAATAAGTCTAAATATATCGAAAACACCCTATCAACAGGATATAAATCTATTCACACCATTTAACTTGTAATGCCAAGGCAAACTTTCCTCACCACCACATAACATTACACCCTTTACCAGATGGTTAAACCCCTTAATATATGGAGGTCAGTTGTACTCATCCCACTTTCATGGGTATTGTAATGGCCTGCCTGCACACAAAGTACTCCCTTTTAGATCATCCAATACAATAAAATCCAATTAAAAAACGAAAAAAGGCAACATCTAGTGGTAAAAAATAATACACTCACAAATATATACATATAATAGGAGCAGGAGTATTGGAAGATACTTCGTACCTTATACTGCATGTTACTGTTTCTAAAAATCATACAGTATATAGACCAAAATGTCCTAAAGTCAACAATAACCTAAGGAAATGATCTTATGCTTTAAAAAAACATAAAAATCATTCAACTGTTGCTAAAGAAACAATTTATGTCCCAATCAATATTTAGCCCATATGGGCTGTATGTTTCATATTGTAAATTCATTAGGCCTCTATCCCGTAAATGTCCTTTCTACAATTACTTCCCCTGCAGTGGGGCAAAAATGTGTCTATTCCCAGGATTTTGAGTTCTTTTGGGTCCTTTTTATGGACTAGCACAATCTGCATAGATAAACTGTTCTCGCCAAACATTTTACGCACGTTAGCAATATGCTCGCCTGTCCTGGTTTCTAAACTGTGGGTGGTCCTTCCAATGTCCTGAAGTCCACAGGGACATTCTAATAAACAACATTATTTGTGAAACATGTGATAAAGTCCTGAATTTCGTAAGTATAACTGCTACTATTAGAGATAAAGGATGAGGACGTTGGGGCATTGGCACCCGGACATGGATAAACCTTGTACCTTCTGCAAGGAAAAAACCTTTCAGTTCTCGAATAACCTGATTCTTTTTGTTGGCACAGCAGTATTTGGAACAATTTTGTCCCTTTAATGTATGGACCTTCTTTAAAATAATAGCTGGCTTATCAGGTAACATGGGCCCCAAGGTTTTTTCATTCTTTAAAATATGCCAGTGTTTATTGACCAGCTTTTTCAGCTTGCAATATTGCCTAGAAAAGGTTGTAACTAAAGCCATTTCAAAGTTTTCTTCCCGTTTCACCTCTTTTATTCCCGAGTAATCCATTTCGATCAACCCTGAGATACCTGCTGTATTTGCTCCACCAGTTGGGGCTCTCCATAACCATTTTCAAGAAACCTCAATTTTAAAACCTCAGCTTGGGAATGAAAATCCTCCACAGATGAACACTTGCATCTTAAATGGAGACATTGGCTTTTCAGCCATAAAGGATGGTGATGGCTCCCTACAGGAATTTATTCCTGTTGGTCTTCTTGAAAAATGTTTTGGTTTAAAATGTCCTATCTTTAATCATTATAGTGAGGTCAAGAAAGTTAATCTCATTAATAGGACAATTTAATGTCCAGATCATTGGCATTAAGCTTTGCTATAAAGCTATGCAAGGAATCCTCATCTGCCCTCTATAGGAGGAGGATGTCATCAATGTACCTCCTCCAGAGAGCAAACTCTGGCTGGGAAACCCCCAGGTGACATCCTCCACCCACCAGGACATAAACAAGTTCGCCAAACTCAAAACGAACTTGGTGCCAATCTCCACACCTGTTTTCTGAAAAAAAAAATTGCCATCCTTCCAGAAGTAGTTACGCTTCATGAAAAAATCGAGGCGCTCGAAAATGAAAACTCTTTGTACATCAGAAAGAGCTCTGTCCTGTTGGAGAAAATACCTAACCACCTCAAAGCCCTCATCATGGGGAATAATATCATGCAAAGAGGGAACATCTGCTGTGACCAATAAACATCCTCAGAAGCAACCTCTCACAATGTATTAATTAATACCTTGCTTGCTTTGTATCCTTAAAGCGGAACTAAACCCTCTTATCCTTTTCAGCCAAGGAGGCTGCCATCTTAGCCTCTGTAGATCTGCAACTGTCATGGTGCTGCACATGTGATCAGTTATGACTCCAGCAAATTGATGGTTTGACAATTTGGTTGAAAGCAAATGTGACAGCAATCCCAGCATGCTGGGAACTGTTCCTTTGAAACCGGTAACCTGATGTTTAGTTCCCCTTTAAGGTATGATGGAGTTTTCTCCACCAGCATCTGCGAGAAAAAGTCATCATATTTACAGATTCTTGAGGTAACAGAATCTGTGCCACTAACTATTGGGCATTTTCAGAAAATAATATAATATCAGCACTCTGTGGACCAGTGAAATACAGAAAGCTATTTTTGACAGTCTTCCGAGTGTAAGCTCTACCAATAACCTTACATAACGGCTTCTTAAATTTTACAGGTAGGGTCCCCCTTTAAAACCTGATAAGTATTCTGCTCTGACACAGTGTTCTCCATTTACTTTAAATAATCCTGTTTTTTTTTTTTAGGAGAATGCCCCCACCCTATTATATTGAATGCACAGCAACAATATGGGTCTTGTTTACATTATGTTCTGACATTTAAAGCATTGTGCCTGCATCAGTGAAAAGCATCCAATTGCCAAAGCACACTCTAACACTGTGGGAGAAATGGCATTCATACTTGAGTTTTATACAGGTAATAAACTGTTCTGGGATTGAGTAGTACAGTTTTATGAAGTCAGCTTTGGACTTGATGGAGTGTGAAGTGTTTCAGTGTGGAAAATACAACGGCTTAGTGAAATAAAAGGTGACACCGTATAAGCAGATTTTAGATTTCATCTTTGTTGGAAAATTATAAAGATTTATTTTGAAAGGTTAATAAACCTTACATGGAAGTAGTGAGTTGTCCTAACCGCTTGCCGACAAAGCCTTTTCTGGCACTTTTTGATTAAAAGTTTAAATCAGTATTTTTGCTATTACTATTGCTAGAAAATTACTTAGAAATCCTTAAACATTATACAGAATGAAAAAGTATTCATACCCCTTGACATTTTTCACTTTTTGTGATGTTACGACCAAAAACGTAAATGTATTTTATGTGATCGACCAACACAAAGTGGCACATAACTGTGAAGTGGAAGGAAAATGATAAATGGTTTTCATTTTTTTTACAAATATCTGAAGTGTGGTGTGTATTTGTATTCAGCCCCCATGGGTCAATACTTTGTGGAACCACCTTTCACTGCAATTACAGCTGCAAGTCTTTTTGGGTATGCCTCCACCAGCTTTGCACATCTAGGAGAGTGACATTTTTGCCCATTCTTTTTTGCAAAATAGCTCAAGCTCTGTCAGATTGGATGAATTGTGTCTGAACAGCAATTTTCAAGTCTTTGCACAGATTCTCAATTGGATTTAGGTCTGGACTTTGACTGGGTCATTCTAACACATAAATATGCTTTGATCAAAACCATTCCATTGTGATCTGGCTGTATGTTTAGGGTCGTTGTCCTGCTGGAAGGTGAACCTCTGCCCCAGTTTCAAGTCTTTTGCAGACTCTAACAGGTTTTCTTCTAAGATTGCCCTGTATTTGGCTCCATTCATCTTCCCATCAACTCTGACCAGCTTCCCTGTCCCTCCTGAAGAAAAGCATCCCCACAACATGATACTGCCACCACCATGTTTTATGGTGGGGATGGTGTGTTCAGAGTGATGTGCAGTGTTAGTTTTCTGTCACACATAGCGTTTTGCTTTTAAGCTAAAAAGTTAAATTTTGGTCTCATCTGACCAGAGCACCTTCTTCCACATGTTTGCTGTGTCCCCCACATGGCTTCTTGCAAACTGCAAACTAGACCTTTTTTATGGCTTTCTTTCAACAATGGCTTTCTTTTTGCCACTCTTCCATAAAGGCCAGATTTGGGGAGTGCAGGACTAATAGATTCTCCCACCTGAGCTGTGGATCGCTGCAGTTACTCCAAAGTAACCAAAGATTAATAAAAAAACAAATGCACCCCAGCTGTTCTCCAAAAAGTTACACTTAAAAAATTATGCAGATAAATATGTCAGGAAATCTTCTATGGACCCTTTCTCTGGGATTAAAATTGGTAAATTGCAACTGTATTGTTAAAATAATCTTCTGGAATCGGGTAGGCATTCTTATTATACAGGCTTTATATAGCGCAAACAGTTTGTGCAGCACTTTACAACGTGAGGGCAGACAGTACCGTTGCAATACAATTCAATACAGGTGAAATCAGAGGGCAATGCTCGTTAGAGCTTACAATCTAAAAATGGCCCACAGTAGACATAACGTGGCCCCTTGAAGATTTAGTCCTCATTTTGCTCACAGAGTTTGGCATGTCTCTATTAACGGTTGAGATAAAAGTGACGACTTGATCAGAGCACTTTGCTCTGAATATTTATAATACACATTAAGGGGTTGTTCACACCAGGTGTAGTGTGGGAACGTGTGCGAAATCGTGCGTTTTCCTGCTCTGCACTAAAACACGCTGCCTTACACACCTGCCATTAATTCTTAATAGCACCCCCATGGATCTGGCAAATGCATGGTACCTCAGCACCCATGCAGTTTAGTTCAGCACGATTTTAAAAATCATGCCTGCACTATTTTTGTGCGTTTCGTATGCATAGAGCAGCCCATTAAAGCTAATGGGCTGCCCTTAACCTGCCGTGCTGGAACGCACAAAAAAGGTGCGTACCTGGATATGCCTTTTAGTGTAAACAAGCCCTCGATGGTTGAGCATGGTCTCATCTGCACAGCAGCCTGAGTGTTTGTTAAGATTATGTATTTTACCAACCTTGGTCATTTTCACCAATTTTACCTGATTTCACTTTCAAACCGTTTCTTTGGTTTACAGCATGTTTTTCTAAGCTGTCCTGAAATTGGTGAAAAGATAGCGTATTTCTGACTGGTTCCCAGTTTCATTTTTTGTTTTAAGCCCTGGCTCACACTGGTGCGTTTTGACATGCGATTTGACATGTCAAATCGCATGTCAAATGGCGACATTTTCTGCCAATGGCACCATCCTAATCGGTGCGACGCTGCATCTGCGGCGCTGCACCGATTTCAAAAAGTAGTTTCTGTACTACTTTTTGCAATTTCGGCCCGCGATTTACATTGACATCTGTTCAGAAACCTGCACAGATGTCTCTGTAATCGTGGCCGAAATCGGGACTGACAAGCGGGAGTGAAATTGTGCGAGTTCAGATGAACTCGCTCGGCTTCATTCCCGCAGCCCAGTGTGAACCTGGGCTAAATGAAATATCTGATTCCGTGTTGTTTTTCCGGATGAAAACTGAGATTGTTCTGATTGAAAAGTATGGACACTTTTGGAAAAGATTTTGTGTGTCGTGTTAAAAAGAAAAATACATTTGACATTTGTCATAACAAGATACCATTGGGTGTTGTGTTTTACAGGCTTTTCTCATAGACGCCATCTTGTAAACCCCATAAAGCTCATGTTTGTGTACATTCTTGCCATTCATTCATGCCTGTGACAGTTAAAGTGCTGGAGCCTTGGTAAAACATTGAAAGTTTTATGATGGGGACAGCCACAATAGTCTAACAAAGGTGCTCTACAGATGTGTAAAAACAAACTATTGTATGATTTTATTTTTGTGCATTGCGCATAGGTTGCCATGGGATAAGACTGCAAAACCTTTATCATAGTACTGTCACTACTGTTTCCTCAATAGAAGCGCAAGGAGTAATCCCTTTTTTATGGAAAGACTAATGATAGAATGTTTGGTCATAGAGGATATTTGTGACTGAGCTTGGAGACCTTTACTTAAATTGTTGGCCAACTGTTCACTAAAGATGTGGTAGAGAAGTGTAGGGAGACCACATGAATTGCCCATAGTCAAAGTAATATACCTTTTCAGCTACAGTATCTCACAAAAGTGAGTACACCCCTCTCATTTTTGTAAATATTTTATTATATCTTTTTATGTGACAACACTGAAGAAATTACACTTTTCTACAATGTAAAGTAGTGAGTGTACAGCTTGCATAACAGTGTAAATTTGCTGTCCCCTCAAAATAACTCAACACACAGCCATTAATGTCTAAAGCGCTGGCAACAAAACTGAGTACACCCATAAGTGAAGATGTCCAAATTGGGCCCAAAGTGTCAATATTTGTGTGGCCACCCATTATTTTACAGCACTGCCTTAAACCCTCTTGGGCATGAAGTTCACCAGAGCTTCACAGGTTGCCACTGGAGTCCTCTTCCACTCCTCCATGATGACATCATGGAGCTGGTGGATGTTGGAGACCTTTCGCTCCTCCACCTTCTGTTTGAAGATTCCCCACAGATGCTCAATAGGGTTTAGGTCTGAAGACATGCTTGGTCTGTCCATCACCTTTACCCTCAGCTTCTTTTGCAAGGCAGTGGTCATCTTGAAGGTGTGTTTGGGGTCGTTATCATGTTGTAATACTGCCCTGCAGCCCAGTAGGGCAGGGGAGGGGCTTCAGTATGTCACAGTACATGTTGGCATTCGTGGTTTCCTCAATGAGCTGTAGTTCCCCAGTGCCGGCAGCACTGATGCAGCCCATGACACTTCCACCACCATGCTTGACTGTAGGCAAGACACACTTGTCTTTGTACTCCTTACCTGGTTGCCGCCGCACACGCGTGACAGAATCTGAACCAAATAAGTTCATCTTGATCTCATCAGACCACAGGACATGGTTCCAGTAATCTATGTCCTTAGTCTACTTGTGTTCAGCAAACTGTTTGCGGACTTTCTTGTGCATCATCTTTAGAAGAGGCTTCCTTCTGGAACGACAGCCATGCAGACCAATTTGATGCAGTGTGCAGTGTATGGTCTGAGCACTGACAGGCTGACCCCCCACCCCTTCAACCTTTGCAGCAATGCTGGCAGCACTCATACGTCTATTTCCCAAAGACAACCTCTGGATATGACTCTGAGCATGTGCACTCAACTTCTTTGGTTGACCATGGCAAAGCCTGTTCTGAGTGGAACCTGTCCTGTTAAACCGCTATATGGTCTTGGCCACCATGCTGCAGCTCAGTTTCAGGGTCTTGGCAATCTTCCTATAGCCTAGGCCATCTTAATGTAGAGCAAAAAAAAATTTTTTCAGATCCTCTGAGAGTTCTTTGTCATGAGGTGCCATGTTGAACTTCCAGTGACCAGTATGAGAGAGTGAGAGCGATAACACAAAATTTAACACACCTGCTCCCCATTCACGCATCAGACCTTGTAACACTAATGAGTCACATGACATTGGGGAGGGAAAATGGCTAATTGGGCCCAGTTTGGCCATTTTTCACTTGGGGTGCAATTACTTTTGTTGCCAGCGGTTAAGACATTAATGGCTGAGTGTTGAGTTATTTTGAGGGGACAGCAAATTTACACTTTTATACAAGCTGTACACTCACTACTTTACATTGTAGCAAAGTGTCTTTTCTTCAGTGTTGTAACATGAAAAGATATAATAAAATATTTACAAAAATGTGAGGGGTATACTCACTTTTGTGAGATACTATAAACTGACTAAATGTTATCGTTTTGGCTATGATAAAACCCTAACTGAGTCCTTAGGTTAATTTCTAAAGGGGGTAAGCACTGGCAGATATTTCCAAATTAAACTGCGTATATCGTTTTAAACTGGGTTACCTATTCTCTTTTTATTAAGCATTCTTTTGTGTTTGTTTTTGTTTCAGAATTCAGCAGTATCTGAAACTCGGCCACACAGTAGAAGATGAAAATGTATCATATTCAACACTTTTAGGCATTGTGGAATCTGATTCAACTATTGTTTACTACAAACTGACAGATGGTTTTGTGATCCCAGATCCCCCAGACTTTGCAGAGGATGTGGACAATAAACGCTGGAAAAAGAAAAAACTTAGGTGCTTGAGATAGCCAAAAAGTTATACAGTGCTGAAAGATTGTGTTTTTTGGTATGGGTATATCTCTATTAAGGTATTATATCAACACCACCTAATAAAGATATTTGAAGAGCCTTTTAAGTGGTTGTAAAATGTAAAGGGGGGCAAAAAGTGATAAAGTGAGTAAATTATCTATGAAGAAAAGCTGCGACACCTGCAAACATGTGATACTCATGTAAAGAAAATGTAATAAAAGGGGGAGAAGGTTACGCTAATGTTAAACTGTGTAATAAACCGATAATTTAATATATAGTGCAAAAACTGAATAATCATATAAGTTACATAATGCAAACAAATGTGAATCTCTGTGCCCAAATATAGAAAAAGAAAAAAAAGTCCAAGAAACTTAAATATTGAGTCCAAATCTTAAATGGAAGAAATTAATAAAAAATGTTGCGTGAAGATAAAACAAAAGTTGAAAAGTAGTTCCACCAAGATAAGGGAAGGTCGCTCCTTGAGAGATACACCAGAAAAAGATGGACACCCTTACCAGAAAAGGTGGACCTCCTGTAATAGCAAGGTCATACGAGCCTGCAGATATAACACTCTGCGGGGTCTTGGTAGGTCCCAGATGTGAGTGTCGCACAGCTCCTATCGTCTTCCTCACTCACCACGTCGGTCTTCCGTGTCACTAAGAGAGGATCCTTCCCTTTGATGAAGCTTGCAACCCACTCACGGACTCGAACCCGGCGTGTATGGGGAAAACAAAAAGGAGTACTCCAGATAGTGTGTTATCCTTAAACACTTACTCGGTTTATTTAAAATAAGTTGTTGTGGGTCACAAAGTTCATTGTATAAAAAGCAAACAGATTTAAAAAAGCCGGCAATAAAAAGTAGCGAACGCCCGTGCTTCCCGGGTCACGTAGGATGCGGTGACGTCAGTTTGTAGCTCCGCCCTGACATGTTTCGTCATACATGACGTTATCAATGGGCAGGGCGACACACTGAACTTTCACCAATAAATAGTCACGAGAGAGGCAACCAAGCCTCGTTCTCTTGTCACGGCCATATTTCTGACAATAGGCCAAGCCTCATTCTGGATGGTGTGATCGGGAGACGGGGCAGGACGCATTACCACACCTACTCCCCAATCAGAAACTAATTCTCCGACGGGGCGGATCAAATCAGTGATGGAGAGTCACGTCTTGTGATTAAGCAGGGAGATCACTACAGTCACCCCCACCGCGCGATCCACCCCCAGTAAGGGCCAATTATAAAACCATCATTCATTAAAATCCCAAAATGTATCGGAATGGTGACATACCTGGTAAGGGTGTCCATCTTTTTCTGGTGTATGTCTCAAGGAGCGACCTTCCCTTATCATCTTGGTGGCGGTGGATCTACTTTTCAACTTTTGCTTATCTTTACGCAACATTTTTTATTCATTTCTTCCATTTAAGATTTGGACTCAATATTTGCGTTATTTGGACTTTTTTTTCTTTTTCTATATTTGAGCACACAGATTCACATTTGTTTGCAATTATGTAACTTATATGATTATTCAGTTTTTGCACTATATATTAACTTATTGGTTTATTACACAGTTTAAAGTGGTTGTAAAGCTTAAACATTTTTTACCCTAATGCATTCCTTGTCAATGGACGCAGCAATGGGGCTTGGGTGTGAGCACGCACAAGTGCCCCATGGGAAGCGGCTTCCCACGAGGGGCACTGGACAGAGGGGAGGGGCCAGGAGCGGGGGAACCGAAAAGCGGATGTTCGCGGGCACGCTGTGCAATTCTATTGCACAGAGCAGGCAAGTATAGTATGTTTATTATTTATTTTTATTTTTTAAATGTACCTTTTTAATCATTTTAATAGTCTGTGCCAAAAAGGATGATGGCTGGAAATGTTGGATGGTCAGTCAAGAGATTTGTCATGTTACTGAGTGGATAACAAGCACATGTTTCTGCAGCAGTACTCCTCATGGCAGCCTTTAATGAGACGTTGTTTTTTTCCGAGATAATTATAACTGTGAAATTTGCAATGTAAATCTCATGAATACTTTGGAGTTTTTCAACTACTTTGTCTTCATCCACTCCTCCATTTTGTTATGCAATTTTGTTAATAGATATAAATTCCACACACATAAATGCATACATAGGTGATTTGAAAGTTCTCCTAGTTATATTGTGCTAAATAAAATGTAAAAGTTTTGTCACCCCTGTTAAAATTGTATGTTTTGAATATCTTCGACACCAAAATGTTGCAGTTTCTGCAGGGAAAGGTTAAACATTACATATACTGAATTTAACAGTTTGGGGTACCAAACCAGCATTTAGTTTTTTGCCAGATGCTTAATCCACCACCTGTTAATTGTAGCCTGCCAAAAATCTTTTGTGTTCTTGCTTTTTCGCTCATTTGAGCCCACCTCATTATAACATGTCTATTTGTTCCATTGTGCCATTCCATAAGCCTTACTCCATAGAAAGCTGTGGTTTCCATACACTGCACTGATGGTTCCCAACTATCCTGTACAGCTGTATACAGTTTGGAATAAATTGCCCTATAATAAAGACTGGATCTGCAATCTAAACCAGTAATTCTGGATGTGTACTTGGCCACAAAGAGGCATAAAGGGAAGATTTGCATGGCCCCACCCCTATCCTAAAATGAATAAACGCCTTTTAATCACTTCAGCTCTGGGAGGTTTACCCTCCTTCATGACCAGGCCATATTTTGTGATACGCCACTGCGTTGCTTTAACTGACATTTGCGTGGTCATGCAACACTGTACTCAAATAAATTATATGCAATCAGCAACTTATAGCGAGACTGCAACATTTCGGCGGACAATGCGGACACTAAGTGACACTTTTTTGGGGGGGCAAGCGCTTAACAATATGCACTGTTAGTGTACTAATGACACTGGCTGGGAAAGGGTTGACATCAGGGGTAATCAAAGGGTTAAATGTGTTCATAGGGAGTGCTTTCTAACTGTGGGGGATGTGTTTTCACTGTGGGCAGGCAGAGATCTGTGTTCCTGCTTAGCAGAAACAGAGGATATCTACCTTCCCTACCAACAGTACGGCCATGTGCCTTGTTTACATTGGCAGACTGCCGTTCTGCCTCTCTTGGGAACGATCGGCGTGTCCTGGCCGGACATCGAGTCCGCCAGACCTGCTGATTGGCTCCTGCTGTGTCCAATCACAGTGGGAGCTGGCTGCCCTTGGCGCGCGTGCACGCCTCAGATCCGGAGATGCAGGGTCACGTACAGGTATGTGATTCTGCACAGGGGAGCCACTGTATATGTACAGTATACGGTCGGAAAGCGGTTAAAGAGTAATCTCTTGTTGAGAAACATGACCCCCTGTTGATCAATGTAGATTGCAAGGATTTGAACAATGTCTGTTGCAGATTCCTGCCTTTTGTTGTTCAAAAGAAATAGCTGTTTGCTCATTTGTGCCCATTTACAAAGTGAATTTGAGTTCTGAGGAGAGTTGGAGGGTCTGCAACCCTTTAGACAGGATTTTCCTTTAAGAATATCTCACCAAAATTACATTTTTGTTGCAGGGGATACCCAAAATTGTGTAGACTTCTGGAAAAATGTGTAAGCCAATTACACAAGCAGGAAAATACATTTCTGGAGAGCCTTTATTTTAGTTTTTAGTTTTGCTTTAGAAATATTTTTATATTATAACTAATCGAAAGATATCTTCCATGGGACTTTGTTGCAGCAATAGAAATCACACAATTTCAAATGAGTATGTAAAAAATATAAAAAAACTTTTATTGAACAAGTTTAAAAATTAGCTGGTCTAGAGACAATTCACGTCCTGATCTTGAAACATTCCTACTAAGCTCCTATACAGTAGGTGCCGCCGACATTGTGTTTCCAGCGCGATGGGATCGCGCTGGAAATCACCGCAGGGAGGCTGTGCTTCTCGCGCTCGCCACCCCTGAGACCATCCGCGATAGGGCTCGCACTGTTCATTAATACTTTCTAAAACTGTTCTTGCGATGTGTAACCACGGGGTGGTGCAAGGCAAAAACCTTTGTGCAAATATCAGCTTTTGTTCAGTTCTCCTCTGAGACCCCGGTTCGATCCCAGCCATGGCCAATCTTTTTTCAAATCCAAAACTCTGCACGGACCAATTACTGTAAAGTGTGTCTGCTCCGTGCTCTTATACTGTACAGCTGCTGCCAAGCCTGTTCACTGTACAGTACTGTACAGTACATATGTACCGCTCCGCACTCATGCACCCTTCAGCTGGCGCGGCACATCATTTGTCATTCATCAACGCTATGAAGTTCCGCTTTAGTTATAGTCCGCTTTGTCTTGGTATTGTAAATGCAATTGTATGCCAAACATGTCTGCACAGTTTAGCGCCTGTACTGTACACTTCCATTTTTATTTAACACATGTTGTTGCCGTACTGTACTGTCATTCGGCATTAGTGATTCATCAACGTTGTGAAGTTCTAATTTAGCTATGTGTGTCTGTGGTCCAGTGGGTGCGTCTCTGACTTTAGTGCACTGTGTCCAGAGTTCGATTCACCAGTTAACTCTATTTTTATAGTCTTATTTGTAATAAAGCATATTCGAGTACAGTACTGTATGTATTTGATACAGTACAGTATGTGTTACTTTATGTTTTAAACGTTTTGATTTAACACAACCTTTTACTGTACAAGTGTAACAAATTAATAGACTCGCCCCTTCAAAAGTTCCCCATCAGGTCCGCTCAGCCAATGACGTTGGTGTAAGGCTGAGCGGACCTGATGGGGAACTTTTGAAGCGGCGGGTCTATTCTTTTATTTCACTGTGGTGGAAGTTCCCCATCAGGGGAACCCGCCCCCTCGCATGTCAGACCCGCCTACGTCATTGGCTGGCGGACCTGATGGAGAACTTCATCCTCAGTGTAATAAATCAATAGACCCGCCCCTTCAAAAGTTCCCCATCAGGACCGCAGTATGATAATGTAAAATACTACCATTTAAATGGGATTTTACTGATCTAAATGTAAATGTGAATTTCTATGCAAGAATGAGAATTCTAAAAGAGGAACTATTGTAATGTCTACCTCAACTTGTTTTCTTAGCCTTTTATTTCCAGCCTTTTATTTATTTTCTGCTTTTCATCCAAGAGCCATACAGTAGATTTTCACTTTGTATTCTCCTAATTTATTGTTAGTTTAACATAAAAGAACAGAAATATATATATTTTTTTAAAATAGTTATTTTGAAACAAGAGTTTGGCAACACTGTTTCCAGGCGTCTCTCAGGATCTTTTCTAAGTATGGGTGTTTATGTTCAATAAGCCTGTTAAATTTGCTAGAATCCATTAGGGATTAGAGGAAAGCAGTAGTTAAAAAAAAAAAGCACCAAGGTAGCCATCGCGGTCATTTCTTTTTGAAAATGCTAGTTACCTGGCTTTTATGATGAGCCAATGACTAACTCTGGAAAACTATGCAGATAAGGATTTCCGATTGCACTCTGACTATCCAGTTTTGCAGTGTTGTTCTACTGTAAGTTACTGTAGGCTTTCCCAGTATTGAAGTCAACGCCAGCCAGTAGACTAGCATTTTCTGAGGAAGCTGAGTAGTGACATTCTCTGTATTTCTGTCAGTAAAATGTTCATGAAAATTAAAAGCCTTTAACTGGCAAAACTGCTCCCAGACATTATACAGTATATTTTTTCACCTGTGTATTTAGCGGCTCTCAAAGTTACAATCTGCACAGAGCGGGGGGAGGGGAGCTGTAATTTAAACATTTAACACATGTTGTTGCCGTACTGTACTGTCATTCGGCATTGGTCATTCAT
Source organism: Rana muscosa (assembly GCA_029206835.1). Taxonomy (NCBI): domain Eukaryota; kingdom Metazoa; phylum Chordata; class Amphibia; order Anura; family Ranidae; genus Rana; species Rana muscosa. Next base: position 214,957,899 of record CM055120.1, on the reverse strand, counting down.
CAACGTTGTGAAGTTCTAATTTAGCTATGTGTGTCTGGTCCAGTGGGTGCGTCTCTGACTTTAGTGCACTGTGTCCAGAGTTTGATTCCCCAGTTAACTTTGTTTTTTATAGTCTTATTTGTAATAAAGCATATTAGAGTACAGTACTGTATGTATTTGATACAGTACAGTATGTGTTACTTTATGTTTTAAACGTTTTGATTTAACACATCTTTTTACTGTACAAGTGTAACAAATTAATAGACTCGCCCCTTCAAAAGTTCCCCATCAGGTCCGCTCAGCCAATGACGTTGGTGTAAGGCTGAGCGGACCTGATGGGGAACTTTTGAAACGGCGGGTCTATTCATTTATTTCACTGTGGTGGAAGTTCCCCATCAGGGGAACCCGCCCCCTCGCATGTCAGACCCGCCTACGTCATTGGCTGGCGGACCTGATGGAGAACTTCATCCTCAGTGTAATAAATCAATAGACCCGCCCCTTCCCAAACAGTATACAGTATATTTTTTCACCTGTGTATTTAGCGGCTCTCAAAGTTACAATCTGCACAGAGCGGGGGGAGGGGAGCTGTAATTTAAACATTTAACACATGTTGTTGCCGTACCGTCATTTTTATAGTCTTATTTGTAATAAAGCATATTCGAGTACAGTACTGTATGTATTTGATACAGTACAGTATGTGTTACTTTATGTTTTGATTTAACACATCTTTTACTGTACAAGTGTTTTTTTGGAAAGAAACTGTTTCATTCATAAAAAAAAAAAAAAAACACTAAAGTTAGCACGATTTTTTTTTGTATACTAAGCAATGCTTTACATTTTTTTACAGGTTTTTTGACTTGTGTAAATGGTGTCTGACGTGCCAGACATGATGTCTCCAGGACATGGTTTTGTAGACTATTGAACAATGGCTGTTGGGACTCTGCTAGACAACAAGATTCACACCTTTTCCTAATTGATGATTGCAAGTGTACTGTAGGGGCACCTCCCAGACACCTGTCTCCCAACATGCCATGATTCTTATAAAAGCCAGAAGTTTTGCAGTGTTGTTCTACTGTAAGTTACTGTAGGCTTTCCCAGTATTGAAGTCAATGCCAGCCAGTAGTAAATGTTCATGAAAATTAAAAGGTGTCCCTCCTCCCATACACACCAATCAACAGCACAGCAAAATGGTACATGTGAATTTATATAAAAAATGTGAATTCTAAAAAAGTATTTGTGTATTTTTTTTTTGTTATGTTTAATGTGTACAGTAATTTGGTGTACGGTTTTCCACCTGACAACAGGTTCAGTACAGTGCTCTGCCACTCGAAAACATTGCCTGTGCCCCACGGTCTGGCTCATGATATACTGTACTGTACAGTACTGTACTGTAAGCTGAAGGTTAGCCAATTTCAACTAGTAGTAAGGTTGGCAAAGTGAATAAATACAGTACATGTTCTCTCATACTGTTCTTAAACTATTTTTTATTTAACGGAGCTTAGCAATAATAAACTGTACAGTACATATTGGGATGTTTCATTACAGTAGTACAACACTTGTACAGTACATTATAAAGTACAGTAGGAAACATACTTCCCCCCACCCACACACCCCTCCTAACAACTCAGCCTGTTGGGGTGTTGGCACAGTTGGCACTCATTCTCTTCCCTCCTCGGCTCTCAAAGTTACAATGTGAACAGAGCGGGGGGAGGGGAGCTGTAATTTAAGCTTGCTGAGACAGAGCTGTGAGAAAAAAAAGATTAAAAGATTCAGCCCTAGGCAGTCTGTTACTGTAGGCCGGGCACAAGGTTGTCTAGCACTGAAAGGTGTCCCTCCTCCCACACACACCAATCAACAGCACAGCAAAATGGTACATTACAGTACAGTTTCTGCAGTGTCTACAGCACATTACTGTAACTACTGTACGGTACATGATATTATTTAACACTGTAACTCAAGTGTCTTTACTCCAACTTTGACCAAGGGCATTCTCGTGACATCCTGAGGAATTCGTTAACTTTATCCCTACAAGCTTGCACATTATCCCCTTGGAATCTTGTGTGGACGAAGTCGAGAATGGTTGCTTTCAGATTTGCTGGGATACCCGGTTTGCGATTATCACCATCAAAATTAACCCTCTTGGTCCACTGCTGGTATTGCTCCCATGTGATTAAATGTTTCAAAACAAGCCGGGCCATATTCCCCGGTTTGTTGACCGAATGCAGGACTATAAGGGCTGTATCCTCTTCGGTTATGACTGGGAGGGCACAGTCTGGTAATGGAGACATGGTCTTTCTCCTCCTTGTCACAGACAATACCCTGCTGCCTGTAGTGCTTGTCGTTGGGTATGTCACTGTGCTTGGATTGCTTCTGACTGGGGTGGTCATAGAATCCAATGGTGTGGCAGATGTGAAGGGGACTGGGCTTGGATTGCTTCTGACTGGGGTGGTCATAGAATCCAATGGTGTGGCAGATGTGAAGGGGACTGGGCTTGGATTGCTTCTGACTGGGGTGGTCATAGAATCCAATGGTGTGGCAGATGTGAAGGGGACTGGGCTTGGATTGCTTCTGACTGGGGTGGTCATAGAATCCAATGGTGTGGCAGATGTGAAGGACACTGGGCTTGGATTGCTTCTGACTGGGGTGGTCATAGAATCCAATGGTGCCACAGAAGTAACCTTGTCATATATTGGTGGTGTCAGAGGTGCAGTGAGATGTGTCCGATTGTCAGCATCTGCGGGTATTTGCAAAATAAGAGAAAGAGGAATCTGTGAATCGCCCCCCATCTCTTGTGGTGCCATGTAATCCTCTTGCAAATCTATCTTGCTAATTCTGTCCACCCGAGTGTTCGCAAACTCCTGCTCCAGCCTCTCTTGCCCAGCCTTGAGTTCTTCCTGTCCAGACTTAAGTTCTTCATTTCCAGTGTGAATCTGCAGTACGCACTCCACTGCTCTCGCCAGTGTTTTATGCATTAAGCGCACCTGACGTTCCAGCCGCTTGAGATGCATAAGGTGTTCACTATTATGCTGTCTGTCAACTGCCTGCTTCCAAAAAAGCTTTCTCTTTTTAAGTCCATGAACCCTTTTTACTTCAAATGCAGGGAGTTTGTCAACTTCAAGTATTGCTGGCTGTGCAGGGGTTACAGTGAGCACAGGCACTTCGGATGCAGGTGCGGCAGAAAGCGCAGGCAGGTCATCCACATCAAGTGTTGGTGGCTGTGCAGGGGTTGCATTACGTGCAGGCGCTTGTGATGGAAACCATGCATGGATTTCAGGGGCAGCGTGGAGTCCATGGAATTTAGGTGTTGGGCAGAATGTTAGCTCCTCTCCCTTCCTCAGCCGTTCTGCGACAGCCAATCCCTCTTCTGAAACTGTTGATTATAAATACAGTATTGCGGTCAGTTCATTTGTTTTTAGTAGTAATAATGCTTTCTTCATTTCTAAAACTGTATGTTTCTATTTCCCACAAACCACAATTACTGTACAACATTCAAAAAACATTAGATTTTAGAGGACACATTGGGGGTTATTTACGAAAGAAAAATTCACTTTGCACTACAAGTGCACATGAAATTCCACTAGAAGTGCAGTCGCTGTAGATAGATCTGAGGGGTAGATCTGAAATGAGGGGAAGCTCTGCTGATGTTATCATCCAATCATGTGCAAGCTAAAATGCTGTTTTGTTATTTTCCTTGCATGTACCCCTCATATCTACAGTGACTGCACTTCCAAGTGCAATTTCAATGCAATTTCAAGTGAACTTTGCACTTGTAGTGCAAAGTGGATTTGCCTTTATCCTTTTTTCTCAAAAAGTTAAACATGCAAAAAATCACAGCAATTACAGTATGAAGGGAGGAACAAAGTACAGGTTACTGTACCAGACTACAAAATATACTGTACCAGAATACAAATGTACAGTACTGTATGTCTATAGTACTGTAAGTACATTTACAGGTACTGCACTGTATTGTACATGCATTTTCACTGGGGAATCGAACTCTGGACACAGTGCACTAAAGTCAGAGACGCACCCACTGGACCAGACACACATAGCTAAATTAGAACTTCACAACGTTGATGAATGACCAATGCCGAATGACAGTACAGTACGGCAGCAACATGTGTTACTGTAAATGTTTAAATTACAGCTCCCCTCCCCCCGCTCTGTGCAGATTGTAACTTTGAGAGCCGCTAAATACACAGGTGAAAAAATATACTGTATACTGTCTGGGAGCAGTTTTGCCAGTTAAAGGCTTTTAATTTTCATGAACATTTTACTGACAGAAATACAGAGAATGTCACTACTCAGCTTCCTCAGAAAATGCTAGTCTACTGGCTGGCGTTGACTTCAATACTGGGAAAGCCTACAGTAACTTACAGTAGAACAACACTGCAAAACTGGATAGTCAGAGTGCAATCGGAAATCCTTATCTGCATAGTTTTCCAGAGTTAGTCATTGGCTCATCATAAAAGCCAGGTAACTAGCATTTTCAAAAAGAAATGACCGCGATGGCTACCTTGGTGCTTTTTTTTTTTTTTTTTTTTTAACTACTGCTTTCCTCTAATCCCTAATGGATTCTAGCAAATTTAACAGGCTTATTGAACATAAACACCCATACTTAGAAAAGATCCTGAGAGACGCCTGGAAACAGTGTTGCCAAACTCTTGTTTCAAAATAACTATTTTAAAAAAATATATATATTTCTGTTCTTTTAGGTTAAACTAACAATAAATTAGGAGAATACAAAGTGAAAATCTACTGTATGGCTCTTGGATGAAAAGCAGAAAATAAATAAAAGGCTGGAAATAAAAGGCTAAGAAAACAAGTTGAGGTAGACATTACAATAGTTCCTCTTTTAGAATTCTCATTTTTGCATAGAAATTCACAATTACATTTAGATCAGTAAAAGTATTTTACATTATCATACTGCGGTCCTGATGGGGAACTTTTGAAGGGGCGGGTCTATTGATTTATTACACTGAGGATGAAGTTCTCCATCAGGTCTGCCAGCCAATGACGTAGGCGGGTCTGACATGCGAGGGGGCGGGTTCCCCTGAAATAACCACAGTGAAATAAATGAATAGACCCGCCGCTTCAAAAGTTCCCCATCAGGTCCGCTCAGCCTTACACCAACGTCATTGGCTGAGCGGACCTGATGGGGAACTTTTGAAGGGGCGGGTCTATTAATTTGTTACACTTGTACAGTAAAAAGATGTGTTAAATAAAAATGTTTAAAACAAAAGTAACACATACAGTACTGTACTCGAATATGCTTTATTACAAATAAGACTATAAAAAACAAAGTTAACTGAGGAATCGAACTCTGGACACAGTGCACTATAGGCAGAGACGCACCCACTGGACCATCAACCAATTCAGTTTATTTATTCAGCGTTTTGCATTTGAAAAAAGATTGGCCATGGCTGGGATCGTAAAGTAAAATAGAAAACTAAGCGCACACGACATCTAGCGGTGAAAGTGATTTAGGCAGGAAAAAAAAGAATGAATGAGCGACAGAGCTCGGCGCTGGCACCCGCGACGGGGGTCACAGGTGTCAATCTCGCCGCTAACAGCGGCGAGATTGACACAATATCGGCGGCACCTACTGTATTGCAGGAATAAATAAAATTATTTAAATTAAATTGCATATCCACCCAATCAACCCTACGTGTTTCAACTTATGCAAAGTCTTCATCAGGACATACGAAAGTGGAAGCAATTAAAGATATGGACGTGACCAAATGTCCAGACCAACAGGAAATGGCTCAGTGATGCAGACCACACGGGGCTCAACCCAACCCAGACCTCACGCCCCACAGGGTCAATGGCCACCAAGGAGAAGGTAACAGAGGCGGCTTGCTCACATTCAGTAATTGAAGAGTGAGTATGCAACCACAACAAGAGGAAAGCAACCTCCTATAAAGCCATCCAGCATGGGTTGACGATATGCACTCCACTGCCAGTGTCTCCTCGTTCATCATTTCAGGTCCGATTTCAGCCCGAATATTTGGCTGAATTCGTACCTGAAACAGACCAAAAGACGCACAGGGCTCCTGTGCAAATCACACCGGAGCCGCTGCAGACATATGTGAACCGGCTCCATAGAGAGCCAGTCACAATCTCCTACTGTGCGAATTGGATGCAGAAAACCCGCATCCAATTCGCACTAGTGTGAACCCAGCCTTATGTTGTCATATGTGCACTATAGGAACAAATCTAATATTCAAGTTTGAGGAATATAAAGGCAGTTCCAAAATTGTAATCATTTGTTTTTCAAAACAGTTGGGTGCCTGATTTTAGGTGTTTACAATTGTTGGAATATCCAAATTCTTCTCATCTTCATTTACTGACTGTGACTCAGACTCAGGATTTATTTTAAATGTATTAGTTAAATCTATTTTCCTCCAGCTGCACAATATTTCTTTTGCCAATGGCTGTTACACAACCACAGGGCATAATGAATTCAACACTGTGTCAAATTCATGGCATAATGTTTTTTTTTCTGTAGATGGTCTTATTCCCTTTTTTCCCAAATATACTTTTCGTGATTTTAGCCAAAATGTTTAGTTTTTAGACTTTGTTAGAAAACATCTCTGGATTACAGTGGTTTAAAGTCTTGCATTGTATACTTTAAATGTTGACTTCTTCAGTGAGATTACTGGTAAAGATTTATTTTAATGGCTGTTTCTTACAGATAATGTTTATGCAAGTAACAGCACAGTGAAATCATCATAATACCATATCAGCTTTTTTGGATTACTAGATCAGCATATAGATCTGGAGACAACCAGATCTCTGAGATTGCAGTCTCTTGCCATTGACTCTGATTTATCGAGGGTTGTTTCAGACCTTACAATGTAGTGCGTATTACCCTGCATCTGGAGAACCAGCCTGCTGTTCCAGGTCTGGGGTCTTTTAGAGCTCAGCTGCAAAGACCTTTCCACTACACCCACTATTTGAGACATTCTTTTAAGCATACTGGAAACATCTTGAAGGATCCAAGGCCTCATCTGGGAGTGTGTTGGAACTTTTCAATTTTGATAGGGAATTTCAGGATTTCAGCATGAAGGTGTGCCCCCACAGTCCTACAAGTGAGGGGCTGTTTTTGTTTCTATGTATTAACCTTTCTGCTATCAGACCTATTTTATGCACACATGGTAAAATGCACATATTAGGCCTGAAGATTATTTTAAAATCCCCAAAACATTATATATTTTTCTGAAAGCAAAGACCCTGGAGAATAAAACTGTGATAGTTGCAATTATTTATTTAACATGATATTGAAGCAACTGTATATTGAAAAAATATATAAAAGATGAGGTTGTGTTGAGTAAATAGATATCAACGTGCAGCTTTAAAGTGATTGGCTTGTTCAGTTTAAAACAGAAAGGCAAAACCTTTATGTATCCATATAAAAGAACTACAAATACTTTTTTATTTCTTTTTTATAAGTGATTATATTCCCTCTGTTCTCAGCTGCATAAGAGCTGGGGGATGAGAAGCAACAACACACTGATCTTCCCCTTGAAAGGCAGTGCAGGGGTGGGAGGTTCTGTCAGGACTAGAGATGTAAGATTTCCGGAAATTTTGAAGCTCGGAAAAAAAAACTTTTTTTTTTTGGGGGGGGGGGGGACTGAAATTTTCGGAAAATTTTTAAAAAATGCTACATTAGCACTTTTTTGTCTTTTTTTAGATTGAAAGTCATTCTGTTACGAGAACATTGAGAAAAACTATGTGCATTGTCATCATTGTTGTCCTCTTCACTTCGATCCATGAAGGATTTTTTAATATCTACAGGACACTTGTTACATACAAGAATGTGTTTTGTCCTCCTGGTAGCATTTGGAAATGCATATTTCATCTGACAATATTTGCAAATCACATTTTTCTTTTCAGAAGAACTTGTAATGTGAAAATGCCTCCATATGCTAGATGTTGGACCATTTTTCTGAGGGGAGTAGGAAATAAAAACAAGAAAAAATGACTATTTTGCAAGAAGACACTAATCTATGGTTGTGTGTGGGGGTGGGGGAAGAACCAGATTACTGGTAATTAAATTATTATGTACACAAAAGTTTATAAAGATAAACTAATGTAGCTAAATGATTCAGTTTTCTGGATTCAGAATCAGATAAATGTAAACTCTTACCTTTTTTTTAAGTATATACTTTCAGGTCCTTTTTGTTGCTCTGTAATTTCTTCCAATGCTTTTGAGGCCTAGTGAAGAGGACAGAACAAACCAAAGACACCCACTAACATGCAAAAGCAAAACTGAAACCTTTTTCTTGTTACAATAGTAGCACAACACCTCCTAAAGGAAGAAATACATACTGTTCTTGCATTGGAGGGTTCAGTTTGTTACCTAGGACTTGCTTGTCCTCACTCAGTGCACAGAAATTAGAATAATCTGATATCATACATTTTTTGTTAGAAATGATTTGGAAAATATTTGAACACCCTGTCTTAAAATATTTTATTCATCATGTTAAAATAAAATATTCCACAATTTTTTTTTTCTTTTTTAAATTTTTCCACTTTTTTGGAAAAAAACAAAAAAGTCTTCCGTAAAAAAAACTTATTTTTTTCAGATTTTTTCATTTTTTTTTCCGGACCCTCACATCTCTAGTCAGGACAAGTCTGATCATTGGAGGAGAGCAGGCTGAGTTCCCTGCATTGCTATAGAACAGACCCATGGTGTGTTATCCTGCTTAGTGTGGTCAGTTTTTAATAGGAAAACAGATGGGCTGGCAGGAACACCAGGGATGTCACACAAAGGAAGAAATGCACAGAGAACAGGATACTTTTTCATACAAGTATGTTGGCGGGGGGTCCCTCTCCAACTATGCCAAGTGTGTGGGCGGTGTCTACTAGCCCTGCACGCTGGGGTACCTTTCTCACCAATAATCGGGAACAGGCGGAAACTGCAGTCATGTGAAAAATCCAACATTTAAAGAGAGATGTGCTTTTACTGTGTGCAGTAATAAAGTGCAGAGTTCCTCTTAAAAGCGACTTGTTCCTTGTCACTACACATTATGACTTGTATGTTGCATTAGGAGGGACGAGCTGAGCCTGCGCCCATTATACCAGTCCAGCTTACCTCTATTACCTCACTCCCAGTAAAAGAATGGGGTCCTGCCAAGCACCTAGCACGGACCTCATGTGTGCTGTCACTTACTGTAACTCTTTCACTTCACGTACCTTGTGACCAGGCCATGGATCTCTGTTGCTACTGGATATCAACTGATAGGGATGGAGCCAGAACATCGACCCCTTTGCTGTTGGAGGACCTGTCATCCTACCAGGTAGCAGGCCTAACTTGTTTGCTTGTAGCTTGTTCCTTTACTTGTTTACCAATAGCAACTACACTCCCCTTCTTGTCTTGCCGAGTTAAAGTGGTTGTAAACCTCAGTCATGGAATCTGAACAAACCACATATACAGTATCTGTAGTGTTTACTTATCTCTCTCCAACATGTCATTTTCTCTGGTGCTTCCTTCCTCTGTTATTAACATGTTATCAGCATGAGTCACTTCTAAAGAGTTTTCCACAAAATACAAAATAAAATGTGTTTCATGCAACTTCCCCCATTTTCTGTAAAAATAACAAGATCAAAAAAGGGAGGGTTTATATGCTGCCATGGACTGACGTCAGGAAAAGAAAATTACAGTAAGTATTTGATGCAATTTTCAGTTTTCCTGACACCAACATGGCAGTATACATATGATACATCACAAGCTAAACAGGGAGGGCTAAAATGTCTAATCAAACTTTATTACAATGGATATGGAAGCCTGGACTATCATCCCATTAAATTCCATTGATGTACAAGCCCCTGGATCTTCCCTATAGCACCTGAGGCACTGCGCCAACCAGCCTGCTGCTTTACAGATGTCTCCAAAGGCAAATGCCTGAATTTAAAGATGTTAAATTGGACCTAGCTGAAGGAGTCTGTATCACTTCTGGAGGCTCTTGCCTGGCTACACTGTAAGTTTTCTGGATGACCTTGACTTCCCAAGATGACAAGGCTTTGCTGTAGGTTCCTTCGAATTTGCCTGATGGAAACACAAACAGCATTCCAGGGGATTTTAAAGATTTTATAGGTAGGCATTTTGGACACTTGGTACATCCAGTGAAGGTTAAGGTGAAAACAAAAGCCACCTTGGGAACATAGGTGCTCAAGGGGCATAGGCCCTAACTTGTCCGGAATGAATAAGATGCAGGACTCCAAGATGTAGCTCCAAGTGCTTGCAGATGCAATACTTTGCCCCTTGAAGTTATCGCGGGACACTGCCTTTCGAGTGATGTCCCACTGAGGACTGCATTCTGATGATGCAAAGTCCTGGCAAGGAAATCCAGGACCAGAATAAAAACCTACTGGGGAACATTATTCAATACTATGCAAAGTCTCAGGACCGACCTCTTGAAGCATTCCCCTGGCAGCTCACATGCCTGTTTTCCCTGGAGAAAGCTGAAATGGCTGAACTTTGAGCCCTTGCAGAACTAGGCTGAGCCCCAAATCCAGATCCATGGGAATAAATTATAGCAACACTGCAACCTCCGGGTTGCAAGGATCAAAATTCTGCTTAGACTACGAAGGCTGTGAACCTTTTCCAGACTTCAGAGTAAATAGCATTTGTTGACATCCTTTATGGAACCATGCCAGGATTGAACCACTTTCAGAAGACAGCCCAAGTCCTCCAATCCGTCCCCCCTCAATTTCCAGTCCGTTGTGGGACAGGTGTTGTGGAAACACTGATAGCTGAAGTACTTGGTCCTGACTAGGTTCCATGGCTAAGGTAAACCCAAGGCCTGCGGGCCAATCGGCATGCTTGCTATCACAGTGATACCCTCAGACAGCAGTCTCCCCTGGAACTTCATGACCGAAGGCAGTAAAGGAAAGCCATCTGCTAGGTGACTAATCCTTGGGTGAGTGAAGGTGTCCACTTCCTCCAACGCTTGAGGGTAGGAAGAGGGGCGCCTTGTGAATGGATGGTGATGCAAACATACTCAGCTGAGGGTGAGCCAATACTTGAGTGATATGGACAAGATCTTCCGATTAAACCTATTCATTGGGAATCAAGTACTGACATTGGATATGGAACCTACCAGACAGGATCACGTGAGGGTCCCCTGACATACCCATCACCACCAGTGTCTCCTGTGCATCTGAGGAGAAGCACGTCTGCATTGCAAAAAGGAAATTCTTTGCAACATCCAGAGAATCCAGTAATCCAGTGTGCCCAGGGTGGCATAGAGATGCAAGACATTGTTTCCAGGAGAACCCTGCATTGGGAAGCTGACAACTGCTTGGCCCGTTCAAAGAAGAAGGAGAAAAGTACTAACTTGAGCCATTGAACTGGGCCTCTGTATCGATGACTAGCCAGTTCTGCTCCAACTGTCTTGACACCGCCCATCCAGCCAAAACTTCTCAGGTTGGCCATAAGAATTCCCTTTTGAATTAGTAGGTCATCTGGACTCTGAGTCAACAGTAGAATACCATCCGAGTAATAATAGATTTGAAGTACCCCTGTTTCCTCTGAGGGGCTACACAGAGGTTAGGACTTCCATAAAGGTCATCGGTGAGGTGGAGAGCCCTAAAAAAGAAAACATGAAATGAAAATGGCCATCCCCCACTGAGACTCAGTTTCATTAAATTCAATTTGACACAGCGGAGAATAAAAGCCTGTAAAACTCTCTGAGGGAGGACTTTGAATCATTTGCCATTGCAGTCGTATAATATTGATGTAATCAGAGAGGACATCCACCTCCTGAGCAGAAAGTGCTATTCTGGTCAGGATGAAGAAATGTTCTGGAGAGTGATGTCTGAAGCACCAAAAGTAACAGTTTTACCATAGAAGGCACCCAAAAAATTAGCTTTACCCTCTGTGTGCACATTCATCATCCTTTGTCCTTAGAGAGGTCTCAGCGGCAATATCCACAGACATGTTGGTCTGGTAATAGCTCTGAGCCGCAGACCAGCACTTTTTACCATTTTGTCGCTATTAGCGCTCAGGGGAGGAGGAATGCTGACACTCAGTGGTAATTTTCTGTGCCTCCTGGACGAGACCTGTGGGGCTGGATGAGCCACTATCCAAACTGGACTGGTCAAGACATGGCAATGCTCTTTTAGCTTGACCTTAAGCAAGAGTGAGAGCGGGCTAGGTTGAACCAGAAGACAAAGGCCACGCTCATGGAAAGGCACTCTTTTTCCTGTAGACAAAAGAAAAAAATCCAAATCGCTCCCACAAAGGAAAAAATATGAAGCCTAATGAAGTTAGAGGCAAGGGGGAAAACAAAAGGGGATAGCACATACCTGTAGGAGAAAAAAATATACAGCACTAACACCAGCACCAGAATACAGCTCAGGTGTGCAGAGAAACGCATGCAGCATGGACTCCAGCAACCAAACACCAGCTCAGGTGTGCAGAGAAACACATGCATCATGGACTCCAGCAATCAGAGAACTCAGACCCAAAATACCACCAGAAGGGGCTCCCCACCTTGTTGGTGCATTTAGCAACCTAAGATGTGGGACTGCTCCTGGGAGAGGGTGAACCCAGGCGGACACCGGCGGCAGGTAGGTACATTTCGCAACATCACGTTCTTGCGGGTGTAGAGCTAGAAATCAAAAAGGAGAATGGGGAAGGTTGCTCTTTCAGACTTTTATCAATTTAAACTGGTCTTGTTGGTGGATATAGGGGCAGAGCTATATTATATGTATGCTGCCATGTTGGCTTCCGGAAAGGTGATTTGCAGGATGGTTTTACGTGGGTAACAGCCCTTTATGCTGTTCTCCTTCCGGCTGCTGTTGGGGCCCAGCAGTGGGAAGTATATGGTGAGAGAATTGTCTCCCTGTGGCAATGGTGCAGATGCAATTGCTGTGGTCTGTACTGTGCTTCCTCGGGTGTTTCCGATGGTCTGACCTCTCAACCGTCTGGCCAGTATGCAGCAGATTTTCTCTTATCAGTTCCCTCTGCGCCATTAGATAGAGAAGCTAACTGAACAGTCTCCGAAAAGCAGCTCAACTCCTCCACCTTGCCCCAGTGTCTCTTGGGAATTAAAGTGCAAAGGGTCCATAAGCTCCACAATTTGGCTTACTTTCTGGGCTTTAAATCCCATGATCCTCAGCGTTCTGCATAGGAATCCACAGGCTTGTCTGGCTATTGTTCTCCCTCTGCTGACTGGAGGCAACACAACAATCAGCATAACAGCAAAAAGTGAAGGTAAACTCCTTCCCCATGTATCCATAGTCCAGCTTCTGGCTTTACAAACCTGCTCTGTGCTCTTCTGGGATCCCCTGCTGATGCTCTCAGCTCCTCCTCTTCTCTGTATACCCCCATAGGAAGCTGCTTCCTATGGTAGCGCACCTGTGGGCTCACTCCTGAGCCAGGCTGTGTGCAGCTATAGACACAGTGTGGCTTGTCCGCACCCTTTGCTCCCTCATCACAGCATTTGATTCACAGCAGCAGGAGCCGATGGTTCCTGCTGCTGTCTCAGACTGTGAGAAGGGAGAGACAAACACAGCGCTGGATTGATACAGGACTCGGGTAAGTATTTAGGGAGTGGGCTCAACCGGTAAACAACTAATGGAAGATTTTTTATCCTAATGCAAGTAAAGCGTTAAGGTAAAAAACCTTTTGGCTTTAGAACCACTTTAAAGTCCATTCTTGAATGAAAATCTTTTTGTGCAATTGTATATCTGCAGATGGGGTACCACAGCCAGCCAGCAAGCTTTGGCAGCTCTGCACATGCTCAGTTTCAGTGAGTTTCTATGCTGAGCATTTCCTTCCTATCACATCTGAGCAGCCCATGTGACTATAGAGTCACACATGTGGGCATATACACAGTGGCAAATGACAGCCTGCTCCCTCCATGCCCACTTACCAGCTAAACACAGTGGGGACGGGATATTACGTGTAGACTGATGGAGGCTTCACCTCCCTCTTATGCTAAGACACAGGCTGGAGGGGCAGAAATCTGCCCACACCATGTTATTGCCAAAAGATAAAAAAGATTTGATTTTAAATATATACTTGTATGACAATTTAAAACAGTTTTTATTGATATTCATTATTTATTATTACTTTTGAATTCCAAAGGCTGTTTTTTTTCTTATCTTGAACATGTGACCAGCAGCAGAGGACTAGAAGCTCCTCCTGCTTATGTTTCCCTGCAGACAGGCTGGGAAGGATCTGGGTCATGTGATAACGGTATATTGATTAGGAAAAAGGTACTTAGATGGATTTTTTTATATTAAAATACTTTGTGCCATCATCCACATACAGAAAGAGAAGGGGCAATGTACATTAAACATTGTGTGTTTAGTATCACTTTATGTATTCCAGCATCCAAAAGCAGTCAAAGTGAGGGGTGAGCAACAGAACAAAAGCTAACGGGCCAACTAAAACCAATAAACAGGCCCACAAATGCCACCTAAAGAACATTACAACCAAAGCTATTAAAAAATAAATGACACCACAAGTGCAACGTGTGTTATTCATGTGTTCCATGAACGTGCACGAAAATGCAATTTTGTACACATAGACAGAACACTAATGCCTTGTACACACGAGCGGAATTTCCATCAGAAAAAAGTTGGATAGTTTTTCCGACGGAATTCCGCTCAAGCTTGGCTTGCATACACACGGTCACACAAAAGTTCTCTGAACTTTCGAGCGTTAAGAACGCGGTGACGTCCAACACTACGACGAGCCGAGAAAAAGAAGTTCAATGCTTCCGAGCATGCGTGGTTTTTTTTCTCGTCGGAATTGCATACAGATGAACGGATTTTCCGTCGGAAAGTTTTCCGTCGGAAGTTCCGACGGAAAAAGTCAGATGGGGCATACACACGGTCGGAATATCCGACCAAAAGCTCTCATCTGACTTTTTTCATCAGAAATTCCGACCGTGTGTACGCGCCATTAGATGCAAATAGAGCCTTGGCACATTCCAGTATAACACCTCCCAATCCCAGTACACCTATGGTTTTTTTGCTAGTGTCCTAGGAGAATAGATGTCTTCTCCCCTCTGAGAAAAAGAAAAACCTTCAAGATGTATTTTTCCTCTAACAAGTTTTTTCAGTTGCTTCAGAGCCAGAAGGAGCTTATTTAACAGATATATTTGGGTCGTCTGATGTCTGATGTGTCTTTTGGCACTAGGCACTTGCCTAGGTACCTATGGTGCAAAACATTTTGAGTCAGCTGCATAGTGCTTTAGAGTTCCAGGGCTGCGGTGCACCCATCTGTACGAATGCTGTCCCTGAAGACTCCTTAGAGAGTATGTCCGCCAGGGGGGCAAAGATTGGAGGAAGTGACATGCTCCTTGTATCCTGTTTCTTTTATCCCCTGTGCCTGGAGGGGTGCATCAGGGCCCTTGCTGGAACTAAGTGGTGCTGAGTAGGGCTTTTCAGCATGTTTTACTGGGAGTCTGTTTTAGTACATACAGTCTGGGTCCTCTCTAAGTGGTCAATCTACTAAGCTCCAACCATGACATAACTCACATAACTGGTAGTGGGAAGGGGGACTCCCATGCCAGATTTGAAACTTTGAAATTGAGCAGCCTGTCTTTTGTGACTGCTTGGGCTCTGTGCCCTATTGCTTCTGCATGAGTCCTGTCTATGGTAGCTATGCTGCACGTGCAGGTACCCTTTTCTCTAAGCATGCGTAGGCCGGGCTCATTAACTTCTTACCATCTCCTCTGCACCTCCATCACTTATGATGATCCTATGATCCTCTGGAAGTGACCTTGTCACAAACCGAAATAATGCTTTCTAATCCGGCAACAAATTTGTGAGTACCATTGTGGATGGTATCTCACTCTACCAGTATGGCAGATCATATGCAGGGTCAGAGGTCCTAGGGGCCTGGCCAACTTGCCTGTACCAAGAGGTGCCTTCTATAGGGACTGACTCCAATAGCCTGAAACCCTGTCACAGTATTCTTGAGTATTCATTAACACCTTCAGAGGTTAGCCCTTCTTATTTTTTCATTAGGGAAGAATTCTCATCTAGTATGTCTGAGTTTATGGTAAAAATTGCAGCCATGCTGTTTGGCACCTTATTATTTTTTGAGGATTTGGTACAAGAGGAGTTGCAGCCTGTATACATTACTTTAAAATTTAAGGATACCATTTCGGCCACCATCCCGGAAAACATAAGTGGCAGTGTGACATCAGCACATAGGCCCCTTCCAGTGATTTTCGTGCGCACACTCATCTTCAGGGCACGTCACACCGCTGCTTCCGGTTTACGGGACAGGGGCCATCTTAGTAAGTTTGGCTGAGTTTGCTACTATTTTATGCTACTGATACTTTTATTTTGATCCTTGTTGAGAGATTTTAATATGGCTCACCATTACAATAAATACTACACTATGAAGAGTATTTCTTGGCTCCATATGCTGAGCTTTTTTCATGCAGCCCCTTCTTGATCGGAGTGTCCCATAGCGAAGATTGTGTGAGTCCCTGTGGAATAATCTGACGGAGAGTTTATAACATATGCAGCTATATGTTCACCATCTGGTAAGTGCATAAAGGGTGGAGGATAAGTGCAGGGCTGGCCCAAGACATTGTTCTGCCTGGGTCCAAGAATGAAATGCTGCCCCCCCCCCCCCCAAAAAAAAAATCACGCTCACCAAAAGCCCCCACATCCATTATTTTAGATCATGATAATTAAAACTAAAATGTAATTTATCAGGAAGTCAGATTTACATGCAACAGCACCTTGTCTATGTGCATAATTATATGACATGCCATTATTTTCAATTCCAAGGGGCAGACTAGGGTAGTATAGGGGCAGGCTAGGGTAGTATATAGACAGGCTAGGGTAGTATATAGACAGTATAGGGGTGGGTTAGGGTAGTATGATGGCAAGCTAGGGCTGTATAGTGATTTTTGAACATGCTACTTTTGGCCATTCAGCAGATTAGCACCCACTACTAGAAAAAACGATGGACACCCTTTGTGTCCTGTCACACAGAGCTAAGTTATATTACCTCTCTGTTGCTTTCTCCCAGTGCTCCCACAGTTTTCAGTGTCTAGCCTCACTCATGCACCAGAGCAGAAGAAGGCAGGCCGGGCACAAGACCGGCCGCACCCCCTCCTCCAGTCCCACCCAATAGAAATGCAATCCTCGCAAGCTGTGCCCGTACTTCGGCTACAGGTGTAGCCGGTGGGGAAAGGATCTTTCATTGCTCCGTGTCTCCTGTGGGTACCCCGGAAGCACACACACCTGAGCTCTACATGTGGGCTTGGGTGTTTGACAGCCGGTGTTAAACCGTGCCCAGCAACTATGAGTATGCATGTTGAGGGCAGCAGGGCGGCCTTTTTACAGGGCAGAGGAGCACCCCGGGGGGAAGTTGTCACCCTGCCCACCCGTCCCAGTCCACCCCTGTATGACACACAAAACTGCTGGAATAAAAAATCTTGGGCGTCAATTTGCTGCCCCTCTCAGAGTGCCGCCTGGGTCCAATGGACACAGCAGGACCCATGGTAGGGCCGGCCCTGTAAAAGTGGCACCTTTTTTCAGCTTCTACATGGTGGAAGCTTCTTATCCTGCTATTGGGAGATATCAGATCCACACTATTGTTTGGACTTTTGATGCTTATAGCTCCTTCAACGAACATGCAGCATGCAGGACCTTTGGTTCACTTTCTGAAAATGCACCAAATAAGCTTGATCTAACAGAAGTCTATGGGGAACCGCAGGTAACCCACACAAAAATTGTGAGTACTCTGCACTGCACCTGCGCTGTGGCCAAACTGCAGCTGGACACTGTAAAACTTCCGTAAGTGGGATTTTTTGCTTCTAAGGTAAAGCGGGTCTATGTCTATGTTTTTAGTGCATCTGCAGCATTAAAAATCTTTATACTGAAAGGTTCTTCTTCGCTTTGAATAATGCATGAAAAAAAAACATTTGAAATGTTCATACATGTTTATAAATGAATGCTGTTATGCTTGTCAAAAATGCATTATATTGCCAAAGCATAAGTGTAAAATTATCCTAAACAAAAAAAGTTTTGGATCGAACGTGCATAATGCAAATGCATTTTTAGAAAACTAGATTCCAACACGCCTCCACCTGAATCTGAATAACTCCCCCTTCTTACTGCACCACCTTGTGGCACTGATTGGTAACCCAGAGCCTTTGTATACCAATGCAGGAACAAACTGAAGCGCAATTGAACTGAACTTTATCAGTTTAATTTTATCTCATTGAATATTGTTGTTTGCAAAATAAAAAAACATGTCAGTCAATCCTTCTCAAAATTTTGTTTCCTTGACGAATAAACTGCACCGCACCTGCACATGTTCCCAGTATAGTAGAAACAGGCAGAGGCATGCATTCCAGACAAGTTATAACATGGGAGATTTGCAGCTGTGATTGTCTTTTTTTATAGGATACTTAAGCTGAGCACATTTGTATGAAAATGACCTTAAAGTTCAGAGTGCCCCAGGAATCCATGTGCAAATTGCATTAGGTAACAGTCCACTGATTTAACACATTTTTTAAATTGTCTAAGTTAACTCTTCACTGGTTATATATTTTAATGATTACTTCGTACAGGGCTGCAGCACTCAGTCTTCGGGTGCTGAAGATTACGTCAGAGGGCTGTGCCGGATGCCTATCAGGTTGGGGAGTAGCTGTAAAGGATGAACCGCAAATGAAATGCACTGTGATCTCTCAGGATGTTGCTATGACAATGCATTTGACTGGCAGAAATCTGCCCACACCATGTTATTGCCAAAAAATAATAAAAATGTCATCTAAAACATATTTCTTTATCGTACACCATGGGACACAGAGCCTTTAATCATTACATAGTGGGTTGTATAGTTCACCAGAGGTGATTGGACACTGGCACACCCAATGAAGACAAGTTCCCCTCTATATAACCCATTCCATAAGGGAAGTACCTAAGTTTTTTCACCAGTGTCTGAGGTGAAGGTCACGACTAAGGATGTGCTAAGAAGAATCTCTTTTAAATAATCCCTCCGGGGGTTAGGGGCTATGCAAACAGATCCATCCCATCCCAGCTCTTATAAATTACGCCAAAATGGATGGTTTTGCCTGTAATCTCTCTCTTGGAGGACTGGGCTCTGGGATCCAGCACTTTCGCTATATGTTAAAAGCGTAAAAGTTTCTGGCAGAGTCTTTTACAAGGCCCAGGGAAGAGGCCTCCTTTAAGTAGGAACCCATATCCCTGAAGGTTGGCACAACATACCCGCCGAGATGGGTGAAGATTGGTACTGTCTGGTCTTCAGCAGTCCTGCGGCGGGGATAAGGTAAGTGGGAAAGAATCCTAAGTAAAAAATTCTTAAGGACTTTTCCCTTTCTTATCAGTAGAGTGTCTTGCCTATGTCCGCCACTAGAGGGAGTAAAGAGCAATGTTCCACTCACCATGTCAGGAAGGAAAGCTCAGTGTCAGCTCATCACACTCCTCCGCAGCAGGCTCCGCATGGCATAATGTTTGAAGGAGAAGATGTCTCTCACAGTCAGGTATTGTGATCGCTGGTTGCCCTGCATCTCCTAGTTTCTGCATGAAACTACCGCCACCCCCCTAAGCACGCTTTTACAGCCCTCGGCAATATACAAGGGGGCGTGGTCACGCGAGCGGGCACGTAAGGCGCTCTACTGCGCAGGCGCAGGGCGGAATTTTTAAAAGGCAGACTCAGACGCCTGAAGTTCCCAGCGGGAGACACAGCAGCTTTGTGGGGCACGTGAGTTTGCTCTGGGTGGTTGGATTCAGGCATTCCTGGACACCTACTCAGCATAATAACTGTGTGATTAGTTGCTGACTTTATGTAGATTGTTAAACCAGCACAGTATTGTATGCTTTTTTTGCACCTCTGCTTTGGCAAAGAACTATGTCTTCCAGTAGGAGGAATTCAGGGACAACAAAAAGGAATAAAGCATCGCCGCCTGAGTCAGGGGGCTCTAGTCATGGTACCATCCTCTCCTGTGAGACATGAAGCACCAGTACATGATGAGCCATTAACTTTGTCAGGAATAGCAGCTTCCCCTGTTGTACCCGCTCCTGCCTATGTCACTAAAGACACTCTGGTAGCAGCTTTAAGCAACTTAGAAGAGAGGATCGCTACATTAATTGCTAAGTCCTTGCAGAAGGAGAAAAAGCGGGGTAGGTCCCCTTCTGTTGTTCTAGATCCCTCTTCAGAAAAATCTGATGATGAGGAGGTTGAGGATAAATCCCCGTCAGGGGATAAGGATGAGGAGCAGTCGGGTGAATCAGGGGTATCAGAAGAACCTTTTTCTGCTTCCCAGGTTCTTAAATTGCAGGTGCAATGTTATGCTGAAGCAGTGCGTTCTACGTTTAAGTTGCCTGCTTCTGGGTCAGCTGAGTCACCTATCTCCTCCCTGGGTTCATTAAAATTCCCACAGGCTGCATGCTACTTTCCGGTTCATCCTCTGTTGGAAAATCTCATTTACGCAGACTGGGAACATCCAGATAAGCGTGTTTCTCCTCCCAGAAAGTTTGATATGCTTTATCCTATGGAGGAAAAATTTGACAAGAAGTGGAAACTGCCTACTGTAGATGCAGCCATTTCTTGCGTAAATAGAAATTGAACTTGTCCTGTGGACAATGCTCAGGTATTTAAAGATCCTTCTGAAAAGAGACTGGAATCTTTACTTAAATCCTCCTTTCTTATGGCTGGCGCTGTAACCCAACCTGCTGTAGCGGCAGTGGGTATGTGTCAGGTCCTAAAGGAACAGGTGAAGCAGGGGCTTAAAGATCTACCTCCGGATCAGGTCAAACTTTGGGAAAACCTGCCTAAGGCCTTATGTTTTACAGTGGATGCCATTAGGGATTCCATTCAGCAGGCATCTCGTCTCGCGTTCCATCTGGTGCACATGCGTAGAATTCTTTGGTTAAAATATTGGTCAGCAGAAGCTCCATGTAAAAAGCTTTTTTCCGGGTTTCCTTTTCATGGGGAACTTCTCTGTGGAGATGACCTGGATAAATACATCCAGAAGATTTCCAGTGGTAAAACTACACTGTTACCAGATAAAAAGAAGATTAAGCGCCCTTGTTTTAAACGTTCTCTCTCCCCGGTGCCCGGAAACTCTGCCTCTAGGCAATGGCGACGGCATTCTCAGCCAACCACAAGAGCTTAGATCCAGAATCAAGGCCAGGGTCACAAAAAGCAGTGGGTTAAAAAACTAACAAACAAAACCCCAAAGCCTCCTTGTGAAGGGGCGCCCCTGCTCGGCCGAGTGGGGGGCGGCTTCGGCAGTTTTCAGTGGCTTGACAGACAGAGATCAAGGATAAGTGGGTCATTTCAACAGTATCCCTAGGGTACAAGCTGGAATTCCGAGAAATCCCACCTTATCGGTTCCTAAACTCAAACATCTCCAAAGATCCATTAAAGAGAAAACCCTTCTTCCAAGCATTGGATCACTTGCTGTCTCAGGGGGTAATCATGGGAGTCCCCCTAAAAGAGCAAGGTTCTGGGTTTTATTTAAACCTCTTTGTGGTTCCACAACCAAATGGAGACGTCAGACCCATTCTGGATCTAAAAGCTCTGAATCAGTTTCTGAACATTTGCCATTTCCGTATGGAAACTATTCGTTTGGTAGTCTCCACCCTGCAAGGCAGAGAATTCTTGGCGTCAATAGACATCAAAGACACATATCTACACATGCCTATCCATCCCGCTCACCAAAAGTTCCTAAGGTTCGCAGTAGAACACCGCCACTTCCAGTTTGTGGCTCTGCCTTTTGGCTTGGCTACTGCACCCCGGGTATTTACAAAGGTTCTGGCCCAGCTCTTGGCAAATTTAGGATCAAGAGGCATAGCGGTGATGGCTTATCTAGATGACCTACTGCTGGTAGAACAGTCAGTGGCAAGGTTAAATCACAGTGTGCTCAGTACGGTGAAATACCTAGAGTATTTGGGGTGGATCCTACATCTACAAAAGTACTCTCTACAGCCCCTGAAAAGGGTGGAATATTTGGGCATGGTCTTGAACACAACCCAAAGCAGAGTATTCCTTCCAGAGCCAAAAATTAAATATCTAAAAGAATTGATCCGCATGGTCAAAGCAAAGAAGGAACCATCTATTCGCCTTTGCATGAAGTTATTGGGGAAAATGGTAGCCTCATTCGAGGCCGTTCCTTATGCCCAATTTCATTCAAGACTGCTTCAAAATAGTATCCCGGCTGCCTGGAACAGGAAGATCCAGGCTCTAGATTTACCAATGCGCCTGACTCCAGAGATGCGCCAAAGCTTCAGTGGGTGGTTAAAGACCAAGAATTTGCGGACCGGGAAATCCTTTCTCCCGGTCACCTGGAAGGTGGTGTCAACGGATGCCAGCCTTTCTGGCTGGGGGGAAATTCTGGAAGAAGCCTCAGCCCAGGGAACTTGGTCCAAGTTCGAAAGAAGCCTGCCCATCAACATATTAGAGATTCGGGCAGTTTATCTAGCCCTCAGAACCTGGACTCACAGGTTAAAAGGTTTCCCTGTTCGGATTCAATCCGACAATGCTACTACGGTGGCTTACATCAGTCATCAAGGGGCACCCGAATTTGGGATGCTCAGAGAGAGATGAATCAGATTTTAGTATGGGCGGAGAGTCATATTCCTTGTCTTTCTGCAATCTTCATTCCAGGGGTAGAGAATTGGCAAGCGGATTACCTGAGCCGCCAGCAGTTGTAACCAGGAGAATGGTCTCTCCACCTTGACATTTTTCAAGCTATATGTCAGAAATGGGGGACCCCGGATGTAAACTTACTAGCCTCCAGGTTCAACAGGAAGTTGGACACCTTTGTATCGAGAATAAGAGATCCTCTAGCCTACGGAACGGATGCACTAATGATTCCTTGGAATCAATTTTCACTGATCTATGCATTTCCTCCATTTCTGCTCTTACAGAGACTGCTTTGCAAAATCAAAAAGGAGAGGATACCAGTACTCCTGGTAGCTCCGAATTGGCCCAAAAGGTCCTGGTACACCAAAATCATAAGGATGGCAGTGGGGGAACCCTGGATTCTTCCACTTCGCCAAGACCTGTTCTCGCAGGGTCTAGTGTTCCATCCTTCCTTACGAAGGCTAAATTTGACGGTTTGGCTGTTGAAACCTAGGTATTAAAAAAAGTGGGCTCTCGGGTCCAGTTCTCTCCACTCTCATTAATGCTAAAAAAGCGGCCTCCAGGCTCATCTATTATAGAATCTGGAAGGCATATGTTTTCTGGTGTCAATTTAGAGGATGGAATCCACAAAAGTATGTCATTAGTAGGATTCTAGCCTTTTGTCAATTTTGGGTAGATATGAAACTAGCCCTGAGTACTATTAAGGGTCAAATCTCGGCTCAATCGGTTTTCTTTCAGAGACCGCTGGCATCTCATTCCCTAGTCAGGGCATTTATTCAGGGGGTACTGAGGGTAAATCTGCCAGTCAAACCTCCCTTGTGTCCCTGGGATTTGAATCTAGTTTTGCCGGTCTTGCAAAAGCAGCCCTTTGAACCTATTCGCCATATTCCATTGATTCTTTTAAGTAGGAAATTGGCCTTTTTGGTTGCTATCTCCTCTGCTAGGAGAGTGTCTGAATTAGCAGCTCTTTCGTGTAAAGAGCCTTATTTAATTTGTCATAAAGACAAAGATTGTATTACGTCCCCATCCTACTTTTCTTCCAAAGGTGGTGTCGACATTTCATTTAAATCAAGATATTGTTTTACCTTCCTTTTTTTCCTGAGCCGCAGTCGGCAGGGGAAAAATTATTGCACTCTCTGGATGTAGTGAGATCAATAAAAGTTTATCTGCAAGCAACTGCTCAGATACGTAAAACCAATGTTTTGTTTATTTTGCCAGAGGGTCCCAAAAAGGGCCAGGCAGTATCGAAATCGACCATTTCTGGGTGGATTCGTCAAGTGATAATTCAAGTGTATGGTTTAAAGAATAAAATTCCTCCTTTTCCTGTGAAAGCGCACTCGACCAGGGCAATAAGTGCTTCCTGGGCAGTGCATCATCAGGCTTCTATGGCTCAGATCTGTAAGGCTGCTACTTGGTCTTCAGTCCATATATTTACCAAATTCTATCAATTAGATGTAAGAGGACATGAGGATTCCGTCTTCGGGCGCAGTGTGCTGCATGCAGCGGTATAGGGCCTCACGTCCAAAGGTGGCCTGCTTGATCTGTGTCTCCCTCCCCTCATATTGAGCATTGCTCTGGGACATCCCACTATGTAATGATTAAAGGCTCTGTGTCCCGTGGTGTACGATAAAGAAAATAGGATTTTTAATAACAGCTTACCTGTAAAATCCTTTTCTTGGAGTACACCACGGGACACAGAGGCACCCCTCCCTTCTTATGGAATCCTTACTGCTTTGCTTCAAAACTGAGGTACTTCCCTTATGGAAGGGTTTATATAGAGGGGAACTTATCTTCATTGGGTGTGCCAGTGTCCAATCACCTCTGGTGAACTATACAACCCACTATGTAATGATTTAAGGCTCTGTGTCCCGTGGTGTACTCCAAGAAAAGGATTTTACAGGTAAGCTGTTATTAAAAATCCTATTATTTGTATAAAAATGTAAAACAGTTTATTGATATTATTTATTTATTTTTACTCTGTATCCAAAGGCTGTTTTTTTTTTGAACATGTGACCAGCAGCAGAGGACTAGACGCTCCTCCTGCTTATGTTTCTCTGCAGACAGGCTGGGAAAGAGTTGGGTCATGTGATACCTGTATATCGATTAGGAAAAAGGTACTACATTTTTTTAAATAAAATAATTACAATGCCATCATCCAAATACAGAAATAGAAGGAACAATGTAAATTAAACAGTGTGTGTTTAGTATTACTTTAAGGAAAAATAAATGTTCTTTATCATGTCTTGCTCTTTTAGTCAGTTGTCAGTTGATGTTACATTAATGAGAAAGGTAGGTATGTTTCCATAGTGGTAGGCAACTCAGAGCCATGTTATTCCACTGTGGGAAAAAGACTATTGTGTAGCTTTTCCTTTGTAAAGATGAAGATATATGCAGTATATAAAGGCTGCTTTAACAAGTAAATTTTGTCCTGTTTGTATTATCCAACACTTGAAACAGAATTGCAGTGTCCAGGAACAAGAGCTGTATTCATTGATTTGTTGCAGCACCAATAATACAGTAGAAAAAAAAAAAAGAGACATTTAGACGTCAATTTGAACATTGGCCCCCCTAGCTAAGTAGCCTCCGCCAGACTCTGACTTTAATTTATAACCACTGACTTTGGAATGATGAGGTTTTGAAGGGCTAAAAGAAAGATCATTTAAAGTGTGTGTTGAAATGTTACATTAAATCATGATTTGCTATTTCTGAAGATCCTTTTACTAAGCTGCAAACTTGCAAAATATTAATACAAAAGTACTGTATACCAGCCCTTAAAATTTCCACTTGCCTGTTCTCATTTGTCAAGTGGAACATGCTTGAGGGCGAGTGTGGGGCTGCCTCGGGGGGGGGGGGGGGGGGAAGCAGGTGGGATTGAATGGGAGCTGTTCTCCCAGTGATCGGCCAGGGGATCGGAAAGAGAGGAGAGGAAGGGGAGAGTCGGCTGCATTATCACAGCTGTGATGGTGCTCGCAGTCACATACAGTCCCGCCTCCTGTATCGACTCCTTTGATAGAAAGAAAACCAGTCCAATTCCAGGATGTGTGATGTCTATCATAGGAGCCGATCCAGGAGGCGGGACTGTGTGTGACTGCAAGCTCTCAGCAATTCAAATCCAAGCTGTCGCAGCCAGCGATCCCCGCTCTGTGTGATAATGCGGCCGACTCTCCTCTTCCTCGGCTCTCTCTGGCCCCAGGCACTGGTCAGGCTGCATTGATGAGCACAGGTGAGGCTGCACTGATAGGCACAGGTGAGAATGCATTGATGGGCACAGGTGAGGCTGCATTGATGGGCACAGGTGAGGCTGCATTGATGGGCACAGGTGAGGCTGCATTGATGGGCACAGGTGAGGCTGAACTGATAGGCACAGATGAGGCTGCACTAATAGACACAGGTGAGACTGCATTGATGGGCACAGGTGAGGCTGCATTGATGGGCACTGATGAGGCGGCATTGATGAGTACTGATGAGGCTGGATTGAAGGGCACTGGTGAGGCTGTGCTGATAGGCACAGGTGAGGCTGCATTGATGGGCACTGACAAGGCTGCATTGATGGGCACTGGTGAGGCTGCGCAGATGGGCACTAGTGAGGCTGCATTGATGAGCACTGGTGAGGCTGCACTGATGGGCCCTGATAAGCTGCACTGATGAGCACTGTTAGGCTACATTGATGGGCACTGATGATGCTGCACTGATGGGCACTGATAAAGTTGTTAATATTTATTTTTGTAACTTAATTCTAAAATATTTAACAGTGTCTTTTAATGGCATAATTTATGAGGGCGTGATTAGGGGCGGGGCAGGGTAGGGGTTGGCTGGGGCAACTGGTGGTGAGTAACTCTTAAGGCCTGGCTAGTAGCCAGGGGCACTGTTAGAAATCATGGGGCCTCGTACAGCCTACCTGATGCCCCCCCCCAACCCTGCCCACCTGCCTCAAAAAAAAAATGTCTTTCTCCAGGCTGTTCTAAAATTTGACTACACCTGAAAAATAGGATTTTTATAACGGCTTACCTGTAAAATCCTTTTCTTGGAGTACATCACGGGACACAGAGCGACATAGTCATTACTATGTGGGTTATATAGATACCTTCAGGTGCTGGCACTGGCAACTTCCAAAACCAGAAGTACCCTCCCCTATATAAGCCCCTCCCATCCGGGAGTACCTCAGTTTTGTAGCAAAGCAATAAGTGTCCCCAAAAGAGGGGTGGGAGCTCTGTGTCCCGTGATGTACTCCAAGAAAAGGATTTTACAGGTAAGCTGTTATAAAAATCCTATTTTCTTTCTCGTACATCACGGGACACAGAGCGACATAGTCATTACTATGTGGGACGTCCCAAAGCAATGCCCAATGAGGGGGGGGGGATACACCATACATAAGCTGAGCGCTATCAGACATGAGGATCTTTTGCGGCCTGCAACACACTGCGCCCAAAGGCGACATCCTCCTGACTTCTAACGTCCACCTGGTAGAACCTAGTAAACGTGTGTACTGAAGACCATGTTGCGGCCTTACAGATCTGAGCCAGGGAGGCCTGGTGATGCACTGCCCATGAAGTTCCAACTGCTCTCGTGGAGTGCGCCCTAACTTTGAACGGAGGCGGTCTCCTTCTCAAGCCATAGGCTTGCATTATGACCTGTCGAATCCACTTGGCTAAAGTAGATTTTGACGCTGCCTGACCCTTTCTGGGGCCTTCCGGCAGAATAAACAAAGTATCCGTTCTGCGAATCTGAGCAGTGGCTTTTAGATAAGCTTTAACTGCTCTTACTACATCCAAAGAATGTAATAACTTTTCCTCTACCGAGCTTGGTTTGGGGAAAAAAGAAGGAAGAACCACATCTTGGTTCAAATGAAACCTCGATACCACCTTAGGAAGAAAGGCTGGATGAGGACATAACACTACTCTGTCCTTATGGATAACCAGATATGGCTCTTTACAGGACATAGCTGCTAATTCCGACACTCTTTTAGCCGAACAAATGGCTACTAGAAAAAACAATTTCCTGGTGAGAAGAACCAAGGAAATATGCTGTAATGGTTCAAATGGTTGTTTCTGTAGAACCGACAGAACCAGGTTTAGATCCCATGGACATATGGGAATATTAACCGGAGGACTAATACGCATCACTCCTTGTATAAAGGCTTTGACTAGTGAATGCGAAGCCAAGGGCCTTTGAAAAAATATTGACAAGGCCGAAATCTGACCCTTGATAGTACTCAAGGCAAGCTTCCTATCTACAGCCCACTGTAGGAAGTCCAGAATCCTACCTATTACGTACTTACGTGGATGCCATTTCTTGGCCTCACACCACGCGATGTACGCCTTCCAGATTCTATAGTAGATCTGCCTGGATACCGGCTTCCTGGCATTGATCATGGTAGATACCACAGGATTAGAGAGCCCTCTCTTTTTTAGAATGTGGGCTTCAATAGCCAGGCCGTCAAACCTAGGGCTGGTAAGGAAGGGTGGTATATCGGTCCTTGCGAAAGCAGGTCCGGACGATGTGGGAGAGTCCAAGGACTCCAAGGACACTGACATTTTTACAATCTCCGCGTACCATGCTCTTCGGGGCCACGCTGGAGCCACCAGAATCACTGGTTTCTTTTCTACCCTGATTCTGCGGAGTAATCGAGGTAACAATTGTGGCGGTGGGAATGCATATATCAGCTTGAACTGATCCCAAGGGAACACTAGGGCATCCGAGCCGCAAGCTAGGGGATCCCTTGTCCGAGAGACAAACCTGTCCACCTTTGCGTTGAATCTGGATGCTAGCAGATCTACATCCGGTGTTCCCCACCGCTGACATATTGTCCGGAAAACCTCGGGGTGAAGGGACCATTCCCCTGGGCATAATTGTTGGCGACTTAGAAAGTCCGCCTTCCAATTCTCCACTCCTGGAATGAATACCGCGGATATGGCTGGGACATATCTTTCTGCCCATTTCAGGATGTAATTTACTTCCCTGTGGGCTGCACGACTCCTGGTGCCACCCTGATGATTGATATATGCCACTGCTGTGGCATTGTCTGATTGAATTCTGACAGGGGACCCTTGGAGTTTGGATGTCCATGCTACTAGGGCATACCGGGCTGCTCGTATCTCTAAGAGATTGATGGGCAGGGCCTTTTCTGCATCCGACCATCTGCCCTGGAGAGACCATTGCTCCAGTACTGCTCCCCAGCCTATAAGGCTGGCATCTGTAGTGACCACCTTCCAAGAAATCGGACTGAAGGATTTCCCTCTTTCCAGATTCTGGGGAACCAACCACCAACGGAGGCTCTTGCGAACGGAAGGGGACAAGGACATTGGTAAGTCTAGGGCCTGAACTTTTTTGTTCCAGGCTGACAGTATGGCCCTTTGCAAATTCCTTGAATGGAATTGACCGTAGGGTACTGCTTCGAATGATGCCACCATTTTTCCCAGCAGCCTCATGCACAGGCGTATGGACGGCTGTCTTTTTGTACCCACTAGGTGGATCAAATCTCTCAAAGACAACACCTTTTCTCGAGGCAAGAATATTTTTCTCTGGCCTGAATCCAGCCTTAGCCCCAAGTATTCCAGACTTTTGACTGGTTTTAGGGCTGACTTGTCTCGGTTGATAATCCAACCGTGAGATTCCAGATACTTGATTGTCTTGTGAACGACCACTTCTAGTTTTTCCACTGAGTGGTCTATCAGCAACAAGTCGTCTAGATATGCCATTATCGTTATACCTTGTGTTCTTAGATTGGCCAATAATGGGGCCAGAATTTTTGTAAACACTTGTGGTGCTGTATGTAAAAAGAAACAAATCCGCGCAATAAACTATAATGTACTACTAAGCAGCTGAACACTAAGGGTCAAATAATCAAAATCCCTGAGTATAACATAAAAATAAATAGTGCAGCGCTTTAAAAGTCCATATATCAAAGATAGAAAAACAGCACAGTAAATCAGTATATAATCCCCGTGATCTTCATAGATGACACATGGACTCTTGATTGCATGCAGGTGGTAACAGACACACACACAGTGAGAGACCTCCACCAACAGATAAATTGGCCGCTCACCTTCCAACATGGACCCTTTAATTATAGAGGGTCACTGAAAAACTTTCCCTTACGGGTTAATCCAAAGCAGATGAAGATGTAAACTTCCCCAAAAGGATTAGGGTCATCAATTCCATATAACATCAGGATCATTCAAAAACTTCCAGGTATTAAGTTCATAGGGCAGTGTTTACATGTGGAAAATATATAAGCAGACCATAGTGTTTCTCCGTAATAAAAAACAATTTAATGAAAAACGAAAGTAGTGCACTTACATTTAAAAGGCACTAAACCAGTGCCGAGGTACAACAGCGCGTCTGGTGAGACTGTGAATGAACTGCGGGTGACGTCACGAACTTCCCATCCGTACGCACGTTACGTCCCAGTAGGCGGGACTTCATCAGCGGATATGGGAAGAACGCCAGACACCCGCTCTTATAGCAACAAGGCGCCTGTGACTATGGAGACACGATGCAGCGTCACATGACGCCGATAGGGACGTCTGAATCACATGACATCAACCAGGAAGTGTCCCCGTGAGCCAGATATCCACACAAAGACTCCAAAGGCAACCAAAATACATGATAAAAACTTTGAAATAGAAAATATAAATATATATATATCTAAAATTCAACCAGTAAACCAGCCCAGTTGATTAATATAAAATATATGTATATTAATGCAGCGATCAACTCCTACAGTTACTACCGATATGGAGAAAGAAGCTGCTTATACATTGGATAAAAAATAAATAAACAAATCTGGACTGCAGACCTGAATATAGACGTGACATCAACCACAGCCCACAACAATCTCACCAAACCAAAATAAACATACTAAAACAATAATACATTAATAAATCACATATAATAAATGAAAAAAAAACAAAAAAAAAAACATCTACGATCTAATTAGCGGTCAGTTATAAAACAATTAGCCTTTTAAATGTAAGTGCACTACTTTCGTTTTTCATTAAATTGTTTTTTATTACGGAGAAACACTATGGTCTGCTTATATATTTTCCACATGTAAACACTGCCCTATGAACTTAATACCTGGAAGTTTTTGAATGATCCTGATGTTATATGGAATTGATGACCCTAATCCTTTTGGGGAAGTTTACATCTTCATCTGCTTTGGATTAACCCGTAAGGGAAAGTTTTTCAG
Organism: Rana muscosa; assembly: GCA_029206835.1. NCBI lineage: Eukaryota > Metazoa > Chordata > Amphibia > Anura > Ranidae > Rana > Rana muscosa. Next base: position 214,927,129 of record CM055120.1, on the reverse strand, counting down.
TGACCCTCTATAATTAAAGGGTCCATGTTGGAAGGTGAGCGGCCAATTTATCTGTTGGTGGAGGTCTCTCACTGTGTGTGTGTCTGTTACCACCTGCATGCAATCAAGAGTCCATGTGTCATCTATGAAGATCACGGGGATTATATACTGATTTACTGTGCTGTTTTTCTATCTTTGATATATGGACTTTTAAAGCGCTGCACTATTTATTTTTATGTTATACTCAGGGATTTTGATTATTTGACCCTTAGTGTCCAGCTGCTTAGTAGTACATTATAGTTTATTGCGCGGATTTGTTTCTTTTTACATACTCTGATTTCTCAAGTTATCAACAATCACGCTGCAATAATGGATGTTTTTCAATATTTAGAAAAACGGGAAGTTAAAATTAATGAAGTTTTCTCTAGGAATTCTTCTAATGAACCTATTAATGATATCTCCCAGGCATTTCGTAAATTGGGGCATATTTTTGAAAAAAAGACTAAAACTTGGTGGGATATTACATCGTTTGAACAGTATTTATCTGCCAAGCTTATTCCTAGAAGGTTAAGGTGGGATGTGCCCCCTAATGATGGTCTACTTGACGATGATTCTATGTCTGAGTGGAGTGGCTTTTTCATCAAAAAAGGGTTTGAGCTAATAGAATTTCTTTTGGCTCGGAAACAAAGAAAATTAAAGCTCCTTGACTCCCAGATTGGGGAGATCATTTCATTTTTAGAACCCCATAAAGAAAGTGAAGAATTTCTGAAACTTTCAGGGGAGCTAAAAAATAAGCTTATGAAATGGGATGCTGAGATTCAAACAAAGAAAAAGAAGAAGTTTATACGGGATTGGGATGATTTCACTGGAGGTAGCATTTTCAAATGGCAGAATGCTCCCCCCATAGGTGGTGGTAATGTCACTGCCAATCCCCCAGTCGAAACTCTCAATGCCACTAAAATGGCAACACCTAGAAACCAACCAGTGTATCAATATGATGTACCTCCCCCTCATGAGAGGTTTTCTTCCCCTCATGATTACCCTAATAGGGGTCCCCCCAAAAGGGGTAAGAACAAAAGAGGTAGAGGTAAAGGTAATTATCAACCAACCCCCCATTATGAAAATGATTATCCAACATCATCTTATTATCAGAATGCATCCCAACCATGGAGAGATTCTCGTAATTTTGGAGATGGGGCTGACCCATCCAATAGAGGGAGGCCCCATTACCCCCAAAATAGGGGGTTTCCTATGCAAAATAGTTTTGCACCGTTAGCCAACCACTCTGACCACGATAGGGGGGATTTTTTAGGGTCACGTGGGGGATACCAAACTGGACCCCCTGTACACAGACCCAACCTAGGGGAATGGTGGAGACAATTGCCACAGTATCCACCGCCCAATGTAGGTACCCCAAGAAAAAGAAAAGACAGAGAGGAAGGAGAGGGGGTAGGCGATTACAAAAGGTCGAAACCATAACGGGAGCAGGAATTTATAATCTAAGTGGGGTAACATTAAATGATGATGAAATCAAAGTCCTGGATAGAGGGCTTAAATTTGCCCCAACCAAAAATTTGAACAAATTCCAAACTTACGTAAGTTTGCAAAAATACATTAGAAGTTTGAACATGAAAAAATATTTTTTATCCAACACTAGTAGGGCTACACCACTTGTTAGGGGTGACCATTCTTCTTTACGAAATAAATCAATATTCAACCCCATTAATGTTGACAGCAAATATATGGAGGTCTTCAAGAATATGGTAGTAAAGGATTTGGAGTCATTGAAAATTAAAAAGGTATTAGATCCACAATATATTAAACGGGGTATGGGATCTTTGGAAAAAAGAAAAGAAATTGTAATTCGTCCAGCGGACAAAGGAGGAGGGTTAGTCATCCTGAGTAAAGAATACTATAAAATGGAAATGAGTAACCTATTGTCAGATGAGGATTCATATAGAGTTCTTCATACAGACCCTATGTTGTCCTTTAAGGATGAGTTACACCATATCATTGAGGATGGTAAAGATCAGGGAATATTGACCATAAAAGAGGCTCTTTACCTGGATCCATTGTTTTGCAGAACTCCTATCATTTATTTTCTACCGAAATTACATAAAGACAGTGTTAACCCTCCAGGGAGGCCCATAGTAAATGGGATTGACTCAGTGTCAGCCCGATTAGGGCAATACATTGATTCATTCTTACAACCCCTGGTAGTTAAAACGCCAGCATTCCTTAAAGACACTAAACATATTATCCAGATCCTCCAATCTCTGGGGTGTTCTGAAAAAAGTATATTGGTGACAGCAGACGTGGGGTCCCTGTACACCATTATAGGACACCAGGATGCACTGACGGCTGTGGAATGGGCTCTGTCCACCTCTACGCTGTCTGGTAGACATCAGGAGTTCCTTTTGAGTTGTTTGGATTTTTGTTTATCCCGGAACTATTTTTGGTACGATGGGGATTTTTTCTTACAAACTAGGGGAGTTGCGATGGGGGCCCGTTTTGCTCCCAGTGTGGCCAATATTTTTATGGCCCACTGGGAGGAACGGGCAGTGTTCGCATGTCGTCCCCCTGAATTAGTTTGTTATTTTCGTTATATTGATGATTTGATCCTGGTGTGGGAGGGTGATAGATCCGCTTTGGATTTTTTCATTAGTCATCTTAATGACAACAACAAAAATATTATCCTCACATGGACCATAGATAATGAGAAGGTTGATTATTTGGATCTTACCATCACCAAGGGAAGTGATCATTTTAAGTTGATCAATCACTTTAAACCCACCGATCGCAATGCGTACATTCCCCTGGGGAGTTGTCACCACCGTTCTTGGTTGTGCAACATCCCCAGGGGACAGTATATTAGGTTGCGTCGGAATTGCACACAAGTATCTGATTTTGTAAACCAATCACGAGTGTTGACCACTAGATTTGTGCAAAAGGGTTATGATGAACAGGTTCTGCTCCGAGAGGTAGAACAAGTTAAGATGATTGATAGACAGACATTATTGACTGATCGAAGTAAAACTTCTGATGGGGATTCTCACAATTTTCGAATGATATTGGACTACAATGTCCAGTATAAAAAGTTCGAGAAAATTATTGTTAAAAATTGGTCCATCTTAAAACAAGATAAGATTCTTGGTCCCGTTCTACCGGAGAAACCCCAATTCATTTATAAGAAAGCCCCGTCCTTGCGAGATCGATTGGCACCTAGTGTCCTAAACCCCCCTGTACCGTCAGATAACAGCATGTTTAGATTCCTGGGTGGATTTTACGCATGTGGCCGTTGTGTCCCGTGCAGGACCTCCAAAGTTAATCTTAAGAAAAGGAAGTCTTTTTTGGCATCTGCCACCAATAAAGAATACAATATTAAACAATTGATTACGTGCGCCACGGTGGGGGTCGTCTATATGCTGGAGTGCGATTGCGGACTCCAATATATAGGCCGAACCTCGAGACCTCTACATGTTCGTGTGGCAGAACATGTTAATAATATTAAAAAGGGGGTCAAAACCCACAATGTCTCTAGGCATTTTAAACAGTTCCACCAACAAAATCCCAAGGGTTTGAGATTCTGGGGCATAGAGAAAGTCACTAGACATTGGCGAGGTGGCAATTTTATCCGTCAGCTGAGCAAAAGAGAATCCCATTGGATTCATGAAACACGAGTTCTTTGCCCTGACGGGTTAAATGTCGAATTTGACATAAATTGTTTTATAACTGACCGCTAATTAGATCGTAGATGTTTTTTTTTTTTGTTTTTTTTTCATTTATTATATGTGATTTATTAATGTATTATTGTTTTAGTATGTTTATTTTGGTTTGGTGAGATTGTTGTGGGCTGTGGTTGATGTCACGTCTATATTCAGGTCTGCAGTCCAGATTTGTTTATTTATTTTTTATCCAATGTATAAGCAGCTTCTTTCTCCATATCGGTAGTAACTGTAGGAGTTGATCGCTGCATTAATATACATATATTTTATATTAATCAACTGGGCTGGTTTACTGGTTGAATTTTAGATATATATATATATTTATATTTTCTATTTCAAAGTTTTTATCATGTATTTTGGTTGCCTTTGGAGTCTTTGTGTGGATATCTGGCTCACGGGGACACTTCCTGGTTGATGTCATGTGATTCAGACGTCCCTATCGGCGTCATGTGACGCTGCATCGTGTCTCCATAGTCACAGGCGCCTTGTTGCTATAAGAGCGGGTGTCTGGCGTTCTTCCCATATCCGCTGATGAAGTCCCGCCTACTGGGACGTAACGTGCGTACGGATGGGAAGTTCGTGACGTCACCCGCAGTTCATTCACAGTCTCACCAGACGCGCTGTTGTACCTCGGCACTGGTTTAGTGCCTTTTAAATGTAAGTGCACTACTTTCGTTTTTCATTAAATTGTTTTTTATTACGGAGAAACACTATGGTCTGCTTATATATTTTCCACATGTAAACACTGCCCTATGAACTTAATACCTGGAAGTTTTTGAATGATCCTGATGTTATATGGAATTGATGACCCTAATCCTTTTGGGGAAGTTTACATCTTCATCTGCTTTGGATTAACCCGTAAGGGAAAGTTTTTCAGTGACCCTCTATAATTAAAGGGTCCATGTTGGAAGGTGAGCGGCCAATTTATCTGTTGGTGGAGGTCTCTCACTGTGTGTGTGTCTGTTACCACCTGCATGCAATCAAGAGTCCATGTGTCATCTATGAAGATCACGGGGATTATATACTGATTTACTGTGCTGTTTTTCTATCTTTGATATATGGACTTTTAAAGCGCTGCACTATTTATTTTTATGTTATACTTGTGGTGCTGTGGCCAGACCGAAGGGTAAGGCTCTGAACTGAAAATGGCGCCCTTCTACTGCAAAGCGTAGAAATTTTTGGTGGACTGGAAAGATGGGAATGTGCAAATAAGCATCTTTGATGTCGATCGAGGCTAACCATTCCTCCCCTTGTAGGGCAGTGGCCACCGATCGGATCGACTCCATGCGGAAAGTCCTGATATGTAGGAATTTGTTTAGCCCTTTTAGATTTAATATGGGCCTCACGTCCCCGTTTGGCTTCGGGACTGTAAAGAGGTTTGAGTAAAACCCGAACCCCCATTCTTCCAGGGGAACCTCCATAATTACTCCTTGGAGCAATAGTTGTTCTAGTGCCAACAGGAGGGATTCTCTCTTCCGGGGATCCCTTGGCACGTTTGACCTCATAAAATGGGAAGGAGGAGAGTCTTTTAACTCCAATCTGTATCCCAGACTTACTGCGGAGAGCACCCATCTGTCTCTGATCGTGTCCCGCCAGGTCTCTGCGAACAACTGGAGTCTTCCCCCCACCCGATTGAGTGGGGGCAACCCTTCATGAATTTGACTTTGGGGGAGGTTTTGTACCTCTCCTGACCCAGAGTTTCTTATTACCCTGCGATTGTCCCTGATTTTTACCCCCGGGATTTGACCGAGGAGGCCGTCGGAACTGTTTCACAGCCGATGCCCCAGGGACTGGAGAAGCAGGCCTCTTAAAAGAGGGACCTCTAACTCTGTTTTAACCGGTAAGAGTGTACTTTTACCGCAGGAAATTTTCTGGATATATTTGTCCAGGTCTTCCCCGAATAAGCGTTCACCATGAAATGGGAAGCTAACCAGCAATTTTTTACAGGGAGCTTCAGCAGACCAGTTTTTGAGCCATAGAAGCCTGCACATATGTACTACAGACAGCGTAAGGCGGGCGGCCTGATGGATTGAATCCTTTATGGCGTTAACCGCAAAGCATAAGGCTCTAGGTAGATCAGCTAGGGCAAGGGCCTGCTGATCTGGCAAGTCCCTTAAGACCTGTTTCAACTGATCCTTCACTGCTTGGCAGACCCCAATAGCTGCCACTGCTGGTTGTGTCACCAAACTTGCTGTAGAAAAAGCAGATTTTAATAAGGACTCCAATTTTTTATCTATTGGGTCCTTGAACATTTGGACATTATCCACTGGACATGTCAGTGATTTATTCACACAAGAGATGGCTGCGTCCACTGTAGGGACCCTCCATTTTTTGATGAACTTATCCTCCATGGGATAGACCACCGGAAATCTCTTGGGGGGAGTAAATATTTTATCAGGATGTTCCCAATCCTGGTAAATGAGCCCTTCCAGTAAAGGGTGAAGTGGAAAGGAACAGACAGTCTGGGGAGCTTTTAGCGACCCCAACGAGGAGACAGTAGTGGTTGATGGTTCCGCAAGGTGCATTTTAAATGCTGATCGGACCATGTTAGTCAGAGACTGAACCCATAATCTTTCAGCTTGAGATGCTGAGAAAGGTTCCTCCACTGTTGATTCCTCTATAACAGAATCAACCTCATCCTGATCCCCTTCAGGCAGGTCGATCCCTGTATGGGACTCTTGCTCCGCTAACAGGTACTCTGAAGGAGGAGACGGAGATCGGGCGTGCTTTCCCTGTGACAGGGAGGCAGCGATCAATGTTGACAATCTCTCTTCTAATCCTCCCAGAGCTGAGGAAAAAACCTCCTCTGTTACATACACAGGAGCAGGTGAACTGAGGACAGCCACAGTACCAGGTACTCCTGCGGGGTCTCTACGGTCACTAACCTCTGAATTTTCAGGGGAGACTGGTGCAGCAGAAGCATGCCCAAGATCCTCAGAGCCCGATGGAGACCCCCTTCGCTTCCTGGAAGATTTAGTTCCGGAGCTTCTGGACGGCATATTCCTAAGCCCAAAGCTGAGGTATTCCAGCCGTAATACACCACTTTTACTGATAATAGTCTAGCACAATTGCTGCTATATAACAGTTGGTGTCTACTAAAGTGCCTTTCTAGGGGATGCCTGCATCAACCGCCTCTGTTTGCCTTATTTACTGTTGCTAGCTCTGTCTGTGCACTTCAATAGCCAGCTGTGATTGCCTTTAAACACGCTGGACGCCCGCACATGCGCAGAAGCGCCGCGACGCACACCGAGCGTCATCCACCAGCTCCGCCCCTTTTTCCAGGTCGCCTCTATATATAGAGGCGCGTGCACGCGCGCGGGCACGTGCGCCTTCGGCGCTCTTTTATGAAAAAAAAATAAGGAGGATGGGAGCCAGGGTCCCTGCCGCAGGGCCCGGGGATGGATGAGCGCAGCAACAGGGCAGAGGAGACAGCTTCCCAGCAGAGAACTTACCAACTGCCTGGATTTGACTTTGAAAGAAAAAATCCACATTACAAGAAAAAGAACCACAGCGGCCTCTAGTGATTAACACAGGTACCGCGGTCTTACCATTTTTTTTATTTTTTTCTTGCCTACTATTAATTTTTTTTACATTTTCTTAGTAGTAACAGGCATGCACAGAATATTAGCGGGAATACCTTAGGTAACAGGCAGAAAGACAAATTAGGCTTGGGGGTCCCCCAATAGAACCAAGTTCCTGAGGGCCCCCACTTACCTTTTCCTCGCCGCAGGACTCTGTTTGGTCCACAGAAGCCCAAACTTCACCTATCACGGCAGGCATTGTAATTAAACCTTCAGGGACCGGGTTCCCAAGGATTCCACTCCCCTGGACCTGTATAGCACCCTGCACAGAAAACATCTTGGTCGTGGGTATGACCAGAGCTCTGGATCCCAGCGTCCAGCCCTCCTAAGAGAGGCATTACAGGCAAAACCTTGCTCTTCTCTTGCAAGGCCCGGGTACCGACCGTTTAGCTATGAAGCTTTTTTGGTCGGATCCGGAATAGCTTACTGAGGCCCAAAATAACCTGTACGCAAGCTCAGTGAAAAACACATGTTACTTCTTGGCCAACACCTTAGACACTGGCAAAAAACTGAGGTACTCCCGGATGGGAGGGGCTTATATAGGGGAGGGTAATTCCGGTTTTGGAAGTTGCCAGTGCCAGCACCTGAAGGTATCTATATAACCCACATAGTAATGACTATGTCGCTCTGTGTCCCGTGATGTACGAGAAAGAAAACTGACAGACAGGCAGACCTAATTGTTAAGCTTAGGCAAAAGGTTCTTTAAGGGGGAGTGGTAAAAATGTGACTCAGCTGTGCATTTTAAGTGCCCTCTTTCCCTCCAAACACAAGTGTAAGGTAGCATCTTATGATCATAATCATTATGATGATCACAGCATGGCAGGTCCTCTATTGGTCTCCCACAGTGTCACTTGGTTGCTGGGTGCTGACTTTGTTATGGCTGTTTTGTTTTATAGTCTGTATACAGTACAGCTAAGAATTAGCAAAGTCAGCACCCAGCAACCAAGTGCCACTGTGGGAGAGCAATAGGGGACCTGCTGTGCTGTGATCATCATAATGATTATGATAGGCACACAGTGGGGAGTCTGGGGTCTGTACCTTCATTCCACAGTAATCAGTGTGACTGTGTGCAGTGTATGCCGCCGATTGCCTGAAGCTGTGCACCGTTCGCTCCCCACTGCCGGATTAGGTCTCATGCGCCCTGTCAGCCGACTGCCCGTCTCACATAAGTCTTTTCCTCAGACCGCAGCACTTACTGAGGGAGTTGTGTACAAATGAATCACTCCGCCAGGTACAAGCAATGGGCGGCAGCGGCCACAACTAGTGCATTATGCGTCCCCTGCTTATATGCTTGCGCCCCGAAAATTGAAAAAAAGTCCTTCCTCTGCTTTCACTTCCTGGGCCCCTCTGTTGAGCTGATGGGGCCCAGGAAAATTTAATTACACACTGGAAAGCAAGTAGGAGCAGGGGTGTGCTTAAGAAAAACCCTTTTATTTATTTAGCCAGAATGACACGTACCTTGGAGATGAGCCTGACGTGCAGAGGGAGACCTCTCGTACAGCCCTGGTTCCTGGGTAACTGGAGTTGGGGCAGTGACCGAAGGAGAACAGTGGGGTAAGAGTGCCTGCTGGGTTCTCTTGGACTGGATGAGAAGACCGCTGGAGAAGGCTGACGATGCAGGTCAGACGATGTGGATGCGCCAAATAGCAACAGGCGTGCGCAGCAGATGCAGACAGGAACCGGCCTGGGATCTGAGGATGCAGGTCAGAGGATGCAGGTGCGCCAAGGAGCAACAGGTGCACGCGGATGCAAGCAGCAGGCAGAAGAAGGGTCAGACGAGACAGGTAATGCACAGCGGATCAGATACAGGCAAGAGCGTCAGGCAGCGGATGGTTAGAGTTCAGGCAGGATCAGGCAACGGAGGATCGGGCAGACAGATGCACAGAACAAGGTCAAGGAAGCCAAAGGTCAGGACTGGAGATATCAGCAAGGTCAGGAAGCTGGGTCAGAGTAACAACGGGTGCAGGTTCAGGTCACAGGATAAGCTGCAGATCAAACAGCAAGGGTCTGGACAGTGGAAGCCCCTTTTAAAGGCTACTAGGTGCCAAAGCAGCGTCACTGTGCGCGCGTGCACGATCTCAGTGATCAGCGCACGCGCATGTGCACTGGTGCGCGTCTGTTCACCGCTGGAAGCCTGCTAGCGGGGATGCGCCTGAGCCCTGTTGCGGGTCTCAGAGGCGTGCGTCCATGACACAGAAGTGAACTTTAAAAGCTTCCCGGGGCCCTTTTGTTGAGCTGATGGGGCGGGCCTGGTACAACAGGGCTGGTTGTACTGCCCTATCAGCGGCCCTGCTAGTAGCTCAGGACTTTAAATTTTGAGCCCTGGGGTAGACATTGCTTGGCCAGAGTGTTTTGAATCATGGAAGCTTACTATTCTATACACCACCCGGACCCTGCTGCCAAAATAGAGGTTAGAATTACGGCATTTATACCCTAAACTTTTTTTTTTTTAAGATTCAGATAGAAGAGAGAATGGTTAGAACCTCTGTCAGGTCTCTACTGAGGAGATTCCCTGTTTCTGTCTGAGGGACAAAAAGTTTTCCCTCTGCTGTTTTATATTCTACTCTTCTCTGTATTTTGCTATTGATTATATACTGCACAGTTTTCAGCCATATTTAGCTGTGCTGTACATTACATATTTAAAGCTTATCTCCCAACAGTGTTTGCTCCCCCTACCCCCCTCTAGCTAATCCCCCCATTGTATTAAAAAAAAAGTACAATAAAAGCCCCAAATACTTGCATGAAATTGTGGAAAAGTAACACGGCAGGTCCCGAGTCTTTTATTTTCAGGACTGCAAAGTGGTAGGATCCTTCTTTTGGGTATTCTCCTCCCTGCCTGGGTGACATGGACACTTCCCATTGGCTATACAGTGGCAAGGCCCTCTCTGGCTTCAGAAGACTGGACAACAACAACACCAATCAGCAGAAGTCCCATAATGCTGCTCTGGATTAGGGATGAGCTTTATGTTTGGGTCGAACATGAGTTTGACTCGAACATTGGCTGTTCGCCCGTTCGCCGAAAAACTAACATTATGGGGCGTTCACGGCAAATTCGAGTGCCGCGTAACGCCACATAATGCACTGCGAGATCGCAGTGCATTGCTGTATGATGATTGGCCAAAGCATGCACCATGACCTGCATGCTTTGGCCATCCCAGCGCCCTCAGCTAAGAGAGCCATAATTGGCCAAAGGCAGGGTGCCATGGCCAGTTATGGCTCAGGGGGACTAAGTCCATGCCCCACACGTGCTGCCTGCACGTCGGCCCTGTGTAGTGTGTTGTTGGTGTGGTTGGAGAGAGAGTGTGATTTAGATTGAGCAGGCAGGCAGGTTATTCAGTTAGCTGCAGTGTATTTAATATATATATATACAGTCAGTCTCGTGTATATATATATATATATATATATATATATATATATATACTCAGCATCCAGTGTACTTTTTCTAATATACTTCAGGCGGTGTGTTTAATATATATTACAGTCAGTCAGTCTCGTATATATATATATATATTGTGAGGGGGTTAGCTCGGCAGCGGGTGTGTGTGACCCCCGGGATGGGCTCCCCACACAAAAACAGGCCCAGCAAACGGAGGTTGTGGTTTTCAAAATCAAAAAGGTGCGGTTTATTTTCTATTTACAGTGACAAAACACAGCAAAGCAAAAGAAACATAAATAAAATAAATCCTGGTCAACTTGACCTCTGAGTAAACATACAGGTTTCCTAACTAACAACTGGGATCAGCCTAGTGCTGTCCTAGTCCCTAAGTCCCTGGTTTTAAATGTCCAAGCAAATAGCCACACAGGCTTTGTCTCACCGCACAGGGGTTCACTCTCCCTAGACAGTCCACACAGGTCTGGTTCCAGGCATGAGCTAACACCTAATGAATCTGGGAGTTCTTATAGAGGCCTAAATGAGCTGACAAGCTTCAGCTGGTCTCATCAACTCCCTGTCTGCACGACGCCCCACACTCTCCCTAGAGGTATGAGTCATCCATGAGCCCACTAGCCTCAGCTGGGCTTATACAACTCTCCACCTAGTTGTATAAGTCGGCGTAAAGCCTGAATCTGGGCGAAATATATCTACCCCCCTGGATGCAACCAGGTGACTTTACCTTCCTGCTGTCACAATATATATATACACACTGCATCTAGCGTAGCCTATATCTGACTGCAGGCCATTCCTGGTGTACTTTTTCTAATATACTTCAGGCGGTATATTTAATATATATTACAGTCTCGTGTATATATATATATATATATATATATATATATACACACACACTGCATCCAGTGTAGCCTATATCTGACTGCAGGCCATTCCTGGTGTACTTTTTCGAATATACTTCAGGCGGTGTACACAGTACACAATACAGTGCACCCCTAGTGCAGTTGCTACTATTTTTCTGGTGGTGTACACAGTACACAATACAGTGCACCCATAGTTGCTATTAGACTTCTGGTGGTGTAGACAATACCGTGCACCCCTAGTGCAGTTGCTACTACTTTTCTGGTGGTGTACACAGTACACAATACAGTGCACCCATAGTTGCTATTAGACTTCTGGTGGTGTACACAATACTGTGCACCCCTATTGCAGTTGCTACTACTTTTCTGTTGGTGTATACAGTACACAATACAGTGCACCCATAGTTGCTATTAGACTTCTGGTGGTGTACACAGTACCGTGCACCCATAGTGCAGTTGCTACTACTTTTCTGGTGGTGTACACAGTAAACAATACAGTTTAGTGTGGTTTTGCTAAACAAAATTTACATCATGCACACAGGAGTAACATCATCCCTGGCACTTGGCTTTCTTCTCAGCCTGCCTAATTTTACATATGTATAAAATTTAATATGTCTTTTGTATATCCTAATACAGGTCCTTCTCAAAAAATTAGCATATTGTGATAAAGTTCATTATTTTCTGTAATGTACTGATAAACATTAGACTTTCATATATTTTAGATTCATTACACACAACTGAAGTAGTTCAAGCCTTTTCTTGTTTTAATATTGATGATTTTGGCATACAGCTCATGAAAACCCAAAAATCCTATCTCAAAAAATTAGCATATTTCATCCGACCAATAAAAGAAAAGTGTTTTTAATACAAAAAAAGTCAACCTTCAAATAATTATGTTCAGTTATGCACTCAATACTTGGTCGGGAATCCTTTTGCAGAAATGACTGCTTCAATGCGGCGTGGCATGGAGGCAACCAGCCTGTGGCACTGCTGAGGTGTTATGGAGGTGTTATGGAGGCCCAGGATATATATATATATATATATACATATATATGAAAGTCTAATGTTTATCAGTACATTACAGAAAATAATGAACTTTATCACAATATGCTAATTTTTTGAGAAGGACCTGTACTGTTCAATATTGGGAAACCTTGTAAAGCTGGATGGCTTTGTAAGTTGTTGCCATTATTTTGAATTGAATTTGTTGGGTGAGCAAAAGCCAATGGAGGGATCTGCAAAGAGGGGTAGCAGACACTGAACGGTTGGTAAGGTGGATGAATCTGGCAGCAGCATTCATGACGGACTTAAGGTGGGCATGCCTATGCAAAGGTAAGCTAATAAGGAGGGAGTTTGCAGTAGTCGAGGCAAGAGATGACCAGGGAGTGAATTAGAAGTTTTGTGGTGTCATTGGTTAGGAAGGGGTGCATTTTGGAAATGTTGAGGTGGCAAGCTTTGGACATTAATTGTATGTGGGGCCAAGAGGAGTGTTTAGAGTACAGGATTACACCCAAAGTTGTGGTGGGGTAGGTAGAATGAGAACCAGCAAAGAGTACAGTCACAGATACCGAAGAGGTGGAGTTTTTAGAGGAGGAGGGAGAAGTCAACTGTGTGGAAGGCAGCAGAGATGTCCAGGAGTAGGATTACAAAAGCAGTTTCTTTGGAGTGTTGAGGATCAAGAAGGTTATTCTTAATTAGGTGGTTACTCAGTCGGTTATAGACCAGATGTTCAAGGAATTTGGAGGAAAAGGGAAGCATAGGCTGTTAAGATTGGTGTGGTCTACTGAGGGCTTTGTATGGAGGTGACTAGTGCATGTTTTAGAGAGTTGGGGAAGATGCCAGAGGGAGAAATTGAAGATGTGGGTTAGCGAGTGTAGGATAGTCAGAGGGTGATCGTAGTATTTGAGAGGGAACAGGGTCAAGGAGGGAGGTAGTTAGGTGGGCTTTAGAAAACAGTTTAGCAACCTCCTCCATAGTAGAGGGGGTTGAATGAGGGAAGAAATTAGTGTACCTGTGGACATGGAGTGTTAAGTGGGGGAGTTATCTGTACAATGGAGATCTCATCACAAATTATATTAATCCTATTTTTTAAATGTTTGGCGATCTCCTGGGCAGTGAGTATTTGAACTGATTTGATATCAGCCTTGTGTAACCCCTGTACAGTGAAAATCCTACTCTTAGCCAATCAAGCATTCTCTATGTACATGTATTGACAAGGAACTTGCTAACATGAGTAGAGAGTAGAGTGAACATTGTGATTTCCTCATTATTAATCTACTGCTCCCTCATTGTTACAGTGTCACAGTTACAAGCTGGGGGCAGATAGATGACCAAGCTCAACTTCTTAACCACTTGAGTTCTAGGTGCAGTATTAAAATGGTGTTGGTTAATCAGTTAGTTGTCCCAGTACCATTTTAAAATAATAACTGGTCCGGGGTCCCAGTGGCTGCAAGGTGGTCCCTGTAGGGTTTAGTACTGGAATTGTCAGATGTCAGTAGAAGGAGATGTAACTCAGAGAATGTGATATATACCAGTGGCGGCTGGTGGGTTCTTATTTTGGTGGGGCGGTAAACAAACAACACCCCCCCGGTGGCGAGGCACTGACAGCACCCCCCACCTTACTCGCTCATGTGGCAGGGCTGTGGTGTCCTCTCCTCCTCTCCTGGAGTGGGGGCAGTGGCGGTTCTGGTGTCCGCTCCTCAAGCTTCCTCCACCATGTGTCTCTTCTTCCGCCAAAGTGCTAGACGTCCAATAGGATCGACTGATGCTTTGGCCAGTTGGGAAACAGTTCCCGACCTGCCTCCTGATTGGCGGGAGGAACTTTAATGTGAAACACACCCCTCCCGCTATTGGAATCCATAGTGTGGTGCCCTCATATGTAGATCAGGGGGCCGGACGCATGGATGGGGGGGCGGCGGCACCCGTGCGCCCTCTATGGACTGTCATCATTACATACCTATATTGTTTCAAATGCTACAATATTTGAATAGTAGATCATGCATGCCTCTATAAAGAGTAACTGAAAACTGAAAATTGTATTTCCACATTTGAATGTCAAGGAGACACATTTTCTTTAAATGTGTACTTATGTCAGTTAAGCACCTGGAATATTGACCTACTGATTATAAGCATAGATTAAGAAGGAATAATATAAGGGCAATAGGTCTTCCCGAGGGCTCCAAAACATTTCCTTCTGAACAATACACTGAGCACTTGTGAAAGGAGCGATTTCCTTCTATTCATTTTTCCTGTAGTTTAAAGGGCACTCAGAGCTCCATCCAAGAAACTAACTAAACAGGCACTGCCAAGAGGAACTTGGCCACGGCAGATAAAATCTTAAACATATAAATATTTATTAAGATTAACAAATGTATAAAGAGCATAAATGGCCAAACATAGAACATTTTTTTATACATTATCAGTGATGTCAGTTTAGGAGATGGGGTCCTCAGCTGTTCTGTTGTCTTGGTCACTTGGCTTTCTGCTTCATTACTAAAGGCTTATAAGTGGCTCTTGAAGCTTATTTGTGAGCTTCAAGGGTGCTCACATGGGCACTAGTCTCCATATCTAAGTTAAGAAATGCATTTTAGGGCCCATCCAGACCTGTTTGTTGTGGTAAAACACATGATCTGTGGAATCACAAACATCCATTTTACTTTCAAAGTATTTTATTTTTCATAAAAGACATAACAGAGAAACTCTCTCATATAGCAGAGAAAAACATTGAATGTACCATAAGGATGTGTGGGATACAAGTCATGTGAAAACTGGTAGACATCAAAGATATGGGACTTTCCTAAAAGTCCGAAGCAAGAGCAATATTGACTACCAAACTTTAGAGTGCAAAATCAGTCTTGTACTTTTACCCCCCCAGGCTAAGGTAGCCGCCCGGGGTTAAAGTTTCTGAGGTCTGGGGTGAAAGCTCGACCCTGGAAGGACGTCAGGAGTAGGGAGGACAAAAGTCCATTTTGTCATATCTTGGGGCAAGTTGCCAGCCTATGAATGACCAGGTGCATTAATAAAACACATGAACAAAGAATTGTCCCCCTTGGGAGTGGGACTTTAAAGGCGACATCAACACCAGTTTGTTAAAAAGTATACATTTTATTACAAAGGAAAATAGAACATAATAACAAAATCATTGTCTGTGCAAAGACTATTGCATAAATATCAAAATGAGTTGTTATGATACATATGCAGATACTTGATAATCTCCAATGTACCCAACGTGTTTCTGGCTTTAAACACCTTTCTACAGGGGTAATAGCAGGGAGATCTGTATTCGTATAATGGTTCATTTAGCATATTGGATGGTCATGCACGTAATAATAAAAGACCGGCATAAGATCAGAAGCCAAGAATACCCCTACGTAGGTCCACCTCATAAAGGGCCACAGGTATAATGCATCACAGACAGTATAACCTATGAAGATCAGAAAAATTATATGCTGGATCACTATGTTTAGTTTCCAGCTCATATGGCTTTATCCATGGCCAGGATGAACCAATTGAGGCCTCTAAGAAATTCCCTACTCAGTGGATATTCCCCTTGCGTCCCCAGGTTGGCCGTGTGTGGAGGGTGAATTTACTAGAACTGGAGCAGACAGAATCTGGAGCATCTCTGCATGTCACAATCAGCTTCTAACTTCAGTTAAACTTTGAAAATGAAAAATAGAAGCTGATCAGTTGCTGACTGTGCACAGCTGGGGAACATTAAAAACCTTTTCGATGTACTTCATTAGCACATGAGTAAATGTTAGAACTTAAAGACAAATGTAGGGGTAGTTGTTTACTCCACTGACTTTTGTAGAATGCTGTACTGGAATGCTTTTGTACAAGTAGAGGCACGTGAGTTCCATCTCTTTATAGCTTCCTGTGTGAACTGGTAGACTTAAATCTTAAAGCATTTGCTGCACCCTACAGGCCAAGTGAAATCTCCAAGACTTCAAAAGCAGGTAACAAAGTGAATTTCAAAAATGCTGTGTAATGAAACAGTAAGAAACTATAAATGGGAATCACATACAGCAATATGAACGTCAACATACTTATGGGGAAAAGACCATGTAAGCAATCAGAAAATTTCTATTGCTTGCAGAATTTTTTTTTGCCTTGCTAAAAGCAGGCAAAAGAGTGGGGGAAGGTGATAGGGAGAAAAAAGAATTGGAGAAGGGACAATACAGATCGGGAAGAAGCTTAAAGGGGTTGTAAAGGTAGAAGGTTTTTGTCACGTACCTGGTGGAAGAGTCTGATTATGCAGAAGGAGGCCTCTCTTACACCTCCCACTCGAGGCCCCTGGTAGAGAAGACAGAAGGCGCATGAGTGCAGAGTTGCACGAGAGCCTGGCAGAGTTGCTGGCAGGCGAGCTGGACCGGAGCCGAAGCAGGGACTGGAATGGATCCGGGAATAGCTGATAGATTTGACAACTGGAGCACAGGCAGGTGCGGTCAGATGGGCTGGGAGACTGGGTACACCAGTCCAAGCAGGTAAATACTGGAGCAGGATCAGGAGTAAGCAGGTTTAGGCAGCTGGCAGGTCTCAGGTACAGGCAGGTTCGGCAACGGGCTGGCGGCAAGGTAGCAGACGGGGTAGACAGGAACGTGGTCTCAGGTACAGGCAGGTTCGGCAACAGGCTGACAACAACGGTAGCAAAGGAGCAGGCAGGAGCGTAGTCAACACAGGCCGAGGGTCAGGTGCAGGTAGATAAACAGGAGTGGTCAAACAAGCCAGGGAGGATCAGCTGAAGCAGGATACAGGCAAACAAGGGGTCAAAAGGTCTCAGGTAATGCTGTAGACCGAACAGCACGGAGCCCAGCCATCAGCCCTTTTAAATAGGCCCATTTGGCGCCGAGAGCCGCCAAGCAAGCTCCCGCGCGCACCCGCGCACGCACGCGCGCTGCAACCACGCATGCGCGCACCGGCGATTGCCGACGTGCCGCTAACACGTATGCGCGCACCCGCGCGCGCGGATGCGCCTATATCGACATTTGCATTGCTGGTGTGTCCTTCCTGACAGTTTTATGCATTCTATGCATTAAGATAAAAAGCATTCTGTGTGTAACAGCCCCCCTAACACTTACCTGAGGTCCCTCTCTGTCCAGCGATGTCCACGAGTGTCTCAGCCGTCTGAGATTGTCCCTCCTGATTGGCTGAGGCACAGCAGCGGCACCATTGGCTGCCGCTGCTGTCAATCAGAGTCAGCTAGACAATCAGGGGAGAGAGGGGGTGGGGCCGGGTCAGGGCTCTGTGTCTGAATAGACACAGGAAGCTGTGACTCGGCTCGGGTGCCCCCATAGCAAGCTGCTTGCTGTGGGGCACTCAACAGAGGGGGAGGGGCCAGGAGCACAGAAGAGGGACCTAAGAAAAGGAGGATCTAGACTCTGTGCAAAACCACTTCAACAGAACAGGTAAGTATAGCATGTTTGTTATTTTTAAAGGGGAAAAAACACAGACTTTACAATCACTTTAAAGTGGTGAAGGATATGTGTAATGCACAACCTAAAGATGGGACCTAAAGGGAGTGGTGTAGACCAGGTCGTGGCCAAATCTTATTTTAGAGACCAAATAAGTTAGCATCTGAACTGTTTACATAAACTACAATAATTTTTTTTTCTTCAATTAAGATAACCTTTAAAGACCCAGAGATTGAGGGTGTACTATACCCCTCACAGACTACACACTATGGGACTGCTGCCTACACAAATGTGCACTAGGTGTAGGCAGGACCACGGTGACTTGATTCATCTACTATGGAGGTGTCCCAAACTGCACCTATATTGGAGGGGGCTGGTGGACATCCTGAACAGAGTATTTTAAGTGTTGCTACCTTTAGACCCTAAACCTTGCTTGCTTTATCTTTTAGACGAGTTTGAGTGGAAAAATCATACAAGAGAGGCTATTACTAGGACTTTATTTCTAGCTTGCAAACTGATCATGATGCATTGGAAATCAGAGAACCCTCCTACGGTTAAGGAATGGGTGGGTGTGGTGGGAAACACCATTAGAATGGAAAAGATTATTTACCAGCATAGGGGGTGCTCCCACAAATATGAGAGGCTTTGGAATCCATGGTTGGGTGTGCCTAGGCTTGCTCCAGCGAATCTGACCATGGATAAGCTTCTGGGCCTAAATGTGGTTTGAATATATGGTTTGACCTTATTATGGGCATGGACATGTACAACTGGGGGAATCAATGGTGGAGAAGGATCTGGGTGTTCTGGTAGACCATAAGCTTAATAATAGCATGCAATGCCAAAGCAAGCAAAACCCTTTCTTATATTAAGAGAGGTAGAGACTCCAGAGAGTCCATGTGGGAGTGGCTACACAGCTGTCGCTCAAGGTGCATAACGGTCTGATCTTACCGGCCACTTACCGACCGTATCGGCTATCGAGTGTGCAGGAGTTTGCAGTGCTTTGGAGTGAAGTGGAGAGGCAAGCGAGCGTAGTGGAGGGTGAGATTTGTGATTTAATTCCGGGTCCGCCGAGACCGTAATACATCACATCTAGGGTTGAGCGGACCTGAACTGTAAAGTTCAGGTCCGTACCGAACTTTTGGGTTTTTAGGTCCCGGACCCGAACCCGAATAATTGACTGTATGTTCGGGTTCAGGTCCGGTGTTCGGCAATATGCATGTAAAGCAGCGCTTATTTCCCGTGCTTAGAACTGTCCCTGCACAAAGTGTCATTACTGAAGGAATAAAAGTCATTTAAAACTCACTCGCGGCTATAATGAATTGTCGGCTCCTGGCAATACATAGAAAAGTCATTGATAAAAAATAAAAAAAAGCGTGGGGGTTCCCCCAAATTCAATTACCAGCCCCTTCAGGTCTGGTATGGATATTAAGGGGAACCCTGCCGCAAATAAAAAAAAATGTGTGCGGTTCCCCCCAAATATCCATACCAGGCCCTTCAGGTCTGGTATGGATTTTAAGGGGAACTCCACCCCAAATAAAAAAAAATGGCGTGGAGTACCCCCAAAAATCCAGACCAGACCCTTTATCTGAGCACGCAACCTGGCAGGCTGCAGGAAAAGAGGGAGAGGACGAGAGAGCGCCCCCCCTCCTGAACCGTACCAGGCCACATGCCCTCAACATGGGGAGGATGTCCCGCCCCCCCTGTGTGAATTGGAAATGGGGTACGTTGTACCCCTACCATTTCACAAAGAAAGTGTAGAAAATTGTAAAAAAAAATACACAGACACCGTTGGGAAAGTCCTTTATTAAAAAAAAAAACGATCCGATGTCCGGCGCTGTCCACACGAAATGTCATTGGCTGAGCCTGAGCGGACCTGATGGGGAACTTCCTCCTCAGTGTAATAAATGAATAGACCCGCCCCTTCTAAAGTGCGGAACGTGAGAAGGGGCGGGTCTATTCATTTATTATACTGCGGAGGAAGTTCCCCATCAGGTCCGCTCATCCAATGACGTAGGCGGGGTCTGACATACGAGGGGGCGGACCTGATGGGAAACTTCCTCCACAGTTTAATACATGAATAGACCCGCCCCTTCTCACGTTCTGCATCAGGTCCTCAGCCTTACACCTACGTCATTGGCTGAGCGGACCTGATGGGGAACTTTAGAAGGGGCGGGCGGGTCTATTCATTTATTACACTGCGAAGGAAGTTCCCCATCAGGTCCGCTCAGGCTCAGCCAATGACATTTCGTGTGGACAGCGCCGGACATCGGATCGTTGTGGGACACTGGATTTCATCGCTGGAATGGTTTTTTTTTTGTTTGTTTTTTAATAAAGGACTTTTCCAAGGTGTCTGTGTATTTTTTTTACAATTTTTTACATTTTCTTTGTGAAATGGTAGGGGTACAATGTACCCCATTACCAATTCACATGGGGGGGGGGGATCTGGGGGTCCCCTTTGTTAAAGGGGTCTTCCAGATTCCGATAAGCCCCCTGCCCACAGACCCCCACAACCACCGGGCAAGGGTCTGGATTTTTGGGGGAACTCCACGCCATATATTTTTTAAAATTTGGGGTGGAGTTCCCCTTAAAATCCATACCAGACCTGAAGGGCCTGGTAATTGAATTTGGGGGAACCCCACACATTTTTTTTTTTATCAATGACTTTTCTATGTATTGCCGGGAGCCGACAATTCATTATAGCCGCGAGTGAGTTTTAAATGACTTTTTTTCCTTCAGAAATGACACTTTGTGCAGGGACAGTTCTAAGCACAGGAAACAAGCTCAAATAGTCCTCAGAAGTTCTGGTACCTATTGACTTCAGCTATGAGTAAGCGTCAATTCGTGACGTGAAACGCATTAGCCACCCTTCCCTGCATGCACACTATCTGCATTTGTTGTTTTGGATCTATGGATTTATTTTGAATTTGGATTTTTTACTTGAAATTTTGGAATAAATAACTGTCTATACAGAGTGCGGCAGTCCAGGGTTTCTTTTTCTCCCATGCATCAGTGCAGAGCCAGCACCTGTGTGAGTGACCGGGCGGAAGCAGCCATTTGGTGAATTCTCAAGCTTTTGAGCGGTACGTTTTTCCTTTCCCCTATTGACTTCAATGGGGTTCGGGGTCAAGTTCGGGTCAAGTTCGGTCCTGAACTCGAACTTTTTTCCGAAGTTCAGCCGAACCCGTCGAACCCGAACATCCAGGTGTCCGCTCAACTCTAATCACGGCTGCCACCGGAAGCTTGTCTGGCGTTTGGAAATCTTTTTACTGCTGAAATGCTTTTATCTGTTCTATTAGATGTGAGTGTAATATTTGAAGGCTACTTGTACTGTTTTAATAAAGAGTTTGATATACTTCACTATTGGAGACATTTTATTTTCACATGTGGAGTGATCTGGCTTGCTAATACACCGTTTGGATCTGTTTGATACCCTTGGGAGTAAATTGAGCTGTGACGCCAAGCATGAGAGTGCGAGGCATATCCTATTGGTGAGTGCAAGTCCTTAGGGTGTGGAATCACTGAGCAAATATGGTGTGGTGGAAGTTTTCATCCAAGATATCACATGAAGATTGTTTTTTCACTGAAGTTTAAACACTTGGAAATATTATAATCACTTGTGGACTCATTTATCACTTTTTCATTTGCTCTTCAAGCATTGGATGGACTTTATGGACACTTATTATTTCTAGATTTGATATATGTATATTTTTTTCTTCACAGGGTGTACATATGTTTATTTCTTTTGTTTAGATTTGTTTATTCACTGAACACAGCGCTACTATTTTGTTTATTCAAAATTATTTTTCCAATACTAAGACTTAAGCCACGTACACACGATCGGTTTTACCGATGAAAACAGTCCTATGGATTTTTTTCATCGGACAAACCGATCGTGTATGGGCCCCATCTGTCTTTTTTCCATCAGTGTCAAAAAATAGAACATGTTTTAAATTTTTCCGATGGATAAAAAACCGATAGCAAATTCCGATCCTCTATGGGCAAGTCCATCGGTTAAAAAACGCACGCATGCTCAGAATCAAGTCGACGCATGCTCAGAAGCATTGAACTTAATTTTTCTCGGCTCATCGGAGTGTTTTACGTCACCGCGTTTGGAAAGGTCTGTTTTTTGACTGATGGTGTGTAGGCAAGACTGATGGAAATCAGCTTCATCGGTTTTCCAATGGAAAAATCCATCGGTTTAAAAACCATAGGAAATCCGATCGTGTGTACAGGGCTTTAACCAGTTGACGGATTGAAGAGAAGCTGCACAAACCGATTGGCTTGAAGGGGTAAAGAGTGCATGAGGAAATGGTAAGAAGGTTAGCAGCAAGATATAGTGTAGAATATATTTAAAATAATATATGAAGGATTAGCTTGTTCTGAAGAAAAAATACAGTTTAAACATTGTGCTACTAGAAGAAGGAGACAATATTTCTGTCCCTGTAATAAATAGATCTATAGTCATAAACAGGCCATCATCCCAAAAACAGTGTACAAAATAAACCCCCAAGAGACTTTATCGGCCATAATGACCACATGACAAATGTATATGTAGCGGGTACTTACTTTCCCGCCGTAAGTTTTTGAATTTTTCGGTGACACCAGTGGTGTATCTCCGGAGGTCCACTGGGTGGCGCTGTCACTGTGGGCCGACGGACGGATACCGCTGTGTGCTGAGCTTACTTTTGTCCTCTCTGGGCAGCGGTATGGTGGGGCGGGGAACCCGCCGTGCTTGCTGGGAGAGGGGATAAAAGGGGCCGGCCATCTTGGTCACGGGGTTGTTGGTCCCTGGCACCTTTAGCCTGCGGACGGAGTTCGTGTTTGTCCTCTAGGTGGACTAGGCTTAGAGGACCACCGGAGATCGTGTTCCATCTCAGGCACCTTTAGCCTGGGGTGAGGTACTCGGACGGCGGTCCGGAGTTCAGTGCCCAACACTGAGTTCCGCGAGGGAAGGATCCTAAGGTACTCCGGAGGTGGATGCCTGAATCCGAGGTGGGCGTAATGGACCGGGAAGAGCTCCTCATCTGAAGACCCGGTGCAGCATACTGCCGGTGATGGGTGAGCCTCTTGTCGGAGACCGTCCGGAAGGTGAATTTCCCTCGTGCGGAGACCATAACCCACTCTTTGGAGGAGAGTGGAGGATCGAACTTGTGTCTGGGCCTATTCGTACACACACCTCCTTTTCTGTTCTATAGCCAAGGGAGTCCATGTTATGTGCTAAATAAAGGAGTGTTGGACTTTAACGGTGTGTGGCTCAAGTTTCTGGCAGACGAGGTTCTCGGAGACTCTTGGAGGGAGGATCCGATGCACAGCACAGGCCCGAAGGTAAAGGAAGGCATTGCTAATACCACTTATACACCTGTGGTGGAAGCCAAGCGTAGCGCACCCTCTCCCTCCCCTATCATACCCCTAGACCAGACACATTGCGAGCAGAACTTTAATAGAGGGGACGAGGAGAGGGGAGAAGAGCCCGCTACACGTGGGGGCTCGGGTCCGGGATATGTGTTGTGCATGACTTTGTAGAAGGTGTCTGCCAGACCGAGTTAAACGAATAGGCCAAAGTGCAGCCCTGCTCGAAAGTCATGGACATGACCTCAGAAGGGGAAAGGCCCGCGCAGGAAGAGTGGTGAAAGGGGGAAAACCCAGCCATGTGACGGACTACACGTGGGGGTTTTTAATTGCACTGCGCCACCAGACACAACCCCCACCGCTTAGTTCGTGGGCGTGCCTCAACCAAGCAAAGTGGAAAAGCCCGCGAACTGGAGCAAAAGGGGAGGAGTCCAATACGTGTGACGGACTACACGTGGAACATTGGCGTGAAAAACTCTGCAGTGTAAGATGGAACAGCAACAGGTCGCCATGTTTGGACCCGCCTCATGGATTCCGGTTCACCCGGCGACTACAACATTGACTGCTGCTGCTCCGATAACGGATACGGGGATCCGACTGAAGCCGAGGGGTCGATTCGCCCTATACTCATGTATGGACGTTGAGGCCCTGGGTATGATCTGCCCTGGGTGTTCGGGACTGGTATGCCTGTTGAAGCCGTTCGGACGTTGTGAGGCCTGTGGGGAGTTCACGTTTGAAGTGGATCCGGAGGTTGAGAGGCCGAAGACCATCTACCCAGGCCGGGCTTCAGGTACCGTCACTCAGAAGGGAGGAATTGCGGCTGTGAGAGTCACCCTGCGCACACTGCAATGACCGCGGAGGAGGTCGTGAAACATCAAACGGGAGAAATCCGAGGATGCTGACTCGGTCACCACTGTCTCACAGCGTCCGCCACCGAAGAAAAGAACCAGCATGGTAGCCCCGACCAGCGGTGGTGGTGGACCGTCTCGCATGCTTACGACAGACCCAGAGGGATCCGTTGACGGGAGTTCCGGACGCCCCAGAAAAGGTCAAGGTAAGCCGGCAGAGAAGACTTGGTGTGAGGGAGGAGGTGTCGAGACGGCATGGCCTAGCAAGTCCCCGGAGTGTGGATGTTCTGTTTCCACACAGGGATACATACCCGCGGAGGAGTGTGACATCTCTGACCTCGAATCTCTTTCTGATGCGGGAGATGATGCATTGATAGATGACTTGTTTGCCAAGAAGGGCTGGGACAAGGTACTGCTTGCTTCATTCTGTGGAAGTGGGAATTCACCTATGTCTGTAGGGGAGAGCACACCCAGGGTGGAGGCGTCAGCGCCTGAAGGAGAATCCTTTCCTCAACTTGTCCCTGCATCCCCGGCACCATTTGTATCTGACACTGGGGTCAAGAGACTGTTGTTGCGGCCCCCAATGCCCAGAATGGAGGTGGTCAAGGCACCTCGTCATCCAGATTCAGTTGTTTTGCCTGGTGAAGGGGAAAAAGCTATTATGCCTCCTTTAGCAAGATTACAGCGTTTATTCAGTCAAAAGGTTGCAGCGGAGTACAGCTGGGAGTACCCTTACTTATCGAAGGACTTGTTATATGAGGTGGAAGTGTACCGGGAGCGCTGGTACAATGACTTTGTGTGGACCCACCTCAAAGTTCCACACGCTCGCAGATACCTAACATGTTCTCCAAAGGCTTCACAGCGCTTCAAAGACTGCAAGGCAGAATGGATGGTGGGAAGACACATCCACGCAGACAAAGTAGTGATCAGACGCAAAGAAGGCGTAGATGTAGAGTACCATCTAGAGACTATGGATCAGCACTTGAAGCCACTGATTCTGCCACATCCCCGTTTCTACCTTTAGGAGAGAAAGACTCCAATATTATCATGCTGCTGAACTTTCTGGGGAAATTGTGTTTTGTGTGCCCACAGAAAAGAAAAAAAAAAAAGAACGGTTCCTGTTTGTTTCTATCTTACTGCAAGGAGACCACAGACTCTGGGGTAGATAGGGTTAGAGAGAAAGGAGAAGAAGTTCCACGGGTGCAGTTACCGCGAGGCTGTCACCAGGTGGCAGTGTCGTGCAACGTTACAAACACTTCTCACGCATTCACTCTTTGGAGAAACAGGAATTTCTTTTAGGAGAAATTTATTTTCGTCATACACACGGATACATGTGTCAGGGTTTTACATGTTAAATTTTATTTATTTTCCCTCTACAGGAGGACATCCTAGCAAGATTACATACTCTGAGGAGGTCTTTAGTTAGGATGGGGGGGGGGGAAAGTAAAATGTTGAAATGTGATTTCATGTTGAATGTGTTGTCTTTCACTCCTCTTTTATTACAGGGGCTCAGACACAACTTCTTCGTTAGGAGAGTTTCCAAAAAGTTTTTTTTGTTTTCAATTGTTAGTGGTTTCTGGACTGGATCATGTCAGTTGTTTAGGATGTGGTTTACTCCAGACACTGGGGACCAGTGTCAAATAACAGGGGGGGAGTATGTAGCGGGTACTTACTTTCCCGCCGTAAGTTTTTGAATTTTTCGGTGACACCAGTGGTGTATCTCCGGAGGTCCACTGGGTGGCGCTGTCACTGTGGGCCGACGGACGGATACCGCTGTGTGCTGAGCTTACTTTTGTCCTCTCTGGGCAGCGGTATGGTGGGGCGGGGAACCCGCCGTGCTTGCTGGGAGAGGGGATAAAAGGGGCCGCCCATCTTGGTCACGGGGTTGTTGGTCCCTGGCACCTTTAGCCTGCGGACGGAGTTCGTGTTTGTCCTCTAGGCGGACTAGGCCTAGAGGACCACCGGAGATCGTGTTCCATCTCAGGCACCTTTAGCCTGGGGTGAGGTACTCGGACGGCGGTCCGGAGTTCAGTGCCCAACACTGAGTTCCGCGAGGGAAGGATCCTAAGGTACTCCGGAGATGGATGCCTGAATCCGAGATGGGCGTAATGGACCGGGAAGAGCTCCTCATCTGAAGACCCGGTGCAGCATACTGCCGGAGACGGGTGAGCCTCTTGTCGGAGACCGTCCGGAAGGTGAATTTCCCTTGTGCGGAGACCATAACCCACTCTTTGGAGGAGAGTGGAGGATCGAACTTGTGTCTGGGCCTATTCGTACACACACCTCCTTTTCTGTTCTATAGTCAAGGGAGTCCATGTTATGTGCTAAATAAAGGAGTGTTGGACTTTAACGGTGTGTGGCTCAAGTTTCTGGCAGACGAGGTTCTCGGAGACTCTTGGAGGAAGGATCCGATGCACAGCACAGGCCCGAAGGTAAAGGAAGGCATTGCTAATACCACTTATACACCTGTGGTGGAAGCCAGGCGTAGCGCACCCTCTCCCTCCCCTATCATACCCCTAGACCAGAGACATTGCGAGCAGAACTTTAATAGAGGGGACGAGGAGAGGGGAGAAGAGCCCGCTACATATAGAAAGATAAAGTATGAAAGAATTGCACAAGCTTAATTTGAACAACAATAAATTATTGTTAAAAACAAGTAACGACACCAAAATAACATGAATACATAATAGGACAGTACTCCACAATGCCTGTTGATGATACAATAGTCTATTATGGACCAATCAAACAGGAATCACCGGACAGGTTTCAGAAATAGATTTCTTTCTTAAGGGGTTTACATTAGGCAGAATAACATCACTCTAGAAACAAGTATGCAATAGATAACTACGTGTATGAATGCATATATCATCACATGTGACAATTATATTGTTAGGATTCACTCACAATATAATGAAACACCAACAGCTAAAGCACAGCTGTCAAACATTTAACAAGAAGTTGAGCATCCACAATGCTGCTAGGCAGAGGTGGGGGACTTGAGTCACATGACTTGACTTAAGTCAGACTTAAGTCACCTGTTTGAGGACTTGCGACTTGCTTGACAGAATTCAATAAATGACTCGACTTGACTTTGACTTGTCACTAATGACTTGCGACTTGACTTTAACTTTGGCTACATGACTTACAATGACTTGGCACCACTAACACTAACCGCAAGCCGCCGTCTGCCTACCTGATCAGTGTGTCATGCAGCAGACGGCGGTCATTGCAGTGTTCAAAAGCCACGCCTCCTCGTCTGTGATAGGCGGAATACTCAA
The DNA here is from genome assembly GCA_029206835.1 of Rana muscosa. NCBI lineage: Eukaryota > Metazoa > Chordata > Amphibia > Anura > Ranidae > Rana > Rana muscosa. The sequence goes on along the minus strand of CM055120.1, from coordinate 214,899,714 downwards.
TTTCACAGCAGGCAGTGTTCAGCCTATCACGGACATCCTCTTATACTCATCTGTGTTATGAGCATGAGCGGATGTCCGTGATAGGCGGAACACTGAATGCTGGGAAATTGAGTGTTCCGCCTATCACAGACGAGGAGGAGGCGCGGCTTTTGAATACTGGAATGGCCGCCGGGATGCCGCCGATCAGGTACACGGCTGAGGGGCACAGTGAAGCATGGGCACAGAGAGACGCGGGCACATAGAGACACGGGCACAGTGAGGCATTGGGCACAGTGAGGCATGGGCACAGTGAGGCACAGTGAGGCATGGGAACATAACCAATATTATTTATTGTTATCCCTCCTATTATTTGTATACAGTATGAGGTAGATCAGTATTTTGACTTGATTTGTGACTTGACCAAAATAAATGACTTGACTTGACTTGCTTGACTTCTAGCAGGGACTCGACTTGCTTTTCGTCACAGTAACTTAGGACTTGCTTGAGACTTGAAGGTTAAGACTTGAGACTTGCTTGTGACTTGCACATGTGTGACTTACTCCCATGTCTGCTGCTAGGAGAACATAGCAGCAGCTCCTGTCCACCAAAGTAAGGTCAGGCAAAGAGCCACCTAATGCACACCAGAGGATGGAGATGCAAAAGGAATATGCACATCAGGGATCAAAATCAAAAACAAAAATAGAAATAAAAATAAGATAATGTTGGCAGTCGTCAGTGTTGGATGTGTGTCATATATAATAAATATCATAACATATAATAAATCTAAATATATATTTCTATTTCCTGTGAAGACCTTTGAATTGCCCATAATAACAAATGACCTCAATAAACAATGCATATCACCCAGTAGATCATAAGAAATTGAATAGGCAGAGTTATCCTGATCTAAAGCTTTCTTAAGGCCCGTACACACGATCGGATATTCCGACAACAATTGTGTGATGGACGTGTTTTGTCGGATAATCTGACCGTCTGTATGCTCCATCATTGTTGTCGGAATTTCCGACAACAAATGTTGGATGGTCATGCTCTCAAATTGTCCGACAACAAATGTGTTCTGTCGGATTATCCGATCGTGTGTACACAAGTCCGTCGGACTAAAATCCAAAGTACAAACACGCATGCTCTGAACCAGTGCTAACCATAAGACAACATTAGCAGAAGTTGCCCAAAGGGTGGCGCTACAGAGCAGAAAAAACACGTAGCTTCGTGAATGTTGGCTGAAAAAGTTCTGCCGTCTGTATGCAGAACAAGTTCACGGACAACGCCCTTCGGACAAAAATCCACGGATTTGTCCGATGGAAGTCTGATCGTGTGTATGAGGCTTTAGAGAGACTTTTTAACACTGATACAATAAATTATATCTTTTAATGCAGAGCTGCTTCCTCATGTATTAGTGCAGTTGATCTACAAAGAAAAAATCTATAAAATAAGTATAATAAATCAAAACTTTTTTTTTACTATGTGTAGCAGGTATCAATATTTAGGGGGAGTATTTGGGCGGTAGCATGGCGCAAATGCAGCAATTAACCACTTGAGACCCGCGCTATAGACAAAAGACGTCTGCAGCGCGGCTCTCAAGTGCTGAGTGGACGTCTATAGACGTCCTCCTGTTTCTCTCCCCCATGCGCGCCGCCGAGGGCGCGCGGCGGGGAACAGCTGTGCCCGCCGTGGTCACGTGATGCCGATGCGTGTGCCTGGCGGCCGCGATGTCCGCCAGGCACCCGCGATCGGCTGTGACAGAGGCAGGATGTGGATCTCTGTGTGTAAACACAGAGATCCATGTCCTGTCAGGGAGAGAGGAGACCGATGCTGTGTCCCTTGTACATAGGGACACAGATCGGTCACCTCCCCCTGTCAGTCCCCTCCCCCACACAGTAAGATTCACAAATAGGGAACATAGTTAACCCCTTCCTCGCCCCCTAGTGTTAACCCCTTCCCTGCCAGTCACATTTATACAGTAATCAGTGCATATTTATAGCACTGTTCGCTGTATAAATGTGAATGGTCCCAAAATAGTGTCAAAAGTGTCCGATATGTCCGCCGCAATATTGCAGGCCTGACAAAAATCGCAGATCGCCGCCATTACTAGTAAAAAAAAAATATAATTAAAATGTCATAATTCTATCCCCTATTTTGTAGGCGCTATAACTTTTTCGCAAACCAATCGCTATACGCTAATTGCAATTTTTTTTACCAAAAAAATATAGAAGAATACGTATCGGCCTAAACTGAGAAAAAAAATATTGTTTTTTAAAAAAAAATTGGGATATTATTATAGCAAAAAGTAAAAAAATTGTGTTTTTTTTCTAAATTTTCTGTCTTTTTTTGTTTATAGCGCAAAAAATAAAAAACGCAGAGGTGATCAAATACCACCAAAAGAAAGCTCTATTTGTGGGGAAAAAATGATAAAAATATCATTTGGGTACAGCGTTGTATGACTGCGCAATTGTCATTCAAAGTGTGTCAGCGCTGAAAGCTGAAAATTGTTCCGGGCACGAAGGGGGTTTAGTGCCCAGTTGTCAAGTGGTTAAGAGGGTTTTATGGTTGTTTTTGTTTGTGGAAGATATCAATGGTGTCCAGTTCCCTGCGGCCCCTGGGTGGCGCTGTCGCCTTGGGCTGGGGTTGAACCACCATTGTAGGGCCGTGCCCTTTTTGTCCTCTCGCAGCGGCAGTACGGCGGGGCGGGGAACCCTCTGTGTTTGCTGGGAGAGGGTATAAAGGGGGCGGACATCTTGCGCACGAGGAGTCCGAGCACCAGGCACCTTCAGCCTGGGGCTGCTGTCCGTTCATCCATGTCCAGGTGCCCTTGGCCTGGGCACGTGGAGTCGAGTTCCATCCCAGGCACCTTAAGCCTGGGGTGAGGTACTTTGCAGGAAGGCCTGGGGCCCAGTACCTTCCACTGGGTCCCGCGAGGGATGAAGTATTCCTAGGGTGCCCCCGGAGTTGGGTGCCCGAATCCAGGGCGTAAGGGACCAGAGATGTGACCCTCCCGAAGAGCTGGTACAGCATAATGCAGGTGACGGTGTGGGCCTCTGGAGACCGTCCGGATGGATGTCTTTCCCTAACAGGGGCCATTTATCCTAACGGAGGTATTGTATGTTCTTGTGGTCAGTGGCGGGGATCCAACTGAACCAGGTCGGTGGCAGAGACCTATCATCAAGGTCTGTGGCAGAGACCTCTACTTTCACCAAGGTTTGTGGCAGAAACCAAATTTCACGGTCGGTGGTAGCGACTGTGCGCCAAGCCTGTTTGCACTATACGGAACAGGAGAGAACTTTAATTCTTTGATTGTGCCTGGACCTTCTCCTTCCCACACCTGTCTGTTCTTTAAGTTCAACCAGCCTACTATTTGTTGCTCTAACGGAATAAATAAGTGTTGGACTTTATTTGGTGTGGAACTCAAGATTACTGGAAGCTAAGTGCCCCTGCCTGTGACAGGGGCAATCATCCTCCACAAGAGAAGCTGAAGCTCCGGACGTGAACACAGACCCGAAGGTAAAAGGTTTAGCTCACGCCTCTGCATAACACACATCAGAGGGCACGAGCTGGTGGTGCGTCCCCCCCCATTCTTCTCCCTGGTACCCCTAGACGAGTCAACCAGCAGCAAAGAGAGAAGGAGGGAGAAGTGGGAAAAGGGGGTGCCGCTACATATGGATAGATTAAGGAAGGGTTATAATCCTGTCAGTTTTTTCTTTGCCAACTGTGTCCCATTGGGTTGATTTCCCTTCACTCCCTGTCCCATAGCCAAAACAGGAAGTGGGAGGAAATCCCTGCAGATGAAGGGAATCCCATGGGGCCCCCCAGGTCACCGGAACTAGTGTCCCCATTGAAAGATTTCCCCTCTCTTACTTTTCTAGGGATGACCCAAAATTTGGGATTATCATTTACTTTCACCTTCAATGATAATGGTAAACAGGACAAATAGAGAGAGTAAATCTTCCTAACAGGAGCACAGGCAGCAATAAAAACTGACAGGTGTTCCTCTTCACTATATCCAAAACTAGAAAAAAAGTTTTGCCTTTAGTTATACTTTCATTACCTAAATGCTGGATTAGCAAATTTAAATTTTTGTTGAAAAAGTACAGTACTCAATTTTCTCTGTATAAAAAGTAAAATGGCAAGTAGCATGAAAAGCAGGTCTAGTACAGAACTGAAATTTAAGAAACAATAATTTTAACAATAATTACTCCTAAATGACTACTGTAGACCCAAACATATTAAATATTACAGACTGAAGCATTTAAAACTAGCATCAAAGGTAGAACATGGCAGCAGGTAAAACTCCAATAAAGAAAGGAACACAATGGTAAGCACCAAACAAGTTGCCACTTTTAACCTTTAGCAGCAGGCAGCAACAAAAACGTATCCCATGCAGGGGATCACATCCAGCACAAACACAAACAGCAGTATTCGACCACTTCCAGCCTTCTGACCAAAAGTCATACTGCTTGGTCTACGCACAAAGCAAGATAAGACTTCTTCAGCTCTACTGCTGGTCTTCTCATGCAGTCAGATTCTGTATTTATTCACAGCCAGACATGAACGCACTCACCTACGCTAGGGCTACACAGCCAGGGCCGGATTCCAGACAAGGCCACCGAGGCCAGGCCTCGGGGCGGCAGTGGTTGCAGGGGCGGCGCCGCGGCAACAGGGGGGTGAAAAAATCCTGTCGTCCCGGCCGGTCTGCAGACCAAATGTCTCCGCCCTCTACTCAGCAGCCCCTCCCACACCCAGTCTGTGCTCGTACGACTACGCCCACCTCTAGAAACATGCCCACCACAAGTCTCCGCCTCCTCTTCAGCATCCCCTTCCACACCATTTCTGTCCCAGCACTGACACACCCACTTCTAGATGTATGCACATCAGACATCTCCGCCTCCTCCCACACCCAGTCTGTGCTTTATGGGCCCACCCCGGTCTCATGCTGTACCCTGTATTCCGGAAGTTGTAGAGGAGAGATGGAATGCAGAGTGTTAGCGGCTGGGAGTGTGACCCGGGCCTCCTAGGGCTGGCTGTGGGGGCTAGGCTGTGTTATTGTACCTACAGAGCCCTAGTCAGTAAGGACAAGGTGAAGAAGAAGCAGAATGTGACAAGAGGAAGGTTACTGGAGGAATTGTCCAACATGACTGTAGTGCAGAGAGTTCAGTCAGGAGGTACAGGTACTGTGTTCATAATGAACTACAAAACACATCCCTCATTTCTGCTGGCCTGGACTCAGGGCTCTCTGTATATGTGGGAGGAGGGGGGGGGGATTAGGTTTACAGGTGATTGCATCATGCTGGACTTTTCATCCGAATCCTATTGAACTCCCATCAGACTCCTCATTTATTTATAGGAGAAATGATGTGGGAAGTAGTAACACCAGCAGGCATGTGTTACACTGTGTATTAGCAGGGCCGGATTCCAGACAAGGCCACCGAGGCCAGGCCCCCTATGTGATGGTGTGTGTGTGTGTGGGGGGGGGGGGCGGCATTGAAGGATCCGGCCTTGGGGCGGCAAAGGGAGTAAGTCCGGCCTGTACACAGCAATAAATTTCTTAATTTACTGAGCAATTTATCCAGTCATCTTATTTGCAACATAACAATGTGACGTGTGTTAGTTTTCAGCCGATTCCCTTCAAATCCGTCTAGGTCTGAAACAAACATGGAAAAGGATGTGTCTATTTTGTAACTATAAACATGATGGATTGGAAGTAAGCGGATGAAAGCGGACACACATCCATTTACATGTGCCTGCACATAAACCTAACATGGGTCCAGTTTCAAGCTGGAGGAAAAACCTGAAGTGACACAGATGTCACAAAAGTGACATCATTCCATGGGACAGCAGGCAGGACCTTAAAACCTCTATAATTAAAATAAATCAACATACCAAGCATTGGATAAATAGGGCCGTGGCTGCTTTATTATTGGATTTCAATAAAATTATGAACTTCTCATAAATAAATTAACTTTAAACAGCTTAGCCACTACGGCTCAAGCTTATATAATATTTAAAACTTCAAATTATCCATACAATAAAAACGAAATATATTCAAAACATCTGTCCACCTATGTAATTAACAACAAAGGTGACCTTACCACATAATAAGCAACCACGACAATTAATTTCTATATAAGGGGCGGGTGGGTAGGGGAACACCACAGATCCTGTCTTCTGAGGCGACTGATTTATAAAACGGAACCCCCTTTATATAGCCCTAATAAGAACCTGATTAGACCGGTACTGACTAGCCCAGTACCACTTTAGCCCTAAAAAACCCGGGAAACAGCACAAGCCTACTGCGTGATCACCAGGTGATCAGCTAAAGCCCGGGAAAGTCATATTTACTTTCCCTATGCCATATGAAAACCCCCAGCTGTTCCCTCTGCTAATCCTATCATGCCTATTTAAAGGGATCTTAAAACTGTTTGCCCTGCCGCTTTCCCATGAGAAAAGGGGGGTTGGAACTGTTTCCCCCTTTTCTATCATGGGACAGCAGGCAGGACCTTAAAACCTCTATAATTAAAATAAATCAACATACCAAGTATTGGATAAATAAGGCCGTGGCTGCTTTATTACTGGATTTCAATAAAATTATGAACTTCTCATAAATAAATTAACTTTAAACAGCTTAGCCACTACGGCTCAAGCTTATATAATATTTAAAACTTCAAATTATCCAAAAGACAGGTGGATTCAAATCCACCTGTCATAAACCCCCACAACCACGGCCATTTCAATACACGTACCTAAATCAGCATTAAATATATCTAAACCTATGTCGGATAAATGTACCCCATCTGCTCTATATAAACCCTGTATGCAACCTTCCAACTCGGTATGCCTGAAAGACCACATCCCCAAAACCGATAATAATTTAGCAACAGCCCTATTTACACGACGCCAAACTTTTTCCAAAGGACGCATGGCTGGCAAAGAAAGCCATCGTAGCCTTTGCACCAATTCAGAAAAAAATAATACTAGTATTTGGTAATAGTAATTGAATTTTTAAAAGGTCATCCCTAATCTTAAAGATGAGATCCAACGTTTTTTGTTTCCCGATATCAGTCCCCCCCAGATGTATAATCAAAACATCCGGAGGCGAAAAATCCTTAAGAAGCTTATTGAATTCTAGCAAAAGGCTAGACCAAACCATACCCCGTCTACCAAACCATAAAACCTTAAACAAAGAAGGATCCAATCCTAAATTGCTAGAATATTTTCTTGCAGCAGCTCTCCGATGTGCCCAAAAAACGTATGAATGGCCGATGATCCATACCAATCTGAATTTACCTAAAATAAATCAAACAGATAGATTAGGACGAATATACAAAAGATAACGGTCAGACTTCCATCTACCAACTCCCTTAATAACATCAGTGTCGAGACCCAACCTAGAAGCTTCAGTAGCTGCACCAATCCTAAAAGAGTGCGATGTAATATGATACCCCTGAAGATTCCATTTTTTTAAACCTTTCTTAAAAACACTAATGAATTGATATTTAGTTAGTGGGACACCAGATTCATGAATAAAAAAGATGTCAGATAAAGAAGGCCTAATATTACAATATTGAGATACTAATTTCACCGGGCAAATAGGAGAGCCATCACAAGCAAATAAACTCACCCAGCTACCAATACCAAGTTGATCTGTTTTTGACCGACGAATAGGGATGAGCTTCGTGTTCGAGTCGAACATACGTTCGACTCGAACATCGGCTGTTCGATCGTTCGACGAAGATCGAACGATTTGGGCCGTTCGCGCCAAATTCGAGTGACGCGAACGGCCCACAATGCACTACGCCATCGCAGTGTCATCCAGGCGCTGTGATTGGCCAAGCATGCACTGTGACCCCGCATGCTTGGCCAATCACAGCGCCGGCAGCGAGGAGAGCAATGATTGGCCACAGGCAGGATGCCTGTGGCCAATTATTGCTGAGGGGGTTTAGTACACGCCCCACACTATAAAAGGCCGCCAGCACGGCGGCCTAGTGTAGTGTGTTCCGGAGCAGGGATAGAGCAGCATAGGCAGGGACAGTGACTTTTATTTCTTTCTTGCTTAACCTGGATTCCTTTAGTTTAGGGAAAGAGAAGGATAGGTAGGGAGAGTGTCAGTGTGTTTTGTGCTTGTGCTATATTGTGCTTAAAAAAAACATTTTTTCTAGGGACAGAAAACTGTAGGTAGGGAGAGTGTGTCAGTTTCTTTCACTGTCAAAGTCCTTGTTTCCAGGGACCTGGAAGGACAGTGAGTGAATTCTCCTTGTGCTATATTGTGCTTAAAAAAAACATTTTTTTCTAGGGACAGAAAACTGTAGGTAGGGAGAGTGTGTCAGTTTCTTTCACTGTCAAAGTCCTTGTTTCCAGGGACCTGGAAGGACAGTGAGGTAATTCTCCTTGTGCTAAATTGTGCTTAAAAAAAACATTTTTTCTAGGGACAGAAAACTGTAGGTAGGGAGAGTGTGTCAGTTTCTTTCACTGTCAAAGTCCTTGTTTCCAGGGACCTGGAAGGACAGTGAGGTAATTCTCCTTGTGCTAAATTGTGCTTAAAAAAAACATTTTTTCTAGGGACAGAAAACTGTAGGTAGGGAGAGTGTGTCAGTTTCTTTCACTGTCAAAGTCCTTGTTTCCAGGGACCTGGAAGGACAGTGAGGTAATTCTCCTTGTGCTAAATTGTGCTTAAAAAAAACATTTTTTCTAGGGACAGAAAACTGTAGGTAGGGAGAGTGTGTCAGTTTCTTTCACTGTCAAAGTCCTTGTTTCCAGGGACCTGGAAGGACAGTGAGGTAATTCTCCTTGTGCTAAATTGTGCTTAAAAAAAACATTTTTTCTAGGGACAGAAAACTGTAGGTAGGGAGAGTGTGTCAGTTTCTTTCACTGTCAAAGTCCTTGTTTCCAGGGACCTGGAAGGACAGTGAGGTAATTCTCCTTGTGCTAAATTGTGCTTAAAAAAAACATTTTTTCTAGGGACAGAAAACTGTAGGTAGGGAGAGTGTGTCAGTTTCTTTCACTGTCAAAGTCCTTGTTTCCAGGGACCTGGAAGGACAGTGAGGTAATTCTCCTTGTGCTAAATTGTGCTTAAAAAAAACATTTTTTCTACGGACAGAAAACTGTAGGTAGGGAGAGTGTGTCAGTTTCTTTCACTGTCAAAGTCCTTGTTTCCAGGGACCTGGAAGGACAGTGAGGTAATTCTCCTTGTGCTAAATTGTGCTTAAAAAAACATTTTTTCTAGGGACAGAAAACTGTAGGTAGGGAGAGTGTGTCAGTTTCTTTCACTGTCAAAGTCCTTGTTTCCAGGAACCTGGAAGGACAGTGAGGTAATTCTCCTTGTGCTAAATTGTGCTTAAAAAAAACATTTTTTCTAGGGACAGAAAACTGTAGGTAGGGAGAGTGTGTCAGTTTCTTTCACTGCCAAAGTCCTTGTTTCCAGGGACCTGGAAGGACAGTGAGGTAATTCTCCTTGTGCTAAATTGTGCTTAAAAAAAACATTTTTTCTAGGGACAGAAAACTGTAGGTAGGGAGAGTGTGTCAGTTTCTTTCACTGTCAAAGTCCTTGTTTCCAGGGACCTGGAAGGACAGTGAGGTAATTCTCCTTGTGCTAAATTGTGCTTAAAAAAAACATTTTTTCTAGGGACAGAAAACTGTAGGTAGGGAGAGTGTGTCAGTTTCTTTCACTGTCAAAGTCCTTGTTTCCAGGGACCTGGAAGGACAGTGAGTGAATTCTCCTCGTGCTATATTGTGCTTAAAAAAAACATTTTTTCTAGGGACAGAAAACTGTAGGTAGGGAGAGTGTGTCAGTTTCTTTCACTGTCAAAGTCCTTGTTTCCAGGGACCTGGAAGGACAGTGAGGTAATTCTCCTTGTGCTAAATTGTGCTTAAAAAAAACATTTTTTCTAGGGACAGAAAACTGTAGGTAGGGAGAGTGTGTCAGTTTCTTTCACTGTCAAAGTCCTTGTTTCCAGGGACCTGGAAGGACAGTGAGGTAATTCTCCTTGTGCTAAATTGTGCTTAAAAAAAACATTTTTTCTAGGGACAGAAAACTGTAGGTAGGGAGAGTGTGTCAGTTTCTTTCACTGTCAAAGTCCTTGTTTCCAGGGACCTGGAAGGACAGTGAGGTAATTCTCCTTGTGCTAAATTGTGCTTAAAAAAAACATTTTTTCTAGGGACAGAAAACTGTAGGTAGGGAGAGTGTGTCAGTTTCTTTCACTGTCAAAGTCCTTGTTTCCAGGGACCTGGAAGGACAGTGAGGTAATTCTCCTTGTGCTAAATTGTGCTTAAAAAAAACATTTTTTCTAGGGACAGAAAACTGTAGGTAGGGAGAGTGTGTCAGTTTCTTTCACTGTCAAAGTCCTTGTTTCCAGGGACCTGGAAGGACAGTGAGTGAATTCTCCTTGTGCTATATTGTGCTTAAAAAAACATTTTTTCTAGGGACAGAAAACTGTAGGTAGGGAGAGTGTGTCAGTTTCTTTCACTGTCAAAGTCCTTGTTTCCAGGGACCTAGAAGGACAGTGAGGTAATTCTCCTTGTGCTAAATTGTGCTTAAAAAAAAACATTTTTTCTAGGGACAGAAAACTGTAGGTAGGGAGAGTGTGTCAGTTTCTTTCACTGTCAAAGTCCTTGTTTCCAGGGACCTGGAAGGACAGTGAGGTAATTCTCCTTGTGCTAAATTGTGCTTAAAAAAAACATTTTTTCTAGGGACAGAAAACTGTAGGTAGGGAGAGTGTGTCAGTTTCTTTCACTGTCAAAGTCCTTGTTTCCAGGGACCTGGAAGGACAGTGAGGTAATTCTCCTTGTGCTAAATTGTGCTTAAAAAAAACATTTTTTCTACGGACAGAAAACTGTAGGTAGGGAGAGTGTGTCAGTTTCTTTCACTGTCAAAGTCCTTGTTTCCAGGGACCTGGAAGGACAGTGAGGTAATTCTCCTTGTGCTAAATTGTGCTTAAAAAAAACATTTTTTCTAGGGACAGAAAACTGTAGGTAGGGAGAGTGTGTCAGTTTCTTTCACTGTCAAAGTCCTTGTTTCCAGGGACCTGGAAGGACAGTGAGGTAATTCTCCTTGTGCTAAATTGTGCTTAAAAAAAACATTTTTTCTAGGGACAGAAAACTGTAGGTAGGGAGAGTGTGTCAGTTTCTTTCACTGCCAAAGTCCTTGTTTCCAGGGACCTGGAAGGACAGTGAGGTAATTCTCCTTGTGCTAAATTGTGCTTAAAAAAAACATTTTTTCTAGGGACAGAAAACTGTAGGTAGGGAGAGTGTGTCAGTTTCTTTCACTGTCAAAGTCCTTGTTTCCAGGGACCTGGAAGGACAGTGAGGTAATTCTCCTTGTGCTAAATTGTGCTTAAAAAAAACATTTTTTCTAGGGACAGAAAACTGTAGGTAGGGAGAGTGTGTCAGTTTCTTTCACTGTCAAAGTCCTTGTTTCCAGGGACCTGGAAGGACAGTGAGGTAATTCTCCTTGTGCTAAATTGTGCTTAAAAAAAACATTTTTTCTAGGGACAGAAAACTGTAGGTAGGGAGAGTGTGTCAGTTTCTTTCACTGTCAAAGTCCTTGTTTCCAGGGACCTGGAAGGACAGTGAGGTAATTCTCCTTGTGCTAAATTGTGCTTAAAAAAAACATTTTTTCTAGGGACAGAAAACTGTAGGTAGGGAGAGTGTGTCAGTTTCTTTCACTGCCAAAGTCCTTGTTTCCAGGGACCTGGAAGGACAGTGAGGTAATTCTCCTTGTGCTAAATTGTGCTTAAAAAAAACATTTTTTCTAGGGACAGAAAACTGTAGGTAGGGAGAGTGTGTCAGTTTCTTTCACTGTCAAAGTCCTTGTTTCCAGGGACCTGGAATGACAGTGAGGTAATTCTCCTTGTGCTAAATTGTGCTTAAAAAAAACATTTTTTCTAGGGACAGAAAACTGTAGGTAGGGAGAGTGTGTCAGTTTCTTTCACTGTCAAAGTCCTTGTTTCCAGGGACCTGGAAGGACAGTGAGGTAATTCTCCTTGTGCTAAATTGTGCTTAAAAAAAACATTTTTTCTAGGGACAGAAAACTGTAGGTAGGGAGAGTGTGTCAGTTTCTTTCACTGTCAAAGTCCTTGTTTCCAGGGACCTGGAAGGACAGTGAGGTAATTCTCCTTGTGCTAAATTGTGCTTAAAAAAAACATTTTTTCTAGGGACAGAAAACTGTAGGTAGGGAGAGTGTGTCAGTTTCTTTCACTGTCAAAGTCCTTGTTTCCAGGGACCTGGAAGGACAGTGAGGTAATTCTCCTTGTGCTAAATTGTGCTTAAAAAAAACATTTTTTCTAGGGACAGAAAACTGTAGGTAGGGAGAGTGTGTCAGTTTCTTTCACTGTCAAAGTCCTTGTTTCCAGGGACCTGGAAGGACAGTGAGGTAATTCTCCTTGTGCTAAATTGTGCTTAAAAAAAACATTTTTTCTAGGGACAGAAAACTGTAGGTAGGGAGAGTGTGTCAGTTTCTTTCACTGTCAAAGTCCTTGTTTCCAGGGACCTGGAAGGACAGTGAGTGAATTCTCCTTGTGCTAAATTGTGCTTTAAAAAAATTTTTTTCCTAGGGACAGAAAACTGTAGGTAGGGAGAGTGTGTCAGTTTCTTTCACTGTCAAAGTCCTTGTTTCAAGGGACAGAGAAGGACACCTGAAGGTAGCCCTTATTGCTTTTTTCCCATCTCCCTGCAGGCCATCTATTAGAATGTCTGGAAGGCAAACAAGGAGAGGCAGACAGTCAGGAGGCAATAAAAGAGGGCAAGCAGGCTCTGTGTCTGGGGGCAACAGTGCTGGTCGTGGACGCGGTGCATTGTCATCAGCACATGGCCATGGGACACGCTTGTCCTTCTTTTCGGCAGCTGGACATGTTGAGCCACATCATGCCGAAGACTTGGTAGAGTGGATGACCAAGCCCTCCTCCTCCTCCTCATCCTCTCTCACCCAGGCTCAGGGTACTGGAAAAGCAGCTGCCAAAGCGTCCTCTTCCCTGGTATCAATGTCAGACTCATCATCAGTCACTCCTTCCCTAGACCCACCATGTCCTCCTCCTGAGGAGTCCCCCGAACTGTTTCAGCACAGTGTTGGGTACATGCTCCAGGAGGATGCCCAGCGTTTCGAAGGGTCTGATGATGAAACCCAGCTAGAGGAAGGCAGTAGCGTGAGAGCAGACAGAGGGGATGCTCAAGAAGGACACCAATCTGGCAGTCATGTTCCAGCAGCTGCAGCATACTGCCAGATTGCCTCCAGTGATGAGGAGGGAGGTGATGATGAGGTCACTGACTCCACGTGGGTGCCTAATAGGAGAGAGGAGGAGGAGGAGGATGAGGAGGAGGCACATCTCCAACGAGGCAGGATGCCCTTTGGTGGCCAGCGTAAGGGCAGTACACCGACGGAATCACACCGCAGAGCTCCGCCTGTGCAGGGCGCTGCCTCTGCCCGTCATTCAAAAAGTTCTTTGGTGTGGGCCTTTTTTGAGGCTAGTGCATCAGATCGCACAGCTGCTGTTTGCAACATATGTCTCAAGCGTATATCGCGTGGCCAAAACATCAGCCGCTTGGGTACCACATGCCTGACCAGACATATGTTGACCTGCCATGCAGCTCGTTGGCAAGCCTACCTCAAAGACCCACACCAAAGAACAAAGCGGACCTCTCCTTGCACCGCATCAGCTGGGATCTCCAACCCCACTATAACTTCAGTCCTCTCTGAAACATGCACTGAGAGGAATGAAGGTGTAGAATTAGGTGTGTCACAGCCAAGTACTTGCGGCCACTCTGCTAGCAGTACACCGACGTCCGATTCTAGCAGGCAAATTTCCCTGCCCCAGCTGCTGGACCGTCGAAAGAAGTTCACTCCCAGCCATCCACATGCCCAGCGGTTGAATGCTAGCTTGGCTAAATTGCTAGCGCTTCAACTGCTGCCTTTTCAGTTGGTAGACTCGGCCCCCTTCCGTGAGTTTGTGCAATGTGCGGTTCCTCAGTGGCAGGTTCCCAAACGCCACTTTTTCTCACGGAAGGCTATTCCGGCTCTCTACCGGCATGTGGAAGGCAATGTCTTGGCCTCGCTGGACAGGGCGGTCAGCGGTAAGGTGCATATTACCGCTGACTCATGGTCCAGCAGGCATGGACAGGGACGTTACCTTTCTTTCACGGCCCATTGGGTCACTCTTTTGGCAGCTGGGAAGGATGCAGGACAAGGTGCAGTAGTGTTGGAGGTTGTCCCACCGCCACGCCTCCAAAATGCTACTACTGGTTGTGACACACCTCTCTCCTCCACCCCCTCCTCTTCTTCTTCCTCCATGGCCTCTTCCTGTGGTTTGTCCTATGAACCAGCGGTGCTCCGTAGCCGTTCACGGGGCTACGCAAGTACGCAGGCAAAAAGATGCCATGCCGTGCTTGCGCTGGTGTGTTTGGGGGACAGAAGCCACACTGGGGCAGAGGTCCTGTCTGCTCTGCAGGGCCAGGCCGAGAGGTGGTTGACGCCACGCCAGCTTAAGCCAGGAATGGTGGTTTGCGACAATGGCACCAACCTCCTCTCCGCCCTCCGACAGGGACAACTGAGCCATGTGCCCTGTGTGGCTCACGTCCTTAACCTGGTGGTGCAGCGGTTCTTGGGCAGGTACCCGGGCTTACAGGATGTCCTGAGGCAGGCCAGGAAAGTCTGTGTGCATTTCCGCAGATCTTATAATGCCAGTGCTCGCCTGGCTGAGCTGCAAAAGGAGTTGAACCTGCCCAAGAACCGCCTTATATGTGACATGCCCACCAGGTGGAACTCAACGTTGGCCATGCTGCAGCGGCTGCACACGCAGCAGAGGGCCATCAATGAGTACCTGTGCGACTACGGCACCAGGACAGGGTCAGGGGAGCTTGGTTTTTTTTCTCCACGCCAGTGGGGCATGATCAGGGATGCATGCACTGTCCTGGCACCATTTGAGGAGGCCACGAGGATGGTGAGCAGTGACAGTGCATGCATCAGTGACACTGTACCTCTTGTCCACCTGTTGGAGCACACGCTGCGTGGAATAATGGACAGGGCACTTGAGGCAGAACAGAGGCAGGAAGAGGAGGACTTCCTTGCCTCTCAAGGCCCCCTTTACCCAGACAGTGTTCCTTCTGTCCCACCCATCGCACAGGAAGAGGAGGAGGAGGAGGAGGAGGAGGAGGATTGTGTCAGCATGGAGGTGGAGGCTGGCACTCAGCATCATCAGCAGCAGTCTTTTAGGGATGATTTACAGTCCCAAGAAACCAGTGGACTTGTACGTGGCTGGGAGGAGGTGGCTGCGGATCATGTCGTCCTTAGTGACCCAGAGGACTCCGGAGCGAATGCCTCAGCAAACCTACGCTGCATGGCCTCCCTGATCCTGCAAAGTCTGCGGAAGGATCCTCGTATTCTTCGGATCAAGGAGAGGGACCATTACTGGCTGGCCACTCTCCTTGATCCACGGTACAAGGGTAAGGTTGCGGACCTTATGTTACCGTCGCAGAGGGAGCAGAGGATGAGACAACTCCGGGAGGCCTTGCAGAAAGGTCTGTGCAACGCGTTCCCAGAGACTGGGAGGTTACAAACTCCTGGTCCTGGACAACGAGTTGCTGAGGCTTCGGCCAGTCAAAGAAGGAGCGGTGGGGAAGGTGGCCGTCTGACCGATGCGTTCAGACAATTCTTTAGTCCGCAGCCCCAAAGTATGATCGGTTCCAGCAACCATCGCCAGCGTCTGATAAACATGGTGCAGGAATATCTAGGGGCAAGGTCAGACTTGGACACCTTCCCCACCGAAAATCCTCTGGCTTACTGGGTCTTGAGGATGGATCACTGGCCAGAGCTTGCACAGTATGCAATTGAGCTACTGGCCTGTCCTGCATCCAGCGTTCTTTCGGAACGCACATTCAGTGCTGCTGGAGGATTTGTCACGGATCACAGGGTGCGCCTGTCCACCGACTCGGTTGATCGACTGACTTTCATCAAGATGAACCAGTCTTGGATCACCACCAGCTACCACACACCTGATGCTGATATAACAGACTAATTGATTTTAACATGTCACATCCCTTCAAGACTGATGCTGATGCTGAGTGCCTGTGCTGTTATGTTGACTGGCTATCCTCCTCCTCCGAGTCCTCAATGATACGATTGATGATGATAGCTTGGAAGATCATTTTTGTTTATGGGTGCCGCCACCAGTGGCTAAGGCCCAATTTTTCAGCCCCTGTTTTACAGGGGCGTGTAATTACAATTTTTTTAGCAATAATTTGCCATAGGGCTCATTGCTGTGCTCCAAGTACAGTATCTGTGAGGGGTTGGAGTGTTGTGGCACCAGTGCCTAAGGCCCAATTTTTCAGCCCCTGTTTAACAGGGGCGTGTCATTACAATTTTTGAAGCAATACTTTGCAACAGGGCTCATTGCTGTGCTCCAAGTACAGTATCTGTGAGGGGTTGTAGTGTTGTGCCACCAGTGCCTAAGGCCCAATTTTTCAGCCCCTGTTCAACAGGGGCATGCAATTACAATTCTTGATCTAATAATTCACAGCAGGGTCCATTGCTGCACCCACCAAGAGTAACTCTGAGGGCTTACAGTCTTGTGGCAACGCCACCACCACCACCACCACGAAAGGCCCAATTTTTCAGCCCCTGTTCAAAAGGGGCATGTAATTACAATTCTTGATCTAATAATTCACAGCAGGGCCCATTGCTGCACCCACCAAGAGTAACTGTCAGGGCTTACAGTGTTGTGGCACCAGCACCACCATCAAAGCCCCAATTTTTACTACCACTGTTCAACAATTATATGTAATTAAAATTCCTGATATAATAGTTGACAGCAGGGCGTTCCAGCACCAACCAAGAGTAACTGAGTGCTTACAGTGTTGTGCCAACACCAACAACTAAGGGGCCTATTTCTGCAGAGTATATACGGCAGGTCCCTACTTTCAAACATCCAACTTACAAACGACTCCTACTTGCAAACGAAAGAAGACAACAGGAAGTGAGAGGAAATCTACCCCTAGAAAGGAAAATTCTCTCCTGTAAGAATAAATATGGGAGAAAGGGGTCTCATCTGTACTGATGCTTTATCAGCACTCCTTGTTTCAAGAAAAACACCACATTTCAAAAACAGTTGTCATTGGGACGGAAAGTGAGGTGAAATGTTCTGAACAGGGGCACAGACAGCAAAACAAATGTTACAGGGGTGATAACCCTTACCTATGTTTCCCAAAAAGTTTAAAAATAGATTTTTGGGCTGGAGCTACACTTCAACAATGTACCTGTTCAAAATTACAAACAGATTCTACATAAGAACAAACCTACAGTCCCTGTCTTGTATGCACCGCCTGTATACGGCTGTTCAGAGTATATAGGGCCTTTTTTATTTTATGTGCGGGGTTCCCCTTAATATCCATACAAGACCCAAAGGGGCTGGTAATGGGCTGGGGTAGGGGGGGGGTCATGGGGTAGCTATGCCATTTTTCTTAAAGAATTTCATCCATATTACCGGGACCAGACATTACATTAAAGCCGCAAGCAGTTTTAAATGGCTTTTTTTTCCTTTAGAAGTGTCATTTTGTGCAGGGACAGTTCTAAACACGGGAAACACGTGGCACTTCACAGGCATACTTTAGACACCCCCCAGGTACGATATTTAAAGGAATATTTGACTTTTTTTTTCACTTTATGCATCATTAAAATGACTGCTCCCGAAAAACGACCGTTTTTAAAACTTCTTTTTGCATTGATACATGTCCCCTGGTGCACAACCCGGGTTCCCAAACCCTATTTATGACAATAACATGCATAATAGTTGTTATAATTAGCACTTTAGAATTCGAACGTTCGCATCCATTGTATTTAATAGGGTTCTAATGTTCGTTCGAACTTTCGGTCCGTTCGCGGGTTCTGGTGCGAACCGAACCCGGGGGTGTTCGGCTCATCACTACCGACGAATAACATTTTTTAACATACCATCCGAAATAAGCACATCAGAGGTATGAATTAACTGAAACTCTGATACCCTAAGTGCTGCAAAAAAATGCTAAAGAAAAAACCGCACGAAAAAGAACAGCTTCAAACTCGGAAAAACAAATAAGTGAGGTAACTGCACAAAGATTGCTTAATATAGCAGGGGTAATTGGAGAGCGTTGATCTTTTCTAAAATTTAATTTCTTATAACCTTTCATAGCTTGCTGAACTGAAAAGAACGTTAAACAAGAAGAAAAACCATTGAGTTTTAGAAAAAAGGAAACACCAGATAGTGTCTTCTGGACATATGACCAGGAATAATTTTTGTTAAATAAAGATTCCAAAAAAAGCTAATTTAATTTTTCAGAAAATGAAACGGCAGGTTTCTGTATAGAATTTAAGAACATCAGCCACATCAACCAGGCTGATCGATATCCAGCCAAAGTTGAGGGTGCAATTGAATGTTGAATGTAGGCAGAAATGGGCTTCAAACCAGGTCCCATATATTGGTTGGGTACTGCATCCCTACAGGATCCGCATCCGGATACAGCTGAAAAAATCGATCCATCTGTAGGCGAGACAGAGAATCCGCCACGTCATTGTCCTTACCTGCCACATGAATTGCCTTTAACCAAATATTCCAACTCAAGCACCGGAAGACCATATGGCGTAGAAGGACAATGACCGGCGGAGATTTGGACGTTAGACAGTTTATTGCAAACATAACACCTTTGTTATCAGTCCTAACCATTATACGTTTATTCTGAAAATGCTGGCCCCAGATTTCTAAAGCTACGATTATCGGAAAAAGTTCCAATAATACAATATTCTTTAACAGACCTTTGTGTTTCCAACTGGTAGGCCAGCGCTCTGCACACCACTGCGATCGCCAAATGGCAGCAAAACCGCAGGACCCCGCAGAGTCGGTAAACAGAAAAAATTCATTATCCAGAATGAAAGGTCACAGCATTAAGCTGGACAGGGCCGATCCTAGATATGGTGCGGGGGGTGCAGTTCACCCAGGCGCCACAGAGGTGGGGGCGCTGAAGCGCCAGAGTGCTCCCCTCTATTCTCCACCTCCTCTCCTTGTCCGTACCAGTCGCCGCCGCCGATGTGTTTTTCAAACCTAAGCCCAGCGTCCCCCCTCCCTCCTCCCTCCTCCTTCCTCCTGTCAGAGGAGGAGAGTGAAGCAGAGCTCAGAGCGGCTCTCTCTGTGTGGAGAGAGACAAGCCGCGCAATGCCGTCGCTGAGGGGGCGGTCCGTGCCTTCTCCTCCTCTCTGTGTCTTAGCTCCTGCCTGCTGCTGCTGTGATCTGTGCTCCACCCGGGCGGCGCGGCTGCACATTGTCCTCTCCTCTTCTGCTGCCGCCGGGTGTTTTTATGTATGTAATGGGGGGGACTAATGGAGGGGGCCGGAGGGGGGTTTGTCCTGGGGGGAGTCTGTACTAATAGGGGGGTTTGTCCTGGGGGGGGTTTGTCTTGGAGGGGTCTGGACTAATGGGGGGGGTTCTTCCTGGGGGGTCTGTATTAATGGAGGGGGGTTTGTCCTGGGGGGAGTCTGTACTAATGGGGGGGTTGTCCTGGAGGGGTCTGTACTAATGGAGGCGGGGTTTGTCTTGGGGGAGTCTGTACTAATGGGGGGGTTGTCCTGGGGGGTCTGCACTAATAGAGAGGGGGGTTTGTCCTGGGGGGAGTCTGTACTAATGGAGAGGGGGGTTTGTCCTGGGGGGGTCTGTACTAATGGAGGCTGGGTTTGTCCTGGGGGGGGTCTGTACTAATGGAGGGGGGTTTGTCCTGGGGGGAGTCTTTACTAATGGGGGGAGTCTGTACTAATGGGGGGTTGTCCTGGAGGGGTCTGTACTAATGGAAGGGGGTTTGTCCTGGGGGGGGTCTGTATTAATG
The DNA here is from genome assembly GCA_029206835.1 of Rana muscosa. Classification (NCBI taxonomy): domain Eukaryota; kingdom Metazoa; phylum Chordata; class Amphibia; order Anura; family Ranidae; genus Rana; species Rana muscosa. The sequence goes on along the minus strand of CM055120.1, from coordinate 214,879,893 downwards.
GAGGGGGGGTTGTCCTGGGGGGAGTCTTTACTAATGGGGGGGTTGTCCTGGAGGGGTCTGGGCTAAGGGGGGGGTTTTGTCCTGGGGGGTCTGTATTAATGGAGGGGGGGTTGTCCTGGGGGAGTCTGTACTAATGGGGGGGTTGTCCTGGAGGGGTCTGTACTAATGGAGGCAGGGTTTGTCCTGGGGAGAGTCTGTACTAATGGGGGGGTTGTCCTGGAGGGGTCTGTACTAAAGTTGGGGGGTGGTTTGTCCTGGGGCAGTCTGTACTAATGGAGGGGTGGGTTTCTCCTGGGGGAGTCTGTACTAATGGGGGGGTTTGTCCTGGGGGGAGTCTGTACTATGGGGGGGTTGTCCTGAAGGGAGTCTGTACTATGGGGGGTTGTCCTGGAGGGGTCTGTACGAATGGAGGGGGGGTTTGTCTTGGGGGGGGAGTCTTTACTAATGGGAGAGTTTGTCCTGGGGGTCTGTGCTAATGGGGGGGTTTGTCCTGGGGAGTCTGTACTAATGGAGATGGATTGGTTTGTCCTGGGGGGGTCTGTACTAATAGAGGGGGTGGTTTGTCCTTGGGGGTCTGTACTAAGGGAGGGGTTTATACTTAGTGGGGAGTCTGCACTGACGGAGGGGGTCTATACTTAGTGGAGGGGGTCTGTACTGAGGGGCGACTATAGGTGGTGGAAGGGGGGTGACACCATGTTTTACCACACCGGGTGACACCAACCCTAGTGACGCCACTGCAGCTGCGGGCTCTTCTTTCCCCCCTCCCTCTCCTCCTCGCACGCAATGCTGTACTAGTGAGCGGCGCTTGCCAGCACAGCCGCCCACTATGTTTCTTCCCCCCACCTTCATATCGGCCAGGGAAGAAATAGAATAGAAAAAGGAGCAGAGAAGAGGATTGCGGGACATGTAGTTTGAGGACTGGCAGCCCCACTGTAACAAAGAAACTGCAGCCCACACAGCATGCCCAGCTGAATGGGAGAGAGAGAGAGAGCCAGGAGCCCAGGAAAGCTTTCAGGGAAGTGCACCCAGGACTCCAGAGGGAGTGGACAGTGCTGAGAGAACACCATCAGAGAGAGAACCCCGCTGCCCTGCGCCACCAGAGTGAAAGCCACACAGCCTGGCGCCATCCCTGGTGTAAAAAAGAATGTAGTCATTGCCAGAATACAGACCTGGGCTCTACCCAGCGGAGTCGCTATGGGCAATTCAGAGTGAGCTGACTCCTGATCAGAGGAACCGTTGTTGCTGTATCGCTGGGTCAGGTGAGAGGGCCGATCGGCCATTATCTACTAGCGTCCATAGGAACTGCAGTCTCTGACCATCTCCTGTATTATATCTCCAGTCTCTGACCATCTCCTGTAGTATGTCTGCAGTCTCTGACCATCTCCTGTAATATGTCTGCACTCTCTGACCATATCCTGTAATATGTCTGCACTCTCTGACCATCTCCTGTACTATGATTGCAGTCTCTGACCGTCTCTTGTATCATGTCTACAGTCTCTGAGCATCTCCTGTAGTATGTCTTGGGGCACTCTCTAACAGAAGCCCTCTCTGTGTTCATCAGAGAGACTCCCCTCCAGGTCTCATTAGTGTACTCTCTTCCAGAATTTTCTTAATTGTTAAAAGATCATGGGAGGATCCTAGGGTAATGAAGACTTTTTAGGGGAGCATCTCTGTGTTTGAGTCGTTGCCCTAGAAACATTTGTAAAGGGGAGGAGTTGGTAAGATGGTGACCACGCCCATGTGGGGGCGCCAGAAATATTTCTGCACCCAGGCGTCTGTGACCCTAGGATCGGCCCTGAAGCTGGACCACCATGGGTTAGCTCAAAGGGGAAAGGATTGCAGTTTTCCTGTTTTGTTTTATCCCCACAGGTTGTTTGAGCTTGAGGCAAAATCCCTGGGCAGCAACAGCCATGGGATTGGTGGACAGGGGCGAGCAGCTGATTGGCCAGTTCAGCTCTGACTAGCCCATGCGGGTGAAGCTATCAGAAGAGCTGGGAGCAGTTTACCTCAGACCGTTCCGAACCAGGCAGCGGCGCAGAGCTCCTGCACTATGAAGCGCCGTTCTCCCAGCAGCCGTGAGGCCCTCTTGTGTCAGCTGTTGGAGAGGGCGGAGAGCAGAGGCGGTGAGGAATGGCTAGTGCGGTGCCTGGAGGAGGAGAGCGGTCCAGCTCCCCCTGTCCATATTCCCCCTGAAACAGAAGAAGGCTCGTCTGCGGGCGGGGGTGGAACAAGACAGCAGCCTGCTAGAAAGAAGAAGCGTCAGAGGACAGCGGCTTCTCCCTAGCTGACAGGTCAGGAGAGAGCAGTCAATATCCTGTCACAGAGTGCTTCTCGTCCGCGGCCCGCGGGAGTGCAGCGCTACTCACCCTATACCTGAGGAGGCGAGTGAGCACAAAGAGGTGGTCCATGATGGTGAGATGTCTGTCATTTCTCCCAGTTCTAAATTTTCAGTGTTAATTGATTCTTTGTCTAATGTTTTACTACAGTTTAAAGGGGCACATGTTAATGGTGCAGATAATATTGCAAGTTTGCAAGGGGCACAGGTGGCTGGTGCAAAACACACTGTAAATTCCAGTGAAATTTTAAGGGCACAAGTTATTGGTGCTGAGCAAGGCATTCAGCTGCGGTGTAATGCATTGGATAAATGTCAGAGGGCACAGAAGGCTGGTGCTGAAATTATGTGTTTTAACACTTCTAATGAAGCTAATAAAAGCATGGCTAATAAGCATTTTATGAATGATGTTGGTGCCATTTGGCAGGATGTTAATGTTCCTATCGTACAGGACCAAGAACAAATATCTACCCGCTCTAGGGTTGTTACCCCTCAATTGTCTATTAACCCCTCACAGCTCCTTAGACCCTCTGCGGGCATGGTGAGTGAATCTTCTTTTAAAGAGCCCCTCCCATGTGAGATATCACCACTGGGTTTTCATTTACCCAAATCAGTTAAAGACAAGATTTGGAGGGGAGAATTCCTTGATATACTATCATTGTTACCGGCTTCCAAAGAATTCTTATTCAAATCTGATAGGCAGGCTGGTGATAGGTCGGAGGAAGATAGGAGAAGGGCTATCCCTAGGGCTATCCCTAGAACCTTCCAGAACTGGTTGCAAGCCTTTTGCATCTATGCAGCAGTTATGAGGGAACGCTTCATTGGTAAATGCTCAGGTTTGTTTCAACACTTGGACATAGTTGCTGAAGCATTTTGCCACTTTGGAGGTTCTGCTTGGTTCACATACGACGAGAATTTTCATCAAAAATTGGCAGTCCATCCCTCATTACACTGGGGTTCTAAGGACGTGGGTTTGTGGTTGAATCTAATGTTACCAACTAAGCCGCAGTTTACCCCTAGACTGCAACCCAGCACTCACAATGCATTTCGCAGAGGTTTCTGCTTTGCCTTCAATGAAGGTCAGTGCAAATTCCTGACGAATTGTAGATATAGACATGAATGCTCCCACTGTAATGGGGCGCACGCGGCTAGTAGGTGTTTTCGCAAATCAAATGCAACCTCTTTCCAGTCATTACCCAGGGACACTCCTGGTAAAAGCTCAGACTCCAGTGAATCTGTCAAAAATGCGCCCATGGCTAGAGCGCTATCCAGATCGCAGGATGGCGGCTCTGTTAATTGATGGATTCCAAGAAGGGTTTTTGGTCCCTTTCTTTTAAATGCCCGGGTTGTATCGGGTACAGAATTTGTTATCCGCTTATAAACACGCGGAGGTGGTCCAGGAAAAAATATCTAAGGAACTATCAGATGGTAGGATTGCTGGCCCCTTTTCGGTTCCGCCATTTCGGGATTTTCGCCTTTCACCGTTGGGAATAGTTCCTAAAAAGGAGCCGGGCTGTTATAGGATGATACACCATCTTTCTTATCCTCCAAAATTTTCATTGAATGATGAGGTCTCCGATGTTTTAGCCCCGGTGTGCTACTCGTCTTTTGATGAGGCGTTAGTCTTGTTAAGGCGGTCCAGCCAAGGTTCTTTGTTAGCCAAAGCTGACATTAAATCAGCTTTTCGCTTACTCTCAGTCCACCCACAAGGTTTCAACTCCTTGGGTTTTCAATTTATGGGTCAATTCTATTTTGACAAATGTATGCCCATGGGGTTTTCATTATCTTGCTTTTATTTTGAAGCATTCTCCACTTTTTTACACTGGGTTTTGTCCGAACTATCACCCCATGGGGCTATTCTTCATTATTTGGATGATTTTTTATTTATCGGTCCGGCTGAGTCAGCGGAATGCCTGGAAACTTTGCAGGCATTCGTTGATGTTTGCAAGCACTTCGGTGTGCCTCTGGCATCCAAAAAAACGATTTTTCCCTTTTTACCTCCCTCGAATTTTTGGGCATTATGATTGATTCTGAACACATGGAATTCAGGTTGCCGGAGCAAAAACTCCAGAAGATGAGATCTTTGATCTCAGTTTTTCTATCCAAGAAAAAGGTTCTGCTGAAAGAAGCCCAATCTCTTTTGGGACTTTTTGCTTTTGCAGCTAGAATTATTCCTATGGCTAGGGTTTTTCACGCAGATTTTCCCTTGCTCTCGGGGGTATAAAAACCCATTCGCTCACATTCGTATCTCCAAGGGGATCAGGGAGGACCTAAAAATTTGGGATTCCTTTTGGGTAATTTTAATGGTTCCACGATATGGCAACAGGAGTTTGCTGACAGCACCCAGTTGGAATTCTTTACTGATGCATCTGGGTCCGTAGGCTTCGGGGCCTTTTTGAAGGGCCACTGGTGTGCTGGTAAATGGCACAAGGAATGGCTTCAGAAGGACGTCCTGCAGAACTTGGTCCTTTTGGAACTATTCCCGGTCCTAGTTTCAGTTGTAATTTGGAAGGAGGACTTTATGAATCGTAGGATCCTGCTGCACACTGACAACAAGGGTGTACTTTTTGCTGTCAACACTTTATCTTCTAAGTCGGAACCTGTGGTTAAATTATTGCGTTTTCTGGTTTTACATTGTATGCGTTTTAACATTTGGCTGAAAGCAGAACACATACCGGGTATACATAATAACATTGCTGATGCTTTGTCTCGTTCACAGTTCAAGAAGTTTCGGGATTTGGCGCCAGCAGCGGACCAACAAAGGACCCCTTGCCCAGATTTCCTCTGGGGCTTAATCTGGGACTGATACTCTGTAACCTCAGGAATTCAGTGTCAAAAAAGACGTGGTTGGATTATAAGCTTTCATGGTCTAGTTGGTGTTCTTTCTGTCAAGTTTTGAGTTTGGATCCTTTGAACGTCACCTCTTATGTAGCTTTAGCGTTCTTATCTTTCCTTATCCAGTCAAACCTTAGCCCTGCTTCTATTAGCAAAATTTTAGCCGGGGTCTCATTCTTTCTAAAAATTTGCAGGTCTGCCTGCTCTTACCTCTTTCTTTCAAGTTACTCAAGTCCTTAAGGGATTTAGGAACTCTAGGTTTTCTCAGGACAATAGGCATCCAATTTCAGTTTCCTTGTTGGCGGATCTCCTTAGAATTCTTCAGGAGGTTTGTTCATCTGATTTTGAGTCCTTACTTTTTAGAGCGGCATTCTCAGTAGCTTTCTTTGGAGCCCTTAGGATTGGTGAATTTACGGCTGCAAATAAACGTTGTTTATCTTTTCTTAGGTTTTCTCATGTTGTAATAGAAGGAGGTTTCCTTCATTTTTTCATTTGTAGGTCCAAATCTTCCCCGGTTGGTAAAGGTCAATGGTTCTCTTTAGCCAGCTCATCGAATGAGGCTATATGTCCTGTCCGTCAAGTTTCTATGTATATGTCAGTTAGACCTGTTTCTTTTGACTCCTTTTTTGTTCACGAGGACTTATCGTCGTTGACTAGGTTCCAATTCTCAGCTGTTTTGGCTGCCTGTTTAAAACGCCTCAACCTCTCCGGTTTCCGCTTTTCTTCCCATTCATTTCGGATTGGGGCGGCCACTACAGCTGATTCATTGGGTCTTTCAGAAGAAAAATTAAAATGTATAGGCCGTTGGGGTAGTAACAGATATAAGTTGTATGTTCGTCCTGAGCTTCTAATTTTGTAATTTTTCTTTTCAGATCACCTCAAGACAATTGTTTGGATAGTGGGCCACTCCTACGTGTTTTGGGCGGCCAAACATGCTGAATCCAGAACTTACTCCTCCAATTTAGGTCTGGACTCTAAGTCTTTTAAGGTTTTTTGGTCAGGTGTCAGGGGTTTGCGTTGGATGAATCTTAAGGAACAATTATCCTATTTGGCCAGCATTTGGCCTCCCCCCCAAATTTTGGTCATTCATGCGGGAGAGAATGATATCGGGAGGATGGGTACATGGGATTTATTATGTGAAATGAAGAGGGATCTTTGTTTCATAAAACTTATGTTCCCATCCACGACCTTGACAATTTCGGAAATGATCCTGAGGCTTTTGTGGTCTCCTCAGGGTGGCCTGTTTTATTTGGATAGGATATGGAGGAGACTTAATAGAACAATTCATAGTTTTCTAATTTCATCTGGCGGTATTTCCTTTCGCCATTCGGAATTGGAAGGTTTTGTCCCAGGTTTGTTCAGGAAGGATATGGTCCACTTATCTTTTATAGGCCTGGACATTTTCAATATGGGTCTGCAAGATTTGATTGTATCAGCCACGGTGGTGGGGGGGCCGCAGCCAGTACCTATGTTACTGGCTCCGGCCGGTGGGGAGTAGTCGTCCAGCTTGGACTGGATGGACACCAGTTAAATTTTTGATAATATAATTTGGCCATGATGGCTTATTTAATTTGTATTTAAAGGATTTATGTTAACCCCCTATGGATAACACCGTGGCCATATAAATATCCAAGTAAAATAAATATGTGTTGGATTATATTTTTTGTGTGGTCTTTTTTATTCAAAATACCTTTGTGCTAGCCCATGAAAGGTCACAGCATTAAGCTGGACCACCATGGGTTAGCTCAAAGGGGAAAGGATTGCAGTTTTCCTGCTTTGTTTTATCCCCACAGGTTGTTTGAGCTTGAGGCAAAATCCCTGGGCAGCAACAGCCATGGGATTGGTGGACAGGGGCGATCAGCTGATTAGCCAGTTCAGCTCTGACTAGCCCGCGCAAGTGAAGCTATCAGAAGAGCGGGGAGCAGTTTACCTCAGACCGTTCCGGACCAGGCAGCGGCGCCCGCCCTCCCTCCCTATTTTTAGAAGTCATGTTGTTGTCCAAACGGGGGAGTAGTCGTCCAGCTTGGATTGGATGGACACCAGTTAAATTTTTGATAATATAATTTGGCCATGATGGCTTATTTAATTTTTATTTAAAGGATTTATGTTAACCCCCTATGGATAACACCGTGGCCATATAAATATCCAAGTAAAATAAATATGTGTTGGATTATATTTTTTGTGTGGTCTTTTTTATTCAAAATACCTTTGTGCTAGCCCATTAATTCTTCCTGCCAAACAGCTTTCCCATTAAAATACATAAGGAATTGAATCCATACCAACATGTCTTCCTTCATATCGTGAGTAACTCTTATATGAGAAAACGGGGATATTAAACCAGAAATGGCAAGATACAGCCTTCGTGAGAACACCTTTCCAACCGGCATAATCCTAGATGCGAATGCCAATAAGCCGAGCAGTGACTGCATCTCCTTTAAACAAATTTTCTTTTTTCTAATGATGAGTAATAAAGAAGATCTAAGCTTGACTAATTTATCGTCAGGTAACCTAAACTCCATTAGCTCGGAATCAATCGTGATACCTAAGAATTCAATGAAAGTTGAGGGCCAGGCAGTTTTTTCAATGGCTAAAGGAACTCCGAAATGACTACATATTGTAAAAAAAGAATCCAATAACCTTGTACAATCCGAAGAGTGAGGGGGGCCTAAAAATAAAAAATCATCTAAATAATGAATGAAAAAAGTTGAATCAGATATATTGCTAACTACCCACTCTAAAAAGGATGAAAAAGATTAAAAATAAAAACAGGTCAAAGAGCAGCCCATTGGTAAACATTTATCGAAATAACCATCAAAGAAAAAACCTAAAGAATTAAAGCCAACTGGGTTGATAGGAAGGAGGCGAAAAGCAGATTTAATATCTGCTTTAGCCAGAAGGGCCCCCTTACCCAGCAACCTAAGTTTAACTAAAGCATCCTCAAAAGACGCATAAGAAACAGAGGAAAGACTATCCTCAATTTGGTCATTCAGGGAGTGATCCTTGGGAAAAGACAAATGGTGAATCAACCTGAAAGAATTTTTATCTTTTTTGGGAACAATTCCTAATGGTGAAATCCTAAAATTAATAAATGGAGGGGAACTAAAAGGACCGGCTACCCTCCCTTCAGAAACTTCCTTATAAATTTTTTCCCAAACAATATTAAAATAATGTTCTACTGATTTTAAATTGTTTATTAGTGTACAACCTGAACCGCAAAATGAGGGCAAAACAAAACCCTCTCTAAATCCTTCAAGAATTAGCTGAGCCTTCGCCTTGTCTGGATATATTTTGAGCCAAGGTAGCATGTTTTGCCAGATCACCGGGGTGCGAGCCTTTTTGAACAGGTCCTTGTTGGTTAAATGTCGCCATTCGTTTGAAACATTTGCTAACAGAATGTGTTCCTGAACAAAAGGCACATTCGTGGTGGTACCTGCAAGAGTTGGGCCACTTACATTGTCCGTCATTAAAGTTAAAACATATTCCTTTCTTGTAACCTGACAGCTGACCGGTTGATTGTTGTAAAATCTGATTTTGTTTGGAAAAATTTTGTCGTTGAGGGAGAAAAAGATTGAGCCAGAGCCCAACGTCCTTCACTTCCCATTTTAAAGATTTGTGGACCGCTAATTTCTGACGAAAAGCCTCATCATAATTAAACCAAGAGGTACCACCAAAACTTTTATACGCTTCCAAATTGACATCCAGATGTTGAAAAAGCCCCGAACTCTTCTCCGGAAATTTTTCACAAAGGATACCAGAAAATATGCAGAAAGCCTGCAACCAGTTGTTGAAAGACCTGGTCACAGGCCTCCTACGATCCTCATCCTCTTTTTTTTCTTTCACAATAAAATCTTTTGAAGAAGGAAGCAAAGATAGTAAATCTAAAAATTCACCCCTCCATATCTTTTCTTTTACTGCTAAGGAAAGATGAAAACCTAACGGAGATACCTCACAGGGAATGGGTTCTCTTAAGCAAGTTTCAGGTAAATTTTGTATTTTTGCATTCTGATAGGAAGTAACATTATCGTTAATAGAATGTAAAATATGCTCGTCACTTACTATTTGAACACAAGATGGCGACAATACATCCACCATAGCATTGTCAGGAACAGGAACAGGATTTTTTAATGACTGAACCTCATTAGTTAATTTAACTATTGATTCAACAATGTCATGCAGAGTAAGCGCATTAATTGACTCACCTGCTACAGATATACCAGCCTCCTCAGTTGTAATGGAAGGAGCTGATCTGCCAGCAGGCCTAGTACTGACCTCAGACTGCTGTGTGCGTTGCCATGGTGACGAGCTATGCTGCTGAATGAGGTGTGGAGACTGCGCTGACGTACAGCCCACAGCTCCGCCTCTGCTACTGGCTCCGCCTCTTCTCATTGATGAAGTACTTGGCGCTGACGCTGGCACTATTGCGGGCTGTCTCTCCGCCCGACCTCTGGATGCTGCCCCGCTCCTCCTCGCCGGCTGCCCTGTTCTTTTAGCAGCCGGTGCTTGCGGTGGTGAAGGGGAGAGTCTCCGGCATGGGGTCCGCCTTCTTTTTGCGGAGCCACGCCCCCCTGATGACACGGCGCTACTGACCCTCTCCAGACGTGGAGCATCCTCCGTCATTGCGGCTCCCTCCTCTTCCGGGATCATCATGGACTCCTCGCTGTGCTCCCTCACAGATGTACCTCCTCCGGCAGTGATGCTTTGGGATTCCTCTGCTCTTGCTGTAGCTCCCACCGGAGCCTCTTGACGCAAAGCCAGCGGTAAGTCCAGACACTGCCGGATCCAATCTTCGCCGCCTTCTTCTCCTGCCCGCTCAATCAGCCGCCGCAGTAGGCTCATCTTCTGGCCTCAGAAGACCCTGTTTGTTCAATGGAGAAACTCCTAGAACACCACAGATCCTGTCTTCTGAGGCGACTGATTTATAAAACGGAACCCCCTTTATATAGCCCTTATAAGAACCCGATTAGACCGGTACTGACTAGCCCAGTACCACTTTAGCCCTAAAAAAAACGGGAAACAGCACGAGTCTACTGCGTGATCACCAGGTGATCAGCTAAAGCCCGGGAAAGTCATATTTACTTTCCCTATGCCATATGAAAAACCCCCAGCTGTTCCCTCTGCTAATCCTATCATGCCTATTTAAGGGGATCTTAAAACTGTTTGCCCTGCCGCTTTCCCATGAGAAAAGGGGGGTTGGAACTGTCTCCCCCTTTTCTATCATTCTGCTCCAGTTTGCCTGGGGATTTGTTTATGGATCCTTTGCTGACTGAAACGGATGCTGCCTATGTAAAAGGGCCTTTAGGGAGTATGCAGGTATTTTACCACTTAACCACTTAACGACCGCTCACTGTATATATACGTCGGCAGAATGGCACCGACAGGCACAATCACGTAGAGTGTACGTGATTGCCTTTGTATAGTTGGGGGGTCCAATCGGACCCCCCTCCTATACAGTGAGCGGTGGCTAAGTGTCCGGGAGCGTTAGGGGATGAGGGGGCAGCCATTCGTTTCTGGCCACCCCCTCGCGATCGCTCCCGGCGAATGGAAATGCCCCCTCTGTCTGTGTCAGACAGAGGGAGCAGGAGGAAGTGATGTCATCTCTGGTGCGGCGCTCACATATACCGAGCGCCGTACAAGAGAAGACATCAGGTCAGTGCACACAACACTACACTGACACCAGGACACATAGGGACATAAATCTCCCCCCCAGGCCCCCCCAGACACCCCAGATCACCCCCCAGATCACCCCCCCAGCCCCCAGTCACAGTGTCACTGATTGCAGTGACCATTTATTTAGTGATCACTGCAATCAGTGACATTTGTGACTGTAAAAGTGTCACCAAAGTTTAGTCTTAGGTCCAGTGTAGCCCCCTAACCCCCCCCTAATAAAGGTTTAACCCCCTGATCACCCCCCAGATAACCCTTTCACCCCCTATCACCACTGTCGCTAAGCGATCATTTTTCTGATCGCTGTCTTAGCGTCAGTGATGCCGATCGGCAGCCAGTAATTTTTTTTAGGTTCGCTGCATGTTTTTTTAGCGTCAGGTACCCCAATATATTATCTAATAAAGGTTTAACCCCCTTGATCGCCCCCCAGGTAACCCTTTCACCCCCTATCACCACTGTCACTAAGCGATCGTCTTTCTAAACGCTGTCTTAGTGTCTGTGATGCAGATCGGTAGCCGGTAATTTTTTTTAGGTTCGCCGCAGGTTTTTATAGCGTCAGGTACCCCAATATATTATCTAATAAAGGTTTAACCCCCTTGATCGCCCCCCAGGTAACCCTTTCACCCCCTATCACCACTGTCGCTAAGCAATTGTTTTTCTAAACGCTGTCTTAGTGTCGGTGATGCAGATCGGTAGCCAGTAATTTTTTTTAGGTTCGCCGCATGTTTTTATAGCGTCAGGTACCCCAATATATTATCTAATAAAGGTTTAACCCCCTTGATCGCCCCCCAGGTAACCCTTTCACCCCCATCACCACTGTCGCTAAGCGATCGTTTTTCTAAACGCTGTCTTAGTGTCGGTGATGCAGATCGGTAGCTGGTAATTTTTTTTAGGTTCGCCGCAGGTTTTTATAGCGTCAGGTACCCCAATATATTATCTAATAAAGGTTTTAACCCCCTGATTGCCCCTAGTTAACCCTTTCACCAGTGATCACCATATAAGTGTTACGGGTGATGCTGGTTAGTTAGTTTGCTTTTTATAGTGTCAGGGCACCCGCCGTGTATATAACCCAATAAAGGTTTAACCCCCTGATCGCCCGGCGGGTGATATCAATTAGGTTTTAGCGTCAGAGAGGGTCTGAGTCACACCCCAGGCAGCGTCAGGTTAGTGCCAGTAACGCTAACACCCACGCGTGAAGCATACACCCCCCTTAGTGGTATAGTATCTGAACAGATCAATATCTGATCTGATCAGATCTATACTAGCGTCCCCAGCAGTTTAGGGTTCCCAAAAACGCAGTGTTAGCGGGATCAGCCCAGATACCTGCTGGCACCTGCGTTTTGCCCCTCCGTCCAGCCCAGGCCGCCCAAGTGCAGTATCGATCGATCACTGTCACTTACAAAACAAAAACACACATAACTGCAGCGTTCGCAGAGACAGGCCTGATCCCTGCGACTCCAGTGCTGTAGGAGGTGATTTCACCACCACAGTTAAAAAAAAAAAGCAAATATGCCGAAGCATTGGGGCAGCAGGGGCGGAGGAGCGATTTTGCTCCTAATGCCGCGTACATACGGTCGAAATTCCGACGGAGGCTTGCCCGTGGAAAAGTCCGACCATGTGTGTGCGGCATAACTTTTTTGCGGGAGGATGCCCCCATGCTTCGGCATATATAAATGGTGCGTGTATGCCCATCATTGGAAGTGGGTGGATGAAGGGCGGTATTCTAATGGTGGGCATACCCACCGATCAATCTCTTTTTTCATTCAGCCAACTGGCTGCATGAAAAAAAAAGATTACAATACATGTCCAACAAGGACCAGCAACGTACTGGTATGTTGCTGGACTTTGAATGTTTATACCAGAATGATGCCTGCGGGTTTAGGTATCATCTTGGTATCATTCTTTTCAGCCTGCGGCCGGCTTTCATGTAAAAGCAATCCTAGCAGCTAATTAGCCTCTGGACTGCTTTTACAAGCAGTGGGAGGGAATGCCCCCCCCCCCGGATATAAAAAGCGCCATTGGGAAATTGGGAAAGCATTTTATCACACCGATCTTGGTGTGGTCAGATGCTTTGAGGGCAGAGGAAAAATCTAGGGTCTAGAAGACCCCAGTTTTTTCAAAAAAAGAGTACCTGTCACTACCTATTGCTATCATAGGGGATATTTACATTCCCTGACATAACAATAAAAATGATGAAAGAAAAAAAATACTTGGAAGGAACAATTCAAAAATAAAATAAAAAAGCAAAATTAATAATAAAAAAAAAATAAAAAAAAAAAGCACCCCTGTCCTGCCCTGCTCTTGCCCAATGGCGAACGCAAGCGTCGGTCTGGCGTCATATGTAAACAGCAATTGCACCATGCATGTGAGGTATCACCGCGAAGGTCAGATCGAGGGCAATCATTTTAGCAGTAGACCTCCTCTGTAAATCTACTGGGGTAACCTGTAAAGGCTTTTAAAGGCTTTTAAAAATGTATGTAGTTTGTCGCCAATGCGCGTTTGTGCGAAATTTTAAAGCATGTCGTGTTTGGTAGCTATGTACTCGGCCTAAGATCATCTTTTTTATTTCATCAAACATTTGGGCAATATAGTGTGTTTTAGTGCATTAAAATTAAAAAAAGTGTATTTTTTTAACCCAAAAAATGCGTTTGAAAAATCGCTGCGCAAATACTGTGTAGAAAAAAAATGCAACACCCACCATTTTAATCTGTAGGGCCTTTGCTTTAAAAATATATATAATGTTTGGGGGTTCAACATAATTTTATTGCAAAAAAAAAAATGTTTTCAAGTAAACAAAAAGTGTCAAAAAGGGCTTTGTCTTCAAGTGGTTAGAAGAGTGGATGTAAGCTTCCTAATGTTGTGTATAAAATGCCAGAACAGTTCAAAACCCCCCCCCCCCAAATGACCCCATTTTGGAAAGTAGACACCCCAAGCTATATACTGAGAGGCATGTCGAGTCCATGGAATATTTTATATGTTGACACAAGTTGCGGAAAAAACGACAATTTTTTTTTTTTTTTTTGCACAAAGTTGTCACTAAATGATATATTGCTCAAACATGCCATGGGCATATGTGGAATTACACCCCAAAATACATTCTGTTGCTTCTCCTGAGTACGGGGATACCACATGTGTGAGACTTTTTGGGAGCCTAGCCACGTACGGGACCCCAAAAACCAAGCACCGCCTTCAGGCTTTCTAAGGGTGTAAATTTTTGATTTCACTTCTCACTGCCTATCACAGTTTCGGAGGCCATGGAATGCCCAGATGGCACAAAACCCCCCCAAATGACCCCATTTTGGAAAGTAGACACCCCAAGCTATTTGCTGAGAGGTATTGTGAGTATTTTGCAGATCTCGCTTTTTGTCACAAAGTTTTGAAAATTGAAAAAAATATATATATATATATATTTTTTCTTTCTTCATTTTCAAAAACAAATGAGAGCTGTAAAATACTCGCCATTCCTCTCAGCAAATGGCTTGGGGTGTCTATATTCCAAAATGGGGTCATTTGGGGGGGGGGGGGTTTTGTGCGATTTTGGCATTTTATGGCCTTCGAAACTGTGATAGGTAGTGAGGAGTGAAATCAAAAATTTGTGCCTAGAAATCCTGAAGGCGGTGCTTGGTTTTCGGGGTCCCGTACGCGGCTAGGCTCCTAAAAAGTCCCACACATGTGGTATCCCCGTACTCAGGAGAAGCAGAAAAATGTATTTTGGGGTGTAATTCCACATATAACCATGGCATGTGTGAGCAATATATCATTTAGTGACAACTTTTTGTAATTTTTTTTTTTTTGTCATTATTCAATCACTTGGGACAAAAAAAATATATTCAATGGGCTCAACAGGCCTCTCAGCAATTTCCTTGGGGTGTCTACTTTCTAAAATGGGGTCATTTGGGGGGTTTTGAGCTATTTTGGCATTTTATGGCCTTCGAAACTGTGATAGGTAGTGAGGAGTGAAATCAAAAATTTGCGCCCTTAGAAATCCTGAAGGCGGTGCTTGATTTCCGGGGTATGTGTGAGCAATATATCATTTAGTGACAACTTTTTGTAATTTTTTTTTTTTTTTTAGTCATTATTCAATCACTTGGGACAAAAAAAATAAAAATTCAATGGGCTCAATATGCCTCTCAGCAATTTCCTTGGGGTGTCTACTTTCCAAAATGGGGTCATTTGGGGGGGTTTTGTACTGCCCTGTCATTTTAGCACCTCAAGAAATGAGATAGGCAGTCATAAATTTAAAGCTGTGTAAATTTCAGAAAATGTACCCTAGTTTGTAAACTCTATAACTTTTGCGCAAACCAATAAATATACGCTTATTGACATTTTTTTTACTAAAAACATGTGGCTGAATACATTTTGGCCTAAATGTATGACTACAATTGAGTTTATTCGATTTTTCTTATAACAAAAAGTAGAAAATATCATTTTTTTTCAAAATTTTCGGTCTTTTTCCGTTTATATTGCAAAAAATAAAAATCGCAGAGGCAATCAAATACCATTAAAAGAAAGCTCTATTTGTGGGAAGAAAAGGACGCAAATTTCGTTTGGGTACAACATTGCATGTCCGCACAATTTACAGTTAAAGCAGCGCAGTGCAAAATTCTGAATTCACCTCTGGTCCTTTAGCTACCAAATGGTCCGGGGCTTAAGTGGTTAAGGACCAGAAGGATTTGCCCCCTTAATGACCAGGCCATTTTTTGGGATACGGCACTGTGTCGCTTTAACTGACAATTGCGCGGTCGTGCGATGTTGTACCCAAACAAAATTTATGTCCTTTTTCCCCACAAATAGAGCTTTCTTTTGGTGGTATTTGATCACCTCTGCAGTTTTTATTTTTTTCGCTATAAACAAAAAAAGAGCAACAATTTTGAAAAAAAAAACAATATTTTGTACTTTTTGCAATAATAAATATCCCAAAATTTCTTCATCAGTTTAGGCCAATATGTATTCTTCTACATATTTTTGGTTGAAAAAAATCGCAATAAGCGTTTATTGATTGGTTGGTTTGCGCAAAAGTTATAGTGTCTAAAAAATAGGGGATACATTTATGGCATTTTTATTATTTATGTATTTTTTACTAGTAATGGAGGTGATCTTTGATTTTTAGCGTGACTGCGACATTGCGGCGGACAGATCGGACACTTTTGACACTTTTTGGGACCAGTGACATTTATACAGCGATCAGAGCTAAAAATAGCCACTGATTACTGTATAAATGTCACTGGCAAGAAAGGGGTTAACACTAGGGGGCGATCAAGGGGTTATGTGATCCCTAGGCAGGTATTTCCAACTGTGGGGGGAGTGTACTGACTGGAGGAGGAGAGAGATCGCTGTTCCTGATCACTAGGAACAGCAGATATCTCTCTACTCTCCTGTCCGAATGGGGATCTGTTTGTTTACATACACAGATCTCCTCTCTGGCTCCCTGTGGAGCGATCGCGGCTGGCCGGTGGACATGGCGACCGTCGGCCACGTGCATCGCTTCTGGCGGCACATGCGCGCCCCCTATCGCTCTTAAAGTGTCCAATGTACAACTATGGCAATTTGCGCGGCCATGCCAACCTGCCACAGTATAATGCTGGCGGCTGGTCAGCATGCGGTTAAACCACAGATATCTAGGGGTTTGGTGTTTTCTTTGCTATTGACATGTGTGGTGTTATCATGCCAAGTTCAAAAAAACTCTCTAAATCCCTCAGAAAAAAAAGTTGGATGTCTATGATTATGGCAAGGGATATAAAAAGATCACCAAATGATTTGCAATTAATCATTCCACTGTAAGGAAAATAATCGAATATAAGGAAAATAAGTGGCATAGGTGTTTAAAGACTGCTAACTTGTTCAGGGCTGGCTGGCAAGCAAATTCATCCCAAGAGCCGATGCCAAAATTTTATTACGGATCTGTAACAGTTGGTGTCAACTCAGAAAGAGATTGCATCAATTTAACCTGCATGGGAAGTGTGCCAAAAAGAAGCCTTTGCTATCCAAAAAACATTACAGCAACACTACAGATTGCTATTAAACAGACCGGGTCTTCTGTAACTGTGCACTAACAAATTAAAGACAGAGTTGTTTGGCCACAGAAGCTTTAGACGTGATCTGTTTGTAGATTATCTACTCTAATAACTGAAGAAGTTTTGTATGAAACCATGAAGCGCAGTGTTCCCTTTAATTTTGCTCAAGTGAGACATTGCCCAAATGAGACAATAAAGCGGAGTTCTACCCAAAAATTGAACTTCCGCTTTGAGTGAAGGTGACCCCCTGACTGACATGCCACATTACTTCCCGCGATAGAGGTAATTTTGCCGCACAGGAAGAGGAGCCAGTGGAGGCAGCACCGGAGGTAAGAAGATATCACCCTTTGGCCCACGTATAACTGTAATGTCGGGCGATCGGCGGCAGTCCGCGGCACCCCCGCTGAACAACTTTGATGTCAGGATTAAAAAAAAAAATCGCCGCTCAGACAAAATAAATGTTCCGCAGTTGGATTTTGAAAAGTTGGGAGGTATTGAAAATATATTCTCCTGCGCTAGTACGGAGGGCTTTAGTACAAATGGAAGGCGCGTGGCCTGATGCATGAATCATAATAAAGAGTTTATTATAATAAACAAATGAGTTAATACAGGGGTAGATACTACGTATTCAAAATTAAAATAATAATAATAACTAACGACAATGTTGTCACTAGATGGACTGACATAAAATGATACCCATACAAGGGATAAAATGAAATGAATACTTTGCTAACGCGTTCATCAGAGCCTTGGTCTGCGTGTTATACTAGAGAGAGAACTGGATGGGTGGTATAACTCTAGTTGAGTGGTGTAACCATATGAGTGGAATATCCTTCACTGTAGGGATTTATTTTTCCACATCGCAGTGTTCTTAGCAGCATGGGGGGGATAATCTCAAATGCAGTTGTCTGTAGTTTGTTTTTATTGGTCAGGAAGACCTAGCGATTAGTTCAGGTGTCTCAGCCAGGGATCCGTGCCTGGAAGTCCAAGTCTTTGCTGGGCTATTGTGGCAATTCACATATCGAGGTGCTGTGCAGAGTCCACTGCTAAGTTGATGTTGTCTCACAATGTGAATGCTTGAGGGGGGCAGATTTTAATTTTGAATACGTAGTATCTACCCCTGCATAAACTCATTTTTTTTTTTATTATAATAAACTCTTTATTATGATTTTTGCATCAGGCCACGTGCCGTCCTTTCCTTTTTCTACTTACAGTGCTCTGTCTGTCTCCTGAACTTTGCAAGACTTGGCTATCAAGCTAACCCTGTAGATTACACCATCTCTGCTTCTGGGTGTTGGCATCTCCACCTTGAGTGCCTTCACATGTGTCCCAGCACAGGTGTACAGGTGTTGCAACTTTCTGCACCAGGCACCATCAGGGGCGGATCCGGGGGGGGGCAACAGGGCAATTTCCCCCCCCCCCCCGAGACCATCTGTCACACTTACTTGCTTGCTCTGTTTGTTTTTTTTTTGCGCCTGATCTCCCGGATTTTGGGGACCCAGTACCGGCCGGCCATAGGTCCCCTGGACCCCAAACTTGGCACACATGTCTCCTCTACAAGTGTGCAAAGTTTGGTGTCTGGGAGACCTACGACCGGGGAAAACCGATTTTTCAAAGCCGGGCACTCCTTCCATAGACTCCCATGTTAAACATCAGTCTAGTCATGGGCACAGTGAAGCATGGGCACAGTGAGGCATGGGCACAGTGAGGCAAAGTGAGGCACAGTGAGGCATGCAGATGGACACCCTAGGCTTATACTCAAGTCAATATGTTTTCCCAGTTTTTTGGGGTAAAATTAGGTGCCTTGGCTTATATTCGGGTCGGCTTATGCTCGAGTATATACAGTACTAGTTCTGCGGCTGCCGCTGCCTCTCTGAGTCCCTCTCAGTTTCTCACATCAGCCGATCAGCGGCGCCGAGAGAGAGACTGGTCTAATGTAGTTACGCGGCGCACTGACACGATACCAGGAGCGGAGGAGGAGGTGGGTGGAGCCTCTTCCCTGCACTCGTTGCTAACGCCTGGGCTGCTTGGCGTCTAGCAACGAGTGACGTCAGTGAGTCACGTCGGGCTGCTCTGCGGGCAGGTGCGATAGCGTGCGGCTCCACAGACGGGTAAGAAAGCGGGTGGCTCCGCGGGCGGCTCCGCTTGCGGCGCGGTTTGTGGGCGGGCAGCGCAGTTCGTGGGCAGACTGTGCTGCTCAGTGTGTTGGCAGCGCAGGTGAGAGTGAGAGAGGGGGCTCATCTCTCACCGCCTGTGCCTGCCCTGCATTCCTGCAGTGACTTCCGCCCTCACTGTGCAGGCAGCAGAGAGATTACATTATCTCTCTGCTGCCTGACTCTGGGAGTCTGGGACACAGCAAGAGACAACCAAAACTACACCTTAGCAGGCAAGTTAGTGACAATCCACAAATTGTGTCAGGTGATGTGGCAAATGACAATCTGCATCTGGTGGCAGGCAAGTGACAATCAGCAAGGTGTGGCAGGTGAGTGGCAAGTGACAATCCGCAAGGTGTGGCCAGGCACACATGTCTCCTCTACAAGTGTGCAAAGTTTGGTGTCTGGGAGACCTACGACCAGGGAGAACCGATTTTTCAAAGCCGGGCACTCCTTCCATAGACTCCAATGTTAAACGGTCGTTTCTCCAGTGATTTTGCGGACCCGGTACCTGGACCCCAAACTTGGCACACATGTAGCCCCATGTCTCCTCTACAAGTGTGCAAAGTTTGGTGTCTGGGAGACCTATGGCCGGGGAGAACCGATTTTTCAAAGCCGGGCACTCCTTCCATAGACTCCTATGGTAAACATCAGTCTAGTCATGGGCACAGTGAAGCATGGGCACAGTGAGGCATGGGCACAGTGAGGCAAAGTGAGGCACAGTGAGGCATGCAGATGGACACCCTAGGCTTATACTCAAGTCAATATGTTTTCCCAGTTTTTTGGGGTAAAATTAGGTGCCTTGGCTTATATTCGGGTCGGCTTATGCTCGAGTATATACAGTACTAGTTCTGCGGCTGCCGCTGCCTCTCTGAGTCTCTCTCAAGTTCTCACATCAGCCGATCAGCGGCGCCGAGAGAGAGACTGGTCTAATGTAGTTACGCGGCGCACTGACACGATACCAGGAGCGGAGGAGGAGGTGGGTGGAGCCTCTTCCCTGCACTCGTTGCTAACGCCTGGGCCGCTTGGCGTCTAGCAACAAGTGACGTCAGTGAGTCACGTCGGGCTGCTCTGCGGGCAGGTGCGATAGCGTGCGGCTCCACAGACGGGTAAGAAAGCGGGTGGCTCCGCGGGCGGCTCCGCTTGCGGCGCGGTTTGTGGGCGGGCAGCGCGGTTCGTGGGCAGACTGTGCTGCTCAGTGTGTTGGCAGCGCAGGTGAGAGTGAGAGAGCAGGCTCATCTCTCACCGCCTGTGCCTGCCCTGCATTCCTGCAGTGACTTCCACCCTCACTGTGCAGGCAGCAGAGAGATTACATTATCTCTCTGCTGCCTGACTCTGGGAGTCTGGGACACAGCAAGAGACAACCAAAACTACACCTTAGCAGGCAAGTTAGTGACAATCCACAAATTGTGTCAGGTGACGTGGCAAATGACAATCTGCATCTGGTGGCAGGCAAGTGACAATCAGCAAGGTGTGGCCAGTGACAATCCACAAGGTGTGGCAGGTGATGTGGCAAGTGACAATCCACAAGGTGGGGCAAGTGACAATCCACAAGATGTGGCAGGTTACGTGGCAGATGACAATCCACAACGTGTGGCAAGTGACACGCTCAGGGCTCCCACTAATTGCAGGCGACAGTGGCAAGTGACACACTCGGGGCTCCCACTGATTCTGCATTGAACTATTTAATTTTATATTACAATGTAATAATAGAAATAATGCGCTTCAATCATCCTGACACCATAACAACCATGGTGTCGGGATGATTAAAGCGCCGACACCAGCCATTTCACCGATAAATTTCCCCCCAAAAAAAAAAAAATCTTTTGGCAGTGCCCCTCACGGGAAAAGACTCTGGATCCGCCCCTGGGCACCATACTAGAATAGCTAGAGCAGTGTTTCTCAACTCCAGTCCTCCTCAATGCACCCCAACAGGTCATGTTTTCAGACTTTCCATTATTTTGCACAGGTGATTTGATCAGTTTCACTGCCTTAGTAATTACATCCCTTTCATCTGAGGCAAATCCTGAAAACATGACCTGTTGGGGCGCCTTGAGGACTGGAGTTGAGAAACACTGAGGTGGGGCTTAGTGGGAAACGGTGAAGCTTAGCACAAATAGGGCTCATGAGCTGGAGGTTCCTCTACACTATGGCATCATGGGGTCATAAGGCACATTCATTATCGTAGTACAGTATCTCCAAACTTTCTAAACAAAGGGTCAGTTTACTGTCCTTCAGACCTTAGGGGGTCGGACTGTGGCCATCAGGAGTACAAAATGTCCCAGCATCACTGGGAGTAAACCATTCCCCATCAATGGTGTCATTGGAAGGAATTGTGCCCCATTGTTGGTGTCATTGGGAGGAATTGTGGCCCATTGTTGATGTTATTGGTAGGAATTGTGCCCCATCAATGGTGTCATTGGGAGGAATTGTGCCCTTCATAGGTGTCAGTGAATAAAATAGCACTCCAAGGGACAGATAAAAGCAACAAAGGGCAGCATCCTCCCTCCAAGGAGCAGTTTGGAAACCACTGTCCTAGTGTATAGAGCTAGCTTGCTCTTAGTAACTAAGCAAGTAGTGAACAAGGGATAAGGATGACATTCTTCTGAAAATGTTCCTTGCCAGGCTTTCATACTGAATATTTCTTTGCAATGCTTTCTATGGCTGGGAACAGTGTTGCCAACCGTCAGTATTTTTACTGGCAGCCAGTAAAAAATGGGCACTTTTCTCCTGCCAGTAAATGCCAGTAAGAGGAAAAGGTTGCCAGTAAAAAATATGGCTGTGATGCTCGCCTCAGAACTGTGCATGCGCAGCTCTGGGCCCGGAGTCGGCAGAGACCATCCAAGTGCCTGCTACAGTGTGTTCAGGTGGTGCGAGGGGGGGCGGGTTTGGTGGAGGTGGTGCCTGAGAGTGTCGTGTGATGTCATGGTGCAAGGGAGCCAAGCGGAGCTGCCGGAGCCTGGTGTACGGGTCTGCAGGACGGGATTAAGGCAAGTCGGGAGCGGGACTGTCAGTGCTGTTTGGACTGGAGGAGACTAAAGGGATCACCTGGCATGGAGAGATACTGTGACTCAGGAGGGGACGTGTCAGTATCACTGTGAGAGTCAATTTCATGTGTGCATCACCCATTTTAATGTATTGCCCCCCCAAGTCCTGTCCCTGAGCTACCGGTACTTACTTACTATATTAAAAATAAAATAAGAAATATGCTTTTTGCCTTGCTAATTGCATATTGTACTTATTTGTAGCCTAACTACTGGAATTTGCACTTAAAAATGTAATTTTATAACTTTTGGAACTGCCAGTAAAAACGTGGCTGTGTCAGTAAATTCTGGGTGTTGTGTCAGTAAATTTCAACCTGGTAGGTTGGTAACACTGGCTGGGAACAGTAAAGTCAGAACTATAGATATTTATACTTGTACCAGGTCAGAGTAAAGATATAAAACTACAGATAAAAATTGAGCTATTAGATTAGTATGATATCTAGTAAAATAGCATTTTCAGTAGGAGAGTTTAGCAAAGCCAAATTCTATAGTTCTCTCACCCCAGGTTCCAGCTTATGCAGTTTAGCTTCCACCTATTACCAGCAGGGGGAGACGTAGCACAGTTCAGTGGCACAGGGATCAGAAAATATACAAAAAAAACATAGCATAAAAGAATTGGATGTGAAAAGGGGATTCTAATATGGGTCTAAAAGGTAGTCTGAATATTTGAACCATAGGTTCCATTTTTTATCCAGTAGGTGCATGGTATTATGCAAGGTATGCAAAATTTTTTCCATAAGGTAAATGTCGTTTATTCTAATTTTCAATTGGGAAATTGGTAACGATGGGGATTTCCAATGATAAGCTATTAGCCAATGGATGGATACACAAATTGTATGGACTATTCTTAATTGAAACGTGTTCAAACCCAAAATCGGGGCGAACAAGAGACAATTGGGAAGGGTAAGGGTTATAATTTTGTTTGAAATTTTAGAAGAAAATTTCTCTAGTCGTTTCCATAATTGGGCTGCTTTTTCACAGTCCCAAAAAATGTGAGAGAAGGAGCCGATTGAGGTGCAATCTC
This sequence comes from Rana muscosa, assembly GCA_029206835.1. Lineage (NCBI taxonomy): Eukaryota > Metazoa > Chordata > Amphibia > Anura > Ranidae > Rana > Rana muscosa. The sequence goes on along the minus strand of CM055120.1, from coordinate 214,856,827 downwards.
TAAAGCAGGTATTGGGAACTGTGGGAAATATAGAATGGAGTTTGGCTGGAGTATAATACCACCTGGTAAATAGTTTAATTGCAGTTTCCCTAATTGTGATAGATTTAGTGCATTTAAGAAGATTGTCAATACATTCAGACCATTTCTCGAGGGGCAATACAAAATCGTATTCCTGTTCCCATTTGAGCATGTATGGTAATTTATCCTGGTTGGTGTTATTGATCAGGTTTAGATATATCTCTGATATTAGGCCTGTTCTTCTTGGGTATTTAGTACAGATATTCTCATAGAATGTGGGCGATGTATTGTCTAACAGTGGGAAATTTGAACCCTGCATTTCAAAATACTACTGAATCATTTATTTTTTATATGTAATAGATGTTGTCATAAATAAATAAAGGCGGTTACTCTGTCATAAATCATTATAATTATTGATTGAAAATACTGTAATTCTCTGATGTCATGACATAATGTTTGTACCATTATTTTGTACACAATAAAAAAGTTTGTAAACAAAAAAAAAAAAACATAGCAATGGTCTATCTATGTGGATAACCGTAGTGGAAAAAAAAAAAAAACATTGACCTTGAAAAAAAAATCAAATTAAAGGGAAATGGGTGAAATTTGCTAACTGGCAATAATGCATAGTATCTGTATTTCCTTTTCACTAGTAGTCTATATTCCTAGCCTAATGCCGCGTACACACGACCGCTTTTCTCGACGAGGAAAACAGCATTTTTTTTTTCGCCGAGAAAAACGATCGTCTGTGGGCTTTATGTCGTTTTTCTCGTTGAGAAAAACGGCAGAAAAAACGACGAGAAAAATTAGAACATGTTCTAAATTTTCTCATCGTTTTTTCCATCATTTTTTTCCGCTGCAGTTTTCCCATAGGGAGACACTGCCACGGAGCCCACAGACGGTCGTTTTTCTCGTCAAGAGAAAAAAATGACGGGAAAAACGACCGTGTGTAGGGAACCCTTGGAACCGAAGCGGTTCCCTCGTTTTTCCTGTCATTATTCACGGCGTTTTTTTAACCGCCGTGAATAATGATCGTGTGTACGCGGCATAAGTGTTTTCAGCCAGTTAAATATGTACTATTGCCTCAATTCAGTTAGTTTAAACTTGTTTTTGCAGTAATGAAAGGCACGCAGAAACTCATGACTTAAATTACAGCAGCAAGACGTTAGTATTTTTTTGTGAAACATACTACCAATACGACAATTTTGGTTTAATATTACATTCTCAAATTCTATTTTATTTAGGTGAATTGATGTCATTGGATAACAACGAATCAGGTTGCTACTGTTTTAGCCAATAAAAAAAGACTAATGGTGGCCTAACATTCATTTCTGTATAGTTTAGCATGAAAGTACCATTATTATGACAAAACTACAAGCAAAACCACATTAGCAAATTCCATGTGTAGTGGTACCCTCAGAAGGGCCGCTGGTTGATGATGATCAAAAGCACAGTAACTACACTGTGACTGCAGTCATAGTGCACAGCACAGATAATGATGATGACCAGAGTTCTGCCTCACTGGTACAGAGGTTGTCGGTGCACACAGAGCACAGTTCAGGCTCACTGACTCAAAGGGCAGTCTAGGGGATTTTATTTGTGATTTTATTGTTAAATAATTTTGAGGTGGTTCGGGGTAGTATGGGATACTCTAGAAACATCAATAGTAACTGGATGACACACTTCTCTATCTTGCAAATGTCAGGAACAAATCTTCTGCTAAACTTAGAGTACAATCCTCCCATGAGAGATTAGAGAAAGCCAGAGGTATGAACCCCTCAGGGGAGGAGCTACTTATGTCAGTATTTTGTTGAACCACATTTTGCTTTAATTACAGCCTTTAGTCTGTTGGGATATGACTCTACTAACTTTGCACATCTAGACTTTGCCCTCTTCTTTGCAGAACTGCTTCAGTTCAGTTAAATTTGATTGTGGCCATCAGGGCTGCTGTTAGAAATCACAAGGCCCCATACAGCCTACCTGACAGGCCCCCCCCCCCCCCCCACGGCCGAAAGTAACTGAGGACATAGATTTATTAGTCCCTTTCTGTACAGCCCCAACTGCACAGACGAATGAATAGGAAGCACTCTAAGGCTTCCTGCTTACTCACAAACTGAAGCATAGTAAACACTGTTTACTATGCTTCGGTGATGAATGGACACAGAAGTTATTGGCACTGATTGCTCATTGTGTTCATTCAGGAAAGGAGGGGTCCGGTTAATGACATCCCGATGTGTACCGGCAGCGCTGCGGGGGAAGGGGCACACAGGGGGGCCTGGACAGCAGATGGAAGGGGTGCATATGCTAGAACCAATCCCCATGCAGAGCAGTCAAAGGGAGGGAGAAGAGGAGAAGCTGGCAGCACTTCAGTGGGTGACAGAAGAGGACCGGTGTCTGCAATAAGACAGTACAGCCTGCCCTTCTGCACAGCAGGTGCTTGGGCCCCCCTTTTGAACTGATGGGGCCCGGGCCCAGTACAAGAGGGCTGACTGTACTGCCTTATCAGGGGCCCTGGTGGCCATTTGTGACCTGCAGTCTTCAAGTCATTCCACAGATTTTCAATGGGTTTAAGACTGGGCTCTGACTAGGCCATGCAAGGACATTCACCCTTTTCTACTTCAACCACTGTGTGGTCATTTTTGCTGTGTGCTTTGGGTCATTGTCATGTTGGAAGGTAAAACTTTCCCATTGACAACTTTCTGGCAGAGGGCAGTAGATTTTCCTCAAGAATTTGACAGTGTTTTGCCCCATCCATTTTTATTCTATCCTGACAAGTGCTCCAGTCCCTGCTGCAGAGAAAAACCCCCATAACAGGATATTACCACCTCCATGTTTTACTGTAGGAATGGTGTTATTTGGATGTGAACTGTATTGGATTTCCCCCAGACATATCATTTGGTGTTGAGGCCAAATAATTTGATTTTATCCTCACCTGACCATAACACCTTTTTCCATGTGGCCCCCTTTGTGAGGTGAGAGTCCATTATGGCATTGTCCATGATTTGGATGTCTCCAAAAGTCCCAGTGTCTTCAACGGGCTGCAAGGCACAGCAGGACCAATACCATGAACAGAACCGACTAGTGCAGCTAGGAAGAACTCCTGGACCTTAGCCCTCCCCCTTTTTATAGCACAGGTGGGCTGGCTAGAACCAAAAAGCCTGGGAACTAATCTTTTTAACACTTAACCCTTACCACAGCTTGGGCCAGCCGTTAACTTGCTAATACAAATACATTTTAACCTGCCTACAGACATACAGTAATATCAGAGCAGCCAGCCATTGTACATGTTGCACAGGGTTGCTACTAAAGTTATTATATTGAATAGTTCATTGTCTCTTAAGTAAGGGTTTGGCTCCCTCTAGTGACCGCTGAAACTTTATCAGGATTTATTTTCTTCATTTAAGAAGCAAACAGTTATGCATTGTGGGATATTTAGTTTGATGAGGAAGTGACTCATGTTGTTAAATCAGTCTGGGAACTACTGGACCCACAATGCCAAGTCACAGACCCACAATGCCTAGTCACAGAACAGCCTGATGGGTAAACAGATAAAAGGACAGGCGTGACCTGCGTTCGGCCTCTCTGGATGCCATTCAACAGCCAGCAGGAGGTCTGTGTGTGACCAGGGCTGAGAGCCTGCGGCCTATAGCGGAGAGCGGATTGCCCGCCCCAAAGGGATCCTTGTGAACAGCCTTGCTGATCGAGCAGGAGGATCGGCTTGTGCTTCAGAGCATTTGAAGCCACCTGCCATCCAACACACTAGGAGGAGCAGCGCTGCACTAATGGAGATACCTGCAGGAGGTTCCGGACGGAGTCTACAGCCAGCTGGGATCCATAGTGCTGAGAAGGCACCTGCCTATCTAAGTAGTGACTGCAATATTGCTAAGTGAGTTTCTCCCATACAGACTGCCGCTGAGACCTGTAGTCCCACGGCTGTGAAACTGCTGTACCTGAGCATCTTACAATCAGACTTTGGGGTTTTGTCTTTATTCCCTGCGCTACAAGGTCAGTACTTTATTACTCACACATAAAAGGAATCACAGGTGGGAATGGTTTCTTCAGCTAAGGAATACATAGCATCATACTCTACAGTTATTGACATTTCTCTGTTTCTTGTGGATTACAATTAATCACACAACTCAACACTGCAGTATAAAATAAGCTAGCTGAAGACAGAACTGGAACTTGAGAGACATTCATCGCTTTATTTCTTTACAAAGCTCTACATTGAAGAATTGCTCTGCATTGAAACCTAGAGGGAGCCATTTAGTGGAATATCGTTAGGACTTGCATTGAATTACTGTATTCACTGTTTGTGCAATTTTCTGTGTGCATTGGTCTGTGTGCTGAGGCCACAGTGGGAAGGTATTAAATACATGTGTTAAAAGTATTGAGGATCTATCTCCCTGTGCACCTGTTCACATATACCCCCATTAGCTTGTTACTGGGTACAAATGTATGATTTTATTATATTGAACAAATACCTCTTGCCAATCATATCCTGTGTTTATTCATCTGTTACTCATACCATTTCTTTGTGTTATTCTTTACCATAGTAAACATTTACAAGTGGTTCATTGATATTGTGTGTGAGTCTCTATTTACTACCACAGCTGATGAAGTGACGGAACCCAGGGCCTCTGTAAATATACTTCATGGTTTATCATTATTGTGTTTTCTCTCTGTTGCTGGGTTCTACACTAATATTCTGTGCCAGAGGGGTTGAGACAGTTCTTGGGGTTGAGGGGCAGAGTACAGAATCAAACATATCTAAAGCGGCTCCTCCGGGGGTAGCGCTACATACATAATAATTTCCACAGCAGTATAATGTCACCATAGTGACATTGCATTTGCTCTGGGGACAGTATGTAAAAAACGATAATTTTTTTGTGCACTGTCACCAAAATAGTAGTGTCACTATCTATCACTTTCTGTGCTACAAAGGTGAATAACTTATTGAACTCAATAATATTGCACTTCTGCATATGCAATCTAATATGGATATATAGATTAGGTCCAAACAATACAGGCATGAACATTGGTTATTTGCAGTTCTGTAAATATTATTTTCTATGTTAACATGAACATTCTGATGACAAAATCGAAGGAGTTAATGGAGACTAAGCAAATGATATATGGCTGTGGTTTTCTTCCTAAAGCATGTTCGCTCTGGTATGCAGTACACAGTAATACGTAGAGATAAACACTTGATTAAAAACCACTGATCATTACAATAATGCAGCTTTACACTCAGTAGTGGAAATCTAATGTCTCTATAGGGATATTATAATGTTATTCTCCATAGAACCTGCCAATCAGTAGTACAATGAGTTCACTGCCTATTCAAGTGGGACAATAAAAAGAGCAAGTACTAACAAAGATACAGGCAACGCTGTATCCTGGCCTAGGCCAACAAGGCCCAGGCTTAGGGCAGCACTTTGCAGGGGGGCAGCACAGAATGAGTCCCAGTCGGCTTGCGTTACACTGTTAGTGTAGAGCCAGTCTTATGGGAAGGACTGGGCTGAGAGGCAGATTAGTCTAGCGCCCCCATAAAGCAGACGCTTTTTTACCATTCCTGTCCCATTGCAGAGATTTCCCTTCACTTCCTGTCCCATAGCCAAACAGGAAGTGAGAGGAAATCTATGCAAATTAAGGGAATTCATTGCATCCCCCCAGGCCCCTTTAGAACTAGTGTCCCCACTTGAAAATTTCAGGGCGGGTCTTAAAAATGAAGGGGTGTGGCCTTAATAGAAAGGGGTGGGTCATATTTAAATTGCACGATTTTAGTCAGGCCTAGGGCAGCACAAAACCTAAATACACTACTGGATACAGGGTATCCTGGAATGTGAGACTGCTTCAAAGACCTGAGGCCTTATGGGGCCTAGAACTAGGTTCATCTATTGATGTTTACACAAAAACTTTGTTGGGCCTACAACATCTAAAGAATGAGCCAGTGCCAATTTAACCACTTCAGCCCCGGACCATTTTGGCTGGTTAAAGACCAGGCCACTTTTTGCGATTCGGCACTGCGTCGCTTTAACTGACAATTGTGCGGTCGTGCGACGTGGCTCCCAAACAAAATTGACGTCCTTTTTTTCCCACAAATAGAGCTTTCTTTTGGTGGTATTTGATCACCTCTGCGGTTTTTATTTTTTGCGCTAAAAACAAAAATAGAGCGACAATTTTGAAAAAAATTCTATATTTTTTAAATTTTGCTATAATAAATATCCCCCAAAAATATATATACATTTTTTTTTCCTCAGTTTAGGCCGATACGTATTCTTCTACATATTTTTGGTAAAAAAAATCGCAATAAGCGTTTATTGATTGCTTTGCGCAAAAGTTATAGCTTCTACAAAATAGGGGACTGTTTATGGCATTTTTATTAATATTTTTTTTTTTTACTAGTTATGGCAGCGATCAGCTTTTTTTATCATGACTGCGACATTATGGCGGACACATCAGACACTTTTGACACCATTGTCATTTTTACAGCGAACAGTGCTATAAAAATGCACTGATTACTGTGATAATGACACTGGCAGTTAAGGGGTTAACCTGTAGGGGGCGTTGAAGGGGTTAAGTGTGACCTAATGAGTGATTCTTACTGTGTGGGGGCGTGGCTTGGCATGTTACGTCACTGATCGTCGTTCCCTATGACAGGGAACAGACGATCAGTGACACTCTTACTAGGAAGAACGGGCAAAGGTTTGTTTACACTTACCTCTCCCCGTTCTTCAGCTCTGTGAACCGATCGCGGGACACCGGCGGCGATCGGGTCCGTGGGCACGGTCACGGAGCTCGCGGCAGCATCGCCGCGCGCCCGACCACATGGGGGCAAAATAAAGGGGACGCCCTTTTGCCTGTCCGTGCCATTCTGTCGACGTGCAGAGAATGTCGAATGTCATATGGTCAGATGAAACCAAAGTAGAACTGTTTGGTAGAAACACAACTCGTCGTGTTTGGAGGAGAGAGAATGCTGAGTTGCAACCAAAGAACACCATACTTACTGTGAAGCATGGGGGTGGCAACATCATGCTTTGGGGCTGTTTCTCTGCAAAGGGAACAGGACGACTGATCCGTGTACATGAAAGAATGAATGGGGCCATGCATTGTGAGATTTTGAGTGCAAACCTCCTCCCATCAGCAAGGGCATTGAAGATGAAACGTGGCTGGGTCTTTCAGCATGACAATGATCCCAAACACACTGCCCGGGCAACGAAGGAGTGGCTTTGTAAGAAGCATTTCAAGGTCCTGGAGTGGCATAGCCAGTCTCAAGATCTCAACCCCATAGAAAACCTTTGGAGGGAGTTGAAAGTCCATGTTGCCCAGCGACAGCCCCAAAACATCACTGCTCTAGAGGAGATCTGCATGGAGGAATGGGCCAACAGACCAGCAACAGTGTGTGACAACCTTGTGAAGACTTACAGAAAACGTTTGACCTCTGTCATTGCCAACAAAGGATATATAACAAAGTATTGAGATGAACTTTTGATATTGACCAAATACTTATTTTCCACCATAATTTGCAAATAAATTCTTTCCAAATCAGACAATGTGATTGTCTGGATTTGTTTCCACATTTTCTCTCTCGTAGTTGAGTTATACCTATGATGACAATTACAGGCCCCTCTCATCTTTCTAAGTGGGAGAACTTGCACAATTGGTGGCTGACTAAATACTTTTTTGCCCCACTGTATATCTGCGTGCAGCGGTCGGCAAGTGGTTAAATATGTAAGAGGTCAGTGGGGAAGTCGCTTTAGACAACCCCTTCTGTGCCATGCATGCTGAATAAGGGGTGATTTCTGTCCAGGTATTTTGGTGACAAGGTCTAAATCTTAGATGTCATAGGTTTCACCTAGGCACAATACTTTTCTTCACTTATCACTACAAATATTTCACTTTAGTAGCCACAATGGACTGCTTACAAGCCCATAATGACACTCAAGCCCCACACTTTTACAAGGCTGCTTTTCAGTTGTTTTCTTCCAAAAGTCAAGCGATTTCACAGTAGATTTCAGTTCTTTGAGGATGTCAGAACTCTCATAGCAGCAACTGCCAGCTAGATTAAACTTGCAATCATTGAAACAACAAGGATAAGCCTACTTTTTTGTATGGCATTAGGCACATTTCAGTAAAGTTGAAGCTATATATGTCTCTTTTCTCTTTTGATCAGTTCTGTATGGCAGCAATGTGGGTAAGTGTACCTACCCTAATGAAACACTTAGATGGCCCCCCAAGCCAAAAAAAAAAAAAACACTTGAATTGGCCAAAATGTACTACTACAAGCTTTATCCTCATGCTAAGGCTAACCATACACACAAGATAACTCTCATTCAGTCTCTTTGGCTGAACAAGAGAAATAAATTGATTCCCCTATTCACAGTAAATTTCATGGATGAAAAAATTATTTCTAACTATTATATTGAAGCAGCTGCCACACCTGTGTCTGCCTGAATACCTGAACAGTAGGCTTGTGCAATTCGTTTCGTAACGAATCGAAATTCGTCCGAATTTAGCAACTTTCGGACATTCGGAAGCATTCGAATTTCCGGACAAAGCAATTACGAATAAAACCGAATCCGAAATAAATTATACCGCAAAATAGCGAATGCCCGAATGTCTTCGGCATAATTCGTTATGAAAAAAGTTACGAATGTACGAATCCATACGAAGCACAATAACACTCTGCTCTGCTCTCTGCTTCTCCCTCACCATGCTGAACTCCCTCTCAAAATGGTGTACAGGGGGCGGAGGCTATAGCCGCATGAAAAAACGAAAGTAAAATACGAGATTTCGAATCCATTCGAAGCACAATAACACTCACTCTGCTCTGCTCTCTGCTTCTCCCTCACCGTGCTGAACCCTCTCAAAATGGTGTACAGGGGGCGGAGCCTATAGCCGTATGTAAAAAACGAAAGTAAAATACGAGCTTTCGAATCGTTACAAATAGCCGCTATGTATTTAGAAAAGTACAAATCCATTCGAAGCACATTAGGCATAATAGGCAGCGTCGTTGTGAGAGAGACACGGAAAATTACGAATCAACGAACCCAAAAAAAGTTACGAAAGTAGGAGTTGTGTCCAGAATCAACGAAAAACAATGTACTCTACCGAAAGTACGAATTATAAAGCAACAAAAAATTCAACGAAAAATGTCGCTTGCGAAAATACGAATTAGTCCGAACACGAAAAATCCCGTCTAGCAAAATTACGAATGATTACGAATCAACAGGACCGGAAAGAAACGAACCGAAACGGAACTAATTTTTCCGTTGTGCACAAGTCTACTGAACAGTAACTGCATATGATTGGATGCAGTCACTTTTTGGTCCACATTTTTCCACTTTGCCCCTTTGATTTAGAAATTGATGGTACCAGCAGGGCCACCCATGGCTCCAATTTCCACCAAATCAAGAGAAAACAGCCAAAATTCAAGCAGTGTAAGGCCAGGTTAAGTCTTTATACATTATATCATAGTGGGTTCTGTTATTAAACTATTATTGATGACATTCATAATTATGAGCTAATAATTCCTTTTCTTTCAGCTTTCTGTTTACCTGTAGTATTCCCCCTATCCAGCCCAAGTTTAGTGCTTAAAAAGCTCCTGAATAGTTCCGATAAAAAAAGGAAGAGGAACTGCAGTTGGAGTCGATTCTTCAGTTCTTTTTTTCTCACTGCCCATCCAGGTAGGATGCAGCAATCTTAAGGTGGCTCTGTCAGTGATAAGTCAATTTTCCCAAAGCAAGATCTGCAACAGATTTGCCACATATGTGTAGAGACGTTTTGAAGATTTTAAGATCCATAATATATTTAAAGTACAGCTGATGCATTCTAACAATTGAAATCAGTCTCCATTGGGTCTATTCACTCTGCATCTGTTGTAAGGGTAAAGGCCCGTTCACACGATCGGATATTCCAACAACAATTGTGTGATGGAAGGGTTTTGTTGGATAATCCGACCGTCTGTATGCTTCATCGGACAATTGTTGTCGGAATTTTCGACAACAAATGTTGGATAGCCATGCTCTCAAATTGTCCGACAACAAATATGTTCCATCGGATTATCCGATCGTGTGTTAACAAGTCCGTTGGACTAAAATCCAAAGTACAAACACGCATGCTCCGAACCAATGCTAACCATCAGCAGATGGTAGTAACTGCATTAAAGTAAACGGCGTTACTTAACGCAGTTACTTTAGAGGGTAACGAGTAATCTAACTGATTACTCTTACCCTCATGGTAACGCCGTTCCCATTACTTGGGCGGCGTTACCGCAATTACATCTACCACCACTAGATGGCAGTAGTGTAATTCCTCCTCTCCTCTATGACCTGTGATACATTCAGTGTAAGCCGTGTAGCCGTTTAGTGTAACCAAGCGCCGCCTCCTCCTCCACCTCCTTGTCCATGATAGGCTGACTCACTGCTGGGAAACCGAGTCAGTGTCTCGTCACAGCGGAGGAGGAGGCTGCGCTTGGTTACACTACACGACTTACACTAAATGTATCACAGTGCAGGAACATAATAAGATTAAAGATGGGCACAGCGCTGGGAGATAATAAGACTGAAGATGGGCACAGCGCCAGGAGATAACACCGATCAAGGTACCGTACTTGAGGAACAGTGAGGCATGGGCACAGTGAGGCACGGGCACCATGGGCGTCCGCTCCATAGGGCAAGGGGGGTCAATTGCCCCCCCTGGAAGTCAGAGTGAAGACACACTTGCCCCCTGTGTTGCAATGGCCTCCGCGGAAGACGTGGACTTTTTTTTCTAAGTTTGCAGACTGCTGCTGGCCTGGGGGCTGGGGCTGCTCTCAGTCTTTTCCGACTATCCGTCCCTCCCTCCTCATCCCCGGCCCGAGCATTGGATTGGCTCTGCCGCTCGAGCCCCTGCTTAACATTACTGTGACCCTGACCCAGCTGTTCCGTGATTGGCTGTTGCCTCAGCCTGCCTGTGTAAATGTGCCTATGCCGATCCGGCCAGCGCGGCGCCGGCTCCTCCCACAGGTGCGTGGCGTGCAGTGGTCGAGACAAGAGACTGAATACGCTGCCAGTGCCTGCTCTATCACTGAAGAACTACAGGTAACAGCAGTGCCTGTGCCACGACACCACTGTGTACATCTTTTTGTATTGCAATGTATTGCAATACATCTGTGGTGTGGGCGGCCATATTTTGATCTTGATGAAAACAACCTATACATACAGTATAGGCTGTTTTCATCAAGATCAAAATATGACCACAACAGATGTATTGCAATACATTGCAATATAGAAAGATGTACATTCTCTAGGCTATATTTATATGGGCATTGAGTGAAGCGGAATTATCCTCAAGAATGATGCCCCCCCCTGAAAAAAGTTCAGCGGACACCCATGACGGGCACAGTGAGGCATGGGCACAGTGAGGCACAATGAGGCATGGGCACAGTGAGGCATGAGCACAGTGAGGCACGGGCATACCTCCCAACAAGCATGGACTCTGTGGGTTTTTCCTGCATAGACTCCTCTTTCCCGCAGTCCTGCAAGAGTGCAAGTTTTCCCGCACAGCAGGAAGTGGAGGAAGAAGAGCCAGTGGAAGCAGGTAAGACCCCCCCCCCCCCGCAATCGGCGGCCCAAAAAAGTCCCGCACCACCCCCCCCCGCTTTTCTTTTGTGTTGTGTCAGGGAAGAAAAATAAAATCCCCCCCCCCCCCTCTCAACAATTTTTGTGCCAGGGAAGAAACATTTGACTGAACGTCCCACGGTGGGACTTTTAAAAGTTGGGAGGTATGGGCACGGGCACAGTGAGGCACGGTGAGGCATGGGCACAGTGAGACATGGGCACAGTGAGACATGGACACAGTGAGGCATGGGCACAGTGAGGCACAGTGAGGCATGGGCACAGTGAGGCATGCACATGGACACAGTGAGGCAAAGTGAGGCATGCAGATGGACACCCTAGGCTTATACTCGAGTCAATACGTTTTCACATTTTTTTGTGGTAAAATTAGGTGCCTCGGCTTATATTCGGGTCGGCTTATACTCGAGTATGTGCAGTATTTATAATTCTTCCCACATATAGTGTACATATATATCATCCTTCTACCGCCCCGCCCCGCTCCATGTATATATAATAACCAATATTATTTATTGTCATCCCTCCATTATTTTTTATATAAATATGTGTGTATATATATATATATATTATTACTCCTTCGCCTTCCACATTTTATATATATATATATATATATATATATATATATATATATATATATATGTATATATTATACAGATAGATAATATATATACACGTCTTCATTATTATCCCCTCCTATTATTTATTATTTATTATTGTTATCCCTCCTATTATTTTTATACACTAAAAAAATTACATATATATCATCCTTCTACCGCCCCGCCCCCGCCCCTGTGTATATATAATATAACCAATATAGTTACTTTGCTGAGTAACTAATTACTTTTTCAATGTAGTAACTGAGTTACTAACGCAATTACTTTTTGGGAGAAGTAATTTGTAACTGTAACTAATTACTTTTTTAACGTAAGATGACCAACACTGACCATCAGACAACATTAGCAAAAGTTGCCCAAAGGGTGGCGCTAAAGAGCTGAAAAGCCACGTAGTTTCGTGCATGTTGGCTGAAAAAGTTCTGCCGTCGGTATGCAGAACAAGTTTACGGCCAACGCCCTTCGGACAAAAATCCATAGATTTGTCCGATGGAAATCCGATTGTGTGTACGAGGCTTTACTTAGTTGAACCCATGTTCTATATAGATAGAATAAGGTTGGTGGCATATGCTACTGACCAGAAGCAGGATAGTGCAAGATTCCCACCAAGCCCCCCAACTTTAGGGGAACCACTAAGGCCACCAAAGGAGTAGTTGGAGCTAGACTTGTGCACAACGGAAAAATTTGTTTAGTTTCGGTTCGTTTCTTGTGCACAACGGAAAAATTTGTTTAGTTTCGGTTCGTTTCTTTTCGGTCCTGTTGATTCGTAATCTTTCGTAATTTTGCTAGACGGGATTTTTCGTGTTCGGACTAATTCGTACTTTCGGTAGAGTACATTGTTTTTCGTTGATTCTGGACACAACTCCTACTTTCGTAACTTTTTTTGGGTTCATTGATTCGTCATTTTCCGTGTCTCTCTCACAACGACGCTGCCTATTATGCCTAATGTGCTTCGAATGGATTTGTACTTTTCTAAATACATAGCGGTTATTTGTAACAATTCGAAATCTCGTATTTTACTTTCAGTTTTTACATGCGGCTATAGCCTCCGCCCCTGTACACCATTTTGAGAGGGTTCAGCACGGTGAGGGAGAAGCAGAGAGCAGAGCAGAGTGAGTGTTATTGTGCTTCGAATGGATTCGAAATCTCGTATTTTACTTTCGTTTTTTCATGCGGCTATAGCCTCCGCCCCTGTACACCATTTTGAGAGGGAGTTCAGCACGGTGAGGGAGAAGCAAAGAGCAGAGCAGAGTGTTATTGTGCTTCGAATGGATTCGTACATTCGTAACTTTTTTCATAACGAATTATGCCGAAGACATTTAGGCATTCGCTATTTGCGATATAATTTATTTCGGATTCGGTTTTATTCGTAATTGCTTTGTTCGGAAATTCGAATGCTTCCAAATGTCCGAAAGTTGCTAAATTCGGACGAATTTCGATTCGTTACGAAACAAATTGCACAAGCCTAATTGGAGCTTGTGCAGCAGGGACTCCTGGTTTTCCAGACAAAACCCGCAAGTTAGATGCAACAAGACAGAGTACAAACTGTAAAAAAAGATTATTAATGAGGAAAGGTCATAGGTCAGGAAGTCAAACAGTTAGAACAAGGTATCTGGACAGAGAGAGAGCCATGGCTGGGAATGATACAGAGATTAGGGCTGGCATCAATCAGACAAAAACAAAGTCAAACAAGAAAGTTAGCTCAGCAACAGCGGTGAAAAGATTATCCACAGAGCACATCCAGAGCAAACAAACTATAGATCATGCAGGGCTAAGAAGAATTGACAAATAGTGGGCCGCATTCCCATGTTAGCGCATGTGTGTATATGCGACCAGGGTCACACTGGAGGTCACTATGGTGACACTGTACAGGTAAGTTCCTTAGAAAAGCCAACCAATAGGGGTGATATGCAGAAGGAGAACCCGTTGTGTACTGCAGAGCCCAGCATGTTTATGGCCATGTACCTTCTGTAATAATAATGTACTCAGAGAAGGTGAGCACACACAAGCACAACATTGCACAGGGACATGGAGGTTACTTTCATCTTGATTCCCATTATTTTTTTATTGTCAGACAGCTGGTATTTTTTTCCTTCTGTTTCTAGTACTTCTGTAGGGTTGTCTGGACACAGGCTGACAAGAAACAGGCAGGGAACAGGCAAGTCAACGACTGTAGTATAGAATCAGTGACAGCAGGAATTCCAAGGAACAGAAGTTGGAGTTTTAGAGAAATATTCCTACCCGCCTTTGTATGGGTTTCAGCAAGAACTTTTTTTGTGGCCCTGAATTTTTTGACAAAGTAATAATACCCCATGGTAATACATCCCCTGCAAGAAATAAGGCAAACCTTCCAGATGCCTTAACCTTTTTTTTATATAATCACTTTAGTCCTTTGATATGTGCTCCTGATCTGCGACTCTTTTTTTTTTTCTTTTCATGACTTGGCTAGACTTGTGGTATTTGACCTGATCTCATTTTGCCTCTGGTTATGACTTGGCTTGAATCCTAGTTTGTGCGGTCAGTTCACTAACAGTTATTGCATGTGATGTTTGTGCGATTTTTTTGTAAATATTGCATGCAATAATAAAAGTCAATTCATCAGAGTAAAATATTATGGTTGCTCTAAATACTGTGATTTATCTTATGGTATAGGCCAAGGGTAGGCAACCTGGGGCCCTCCAGCTGTTGTGGAACAACATTTCCCATGAGGCATTGCAAGGCTGGCAGTTACAATTACTCCAAGAGGCATGATGGGACTTGTAGTTCTGCAACAGCTGGAGGGCCCCAGGTTGCCTACCCCTGGTATAGACAGACCCCTTTCCCACTACTGCGACTTCAAAGTAGCACAATTTTGACACAATTTCAGGGAATGCCTGTGTAAACTTGTGTCAAATCGCATCAAAGTCGGACCAAAGTAGTACTTTGAAGTCGCAAAGATATGAATGGTACTCATTGGAAATCATGGAGAAGTTGCACAAGTGTGAAAGGGGCCTACAGGGACACTCTGCACTGGCCAGTAGTTAACGGCCGGTTCACACCAGAACATGATGCGAGAAAGGAAAAACATACTGCCTTTGCAATCTGCTTCAGGTGCCAATACATTGTGTAGCGGGTATGTGAATTTAGGGGAGGCATCTGGGTGGTAGTGTAACCCAGATGCACTGATTGTTAGGGAATCTGAGACTCTTTTGTGGTTCTTGGAGGACTCTGATGGTGTGAGGTTCCCTGCGGCCTGTGAGTGGCGCTGTTGCCCTGGACCGGAGCTGAACACTCACCGCAAGACTGCATCCCTTTTTGTTCTTTCCTGGCGCTGGTACGGCGGGGCGGGGAACCTGCTGTGATGCAAAGGGAGAGGAGATAAAAGGGGTGGACGCCCTGACCTTGGGGTTCAGAGTTCGGAGTCGGAGGACGCGGCCGCACCCAGGCACCTTCAGCCTGGGTGCTGGCGATCCGGAGTTCCGGGCCCAGGTGCCCTTGACCTGGCCGGAGCGGGAGATGGAGTCCATCTCAGGCACCTTTAGCCTGGGGTGAGGTATTATGGCGGAAGCCTGGAGCTCAGTACCTTCGACTGAGTTCCGCGAGGGTGGAGGAATCCGAGGGGGCCCTAACTCCTTTGGTGCCCGTGTCTGAGATCGAGTAGGCCGGTGAGCGGAACTTCTCCGGAGAGTCCAGCGCAGCATTGCTGGTGACGGAGAGGCCTCCGGTAACTCTCTTGGACGGATGTCTTCCCCCTGATAGGGGCTACGTTAGCGAAGGTAATCCATGTTCTGTTCAATATAGTCAGTGGCAGTGACTATTCGCCATTGGTGACACCACAGTGGTTAGCTCTATCTAAAAAGAGGATTGTGCCTCGACCTACTCCCTACCAATACTGAACTGTTCATTGGGTCCCAACCTGTCTGTGCTGAATGACTATTTGTTGAGAAGAATAAATACGAGTTGGACCGTTTTCAGTGTGTGGAACTTCAGTTACTGGAAGCAAAGGGGGGTCATTAAGTAAAGGATTTGACTCTAGGACATACACACAAAGCCCGATAGTTCTGGCTTTCACCTCCAGTCTCTCTGGAGGACATGGGCCGTGGTGTATCTCATCCCTCCCCCCAGTACTAACCCCCTAGACGAGACAAACAAGCCGTGAATGAGAAGGGGTGAGAGGGGTGAGGTTGCTACAATTGTTAATGGCACCCCAAGCACAGATCGCAAATGCAGTGCACTTACGGGCACCAGATTGCATGAATATCACAGTACCATGCAATTTGGTGCACCACGTTTATCAAAAGTAATGCATTGGGGTACTTTTTGTGTGTTCCTGTGCAATTCAAATGATGGGTTGCAAAATTGCACTGCAGAGGAACACACTGGAATCGCACAGGAACGCAGACTGCGTTCCTATGCAATTCTGGTGTGAACTGGTCCTAAGAGAATGCAATATATCGGCGTGGAAATGGTATGCCCTAAGCTCAGAAATGTAAATAATTTGTATCATTGTACCAGAGGAAGATTGCTTTCATAGTTTCACAATATTTGTGTGCCTTTATCCGCAGGACAATCTCCCTCTGGTGCAGTGTTATACTGTGAAAACAATTATGATAAAACAACAACAAAATTTAGCTGCTAAATATCGTAACACATTTTGAATTCATTTGGTAAATAAAGCATGTTTTTACTGAAATGACTACAATTTAGATAAATACTGCATGAGTTACTTTAACCACTTCCGGACCACGCCCCACGTACATTCACTGCGGCAGGGCGGCTCGGGTGCACAAAATCACGTACTTGTACGTAATTTCGTGCACGCGGTTTAGGGAAAGCGACGGAGTCCGCCTCATGTGAAAGAGGCCTTACACTTCCCCCTACAGTTAGAATCACCTCACAGGGAACACAATTAACCCCTTGATCGCCCCCTAGTGCTAACCCCTTCCCTGCTAGTGCCATTTATACAGTAATCAGTGCATTTTTATAGCACTGATCACTGTATTGTTGTCACTGGTCACCAAAAAGTGTCACTTAGGGTCAGATTTGTCATTACCAGTAAAAATAAATAAAAGTCCCTTTGTTTCTTGTGAAAAAAATAAATAAATAAAAGTCCCTAAATCTATCCTGTAGTTTGTAGACGCTATAACTTTTGCGCAAACCAATCAATATACACTTATGGGCAGGCCCGGACTGGCCATAGGGTAGACCGGGCATATGCCCGGTGGGCCGCGACCGCGTGGGCCGGGGGCCACCTGCTCCTGTTGATGTCCAGGCTGCATAGCTGTATGTAAGCAGCAACCATGGCCTGGACAGGGTTAACACGGGCCACGGTTGCCACTCACATATTGCTATGCGGCCATGCCTGTGTCTTCTCGCATGGGCTGAGCTGTGTGTCTCTCTCACACACAGCTCAGCCTCAGAGCCGACACGAACAGTTCCACTCTCTGCTCGGACGGACTGCTCCTCCTCTTCCCGCCCCTCTACTTCCGTGTCTGCCACGCCCACACACTCGGGGAGATGTGAAGGAAGCAGACAGCCTGTGCCTGAGCCTCCATCCTGGGGTGAGTAAGATCACCCTCTCTCCTGCCTCCCAGTGTGTAAAACGGATTTAAGGGGTGCTCTGTGGACTCTGATGCAAGAGGGGGGCTTTGATGACCAGAGACCCCCTTACATCAGAGTTCCCCTTTGCACACATTCCCCCTATAGGCTGGGTTCACACTTGTGCGATGTGGGAACCCTGTAAATCCACTGCGGGTTCCCGCATCGCACCCGACTCGCACGGCAGCTCACACTGCCATATGAAAACTGCTGGGGAGTGTCATACAATGTTAACAACACCCCCATTTCAGCTCGCATATCGGACATGAATCGGATCGCATGGGTGTGAACACCCACGTGATCTGATTCTGGTGTGGACCAAAAAAAGGGTCCTGTGCGTGTTTGGTCTGAATAGGATGCAATATCAGCCATACTATCTGTATGGCTAAAATCGCATTGCACGGAGATCACATGCGATATCGCACAGCGCACTATTATGAACCTGATTTAGGTCAGGTTCACACTAGTGTTTTCGGACCAAACACGCACAGGATCCTTTTTTTTGGTCCACACCAGAATTGGATTGCATGGGTGTTCACACCCATGCGATCCGATTCATGTCTGAACTGTCAGTTCGCAGTGCGATATGCAAGCTGGATTCACAGGGTTCCCGCATCGCACAAGTGTAAACCCAGCCTAAATAAGGGTTCCCCTTTACATTAGAGTCCACAGAGCTCCCCCTTACAGTAAGTGGAAATTCTGCAGACTCTAAGGGGGGTCTGTGCAGACTCTGATGTAAGGGGGGGTCTGTGTGGACTCTGATGTAAGGGGGCTCTGATGTAAGGGGGGTCTGTGTAGACTCTGGTGTAAGGGGGCTCTGATGTAAGGGGGGTCTGTGTGGACTCTGATGTAAGGGGGCTCTGGGCGGACTCTGATGTAATTTGGGTCTGTGCGAACTCTGATGTAAGGGGGGTCTGTGCGGACTCTGATGTAAGGGGGTTCTGATTCTGATGTAAGGGGAGTCTGTCTGGACTCTGATTTAAGGGGGCTCTGATGTAAGGGGGGTCTGTGCGGACTCTGATGTAAGGGGGTTCTGATTCTGATGTAAGGGGGGACTGTACGGACTCTGATGTAAGGGGGCTCTGATGTAAGTGGGTTCTGTGCGGATTCTGATGTAAGGGGGCTCTGATGTAAGGGGGGGTCTGTGTGGACTCTAATGTAAGGGGGGTCTGTGCAGGCTCTAATGTAAGGGGGCTCTGATGTAAGGGGGGTCTGTGCAGACTCTGATGTAAGGGCGCTCTGATGTGAGGGGGGTCTGTGCAGGCTCTGATGTAAGGGGGGGTCTGATGTAAGGGGTCTCTGTGCGGACTCTGATGTAAGGGGGCTCTGATGTAAGGGGGGTCTGTGCAGACTCTGATGTAAGGGGGGTCTGTGCAGACTCTGATGTAAGGGGGGTCTGTGCAGGCTCTGTTGTAAGGGGGGTCTGTCCAGGCTCTGATGTAAGGGGGTCTGTGCAGGCTCTAATGTAAGGGGACTCTGATGTAAGGGGGGTCTGTGCAGGCTCTGATGTAAGGGGGCTCTAAAGTAAGGGGGGTCTGTGCGGACTCTGATGTAAGGGGGGTCTGTGCAGACTCTGATGTAAGGGGGGTCTGTGCAGGCTCTAATGTAAGAGGGCTCTGATGTAAGGGGGGTCTGTGCACTCTGATGTAAGGGGGGTCTGTGCAGGCTCTGATGTAAGGGGACTCTGGTGTAAGGGGGGGTCTGTGCGGACTCTGATGTAAGGGGGGTCTGTGCAGGCTCTGATGTAAGGGGACTCTGATGTAAGGGGGGTCTGTGCAGGCTCTGATGTAAGGGGAGTCTGATGTAAGGGGGGTCTGTGTGGACTCTGATGTAAGGGGGGTCTGTGCGGACTCTGATGTAAGGGGGGGGGCTGTGCAGGCTCTGATGTAAGGGGGGGCCTGTGCAGGCTCTGATGTAAGGGGGATCTGATGTAAAGGGGGTCTGTGTGGACTCTGATGTAAGGGTGGGCCTGTGCAGGCTCTGATGTAAGGGGAGTCTGTGCGGACTCTGATGTAAGGGGGATCTGATGTAAGGGGGGTCTGTGTGGACTCTGATCTAAGGGGGTCTGTGCTGACTCTGATGAAAGGGGGTTCTGATGTAAGGGGGGTCTGTGCTGACTCTGATGTAAGAGGAGTCTGTGCTGACTCTGATGTAAGGGGGGTCTGTGCTGACTCTGATGTAAGGGGAGTCTGTCTGGACTCTGATTTAGGGGGGCTCTGATGTAAGGGGGGTCTGTGCTGACTCTGATGTAAGGGGAGTCTGTCTGGACTCTGATGTAAGGGGGCTCTGATGTAAGGGGGGTCTGTGCGGACTCTGATGTAAGGGGGTTCTGATTCTGATGTAAGTGGGGTCTGTACGGACTCTCATGTAAGGGGGCTCTGATGTAAGTGGGTTCTGTGCGGATTCTGATGTAAGGGGGCTCTGATGTAAGGGGGGGTCTGTGTGGACTCTAATGTAAGGGGGGTCTGTGCAGGCTCTAATGTAAGGGGGCTCTGATGTAAGGGGGGTCTGTGCAGACTCTGATGTAAGGGCGCTCTGATGTGAGGGGGGTCTGTGCGGACTCTGATGTAAGTGGGGGGTCTGTGCAGGCTCTGATGTAAGGGGGGGTCTGATGTAAGGGGTCTCTGTGCGGACTCTGATGTAAGGGGGCTCTGATGTAAGGGGGGTCTGTGCAGGCTTTGATGTAAGGGGGGTCTGTGCAGGCTCTGATGTAAGGGGGGTCTGTGCAGGCTCTGATGTAAGGGGGTCTGTGCAGGCTCTAATGTAAGGGGACTCTGATGTAAGGGGGTCTGTGCAGGCTCTGATGTAAGGGGGCTCTAAAGTAAGGGGGTCTGTGCGGACTCTGATGTAAGGGGGGTCTGTGCAGACTCTGATGTAAGGGGGGTCTGTGCAGGCTCTATTGTAAGAGGGCTCTGATGTAAGGGGGGTCTGTGCACTCTGATGTAAGGGGGGTCTGTGCAGGCTCTGATGTAAGGGGGCTCTGGTGTAAGGGGGGGTCTGTGCGGACTCTGATGTAAGGGAGGTCTGTGCAGGCTCTGATGTAAGGGGACTCTGATGTAAGGGGGGTCTGTGCAGGCTCTGATGTAAGGGGAGTCTGATGTAAGGGGGGTCTGTGTGGACTCTGATGTAAGGGGGGTCTGTGCGGACTCTGATGTAAGGGGGGGCCTGTGCAGGCTCTGATGTAAGGGGGGGCCTGTGCAGGCTCTGATGTAAGGGGGATCTGATGTAAAGGGGGTCTGTGTGGACTCTGATGTAAGGGTGTGCCTGTGCAGGCTCTGATGTAAGGGGAGTCTGTGCGGACTCTGATGTAAGGGGGATCTGTGCTGACTCTGATGTAAGGGGGATCTGATGTAAGGGGGGTCTGTGTGGACTCTGATCTAAGGGGGGTCTGTGCTGACTCTGATGAAAGGGGGCTCTGATGTAAGGGGGGTCTGTGCTGACTCTGATGTAAGAGGAGTCTGTGCTGACTCTGATGTAAGGGGGGTCTGTGCTGACTCTGATGTAAGGGGGGGTCTGTGCTGACTCTGATGTAAGGGGGGTCTGATGTAAGGGGGGTCTGTGCTGACTCTGATGTAAGTGGGCTCTGATGTAAGGGGGGTCTGTGTGGACTCTGATGTAAGGGGGCAAGAGGAGCTGGAGAACTGCACAGTGAGCAGAGAGTAAAAGGGGGCACTGTGATTACAGAGAAAAGGGGGGATAATTGCAGGGGACACTAATATAAAAGGGGCCTACCTGTAAAGGGGCACTGTAATCATTACAGTGCCACTTTACAGTGATGTCCCCATTATATCACAGTGTCCCCTGTACATTACAGTGTGGAGGACACCGACACCAGCCACCCCTGCGAATGCCTACCGAAACCAACCCCTCCCCCCCTTCTTTAATGCCCAGGCCTATTTTGTCTGTCCTTTTTTGTTTATAGGGCAAAAAAAAAACCTGCAGAGGTAATAGAATACCAAAAGAAAGCTCTATTTGTGGGGGAGAAAAAGGACACCAATTTTATTTGGGTACTGCATTGCACGACCGCACAATTGTCAGTTAAAGTGACGCAGTGCCGAATCGCTAAAAATGGTCTGGTCAGGAAGTGGGTAAAACTTCTGGGGTGGAAGTGGTTAAAGTGGTTGTAAAGGCAGAAGGTTTTTTATCTTAATACATTCTATGCATTAAGATAAAAAGTCTTCTGTGTGCAGCAGTCCTCCTAATACTTACCTGAGGTCCCTCTCTGTCCAGCGATGTCCACGAGTGTCTCAACCGTCCGATATTCTCTTTCCTGATTGGCTGAGACACAGCAACAGCGCCATTGGCTCCCGCAGCTGTCAATCAAAATCAGCTAGCCAATCAGGGGAGAGAGGGGGACGGGGCCAGGATGAGGCTCTGTGTTTGAATGGATACACAGAGCTGTGATTCAGCTCGGGCGCCCCCATAGCAAGCTGCTTGCTGTGGGGGAAATGAACAGGAGGGAAGGGCCAGGATCACAGAAGAGGGACCTGAGAAGAGGAGGATCCAGACTGCAACTGCAGCAGGGGAGGTAAGTATAACATGTTTGTTATTTTTATAGGGAAAAAAACGTCACTTTACAATCACTTTAAAGCTTAGTACACATGGGCCACGGGCCGAATGTCGGGAGATATTGACTGGTTTAATAAAAAAACGTCCGACATTCCCACGTATGTGTATGTCAGCCGGTCTGACAGATGCCGGTCATTTGGCCGGCTTCTGTCGGACGAGCATGCTGGAAAACTAGCAGCCAGCCGGCTCCCGATCAGCGCTGACCGGAGTGTTCTGGCGGGGAGGGGTCAGTCCCCCTGTCAGAAGACAACAGCTCAGCGGGGGGAGATCGCTGTACTAACAACGGACTGTTAGTACAGCAGCTCCGACTAAAGCTGTCAATTTTTTTTTCGTTCAACCTGCTGGGTTGAACAGAAAATAAATATTAGTGTGTACCAAGCTTAGGGCAAAAATGAATGCAGTATTTATCACTTGGTTAATTGACCCCAGTGTCTCCTGTCTATTATCTGTCTTGACCTCTGACCTGAACTTGACTGCGTCTCCAATTTACCATTAGGCTGGTTTCACACTGGGGCGGTGGGTGCGGTGGCGGTATAGCGCTGCTATTTTTAGCGGCGCTATACCTTTGGAATTGCGGAGGTATTCGGCCGCTAGCGGTGCGGTTTTAACCCCTGCTAGCGGCCGAAAAAGGGTTAATACCGCCGGCAATGCACCTCTGCAGAGGCGCATTGCCGGCGGTATTACCGCGGTTTCCCATTGCTTTCAATGGGAAGGAGCGGTAAACACACCGCTCCTCTCACCGCTCCAAAGATGCGGCTAGCAGGACTTTTTTTACCGTCCTGCTAGCGCACCGCTCCAGTGTGAAAGCCTGAGGGCTTTCACACTGGAGAAACAGCAGCCGCTGTTTAGGGTCGGTTTGCAGGCGCTATTTTTAGCAAAATAGCGCCTGCAAACCGCCCCAGTGTGAAAGGGGCCTTAGGTATTTATTCTAATCTACAGTCTGATTATAAGCTGTCATCAGTGAGTGGGGCAAATCCAAGTAAGAAGTAAATGTGATGATCAGGCTCTCCTTAGACTTTGTGTCCCAGTGTGAGCCTATACATCAGGGGTGCCCAACTAGAGGCCCGGGGGCCACATGTGGCCCGTGGAGCCCTCTGATGTGGCCCGCCACCTCCTGCTTTGGGATGAAATAGAATAGAACACTGTTATTACTAAAATCACAGTGTATATATGAGCATATCTGTTGTGCAGCGGTTACTGGGCTGCTTTCAAACTGATCCGCAGGTGCAGAGCAGTGCACCTGAGGGTTACCTGCACTGAGCCATAAGCCCCTTTCACACAGTCAGTCCAACCCAATTGGACCGTCTATTCACCTCGAATGCCACGTACACACGATCGGAATTTCCGACAAGAAATGTTTGATGTGAGCTTTTTGGCGGAAATTCCGACAACAAAAATTTGAGAGCTGGTTCTCAAACTTTCCGACAAAATTCCGATCGTCTGTATGCAATTCCGACGCACAAAAAAACATGCATGCTCAGAATCAAGCAGAAGATCCAAACTGCCTATTGAACTTCATTGATCTCGGCTCGTCGTACGTGTTCTACGTCATCGCATTCTTGACGTTCGGAATTTACGACAACATTTGTGTGACCGTGTGTATGCAACACAAGTTTGAGCCATAATTCCGTCGGAAAAAAATCCACGGTTTTGTTGTCGGAATTTCCGTACGTGTATACGCGGCATAAGGAGTAGCAGATGTAAATGAACTTGTGTTAGTTTACAAACGCCAATCAGATCTGCAAAAAAAAAAAGTAGAGTGGGCTCTATAGAGTAGAGTGAGCTGCCATGCACCCACTCCGCTCATTGTGGCCCCCGACCGGTTACCAAGTCGCTTAGGTGGCCCTCGCTCTTCAAAAGGTTGGGCACCCCTGCTATACATGTTCTTCTACACCAGGGGTGCCCAACCTTCTGAAGAGCAAGGGCCACTTAAGCAACTTGGTAACCGGTCGGGGGCCACAATGAGTGGAGTGGGTGGATGGCAGCCCACTCGGCTCTATAGAGCCCACTCTACTCTCAGCACACCAAACTCGCAGGTAATAGAAGTCTATGGCTCAGTGCAGGTAACCCACAGGTGCGCTTCTCTGTACCTGTGGATCAGTTTGAAAGCAGCCCAGTAACCACTGCCCATATATACACACACTGTGATTTTAGTAATAAAAAAAATTACCTTTAATAACAGTATTCTATTTTATTCCATCCCAGAGCAGTAGGTCGAGGGCCACATCAGAGGGCTCCGAAGGCCACATGTGGCCCCTGGGCCACTGGTTGGGCACACCTGTTCTACACCGTCGTCATGTGTTTTTATGTGTTTTATTGAACTTCATTAGGTTATTCTTTTTCTGTAGTATGCTGACATCGGACATTGTTTTTTCCCTATGCCCACACTTCCTGTTTAGTGCTAGTTAGTTTAGTCCTAGCTAGATCCTCCCCATTTCTTCCATGTTCACTTAGGCTTGGTTCACACCTATGCGAATTGGATGTGGGTTTCGCCGCATCCAATTCGCATAGCAGGAGAATGTGACTGTCTCTCTATGGAGCCTGTTCACATATCTCCGCAGCAGGTCCGGTGCGAATTGCTGGAAAAACGTGTGCCTTTTTTGGTGCGTTTCAGGTCCAAATTCAGCCCATAATTCGGGCTGAAATTGGACCTGAAACGGTGAACCAGTTAGAGATCTATACACAATTATACGTCACACACTTAATGTTGGATATTGGATCCTTTCTTGTTTCACACTCTCATCAGGCAATGTTGGCCTGCAAGAGGGTACTTTATATGTATTGTCAATTTTTGTATGTATTCTAAAAAATCTCAATAAATATTTTGAAAAGGAAACGGTGAACCAGCACGCACCAGACCCCTGCTGTGCGACGGATGCGGTGATAGTGTGAACCGAGCCTCAGTCAGTGTTAATTTTTCACAGAGACAGAAATCAGAAAAGTCAATGTCTTCTTACACTTCAAAAGACTGGAAAAACATCCTCTGTTTTGCAATAAGCTGAAGTAAAATTGCATTGGATTCAACTTCTTTGTCTTATTGAAGAGTTAAAGGGGTGTTCCGGGCAAAAAAAATAAAAATTAAAAGCCAGCAGCTACACATACTGCAGCTGCTGGCTTTTAATAAATGGAGACTTGCCTGTCCTGGAGTCCCTCGATGTCGGCACCGCAGCTGATGTTTCCCATCAGCTGTCGGGTGCTGCCGTCGCCATTGCGGGTAAGGGAACCCGGCAGTGTAGCCTTTCAGCTTCACGCCGGGAACCTTACTGCGCATGCGTGAGGCCCGCTCCTCTCTCCTATTAGCCCGGCGGCCAGGGGAGGAGGAGGGAGCCCCGCGGTCAAATCACGGCCGTGGCCGGACTCCCGGAAGTGGGGAAGGATACCTGTCTTTGACAATTGTGGCACCGATGAGTGGAAGTTCCACTTTAGGGTGGAACTCCGCTTTAAGATGCCTGTGGATGGTGCCGAGTCAGCAGGTGACCATACTGTCTAGACAGACTGTGTCTAAAGAGGTATGTCAATACATAAAATGGCATTTGAAACAGAATATCACCTAAAGACAGGATCACACTGGGGACACAGTACAAGTAATGTAGATAACAAGCAAAGTCCTCAGCACCCCATAAACCGAAGGTTTTAAAGAGAAGTTCCAAGCATGCTGTAGTTCTACATTTTGGTCCAGGTTGGACGAATTTGTAACTATGTAAATACCATACCTGGCTGATGCCCCATGGAAGCTGGAAATCACTGAAGTAGACTTCGCTACTCCAGTGATCTCCACTTGCTTCTGGGTCCCATGCTAAACAGCCAACCTAATGGATTGTGAACACAGGAGGTCGACCGCTTGTAAGCAGGTTGAAATGCTGGTTAGTGAGATAGCTGCTGCCCTAGCTGGGAGAGAAAGGGTTAACCTGTTTCCTGCACTTTTTGCTGAGCTCTGCCTCTTTCTCCCTGTGTTGATAATAAAAGGGGGGAGGGCTCTGTTCAGACATACAGTCTACTGCATGGGAAAGAAGACACAGACAAGCCACAGCATGTAATCTCCAGATACATATAGAGAAGAAAGTAGTGGGAGCAGTTCCACCTCTGAGAGCAAGCATGCCTGCTGTCACATCCACCATGTAGGGGTATTGCTGGGACCTGCAGTCCTCCCTAAAGTAGGGTGGGTGACCACATTTTTAAACTACCATTCAGGGACAGCCCCCCCTTCCCAAAAATCAGCTTGTGCTGTAACGAATCACAGCACAGTGATTGGACACAAGAGTTGGGATTTATGATTTCTCCAATCACAAGCAGGGAGCGGGGATTGTGCTCCTCCAGGCATTCCCGGCCAGGACAAGTACTGTCAGTGAATAAAGCGGTGATGTGGCAGCCTTTTTTGGGAGCATCAGATTGGCCTGGGGGGGGGGGGGCTGTGTTAGTTTCATTCCGGGACACTGTATTGTCCTGGAATGAAGGTGCCCGGGACAGATCTGCAAAATGCGGGACTGTCCCGGGTAATCCGGGACACGTGGTCACCCTACCCTAAAGACACTAGTTCTGGAGATCTTCCACGATGGGCTCTGCCATGAACTGACTCTTTCTTATGCAGGTGGAACACACAGATCTTTTTCCCCCTCTTACCTTCCTTTTAGGGAGGGTCAGACACACCATGCCACATGCCCCGCGTCCTCTGGATTAGAGGTCGGGCGGTATTATGTATTTGGGTCCCGCAGCGAGTTGCTTCCTTTCACTGGTTCTCCCGTCTAGACTATAGAGGCAAGTCTTTACCTTTCCCAAAGAAGGTCAATGTCCACACAACACTTCAACTCCAACAAGAGTTTATTTTCTCTTTTTTGCTTCAGTAACCAGGAAGTTGAAGAGAGGACAGGGGTTAGCAGAATAAGATGGATTCAGGCACACTCTTGGCTTCGTCGCCACTCGGTCCCGAGTGGGTACAGCTCACCCGGATAGTCACTCAATAGCACTAGCAGCCGGCATGAAGCTCGAACAATGACTTAGTCCCCTCCAAGGACAAAGTCAAGGAGATCCCTCCTTAAGTAACGACACTCCGCAAGGGCAGTCTGCAAAGAAAGGAATCCTTCCCTCCGACAGGTCACCAGGCCTCTCCCGAGACAGCAATCTTGTATTTCTCGTCTCCTCTATGGGACCGATCCTCCCCTGGCTTCCTCTCAGTCAGAGCGGTCGCTCTCACCTGGGCTCCCTGGGTTTCCTTTCTGGTTGTAGACCCAGTTGAAGGTACTGGGCCCACCTGGAACTCCGCACCCTCGGGCCGAAGGTGCCCGAGACTCCTTAGTCAAAGTTGGGCGCACCCCCTCCCCTTAGAGGGGCACACTCCTCCGGGTACAGGTCCCCAGGTACTACACACTGAACAATGGCATCTGCCCCTTATATACCATCTCCCAGCATGCACAGCAGGCCGGAACCACCCACCGTACGACAGCCGAGAGAGGACATCCAATAGCCACTCCATCACCTGTTGTTCAACCCCGGGTATAAGTGACAGCACCACCTATATGCCTAAAGGGGAACTGCACGCCAGGTGACACAGCAGCAAGGCAGAGTCCAAACAATTAGAAGACCCGAGCCAACTACCGCTCAGGTCACCCCTAAATTTAAGCACAGCGACCCCCCTAGGTAGGGGCCCGCTACACAGGTATGCTGGGGCAGCCACAAGCCTGAAGTTAGGAACTAGGGATGTTAGGAAAAGACTGCACTTTTTGGTGAACTGCTGTGTTAACGTATTCTTTAGTAAACCTTTGAAACATAGCCTTTGTCTGACCTGGAGTTACTAAAGGGGTGTAATGCAAGTAACCAGCACACATAGTCTACAGCTCGGGTTGGTTAAAGCACATTGGAGCATGAAGACATCAGTGTAAGAGTTTATACAGTGTAAAGATGCAAGTGGTTACCAAGGGTAACAAATGTTTCTCTAGCAGCCTGTTGTAAGTGTGTACCTGTGACAGGTGGAAAAGCTTCTAGCAGGAGGAGTTGTAGCCGGCACTCTCTCCATGAGCAGGTCCATCTTCCATAGCAACAGGAGCAGATCAGCACTGCAGAGGTCCTCAACCTGTACACAGGTGTGGAAGAAGAAGAGTTAATTGAAGTGCACACATGGAGTCAGTGCTAGGTGCACGGCGGGGCTCCATATCGTTGATGTGAGTGAGGTAGGTGATACGCTGGACAGGTGGAGAGGGCAAGGGCTCTGCGTGTCCCTCCCAAATGGATCAGTGACCATGGTGATGTACAGTAACACCAAGAGTTTATTAGAGACCAGTCGTCTATTCCAGTAAATGTACCCCATTTGTAGTAGAGTGATCTGTATGAATTGCCTAGCATAGCCTAGAAGAACCCACACCAGGGTAGGGTCTCATGTGACCCTTTCTTGGCACCCCACAAGGAAGGAAACCCTACTACCTACCCCCCCCATTACACGCTCAACATGGGCACCATTCAGAGAATGCTTTGCAAAGTGTTCTCTGATTGGACAAGGTGGAGAGGCAAGGTGGTGATGTCATCCTCTCCACTTTATCCAATCACAAAATGCACTGCATTCATTCATTCTGGCAGACCTACAGTATTCACAATGCATAACCACAGGACCCAGAATCAAATGGAGATCACTGGAATAGCAGTGTCTACAATAGGGATTTCTAGATTCCACAATGATCCCACAGCTATGGTCTATCATAGTTACATTAGTCCAACCTGGACCACTGTAACTGTAAAAATGTCCATACCTGAAATTCTATTTTAACAATTGCATTTTTTTTGATAATATACACGATTCACTTTTTTTATCCTTAGTTGCATCTTAGTGTTGTTGAACTTCCACAGCGTCCTTTCAGCTACTTCCTGTCTACTGTGCATGCATGAGTTCCAATGATGGCTATAAGGCATTTTGCAGGGCAGCTTTCCTGATGGTGACAACAGTGAACTGTGGATGCATTATGTGTGTTGAACCAACCACTTATGGACCCCATACGAAGTCTTGCTGTAGCAAAATTCAGAGACAGGGACAAAGCATTGTGTTCATATAACAAGTGCCAGAACAAGGCCCTTCATGACAGGATCACCAGGTATTATTTTAATGAAATCTAAAGATTTTAAAATATTAAAAAAAAGATTAATGTTAAAGCTTACAGGTAAAAAATAGAAAAAGATAATACTGCGCCAATCCTAAAAAAGCAAACAAGTGCAGCCAAACACCAAAATCAGACAGGATATGAAAAAATATGTGTTAAAAAGTGTGGCGCTGATGAAAATTAAAGTGGGAAACCTTAGTAAATATAATGTGAATTTAAACACAATATATAGTGAAAAAATGAATTTCCATATGTGACAAATATGATTAGATATGAGCTAAAATATTGTGCAAAAAATCATAAGTGACATAGATCAATGACCTCCTCCACCCATCTGTAATAGGTTACACGGATAGCTGATCATCAAACTTGAGCATTCCAAAGATATATTTCTCTTAACGTATGAAAAAATGAAAAAACATACACCAATAACTTTATACAGAGTTCGTATGGGGCATCACAGATGAGTGCATGTCCATAAAATTGCCATACACTGAAATATAGTTCAAAACTGAGGTCCAGTGGAGAACTTATATTAACTGTAAAGTATACTGTAGGTATATTAGACGTTCTATGCAGGCATATGAAGAGTATAGTGTCACCCGGGAGTGCCTTCACCTTGGATCAACAGGAGAGAAAAAGGTACTCTTACCAACTGGAATGGATCCAACACACCATATGGCGGTGGATCGTCAGAGCTTTGTCCACTTCTTGGACAGAAACGACAACCAGGATCTGTAGAGCACCGCCTCTTAGTGCAAGCAGCACTTCTGATCTGTATTCCCAAGTCAGGAAGGATCCAAATTCCGGGTAGCGAACACCTCAATAGATCATAACCATGGAAAACAGGAAAAAATTCTCCACATGTTGTAAATCCAAAAAGATTTATTGTAAAGACATCCGTAAAAGTTCATACACTATGAACATCAGTAAAAATCCATAAAATCCCAAAAATCTAAGAAAGTCCAAAACAATCCACAGCACAGAATATAAAAAAGGCGGCGTGGTGAGGACAGCTGGAGCTGACGTATTATCCCGACCGGTTTCGTCCAAACAGACTTCAACTGGGGAATACCTGAGCTTTTTGTCCTACACGCTTATATACAGGAAGAAATAATAGTATAATTCGAAACAGTTGTCATCTTACTTGCTTTCCCACCTCCGGGATCCCCATATCCTATAGAAAGAACTGATAGTGTTATGAATCCAACCCCCTGTGGTGGAGAGCCAATAGGGTGACGTGTATCAATGAGGAACCTGGCAGCGTCATACGCCACTATCTATATGGTCGTCGGCGTGCAGAGGTTTATCAGTACCACGTGACGCTCCATCGTAACATGACCGTCATCCGCAAGGCAGTCTGGGGAGTGTAGTCTCATGCAAAGCCGACTCTTACCAACACGGAACTCATCATCCAGCGCCACTCCGACGTGACGTCTACATCGTCAGCAAGGCAGTCTGGGATGTGTAGTTCCATGAAGGGCCAGCCATCTCAATCACGAACCCCATCCTCCAGCCCCGTCATCAATCCATGTCCACATGCCTAAGAGTGGATGAAATGGGGTGCGTGATCCCGTGACAAGCCCAACCGCTATAATCACAGGATCCGCTGCCCAGCCAGTGCGTGCATCAACACGGATCCGATCACCATGGCAATGTATATAAACATTGGTATGACGGGAATAGCGGAGATGTGTCAGTGATACATCATGTGTCCTCATAAGATTATAGGGAAATATAATGAACCAAAAAATGTGTTGAAAACGATAATGTCCAGTTGATATCTGTATATATGAACAAATCGTTGTCACATCTATTTCTATAGGTGTACCGGGATTTGATCTCACGGTAAATTAACTAAAAAAAAACATTGTTCAACCTAATTTGACAAATAACGTACCAATGACCATAGGAAATAATCCGCAATTGCTCCCATATAACAAATTGTGTTATTAGAAGATTGTGTTCGTGAATATAGGTAACAATTACCAACTATTAAAATGCTAAAAAATATATAAAATTTCTTTGGACTGGTATCCCAGAGATAGGAATCACATTGAAATGTCCCCATGTTGACACATATACCATATATGCATATGCCAAAACTCCTGATATTCCAATTAATTTAAAATGAGACCATGGTTTTCATATAAATGTAGGTCATAAATTGCATATAAAGGGAAACTTTAATAAGTGTCTATGATGTTATAATGATGTTATGCTCGATTTATAAAGGCGTTAATGTCCCAATCCACGTTGAGGCCATGAGGCCTATAACTTTTAGGCTGGTATATCCAGTATGTTTCTAACTGGGAGACCCCCCTAAGGCGGGACTCTCCCCTCCAACTAGGAATAAATTTATTTATAATTTGAAACGTGGTACCTTTGGGGTTCTTGTTATGGAACTCCAAATAGTGTCTTGGGACACTGTGGTTCGTCTTGCCCTTTTTAATGCTGGTTAGGTGTTCTCCCACCCTTATGGAGAAAGTACGAATAGTGCGCCCTACATATTGCTTCCCGCATGGGCAGGTAAGCAGGTAGACAATGTATTTAGTCGCACATGTAGTAACGTTTTTCATTTGGTAACTGATCCCTGTAGATGTGGATCCAAAGGTATCAGTTTTCCATTTCCCACAGGTATTAATTTGACACACCTTGCATTTTCTACAAGGGTAGTATGCCTTTAAATGAGGAAAAAAGACAGGTGTTATTGGGGGATCGGTAACATTAGGCGCAATCCGGTTTCTTAATGAAGGTGCTCCTCGATATGTTACCCCAGCTCTATCGGGCAGTGTCGGACCTAGAACCTGATCATTTTTTTAAATTTTCCAATGTTTTTGGAAGATATCTCTTATCTGTCTGTGTTGGACAGAGTATGTGGTAAAGAAAGACCATTTATATTTCGAATCCTGGATAGGCTTATTCCGTTTTTTAACTAAAGAATCCCTCTCAATCCTAGCAATCTGTTTAATTTCTTCCTCTATAACAGAAACTTGATATCCCTTATCCACAAACCTAGACTTAAGTATAATAGCCTGATAGTAAAAATCCGAAAGGTCAGAACAGTTATGTCTAACTCTCAAAATTTGGCTACGAGGCACAGATCGTAACCATGCTGAATGGTGACAACTGTCGACCGGAATGTAACCATTCCGGTCTGTTGGTTTGAAAAATGTCTTGGTTTGTAGTTGTCCATTGTTAGGGAAAATTTCTAAGTCCAAGAAATGAATGGACCTATAACTGGCCTCATAGGATAGGTTAATACCCACATCGTTGTCATTCAAAGTGGACATAAAGGAATTTAGGGAGATCTCATCACCCCTCCATAGGAGGAGGATGTCATCTATGTATCGAACCCAGAGAATGATCTTGGGTCGATTAAAAGCATAGATGACATCCTCCTCCCATTTGGCCATGAAGATGTTGGCCAAACTGGGAGCAAACTTTGCCCCCATTGCGACCCCCTTTTGTTGTAAAAAGAAATCACTGTTATACCAAAAATAATTGTGATGGGTCGCAAACTGTAAAAGATCCATGATGTATCTTTTTTGTGTGCCTGAAAGATCTTTGACCCTTGATAAAAATAAGCTGACTGCCGACAGACCCAATTCATGTGAAATACATGTATACA
Organism: Rana muscosa; assembly: GCA_029206835.1. Taxonomy (NCBI): domain Eukaryota; kingdom Metazoa; phylum Chordata; class Amphibia; order Anura; family Ranidae; genus Rana; species Rana muscosa. The sequence goes on along the minus strand of CM055120.1, from coordinate 214,823,721 downwards.
GCGAAGCAACATCTGCTGTTACAAGCAAGATGTCATCGCTATAATTCACCTGTTGTAACAGTGAAATTACATGACGGGTGTCCTTTAAATATGACGGTATAGATTTCACGATGGGCTGAAGGTGGAAATTTATATACCTCCCTATTCGTGAGGTTACGGAATCAATTCCGCTAATTATTGGACGACCCGGGGGGTGACTAGCATCTTTATGTATCTTCGGTAGATAATACATTATAGGGATGCGTGGAGCAACAGGAACCAAATAACTTTTTTCTTTTTTATCAAGGATTCCTAATTGTGACCCAGTGTCAATCAGATCAATTAGAGCTGTCTTAAAGCTCTGGGTAGGGTTACCATTTAAGCGAACATATGTGGCAGTGTCACTTAATATTTTGGTCATTTCCAAATGGTAAGCTGTTTTGTCCAAAACGACTATACCGCCCCCCTTATCGGCGGGGCGTATAGTCAGATCTTTTTGTGACAGGAGGGTCACTTTGGACACAAGGTGAGCCAGGAAACCATGGACATTAAGAAATATATCTTGGACTACCTAAAATGTAATATTCATCCACCATATTCCCAAGGATATCTGTAAAGGACTATTTACTGATTCTGAACTCAACAGGTTAAGTGAGAGATACTGATGTGTTCAGCCTCAATCACCTGTCTGCCTAGAGTAATGCTAATGAATCGCAGCTTCTAAAAGACCTGTTCATTGTTTGTGGTGATGTGGATTGGGGAAATTAAGTCTGTCCTTGTGTGTATTGTAAAGTAATAGACAGTCTGGTGAATATAAAGGTCATACATAGTTATTTAAACATAAAGGGATTAGCTGTTGCCTTCTAAGAGATGGGTATTGGGAGACAAAAGCTAGCCTACTGTCAAATGTGTATTGGGTCTTGTTATGTTGTGGGTGGAGCTGGACCATTGTTCATTTTAGATTAATGCAGTATTGGATGTGTATAAAAGTTACAATGTTTTTCTTAATAAAGTCTATCCAGAGAAAGATACAGAGTGCGTCTCGTTCTTTCAGAAGGATTAATTCCTATGGAAAGTGGTCGTCTGGCTGTGGAGGATCGACAGGGAATTTGTGTCCAGGAGGGGGAATATCTTTAAACGGCGTTAAACCCCTTTCATATTTCGGGTGTCGTTACATTGGTTGGCAGCAGCAGGATTTTCCCTCCAGTTCCTGGGACACTCCAAACCACCACAGTGAATGACCAGCTATGCAGCCTGCAGGAAAGCCACGCTGAAAGACCTACTTGAGAGCCGAGAAGGGACCAGTGGGACAAAGAACAAGGCCACCTTGATCAGGGAGCTAGCCGAGATGGACCAGAGGGTTGGTGATGCAGGACCCCGGTCAGTTGAAGACTTGTTTCAGCAATGAGTTCGACAGCGCTTGGCATTATATGGTGCTAACCCATCAGAGACCGCCATATGGGAAGCCATTAGAGGCATCCAGCTAGTGGATGCGCGACAAAAGAGAGAACTAGAGCGGCAACATGAGCGGAGAACGGCGGAGATACGGCAATCGGAGATCGCCTACAGACAGCTGCTAGAATCTGCTTAGCAGCAGGGTGGTGCTACCTTTGCCTGGGACTATCAGGAAATACCAGTGGACAACTCTGAAATCCTGGCTGAAGAATTGGCAGTGGAAAATCTGAAGACTGCCATCCCTAAAGCCGAGGTGGATGATATGGAGTTCCAGGGAGCTAGGGCAGTTGGCTCATCTCCCCAGCCACAGATTACAGAAGGTATGGACTTAAGGGACTGTTCAGAGGATGTTATGGATTATGCATCACCTGCTCAAGTACTGGCAGCAGGACAGAGTGCTACAGACCCCTGCTCTACACCCGTGGCAGTTTTGGAGGCCCGAGGTGAGAAGGTGATGGTTCCTCTTTCCCAGGGGATTTCAGAGATGCAGGGAAGAGAAGCAGCCCTTTTCCCTCCCCAACAGTTAGCCAGAGCAGATGGTGTGCAGTCCCCAGCAGAAGTGCTGGCAACAGGGCAGAGTGATAGCAACCTCTGCCCAGCACCGGAAACAACTGTGGAGTTTCAGGGAGCCGGGGCAGTTGGCCCCTCTCTCCAGCAACAAGCTGATGTGGTAAAGCTTTTACCCCCAGCTGAATCACTGGCAGCAGGGCAGAATGCTACTGGCCTCTGCACACAACTGCAACTTGAGCTGATATCGGTGGATGGGACTACGGTCTCCACTCACAGCAACCCAGCGGAAGAGCTGGCAACAGAGCAGAGTGCCGCGGGCCTCTGCTCTCAACTAACAGAAGAGGGAGTGCCTGTGGTACTGGATGGGACTTCGGTCCTCACTGACACAACCCCAGAAAATGGTGTGACACTGAGACAGGAGGATGTCAGCCTTGCTTTGCAAGCATTGGGTGATTTTCACCTACTACAAGTGGATGGAACTTCAGTCTCCACTTGTATACCCCAGGGATGCTGGGCAGTCGGCCCAGATCCCCAACAGCATGACAGACTGAGCCCAGTCACCCTGTCTTCTCCCCAGCGGCGGGTATGTTCTCTGAGAGAGGCAGAGGTTGGCTGGGTAAGTAATGCTCTGTTTGGAGCAATTTATTTGGGGTACTGTGTGGATACCGGCATTAGAAGAATGGACCTATGGACTAACTTCGGAGTCAACCCGTCTGGGGTCACCTCCTGTGTTAGTCTCCTGCCGAAAGGGGAGATGTGTGACAGGAGGGTCACTTTGGACACAGGGTGAGCCAGGAAACCATGGACATTAAGAAATATATCTTGGACTACCTAAAATGTAATATTTATCCACCATATTCCTAAGGATTTCTGTAAAGGACTATTTACTGATTCTGAACTCAACAGGTTAAGTGAGAGATACTGATGTGTTCAGCCTCAATCACCTGTCTGCCTAGTGTAATGCTAATGAATCCCAGCTTCTAAAAGACCTGTTCATTGTTTGTGGTGATGTGGATTGGGGAAATTAAGTCTGTCCTTGTGTGTATTGTAAAGTAACAGACAGTCTGGTGAATATAAAGGTCATGCATAGTTATTTAAACATAAAGGGATTAGCTGTTGCCTTCTAAGAGATGGTTATTGGGAGACAAAAGCTAGCCTACTGTCAAATGTGTATTGGGTCTTGTTATGTTGTGGGTGGAGCTGGACCATTGTTCATTTTAGATTAATGCAGTATTGGATGTGTATAAAAGTTACAATGTTTTTCTTAATAAAGTCAGTCTATCCAGAGAAAGATACAGAGTGCGTCTCGTTCTTTCAGAAGGATTAATTCCTATGGGAAGTGGTCGTCTGGCTGTGGAGGATCGACAGTGAATTTGTGTCCAGGAGGGGGAATATCTTTAAACGGCGTTAAACCCCTTTCATATTTGGGGTGTCGTTACACTTTTCTTTCACACAAAGATTTAAGGCCAATTTTTATCCTAGGATCACTATAAAGTAGGATTTTTAAAACAGCTTACCTGTAAAATCCTTTTCTTGGAGTACATCACGGGACACAGAGCGGCATAGTCATTACTATGTGGGTTATATAGAATTACCTTCAGGTGCTGGCACTGGCAACTTCCAAAACAGGAAGTACCCTCCCCTATATAAGCCCCTCCCATCCGGGAGCACCTCAGTTTTGTAGCAAAGCAATACGTGTCCCCAAAAGAGGGGTGGGAGCTCTGTGTCCCGTGATGTACTCCAAGAAAAGGATTTTACAGGTAAGCTGTTTTAAAAATCCTACTTTCTTGTTCATACATCACGGGACACAGAGCGGCATAGTCATTACTATGTGGGACGTCCCAAAGCAATGCCAAATGAGGGGGGGGATATACCATACATAAGCTGGGTGCCATCAGGCATGAGGATCTTTTGTGGCCTGCAACACACTGCGCCCAAAGGCGACATCCTCCTGACTTCTAATGTCCACCTGGTAGAACCTAGTAAACGTGTGTACTGAAGACCATGTTGCGGCCTTACAAATTTGAGCCAGGGAGGCCTGGTGATGCACTGCCCATGAAGTTCCAACTGCTCTCGTGGAGTGCGCCCTAACTTTGAACGGAGGCGGTCTACTTCTCAAGCCATAGGCTTGTATTATGACCTGTCGAATCCACTTGGCTAAAGTAGATTTTGATGCTGCCTGACCCTTTCTGGGGCCTTCCGGCAGAACAAACAAAGAATCCGTTCTACGAATCTGAGCAGTGGCTTTTAGATAAGCTTTAACTGCTCTTACTACATTCAAAGAATGCAATAACTTTTCCTCTACCGAGCTCGGTTTGGGGAAAAGAAGGAAGAACCACATCCTGGTTCAAGTGAAACCTCGATACCACCTTAGGAAGAAAGGCTGGGTGAGGACGTAATACTACTCTGTCCTCATGAATAACCAGATATGGCTCTTTACAGGACATGGCGGCTAATTCCGACACTCTTCTAGCCGAGCATATGGCTACTAAAAATATCAATTTTCTGGTGAGTAGAACCAAGGAAATGTGCCGCAAAGGTTCAAATGGCTGCTTCTGCAGAACCGACAGAACCAAATTTAGATCCCATGGACATATGGGAGCTTTAATCGGTGGAATAATACGAGTCACCCCTTGCATAAAGGATTTGACAAGTGAATGCATAGCCAGGGGCCTTTGAAATAGTATTGATAAGGCCGAAACCTGACCCCTGATAGTACTTAAGGCAAACTTCCTGTCTACAGCCCACTGTAGGAAGTCCAGAATTCTGCCTATAACGTACTTACGTGGATGCCACTTTCTGGCCTCGCACCAAGTGATGTACGCCTTCCAAACTCTATAGTAGATCTGTCTGGATACAGGCTTCCTGGCATTGATTATAGTTGATACCACAGAGTTAGAGAGACCTCTCTTCTTTAGGATGTGGGATTCAATAGCCAGGCCGTTAAACTTAGAGTTAGTAAGGAAGGGTGGTATATCGGCCCTTGCGAAAGCAGGTCCGGACGACGTGGAAGGGTCCAAGGACTCCCCACAGACATTTTGATGATCTCCGCGTACCAGGCCCTTCGGGGCCACGCTGGAGCCACCAAGATCACCGGCTTCTTTTCCAACCTGACTCTGCGAAGGAGTCGAGGCAACAATTGTAGCGGAGGGAATGCATATATCAGTCTGAACTGATTCCAAGGGAACACCAGAGCATCCGAGCCGCAAGCGAGGGGATCCCTTGTCCGGGAGACAAATCTGTCCACCTTTGCGTTGAATCTGGATGCTAGCAGATCTACATCCGGTGTTCCCCACCACTGACATATTGCTCGGAAGACCTCGGGATGAAGGGACCATTCCCCTGGGCATAACTGTTGGCGACTCAGAAAGTCCGCCTTCCAATTCTCCACCCCTGGAATGAAGACAGCTGATATACATGGGACATGCTTTTCTGCCCATTCCAGGATGTGACTTACTTCCCTCTGGACTGCACGACTCCTGGTGCCTCCCTGATGATTGATATATGCCACTGCTGTGGCATTGTCTGATTGAATTCTGACAGGGGACCCTTGGAGTCTGGATGCCCAGGCTACTAGGGCATACCGGGCTGCTCGTATCTCTAAGAGATTGATGGGCAGGGTTTTTACTACATTTGACCATCTGCCCTGGAGAGACCATTGCTCCAGTACTGCCCCCCAGCCTATAAGGCTGGCATCTGTAGTGCCCACCTTCCAGGATATCGGACTGAAGGGTTTTCCCTTCTGGAGATTCTGGGGGATCAACCACCAGCAGAGACTCTTCCGAACGGAAGGGGACAAAGCCATCGGGAAGTCTAGAGCCTGAATTTTTCCGTTCCAGGCTGACAATATGGCCCTCTGTAAATTCCTTGAGTGGAATTGGGCGTATGGCGCAGCTTCGAATGATGCTACCATCTTTCCTAGCAGCCTCATGCACAGGCGTATGGACGGCTGTCTTTTTGCACAAAGCAGACGGACCAAGCCCCTCAAAGAGGATACCTTGTCTAGAGGTAAGAAAACCTTCCTCTGGTCTGAATCCAGCCGTAGCCCTAGATATACCAGGTTTTTCAATGGCTGTAGGGCTGACTTGTCCAGGTTGATGACCCAACCGTGAGATTCTAGATACTTGATTGTATCGACAATTACCACTTCTAGCTTGGCAACTGAGTGGTCCATCAACAACAGGTCGTGTAGGTATGCCATTATCGTTACACCTCGTGTTCTTAGATCGGCCAACAGTGGGGCCAGAATTTTTGTGAACACTCGTGGTGCTGTGGCCAGACCGAATGGTAAGGCTCTGAACTGAAAATGGCGCCCTTCTACTGCACAGCGTAGAAATTTTTGATGACCTGGAAAGATGGGAACATGCAAGTAAGCATCTTTGATGTCGATCGAGGCTAACCATTCCTCCCCCTGTAGGGCAGCGGTGACCGATCGGATCGACTCCATCCGGAAGGACCGGACGTTTAGAAATTTGTTTAGACTCTTTAGGTCCAATATGGGTCTTATGTCCCCGTTTGGTTTCGGGACTGTGAAAAGGTTTGAGTAGAAACTCAACCCCCACTCTTCCATAGGAACCTCCATAATTACTCCTTGGAGCAATAGTTGTTCTAACGCCACTAGGAGACACCTTCTTTTCAGAGGGTCTTTTGGCATGCCTGACCACATAAAATGGGAAGGAGGAGACTCTTTTAACTCCAACTTGTATCCCCGAGTTACTGCGGAGAGCACCCATCTGTCTTTGATCGTCTCCCGCCAGGTCTCTGTGAACAACTGAAGTCTTCCCCCCACCCGTTTGAGTGGGGGCAGCCCTTCATAGGCTTGACTTGGAGGCTGGTTTAGTACCTCTTCGGATCCAGGGCTTTTTATTACCCTGTGACTGTCCCTGATTTTTACCTCCTGAGTTTGACCGAGGAGGGCGTCGGAACTGCTTAGTAGCAGACGTCCCAGGGATAGGAGAGGTAGTCCTCTTAAAAGACGGACCCCTAGACCTCTTTTTAATTGGTAAGAGAGTACTTTTACCACTGGAAATCTTCTGGATATATTTATCCAGGTCTTCGCCAAAAAGGCGTTCTCCATGAAATGGGAAGCTAACTAAGAGCTTCTTACAGGGAGCCTCAGCAGACCAGTTCTTGAGCCACAGAAGCCTACGCATATGTACCAAAGACAGCGTGAGGCGGGAGGCCTGATGGATAGAATCCTTGATGGCGTCAACCGCAAAGCATAATGCTCTAGGCAGATCAGCCAGAGCCTGGGCCTGCTGGTCTGGCAAATCCCTCAGGACCATTTTAATTTGATCCTTTAAAGCTTGGCAGACCCCAATAGCTGCCACTGCTGGCTGTGTAACAGCCCCTGCTGTGGAAAAAGCAGATTTTAATAAAGATTCCAATTTTTTATCTACTGGATCTTTGAACATTTGAACATTATCTACTGGACATGTCAGTGATTTGTTCACAGAAGAAATGGCTGCGTCCACCGTAGGAACATTCCATCTCTGGGTGAATTTTTCCTCCATGGGATAGATCACCTGAAATTTCTTAGGTGGAACAAATAGTTTATCAGGATGTTCCCAGTCCTGGTATATAAGTCCTTCCAATAATGGATGAATTGGAAAGGAGCAATTAATCTGGGGAGCTTTTAGCGACCCCAACGAGGAGACAGCAGTAGTTGATGGTTCAACAAGAGGCATTTTAAATGCAGATCGAACCATGTCAGTTAGGGTCTGGACCCACAATCTTTCAGTCTGTGATGCTGAAAATGGTTCATCTACTGTCGATTCCTCAAAAACAGAGTTAACCTCCTCCTGATCCCCTTCAGGAAGGTCAGTCCCTTCCTGGGACTGTTGCTCTGCCAACAGGCACTCTAATGGAGGGGATGGAGATCTGGCGCGCTTTCTTTCCTGTAGAGAAGAAGCGATCAATGCTGCCAATCTCTGCTCCAATCCCTCCAGAGTTGAGGCAAAAACCTCCTCTGTTATATATGCAGGAGCAGGTGGACTGAGGACAGCCGCAGTACCTGGCACTCCCGGGGGTTCCTTATGGGTATTAACCTCTGATTTCTCAGGGGAAGAAGGTGCAGATGACTGCTCCAGATCCTCAGAGCCCGATGGAGACCCCCTACACTTCCTGAGAGGTATATCTCGGAGTTTTTTAGGCGGCATATTCCTTAGTTCAAAGCTGAGGTATTCCAGCCGCAATACACCCCTTTACTGAAATAGTCTAATGCAATTTGCTGCTATGTACATCAGTGGGTGTCTACTAATGCGTCTTTCTGGGGATGCCTGTATCAACCGCCCGCTGTAAGCCCCTATACCATGCTACCAGCTCCTTTTCATGCTCTGTGTCCATAGCAAGCAGCGTGGACTGAGTCCTTTTATCTTGCTGGGACGCCCGCACATGCGCAGAAGCGCTGGGCGCACAGAGCGCGTCATCCGCCAGGCTCCGCCGCCTTTTTTTAAGCTAAATCTTATAAAAAGAAAGTGTGTGTGCGCGCACGCGCGCGTGCACGTGTGCGCTCTTGGCGCCATGTAGGGAGAGGAGCCAGGGTCCCTGTTTCACCAGGACTCGGGGATGGAAGGAAACTACTTGGCAGCATGACAGAGGAATGCAGCTTCCCTGATAGAGAGCTCACTCATCTGCCTGGACTTTCACCATGGAAGGAATAGTCCCAAGAAAAAAAGACGTTCCACAGCGGCCTCTAGTGGACAAACACAGGTACCGCACTTTTGTCTTTTTTTTTTTTTTTTTTAAAACCTCCTTTATGAAAAACATTTCTAGGTTTACAGTTTTTAAAACTTCCTTTATGAAAAGACATTTCTAGGATTTCTTAGGCATATACAGCTATTAGCGGGAATACCTTTAGGTAACAGGCAGAAAGACATATTAGGCTTGGGGGTCCCCTCAATAGAACCAAGTTCCTGAGGGGCCCCCACTTACCTTTTCCCCGCCGCAGGACTTTGTTTGGTCCACAGAAGCCCAAACTTCACCTCTCACGGCAGGCATTGTACTAGACCTTCAGGGACCGGGTTCCCAAGGATTCCACTCCCCTGGACCTGTATAGCACCCTGCACAGATAGCCTCTTGGTTTTGGGTATGACCAGAGCTCTGGATCCCAGGGTCCAGCCCTCCTAAGAGAGGCATTACAGGCAAAACCCTGCTCTTCTCTGCAAGGCCCGGGTACCGACCGTTTAGCTATGAAGCTTTTTTGGTCGGATCCGGAATAGCTTGCTAAGGCCCAGAGAACCTGTACACAAGCCCAGATGAATACATGTTAACCTTGGCCAACACCTTAGACACTGGCAAAAAACTGAGGCGCTCCCGGATGGGAGGGGCTTATATAGGGGAGGGTACTTCCTGTTTTGGAAGTTGCCAGTGCCAGCACCTGAAGGTAATTCTATATAACCCACATAGTAATGACTATGCCACTCTGTGTCCCGTGATGTATGAACAAGAAATTCTTTTTTTGGGGAGTGCTTCCAAGTCCCTCAAAACTAAATCTTTAAATACTTGAACTGAAGGCGCTATAGGGCATGGTGGATTGAAGAGAGAAGGATTCGAAAGCCCTGAATGTACCATGAGTGAGTTGGTATCTGGTAAGGATGGTCCGGTTGGGTTGGAAATGAAATATCTTTGTATATTTAATTTCCGTACATATTTATGCACGTCTATGAATGTGGCAAACTTATTCAAATGTTTGGGGGGGACATATTTAAGTCCTTTATTTAAAACAATTTTTTCAGCTGCCGTAAAAGTGGCTGTACTTAAATTAAAAATTCCATCGTCCTTTATATGCATTTTCTTTTTCTGGGCACGCCATCCGCCTCTACATCCCCGTTGGAGTTGGGGTTTCTGTTGTACCCGCTCTGTCCTTTGTGAAAACCCCCTGAGTAGGATGGCCCGGGGTGATTTTGATTATAATTAAATGGAGATCTGTTATGTGAATAATCTTCATCTCTGTCTCTATAATTATGTTGAGGTGGATACATACCCCTATCATCCCTGAGCGGTGAAAAACAATTGTAGGTTTGTATGGGGGTTCTTTGGTTCTGATATGTATAGTAGTCATTATCTTGTTGACCATAACCACCCCTTCCACGTGGTGAATCATGTCTCCAATGTTCCCGGGAATTATCTTTTCTGCCCCTATTGTTACCTCAAGGGCCTCTACCTCTTCCTCCTGGTATTGGGGGTGGACCGCGATATTGCGTATTAGAGGTACGTGCATTGGGTTGTTTCTGATTAGATTCTCTGGTAACCAAAGGACGGCCTTGAGCTTGATTAGATGTGGATGGCTGTAATCTCACATCATTAGCCAGAGGAGCCGTTGTATCCATATTACGGTTATTCTCCTCCATTACAATGCCGTCCTTGGTCTGCCACCTAAAGACGCAACAACTCTTGTAGTCTTTAACGTCCCTAGTGTATTTTTTCTGTTTCTTTATCTTTGTTCTTTTTCTTCCTTTTCTAAATGGCCTTTTAAATTAGTGGATAATAAATTATATTCAGATGTGGATTTGTATGGCAAAAGTTTGTCCCTAATGTCTTTGATTTCTTTATCTATAAGGGCTAGTCGGGTCATCTTTTTCTCCAATAAAAAGGAAATAACTGAAATCCCGGCTTCATTAAAGTAGCGAAACCAAGCATCAACATCAAGGTCACCCTGTTGTGGACTTACATCCCATCTTAACCCTCTAGGGATCATGCGTTCCTTCATGTATTGGTCAAGGAACGCCTTGTCCCATTCAAGGTGAAGTTCTGATGTCATGAGGTTTTTCAACCTCATTAATAAGCCCCCGATTTCCGAGTCTGTGTTTGTGGAAACAAATACACCTTCTGTGGTAAAAGTGCGGCTAGTGCGATACTCAAAAACATCCATAATGGGTTAAACTTAATAACCAATTATAACTAGTGAGAGAGGCAGCAATATAAATAGTCCAAGAAACCATAAAAAATAGAAAACGATAATAATGCGCCAATCCTAAAAAAGCAAACAAGTGCAGCCAAACACCAAAATCAGACAGGATATGAAAAAATATGTGTTAAAAAGTGTGGCGCTGATGAAAATTAAAGTGGGAAACCTTAGTAAATATAATGTGAATTTAAACACAATATATAGTGAAAAAATGAAATTCCATATGTGACAAATATGATTAGATATGAGCTAAAATATTGTGCAAAAATCATAAGTGACATAGATCAATGACCTCCTCCACCCATCTGTAATAGGTTACACGGATAGCTGATCATCAAACTTGAGCATTCCAAAGATATATTTCTCTTAACGTATGAAAAAATGAAAAAACATACACCAATAACTTTATACAGAGTTCGTATGGGGCATCACAGATGAGTGCATGTCCATAAAATTGCCATACACTGAAATATAGTTCAAAACTGAGGTCCAGTGGAGAACTTATATTAACTGTAAAGTATACTGTAGGTATATTAGACGTTCTATGCAGGCATATGAAGAGTATAGTGTCACCCGGGAGTGCCTTCACCTTGGATCAACAGGAGAGAAAAAGGTACTCTTACCAACTGGAATGGATCCAACACACCATATGGCGGTGGATCGTCAGAGCTTTGTCCACTTCTTGGACAGAAACGACAACCAGGATCTGTAGAGCACCGCCTCTTAGTGCAAGCAGCACTTCTGATCTGTATTCCCAAGTCAGGAAGGATCCAAATTCCGGGTAGCGAACACCTCAATAGATCATAACCATGGAAAACAGGAAAAAATTCTCCACATGGTGTAAATCCAAAAAGATTTATTGTAAAGACATCCGTAAAAGTTCATACACTATGAACATCAGTAAAAATCCATAAAATTCAAAGAAAGTCCAAAACAATCCACAGCACAGAATATAAAAAAGGTGGCGTGGTGAGGACAGCTGGAGCTGACGTATTATCCCGACCGTTTTCGTCCAAACAGACTTCAACTGGGGAATACCTGAGCTTTCTGTCCTACACGCTTATATACAGGAAGAAATAATAGTATAATTCGAAACAGTTGTCATCTTACTTGCTTTCCCACCTCCGGGATCCCCATATCCTATAGAAATAACTGATAGTGTTATGAATCCAACCCCCTGTGGTGGAGAGCCAATAGGGTGACGTGTATCAATGAGGAACCTCGCCGCGTCATCCGCCACTATCTATATGGTCGTCGGCGTGCAGAGGTGTATCAGTACCACGTGACGCTCCATCGTAACATGAGCGTCATCCGCAAGGCAGTCTGGGGAGTGTAGTCTCATGCAAAGCCGACTCTTACCAACACGGAACTCATTATCCAGCGCCGCTCCGTCGTGACGTCTACATCGTCAGCAAGGCAGTCTGGGATGTGTAGTTCCATGAAGGGCCAGCCATCTCAATCACGGACCCCATCCTCCAGACTTTAAGCCCCCTTCATGTTTTCCCAAACCACGCAGTGTATAAACGCATATTTGTTGGGTATGCATGGCATTGCGTCAGAGTGGTTCTAAAGGCAAAAGTTTTAAATATGCAATGCACTCTCTGCATTAAGGTAAAAAACCTCCTGAATGCAACTACCAATCCCCCCCCCCCCTTTATAAATGCCTGAGCCTGATCTTGATCCAGCAATGTGCATAAGAACAGGGGGTCTCTCACCTCTCTTATTTCTCTTTGGCTCAGAGCAGCAGGAGCCATTGACTCCTGCTGGGTGGGAAGGGAGGGGCTGTACCAGGCTGGAGGGAAATCAGCATAGTGTGTGCCGCTGGGGAAAGGGCTTGCCCCGCCTCCCTGTGTAGGCGAAATGGAAGACTCAGAGGGCCTGTGCCCTCTGAGTTTACTGAATTACCTTTTGCAGGGTGACACGGTAAGCGCTTTTTCCCAGCAACACAGTGTAAAACAGGTGTGGAGATCTACCTGAACAACATGAAGGAGATCAAAGATCATTGGGGTTCATCATCCTTTTTTAACACATGAACTAGCAAGGTCTAATTAAATAGAAAGGAAAATTTAGCAAAATATAATAAAACAAATGTAATTGTAAAAATACTTACCCTACCTTAAATGTGGACAGTGTCAATCAGTAAAGCAATGGACGATGCCAGTAGGGCAGTGGACTATCTGTAGACAGTGTCAGTAGGGCAGAAGACGGTGTCAGTAGGGCAGAAGACGGTGTCAGTAGGGCAGTGGACTATCTGTAGACGGTGTCAGTAGGTTAGTGGATGGTGTCAGTAGGGCAGTGGATGGTGTCAGTAGGGCAGTGGATGGTGTCAGTAGGGCAGTGGCTGGTGTCAGTAGGGCAGTGGCTGGTATCAGGAGTTTATTTTTATTTAATTTTTTGTTATTTAAAAAAAGATATATTTATAGCAGCCCTGTTGGGGAGCTTTGGTGAAATATCAGGGGTCTAAACAGACCCCTGATATCTCACTTTTGAGACAGAGAAAGGATATTGTGAAAACAGTCCACCATCTCAATCGCTGCAAAGAATGGATGAATAGGAATAGCTCTGTACAGAGATTCCTGTTCATTCACAAACTGAAGCAAAGAAAACACAGTTTATTATGTTTCCGCTATGAATGAACACATTTACTGATTGGTACCAATGACTCAATGTTCATTAAGAAAAGGAAGGGGCTGGTAAATATGACATACAGTATCTCACAAAAGTGAGTACACCCATCACATTTTTGTAAATATTTTATCATATCTTTTCATGTGACAACACTTAAGAAATTACACTTTGCTACAATGTAAAGTAGTGAGTGTAAATTTGCTGTCCCCTCAAAAAAATTCAACACACAGCCATTAACGTCTAAACCACTGGTAATAAAAGTGAGTACGCCCCTAAGTAAAAATGTCCAAATTTGACCCAAAGTGTCAATATTTTATGTGGCCACCATTATTTCTTGTTCATACATCACGGGACACAGAGCAGCATAGTCATTACTATGTGGGTTATATAGAATTACCTTCAGGTGCTGGCACTGGCAACTTCCAAAACAGGAAGTACCCTCCCCTATATAAGCCCCTCCCATCCGGGAGTACCTCAGTTTTTTGCCAGTGTCTAAGGTGTTGGCCAAGGTTAACATGTATTCATCTGGGCTTGTGTACAGGTTCTCTGGGCCTTAGCAAGCTATTCCGGATCCGACCAAAAAAGCTTCATAGCTAAACGGTCGGTACCCGGGCCTTGCAGAGAAGAGCAGGGTTTTGCCTGTAATGCCTCTCTTAGGAGGGCTGGACCCTGGGATCCAGAGCTCTGGTCATACCCAAAACCAAGAGGCTATCTGTGCAGGGTGCTATACAGGTCCAGGGGAGTGGAATCCTTGGGAACCCGGTCCCTGAAGGTCTAGTACAATGCCTGCCGTGAGAGGTGAAGTTTGGGCTTCTGTGGACCAAACAAAGTCCTGCGGCGGGGAAAAGGTAAGTGGGGGCCCCTCAGGAACTTGGTTCTATTGAGGGGACCCCCAAGCCTAATATGTCTTTCTGCCTGTTACCTAAAGGGTATTCCCGCTAATAGCTGTATATGCCTAAGTAATCCTAGAAATGTTTTTTCATAAGGGAAGTTTTAAAAAAACTGTAAATCTGGAAATGTTTTTTCATAAAGGAGGTTTTAAAAAAAAAAAAAAAAAAAAGGACAAAGGTGCGGTACCTGTGTTTGTCCACTAGAGGCCGCTGTGGAACGTCTTTTTTCTTGGGACTATTCCTTCCATGGTGAAAGTCCAGGCAGATGAGTGAGCTCTCTATCAGGGAAGCTGCATTCCTCTGTCATGCTGCCAAGTAGTTTCCTTCCATCCCCGAGTCCTGGTGAAACAGGGACCCTGGCTCCTCTCCCTACATGGCGCCAAGAGCGCACACGTGCACGCGCGCGCGCGCGCACACATGCTTTCCTTTTATAAGGTTTAGCTTCAAAAAAGGGGGCGGAGCCTGGCGGATGACGCGCTCTGTGCGCCCAGCGCTTCTGCGCATGTGCGGGCGTCCCAGCAAGATAAAAGGACTCAGTCCACGCTGCTTGCTATGGACACAGAGCATGAAAAGGAGCTGGTAGCATGGTATAGGGGCTTACAGCGGGCGGTTGATACAGGCATCCCCAGAAAGACGCATTAGTAGACACCCACTGATGTACATAGCAGCAAATTGCATTAGACTATTTCAGTAAGGGGTGTATTGCGGCTGGAATACCTCAGCTTTGAACTAAGGAATATGCCGCCTAAAAAACTCAGAGATATACCTCTCAGGAAGTGTAGGGGGTCTCCATCGGGCTCTGAGGATCTGGAGCAGTCATCTGCACCCTCCTCCCCTGAGAAATCAGAGGTTAATACCCATAAGGAACCCCCGGGAGTGCCAGGTACTGCGGCTGTCCTCAGTCCACCTGCTCCTGCATATATAACAGAGGAGGTTTTTTCCTCAACTCTGGAGGGATTGGAGCAGAGATTGGCTGCATTGATCGCTTCTTCTCTACAGGAAAGAAAGCGCGCCAGATCTCCATCACCTCCATTAGAGTGCCTGTTGGCAGAGCAACAGTCCCAGGAAGGGACCGACCTACCTGAAGGGGATCAGGAGGAGGTTAGCTCTGTTTTTGAGGAATCGACAGTAGATGAACCATTTTCAGCATCACAGACTGAAAGATTGTGGGTCCAGACCCTAACTGACATGGTTCGATCTGCATTTAAAATGCCTCTTGTTGAACCATCAACTACTGCTGTCTCCTCATTGGGGTCGCTAAAAGCTCCCCAGGTTAATTGCTCCTTTCCAATACATCCATTATTGGAAGGACTTATATACCAGGACTGGGAACATCCTGATAAACTATTTGTTCCGCCTAAAAGGTTTCCGGTGATCTATCCCATGGAGGAAAAGTTCACCCAGAGATGGAATGTTCCTACGGTGGATGCAGCCATCTCTTCTGTGAACAAATCACTGACATGTCCAGTAGATAATGTTCAAATGTTCAAAGATCCAGTGGATAAAAAATTGGAATCTTTATTAAAATCTGCTTTTTCCACAGCAGGGGCTGTTACACAGCCAGCAGTGGCAGCTATTGGGATCTGCCAAGCTTTAAAGGATCAAATGAAAATGGTCCTGAGGGATTTGCCAGACCAGCAGGCCCAGGCTCTGGCTGATCTGCCTAGAGCATTATGCTTTGCGGTTGACGCCATCAAGGATTCTATCCATCAGGCCTCCCGCCTCACGCTGTCTTTGTTACATATGCGTAGGCTTCTGTGGCTCAAAAACTGGTCTGCTGAAGCTCCCTGTAAGAAGCTCTTAGTTAGCTTCCCATTTCATGGGGAACGCCTTTTTTGGCGAAGACCTGGATAAGTATATCCAGAAGATTTCCAGTGGTAAAAGTACTCTCTTACCGAGTAAAAAGAGGTCTAGGGGTCCATCTTTTAAGAGGACTACCTCTCCTATCCCTGCGACGTCTGCTACTAAGCAGTTCCGACGGCCTCCTCGGTCAAACTCAGGAGGTAAAAATCAGGGACAGCCACAGGGTAATAAAAAGCCCTGGATCCGAAGAGGTACTAAACCAGCCTCCAAGTCAAGCCTATGAAGGGCTGCCCCCACTCAAACGGGTGGGGGGAAGACTTCAGTTGTTCGCAGAGACCTGGCGGGAGACGATCAAAGACAGATGGGTGCTCTCCGCAGTAACTCTGGGATACAAGTTGGAGTTAAAAGAGTCTCCTCCTTCCCATTTTATGTGGTCAGGCATGCCAAGAGACCCTCTGAAAAGAGGGTCTCTCCTATTGGCGTTAGAACAACTATTGCTCCAAGGAGTAATTATGGAGGTTCCTATGGAAGAGTGGGGGTTGGGTTTCTACTCAAACCTTTTCACAGTCCCGAAGCCAAACGGGGACATAAGACCCATATTGGACCTAAAGAGTCTAAACAAATTTCTAAACGTCCGGTCTTTCCGGATGGAGTCGATCCGATCGGTCACCGCTGCCCTACAAGGGGAGGAATGGTTAGCCTCGATCGACATCAAAGATGCTTACTTGCATGTTCCCATCTTTCCAGGTCATCAAAAATTCCTACGCTTTGCAGTAGAAGGGCGCCATTTTCAGTTCAGAGCCTTACCATTCGGTCTGGCCACAGCACCACGAGTGTTCACAAAAATTCTGGCCCCACTGTTGGCCGATCTAAGAACACGGGGTGTAACGATAATGGCATACCTAGACGACCTGTTGTTCATGGACCACTCAGTTGCCAAGCTAGAAGTGGTAATTGTCGATACAATCAAGTATCTAGAGTCTCACGGTTGGGTCATCAACCTGGACAAGTCAGCCCTACAGCCAGTGAAAGACCTGGTATATCTAGGGCTACGGCTGGATTCAGACCAGAGGAAGATTTTCTTACCTCTAGACAAGGTATCCTCTTTGAGGGCCTTGGTCCGTCTGCTTTGTGCAAAAAGACAGCCGTCCATACGCCTGTGCATGAGGCTGCTAGGAAAGATGGTAGCATCATTCGAAGCTGTGCCATACGCCCAATTCCACTCAAGGAATTTACAAAGGGCCATATTGTCAGCCTGGAACAGAAAAGTTCAGGCTCTAGACTTCCCGATGGCTTTGTCCCCTTCCGTTCGGAAGAGTCTCTGCTGGTGGTTGATCCCCCAGAATCTCCAGAAGGGAAAACCCTTCAGCCCGATATCTTGGAAGGTGGTCACTACAGATGCCAGCCTTATAGGCTGGGGGGCAGTACTGGAGCAATGGTCTCTCCAGGGCAGATGGTCAAATGTAGTAAAAACCCTGCCCATCAATCTCTTAGAGATACGAGCAGCCCGGTACGCCCTAGTAGCCTGGACATCCAGACTCCAAGGGTCCCCTGTCAGAATTCAATCAGACAATGCCACAGCAGTGGCATATATCAATCATCAGGGAGGCACCAGGAGTCGTGCAGCCCAGAGGGAAGTAAGTCATATCCTGGAATGGGCAGAAAAGCATGTCCCATGTATATCAGCTGTCTTCATTCCAGGGGTGGAGAATTGGAAGGCGGACTTTCTGAGTCGCCAACAGTTATGCCCAGGGGAATGGTCCCTTCATCCCGAGGTCTTCCGAGCAATATGTCAGCGGTGGGGAACACCGGATGTAGATCTGCTAGCATCCAGATTCAACGCAAAGGTGGACAGATTTGTCTCCCGGACAAGGGATCCCCTCGCTTGCGGCTCGGATGCTCTGGTGTTCCCTTGGGATCAGTTCAGACTGATATATGCATTCCCTCCGCTACAATTGTTGCCTCGACTCCTTCGCAGAGTCAGGTTGGAGAAGAAGCCGGTAATCCTGGTGGCTCCAGCATGGCCCCGAAGGGCCTGGTACGCGGAGATCATCAAAATGTCTGTGGGGAGTCCTTGGACCCTTCCACGTCGTCCGGACCTGCTTTCGCAAGGACCGATATACCACCCTTCCTTACTAACTCTAAGTTTAACGGCCTGGCTATTGAATCCCACATCCTAAAGAAGAGAGGTCTCTCTAACTCTGTGGTATCAACTATAATCAATGCCAGGAAGCCTGTATCCAGGCAGATCTACTATAGAGTTTGGAAGGCGTACATCACTTGGTGCGAGGCCAGAAAATGGCATCCACGTAAGTACGTTATAGGCAGAATTCTGGACTTCCTGCAGTGGGCTATAGACAGGAAGTTTGCCTTAAGTACTATCAAGGGCCAGGTTTCGGCCTTGTCAATACTATTTCAAAGGCCCCTGGCTATGCATTCACTTGTCAAATCCTTTATGCAAGGTGTGACTCGTATTATTCCACCGATTAAGGCTCCCATATGCCCATGGGATCTAAATTTGGTTCTGTCGGTTCTGCAGAAGCAGCCATTTGAACCTTTGCGGCACATTTCCTTGGTTCTACTCACCAGGAAATTTATATTTTTAGTAGCCATATGCTCGGCTAGAAGAGTGTCGGAATTAGCCGCCATGTCCTGTAAAGAGCCATATCTGGTTATCCATAAGGACAGAGTAGTATTACGTCCTCACCCAGCCTTTCTTTCTAAGGTGGTATCGAGGTTTCACTTGAACCAGGATGTGGTTCTTCCTTCTTTTTTCCCCAAACCAAGCTCGGTAGAGGAAAAGTTATTGCATTCTTTGAATGTAGTAAGAGCAGTTAAAGCTTATCTAAAAGCCACTGCTCAGATTCGTAGAACGGATTCTTTGTTTGTTCTGCCGGAAGGCCCCAGAAAGGGTCAGGCAGCATCAAAATCTACTTTAGCCAAGTGGATTCGACAGGTCATAATACAAGCCTATGGCTTGAGAAGTAGACCGCCTCCGTTCAAAGTTAGGGCGCACTCCACGAGAGCAGTTGGAACTTCATGGGCAGTGCATCACCAGGCCTCCCTGGCGCAAATTTGTAAGGCCGCAACATGGTCTTCAGTACACACGTTTACTAGGTTCTACCAGGTGGACGTTAGAAGTCAGGAGGATGTCGCCTTTGGGCGCAGTGTGTTGCAGGCCGCAAAAGATCCTCATGCCTGATGGCGCCCAGCTTATGTATGGTGTATCCCCCCCCTCATGTGGCATTGCTTTGGGACGTCCCACATAGTAATGACTATGCTGCTCTGTGTCCCGTGATGTATGAACAAGAAAGTAGGATTTTTAAAACAGCTTACCTGTAAAATCCTTTTCTTGGAGTACATCACGGGACACAGAGCTCCCACCCCTCTTTTGGGGACACGTATTGCTTTGCTACAAAACTGAGGTACTCCCGGATGGGAGGGGCTTATATAGGGGAGGGTACTTCCTGTTTTGGAAGTTGCCAGTGCCAGCACCTGAAGGTAATTCTATATAACCCACATAGTAATGACTATGCTGCTCTGTGTCCCGTGATGTACTCCAAGAAAAGGATTTTACAGGTAAGCTGTTTTAAAAATCCTACTTTTCCAGCACTGCATTAACCCTCTTGCGCATGGAGTTCACCAGAGCTTTACAGGTTGCCATTGGCGTCCTCTTCCACTACTCCGTGATGACATCACGGAGCTGGGGATGTTGGAGACCTTGTGCTCCTCCCACCTTCCATTTTTAGGTCTGGAGACATGCTTGGCCAGTCCATCACCTTTACCCTCAGCTTATTTAGCAAGGTAGTCGTCGTCTTGGAGGTTGTGTTTGGGGTCGTTATGTTGGAATACTGTCCACCGGCCCAGTCTACCAAGGGAAGGGATCATGCTCTGCTTCAGTATGTGACAATAAATGATGGCATTCATGGTTCCCTCAACGAAATGTAGCTCTCCAGTGCCGGCAGCACTCATGCAGCTCCAGGCCATGACACTCCCACCACCATGCTTGACTGTAGGCAAGACACGCTTGTCTTTGTACTCCTCACCTGGTTGCTGCCACACATGCTTGACACCATCTGAACCAAATACGTTTACCTTGATCTCATCAGACCACAGGACATGGTTCCAGTAATCCATGTCCTTAGTCTGCTTCTCTTCAGCAAACTGTTTGCAGGCTTTTTTGTGCATCATCTTTAGAAGAGGCTTTCTTCTTGGACGACAGCCATGCAGATCAATTTGATGCAGTGTGCGGCGTATGATCTGAGCACTGACAGGCTGACCCCCCACCCATTCAACCTTTGCAGCAATGCTGGCAGCACTCATATGTCTATTTCCCAAAGACAACCTCTGGATATGACGCTGAGCACGTGCACTCAATTTTTTTTGGTCAACCATGGCGAGGCCCAGGGATGGACTGGCCATAGGGACTATCAGGAGTTTCCCGGTGGGCCGATGGCTCAGTGGGCCGTTTAAAAAAAAATATATATATATATTTTTTTTTTTTGTGGGCCGTTTTTTAATGCAGTTCGGCGGCAACAGGAGCGTGGCAGCAAACAGCGGCGGGGATTCGGGGAAGGTGGCCAGCAAGGAGGGCAGTTGGATGTAAAATTCCGAGGGAGAAGAGCTCCACCCCCTCCCTGACCACCGGAGAGGCGGACAGTAGCGAGCGCGGCCACCCCGGCGCTCCCAGAACCTCGATTCCTCCACCTCCTCTCTGCTCCAGGAACCATGCGGCCTGGGCCGGAGGGCAGGCTGACTGGGAGCCCGGAGGAAGAGAACATGCGCCGCTGTAAGGAGCAGAGCAGCATGAGCACCCCCGGATCAAGAGGGAGAATCGGCGCTGCCGCTGCTGGCTATAAGGTACCTGGCATCCTACACAAACATGCCAGAACACTGAGACAGCGGGGAGGTGAGCAAAGGAGGGACTGCAGAAAGGGACAGTGCTATGTGGTCTGTCTCAGCCCTCCCCTCTGTCTCTTACTCCCCCCTCTGTCTCTCAGTCCCCCCTCTTTCAGCCCCCTCCTCTGTCTCTCAGCCCCCCCCCCACTATCTCTCAGACCCCTCCTCTGTCTCTCAGACCCCTCCTCTGTCTCTCAGCTCTCCTCCTCTGTCTCTCAGCTCTCATCCTTTGTCTCTCAGCTCTCCTCCTCTGTCTCTCAGCTCTCCTCCTCTGTCTCTCAGCTCTCCTCCTCTGTCTCTCAGCTCTCCTCCTCTGTCTCTCAGCTCTCCTCCTCTGTCTCTCAGACCTCCTCCTCTGTCTCTCAGCTCCCCCTGTGTCTCTCAGCTCCCCCTCTGTCTCTCAGTTCCTGTGTCTCTCAGTCACCCCCTCTTTTAGCCCCTCCTCTGTCTCTCAGACCCCTCCTCTGTCTCTCAGACCCCCCTCTGTCTCTCAGACCCACCTCTGTCCCTCAGACATCCCTCTGTCTCTCAGCTCTCCCCCTCTGTCTCTCAGCTCTCCCCCTCTGTCTCTCAGCTCTTCCTCTGTCTCTCAGCTCTTCCTCTGTCTCTCAGCTCTTCCTCTGTCTCTCAGCTCTTCCTCTGTCTATCAGCTCCCCCCCCCCCTCTGTCTATCAGCTCCCCCCCTCGGTCTATCAGCTCCCCCCATCTATCAGCTCCCCCCCTCTGTCTATTAGCTCTTCCTCTGTCTTTCAGCTCCCCCTCTGTCTCTCAGCTCCCCCTCTGTCTCTCAGACCCCCCTCTGTCTCTCAGTTCCCGTGTCTCTCAGTCCCCCCTCTTTTAGCCCCCCCTCTGTCTCTCAGCTCCCCTCTGTCTCTCAGACCCCTCCTCTGTCTCTCAGACCCCTCCTCTGTCTCTCAGCTCTCCTCCTCTGTCTGCTTGGACTGCTTGGCTCTGATGAAGAAGCTGTGCGCTTTGAAACACGTCAGATGGCAGTGCGTCTCACTATGTCCTCTTTGATCTGTTGGAGTGTGTTGTGGATTCTACCTGTTGCAGCCTCCATGGCATTATTTGTACAATGCGAACAACTCCTGTACCTTTTGTGAGTACCTTTTCATTGATTTTATCCAATAAATTACCCCAACGATATTACACTAGGCTGGTGCGCCCTTTTGTTTCTTTTTTCATTTTCTATCAGGATACCCCTATCCATGAAGGGCAGCAAGGCCTGTGTTATCGTTGTAAACCACTGAATGCTTGACGGTTATCTCGTGCGCAGGAGTGTTTGTTGTTTTTCTTGCTACCTTAAACTCCTCCTCTGTCTCTCAGCTCTCCTCTCTGTCTCTCAGCTCTCCTCTCTGTCTCTCAGCTCTCCTCTCTGTCTCTCAGCTCCCCCCACTGTCTCTCAGCTCCCCCCACTGTCTCTCAGCTCCCCCCCATTGTCTCTCAGCTCCCCCCCATTGTCTCTCAGCTCCCCCCCCCATTGTCTCTTAGCTCCCCCCATTGTCTCTTAGCTCCCTCCCATTGTCTCTTAGCCCCCCATTGTCTCTTAGCTCCCCCCATTGTCTCTTAGCTCCTCCCCATTGTCTCTTAGCTCCCCCATTGTCTCTTAGCCCCCCCATTGTCTGTTAGCTTCCCCCCATTGTCTCTCAGCTCCTCCCCATTGTCTCTCAGCTCCCCCCCATTGTCTCTCATCCCCCCCCATTGTCTCTCAGCTCCCTCCCATTGTCTCTCAGCTCCCTCCCATTGTCTCTCAGCTTCCTCCTCTGTCTCTCAGCTTCCTCCTCTGTCTCTCAGCTTCCTCCTCTGTCTCTCAGACCCATCCTCTGTCTCTCAGACCCCTCCTCTGTCTCTCTGCCATTAATTTCAATGGGCAGGAGCGGTGTGTACACCGCTCCTCCAACGCCCCAAAGATGCTGCTTGGAGGACTTTCACACTGGGACTGCAGCGGAGGCGTTTTTCAGGCGCTTTACAGGCGCTATTTTTAGCCCAAAAGCGCCTGAAAAACGCCTCAGTGTGAAAGGGGTCCTACACTCACCCCCTCTCTTTTACACTCACTCCCTCTCTCTTACTATCACCCACCCCCTCTCATCCTCTCTCTCTTTCTCTTTCCCCTCTCTCTCTTTCTCCCCTCTCTCTCTTTCCCCCTCTCTATCTCGTTCCCCTCTCTCTCTCTCACTCTCTCTCCCCCTCTCTCTTTCCCCCTCTCTCTCTTTCCCCCCTCTCTCTCTCTCTTTCCCCTCTCTCTCTCTCTCTCTTCCCCCCCCTCTCTCTCTCTTTCCCCTCTCTTTCCCCTATCTCTCTCTTTCCACTCTCTCTCTCTCTTTCCCCTCTCTCCCTCTCTCCCCCCTCTCTCTTTCCCCCTCTCTCTCTCTTTCCCCCTCTCTCTTTCCCCCTCTCTCTTTCCCCCTCTCTCTTTCCTCTCTCTCTTTCCCCTCTCTCTTCCCCCTCTCTCTCTTTCCCCCCTCTCTCTCTTTCCCCCCTCTCTCTTTCCCCCCTCTCTCTCTCTTCCCCCTCTCTCTCTTTCCCCTCTCTCTCTTTCCCCTCTCTCTCTTTCCCCTCTCTCTCTTTCCTCTCTCTCTCTCTTTCCCCTCTCTCTCTCTTTCCCCTCTCTCTCCTCTCTCTCTCTTTTCCCCCTCTCTCTCTTTCCCCCCCTCTCTCTCTTTCCCCCCTCTTTCTCTCTTTCCCCTCTCCCCCTCTCTCTCTCTCTCTATTTCCCTCTCTCTTTCCCCCCTCTCTCTTTCCCCTCTCTCTCTTTCCCCCTCTCTCTCCCCCTCTCTCTCCCCCTCTCTCTCTTTCCCCTCTCTCTCTCTCTTTCCCACTCTCTCTCTTTCTCTCCCCCCTCTCTCTCTCTCTTTCCCCCCTCTCTCTCTCTCTTCCCGCCTATCTCTCTCTCTTTCCTCTCTCTCTCTCTTTCCCCCCCCTCTCTCTCTCCCCTCTCTCTCTCTCTTCCCCCCTCTCTCTTTCCCCTCTCTCCGCTCTCTCCCCCTCTCTCTCGCCTCTCTCTCTCTCTCCCCCTCTCTTTCCCCCTCTCTCTCTTTCCCCCTCTCTCTCTCTTTCCCCTCTCCCTCTTTCCCCTCTCGCTCACACTCTCATGATATACAATAATGGATGTAGGGGCCTTTTGGTGGGCGTGATTTTTTGGGGGGTGGGGGGCAGCATTTTATTGCATTAAAGTGGGCTGGTCTGGATGAAGTCCAGGGCCAAATTTTGGTCCCAGTCCAGCCCTTGCGAGGCCTGTTCTGAGTGGAACCTGTCCTGCTAAACTGCTGTATGGTCTTGGCCACCGTGCTGCAGCTCAGTTTCAGGGTCTTGGCAATCTTCTTATAGCCTAGGCCATCTTTATGTAGAGCAACAATTCTTTTTTTCAGATCCTCAGAGAGTTCTTTGCCATGAGATGCCATGTAGAACTTCCATTGACCAGTATGAGAGTGAGAGCGATAACACCAAATTTAACACACCTGCTCCCCATTCACACCTGAGACCTTGTAACACTAACGAGTCACATGACACCGGGGAGGGAAAATGGCTAAATGGGCCCAATTTGGACATTTTCACTTAGGGGTGTACTCACTTTTGTTGCCAGCAGTTTAGACATTAATGAGTTATGTGTTATTTTGAGGGGACAGCAATTTTTTCACTGTTATACAAGCTGTACACGCACTACTTTACATTGTAGCAAAGTGTAATTTCTTCAGTGTTTTTACATGAAAAGAAATAATAAAATATTTACAAAAATGTGAGGGGTGTACTCACTTTTGTGAGATACTGTATTTACTGTTACCTCTCATCCTGAAACTTCCCCCGAAGCAGCCAGAGGAGGAGTAGCCGGAAGCAATGCGTGGTGGGGGGCATTCCAGAGGAGCATACGGGGGGCCAGGGCAGCAAAAGGAAGGGGAACCTGAACAGAAGGGAAGGCATTTACTGGAACCGATCCCCTTACCTCAGTAAATGCTGCACCCGCTCCTGTCCAGGTTCCAAGATCGGCAAGGAAGGGACGGGTAGATCGTTAAAGACAGGCAAGCCCCGGTGTAAAACCTAATGTGACAGGGAGGTAGCACAGCCTTCATAGCGGGTTCACCATTGCGACCCCTCAAGCTCCATCCATCTAGTAAATGAAATCCAAAAAGTCACAACGCCTTCTGCATGTCAGTGGTTTGATAAGTACTGAGGCTGGGATGAAACCCCTACAGCCTGTATCTTAAGAAACAAGCCAGCAATAGTAGCACCAGCGTTTCTACCATCAAAGTTTTTCTTTACAATGAGTAAGCACCAGTAGTTACGGTGTGAAACACGTCAGCTGTTGATTGCATCTTTTGGTTTTTAACCAATAAAGAAATCGTTGTTGGAGTGCGGCCATCCGGATTGAATTATTTTCTATAAAGTTTTTCTTTAACCGCTTGCCGACCAGCCGCCGTCATTATACTGTGGCAGGTCGGCACGTTCCCGTGAACCGTCGTAGCTGTACATCGGGCCTTTAAGCGGGGATAGCAGGTGCGCACACACCGCTGGAGGCGCGTGCGTCCACTGCACTGCAGGGGTGCCGATGCACGTGGCTGGCGGTCGCGATGACCGCCGGCCACACGCGATCGCGGGCACGAGAGCCAGAACAGGGATCTGTTCTGTGAGGAGAGACAAATTGTTGTTCCTAGTGTGAGGGGGTTAGCTCGGTAGCGGGTGTGTGTGACCCCCCTGGATGGGCTCCCCACACAAAAACAGGCCCAGCAGACGGAGGTTGTGGTTTTCAAGATCAAAAGGTGCGGTTTATTTCTCTATTTACAGTGACAAAAACACAGCAAAGCAAAAAGAAACATAAACAAAATAAATCCTGGTCAGCTTGACCTCTGACTAAACATGCAGGTTTCCCTAACAACTGGGATCAGCCTGGTGCTGTCCTAGTCCCTAAGTCCCTGGTTTAGTAAATGTCCAAACAAATAGCCACACAGGCTTTGTCTCACCGCACAGGGGTTCACTCTCCCTAGACAGTCCACACAGGTCTGGTTCCAGGCATGAGCAAACACCTAATGAAGCTGGGAGTTTTTATAGAGGCCTTAAACGAGCTGACAAGCTTCAGCTGGTCTCATCAACTCCCTGCCTGCACGACGCCCAGCACTCTCCCTAGAGGTATGAATCATCCATGAGCCCACTAGCCTCAGCTGGGCTTCATCAACTCTCTCCCTAGTTGTATAAGTCGGCATAAAGCCTGAATCTGGGAGAAATATACCTACCCCCCCTGGATGCAACCAGGTGACTTTACCTTCCTGCTGTCACATACCCCCCCCCTCTTGTTTTAACCTTGGGGTTGGAACACCAGCAATCAGGCATTCATGTACTCGAGACAAAGCATCCACATTCCCCATTTGAACGCCAGGGGCGATGCTTTACTGTGAAGTTGAATTCCTGTAGGGCCAGGAACCACCTATTTACTCTTCTATTTGTCTCCTTGTTTTGAGCCATCCACTTTAACGGAGCGTGATCCGTAACCATGTCAAAGTGCCTACCTAGCAGATAGTACCGAAGGGGAATATAGAGCCCACTTCACCGCTAAACACTCCTTTTCAACCGTGGCGTAATTTACCTCATGGGACTTCAACTTCCTGCTGAGGTAAATGACTGGGTGCTCTTCCCCGTTCCAGACCTGGGACAATACTGCTCCTAACCCCACATCTGACGCATCACTTTGTACGACAAAGTCTTTAGAGAAGTCGGGTGAGTACAACACTGGCTGGCTACATAAGGCTTGTTTCAAGAATTGGAATGCTGCCTCAGCCTCGGGGGTCCATTTAATCATGACCGACCCTTTCCCTTTCGTCAGGTTGGTTAGGGGCACAGCCTTAGAAGCAAAGTGGGGAATGAAGCGCCGATAATAACCCGCGATTCCCAGAAAGGCTCGTACCTGCTTCTTGCTGTTGGGACGTGGCCAACTCTGGATGGCCTCGACTTTGTTGAGTTGGGGTTTTATTACTCCCCTGCCAATGGTGTACCCAAGATATTTGGCCTCCTCCTGCCCAATGGTACACTTCTTGGGGTTAGCCGTAAACCCCGCTTCCCGGATAGAGTCTAGGACTGCTTGCACTTTTGGCAGATGTGAGGCCCAATCTGTGCTATGGACAATTACGTCATCCAGGTAAGCCGCAGCATACTTCCGATGGGGCCTCAGTATCTGGTCCATTTTCCGCTGGAATGTGGCCGGCGCATTCTGTAACCCGAACGGCATTCTCTTATATTGGAACGCCCCGTCTGGGGTTACAAATGCGGTTTTCTCTTTGGCCGACTTGGCCAGGGGAATTTGCCAATACCCTTTTGTGAGGTCAAGAGTCGTCATGTATCGGGCTGTTCCCAGCCGGTCGATCAACTCATCTATACGTGGCATGGGGTAGGTGTCAAATTTTGTAACTTTGTTCAACTGACGAAAATCGTTACAAAATCGCCAGCTCCCATCCGGTTTAGGCACCAACACAATGGGACTAGACCAATCACTTTGGGACTCCTCTATCACCCCTAAGTTCAGCATTTTCTGTACTTCCTCCCGTATTGCCTCCCGTCGGGCCTCTGGGATCAGATAGGGTTTTAACTTCACCCTTTCACCGGGCGGGGTAATAATATCATGCTCTACCCCAGATGTTTGTCCCGGCAGCTCAGAGAACACCTCCTTGTTGCGAAGCACAAACTCCTTAACCTCCTGTTGTTGGGGTTGTGACAAGGTGGCTGCTATTCCAACCTCCGGAATCACGCAACCAGTTTGAGCTGGTGACCAAGTTTCTGCGACTAGGGACTCTCTATCCCTCCAGGCTTTCAACAGATTAACGTGATAGATCTGTTCGGGCTTTCGCCTTCCTGGTTGTCTGACCTTGTAATTCACTTCGCTCACGTTTTCCATTATCTCGTAGGGGCCTTGCCATTTGGCAAGGAATTTACTTTCAACCGTAGGGACCAGTACCAATATCCTATCCCCCGGGGAAAAGGTACGGGTCTTGGCTCCACGGTTGTACACTCTCTGCTGTGCCAACTGCGCTTGGGCCAAATGTTCCTTCACGATGGGCATTACCTGTGCAATTCGATCTTGCATCAGGGCGACATGCTCAATCACACTCCTGTGGGGAGAACTCTCACTTTCCCAAGTTTCCTTGGCAATATCCAACAGCCCTCTTGGGTGTCTCCCATACAGTAACTCAAAGGGGGAGAATCCCGTAGAGGATTGGGGCACCTCCCTAATAGCAAACATCAAATAAGGAAGTAGACAGTCCCAATCCTTTCCATCTCTATCCACCACTTTCTTCAACATTTGTTTTAGGGTTTTGTTGAATCTTTCAACCAGCCCATCGGTTTGGGGGTGATACACAGACGTACGCAATTGCGTCACTTTGAACAATTTACACAGCTCTTTCATAACCCGGGACATAAAGGGTGTACCTTGGTCCGTAAGCAGTTCTTTACAAATACCCACCCGGCTAAAAACAAGAGATAGCTCTTTGGCTATGGTTTTGGCCGAGGTATTTCGGAGAGGGATCGCTTCTGGATAACGGGTGGCATAGTCCATTATAACTAATATGTACTGGTGCCCCCTAGCGGACTTGATTATAGGACCTACCAAATCCATTGCGATCCTCTCAAACGGGACCTCAATGATGGGTAGAGGGACCAGCGGGCTACGGAAATGTGGCATCGGGGCCGACCTCTGACACACAGGGCAGGAGGAACAATAATTTTCTATGTCCTTCATCACCCCAGGCCAATAGAATCTCTGTAATACCCTCTCTCGGGTTTTCTCTGTCCCCAGATGACCTCCAAGAATGTGCCCATGGGCCAACTCCAACACCAACTTCCTGTAAGGTTTGGGCACCACAAGCTGCTCAACGGTTTCTTCTGCCCTTTTTGCCACCCGATACAGTAGGTCCTTCTCTACGCTGAAGTATGGGTAAGTGCAGGTATTATCTGGGTTCACTAACTCGCCATCTATTTCCACTACGTTTTCCCGTGCCTTTATTAGGGCGGGGTCTTTTAACTGTTCTGTGGCAAAATTTTCCCTGTGAACCTCAAGATCAGAAAACTCCACAGACGGTAGGTTTTCGTCTGAGGAGGTGGGCTCCTCTCCAGTTTCTTGAGTCTCGCCTGCCAATACTGACAAGGGAAATTCTGGAGAGTCCTCACCACTCTCAGAGGAGTTCTGGCTATCACCTTCCTGGTACATAGGGGCACCAGTGGGGGGCTCAGGATCATCCCACAGTTCCCAGAACTTCGGAAAATCCCTTCCCACAATGGCATCATGCGGTAATTGAGATACTAACCCCACTGGATGAGAGAGGGTACCTTTGGGGGTCTTGAAACACACTGTAGTCACTGGATACTCTCGGGTGTCCCCATGCACACAAATAACAGCTACCTTGCTATTCCCAGAGACCTCTGTTTTAACTAATTCAGCCTTTATCAGGGTCACAAGGCTACCTGAATCCAGTAATACCACAACATTTCTACCATTAATACACATTTTGCATAAATGTTTCTCAGTTCCCCGAATGGCAGTGCATGCGACTGTCGCACACAGCGACTGACGTCTGTCCGTCAGAAAGTCACATTGCATGGGTTCCTCCACAACCGGGCAATTTGCTGCAATATGTCCCGTTTGCCGGCAGCGGTAGCAAACAATCCTTTTGGCTGCCTCTTGAGCCCCCGACTTCCCAGGCTGTTCTCGCCAAACCCTGGGCAGAGCTCCCACCCTCTCACTCTCTCCACCCTCACCCCTTGGAATCATCTTATCCGCCCCTGGGGATGGTCTGGTCTTAGGGTGGAAAGTCCGAGAGTCTCTGGAAGAGGCCGTCAGGTTTTCTGCAGCCAAGTATCTCTCTACACGATCCACAAGTTTACCGGCCGTTTCTGGGTCTCCATGGCTTACCCACTTTTGAATGGCGGTAGGAAGAGCTCTCAAGAAACGATCCATCACAACACGTTCCACAATCTCCGGTGCGGACAAAGTCTCTGGCTGTAGCCACTTCCTGCTCAGGTGAATGAGATCA
Source organism: Rana muscosa (assembly GCA_029206835.1). Taxonomy (NCBI): domain Eukaryota; kingdom Metazoa; phylum Chordata; class Amphibia; order Anura; family Ranidae; genus Rana; species Rana muscosa. The sequence goes on along the minus strand of CM055120.1, from coordinate 214,793,638 downwards.
TACATTTGAGACCTGGGGGGTTTTCCAAGCTGGAAAGTCCAGTTATGCACACGCTGAGCCCGGACAGCCAGGGTGACACCCAGCCTTGCCAATATTTCAGCTTTTAGCATCACATAGGGGCAACAGTGCCACCCACAGGCCACAGGGAACTGCACTGCCAGGTAACATTACCTTAGAGTAGAAGCCAGCTTGAAGAATTCAACAGCCTGAGCCCAACTATTAGCTCAGGCTACCCTCTAAATTTAGACATAGCGACCCCTATTATTGGGGGGTCCGCTACATACTTAAAAGCCCAGTGGCTCCAACGTTGTACTCTTCTTGCTCTCCTACTACAGGTCCTCTCTTGTGCCGTCATCTTAGGCCCCTTCTACACGAGGCGGACTCCGTCGTTGATCTCCGCTGAGCCGGCGGATAACAGGTCCCTCTCTGCTCACTGAGCGGGGAGGGGCTTATCGAGCACCGCTGTCTCCTATGCATGTCCGTTTTCATCAGATCTCACTCGATCCGATCCGCCATGGACGGATGGGGACGGACATGTCACCGCTGACATCCGACGCTCCATAGAGATGTATGGAGCGGTCGTTCAGGTCCGCCTGAAAAACTGACAGGCGGACCTGAACGGTCCGACCGTGTGAAAGGGGCCTTAGTTTTCTTGATCAACACCATTAGGATTTCTCACCGGCTTTCTCTTTTTTGTTCCTGCAGCTGGCCTCTGATGATATGGAGCCCAGTCCATCTTCCTAATGCCTCCTTGAATAAACGATGTTGGTACCCCTGAAGGGTGCAGGAGGAGACTGACAGATGGTTCTTGCCTAGGTATACCTGTAAATGGAGGCAGGGGGCAGGTTGAGGAATAGTAAAAAGAAAAAAGGTAATCATCAACAAATTTTTTTTTTGAAAATGGTCTGATTTTTTATTTTTTGGAGGAGGGTGAAATAGAGGTAATAGAAAGTGTAATTTTTAAATGAAGGTCTGCTTTAAATACATTCCCTTTCAGCATCAAACTGGAATGCTAGGGGCCAATGCATGGACAGTGGCAGTCTCTTTGACAGCATAGTTTTATGTCAGGGGTAGGCAATCTTCACGAGGTGGGGGTCTACCTGAAAAACATGGGAGAAGTCAAAGTTCACCAGGCACATTTTCACCCAGTGTTGCCTCCTCACACCTGATATAAACCTCTAATTGCCGTACTACTGAGTAGCAATCGTGTGCATTGGATGGCAATCATGGGTTTAATGAACATATCCCCTCCATACACACTCGGATCACTTTTCAGGAGAGCAGCGGTGCCTGCTGCACTTGTTAATGGACCCTCACAGGCTGCTTTCACCCTGATGTTCTGCGGTTTACCTGTACCTTGGGTGCAGCGCAGTGCATCTGCAACTTTCCTGGGTTAGCTGAGCTTTGCCATAGACTTCTATTATATGCTGCAGGTGTGGTGCACTTTCTGAAAGCGCAACAAAACTCCTGCATTCAGAATGTGCACCAAATCCACAGGATATAGTAGAAGTATATGGCTAAGAAAAGCAAACCCGCAGGAAAGCTGCAGGTACACTGCACTTTTGCACAGGGTGTGGGTAAACAGCAGTGTATCAGTGTGAAAGCAGCCCTATAGTATTATGTCCAGTGTATTGCTTCACACTGACCTGAAGATCTCTTCTTTCCTGCTGCTGGCACTAATCTGGAGACTGCTAGCCGGGATAAGAGGTGGGGTGCAGTTGGTATCACTCCGCATGGGACAGGAGTCGGCACTACAGAGGAGGTTTTGGCTTATGTGGCACTTGCTCCCTTCTACAGCTCTAAAGGGGTTGTAAAGGTTTGTGTTTTTTCACCTTAATGCATCCTATGCATTAAGGTGAAAAAACACCTGGCAAACACGGGCCCCCCAGCCCCCCCCCGTTTTACTTACCCGAGCCTGTTCACCTGCTGTGCGCGTCCCCGGCATCCTCTTCTCCACGGAGTCTCGGCGTTGATTGGATAGATTGATAGCAGCGCAGCCATTGGCTCCCGCTGCAGTCAATCAAATCCAATGACACGGATCGGGGTCACTCTGTGCAAAACGAACCGCACAGTGGAGGTAAGTATGACATGTATGTTTTTTTTTTTTGTTTTGTTTTGTTTTTTTATTCGAACCTTTACAACCTCTCTAACTTTACAAGTAGTCCCTCTGCATTGCACTCTGTTTGATGCTCTGGGATGGTGGATCAGCAAGCCCAGACCACAATCTACCAGTCACCTTGTCGCGATCTACTGGTTACTGACCCCCGATTTATGTAGTAGCATGCAGATCAGTTTGCTAACATTGCAGTCTTTTTGTCATGATGGTTATGAATTAAATTGCTATGTATGCATAGCTGATGATATCATCATCATCTTTCGATCCAGGAACTCAGCACAAATTATCTAGGCAACAGAGTGATACCTGGAAAATCTTAAAGGAAAGAAATCCTAAATATTGTTACCTGTCACTGGGGAGCAGTAATGGCTGCCATAGCTAGAAGGTATACATACCTGCAGATGGATGCATGCTTCTGGGGGTCAGCCTCCAGTGTTAATTGGGAGCAGGTACTCTTTAGTGTATTATGATTGAAGAAACATCAGATTAAACTGAATACTTGACCTTGGCACAGCGGCATCATTTCATGGACAGCATTAGTATTCTTAGCAACATAGCTGACATAGTTCTGAGGTTGATTAAGGTGTATAAGTATTGGTTAAAGGGGTGTTCCAGGCAACCCCGGGCAAAAAATAATAAATTAAAAGCCAGCAGCTACACATACTGCAGCTGCTGGCTTTTAATAAATGGAGACTTACCTGTCCTGGTGTCCCTCGATGTCAGCACCGCAGCTGATGTTTCACATCAGCTGTCGGTGCTTCCGTCACCATTGCGGGTAAGGGAACCCGGCAGTGAAGACTTTCGGCTTCACGCCGAGAACCCTACTGCGCATTCACGAGGCCCGCTCCTCTCTCCTATTAGCCCAGCGGCCAGGGGAGTAGGAGGAGGGAGCCTCGCGCGACTTCACCACCGCGGCCGGACTCCAGTAAGTGGGTAAGGATACCTGTCTTTGACAGGTATCCTGTCCCCCCTCCCCCCCTCCGGTGCCAATTGTGGCACCGGAGGGGGGGAGGAATCCGATGAGCGGAAGTTCCACTTTAGGGTGGAGCTCCGCTTTAACTAATATATTTATAAGGAGCACTAAGGTGCTATTTAGAACCGTATACACCCCCTAACCTTGAGGGTAAATAGGGTTCAGGAGGGCAGTGTTTTTAATCTGAAGCCAAGATCAAGAACATGAGATCA